>CM060928.1:200575921-203075921 GCA_030765085.1 Allium cepa | reverse complement strand
ACGGTACAGCGATAATCGCTATAACCATACTTACACAATCAAACGGTATGTCATAAATATTTTCAACCAAATAACAATATAAGTGGCGTAAGACTATAAGTAAATTAACATCGGCAAGAAACCCCTTAAGGTCTCTCTATAAAAGTCCCTTGTAAATCACACATATGAATGTGTATTTTGAAGTATTCCGTAGCAACCTATTCGCTATGTACACTTTGACTTCCTCTTGTTTTTGTCCCATGCAAAACAATGGTTATTTATTACATCCACTTTTCAAACGGGAATTTAAAATCCAAATAAACAACCAAAAAACAATATAAACTATCATCCAAGCATTCAACAATAATTTATAGTAGCACAAATATCATATTATTTATTTAAAGGTGAGTAAACTCACTGAAATTCCAGTTGGCGCTTTCGCGTTCCGGTTTGGTTGACATTCGATTTTAGTCTAAAATTGAAATAGCTCCAAATTTGATGAAACATATTCCGGTACAAAGATAACATCGATACGAGTCCAACACAACTGAGCATGTCTAAATTCGACCTCGTATGAGCAAGATATCGATTTTATAAGTTTTGGATTTTAAAATGTAATTCAGTTAACTTAATTACTCAACTTAATGACCTTCCTCCTAAATATCTCTTTCCCAAACCAACCTGTGTACAGGCCATGCACATACACACCCATACACAACCCTCTCTTTCCTCCAATCTCCCTTGTCTTTCCCTAAAATCGACTCCAACCTTCTCTAATGACTTTCCCTTCGCAAGCTCTACCCTAAAAACCCAAGCTTGAAACCTCAATACGAAACACGACCTAGGCAAGCCATTTGTGACGAAGAATTATCCCTCGACCCAAAATCAACCTGCACTTCACCAAACTTTGGGAAAAGGTGTATTTCGATAAGACAAAACCAACGAAACCAATCATGAACCCTAACTGCACTAGATCTCCTACCATCTGAAATCTTAGCCACAACTAAAACAACCAAGCATGGCAAGACCGGATCGCACGCAACAATGTGAGTATGGAAATGTGGATTTACTCAATACAAGTTCAAAGATCTTTGTTTTACAATTTTGCATGGAGTATTCTTTTTGATTTTAATTTTTTAATGTTGCTTCACTTTATTGTTTATTGTAAAATGAAAAAGTAAAGAAGAGAGGGAAAAAAGAAGTTAGAATTATTTAATTGGTTGAAGAGTTGAATTTGTGTTTATTTTGAAATTTTCAACATCTCGCTACACAGAATTCCATTTTCGTATGAATCACGAACGACAAAAAAAAAATACGATCGCGCATAGAAATATGATACGATCTCAAAGCAATTAAAATATACATTAGTCATCTTATTCTATAAAATGGCAAAAATACGATCGTTTGCCAAAAAATCATCAAACCATAATTTCAATATTTTCAAACTAAAAATTATGAAAAAATTCCATGAATTAAATTAAACATACTGCAATGAAAATCAATTTGTTGTATTAAAATTATTTCCTTATTATTTATTCGAACCATTCATTATTGTAAATAAATTTACAAAATGAGTTCACCATTATTATATATTAATTAAAAGAAGTTAAATATGACTATTAATTCCATTTAGTTAGTATTTTATCCACAATTAAAATATTTTAATAATCCCTATATTTGAATATAAGTTATTAAACTCTCTAAAAACAATTACTCAAATATTTATAATTAATTAAATATACAGAATCAAATGATGAAATTATGGGATGTTACATTCTCCTCCCTTAAAATAATTTCATCCTTGGAATTCCCAAAATAAGAGAATGTCTCCAAACCCTTAAGGTTTAAAAATTGTTAACTAAAATGAGTTATTAAAATCTTAAATTTCATTATACTATGGAAAATCTCGGCAGCACCTCCATTACGCGGCTAATCCGAAAAACTACAAAGCTTGCCTAAGCAAACATCTGATCGCCACTTAGAAGATTATTCAAATTAACACCAAACTATCCAAAAAAATGTATCCTTATTGAAAATTCTCTTTGGAATATTTATACTTACAAATATTTCCAAGTAATACCACCATTACTTTTTCTCAAAAATCCTTTTGAAATCATTTCAAGCAATATCGGGACTTAAATTATCAAAAATTCTTTTTAAAACTCATTTTTTAAACCAAATTCATATAACATTTCCTTTATATAAAATCATCTCATCTTATAAAAAAATTATTTACTATAATAATCTTCCCATTTATGTTAAATTAAATAACCTTTATTAAATTTTTTACTTTTAACTCAATATTATTAAAAGATGACTTTTAACTTAACATCTTCTTTGAATGCCTTATAGTCTATTTGTGAAACTTAATTCATAAGGGTATATTTGAATGTACTCACAATTATTAAATAATAAATGTCCATAAACAGGTTGAGCACAAATTAACAATCAACAAATAATAGTCAATGCTACTAAACTATCCGAGCACGACAATTCAAATAATAGTGATAATGAATAAATATTATCATTACCAGCAAACAAACAAACACAACAAAATAAATATATCAATTTGAAAACTATTCCTTTATCTATAAGAAAATGATTAATACACCCTGAGAAACAACTGCATAAGGAGTTCAAATCCTTCTAAGTTACTATATTATATATATAGTAATCATCCATCAAAATACAATTACGTCTCTCATACGTAGTTACGTCAGTGAGCGTTGGCTAAAATCGATTAACCAAAGCTCTGATACCAAATGTGACGACCGTCCATGACTCCTGCACCAAACAAGAAAATAATGCGCTGAAAAGTGTGCCAGGCCGCCATGGACGATCACCAGGGTAGGGTAAAACAATAAACTCTGCCGTATTACTCACAGCGCATGGATAAAATACAATAGAAAAGTATACATAGTGAAGCTCCATAGAACAGAATCTCATCAATACACTCCAAAACAATTTGATACAAACATTTGAATAGTCAATACATCAAGCCTCACTACATAACACTCAGAGAATCATACAAACAGCGGAACATCCAGTACATATAGTAAGAAAACAATACGCAAAAGCCTCCAACTCGTCTTCATCATCAACAACGCTGGTCACTAGGAACAGCACCTGTCACCTGCTACCTAGTCTGCCCATCCCAAAACGGATGAACAGCCCAAGGTAATAAGAGTTGAACATAAAACCTTGAGTCAGACAAATGTCCTAGTGAGCAGTAAATCAACTATCAAACATACCAAAAGAGCATAAAGGAAAAAGGAATAGGAACTCAACCATCCCACTCCACCTCTTTCTACAGTGATAGACCCCAAACCCACTAAGCAGAAACAAACATAGCAAAGCAGACAATTAAAGTAAAGCAATTATCACTCGAGTCAAGGTCGATGTTTTCCAAGTACAAACCCCCAAGGCCTAAACCAAGATCAGATAATCACCCACAAAACATCGCTCTTGAGACCGAGTGACGACACAACCAAAGCATCCAAACATCCATGACTCTGGCTATCACTGTTATCATTGCCTCGATATCACCGTTAGTTGAATGACCGGCTCATTCTTTCATCCATCCGTCAAGGGCTAATGGTAACCCCGGTTCTAGACAGAACTCCGCACGTCGTCGCAGCCCGTGCCTAGGACTATCGAATCTGCCCAGAGTACTTAGCAGTTGTCGCAGCCCGTGCCTGGGATTATCGAATCTGCCCAGCGTACTCTTGCTTTGAGCCTGCTAGAACCTTCAATAACGATGAGATCTCAGCCTTCTAGTCATCCTCCTCGACGACTATTCTCATACTAGCTCAAGCGCCTCTCGATCCATCCATTATCAACGAACTCAGACCATATCACCGAGTTATCAACATGCTTGGGATAATCCCGTCTGGATTAAACCAAGGCTATCTCATATCATGCTTTGCTTTATCGCATCATAGCAAAGTCCCATCTCAACATCATGCTTTGCCTCATCGCACCATAGCAAAGTCCCATCTCAACATCATGCTTTGCCTCATCGCATCATAGCAAAGTCCCATCTCAACATCATCATCAAATCTATCCATATGAGCTTTATCATCCGCTTCATATGCCACGAGCAGCTTTCCTTATTCAAGAGCCTTTCCACTTAGCTTTTGAATCATCTTCGACCAACTTGTCCAAATTCAACCATACATCAACTAACTCATAACAATCAATCAAGACAATCATTAATCCAAGTTATCAATCATTCAAACAAGATCTAAATAAACAGTTATAACAATAATGGAAATTTCGTAAATAAAGAGTCCAAATCTAAAAAGCATGAATTCTAAGTAATATCTTGATGAATGAACTAGCATAGGTTAACATGTAGTAAAGTGGATCTCAAAACTTTATGAACGATGGATCTACATGCAGACTTAAGGAAAATGCATGAAATCGCTATCTTTAACACACAAACAAGCCATCGATCCAATATACTCCTTTAGGTCCGTGTGAGAAATAACCACCACTCACCAAATCACCTAAACACCTCAAAAGCAACAAACTCCAGATCTGGACAGCAAAGGATCCAGCTTGATCCGACAAGATTTCGCTTCAAATGATGAAATCTCTCTTCGATGGATGGAGATCTTCAACTTTGGCTCTTGGATCTTCGATTTGATCTTCAATTTAGATGGATGGAAGCACAAGATTAAAGTGGAGAAAAGAAGTGAAGAAGTGTTGTAGTCGAGCTCTCAAAATAGCAGCACTTCGTTGCTTCAAAATTCGGTGCCAAAAAGTGAACCAAAGCCGTGTATTTATAGGCTGAACCCCATGAGTCGTTCGCCCCCCCCCCCCCCCCTAAAGTCGGTCACGACTTAACCCTTGCCGACCTAACGACTCATCTCACACTGCCGACCTAACGACTCAACTACATAACCGACCTAACCCTTACCGACCTAACGACCTACGACTTATCACTCTACAGCTCAACGACTTACAAATGTAGCCGACCTAACTACCTAACACACACGAACATATACGCGACTTAACTACCTTGCCGACCTAACACTTAAGTCGCTCGTACGACCTAACATAAGTCGGTCACAATTTAAATATAATGCCGACCTAACCATCCTAACGGTTTAACACTTCTACTTTACCTACGGCTTAGCGACTTAGCAAACCCTACGACCCAACGACTTAAGACTCCCACGACCTATCTTAACACAGCGCTAATCTCTAGGTCACTAACTCGTTAACTTGTTAACTCCTAAGCCGTTACCCTACTGATCCTGTTAAGCCGCTAACTCCCCTAAGCCACTAACCCTTAGGTCGTTCCATCCTATAAGTCGGTCAATTCCTATAAGTCGCTCACCCTTTGAGTCGGTCAATCTCTTAACCCTTAAGTCGGCAACCACTACCACTAACTTCTCTAAGTCATTCACATGACTTGGGTTGCTCGGCCGACCTATACTAACATACGACTTAGACTCCGAACGACTTAAGTAATACTAATGACTTAATGGCAACTATTTTACGATTTATCGACACGTAAAATACGGGTCGTTACATTCTCTCCCCCTTAGGAATTTCGCCCCCGAAATTCCAAACAATCAAGAACAATCAAAACTATTCTGCATGCCTACCATCCATAGCAATCAACAAACCATGCATCCAATTACTAACCTAGCAGGCAGAATTCTAAGACTAGAACAAGTTACAAATTCATGAGATGTCACGACACCTTAGGGCCATACCTCGAAGAGTTCAGGATGAGCTGCCTTCATCCTCTCTTCCTCCTCCCATGTACAGTCGTTAACATCATCACTCCATTGTACCTTGAGCAACTTGACTACCTTCCTCCTAAGCTGTTTCGTGTCAGTCTCCACAACACGAAGCGGTTTATGGGGTCTCTTAACTACTGGATCAACCTCCAAATCTTCATAGCTGTCAGCAGAAACCACCGTATTGGGTCGTGCACATACCTCCGTAGATACGATACGTGAAAAACATTGTGCACACCCGACATCTTTTCTGATAATTCCAACTTATAAGCGAGCTTTCCAATTTGCTCGACAATCGGGAATGGTCCAAAAAATCTCGGAGTCAATTTTCCTTTCTTCCCGAATCGAATAACATTCTTCAATGGAGAAATCTTCACAAAAACCATATCTCCTATGCCGAATTCCAAATCCTTACGACGCTTATCGGCATAACTTTTCTGACGGTCTTGGGCTGTCTTCATCCGTCGCCGAATGATCTCTATACAATCCGAAGTCTGTTGAATCATTTCTGGCCCAAGTATTAACTTTTCTCCTGTTTCCAGCCAACATGTCGGAGAGTTACATGGTCTTCCATACAATGCTTCATACGGTGCCATACTAATACTTGACTGGTAACTATTATTGTATGAAAATTCCACCAAATGGAGATAATCTTCCCATGATCCTCCGAAGTCCAAAACACATGCTCTGAGGAGATCTTCCAAAACTCGGTTGACTCTCTCGGTCTGACCATCTGTTTGAGGGTGATAAGCTGTACTCAAACATAACTCGGTTCCCAAAACTTCCTGGAAGCTCTTACAAAATTCACTAGTGAACAATGGGTCTCGATCGCTCACTATACTCTTCGGAATACCATGGAATCGAACTATCCACTTAACATACAACTCAGCCAATTTCGATGTAGTCCTAGTTGATCGAACAGGAATAAATCTTGCACTCTTAGTCAAACGATCTACGATGACCCAAATCCCCTCATTTCCTGTTCTGGTTCTAGGTAGACCATCGATAAAATCCATAGATATTTGCTCCCACTTCCATGTAGGAACTTCAAACGGCTGAAGCAATCCACTTGACTTCTTCTGTTCGGCTTTAACCAACTGGCAGTTCATGCATTTGGAAATAAAATTTCCAACATCCTTCTTCATACCTTCCCAATAATAGGTTCTCTTCATATCCCGATACATCTTATTTCCACCAGGATGAATTGTCAACTTCGAGCGATGACTTTCCTTTAGAACTTCATCTCTCAATTCATCTACATCGGGAACTACTAGTCGTCCTTGCTTCCGAAGCCAACCCTCTCGATCGACCTCGAATCCTTTATCTTTCTCTAGATCCAATCCAGATTCCAAACCATGGATAATCTTGACAAGCTTATCGTCTCGCTTTTGGCTCTCGCCAATCCTTTCCACAAGAGTAGGTCTTATCGATAAGTTTGCCAACATCTCAGGCTCCAATTCACACCTGGGCCTGAAGTCAAATCCAGCCAAATACTCGAGGCTCTTCCATTCTGAAAACATGGTTCCCAATCCTGCATGTCTTCGACTTAACGCATCTGCCACTGCGTTACCTTTTCCCGGAGTATAGGCTATACCAAAGTCATATGATGCTAAAAACTCTAGCCATCGTTGCTGCCGGAGATTCAAATCTTTTTGGAAGAAAAGATACTTCAATGACTTATGATCTGTAAACAACTCGAATCGAAATCCCAATAGGTAATGTCTCCACATCTTCAAAGCAAATACAATCGCCGCTAACTCCAAATCATGGGTCGGATAATTATTTTCATGTGGCTTCAGTTGTCGACTTGCATATGCAACAACTTTATCCTTCTGCATTAGCACTGCTCCAAGTCCAGTACCACATGCATCGGTATAAACCACCATCTCATCATTTCCACTTGGAATAGTCAAAACAGGAGCACTTGTCAATCGCTCTTTCAGGATTCCGAAAACTTGCTCACACTTAGCATCCCATCTGAACACTTTGTTCTTTTTCGTCAATCCTGTTAATGGTGCAGCTATCTTGGAAAAGTCTTTGATAAACCGACGATAATATCCTGCTAATCCAAGAAAACTTCTCACATCAGATGCATTCTTAGGTCTAACCCAATCCTGGATCGCTGCCACCTTGGCAGGATCAACCGCTATTCCATTTCCAGAGATAATATGACCTAAGAACCTCACTTCACTCTTCCAGAAGTGACACTTCGAAAACTTAGCCCTCAGCTGATGTTTTCGCAGAGTTTCCAAAACAATACGCAAGTGCGTCTTGTGCTCTTCTTCAGTTCTGGAATAAATCAAAATATCATCCACAAACATAAGTACGAACTTGTTCAACTGATCTCTGAACACTCTATTCATAAGATCCACAAAATACGCTGGTGCATTGGTCAATCCAAATGGCATTACCAGCCACTCAAAGAAACCGGATGGTGTCCTGAAAGCAGTCTTCGGCACACTATCCTTTGCCACTCTCAACTGGTGAAATCCCGTTGCCAAATCCATCTGAGAAAACACCTTAGCTTCTTGAAGCTGATCAAACAAGTCATCTATTCTCGGCAATGGATACTTGTTCTTCTTAGTTACCTTATTCGGCTCACGATAATCCACACACAACCTCAACGATCCATCCGCTTTGGTTGCAAACACAAATGATGCACCCCATTCGGACACACTACGCCGAACGAATCCTTTCTGTAAAAGGTCATCAACTTGCACCTTCAACTCTTGCTGTTCCCTAGGCTCCATCCGCCTAAGAGGCATCACAACAGGTCTGGCTCCTTCAACTAGATCGATACGAAACTCGATCTCTCTATGCGGCGGTAACCCTTTGACCTCGTCAAAGACATCCTCAAATCCATTCACAATAGGCACCGATGACAGTCCATCCCGTGGAACAACTAGCGAATACATGAAGCTCATGAAGATGCCTTCTTCATGCTTACATCGTATCACAACCTTTCGCCCCTCCACATTCTCGACTGTCACCTCCCGCCTCTTACAATCAACCCTTGCAGCATACTTCCTAAGCCAGTCCATACCCAAAAATAATTCCGAACCCCGCAAATTTCAGAACAAAACAATCACAAACAAAAGAGCAATCATGACTCGATACAACTAGACCACGTCATACCATACACAAACAAGACGAACCCCCAACTGGATTAGTCACAACCAAAGGTCTATCAACAATATCCGGTTCCAAACACAACCGGCCTACAAGTTCACTACAAACAAAGGAGTGCGACGCCCCAGTATCAAATAACACTCTAACTGGAACACCACAAATGGAAAGAGTACCTTGAACCACCACATTCTTTCCTTTCTCTTCCGCAGTAGGAGCTTTCGAAGACGATGGCACAGCCCCCAAAGCATAAGCTTGCAAAATCTGCTTGTCCTTCCTCGGTTCCGGACAATTCTTCCTGAAATGCCCCGGTTTGTCACAGTTGTGGCACTTCGCCGGCACCTTCGGATTCTTACAATCTCTGGAGAGGTGTCCCTTCTGCTGACAATTATAGCAGGTCATTTCACCCTTCAGCTTCTTGTGGCCATCCTTACCCTTCTGTTGTTGCTGCTTCCTTTTCTTGTTTTCACCCTGCTGTGGTTTAGACCCTTCCTTGGTTACAGCAACAACAGATCCTTCTTTAGGAAACAGATTCTCATGCCTGAGAGATTTCTCCACAAGCTTCTCAAATGGGTCATCCAGATGATCCACCAACTGCCTCCCAAGATAACTGTCCAAGCCTGTCACAAACTTCTCGTTCTTCTGATAGGGAGATTCAATATATGACCGAGCATACTTGGACAAAGCTTCAAACTCAGAAACATACTCAAGAACTGGCCTTCCACCTTGCTTGAGTTCCATAAACTTCTTGAACAGAACAGATTTCTGAGCTGTAGAAATGAACTTAGCCTCAAATCTAGCTTGGAATTGCTCCCAAGTGATCTCTTCCTCTGGAGTATCAATGGTGATAGAGTTCCACCAATCAGAAACTCTTCCTTGAAGCTGTCTAGATGCAAGCCTCCTTTTGGTTGCATCCTCAATTCCCAAATCACCAAAGATCCTTCTACAAGCATCGATCCACCTCTGAACTTCAATGGTTGACTCTGTCCCCAAGAAAACCTTTCCTCCAAGAGCAGTATAGTCTTTACACAACTTAGCAAAATCCACCGGTCTTGGGGCTTGAACTTGAACTCCAACATCTACTGATGGCCCCGGAGTTGGCATCCTTCTCATGATCGAAGTCATCATGGCCTCGAACATAGAAGCATAATCAGCAGCCCCCTCAACAGTACGGCCTTCCCTAGCAGCTGGTCTCCCTCTTCGACTCATTCCTAATATCCATAAGAAAATGATTAATACACCCTGAGAAACAACTGCATAAGGAGTTCAAATCCTTCTAAGTTACTATATTATATATATAGTAATCATCCATCAAAATACAATTACGTCTCTCATACGTAGTTACGTCAGTGAGCGTTGGCTAAAATCGATTAACCAAAGCTCTGATACCAAATGTGACGACCGTCCATGACTCCTGCACCAAACAAGGAAATAATGCGCTGAAAAGTGTGCCAGGCCGCCATGGACGATCATCAGGGTAGGGTAAAACAATAAACTATGTCGTATTACTCATAGCGCATGGATAAAATACAATAGAAAAGTATACATAGTGAAGCTCCATAGAACAGAATCTCATCAATACACTCTAAAACAATTTGATACAAACATTTGAATAGTCAATACATCAAGCCTCACTACATAACACTCAGAGAATCATACAAACAGTGGAACATCCAGTACATATAGTAAGAAAACAATACGCAAAAGCCTCCAGCTCGTCTTCGTCATCAACAGCGTTGGTCACTAGGAACAGCACCAGTCACCTGCTACCTAGTCTGCCCATCCCAAAACGGATGAACAGCCCAAGGTAATAAGAGTTGAACATAAAACCTTGAGTCGGACAAATGTCCTAGTGAGCAGTAAATCAACTATCAAACATACCAAAAGAGCATAAAGGAAAAAGGAATAGGAACCCAACCATCCCACTCCACCTCTTTCTACAGTGATAGCCCCCAGACCCACTAAGCAGAAACAAACATAGCAAAGCAGACAATTAAAGTAAAGCAATTATCACTCGAGTCAAGGTCGATGTTTTCCAAGTACAAACCCCCAAGGCCTAAACCAAGATTAGATAATCACCCACAAAACATCGCTCTTGAGACCGAGTGACGATACAACCAAAGCATCCAAACATCCATGACTCTGGCTATCACTGTTATCATTGCCTCGATATCACCGTTAGTTGAATGACCGGCTCATTCTTTCATCCATCCGTCAAGGGCTAATGGTAACCCCGGTTCTAGACAGAACTCCGCACGTCGTCACAGCCCGTGCCTAGGACTATCGAATCTGCCCAGAGTACTTAGCACGTCGTCGCAGCCCGTGCCTGGATTATCGAATCTGCCCAGCGTACTCTTGCTTTGAGCCTACTAGAACCTTCAATAACGATGAGATCTCAGCCTTCTAGTCATCCTCCTCGACGACTATTCTCATACTAGCTCAAGCGCCTCTCGAGCCATCCATTATCAACGAACTCGGACCATATCACCGAGTTATCAACATGCTTGGGATGATCCCGTCTGGATTAAACCATGGCTATCTCATATCATGCTTTGCTTTATCGCATCATAGCAAAGTCCCATCTCAACATCATGCTTTGCCTCATCGCACCATAGCAAAGTCCCATCTCAACATCATGCTTTGCCTCATCGCATCATAGCAAAGTCCCATCTCAACATCATCATCAAATCTATCCATATGAGCTTTATCATCCGCTTCATATGCCACGAGCAGCTTTCCTTATTCAAGAGCCTTTCCACTTAGCTTTTGAATCATCTTCGACCAACTTGTCCAAATTCAACCATACATCAACTAACTCATAACAATCAATCAAGACAATCATTAATCTAAGTTATCAATCATTCAAACAAGATCTAAATAAACAGTTATAACAATAATGGAAATTTCGTAAATAAAGAGTCCAAATCTAAAAAGCATGAATTCTAAGTAATATCTTGATGAATGAACTAGCATAGGTTAACATGTAGTAAAGTGGATCTCAAAACTTTATGAATGATGGATCTACATGCAGACTTAAGGAAAATGCATGAAATCACTATCTTTAACACACAAACAAGCCACTGATCCAATATACTCCTTTAGGTCCGTGTGAGAGATAACCACCACTCACCGAATCACCTAAACACCTCAAAAGCAACAAACTCCAGATCTGGACAGCAAAGGATCCAGCTTGATCCGACAAGATTTCTCTTCAAATGATGAAATCTCTCTTCGATGGATGGAGATCTTCAACTTTGGCTCTTGGATCTTTGATTTGATCTTCAATTTAGATGGATGGAAGCACAAGATTAAAGTGGAGAAAAGAAGTGAAGAAGTGTTGTAGTCGAGCTCTCAAAATAGCAGCACTTCGTTGCTTCAAAATCCGGTGCCAAAAAGTGAACCAAAGCCGTGTATTTATAGGCTGAACCCCATGAGTCATTCGCCCCCCCCCCCCCCCTCCTAAAGTCGGTTACGACTTAACCCTTGCCGACCTAACGACTCATCTCACACTGCCGACCTAACGACTCAACTACATAACCGACCTAACCCTTACCGACCTAACGACCTACGACTTATCACTCTACAGCTCAACGACTTATAAATGTAGCCGACCTAACTACCTAACACACACGAACATATATGCGACTTAACTACCTTGCCGACCTAACACTTAAGTCGCTCGTACGACCTAACATAAGTCGGTCACAATTTAAATATAATGCCGACCTAACCATCCTAACGGGTTAACACTTCTACTTTACCTTCGGCTTAGCGACTTAGCAAACCCTACGACCCAACGACTTAAGACTCCCACGACCTATCTTAACACAGCGCTAATCTCTAGGTCACTAACTTGTTAACTTGTTAACTCCTAAGCCGTTACCCTACTAATCCTGTTAAGCCGCTAACTCCCCTAAGTCACTAACCCTTAGGTCGTTCCATCCTATAAGTCGGTCAATTCCTATAAGTCGCTCACCCTATGAGTCGGTCAATCTCTTAAGTCGTTAACCCTTAAGTCGGCAACCACTACCACTAACTTCTCTAAGTCATTCACATAACTTGGGTTGCTCGGCCGACCTATACTAACATACGACTTAGACTCCGAACGACTTAAGTAATACTAATGACTTAATGGCAACTATTTTACGATTTATCGACACGTAAAATACGGGTCGTTACAATATATATATATATATAATCCTAGGTAAAATATTTCATTTACCAAATTTTCAGAAAATCAATATTGTATCTGTTTTCCTTGTTCGAGAGTTTAGAAATCCATATCGACACCATGGCCGTCTAAGGCTGTCAATGGATACTTAAAAAATCCAAAATCCGTCCGCATCAAAAAAGCGAATAAATATCCGATATCCAAAAAAACCAACACGCATGCGGATACAAAGACACCTGCCTTCGAAAATTATCCGTCCAGTTTTTGTCAAGAATATAGTTCAGATTATGTATATTTTAGTGTAGTGAAAGATATTTGTTTATTATTTTATTAAGTTAGTAGTTTATATTATATGCACCTAATGCTTTTTAACTGCTCAAAACTATTTATTATCATTATATTCATAATCGATGGGATTGAAAAATATTTATGTTAAACTAAAATTTTCTTTTTATAATTCTTGATTTATCGGTGGTTAGCGGATAGGATAATTATCCGATATCCGACCGTATTCGCGAATGAGGATATCCAATATCTGAAAATGATTTCGAATGCGGATGTGGATATGGCACTATTCACATCCAAAAGCATCCGTTGACAAGCCTAATGGCATCCCATGTCTCGACTAGAATGCATAAATAATTCAATAAACCAATTAACACAATATGGTTTTTATAGCAATAACAAATATGCTCTCGTATATATAATACTCTTAAACTCATTCTAGGGTGTTGCTTACCCTATCTCTAATGAGTCTACCCTACCAAATCCAAGGTTCTCGTTTAACCTTCAGCTCTAATACCAGTTGTAATGACCAGCCTTTTCAACCATTTAAAGTCGACACTCAATACATCCACCGTATTTAAATGTCGAACATCCAATTAACAAAAAGGATGATTGTTAGGTTAAAAAGAAAAGAAGAAAGACCAGGGAAAATAGATTCTCATAGTGGAACGGCAATGTACAATGTAACAAAGATGATTAAAGCTATCACTCTAAAATACATGGTATATCAGAGTAAAAAAAAACCTCGTCTGCCTGGACATTTATAACTTCCTAATCTTTCAATTACTGATGGGTATATATAATAATATAGTGGAAAATAAAAATAATATGGCAGGTGAACTTCAACTCTACTCCAGGAGATCCATATCACACCAACAAAAACTGAAAAATACTCGGTCTGACCTGAACATTGTAATAAAATAACACCCGGATTAGTCTAGAAATATCAGCATGAGAAAACTCAAATAACATGACGAGCATACAATAATTCTATGAGACCATGCTGGTAAACATGGAATAGGTTTTACCTTAAAAGAACAACTTCCAAACGTGAATGAATGGTAACAGATTAAAAAAAGCCAAACTTAAAAGAATGGGGATAAACAAGATCAAAATCCACAAAAATGGGCATAAATAACTAAACATCAAGAAGAGCACCAGTCACTTCTCGATGCAATAAAGAAGAATTTTTTTAAATATTTGAATCAACAATAAGGAAATTAAGTTTTCCAACGATGACTAGGAGAGTGCACCTCCCTAACCAAAAGTACACCTCTAGAAATATACTTGAGGACTACGATGATTCACGAAAACTACCAAGACGGACCCCACCAACCCTTACCAAGAATCCAAGTATTTCACATCTCCACATACATACCATCGAAACCAATCTAGAGTTGATGTGAAAATACCCTAATGGGAGAAACCCCACATAGCTTGGACCCTACTCGTGCTTTGGTTTTAGTCCTTTTCGAGAAATGATATCAACACTCAAATGAGCAACAAATCGACTAAAATTGACGATACACAAAGAAGAAAGCTGAGTCATTAGTCAATAAATCAACTACCAGGATAATCAAAATGATTGTATATGAAAATTAAATCTCATACCCTAACCATTACTGTTACCTTTAGGCATTGCCTTGACTATAAATTTAACAATCGAGATAAAAATAAGTTTCCATACCTCAACTTTTAGTGCTAAGAGTTTGACTAAATCCTTTCCATATAAGCGATACCATTTACGAAAATTAAATTTCTTATACTTTCCGTAACCAAATAAAACTTTTTAAACTTTTTAAACCAAACTTATGCCTGATTTTTACATTACAAATATTTGTAAAACACTTTAAAAAAAAACTTTTCAAAACATTCTTTTTAAAGAGCATATTAAATTTTTAAGCATATTAAAAGGAAGGATAAAAAAATGTCCTTAAAACATTGTTTACTATAAACCCAAAACAATTTACACTTAGCTTTATTTCAAAAAACCAATTCCTTTTAAAAGATTTCTTATTAACTATCGTTTATAAATTTCAAACAACATTTATTCTCCCAGAAGATAATAAATCAATTAAAATGCTTTTATAAATTAAAACAAATGTTAATCATTAGAAAATATAATTGATATAATTCTTTTATAACTTTAAAACCAAATTTATTATCCCAATAGGCAATTAATCAAACATATAATTCTTTTAATAAATCAATTAATTAACTTCAAATATTTTTGTTAAATCAGTTAATTAACTTTAATCGCTTTTATTAAATCTGTTAGTTAATCTTTAAAACACTTTTATTAAATACGATAATTAATTTTAAACATCTTTATTTAAACCAATTAATTAACTTTAAATATCATTTATTAAAATGATTAACTAAACTTAGACATCGTTATCAAAAATGAAACCTCATTATTAAAATGATTATTTAACCTTAAACATTATGACTAAACTTATTAATTAACTTTATTCTAGTTAAATAATGATTAAGAACATATTTAAACCTCTAATTCTTTTCTAATACTTATACAGTCCTTACAAACCCATTTGAAAATAATTTATAAAATATTTAAGGTAAATAACCTTTATAAATTTAAACAGCATTAATTATCCCGAAAGATAACTAAATCAAATTTATAATCTTTTATAAATTTAAAATGACATTAATTATCTCGAAAGATAATTAATCAAATTTTATAATCTCTTTATAAATTTGAAACTGTGCTAATTATTCCAAAGATAATTAATTAAATTTATAGCTCATTTTATAAAATTTTAATCAACACTTATCCTTTATTTTCAAAATTCTCAAAATACTTGAAAATATAATTTAAACAATTTTCAAAGTGCAAAAACACGACCAAACATTTACTTTGTAAAAATATAAGCTCAAGTTCAACACACAACAAAGGTTTAAGGGGATGATATTTCATAAGTGACAGTACATCGATAATCACTCTAATGACACTTACACAATCAAACAGTATGTCATAAATATTTTCAACCAAACAACAATATAAGTGACTTAAAAATATAAGTAAATTAATATTGGCGAGCAACCCCTTATGGTCTCTTTACAAAAGTCTCATGTAAATCACGTATATGAATGTGTATTTTGAAGTGTTCTATTGTGACCTATTTGCTGTGTACACTTTGATTTCCTCTTGTTTTTGTCTCATGCGATACAATGGTTATTTATGTCATCCACTTTTCAAGTGTGAATTTAAAATCTAAACAAATAATCAAACAATAATATAAACTATCATTCAAGCATTCAACAATAATTTATAGCAATACAAATATCACATAATTTATTTAAAGGTGAGTAAACTCACTAAAATGCTAGTTGGCGCTTTCGCATTCCATTTTGGTCTAAAATTGAACGACGTTTGATTTTAGTCCGAAATTCAAATAGCTCCAAATTTGATTAATCGGTTCTAATACGAAGATAACACCAATACGAGTCCAATGTTACTGAGCATGTCTGAATCCGGCCTCGGATGAGCAAGATATTGATTTTATAAGATTTAGATCTTAAAATATAATTTATATAACTTAATTACTCAACTTAATCACCATCCTCCCCTAAACATCTTTCTTCGGCAATAAACCTGTGCATAGGCCATGCACATACACACCTATACACGACCCTCTCTCCCTTCGAATCTCCCTCGTCTTTCCACGAAATCGACTCCAACCTTCTCCGATGATTTCCCTTCTCAAGCTCCACCCGTGGCACCCCAAAAACCTAAGCTCGAACCCTTAATGTGAAACGTGACCTAGGCAAGCCATTCATGACCAAGAAATGTCATGACCAAAAACAAGACTCACTTTACCAAACTTTAGGAAAAGGTATATTTCAACAAGAGAAAACCAACAGAACCAACCTTGAACCCTAACTCTGCTTAGATCTCCTGCCATCTCAAACCCTAGCCACACCTAAAACAACCAAGCATGACCAAACCTGATCGCACGCAACAATATAGGTATGGAAATATAGATCTACTCAATACAAGCTCAAAGATCACTGTTTTATAATTTTTCATGGAGTATTCCTTTTGATTTTTGAATGTTGCTTTCATTTTTTAGTTTACTGTAAAATGAAAAGGCAAAGGAGAGAGAGAGAAAAGAAGTCAGAATTGTTGAAATGGTTGAAGGGTTGAATTTTTGCTTATTTTAAAATTTTCGACATCTCACTACATAGAATTCCATGCGCGTATGAACTGCAAATGACAAAACAAAAATACGATCATGCGTAGAAATGTGATACCTCAAAAAATTAAAATATACACTAGTTATCTTATTCTATAAAATCACAAAAATACCATCATTTGTCGAAAAATAGTCAAATAACAATTTAAATATTTTCCAAATTTAAAATTATGGAAAAATTCTATAAAATATATTAAAAATACTACGGGAAAAATCAAGTCATTTTATTAACAATTGATTTCCTTGTTATTTATTCGAACGATTCATTATTGCAAATAAATTTACAAATGAGTTCACCATAAATTATTTATTAATTATAAGGAGCTATATAAGATTATTAAATCCATTTAATTAATATTTAATGCACAATTCTAATATTTAAATAATCCCTATATTTGTATCTAAGTTATGAAACTGTTTAAAAAATTACTTAAATATTTAAAAATTATTAAATATTCAGAATCAAAACAATAAAATTCCTAGATGGTAAAGATATTCTTGTCTATTCTAGGATGGAGAAAGAACACAAGCCACATTTGAGAATTGTGCTTTAGGTATTGAGGAAGCATAGGTTGAAAGCGAAGTTTTTGAAATGTCACTTCTAAAAGAGGAAAGTTGTAGCAACCCATCTCGAAACGGGCCTAATTTTCGACCAAGTGAAGGCCCATCAAACCTTAGACCCAATTCAAAGTTGGCTATTGGTCGATAAAATCGATACAATGAACAATATACAGAGCTATCAATTTGCATGTCGGAATCTAACAACGGAACGGATAAAATATAATTTCAGAAATAACACCCACTTTAAAAATTCAAATCTCATAATAAAACATAACATCCCAACATCCAAACTATCATATCCTAATATATGCATCATGTCCGAAAAAGGTACAACAATATATATATAAAAACATAAGTAGATCGATAACTTCCACAAGACTCCGCCTTCGCCTTCATCTCCTAAATATGCATCGTCTTCTCTAATTTATGTGTTGTAATGTGGAGGGGGTCAGAACAATAATTTCTAATGAATGAAAATCTCAAATCTTACTATAATAGTATTTAGGCAGTATCTTTTAGATCTTCGCATTATATTATAACCTAACAAAGTTACCTACTACTGTAAGCCCGAAGGCTTTTCCAGTCCAATTCTATAACTTACACTATTTTGTCCAACCCCAAACTTACCATCAACTGTAGGCCAAAGGCCCTTCCCATTGTCACGCAACTACCGTCAGTAATGTCTTAACAATGTGAGAGAAAGTAACCAAGCCACTTAATATCTTTTCAATGGGAATTAGGCAGACTCTAACCATTTAGTACCTATATCTTAGGCAGTTCCACGTCATTTAATGCCTAACCTAATACGGACCTCTCTCTGGTACTATCTAGTTGACATCGCATGGAATCACATCAGACCACTTAATACTTCTTTATAGGAAGAGGCGGACCTTAAAATAACCATTTAATATGTCAATCCTGAGGTGGAGCTGTGACGGCCCATCTTTTTCAAACAACTTGAGCTAATAATAAACCACACATGTCCAACTTAAACCGTTCAAATTTGACAGATTATCAATTTGGGGTTTTAAAATAGAATCAAACACAGAATCACACACAGAATAATACAAAATCTCATTTTGAAAATAAGTAATATACATAGTAGTTCATGAAGCTACTAAACAAAATATATCAGAGTTCAGCCTTTAATTATACAATACTAGGAATACATAAAAGTCTGTTGGTACAAGCCAAAATGGAAATAGATAACTAATACTGGATAGAGTGGAGCCTTCAACTAAGTCTTCTCCCCCCAAAATAAGCATTGCTCCTACACTGAAATACTCATGCTGACCCGAGCACAAAGTAAAATAATATACTTGAGTCAGGACTAAAAGTTCTCATGTAAATAGTCAAACTCAAGTGAAATGTACAAAGTAACTCAAGAGATGTTACGGGATTTTCCATCTCATCAGGATCCGTCAAATTATCTATATATAGTAGGATGCACAATATATATAATGTCTACTGATAATATAAAATATCAAAATAGCGTTAAGGTTTTACATTGATCCCCATTAACGTGTTTTTAAGTATTGTCGTACAGTTTGCATATAAAAAACCAGTAAACTATCGGCCGTTAGGGATGCACCATGATACGACAACACTAAAACAAAATCGTTGTGGCCTCGTATATGAATAAAAAGTATGACAAGGCAAGTGAGGCAATGCCTATGGTAGGATACTACTAGTTTACCCTTCCTGCTGGTGGTAACCCCTAATGGCCCATCGCAACACAACACTCCCAAAATCAAGGGTAATCACCAATTAGTAACCAAAGATGGAATATACGAAGGAGTGTGTCTGCTAGAGGTAGCTAGCCTCATTGACAGGTATGGCTCCTATTTTAGTTATTTTAAATTGACATGAATGCTAGGCCAATCCATCATCGTTCACTTTCTTCAAATCCAGTAAACGTACGCCAAATCCGACCACTTCATTCTGGACCATTACTCCACATACACGGTTACTAAAGTGGCTTTGATATCGATAGAGAGTATGTCCATATCCAGTCCCATCCTCTTTAATAACAAACTTCATTTTTCACATCGATTGGTTATTTTATTAAAACAAAATATCTCTTATTTTCAAATAACATATCCTCATTTGACTAAAATGAATTTGGATTTAAAATCTAAAGATTCAATTTTAAACAAGTATTTCACCTTTACAAATTTAGCTAAATTGGATAATTATTCAAATTAACAAAGTTAATTAAATCTTAAATATAAAAGTTTTAGTATTAGATATTCAATTTAGTTAAACTTCTGGGTTAAGCAATTTACTTAAATACTTAATTTAACACCTTTTAAATTAAACCTTAATTTAAAATAATTCAGTTTAATCTTTATATTTTAATACAATAAAATCAATTAAAATATCTTTTTAATTAAATTAAACGTTTATTAAGAATTTTATTATATATACGATATTAACAAAATTCCACTAAATTTCAACTAATCAACTTGACGGGTTTAAATATCATGTATATAACTACTTTAATTCAATTTTAAAATTTAAAACTGTTTAACGGATATTTTATTTTAAAATCTAATTTAACCTAATAAATTTCACATTTAAATATTAACTTCAACACAAATTCCAAATTTATAAACTCATGTTAAATTCCCAAATTATTCCTTTATCTCTAATTTAAATATTAAATATTCAAAAATAAGTTTCATTTGACCAATCGGTGTTTATTATTAAATTTTCTATCCTAGGCCAAGTAATTTAAATTTTGGGTATATATCATTTCAACCCATATTCCGGTCCAAATTTCAGTGTCCAATCAATGTATATGGCAATAATATAAAGGTGACATGGTATATTTAAATCAGTAAATCAACATACTAACATTCAGAGTTCTCCAAAGTAAAAGGGTTTCACATGCAATTGGGATCCCAATCAATAAATCAAACTATGTGAGTAAAATCATATATCGCAGCGTCGACTATCCATGGTTTCCAATTCCAACACCAACCATATTTACAAACCACTTATTTATAAAAATCATGGGGTACTTGCAGTGTGAATTTCTAGTCATGAGTTTATAAATGCTCACCTTCGTGGATTAGAAAAGCAAGAACAAATATGATGATATAGATATGGACATGCACACATGCACTAGAAGCTATAATATGCTGCTGCGAACTCGAAGACGAATCCGAACAGGGAAGCTAAGTTGTTGCAAGTGAAATGGACGATGACAGCGAGAAAGGAGACTTCTGCACCTTGGCGGAATGCTGCCACGTACGGGACAGCTTCTAGTGGCATGGGATTAGCTGCTAGTTGTGCGGAGCGGGCAGAGGAATGTGGGGTTCAGGTGGCTGCTAGTCATGGGGCGGAGCAGGTGGGGTTCTGTGCGAGTTGCGGGTTTCGGGTTGGCCGAGGGGATGATTCGGCTGGGTTTGAGTAGTGTGCTGGATGTGGAGGATGTGGACGAGGTGACTAGTTCGGGTGAAGTAGGTATGTTGGGTGGGGAGCGGGCAAGGTTCGGGTGGAGGTTGGTTGCGAGTTGGCTGCTAGTCGTAGGGAAGCAAGGTGTGGGTTTCGGATTGGCTAAAGGGATGCGGGCGGAGGAGGTGGAGTTCGGGTGGCTGTTAGTCGTGACTGAGTGGAGCTGGGTTTAGTGGCTGATGTTCGGGTTGGTGGTTCGGCAGGGGATGTGGGTTCGGGTTGGCTGAGGGGTGGCTGCAAGGGAAGGAGAAAGAAAATGGAAGAGGGGGGAGAGGGTTTGCGTGGAGGAGAAGGTATGGTGTAGTATAAAAATGTTTGTAAAATTTTCTTTCAAGCAATAAGTTCAGAAACAAAGAAAATGAGGAGGAGCAGAAAGAAAAGGAAGAGTGCGTGCATATATAAATAGAAGATGGATGCTCAGAGATAATAAATATGAGTAATAAGCTTTTGAGGCTGCGCATGCAACCAATACAGCGAAAAGAAATGAATACTGCGAAAAGAAGTGAAAAGAAATTATGATGGATAAAATATCCAACCGGGCACAGTCACAGACCGTTATCTCGTCCATTTAGCATTTTACAATGCAAGCCGAAATATGAAAACAAATATACCACGGAGATCAGCGTGACGAGATGAATCTAATGGTGTACTAAAATCTGTGTTATGACAGTCGTATCAAAATTCCATCTACCGCCAGTCATACCGCTTCAAATTTGAACGACAACGACAATTTTTGATAAACGGGGCTACAAAGGTTGGAATTGGACGGAATGAACTTTGATGTTTTAATCAGGAATTTTTTAGATCATTTCTATGCAAAAATATTTATACTTCAAAATTTGATAATTCATACCGAAAAATATACTAACCGAGTTTCAAACAAATTTCGACGCAAAATAAATTTCATCGACCTTATTTCAATGGACATATTTCAACTATCTAGTTTTTGTTGTCAAATTTTATTATTAAAAATAAATTTTATTTCAATACCTTCATTAAAATTCTTATTTAAATCGTTGAAAAAAAATTCAGGTCATTACAGGAACCTTCCCGAGATTTTCCACTACCGTGCCTAAATGATAAACCCGATCATTTAATACTGCTTAAGTAGGAAGGAGGCAAACCCTATAACAACCACTTAATAGCCCTAACCAGAAGCAGGTCGTATGAATTATGACCCATAACCCAAATTGTGACGTCTCACATTAGTCTGACTATTTAGGCACTAGTAGCCAGATTAAATTGACAAGCTTACCGTATAGAATTTGGGACCAACCTCGTGTCCTCAATAGGTACTTATTATAGGTGATGTCTCACATCAGTTCCAAAGTCACGTGGTTGGTAGCCAGAATAGCTAGTAGAGTTCTATGTGCTTTTGACTGACCTTACATCCCTATAACTTAGTCATAATTTCCACTTTCCTAACATAGTACCATATATACCTCGCCATATTTAGCATTAAGGCTTTATAAGGAAATCTCTTTATTCCGCCTTTAATTATAAATTATTTTCCATAATTACCTCAACTTAATTCCTAAGGGGTTTAATGCTAATTACTAACCTATTTATACTACGCGATTAATACGTTATTAATTATACATTATTTATACGGTAATATACATACACACATACATATACATACATACATACATATAGACACACATTTAGCTAAATACTCCTAAGCATGCAAAGATTTTGCATCCTATACCAATAGTTTTAAATGTCAAAACTTCAAATTTATACAAGTCTAACTTCAACAACTTACGAATTGGCTAATATCCTTAGTCAAACAATAGACTTGCGCAAAATGTAGAATCTAATACGAAACTTATTTTATATTAACATAGTAAAATCGACGCCTATAAAACTTATAATTTGAGTCCTTTATATTCTATTCAACTCTTACATATACAATGAAAAAGGGATTCTTATTTAAATTATAGAAATAGGCAATGCAAATTACACATAGGAGAATTCATACTTAACACACCATTTTCAGACTTATTTTCATTTTAGAATGCTTCATTACAATAAAAGAGAAAAGTTAGAAGTGGAATAGAACATAAAATATTCAAATTACAATAACAAAACAAATTCAACTATTTTAATATAAAACAATTGAGATTCCAATAACATAAGAATTGATATTTTATTTGGGGGAGTTTTGGAGTTTTAGTTCTAGGTTTTCGTGAATAAAATTACCCAAGGCAAAAAATAAATCCAAATTTTACTATATAAATACTAAAAATGAGAAAAACTTAAGATTTCCACTTACAAATGATTCCCAGCTTTATCTTGGATTTGATTACACCTGCTCTTACTCTCTCTTCAGACTTCTTCTTTTCGCAAGATGCAATAATTTGATCATATATGAATTAGATTTAGAATTTGAGGGATTAAAAAGGATAGAATTAAAAATTGAATATTAAATATCTGAACTTCCCTTATCTGAAAATCCTAAGAAATTCTGAATCGTACAGAAGAAACTGACAGAGCTCCGTTATTGTTCTAAATAATTTGTGAATAAAAGTGAGAGGACTAGCCTCTTATTTATAGTGGTTAGAAGACCCTAGAACAGTCGAATTTAAGTCGGTTAAAAACAACAAAATCTAGTCCGTCCAAGCCTCACAAAACCCTAGCAACCACATTGTTCATTAATTGATCGTCGTTCCTCAAGCGATCGACCGGCCTAAGGAAGACGGTCGATCGGTCCAAGCATTTTTGAAACATATTAATTATTATTATTTAATTTAATTTAATTCATTATTTATTTTTAACGTTAACATTTATTTTAACGTTTCCTTAAACCCCAATTTCTAATCAACATTAAAAAAATTATTAACATTTTAAATTTCAAACATTAACAATAATTTAAAATTTGAATTTGAATTCCATTCGAATTATTTTGAAATTGAAAACTTCAAACGTTAATAACTTTTCTGTTTGAGCTTCGATTACAAACATTACATACGATTGATCGGAAAGTCACCACAAGCACAACGTTCCAACATCCGCGGCCAAATTCTGACATTTGCAAAATTTCCATTCTAACCTTATTATTAGTTAATTTCTTATTAATTTTTACGAGATGTTACAGAAGTAAGATCCATGGTCATGTCGTCTTTGAGTAGGGTACTGCAGTTGATCCTACGTAGTGATCCAAGATTGGAACCAACCCAATATTGCTATGGATTTGAGGATTTTCCTTGAGTTAGGGGATATTATAGATGAGTTTTCAAGGACTTCCCGAAAGCAGCAGCGTCGTTGATCAATTTAACGAAGAAGAATTAGGCCTTTGTTTGAGAAGTGAAGTGTGAGCATGTATTTTTAAGTCAAAAGAAGGGTTTGAAGAGTCCACCAACGTTGATCGGTCCCAATGGAAATGAGGAGATGACAGTATACCCCGATGCTTATAGTACCAGATTGGGTGCGGTGCTGATGCAAGGAGGTAAAGTTGTCGCCTACGCTAGCTTACAGCTAAAACCGCATTAGAGGAAGTACAAGACCCGTGATTTGTAAATGACGGTGATAGTATTTGCTTTGAAGAAATTTAGGCATTTTCTACTTAGAGAAAGGTTTGAGTTTTTCATGGACAACAAATCCTTGAAATAACTTTTCTTCCTAAAGGATCTCAACCTTCGTCAACAGTGATGGCTAGAGTTCTTAGCCTTTTACGACTTTTGCATTTTTTATGCTTCATAAAGGAAATGTAACCATCGATGCTTTAAGTTGAAGACATTGCAGTTTGGGAGCAATGTTCTTAGAGTGGAAGTTGTTGGAGTATATTGTCGGTTATGACTTTAGACCTCACTACGAGTTAGAGCCAGAGATGTTAGTTAGTTTAACTATCAAACCAAATTTAATCGAAAGTGTAAGAAGCAAGATGCTATATTAGCAAAGGTATAAGGAGTAGAGTCTGATGAGAACATACTTGACCATGACTGTTGGCTCCGTAAGTATGGGAAATTGTTTAGTCTCGACGTTGTTGGATTACGGGATGAAGTACTATGAGAATGCCATCGTTCTAGATTGATTGTACACTCTGACGGATGAGATATACTATGATACTAAGCATACATACTATTAGGAGGGGATGAAAAAGGATGTCAAGGCATTCATCTCGAAGTGTGTGAACTGCCAGTTGATAAAGGTAGAGCAGAGAAGCCAAGTGGATTGATACAACCACTTGAAGTTCCTAAGTGGGAACAGGTATTGAAGGATTTCATCGGTGGATTATGGAGGACTAGATAATGGTACGATAGCATTTGGGTCATAGTCAATAGATTAACGAAAGTGCTCAATTCATACCCGTTAAATCTAATGGATTAATACCCAAATTGATTGAGTTGTATGTGAAATGGATGGTGTAATTCCATAGTGTGCCGAAGAGCATTGTGAGTGACCAAGACCCTCTATTCATGGGTGGGTTTTGAAATACCTTGCAAGAGAAATTAGGGATGGAGCTACATCTCAGTAAAGCTTATCACCCATAAACGGATGGGCACTTCGAGAGGATGAATCGTATATTGAAGGATCTCTTACGAGCTTGCATTCTTGATTTTGAAGGCTCTTGGAATGATCATTTGCATTTGGTGGAGTTCGCATACAACAATAGTTACCAGTCAAGTATCAGTATGAAACCATTCGAAGCATTATATGGTCGATCGTGTAACGCTCCTTCATGCTGATGGGAAGCAGACAAGAAACTGATACTTAGGGCAGATATGACTGGAGACACTTTGAAGAAGATACAAATCATTCAACATGAAGGCTTCTCAAGATAAATAGAAGAGTTATGTTGATAAGAGATGTAGAGATTTGGAATTCTCTATCGACAATATGATGTTTGTAAAGATTTCTCCATTAAAGAATGTTGTTTGATTCTATAATAAGGGAAAGTTGGCACCTATGCAGTTAAAGCCTCTCTAAAGCCCCGCAAAATCCCTGCTATAACGTATAACGTTCTTCAACCACTATGCTTTTTTAGTTTAGTGCTATTAAATAGTAGATCTACTTTAAGCCCCGTTATTTTCCACTATGACCCCTAAATCATGGCCTTTTAGCACCACTTTTAACAAAATTAATATAAAAAGGTTGACCTGACTAATTCTCCTTTAAACCAAATCAACAAAGTTAGGGTAAAGACCTAATTTTAAGGCACAAGTGCTTGATATAAGTTAAACAAATATTTAAGTCGTCAAATATAAATTACATAAATCAATATATTATTTGATTTTGTTATATAGGATTAAAAAATATTTCTTTTTCCTACACAAATGATGTGAGAATGAGAATAATTAACTTTTAATGTTTGGTTTTATCTAATGAAACAACTTGCACATTTGCTGATTTCCGCTATATCTTCACTTTATCCCCGCTGTAACTTTGTCACTTTCACCGCTATAGAAAAATTAAGTGTTTTGACTGCATAGGTTGTTGCCAAGATTTATAGGCCTTTTTTGATAGTAGAGAGGTTGAAAACCTACTATATATGGTTGAATTATCTCAGAAGATGACAAGCGTGCAAATTGTATTCCACGTCTCTCACGTACGGAGGTTTGTGCATGACTCAAATGTAATTGCACCATATCAACTTGATCATATCGAAACTAAACCAGAAGCTTTGAGACTTCATAGGTCGGTTTGCATTATAGGACGTGATATGAAAGCTTAGGAGGAAGACAGTTTTGTCAGTGAAGTTTCAACTGGGTGAAATTGAAGACATTTGCATGTTGGAAACCGGAGGGTATGCGGGTTGCATATCTGGAGCTCTTTACGGGGTAATGCCTATTATTTATCATATTTACTTTCATTCCTAATATCATATATGGTAGTTTAGCATTCTGCATGCTAGGATAAGTGTATGTATATATATACACACATACACAAGTATATACGCAAATGTATACACACACATAGATATATATATATATATATTATTGATTGCATGGCTGCCTGCTTGATATGATTAATGGTTATTTATTATTTTTTTGTCATCCGGGGTTGCTATGGTTGACTATTCCTAGATTTGTTTAGGGATTTCGGGGATGAGATTTCTAAAGGGGAGAAAATGTAACGTTTTGTATTTTACGTATCGGAAGATCATAAAATATTATTATTTAATTCGTTTGAAGTTGTATGACTCTATAAGCTTGGGAAATGACTACTAGGGACATTTTCCATCCTTGGAATTTTTATCGAAAAGTTCAGAACCTAAAAATCTCATAGATCATATACCTTCTAATAGGAGCTGAATTAGGGTTTGGAACCACTTCATTGGAAAGGGATGATTGTTCCTCTTTCCATAGAGTACTCACAATAGGAAAAAGGACATACCGTTTAGGAGATACAGTCGTTTTAAGTTTAGCTTGCTACTGGCCACATTAGTGCGTAATTAATTAGACCCAAACCAACGCCCACTAACCCATTTTAGGATTTTTGCTTAATAGGACATATCTAATTGTGTTTTCTTTTTTCGAAATAGATCTCAACCTCTACTAGTTTGTTTTCCACCAAAAAACTTCTCTTTTCCATACAATTATTAGCCAAAAATCATCATTAAAAGGTAATTAACAAGAAAAATCTCTAGATCAACCATTTGTGTCACGGCCCGAACTCGATGTCCGACAAACAACATCAAATTCGTATCGCGGGAGCTTGCAACACCCATTAGATGATAAATAACACAGCGGAAATGAAAGATGATATCACTGATACAACATAAATACAATATCCGATACATCAATTTGATAAAATGATAATCATCAATATCAGAGAATATACAATACAGAATACAACGGAACACGATACAAAATATGAGATGGGTCTTCACAGAATCCAATACTGCAACTCTGATCCAAAAGCTCCAAAGACAAAGCTCCTAAACTTCAAGCTCGGTCGACCATCGAGATTACACCAAGATAAGCAAGGTCAGTCGTCCACAGACTGAACTAGCTCCAATAATCTACTAACCCTGACTATCTGAAAAACCAAACTATAGACTGTCCGTATGGAAAATTGTGGGGACCCAGAGTTTAGAAACGGAACAATAAACTCTAGGTCAGTCATGGAACTGGTGTGAGCAAACAAAACAGTTTGGTCTTTAAAAACAATCAAAAAAATTAGATTTTAAATTTGAAATTCGCAATGCTTTTGGAAAATGAAACTACCATAAGGCCTCCCGCCACACACACCATGCAAACGCAGAATTGGAGGAGATTTCTCCTTATGATAGTCAAACATGCTTGATACGCGAAAACCATTGTTTATACTATTATTATTAGTGCATAGTGGAAAACATTTCGAAAGTATAATATTAATCTTAGCCAGCATAGACATTTCGAACTATGCCTACTATAGCTACCATCCAAACAGTGGGGCGCCACCATAAGTAGATGGTAGGTAATACAACTAAAACCGCACAAGGCTCGCATTGGATGAATGGATTTCCAACAAATGGTCAGGCTAAGGAACTTCCTACTACCACATGGGAATGCCTCTGGTGGGACGCCCCGAGAACCTACCCGGCTCTCTGCCAACACAAGGCCGGGTTCCTCCCTGCCTGGGAGTAATACCTACAGATATGCCACCACCGGTCCTTTAGGATCTTTATTCGAGAGCTCTCAACACCAACAACATCACACAGTAATAAATATACTACAGTGCCCACATGAGTAAGTATCTGGGCTCCATTCCATGATACTACCCCTTTCCAGAAGGAATGGTCACACCCTAGGAGAGCTACCCTTGAAACCTTGCCGCATCTTTCCTGTTTCGACCATTACCGGTTTGTGAGGCTCGACGAGGTTTCGTCCACAAAGCTATGCTTTACACTAAAGCCATGCTTTGATCACAAATGATCAACCAATGATCATCAACACACATCAGCACTTAGCATGCCACACTACCAAATTGGGATTATATCGCTGATAACCTTCAACTACATAACCTCTGAGCTCGTACATCTCAGAGAAGGGTGTTAAGCTAAGAGAATAAATTCTCCACCACCAACAGAATGTATTTGAAAGAAATCTGCTTTATATCTCAAAGTGTAGTGTCAGACATACAACCATACAAATCTGTCCCGGGTTCGAACAGCACCGAAGGCACTTCCGAAGAAGCCCTTGCAATATGGGTATTCACAATCCCGATCGGACTTCCCATCACTTATGGAATCTCTATACCGATGCGACTCAGTGCAGAGACAATCGACGGGTTATCCTTTCATTCTCGAAAATACCTGGTCTTCACCACCTGTCTTCAAATGCTATCCATAACGTCGTATCATTATTCCGAATGGGTTATATGACACAAAGTCCTCTCCCGGCTAAACCGAATAATGAGCGCGATATTTGGAAACATATGGATATGGGATTTCAATTAAGTCACAACTTAATAATCCCAACTTTCTTTCAAATGGTTTAAACCAATTACCATTTCAAATCTTTTTAAGCAAAAAGATTTGTTCCACAAAGTTCACCCAGTTTCACAAAGATCCATTCACAGATTTCAAAATAAATTTCCGTTTTAATTGAATTAATTCTTTAAATCTTTGAATCAAGATTAACTTATAGCTTTCAAAACTCGTTTCCAAATTGTAACGACCCAACTCCCTAACTCCAGGAAGTCGCATCGTTAATAAGAAAGAAAGGGATAGAGAATAGAAAGAAAGAGAAGAAAGAAGAAACAACACATCAGAATCTAAACAGCGGAACGAATAAATTATATTAATAATCAAAAGTATTTACATAATATACAATATCTATCAGAGATACACAGCATACACATCACATATACTAGACAGTTATAAACACCTGTCTAGTATTTACAACTCAATACAACATCACAAATAACTCAGAGATACTAAACACAGCGGACTATTATATCTACAACGCGGAAGCCTCCTGCTCCATTGCTCCTCCACAATTCGTCAAAGCTAATCCTGAATCCTAACCTGAATCCCTTGGCTACTCGTAAAAATTTGAGTACCCAAGAGTTTATGAAAAACAAAAATAAACTCCGGGTCAGACATGGGTCTGGTGTGAGTAACAGGTTAAAGTTGCTTAACTCTGAAAAACCTTGAAAAGAAAGGTATCACGTAAGACTTCCCACACATAAACATGGAAAAGTTTTTACCTTACGCTAACCAAAACATTTGATAGGAAATCCGATGATATTATAATAGTGTCTAGGGTTTTCAAATAAATAAGAAATAGCCGAAATTGTTACATCTATTAAATTCCAGCTACTAGCCACAAAAGTGGGTAATACAATCAAAACCGTTGGCACTTATTGGATTTTGGATTCCATACAATGGCAGGGCTACTGGGGTACCGCCCGTCACAGTACGTGGCCTAGATCACCGTACCGAGGAGCCACCCTAACTCCCCTGCAACACAAGGCCGGACCCGTTCCTTACTGAACAGTTCCGAACAAGACAACCCCGGCAGTTGTCGCGATTCAACCGCCCCACACAGCCGAAATAAAAGGGACCTCTAGACAGGGGTAAATCTTGCTCTCAAGTGGGGGCTACCCACGAAGCCTTGCTGCACCTCCCCTGTTTTAGCCATTCCCGGTTGATGAGGCTTGAGGTTACGATTACCTTTATAGGACATCAAATCTTAGAATGCTCATCGTCCGCCTGACGATGTGCTGAAAGCATTCAATCCATACAAGTTCGTTCCGGGTTCGAACGAAACCGAAGGCACTATCTCGTTGCACTCATTATTGGAATCACCCTCAGAGTCAACGACCATAGCCCTTGCACTCTGATTCACCATCTCGAATCTATAAGCACTATTCCGTCAAACTCATTACGGAATCACCCACAGAGTTATACTGACGTATAGCCCTTACACCTCGAGTCTTCACTTGCTCCACTTAGATTCACGACCTAACGTTAATTGGAATCGATGTGGTTTTCGGATATCCAAATATGGAAACCCGATCCCGGTCTCATCGAAATCCAATGCGTGTCTTTTAAGTCCAAGTTGTTTTAAGTTTAAAACAATTCAATTTAAACTATCAATATACACACAGATAGATACTTCACATCATCATAACAGATAATCAACAATATTATCATAAACAGGTAATCATCACAAATTGATAATCTATATCATCATCATCAATAGATAACTCATACAATCACAATGCAACCAATGCATCCATATTACACAATACAAATCTCATATCTGAGATTCAAACCATTCAAGTCAAACCAAATCATCCATTCATAAGCAAAGGTCCATAATCACATCATCCATAATTAATTTAAAATGAATTAAATTAATTACTTCTATCTCTAATTAATTTAAAATGAATTAAATTAATTACCTATCTTTAATTAATTTAAAATGAATTAAATTAATTACTTCACCATTTAAATCTTGCTTACTTAACCCTTAATTGATTATCAATCAATTAAATAATTATCCTCAAATTAATCACTTTAATTAATCACCCTTGATTAATTATTTCTTAATTACATTCAAGTAATTATCTTTAATTAATTTTACAAATTAATTATCCTTAACCACAATCAGTAATTAACCTTTAATTACTTCATTAATTAATTAATTACATTAATTAATTACTTCCTTAATCACTTACCATTAGATTAATTAATCCTAATTAATTAATCCTTAATTACATCATTAATTATATTAATTAATGATCCTTAATTAAATTTAAATTAATTACTTATTTAAATTAATTACATTAAGTAATTAATCTTAATTAAGCCACAATTATTAATCATTCTTGATTAATTACATTTAGTAATTAACTAACCTTAATTACTTTCTTAATCATCCCTAGATTAATTATATTTATTAATCATCCTTGATTAATCTCATTTGTAATTAATTACCTTTAATTAATTACATCACTTAATCATTTCAAAAATGATTTAATCAATTAAAGCTTAAATTAATTGCACAAAATAATTAATTATTAATCACTACATTAAGAAATTATCTTTACATTAATTACACAAAGTAATTAATCCCAAAATACCATACTTCAATTAATTATCTCAGCTAATTTCTTATCTTAATTACTTCTCTAAGTAATTATTTCTCAATGATTACTTATCAACTTATTTAATGATTATTCTAAATTAATTAAACTTAATTAATTAATTTAAATTAATCAAATAAATTAATTAATTACAAAGAGTAATTAATAACTTAATTATTTCCATAACGTAATCATACTTAATCAAGTTCTATAATTGATTAACTAAATTAATTAATCCATTTAATTATCAAAATTAATTACATTAATTAATTAATAAATAATCCTAAGTTAATGACCTTTCATTAACTTATCTTAAATTCCTTAATTACCTTTATTAAGTAATTTACTTAAATTAATTAATATTAATTACAAATTAAATTAACCTTAATTAATTTATTTCAAACCCTTAATTTAATTAAATAATTAAATTAATTACCCAATTAATTACCTTACTAATTTAATAAATCAAAAATCATTAAAACTTTGATTTCCTTTTAAACTAAACATTTCTTATTAACGATTACTTTATCATTATCAAAGTAATTTAAAACAACTTAATTTGTTTTCCAAATTTCATTTTAAATTTAAAATGAAAACTAAACTTAACTTATCAAAGTTTTAAACATTTTAAAACCTTTTTAAAACTTATGCTAAATAATTATTCAATTTATAAAAGAAATCAAAACCCATATTTATCCAAGATACAAATCATATTTAAAATAGAATTCAATATTAAAAGCTATTTAAATATTTCAAAAAGACTTCTTTTATTTTCAAACCTGATTCAAACTTGAATCTTATTTCCAGATTTAAACTTATGTTTAAATCTTCTATTTCAAATTTTAAACCTTAAATTCAATTCAATTATACCTCTTTAAAGTTTTAAACATTCTACCTTTCTTTTCTTTTGAAATTTGAATTAAATTTTAAAACTGAAATTCAAATCTTAGCTTGAAAACTTTACTTTTTAAATTTAAGTTTAAATCCATGTTTTAAAACCTTGCATTTCAGATTTTTTTTAAACAAATTTTAAATTTTAAAGCTACAGGTTTCAAAAACCTGTAACTCAGAAATTAAACCCGAGCTTCCCTTGGTTTACTTCGGGTAAAACCCTACCCCACTTCGAGTAAAAGCATCGAATTACTCGAGTAAAAACTTCGAGCATAAAACTGCAAACCCCAAAAACTTCCTGTCACCTCCCACTGTTCCGTGCATATGCACAGAGGCCATGGCCACCTCCGGCCATCACTTGATCAACCAACAAGTCGACGATCATCCCTGAAACACATCACGACCATCACTAACCATCCATCAACTCGAAATCAAGTTCGAGTCCCCCAAACCAAACCTGGCAGCAGACAAGCTTCAAAACCCCAAAACCTGTCAACGGCGAGATCTCTCTCCTCCGACCAGCGTTGAACCTGAAACTCCGGCCCCTTGCTCGTCTTGGTCCCCGCAACCATCACACCAAAACTAGTTGCACTCGATCCTCCAGAGGAATAATGCAAAAGGAAATACCAAAGCCTATCAAAACTAGGTTTTCAAACCAAATCGATCAATCACCATCACCACGGTGAACTTCCACCACAACCACCATTTTTCTCATCACCACTGATCACCCATCCATCACCAGAAGAAAAGCCAACCTTCCAAATACTCGAGATCATTAGAAATTCCTTCATTTCCATTTCCCAGTAAAAACAGCAATACTCAAGAATCCCAATACTAAAAATGGTAATTCTGGTTTCAAAAATCAAGTTTTAGATTTAGCCTTCGATTCATATACTTGAATCCATGAAACATTTAAATTGGGATTTGACTTATTTAAGTTTATACTGTTGTTTTAGAATTTCCAGAGACAGTGCAATGTTATTTAACTTAAATAAGTTTTTAAACTAAAAACTATGATATAATAAACATATTTTGTTCAAGACTCAAACTCAAATCAAGATTGATTCAAGAGAAATTGTTTTAAGATCAGATCTTGAACCTGGAAACTGGAATCAGAAAAGAAAACAAACAATCCAGACACACAACCATGCACACAATCAAATATTCATATACATGCACAGAGATATACTTATAAACATACTCACAAGCATACTATTTTTCAGAGATAAGCATTGCAACCATTTTATAAACTTATAAATTCAAACAGTGATGTTACTCACCTGTAGTAGAGATGGAACAGAGCTCTAAGTTTGCAAACTGTTTTTGAAAGCTTCTGTTGATTTTAAAAACCAGAGTGCATTGTTGTTAAAACTTGTATGCAGGCTTGAAGGCCATTTGAGCTTTGAACTACTTGCATGCAGACATACTTGATTCCAGAAAATGCAGAGGCCATTTTATTTTGCTTTGATGATTGAAAGCTTGATTTAGAACCTTGCATGCAGGCTCACAGATTCTAGGTTGAAGAAAGTGCAGGCAAACTTTGCCTTTGCATTTGAAAATGAGGTTACAGATTTTCAGATTAAATCATGCAGAGACATATGCTGTTGTTTTGATGGCTTGGTTCCATCAGCATTTAGATGTGAATAAAACTTGCATTTTTGAACAAACTGAAAAATGCAGGCAACATGTTTATGATATGAATTCAGGTTGCAGGCTTTGATTTTGAAAAAGGAATATAAGATATTGATTTGATCACAGTTTTGATTCTACAGAGGACTACAAGATTGTATTATGAAGATATTTCAAGCTTTTGATTGAGGAGGAGTTTTCAGATTTTTGGAAATGAATTACTGATATGGAATTTGTAAAATGATTTGAAGAGGGATTTGAAATGGATTCAAGACATTAATTTGGTTTTGAGAATTTGTTAATGATTTGTTTTCAGCTGAGATTTTCTCTTCTTAGAAAACAAATGAACATTAGAAAAAGAGTGAGTATGAAGAAAAACATGTTTTTATGTAAGATAAAAAAAATGATTTATTTGTAAATTAAAAGAAAAAAAATTAAAAATAAAAGGACACTTGTCTCAAACTCATATTAATATGTCAACACATGTCTCATTAGTTACTTAGGATACTTACACTTGTCATTATACACATTTTACTTATTATTTAATTTGTTTTTATTTAATTTAAAAGTAAATGAAACTCTTTCTTTATTTATTAATACTTATGTATATATAATTTATCTTCATATGGATCACTTTTTAAAGAAAATGACATAAAACAATTTATATAAAGATGAAAGCTTACTTATAAGATTTATATATGTTATTCATTTGAATACAAAATAAATTCAAGTTCAAATGTTATTCATACATTAAAAATCTAATTTTAAAACTAATTTATATTAACATATTTACATTTGACAATAATAAATTTGTCTTTTAAAACATATCTACATTTATACATTTATTATTATTATTAGAAAATAATCAATTTAAATCATTTATAAAAGGGATTATAAATTACATATCTTATTTATCTTGATTAAATGAATCAATGTTTATATATAAAGGGAATTTTAAATTTTCTTATATAATTCCAAATTATCAAAATGATTATTAGAATTTAAAACAAGATTTTATTTGTTTATTAACTTTAATTCAAAACTTATCCATTTACAATATATATATAAATATATATACATACATTATAAATAGGAAATCATTTTATTAGCTTTTAAAAGATAAAATTTATCAATTAAACATTTATTTAATTGAATTATTCAATCAAGTTAATTTTATAAACAAAATTTTATCAAATCAATTTAATTTTAATCACAGATTATTAAATTGATATTGCTAAAATTTCCGGGATATCACATTCCTCCCCCCTTAAAAGAATTTCGTCCCCGAAATTTAAAAGCAAAAGTAATTTAATAACCCATTTAAAATTTTAAATTTTAAATCAAAAGCATACATCAATCATATGCTAACAACCATAGCAACCAATTTATCTAATCAAACAAATTTAATTATCCAGATAAAATTCTGGATAAATTTTTCTCGAGTTTCCCCAAGTATATATATATACCGGGATACTCGCCCTACAGAATCTAAACAATCAAAACTACGAAGCTATAGAGCTTCCACTCATCTAGATCTACAGAACTAAACAACATATCAGACTACGGACGAGTCTGACTCAACCACCAAACCTTCCTGAACAGCTGGTTCCACAACCAGAGCTAACTCATACACGTACTCCCTCAGAGATACGTGAATCTCACCAAATCCAATTATCCAACTGTCAATTCAATTCTTGAAAACTAAACACCAAAACACAGAAGATATCCATAACATCACGGAGCTAGCTTCTCAGACTTACTCAAAACTTATAGCTCCCTTGATCGGAGAAAACTTATCCAAATCAAATCTCCGTCTCCAGAATCCAAATTCCTTTATCTCTTATCCATAAAATTCTTCTTGTTGATCCTGGGCTGTCTACATCCAAATTGATCAGCTTAACTCTTGCTGATACCCTAAAAACAATCTAAACCAAAAACATCCCAACACAACGATCTCCTCAAGATCAACCAAGACTAAGATCACCAACTCTACTCTTCAAACATCAGAAGAACAAACTCACTTCTTCTAGGAAAAGACAAACAGAAACATTCTCAAACTGCTTCCGCTGCACAACTCTGATCTATCCTGAGTTGATTCACCAAACACTATCACAAGAAATCCTTCAATGCCTCAAAAGAACACTCAACCTATCGCAAGTCACTTTTGCGATCAATCTAGACCAATTCCAAAGAAAACTGTTCTCTCTTTACCAAACAGAACAGCTCACTCTTAACTAGTCAATCCATCGCAGAAACAGATCCACTCTACTGCCTCTGAACTCCAGCTTCAGAAACTACTCAGCCAGTCAACTTCCTGATCCAAAGTTCTTCAAGAAACTCAGGCCTCAAAACCAAACACAAACAACTAGCTGAACTCAGCCACATCACCAAAGCAGACACACCTTCTTAACTTGTTCCAAAGAAAACATCTTCGGATACAATCCAATGTCACTGCATCTCATCACGCAGCTACTACTTCCTGAGTTATCAAAATACCATCCCACTTCTGTCAAAACGACAGATCTAAACTCATCTTATCCATCTTAAAAAATATGAATCTCTGAACCTTAACATGCTTCCTTCAGGGATTGATGAAATCTCTACACTCTACACAACTCACTCGAGACGGTATTAGGTCTACAGTCTCGACAAATACACTTCCAACCTCAAACATTCAAACTCCAACCAATGGTAGTCAACGTGTTACACACACCACTACCTTATCTACCTTTATAACTTATATTGGAATACCTGAACAGGTAACCCAACAGATAGGTAGAAATAATAAATATATATAGATATATATCAAAACTACAAATACGCTCTCTCTCAAGAAAGACACCACTACAGAGCCTAGGTATTCACTCAACCTATCGCTCTGATACCACTGTAACGACCCAACTCCCTAACTCCAGGAAGTCGCATCGTTAATAAGAAAGAAAGGGATAGAGAATAGAAAGAAAGAGAAGAAAGAAGAAACAACACATCAGAATCTAAACAGCGGAACGAATAAATTATATTAATAATCAAAAGTATTTACATAATATACAATATCTATCAGAGATACACAGCATACACATCACATATACTAGACAGTTATAAACACCTGTCTAGTATTTACAACTCAATACAACATCACAAATAACTCAGAGATACTAAACACAGCGGACTATTATATCTACAACGCGGAAGCCTCCTGCTCCATTGCTCCTCCACAATTCGTCAAAGCTAATCCTGAATCCTAACCTGAATCCCTTGGCTACTCGTAAAAATTTGAGTACCCAAGAGTTTATGAAAAACAAAAATAAACTCCGGGTCAGACATGGGTCTGGTGTGAGTAACAGGTTAAAGTTGCTTAACTCTGAAAAACCTTGAAAAGAAAGGTATCACGTAAGACTTCCCACACATAAACATGGAAAAGTTTTTACCTTACGCTAACCAAAACATTTGATAGGAAATCCGATGATATTATAATAGTGTCTAGGGTTTTCAAATAAATAAGAAATAGCCGAAATTGTTACATCTATTAAATTCCAGCTACTAGCCACAAAAGTGGGTAATACAATCAAAACCGTTGGCACTTATTGGATTTTGGATTCCATACAATGGCAGGGCTACTGGGGTACCGCCCGTCACAGTACGTGGCCTAGATCACCGTACCGAGGAGCCACCCTAACTCCCCTGCAACACAAGGCCGGACCCGTTCCTTACTGAACAGTTCCGAACAAGACAACCCCGGCAGTTGTCGCGATTCAACCGCCCCACACAGCCGAAATAAAAGGGACCTCTAGACAGGGGTAAATCTTGCTCTCAAGTGGGGGCTACCCACGAAGCCTTGCTGCACCTCCCCTGTTTTAGCCATTCCCGGTTGATGAGGCTTGAGGTTACGATTACCTTTATAGGACATCAAATCTTAGAATGCTCATCGTCCGCCTGACGATGTGCTGAAAGCATTCAATCCATACAAGTTCGTTCCGGGTTCGAACGAAACCGAAGGCACTATCTCGTTGCACTCATTATTGGAATCACCCTCAGAGTCAACGACCATAGCCCTTGCACTCTGATTCACCATCTCGAATCTATAAGCACTATTCCGTCAAACTCATTACGGAATCACCCACAGAGTTATACTGACGTATAGCCCTTACACCTCGAGTCTTCACTTGCTCCACTTAGATTCACGACCTAACGTTAATTGGAATCGATGTGGTTTTCGGATATCCAAATATGGAAACCCGGTCTCATCGAAATCCAATGCGTGTCTTTTAAGTCCAAGTTGTTTTAAGTTTAAAACAATTCAATTTAAACTATCAATATACACACAGATAGATACTTCACATCATCATAACAGATAATCAACAATATTATCATAAACAGGTAATCATCACAAATTGATAATCTATATCATCATCATCAATAGATAACTCATACAATCACAATGCAACCAATGCATCCATATTACACAATACAAATCTCATATCTGAGATTCAAACCATTCAAGTCAAACCAAATCATCCATTCATAAGCAAAGGTCCATAATCACATCATCCATAATTAATTTAAAATGAATTAAATTAATTACTTCTATCTCTAATTAATTTAAAATGAATTAAATTAATTACCTATCTTTAATTAATTTAAAATGAATTAAATTAATTACTTCACCATTTAAATCTTGCTTACTTAACCCTTAATTGATTATCAATCAATTAAATAATTATCCTCAAATTAATCACTTTAATTAATCACCCTTGATTAATTATTTCTTAATTACATTCAAGTAATTATCTTTAATTAATTTTACAAATTAATTATCCTTAACCACAATCAGTAATTAACCTTTAATTACTTCATTAATTAATTAATTACATTAATTAATTACTTCCTTAATCACTTACCATTAGATTAATTAATCCTAATTAATTAATCCTTAATTACATCATTAATTATATTAATTAATGATCCTTAATTAAATTTAAATTAATTACTTATTTAAATTAATTACATTAAGTAATTAATCTTAATTAAGCCACAATTATTAATCATTCTTGATTAATTACATTTAGTAATTAACTAACCTTAATTACTTTCTTAATCATCCCTAGATTAATTATATTTATTAATCATCCTTGATTAATCTCATTTGTAATTAATTACCTTTAATTAATTACATCACTTAATCATTTCAAAAATGATTTAATCAATTAAAGCTTAAATTAATTGCACAAAATAATTAATTATTAATCACTACATTAAGAAATTATCTTTACATTAATTACACAAAGTAATTAATCCCAAAATACCATACTTCAATTAATTATCTCAGCTAATTTCTTATCTTAATTACTTCTCTAAGTAATTATTTCTCAATGATTACTTATCAACTTATTTAATGATTATTCTAAATTAATTAAACTTAATTAATTAATTTAAATTAATCAAATAAATTAATTAATTACAAAGAGTAATTAATAACTTAATTATTTCCATAACGTAATCATACTTAATCAAGTTCTATAATTGATTAACTAAATTAATTAATCCATTTAATTATCAAAATTAATTACATTAATTAATTAATAAATAATCCTAAGTTAATGACCTTTCATTAACTTATCTTAAATTCCTTAATTACCTTTATTAAGTAATTTACTTAAATTAATTAATATTAATTACAAATTAAATTAACCTTAATTAATTTATTTCAAACCCTTAATTTAATTAAATAATTAAATTAATTACCCAATTAATTACCTTACTAATTTAATAAATCAAAAATCATTAAAACTTTGATTTCCTTTTAAACTAAACATTTCTTATTAACGATTACTTTATCATTATCAAAGTAATTTAAAACAACTTAATTTGTTTTCCAAATTTCATTTTAAATTTAAAATGAAAACTAAACTTAACTTATCAAAGTTTTAAACATTTTAAAACCTTTTTAAAACTTATGCTAAATAATTATTCAATTTATAAAAGAAATCAAAACCCATATTTATCCAAGATACAAATCATATTTAAAATAGAATTCAATATTAAAAGCTATTTAAATATTTCAAAAAGACTTCTTTTATTTTCAAACCTGATTCAAACTTGAATCTTATTTCCAGATTTAAACTTATGTTTAAATCTTCTATTTCAAATTTTAAACCTTAAATTCAATTCAATTATACCTCTTTAAAGTTTTAAACATTCTACCTTTCTTTTCTTTTGAAATTTGAATTAAATTTTAAAACTGAAATTCAAATCTTAGCTTGAAAACTTTACTTTTTAAATTTAAGTTTAAATCCATGTTTTAAAACCTTGCATTTCAGATTTTTTTTAAACAAATTTTAAATTTTAAAGCTACAGGTTTCAAAAACCTGTAACTCAGAAATTAAACCCGAGCTTCCCTTGGTTTACTTCGGGTAAAACCCTACCCCACTTCGAGTAAAAGCATCGAATTACTCGAGTAAAAACTTCGAGCATAAAACTGCAAACCCCAAAAACTTCCTGTCACCTCCCACTGTTCCGTGCATATGCACAGAGGCCATGGCCACCTCCGGCCATCACTTGATCAACCAACAAGTCGACGATCATCCCTGAAACACATCACGACCATCACTAACCATCCATCAACTCGAAATCAAGTTCGAGTCCCCCAAACCAAACCTGGCAGCAGACAAGCTTCAAAACCCCAAAACCTGTCAACGGCGAGATCTCTCTCCTCCGACCAGCGTTGAACCTGAAACTCCGGCCCCTTGCTCGTCTTGGTCCCCGCAACCATCACACCAAAACTAGTTGCACTCGATCCTCCAGAGGAATAATGCAAAAGGAAATACCAAAGCCTATCAAAACTAGGTTTTCAAACCAAATCGATCAATCACCATCACCACGGTGAACTTCCACCACAACCACCATTTTTCTCATCACCACTGATCACCCATCCATCACCAGAAGAAAAGCCAACCTTCCAAATACTCGAGATCATTAGAAATTCCTTCATTTCCATTTCCTAGTAAAAACAGCAATACTCAAGAATCCCAATACTAAAAATGATAATTCTGGTTTCAAAAATCAAGTTTTAGATTTAGCCTTCGATTCATATACTTGAATCCATGAAACATTTAAATTGGGATTTGACTTATTTAAGTTTATACTGTTGTTTTAGAATTTCCAGAGACAGTGCAATGTTATTTAACTTAAATAAGTTTTTAAACTAAAAACTATGATATAATAAACATATTTTGTTCAAGACTCAAACTCAAATCAAGATTGATTCAAGAGAAATTGTTTTAAGATCAGATCTTGAACCTGGAAACTGGAATCAGAAAAGAAAACAAACAATCCAGACACACAACCATGCACACAATCAAATATTCATATACATGCACAGAGATATACTTATAAACATACTCACAAGCATACTATTTTTCAGAGATAAGCATTGCAACCATTTTATAAACTTATAAATTCAAACAGTGATGTTACTCACCTGTAGTAGAGATGGAACAGAGCTCTAAGTTTGCAAACTGTTTTTGAAAGCTTCTGTTGATTTTAAAAACCAGAGTGCATTGTTGTTAAAACTTGTATGCAGGCTTGAAGGCCATTTGAGCTTTGAACTACTTGCATGCAGACATACTTGATTCCAGAAAATGCAGAGGCCATTTTATTTTGCTTTGATGATTGAAAGCTTGATTTAGAACCTTGCATGCAGGCTCACAGATTCTAGGTTGAAGAAAGTGCAGGCAAACTTTGCCTTTGCATTTGAAAATGAGGTTACAGATTTTCAGATTAAATCATGCAGAGACATATGCTGTTGTTTTGATGGCTTGGTTCCATCAGCATTTAGATGTGAATAAAACTTGCATTTTTGAACAAACTGGAAAATGCAGGCAACATGTTTATGATATGAATTCAGGTTGCAGGCTTTGATTTTGAAAAAGGAATATAAGATATTGATTTGATCACAGTTTTGATTCTACAGAGGACTACAAGATTGTATTATGAAGATATTTCAAGCTTTTGATTGAGGAGGAGTTTTCAGATTTTTGGAAATGAATTACTGATATGGAATTTGTAAAATGATTTGAAGAGGGATTTGAAATGGATTCAAGACATTAATTTGGTTTTGAGAATTTGTTAATGATTTGTTTTCAGCTGAGATTTTCTCTTCTTAGAAAACAAATGAACATTAGAAAAAGAGTGAGTATGAAGAAAAACATGTTTTTATGTAAGATAAAAAAAATGATTTATTTGTAAATTAAAAGAAAAAAAATTAAAAATAAAAGGACACTTGTCTCAAACTCATATTAATATGTCAACACATGTCTCATTAGTTACTTAGGATACTTACACTTGTCATTATACACATTTTACTTATTATTTAATTTGTTTTTATTTAATTTAAAAGTAAATGAAACTCTTTCTTTATTTATTAATACTTATGTATATATAATTTATCTTCATATGGATCACTTTTTAAAGAAAATGACATAAAACAATTTATATAAAGATGAAAGCTTACTTATAAGATTTATATATGTTATTCATTTGAATACAAAATAAATTCAAGTTCAAATGTTATTCATACATTAAAAATCTAATTTTAAAACTAATTTATATTAACATATTTACATTTGACAATAATAAATTTGTCTTTTAAAACATATCTACATTTATACATTTATTATTATTATTAGAAAATAATCAATTTAAATCATTTATAAAAGGGATTATAAATTACATATCTTATTTATCTTGATTAAATGAATCAATGTTTATATATAAAGGGAATTTTAAATTTTCTTATATAATTCCAAATTATCAAAATGATTATTAGAATTTAAAACAAGATTTTATTTGTTTATTAACTTTAATTCAAAACTTATCCATTTACAATATATATATAAATATATATACATACATTATAAATAGGAAATCATTTTATTAGCTTTTAAAAGATAAAATTTATCAATTAAACATTTATTTAATTGAATTATTCAATCAAGTTAATTTTATAAACAAAATTTTATCAAATCAATTTAATTTTAATCACAGATTATTAAATTGATATTGCTAAAATTTCCGGGATATCACACAAATGTTCATCCATAATTTGGAAAACCATTTCAACTTGAAATTCCTATAATACAAATTGTAAATTCATTACTTATATGAAAGCTTTTATCGTTTGAAACGAACTGCTTTCATTTCAGAAAATCCGATTTTATTTATACAAGCTAAAATCTACAAATTCCCAAAAAAACATTTTAAAATGGTTTAAACCGATATAAGCTTGTATACCCTTTTTAAATCATAAATACCGAATACAGAATTCAATTTTAGATATTGAATTCCAATTTAAATCGAATTATTCAAATTCCAAATCCCTATTAGTTATTCAAAATAACTTTCATTCTTAAAATACCTTTTCCAAAAGCTTTTCACATTAAACTTAATTTATTTCCAAAACTATTTGAATTTAAAAATTCAAATTCAAAACTTATTTAAAAATCTGTGACTTAACCGATTTCCACGTGAAATCCATATTTGTGTGTGTATGAGTGTGGTCCAGGGGTTTTACACAATAGTGCACAGCATCAATCATCACAGAGATATCAATATCGATAAGCAATATAATCCATAACGCTTATCTTCATTCACAGATTCACAGATAAAGTAAATTTATCAATCACAAAGATTCATCATTACAATTTGATGTGGGTTTCGGATAATCAACTGGAATCCGACTCCCTGTCGCATCCAAATTTAAATGTCGTTTTACGGGCAAAGGAACGAATCACAAATCACAGTTCAGCAATTCGTAATCTACATCACACAGTATCACAATCACGAACAGAAATATCAATCCAGTACACGACTTTTGATGACAATCAATTATCTTCAATTTAAGGTGAAGGTAATTAACAGAATTAACCATATAACTATTTTTATTGATTTATTCAAATCAATGATTAACTATTCTTAATGATAAATTAATTAAATTCTAATTGATTATTCTTTAATCAATTGTCTTGATTGACTACTAATAAATTGACTTTAATCATCATCTAATAAACAATTCTTAATTATAAATAAATTAGATATTTAATTGTTAATTAAACAAATCTTTAATTTCAAATTGATAAATCCCAAATCACTTAGTTAATTACAATTAATTAACCATCCTTAATTACCCCTGTTTAAACAATTAATAATTATTATTATTTGTCTTAATTATCATGTTAAAAATCTTCTTTAAACTTTAAAATTAAATTATTACCAACTACAAAACTTTAATGTTAACTAATTGAATATTTAACTTAAATTATCTACTTGATTAATTAAGATTTTAAAAAACATTCTAACATATTCACTTGATTAATTTAATTTTGAAACAAATTCTTAACTCAAAGTAATCAAACATTTATTACCTTATTAACACTAAAACTTGTTAAACATTTTTATCTTTAAATCTGTAAGGCTTAAACCTATTTACAACAAAACCCGAGATTTACCCAGTTTCACTTGAGAAATGCTTCGAGTTTCCTTCCATCATCCACGAGTCATCCCCTTCTCCCTCTCGCATACCCTTCTTCTTTCCTTTTTCTTTTTCTTCTTTCCAGTAAGTAGATTTTAGGTTAAATTATAATAACACGATACAAGACACTCACGTGAAACAGGAAACTCGAGACAACATCAGAAAATCACGAATTCCCTTCGAGTCTTCACAAACCAAAATCTCCCAGATATCAATGCGTCGCCGTGCACGTGCACCAGCGCCGGAGCCAACTCCGACCACTGACGAACCCTCCAACACACCGACCAACTTCAATGCAACCTTCTCCAACCATAAAACCATCACCTTCAACTCGAAATCACGTTCGAGCTGCTTAGACCTAACCTGGAAACAAATTGGAACCATCATCGACCTGGAAACCACCACCATTCTCGCAACCTCGATCACCAGACAACTCGAAATTTCGACCAACTACTCGTCATCCTCCCCTCTGCTATCTCCCAAACCCTTGTAACACTCGGTCAACTACCGATGTCGAACGAATCAAACATATAGCCTCGACAAAAACTAGGTTCCCAGACTAAAATCACTCGCCGTCGCCACCACGGCCAACCGCACAACAACACACCATTTTTCCTCGACCCTCCGATCACTCCTCCATCACCATAGAGAACCCTGACCTCCCCCATCGACGTGATCACCAGAATTCATCAAAACAAAGAAGTTCGAACAAACCAAAACTGCTCTTGAATTCTTGATCTAAAAATTATAAATCTTGCTTTAAAAATCGTATTAAGGTATAATAATTCCATTTATACACCTGAATTCATAACTTATGGAGTTTGAATCTTGGCTTATTTAAAGTTAGCTTTGATTTCTTGATTTCCAGAGAAGATTAAAAGTTGTTTTTAACTTGTATAAATTTTTAAAACTTGGTATATGCTTGAACAAACAATTTTTGTTTTAAATCTAAGCCCAAGCATCAAGTGGATCAAATGGAAATGATTTTTGAAATCAAAATTTGTTTTTATAGTCCCAGAACAATGAGCCTGTATAAACACTTCCATCTTTCAATTATATTCAAAGGATCCATGTATATATAAACAAGCTTATTCACAGAGATATGTATGTATAAACAACAGATTTATACCTTTAAAATTTAAGAAAAATGTGTTACTCACCTTGAGAAGTTTTGAAACAGAGGGAAATTGTTGTTTTGAAACTGCAGATTGATTTCTTTCTTTGAATCTGTTTTGTTCCCTTTGAGTTGAATGATGTTTTGAGTTTATAGATGATGATATTTATATTTTCTTTTCTGGTTTTGCTTAACTTTTTACTGAACGAACTAGAACAAAGTTGATATATATATAAAGAGGATAGTTATACAGAGGAAGGTTTTAACTGGTTTGAGTTTTATCTTTGAACAGATTTTTTTTTAATTTTTCTTTGACTAAAGATATTTGTTTCTATTTGTTTGCTGATATGATTTGATCCTATTTCGGCTGAGAAGATAACCATGGGTGCTTGAGAAGAATGCATTTAATGCTTGTCCCTATTTTTGTTTACAATCTTATGCTATTTTATTATTATGTATTTACAGTTTGCTTATAGACATAATTCTTCTTGTTTCTTCTTTTATAAGTTTTCTTACATAGATATTTTTGTTTGTTTGTCTTCTTTTACAAGCCTTCTTTTCTTTTATACTTGCTTGCCTAATTCAAGCAAGTTTGTATGTATTTACCTTTGTTTCTTCTATCTACAAGTGTATATATTTAAACTTTCTTTGCTTTGACTATGGATTTTCTTTTTTATCTCTGTTTATAGTTTGATTTTTTTCAAGCATTACTTTTATGACATATATTTTATTTTATATTTTACATTAAATATTGATAAGATAATTTTTATTTTAAACATTTTATATCTTTCTAAAGATAATGAATTAAAACACAATTTATGCATTTGATAAATAATTATACATATTATTCTTTCCAAAGTACAATTTATAAATCCAATTCATTTTGAATTTCCAAATCAAAATTTTATTTAGAATCCAATTCAACTGAAAATATTCATTTTGAGTTTCAATCCAAATTCTAAAGTAAATAAGTATTTATCTCTTATTAATTTGAAAAATTCAAATAAATACACAATTTAACCCAAAAATTTAATTTAATTACAAATTCAAATTTGTCTTTGAACTGGGATCGTTACAGATTCCCCCCTTAAGAAATTTCGTCCTCGAAATTTGCCAAGGAGATAACAAAGATAGATGAAAGATAGAGAAATATCTTTCCAAACCAAATCGAATGTTTATCCTGCATTTGGCTTACCAAATCAGAATATCAACATTAGATACGAGAACAAACTTGATCAATTATGAGACAATTGGGTTATTTGATATACAAAGTATACAAGGGTATTGGTCAGTTCGAAGGGACAACTAACCATTCGTAGAATATATCGAAACCCAATGAAATAGACAAAATAGATTCAATTACGATTTCAGATTCAAGATTTAATTCATTTATGATTTGCTGAGAAATAAAACTAAGGGTAGTTCACATGTCGAACAAAATTCGAACAATTTAATCGTAAACGAGATAGTTACCTTATAAAATTTCATTTCCTTAACTAACTTTTAAGGTTGAAAAATCACCTTTGATTTCACAGGCCCTCGCTGCTTGAACTTGCTTCAGTGCTGGGAAATTCATGATCCTATGTCCCGTCTTGTGGTAGTAACAACATTCCCTACATTTCTGTTCTGGCTTTATGAATGGCTCTCTCTTTTCATGTTTCCTGGGATTCTTACAATTGTTCAAGTAATGGCCTTTCTCTAAGCAGTTGAAACAAGTAACATCTTTCACCTTTTTCTACCGTACATTCTTCTTTTCGTTATCCTTCTTCGATTTCTTTCCACCAAACTTCCTTTTTCTCCAATTCAAATTACTTGTATCTCCATTTTCCTCCCGATCTTTTTGCTTATCCAGAGTATCGTATCGATAGCCTATATCAATTAATTCAGAAAAAGATTCCTCAATGTGAGTAGTCATCCTTTCCTGAAACTCCTTGTTCATTCCCCAAATTAACTTTTCATTCTTCTTTAGCGGTGTATTCACCAATTCCGGACCAAATCGAGATAATACATTAAATTTGTTTAAGTATTCCTCAAATGATAAGCTTCCTTGCTTCAAATCTATAAACTCCTGGTACATTCTAGAGCTACCAGCAGACGGCATATATCGCTGCTCGAATACTTCATTGAAACGACTCCAAGTAAATTCATCCGCCGGCTCATCCAATGTAAATGTTTCCCACCAAATTAAGCCTCTTCCTGGAGTTGCCAAGAAGCTATCAATCGCATCTGATCATCTTCTAACTAGTCCTTTGAAAATATTTTCACACGATCGAATCCAGGCTTGTTCTTCGATAACAGATTCTTTGCCTGTGAACGGTTTTCCACCAAGTCTAGAAAAGCTTCGATGTAGATCAGCTAGATTTGATTGAGATTGAATGGGGATATCTATCGTTGCAGGGCTTTGTCCAGCTAAAGTGGTACTTCCTTGTCCCCTATCTCGTCTTCTTCTTCCACTCATTCTTACTATCTGTAAATAGTAAGAAGACAGATTTTGGTATTCGGACGAAATATCTTAGAGAATAACAACAGATAAAAAGAATAGACTGAGAAATTTGGATTTTTGGTTCCACTGGTTGTACTCATTCTAGGGTATACTTCACCTTATCTCTAATGAGCCATCTAATGTGTTACACTCCGTAGCTAAAGTTCTTACTCAACCTCTAGCTCTGATACCAATTTGTCACGACCCGAACTCGATGTCCGACAAACAACATCAAATTCGTATCGCGGGAGCTTGCAACACCCAATAGATGATAAATAACACAGCGGAAATAAAAGATGATATCACTGATACAACATGAATACAATATCCGATACATCAATTTGATACAATGATAATCATCAATATCAGAGAATATACAATACAGAATACAGCAGAATACAATACAAAATATGAGATGGGTCTTCACAGAATCCAATACTGCAACTCTGATCCAAAAGCTCCAAAGACAAAGCTCCAAAACTTCAAGCTCGATTCACCATCGAGATTGCACCAAGATAAGCAAGGTCAGTCGTCCACGGACTGAACTAGCTCCAAATAATCTACTAAACCTGACTATCTGAAAAACCAAACTCTAGACTGCCCGTGTGGAAAATTATGGGCGCCCAGAGTTTAGGAACGGAACAATGAACTCCAGGTCAGTCATGGGACTGGTGTGAGCAAACAAAATAGTTTGGTCTTTAAAAATAATCAAAAAAAATAGATTTTAAATTTGAAATTCGCAATGCTTTTGGAAAATGAAATTACTATAAGACCTCCCGCCACACACACCATGCAAACACAGAATTGAAGGAGATTTCTTCTTATGATAGTCAAACATGCTTGATATGCGAAAACTATTGTTTATACTATTATTATTAGTGCATAATGGAAAACATTTCGAAAGTAAAATATTAATCTTAGCCAGCATAGATATTTCGAACTATGCCTACTATAGCTACCATCCAAACAGTGGGGCACCACCATAAGTAGATGGCAGGTAATACAACTAAAACCGTTCAAGGCTCGTATTGGATGAATGGATTTCCAACAAATGGTCAGGCTAAGGAACTTCGTACTACCACATGGGAACGCCTCTGGTGGGACGCCCCGAGAACCTACCCGGCTCTCTGCCAACACAAGGTCGGGTTCCTCCCTGCCTGGGAGAAATACCTACAGATATGCCACCCCCGGTCCTTTGGGACCTTTATCCGAGAGCTCTCAACACCAACAACATCACACAGTAATAAATATACTACAGTGCCCACATGAGTAAGTATCTGGGCTCCATACTATGATACTATCCCTTTTCAGAAGGAATGGTCACACCCTAGGGGAGCTACCCCTAAAACCTTACCGCATCTTTCCTGTTTCGACCATTACCGGTTTGTGAGGCTCGACGAGGTTTCGTCCCAAAGATACGCTTTACACTAAAGCCATGCTTTGATCACAAATGATCAACCAATGATCATCAACACACAGCAGCACTTAGCATGCCACACTACCAAATTGGGATTATATCGCTGATAACCTTCAATTACATAACCTCTGAGCTCGTACGTCTCAGAGAAGGGTGTTAAGCCAAGAGAATAAATTCTCCACCACCAACAGATATGCATTTGAAAGAAATCTGCTTTATATCTCAAAGTGTAGTGTCAGACAAACAACCATACAAATCTGTCCCAGGTTCGAACAGAACTGAAGGCACTTCCGAAGAAGCCATTGCAATCCGGGTATTCACAATCCCGATCGGACTTCCTATCACTTAGGGAATCTCTATACCGGCGCGACTCAGTGCAGAGACAATAGACGGGTTACCCTTTCATTCTCTAAAATACCCGGTCTTCACCGTCGGTCTTCAAATGCTATCCATAACGTCGTATCATTATTCGGAATGGGTTATATGACACAAAGTCCTCTCCCAGCTAAACCGAATAATGAGCGCGAAACATATGGATATGGGATTTCAATTAAGTCACAACTTAATAATTCCAACTTTCTTTCAAATGGTTTAAACCAATTACCATTTAACTTATAGCTTACAAAACTCGTTTCCAAATGTTCATCCATAACTTGGAAAACCATTTCAACTTGAAATTCCTTTAATACAAATTGTAAATTTATTACTCATATGAAAGCTTTTAACGTTTGAAACAAACTGTTTTCATTTCGAAAAATCCGATTCTATTTATACAAGCTAAAACCTTCAAATTCCCAAAACAACATTTTAAAATGGTTTAAACCGATATAAGCTTGTATACCCTTTTTAAATCATAAATACTGAATACAGAATTCAATTTCACATATTGAATTCCAATTTAAATCGAATTATTCAAATTCCAAATCTCTATTAGTTATTCAAAATAACTTTCATTCTTAAAACACCTTTTCCAAAAGCTTTTCACATTAAACTTAATTTATTTCCAAAACTATTTGAATTAAAAAATTCAAATTCAAAACTTATTTAAAAATCTATGACTTAACCTATTTCCACGTGAAATCCATATTTATGTGTGTATGAGTGCGGTCCAGGGGTTTTACACAATAGTGCACAACATCAATCATCACCGAGATATCAATATCGATAAGCGATATAATCCATAACGCTTATCTTCATTCACAGATTCACAGATAAAGTAAATTTATCAATCACAAAGATTCATCATTACAATTTGATGTGGGTTTCGGATAACCAACTGGAATCCGACTACCTGTCCAATCGAAATTTAAATGTCATTTTACAGGCAAAGGGATTTAGAGAAACGAATCACAAATCACAGTTCAGCAATTCGTAATCTACATCACACAGTATCACAATCACGAACAAAAATATCAATTCAGTACACGACTTTTGATGACAATCAATCATCTTCAATTTAAGGTGGAGGTGATTAACAAAATTAACCATATAACTATTTTTATTGATTTATTCAAATCAATGATTAACTATTCTTAATGATAAATTAATTAAATTCTAATTGATTATTCTTTAATCAATTATCTTAATTGACTACTAATAAATTGACTTTGATCATCATCTAATAAACAATTCTTAATTATAAATAAATTAGATATTTAATTGTTAATTAAACAAATCTTTAATTTCAGATTGATAAATCCCAAATCACTTAGTTAATTACAATTAATTAACCATCCTTAATTACCCCTTTTTAAACAATTAATAATAATAATAATTTGTCCTAATTATCATGTTAAAAATCTTCTTTAATCTTTGAAATTAAATTATTACCAACTACAAAACTTTAATGTTAACTAATTGAATACTTAACTTAAATTATCTACTTAATTAATTAAGATTTTAAAAAACATTCTAACGTATTCACTTGATTAATTTAATTTTGAAACAAATTCTTAACTCAAAGTAATCAAACATTTATTACCTTATTAACACTAAAACTTGTTAAACATTTTTATCTTTAAATCTGTAAGGCTTAAACCCATTTACAACAAAACCCGAGATTTACCCGGTTTCACTCGAGAAATGCTTCGAGTTTCCTTCCATCATCCACGAGTCATCCCCCTCTCCCTCTCGCGTACCCTTCTTCTTCCCTTTTTCATTTTCTTCTTTCCAGTAAGTAGATTTTAAGTTAAATTATAATAACATGATACAAGACACTCACACGAAATAGGAAACTCGAGCCAACATCAGGAAATCACAAATTCCCCTTCGAGTCTTCACGAATCAAAATCTCCCAGATATCAATGTGTCGCCGTGCACGTGCACCAGCACCGGAGCCAACTCCGACCACTGACGAACCCTCCGACACACCGACCAACTTCACTGCAACCTTCTCCATCCATAAAACCATCACCTTCAACTCGAAATCACGTTCGAGCTGCTTAGACCTAACCTAGAAACAAATTGGAACAATCATCGACCTAGAAACCACTGCCGTTCTCGCAACCTCGATCACCAGACAACTCGAAATTTCGGCCAACTACTCGTCAACCTCCCTTCTACTATCTCCCAAACCCTTGTCACACTCGGTCAACTACCGATGTCGAACGAATCAAACATATAACCTCGACAAAAACTAGGTTTCCAGACTAAAATCACTCACCGCCGCCACCACGACCAACCGCACGCCAACACACCATTTTTCCTCAACCCTCCGATCACTCCTCCATCACCACAGAGAACCCCGACCTCCCCCATCGACGTGATCACCAGAATTCCTCAAAACAAAGAAGTTCGAACAAACCACAATTGCTCTTGAATTCTTGATCTAAAAATTATAAATCTTGCTTTAAAAATCATATTAAGGTACAATAATTCCATTTATACACCTGAATTCATAAATTATGAAGTTCGAATCTTGGCTTATTTAAAGTTAGCTTTAATTTCTTGATTTCCAAAGAAGATTAAAAGTTGTTTTTAACTTGTATAAAATTTTAAAACTTGGTATATGCTTGAACAAACAATTTTTGTTTTAAATCTAAGCCCAAGCATCAAGTGGATCGAATGGAAATGATTTTTGAAATCAAAATTTTGTTTTTAGAGTCCTAGAACAATGAGCATGTATAAAGACTTCCAGCTTTCAATTATATTCAAAGGATCCATGCATATATAAACAAGCTTATTCATAGAGATATGTATATATAAACAACAGATTTATACTTTTAAATTTAAGAAAAATGTGTTACTCACCTTGAGAAGTTTTGAAACAGATAGAAATTGTTGTTTTGAAACTGCAGATTGATTTCTTTCTTTGAATCTGTTTTGTTCCCTTTGAGTTGAATGATGTTTTGAGTTTATAGATGATGATATTTATATCTTCTTTTCTGGTTTTTCTTAACTTTTTACTGAACGAACCAGAACAAAGTTGATATATATATAAAGAGGATAGTTATACATAGGAAGGTTTTAACTGGTTTGAGTTTTATCTTTGAACAGATTCTTTTTTATTTTTCTTTGACTAAAGATATTTGTTTAATTTGTTTACTGATATGATTTGATCCTATTCTGGCTGAGAAGATAACCATGGGTACTTGAGAAGAATGTATTTAATGCTTGTCCCTATTTTTGTTTACAAGCTTATGCTATTTTATTATTATGTATTTACCAGTTTGCTTATAGACATAATTCTTCTTGTTTCTTCTTTTATAAGTTTTATTGCATAGATATTTTTGTTTGTTTGTCTTCTTTTGCAAGCCTTCTTTTCTTTTATACTTGCTTGCCTGATTCAAGTTTGCATGTATTTACTTTTGTTTCTTCTATCTGCAAGTGTACATATTTAAACTTTCTTTGCTTTGACTATGGATTTTCTTTTTTATTTCTATTTATAGTTTGATTTGTTTCAAGCATTACTTTTATGACATATATTTTATTTTATATTTTACATTAAATATTGATAAGATAATTGTTATTTTAAACATTTTATATCTTTTTAAAGAAAATGAATTAAAACACAATTTATACATTTGATAAATAATTATACATATTATTTTTTCCAAAGTACAATTTATAAATCCAATTCGTTTTAATTTATTTTGAATTTCCAAATCAAAATTTTATTTAGAATCCAATTCAACTGAAAATATTCATTTTGAGTTTCAATCCAAATTCTAAAATAAATAAGTATTTATCTCTTATTAATTTGAAAATTCAAATAAATACACAATTAAACCCAAAAATTTAATTTAATTACAAATTCAAATTTGTCTTTAAACTGGGATTGTTACAATTTGACTACTTTGGGATCTGTCTTATTGCTTTTCATCTTGAATTTGGAGCAATTATTGGGAAATTTGAGTGCTAGGTGAGTGATATTGCTTATCTTTCTGTTCTACGCATATTGATATAATCAAACTACGGATTTTAAGTTGATTTTCCAAATTAAATGACATTTAAAAGTTAGGTCTGATATTAACAATAACTAATAACCATGTTTAAAAAGATAGATTTGGATTTTGATATGATTTACATGATTTTCCCATCATAATTGTTAATTTACAAAAAACTAGATCTAGGGCGATTCATGATATTTAATTATGTTTGGATGAAACGGAATGATGTTTGATTTTTTGATGAATTTTTTTGATGTGTTTTCTATATGTTTTAGATAGTTAGACTTATGATAGGCCATTTGGTGCAAATGACACCAAAGTGCTCGAAATGTGATGAATTTGGCCATAACGTGTAACTTTGAGTGGATTATGTAACGACCCAAAATTTAACCACTTTAAAATATAACATTTAAAGTGATTTTAAATATAAAATATAAAAGTTTTTATGATTCAAACAATATTAGATATGATTTGAAAATAGAAATATACATAAAAATAGCAACGTTTGCTTATGTCAACAAAAGTAACAAAATCATGATTTCAAAAAAGTAAGTTTAAATGGTTTAATAAATTATTTTAATTTATTTATGAGTGTTTATATTTTTAAATAACATTATACAAATTTATTTTTAAATTTGGTTTACATAAATAAGTAGTTTAACTAAAACGTTAAAATATGACCATAGAACATTTTGTAAAAAATCAACGTTTTGTCGATTTAAATTTATCGCAACGTTGTTGTACCTTTATTTTAATATTCATGTACACTTATATAAATGTAGTAAGTATTAATTAAGTTGTAAATTAGGTTTAATTTTATTAAAACCCGATTAGGAAATTCTAGAATATAATTAGGAAAAGTAAACTAATAAAAACAAAACATGTCAAATAAAAAAAACATCATTATTACTTTAAGTTTCCTTACTCCTTAAGTGATAAGGACATAAAGTAAAGATATGATATGTAATGTTAAGTGTTGAAAAGTAAGATTACTTTAAAAGTAAGTGAAAGGTATTTTGGTCTTTTGCAAATATAATATTTTAATCCAAAGTTTTTTCTATAAATACACACTCACTTTCCCACTTCCTTCCACACTTCTTCTTCTCACTCTTTTAATGGCTTCCAATCGTAATAAAATAATGCCAAAATTTATTCCAAAAATTTACTAAATAAAGTAATCATCAAAGCACCTTACATATTCACCAAAACTCCCCCTCCTTCCTTCGCAACCCACGACCCACTCCTTCATCATCAAGCCAAGCCCATACCTTCCCTAAAACTCATGACTTTGAGCATGTTCCCCCTCCTTAAGTCAAGTCAAGCCACTTAGAAGCCGTAAAACAAGTGTTCATGAGCTTTTGAGTTGAGTTAGAAAAGCTATTTCAATTTAAAAGTTAGTTCAATTCCAAACAAGATGAGAACTCCTAATTTATCGGTATATATTTGGTTTTGATGTTGTGATATGTTTGTTTGGATGTTTGGTTATGATATTGATTTTCATATGTTGTTTATTGCATAAAAATATTGACACAGGTCACGATATATACGACATTGATTCACATGAAAAACACTTTTCAAAATAAAATGAAATGTGATACGGAATCATTTATACCTTTGAAAAATATATTTGAATATGCTTTAGAAATGATTCCTAAGTGTTTAAACTTGTCTCGACAAAGTTTGGATATGAATCTCAAAATACACCTAAAATTGACGCGTCACGTAACGGTAGTTCATGTTTTCACGTCAAAAGTTAAAATGAATATACGAAGTGGAATATAGTTCGGAACTTTTTGAAGTAAGAATTTCCCAAATCCTTATATCCATGTCTTTTAAATGAAATAAGAAAATCAAGATTTCATCTTGTATATTTTGAAATATGGCAAAATCAATTTTCAAGAAATATCCAGTTTTTGCACTAAATGACCAAAGATGGAGATTGATAAAATAATCATTTTGAAAATAGGAAATAAATTTTAAAAATATTTTAAAAGTAATTTAAGTTAAAGAGATGGATTTCTAAATGATATAAAAGTCGTTTAAAAGAATATTGCTTTTAAAACACTATTTCGTAATGTTTTTCAATAACTTTTGAAATAAATGTTGGAACTAAATAATTTTTTCCCAAGTCTTATGTAAACATTTTTAATTAAATGACAAAGTATTTTAAAAAGAGATTTTCACAGTTCAAAATTATTTCAAAGGTGGTTAAACTAATAGTTAAGTGATTTAAAAAGGAAAAATATGTATGCGGAAACGACTAGTACATTTGTCCCGCCTGTAAGATTTATAAGTAAAAATAAGGTGTGTAACTAAAATTAAGGATGGAACAACCAATGCCCTGAACTTACCTGGTCTTCATTTTCTCTTTCAGGCGAGGGGCGGAACATATCGAAAGGAAAGCACGGATGCTCAACTTGGACTTTGTAGAAATAATATTCTTATACTCATTATTAAAATCCGAAGAGGGAACTTGTCCTATTCATGGAATTTAAAAGGTGATCTCACCGTTATTCTACCCATAGCACTTGTTGAATACGGAAGTTGATATTGAATAAAAGTAGAGTGATTTCTATAATCTTATAAATACTCTTCAAAAAAAGATTTGAGAAATATTCAAAAAGAGAGGTTTAAATGATTCCGTATTCATTAAAAGAATATTTTGAAAATATATATCACTCGAAGATATTTTGATAAAGAAAAATGAATGAATCGAAACACAATCACCTGATTACATCATTTTTTATCGATGATTGGATTTCGAAGGAACCGAGGTCGGATTTGGGTGATTCCTATCCAAAAACCACTTCGAACCAATTTATGTGTTCGAAGATTGAAGATATTTGAAGACGGAGATATTGATACGGATAATAACGAGGGACTACTTGTTGATTAATTGGGGATAAACTCTCGATTGATTATATTATAGCAGTGGTCTCTTTGTTACGAAAAATCTCAGAACCACAAGGACTTCTCGCCTAGTAATGGCCGGGGAAAGTACCTTCGGTTTTGTTCGGTCCCAGAACGAATTTGTATGGAAGAATGTCTGACCTTAAATTCTAAATCACATTGAGTGATCTTTATAAAGGTATATCGGTCGGCGGTGGAGAAGGCACATTCTTCTAGCTTAACACCCTTTCCTGAGACATAGGAGCTTATGAAGTTATACGTTTGTTGAAATCAGTTGTGTGAATATGGAATGGCAATGTGGCATTCAAAGTGAAAGAAGATGTTCTATGTGAAAAGGTAATCGTTGCCTCGAGCCACATCAATCGAAAATGACCGAAACAGGGTTAGATGCGGCAAGGCTAAGTGTGCCATTCCCGATTAGGGTATGATCAATCCCATTTTAGATATATTTCTTCCCGCTATGACGTTCGGGATGTAAATTAATGTGGATGTATGTGAAGAGAGCTCTCGGATAAAGGTCGGTAACGACCGAAGGTTGATATATTCGGTACTATCTAGTTATAGAGATAGGTCGGTCTTTTGTTTAAAGAGGATCCTTTTTTATGGTCCTTGGTACATTCCTCTAGAGATGTACTGTAGAAGGTAATCCCTTCACCTGGTCATTTGTATGGAAATCCATTCTCCAATAAGAACCTTCGGACTTGATTGTAAACCTATTACCTGGAATTTAATCAATGTAACAATTTCGGCTAGGATTAATAAGTTTATTTGCAAATGTTTTTGTAAAGAATGTCATTAAAAATAATATCCCCAAATTTTACGTAATATAGAGTTTCGATTACCATAAGGTAAAACCTCGTTCCGTGTTTATGTGCAGCGTGGTCATATGAGATACCATTTTGTTTTCAAAACATCGTACTTTGAGTTTTCACACCAGTCACATGACTAACCCGGAGTTTGTTTTTCCCTTTAAACTCTGGGTGCCCACTTTTTCGGGCAGCCAAGTAGTCAGGATACCCTAGGAGCATTTTGGAGCATGTTGGAGAACATTCTGGAGAAGTCTTTTGGAGATATGAAGCCAAAGTACCTTATGTAGATATCTATCCATTTTCCGTTGTGTCATGTAGTATGTATTTTCCAGCATATGTACGGATGGACGGTTATAACTATCCTGCTGGATTTATATTTGACTTTGATCATTTATGTATAATTAAAATGTTGAATGTGATGTGAGATTCTATTATTGTGTTATCTTCTATCTTTATTTTCTTTTACACCCCTGATAATCTGCCTCTCGGCACTTGGATTCACAGCACGAGAATACCGTGGATGTAATAGTGTCAATTTCTGAGGGTAGAAGGGACGGGTCGTAACATTTGGTATCAGAGCTGAAGGTTAAGCGAGAACCTTGACTTTGTTGGGGTATAACTCATTAGAATAGGGTTAGTAATGTCCTAGAATGAGTTTAGTCTGAGAGAGCGCGCAATTTAAACTTTTAACTTAAGTAAGTATACTCATAGCATTCCCTAAAATATCTCATTTATATATCCTAAAGATATTTTTCTTACTATATACAGATAGTAAAAAATGAATGGAAGAAGAGGACGAGGTAGGGGAGGAAATAATACCACAAATGGTCAAACTCCCGAGGCTACAATAGTCGAGGAAGTAGTAGATCCGGTGCAGCCCCAAATTAACTTTGCAACTCTATGCAAGAACTATACCAGCCTTGGTGGTAAACCTTTCAAAGGAATGGAAACCATCAATGAAGTAGAAGCTTGGATCCGCTCTTGTGGAAAAAAATTCAAAGGACTGAATATTGGAGATGAGCAGGAGAGATTCTTAGCTTCTTGGCAACTATAAGATGGAGCTCTAGTTTGGTGGGAATTTATTACACAGAATGAGTCAGAAGATAATCTCTAATGGAAATGATTCAAAAAAGTTCTGAAGGAGCAGTAAATGCCAAAAGCAGGAAAGGAGATGTCGTTTAAGGAGTATGCTAACAAGTTTAACGAATTATCTCGTTTTGGGCCTGGATTGATAGATACGCCCCTAAAAAAGAATGAAAAGTTTGTTTCTGGAACGAAGAAGCAATACTATGTCAGAATGACTGGGCGCGTGAAAGAACCATTTATAGACTTAATAGACATGGGATATAGATATGAAGCTTTGGATAAGACAGATCCACCCGTAGTACAAGAAGGAAACAACAATAATTAGAAGAAGAGGAAGTTCAATGGCAAGAAGCCATAGCAGGGAAAACCCAAAGGAGGTTCTCGGGATAACCGCTTTAAAGATTCCACTTGCTACAATTGCCACAAAAGGGCCACCTATCAACTCATTGTATAAAACCCAGAACTCAAGGAACTTAAGGATCAACACCAAGAAGCTGCTACAATTGTCATCAATCAGGACACATGATAAAGGATTGTCCTATAATGAAGAAGGAGAACAAGCCAAAGTTCATGCTATCGAGGATGAGCCTTCAACCTCCCAAGATGTAAAGGGCAAAGGAGTGTTGGAAGGTAATATTTTTATCAAAAATGTTTTAGTAACAGTATTATTTGATATAGGAGCTTCACATAGTTTTATTTCTAAAACAAGTGTAGAAGAATTGAAACTTAAACCTAAAATTATTGACAACCCTATCTGCGTGACGAATCCTATAGGAGGTTCCACTAATCTTTGTATGCATTATGAAAAAGTCCCAATTTCCTATCCTCCCCATCACTTTCTTTTTGACCTTTTTGTCTTAGATTTTATTGGATTTGAAATTTTACTCGGTGTGTATTGGTTGGCAAAGTACAAAGTTGTGCTCGATTGCAAAAAAAGAACAATATCTTTATGGACCGTCTTTGGGAAAATCATAGAAATTTCTTATGAATGTCCTAGTCCAAGAAGGGATAGTTTTCTTTATGCTTTAGATACATCCCAGATAGGATTAGAAACAATACCCGTTGTTAAAGAATTTGCAGATGCCTTTGAGGAAGTAAAAAAGTTTGCCCCCACATCGAGAAATCGAATTCCATATCGATTTAGTTCCTGGTGCGATGCCAATTACGCAATGAGTTAGAAGGATGGATCCGAAAGAAAGGGATGAGTTAAATAACCAAACCCAAGAGCTATTAAAGAAAGGATTGATAAGACTCAGCCGTTTAAGTTGGGGATCAGTCGTAGTTTTTGTTGCTAAGTCAGATGGATCTTTGAGATTGTGTGTTGACTATCGAGATCTAAATAAACAAACAATCAAGAACAAGTATCCTTTACCTCGAATATATGACTTGTTTGACCAATTACACAGAGCTCGAATTTTCTCTAAAATAGACTTGCCTATAGGATTCTATCAGTTAAGGATCGCAGAAGATTGTATCCATCTAACTACATTCAAAGGTCTGAATACTTTCTATAAGTAGTTGGTTATGCCTTTTAGGCTGACTAATGTGCATGCTTATTTTGTTGACCTTATGAATAGAGCCTTTAGAGATATGCTAAACAAATTTGTGTTAGTCTTTATCGATGATATCCTCGTCTACTCAAAGACATAAGAAGAACACGCAAGGCATCTAGAAGCTGTATTGGATATATTGAGGAATAATATGCTTAAAGGCAAATTCTCAAAGTGCCATTTTTTGTAAGAAAGAGGTAAGAATCCTTGGACATATAATATCAAGGGATGGAATTTCAGTGGATTCAAGGAAAGTTGCAGCTATTCAAGATTGGAAGCAAACACAAACTTCTAAAGAGATTCGTAGATTCTTAGGTTTGGCAGGATATTACAAAATATTCATTCAAGACTTCTCAAAGATTGTCTATCACCGAACGAAGTTGACAATGAAGGATGCTAAATTTATCTGAACTCTTAAGTATGAAGAAGCATTCCAAGAACTAAAGAAGTGATTGAGAACCGCTCCAGTTTTAGCAATAATAAATGGAAATAGTGGGTGACCTTTTATATAAATGCTTGTGGAGAAGGAGATGGTGCAGTTTTAATGCAGGATGGGAAGGTGATTGCTTACACAAGTAGATGGCTGTAGATGCATAAGAAGAATTACGCAACATACGACTTAGAATTATTAGCCGTTGTGTTCACTCTAAAGATATGGAGATATTATTTGCTAGGTAAGAATCTTTCGCAGTTTATTTCGATAAAACTTTGAATTGACCTTAGTAAATAATATTCCATCTTTTAGGTGAAAAATTCGAACTCTTCACGGACCACAAATCTTTGAAGTATCTTTTTATCCAGAAGGATTTAAACATGAGACAGCAACGCTGGCCAGATTTTCTCGCGTCATATGATCTAGATATTCTATATACACCCGAGAAAGCCAATGTAGTAGCTGATGCATTGAGTGAGAAGTTAGCTACTATTTCTTATTTGGTAGTAACTCCAGCTCTTCAGGAGAAAATAACTAGCAAGCAAAAAGAAGATCAATTCCTAATGGAGATTATTGAAGATATACACAGAGGAAGGAGTTCAAGCTTTAAAATTAATAATCATGGAGTATTGCGGTTGAATGGAAGGATTTGTGTTCCGAATGTTGGAAATCTTAAGCAAGAAGTATTAGCTGAATGACACATAGCCAAACTTATCATTCATCCGGGGATTCATAAGATGTACAAGGACATAAAGTGTACTTTTTCGTGGAGAAGCATGAAGAGGGACATATCTACCTATGTTAGTCGTTGTGAAAATTTCCAAAGAATCAAAAGTGACCAACAAAAGATGGCAGGATTACTTCAACCTTTGGAGATTCCAGCTTGGAAGTGGGAACAAATATCCATGAATTTCATTAATGATTTACCCCGAACAAGGAAAGGAAATGAAGGCATTTGGGTTATCATAGACCGATTAACAAAAGTGCACACTTTATTCCAGTTAAGCCAACAAGAACCGCAGCAAGACTTGCGGATATATATATGAAGGAGATTGTCTGATTGCATGGAGTTTCGAGTAGTATAGTAAGTGATCGTGATCCAGTCTCACTAGTCAGTTTTGGCAAGCACTACACACAGCTTTGGGAATGAAACTGAGTATAAGCACTGCATATCACCCCCAAACTGATGGACAGACGGAAAGAGTCAACCATGTTTTGGATGATCTTTTAAGAGCATGTATTCTAGACTTTGGAGGCTCATGGAAGAATCATTTACATTTAGTAGATTTCTCCTATAATAACAGCTATCAGGCTAGTATCGGCATGGCACCGTATGAAGCTTTGTATGGTCGTCCATGTAAATCGCAAGCATGTTGGATAGAATCTGAAGGTCGGTTAGTGCTTAGCCTAGAAATGATACCAAAAGCTTCAAAGAAAGTTGATATGATTAGAAAGAATCTAAAAGAAGCCTAAAGTAGACAGAAGAGTCATGCAGACCGAATGCATAGAAATCTGAAATTCTCAATTGGAGATCCAGTCTTTTTGAAAATCTCCCCAATGAGAGGGGTAGTAAGATTTGGAAGAGCTGGAAAGTTAACACCTCGATACGTTGGACCTTTTCCCATTCTCGAACGAATCGGCCCACTAGCTTATTGAGTACAATTGCCTGAAAGACTGTCTATTGTACACAATGTTTTTCCTGTATCACATTTACTGAAGCATATGTATGACCCAACACAAATCATAGAAACGGCTGCTCAGGATGAATTGGAGATAGAACCAAACTTAGCGGTTATTAGAAGGCCCACTCAAATCGTGGATCGAGATGAAAAATGATTAAGAAGGAAGGATGTAAGGCTAGAAAAAGTTCAACGGAGCAGGGATGTAGAGGATTGCACATGGGAAACAGAGGAAAGGATGAAGAAAGCTTATCCCAAATTTAGGATTTGTGTATAGACTTTATCTATCATTTGAGAGTACTCACCGCATGTGGTGTATTCGCTTATTGTATATATTTCATCTTATTGAGTATATTTCCTTTTGAGCTATTTTCGCCATATCTAATTTCGAGGATGAAATTCTTTTAAGTATGGGAGAATGTAACGACCCAAAAGTTAACCATTTCAAAATATAACATTTAAAGTGATTTTAAATATAAAATATAAAAAGTTTTATTATTCAATCAATATTAGATAGGATTTGAAAATAAAAATATACATAAAAATAGTAACATTTGCTTATATTGACAAAAGTGACAAAATCCTAATTTCATACAAGTAATTTTAAATGGTTTAATAAATTATTTTAATTTATTTATGAGTGTTTGTATTTTTAAATAACATTATACAAATTTATTTTTAAATTTGGTTTACATAAATAAATAGTTTAACTAAAACGTCAAAATATGACCGAAGAATATTGTCGAAAATCAATGTTTTATCGCTTTAACGCTGTTGCAATGTTGTTGCACCTTTATTTTAATATTCATGTACACTTATATACATATAGTAAGTATTAATTAAGTTGTTAATTAGGTTTACTTTTACTAAAACACAATTATAAAATTCTAGAATATAATTAAGAAAAGTAAACTAATAAAAACAAAACATAACAAATCAAAAGAAACATCATTGTTACTTTAAGTTTTCTTACTCCTTAAGTGATAAGGACATAAAATAAAGATTTTAAATGTGATGTTAAGCATTGAAAAGTAAGATTACTTTAAAAGTAAGTAAAGGGTATATTGGTCTTTTGCAAATATAATATTTTAATCCAAAGTTTTTTCTATGAATACACACCCACTTTCTCACTTACTTCCACACTTCTTCTTCTCAAAATTTCAGGATTCTTCTCACTCTTTTAATGTCTTCCAATCTTAATAAAATAGTGCCAAAATTTGCTCCAAAAATATACTAAAGAAAGTAATCATCAAATCACCTTAAATATTCACCAAAACTCCTCCTCCTTCCTTCACAATCCATGACCCACTCCTTCACCATGAAACCGAGCCCAAACCTTCCCTAATACTCATGACATCGATCATGTTCCCATTCCACAAGTCAATTCAAGCCACCTAGAAGACTTAAAACAAGTGTTCGTGAGTTTTTGAGTTGAGTTAGAAAAGCTATTTCAATTTAAAAGTTAGTTCAATTCCAAACAAGGTGAGAACTCCTAATTTATATGTATATATTTTTTTTCGATGTTGTGATATGTTTGTTAGGATGTTTGGTTATGATATTGATTTACATATGTTGTTTATTGCATGAAAATATTGAAACAAGTCACGATATACACGACATTGATTCACACGAAAAACACTTTCCGAAATAAAATGAAATCTGATATAGAATCATTTATACCTTTGAAAAAAATGTTTGAATATGCTTTAGAAATGATTCCTAAGTGTTTAAACTTTTCTCGATAAAGTTTGGATATGAATCTCAAAATACGCCTAAAATTTGACGCGTAACGGTAGTTCATGTTTTCGCGTTAAAAGTTTAAATGAACATATGAAGTGGAATATAGTTTGGAATTATCTGAAGTAAAAGATTTTCGAATCCTTATATCCATATCTTTCAAATGAAACAAGAAAATCAAGATTTCATCTTGTATATTTTGAAATATGGCAAAATCAATTTTCAAGAAAAATCCAATTTTTGCACTAAATGACCAAAATTCGAAACTAATAAAATAATCATTTGGAAAATATGAAATAAATTATATAAATCTTTTAAAATGTTTTAAAAGTAATTTAAGTTTAAAAGATGGATTCTAAATGATATAAAAGTCGTTTTAAAGAATATAGCTTTTAAAACATTATTTGCAACACTTTTTCGCAACGCTTTTTAATGACTTTTGAAATAAAGGTTGGAACTAAATAATTCTTCCTCAAGTCTTATGTAAACATTTTTAATTAAATTTAAAGTTTTTTTTATGATAAAAATGTGTGATCCTCTAATAATAGAGGAAAGCACACATATAACTATATATATAACTCAAAACAAGGTGTTGCCAACATGCCTGGCAGTAACAAGTCAAAAAATAGGTATCAAAAGATAATAACTAAAGTACCCCTATAATGAGCTCTGGCAAAGCCACCGCCCATTACACCCTAGCTCCGACATGGTCACCGTCCAATAGTAAGGTGTTGGGAGTATCTAAAAATATAAGGAAAACACGAAGCAAAAAAATACAAGAAGCCAACATCTCTAATATGGTAGCTCCATGCTACTGGCTCGAAAAGAAAGAGGATGTGACTACTCTAAGGAGGAACTGCTAGTGATCCTGAAAGGAATACTCCACTCTGAAGACATGGTAAAAGTAGTGCCTAGCTGAAAAATGAATCTCCTTGAAAATATGCTAGCATGATGATGCTGAAGATAAGCTGAGAAGTGAGCCTTTCTACAATCTGGAATTATGCAAACTATAGTCCTGAGAACCTGCAAAGAAAACCTAACACCCTATCTACCACCCTATCACCCATATTTGTATCTGTAGAACAACTAAGTAAATAGTTAGAATGATACACATAAATGTATGTAATTAAAAATTATATACATTTATATGTGTTAATAAGGTAGGAGTGAAAATACTTAAGAAAGATAGACTGGATAACATAAAGAAAAGAGAGAAAAAATACTAAAAACAAATATAAGAGCTAGTTAAGAAATGCCAATAGATCACAAAATTAAAGAACTAAAAGATCAATAATCTAGTATAGACAATGATTAATTCAAAATTTGAAACAAATCTTAAAATGTTATTATGGACCTTTAATCGAAAGTAAATTGTGATACACTGTATAATCATCATTTAAGTTTGAATAAATATTAATACTGTAACTTTCGATGTTAAAGTTATTGTTATTATGCTTAAATAAATTCATATTATAACTAACCTTATTAAAATACTCTTTAAACAGGTTATTTTTAGCAAATTTATATTTAGAATTCGAGATCTAATTAAAACAAAATGAAGAAATTGTAAAAATCAATTTGTTAAGGTGATTATCATTATTATTAAAAATTCTATGAAATATACCGACAAGTAGTAATGAATAAAGTGTCAAGTAAGAATCTAATATATTTATTATACTTAAATCTAAAAATATTCCAATGGAATTCACAATCTGAAATTTTTGTGTTTATATTAAAGTTAAAAAATTTAAGAGTATTATTTAGAATGAAATAAGTATCCATGCAATCATAGTATATATGTTTAATATCTTCAATATACAGATTACAAAAATAACAATTATTATTATTTTGACAATTTTTTCTCTTTAATAATTCTATAGTGTTATGTTTTCCATGTAGTATTAACCATATGTGAATTTTAGATTTAGGAGGAGCATTGGATTTCTATATAAATTTAAAAGAATTGTTGATTGTACCCAAAAAGTTAATAAATCTATAAAATGAATTAGAAATATATTTCTTACTCTTGTCCCATGCCCAACTAATAATATCATTATCAATATTGTAAAAATTTAATCTACCATAAAGCAATGAAAGATGCCTAAAGGTTGAACCTACTAAAATACTATTAAAACTAAACTTCCAAGGAGGATCATCCTCTGGAGAAAAAACTTCAACGATTAAAGCATACTTAAAATTACAGATTTCATAAAGCTCTTTGAACTCTATCTAAGAGGTAAAGCGGAAATCCAATGATCATGCCAGAAAGAAGTACGATTACCATAATGAAATATTATATTAGTACCTATATTAAAAATCTCATGGCATTTTAAAATGGATTTCCAAAAATAAGAAAGTTTACGTATGACTGGAGAGGTAGTTTAATATAAATTTCTACTACCATGACAGTAATATTTAGAAATGATCTCTTTCCAAGTAGCTTTATCGTTTATATCTTTAAACTTTCATAACCATTTACTTGGTAAGGACATATTCATATTACGCAAATTAATGAATCCTAAACTACCATCCATTTTAGTCTGTCTCCTAATTAACTAAACATTTAATGCATCTATTAGAGTTATCCCCACTCCATAAGAGATCCCTTCTAATTTTATCTATTTTATCAGTCATCCAGTCTGGAATTAGATACATAGACATCCAATAGATCAGGAGCGTTGATAAAACACAATTTATTAAAACTAATCTACCCGCTCTTGATAAGAATCACCCATTCCAATTAGAAATCCTATTTTTGATTTTATCTATGATTATAAACCAATCATCATGTTTTAGTTTAGTAGGTTTAATCACAAAACCAAGGTAGTCAAATGGAAAGTTCATAGTTTTACAATTAAGGGTATTAGCAACTAAATTTTCAACTTTTCCAAAATCGTTTAAAACTAAAACATAACTTTTATAAAAATTAATTTTTAAACCTGATAGTAGTTCAAAACTATTTAAAATAAATTTAAGAGTGATAATGTGCCTAGGAAAATGGAAGGAAAAAGCAAGGTATCATCAGCGAATTGAAGGACAGATATACCATTACTTGATATATCATTACCTACACTACCCAATGAATCATTATCAACTGCTTTTTTTAATAATTTTTGCGAAAACATCTACGGCTGAATAAAATAAAAGTGGCGATAAAGGATCCCCTTTCCTTAAACCTCTCTTAGATTGTATTTTATTACCTAATATATCATTAACTGTAATACAAGAGTTACCAGCTTAAAGTAAATTCATAATCCAGCTAATCCATCTATTACTAAAACCCCTAGCATGAAAAATATTTACAATGAAATCCCAATAAACTGAATCAAAAGCTTTTGCAAAGTCCAATTTTAAAATAGCACAAGTTATATTATTTGTACAATAGTGATTAATGTATTCTTGAACGATAGCCACACCATCGGTGATATTTCTCCCTTTAATAAAAGCATACTGTGACCAGTCAATTAAATCATTCATTCTTGTACAAAGTCTATTAGCTAAAACTTTAGAAATAATTTTAATGGAACAGTTAATCAGAGAAATAGGTCTAAAATCTTTAAGGTTATTAGCACCTACTTTTTTGTGCAATAAAATAACGTTTGCAAAATTAAGTCTTCCTAGTTGTAAATTTCCATTATAGTAATCATTAAACATATTAATTAAATCTAATTTTAAAACATCCCAAAACGTTTTATAAAAGAAAATTGGAAACCCTTCCGGCCCCGAGGATTTATCCCCTGGCAAATCATTAATAGCTTTCCAAATTTCCTCCTCGGTAAAAGGATTATCTAACTCGGAAAGATCAACAATAGATTCAGACGGATAGAGATCATTCCAACTAGCATTAATCCTCCAAGTATTTTTATTACCAAAATATCTCTATAATAGTCAGTGAAAGTCTTATTATGATCTCTTTGATCAACTAACTCTTCATTATTTATAGTAATTGAATTAATCGTATTAATACATTTTCTGCCATTACCCATATTGTGAAAAAATTTAGTATTATTATCTCCTTCATTAATCCACTGAATTCTGGATCTCTGTTTGCACATAACCTCCTCTTTTTCTAAAATAGAATTAAGTTCCTCTTTCAGATTAGCTTGAACATTACGCTTACCTAAATTTAATTGTCTACTTTCATCTATCTTATTTAATTTAAGCAGCTCAGAAAGAATATTTTCTTTTTTAATTTTAATAATACCAAAAACATTTTTATTCCAGTTTCTAAGATAAACTCTAAGATCCTGAAGTTTTAGAATAAAATTTTTAGTAGAATTATCCATATTTCTAATATTATAATAACTCATAGAAGTCCACTTATTTTTAACTAAATTTAAAATGTTCGGTTCTAATAACCACATTTTTTCAAATTTGAAAGATATATTGATAACCCTATGCTGATCACATGTGATAACAATTGGACAATGATCAGAATAAGTGTAAAGCAAACCCGAAACTCTACATATTGGATATTTATCCTCAATTTCATCACTAACAAAAAACCTATCAAGTAAAGCTATAGATGGGGTTTCTCTAGAATTGCTCTAAGTAAATTTTTTGTTAGATAAAGGCATTTCAATCAAATTAGAATTAATAATAAATTGGTCAAATTCCTCTATAGCAGAGAAATCTTATTCACGAGGAGAACACTCTCCAAGAAAACGCGTAACATTGAAATCATCCCCTAAAATCCAAGAACCTGGAGCAAAAGTTCTAAAGTCCAAACATTCATTCCAAAGAATCCAACGATCAATTTTCAAATTAGGACCATAAACATTAGAAATATTTAAGAAAGAAATGTCACTAAGATTAATGAAAATAACATGTAATGAATGTCGTTTGGAAATACATTGAAGCATTTTAAAATAATTATCTCGCCAGCCAATCATTAAACCCCCATAGGCACCCATTGAAGGTAAACAAACCCATTTCCTAAAATGAAAACCACCTAATCTTCTATAAAAACGATTATCTGGACTTTTAATTTTAGTTTCCTGCAATAATGCAATGTCTATAGAATAGTCTTTGAAGAAAGCTCCAACTTTGTCACATTTATTAAAATTGTTTAAACCTCCGATATCCCAACTGATATTCCACATATGCCAATATATCTAGCCCTATCAAGTTCCCTACCTCTAATGTAATCTTGATCTAAATCAACATCAGAATAAATGAAAGCGGTATCACTAGCCAACTAGCTAAACTGAGAAGAAGTCAAACTACCTAATGCATAAGATGAATAAACACTACCCAAATCAAAGTGCAAACCTGAGCCTGAAATCATAACACTACTCATGGTGCTCAAATCTGGAAACTCACCCGAAGACTGAGATTGACCATAACGTATCCTGGCACTGCGGCGAACTGAACTACTAGTTGTCGCCGAAATCTTGTGTCTGCCTCTCCTCGATGAAGAATAACAGGTGGTTGAAATTCTACCAATCTCACTAACACTGGCATTATTCAAGACAATGGTAAGCTTATTAAAGTGACCGCCCTTATCCACGTTTTCCAAGCAAATAGACTTATCCAACCTTTCACCCCCATCCCCCCTAATTGAATCACTGAATGTAACGGTCTCATTAGAACTACCCACTGTACCTTCCAGATTATCTTCATCAAAATCCAAAGTAAGAAAGCCATTTGAAATACTTGGTGACACTGACATACAGAGACAAGTGTGCATGTCAAATTATAAAGTATTTTAAAAAGAGATTTGAACAATTCAAAATTATTTCGAAGGTGGTTAACAAATAGTTAAGTGATTTAAAAAGGGAAAATGAGTATGCTGAAATGACTAATACATTTGTCCCGTCTGTGAGATCTATAAGTAAAAACAAGGTGTGTAGTTATGGATGAAGCAAACAGTGCCCTGAACTTACCTGGCCTTAGTTTTCTCTTTTAGGCAAGGGGTGGAACATATTGAGAGGAAATCCCGGATGCTCAACTTAGATTTTATAGAAATAATATTCTTTTACTCATTATTAAGATCCAAACCTATTCGTGGAATTTAAAAGGTGATCTTACCGTTATTCTGCCCATAGCAGTTGTTGAATATGGAAGTTGATATTGAATAAAAGTACAGTGATTTCTATAATCCTATTTTCTCAGAAGATATACTTTAAAAAATGATTTGAGAAATATTCAAAAAGAGAGGTTTAAATGATTTTGTATTCACTAAAAGAATATTTTGAAAATATATATCTCTCGAAGATATTTTGGTAAAGGAAAATGAATGAATCGAAAAACAATCACCCAATTACATCATTTTTTATCGATGATTAGATTTCGAAGGAACCGAGGTCGGATTTGGATGATTCCTATCCGAAAACCACTTTGAACCAATTTACGTGTTCGAAGATGGAGATATTGAGATGAATAATAACAAGGGGTTACTTGTTGATTAATTAGGAATAAACTCCTGATTCACTATATTGTAGCAGTGGTCTCTCTGTTATGAAAAATCTCATTACCACAAGGACTTCTCGCCTAGTAATGGTCGAGGAAAGTACCTTCGGTTTTGTTCAGTCCCAGAATGAACTTGTATGGAAGAATGTCTGACCTTGCATTCTAAGTCACATCGAGTGATCTCTATAAAGGTATATCAGTCGATGGTGGAGAAGATATCTTCTCTTAGCATAACACCCTTTCGTGAGATATACGAGCTCAAGAAGTTATACGTTTGTAGAAATCTGTCGTGTGAATGTGGAATGACAATGTGGCATTTAAAGCAAAAGAAGATGTGCTATGTGAAAAGATAATCTTTTCCTTGAGCCTCATCAACCGGAAATGACCGAAACAGGATTAGATGCGGCAAAGCTAAGTGGGTCAATCCCAATTAGGGTATGATCATTCAATTCTTGATATATTTCTTCCCGCTATGACATTCGAGATGTAAATTAATGTTGATGTATGCAAAAAGAGCTTTCGGATAAAGGTCGGTAACGACTAGAGGATGATATATTAGGTACTATCTAGTTACATAGATAGGTCGGTCTTGTGTTGGTAGAGGATCCTTTGTGATGGTCCTCGGTACATTCCTCTAGAGATGTACTATTGGAAGTAGTCCCTTCACCTGGTCATTTGTATGGAAATCCATTCTCCAAAAAGAACCTTTGGACTTGATTGTAAACTTATCAAACCGACCGTTAGAGAGGTTTGCTTACTGTCACTAGCCAAAATCAATTTTTCTGAAGCCAAAAAAACGTGAATCTTGTCTCATCGGGGTTTCTCTAAAAACATGGATCTTGTCTCATCGCGGTTTCCCTAAACTTCCTCCTTTTACTTCGCGCATCAAAGATTCCAAATTCAAATCTATTATGATTTTCAAATTCTAAAATTTCAATTTCAAATCGACAATTTTGAATGCTTTGATTAATATTTAAATTTGAAATTCATATTTTCAAATTCAAATCTCAATTTATTCTTTTCCAACATATTATCACTTAATGTTTAAGTTATATTACAAAAAATTTAAATGTATATTTCTTATCAAAGTTATACAATCGAACGGTCAGTTTCTCCACCGTTGTGCGGTTATACTAGTTAAGCTGGAATTTAATCAATGTAATAATTTTGGCTAAGATTAATAAGTTTATTTGCAAATGTTTTCAAAGAATGTCATTAAAAATAATATCCCTAAATTTTACGTAATAAAGAGTTTTGGTTATCATAAGGTAAAAAACCGTTTCCGTGTTTATGTATGGTGTGGTCTTATGAGATACTTTTTTGTTTTCAAAACATCATACTTTGAGTTCTTATACCAGTTCCATGACAGTTCCGGAGTTTGTTTTTCCCTTTAAACTCTAGGTGCCCTATTTTTCGGGCAGCCAAGTAGTCAGGAAACCTTAGGAGCATTTTGGAGCATGTTGGGGAACATTTTGGAGAAGTCTTTTGGGGCTATGAAGCCGAAATACCTTATGTAGATATCTACCCATTTTCGGCTATGTCACATAGTATGTATTTTCCAGCATATGTAAGAATAGACGGTTATAACTCTCCCGTTGGATTTGTATTTGACTCTGATCATTTGTGTGTAATTAAAATGTTGAATGCGATGTGAGATTCTATTATTGTGTTATCTTCCATCTTTATTTTCTTTTACACCCCTGATAATCTGCCTCCTCGGTACGTGGATTTATGGCACATGAATACCATGGATGTATTAATGTCGATTTTTGAGGGTCGAGGAGATGGGTAGTCACGGTTTGGTACCTTAAAATTTGATCATCAAATCAGGTCATTAAGAACCAAAATCAGATAGGTGAGAATCAAAAGTGGTTGGGGTTGACGATGCTTCGAGTTTAGAATTGTAGATACTTCGAGTTTCTATGTTATATGCTTCAGGCCAAGCATGTGTTATCGTAGGGAAGTGAATTTTGGGTCTTAGTCAAAATTTTGGGAAAGAAAGTGATCCCTTGCTTCAAGTCAAATAGGTAAGTGCTTCAGGTTTTCACGGAAATGACCTTGGGACGAATACTAAATTGCTTGGGAAGTGAAATTTGAAACTAGCCAAGCTTTGGGGAAGGAAATATGATCGGTACCAATTACACGAACTTCTAGCTTTCCATGCAGTAACTTCAGGTCAGGGTCGAGGTGACTGTGAGGTAGTTTAGGGGTAAGGAGAAGTGAGGTAATCAAGTGTTGGCCGACTTTGATTGATTAAACCATGGTCAGTAATAAATATACATGGTCGGTGCCAATCATGTCAGATAATGGGAAATTTAGGAATAGCTCTAGAGGCATGTGCATGGTGTCTCGGTGTATGTGCACATGCGTTTATTCGATTATTCGGCATTCAATTTCGATGGTGGCAATGTGATGAAGATCGACGATATAATAATGAGGCAAAGGAGTGACGCTTCAACGTTACGGCTTCAAAATTTTGATGTGTTGATTCTATGACTGATATGGATGTCTAGAAGTGTTTCGATAATCGCTTGATGTTGATGAAGTGCGACAACGGTGATCCACCAGGGCGTTTTCGTGGAAGGGAACTCGTGGATAGGACATTGAAGGGTTCTACCATGGAGAATGGAACGTTGAATGGTTCTGTGATAATGAATAGAAATGGATGAAGCAATGGAGGGCTTGTATACGCATGTTAAGAGATCATTGATACTCGGAGTGTTTTCTAGTGTACCTGTAAGTAGGGGTATTATGAGGATGCACATTGGGTACTTCGTCGGCTACCCTGGATAATTTAGGGGACCCGTATACCCTAGGTCGAGGAAGGGATCTAGTGTCTGACATGGACTGGTGTTAGGGTACACAAAAAACCGAAATTTTTTCCTTTAATCTCCGACAAAGGAATGGTGGTCATAGGAGTTATTATATATCCAGGACACGTGGAATGATAGTGAGCATTGTTTAATGGATGTTATGTTTGTCATGGTTGTTATGGTTGTTGCTTGTTGCTCTAAGGATGTCACATGGCGTTGGTATTCAAGAGATCGATGCCTATATAGTTGATAGTATACCATGATATTCTATACTTTATGACGATGATAGTAGAGTAGCATATTATTGTTGTTATATGCCAACTCTTTGGATGCAGGGACATGTCAGGTATGATTCTTATAACTGTGTTCCTTACTTTATCAATTTGTATAGTATTTTGAGATTGTTTATTGCTCGCACTAAATTGTTGTTTGACTTAAGATTTTATTTTTTTTCTTATTTCTCGGGCACTTTTAAATGAGTAGACTAGATAACGGGTTTGGATGATATGTGGTGCTGTGTAGATGGACAAGCAAGAGGTAGTACTTTTCTCGTATTTATATGTGGCATACTGCTGTTTATTCCGCTATACGACACTGTGAAGCCTAGACAGTGTTTGCTATTTTATCAAGAGACAATTACCATGAGTTCATTTTCAGTTGTATAAACTTTACTGTTATTTTGTACAACTCTATAAGCATGTACACTGATATTTGTGGTATATCTAGTTATTACGTACTGTCTTTGTTTTATATTTATGATGATTATTATATATTATCTAATGCTGTGAGATAGACGATAGGTTTTGTGATTGTTTTCTCTTCTTTCACCCTTGACAATCGAACTACATCGACCGGGCATGCAGTAGCACATTCCTCGGGTATATTTGGTGCCAGAGATATAGGATGGTCATCATATTTATTATCATTTTTTGGAAAAAAGATTAATAGTTCTAAAGATAGGCTTTACAAATTAAATTTTGAACTATTAAAAGATACTTTACAATATAAAGTTTGTTTTTAAATTTTCACTTATTTTATTTTCTAGCACTTTTATGTTTACCTTTTATTTGATATACATTCAACTTTGATTTCAACTAAGAACATCTCCAATAGTGTTCGATGTAATATATTATACTATGAACAATGAGCATTTTTAAACAAAGCCATAGTGGAAGGCACTTATTTAAAAGTCGGCAACATGGGTACTTGTTTATTCTACAAGCCCATAAGTAGGCGGACACTTGTTTGACAAACCCATATATGTAGGCGGTTGTTTATCATTTGTCTATAGTAGGAGCCCGTTAAACAAAGCCAATTTGCTATTTCTTAACCTCAATTTGTAATCTTGTAATTGATTATGGTTTGTGTAGATCCATTGGCAATTGTTTGGGGTTCAAACTATGACTGAAAATGCTCTAATCTTTAAAACGGATAAATTTTACATTTTTATGAAATGTTATGTATGTTTTAATCATCATTTTGACATTTTAAGCTTTTTAAGTTTATGTTTTAGTTTCTATTTTTATTTTCTAAATATCATATGATTTTAAATGATTTTAATGCTAAGGTCAATTAAAACTATAAGCACTCAATATAAGCTCAAGGTATAGTTTAGAAATTAAACAAAACCAATTTTGGATCCCACAAATTGTGTACTTAAAAAAGTTGAACATTTTCAGGTGTTAAAGAGAAACCCATTGTAGTTCAAATTCTTTAAACCTTGTGAATCAACGCTACCCATGTACATATTAAATATTTTCACTTTGAAATATGATTTGGTTTTTATATCTAGAAGCAACATTCTTCCCGCCTTCTTTCCTTATTTTAATCTTTTACATATTTCTCTTTTTCATTTATCATTTCGTCAATCAAGCAAATTCAAGAGGGGGCTACATACCTCTATGTATATTTAAAACAACTACGATTGAATTTTTATGCAATCGGTTTACTTTATTAATGTTGTGGAGATAGAGATGAAAGTAGAGTGTCATAAAACCCATTGGTTGCACCAATGTGTTCATAGGCGCGGGCGGGAGGTTTGACGATGAAACATAGGCAAAAGTCTTTTTAACGAGAGTCTACTTGCTGAACTTAAAAGACACCATTGAAACATGTTCTTTGTAGAGATAAGACTTTAAGTTGATCGACCAAGACGAAATTGTCTTAGACCTCAAGAACTCACCGGCCACTCATTCTTTTTTATTTTTGAATGTTATGTAATAATAATACAAGGACTAATTATTTCAAATTCCTCTGAAATTTACTTTTTATTTAATATGCTAAAATGTTTTGAAATAAACTAAATTTTATATTGTGATAAAAAATACCCCATCAAGATTTTGTTAATTTTAAAGACAATGTGAAATTCAATAACGGGTGGTTAATAATATTATTTTTAGCCATCGATTTAAGATAGGATTTGAATAGAACAGAAGTTTAAAAAATATATAAAATTTGGATGGTAATTCTCACATAATAAAATCATATTATAAAAAAAAATTAATTTCTTTGGAAAGAAGAAACAAGCAAAAGCTGGCTTCTGATGGGTTATCAATCCGACCGTAGGATATTGTCATAGCATTCCAATTTCGTCTGAAGCCCAATTTTCCTACAAATATTCGAGCATTGTTTCTTTAGCGATACCAAAATCACCTTTTTTGCACTATTTTCTTCAAAGCTCCACAAACTTCTCCATCTTTTTTGCCTTTAATTCTAATTTTTACGCTCAAGCAAAATCATAATCTCTACTTTTGTCTGAATCAAAATCAAATCAGTCAAACACCGTATCTTTAATAATAGTTGTAATATATTTGGTGTCGTATTTTTTGGTATCAACGTAAACTATCAAAAACGTCCCTCACTAAAAATAGGATCTAATATATAAGTTTTCTTTGCTAATTCAAAACGTCCCTCTACAAATCTCACTGAAAGCTTAAAAGTAGGATCTTACAAATAAGCATTCTTAAAAAGTCATTCTTTATTAATAATAATAGAAATAAAAATTCAAACTAACAAAAAAAATCAAATTCACTTCTTTATTAATTACTAACATAAATAAATATTCAAACTAACAATAAAATACTAGAGGTTGTAATTGAGAAAGAAAAATTAAAACAACTGTATGTCACCTTAACGCAAAAACATGGTTAATACCTTTTCAAATCATATTTTCTTGATATAGTTATGTGTAAGCTCGTGAAAGGAAAACAAAATAGGGTTTTCACGATCCCACATCCACTTCGGTTGTTGTCACTCTGATGATTCTTCAATGGCTTCAAACCAAACAGCGATGGCCACAAATGATGATGGAATCGATCCGCCTGGCTACGTCGTCTCGTTCATCTTCCTGTATAATGATGATCTGGGTAATTTGTAGAATCCTCTTTTTTGGTAATTTGGGCATCTTTTGCATTAAACACACACTAACATTTACGCAAACAGCAAATCTTTTCTCTTAAAAAACTGATCCAAATATCCTAAAATTCACGTCTCTCCAAAATCAACAATAGTGATGGATGACAATATGATAGGTTGTGATTTATCTTGATGATTTATATGTAGTTTCATTTTTATTTTGTGGTAGAATGATGATTTTACTGGCCGAGATTTTCGATTGCTTGATTTCCCATTTTGAAACTGCTCAAACTAGGGTTTTTCGTTACAAGTTTACTTTAGCTTACTTAAATGACTTCATAAAAAAGCTGGAAACGATTACTGGAAAATATTGCTAAAAATAGTCTACTGATGGTCAAAAATCTCAAGCAATCAGTTCTACCAAATATGAAAATGAAATCTCTGCAACCATTTTTTTGTTTAATTCCAAATATTTGTTACAATCACTGATGAAAATAAATGTAAAAAAAATCTTGATTTATATGGCAATTGTTTGTGCGTTTCAAGAAAGAATATGATTTCCCTAATTGCAGGTATCAAAAATATCATCCAGAATGGTTTTCACATTTGTAAATCAACCCATGCATGTCATATTTATTGTAGGAATTGTGATTAGTTCTTTTTTCTACCTATCCATTTTCAAACTGGGGTTTCTGATACCGCTCAAGGGTACATTTTTTGCTAAATATTTTGGAATAAAAATAGTCATATGAGGATTAAATCATGAAACGATTTCTTATTTTATTGTTGGTTGTAATCTTACATTGAAATGCAGACTGGTTGTGTTTAATATGTTGGAAATGAAATTATTTTGTAATATTAGGTATCCAGAAATTCCAGGAATTTGATCAGAAGAAGAAGTAGACGCATGGAAACCAATTGTCAAGACTGTTCATGACAAGGGTGGAATCTTCTTTTGTCAACTCTAGCATGATGGAAGAGTCTGAAATTACAGTATGATCAAACTCTTTTTATCTTTTCCGTTCTAACATGTTGTCTAGAATTAGATTAACAATGTTTCATTCTGTTTCTGTTCACAAATATATACTGATATACTGTTTATCAACCAAACGGACAAGCATCAAGTTCAAGCACAGGTAAAGGAATTCCTTCACAAACACAACATGATGGCAGTGTCAATGAATATTCACCTCCATGGAGATTAACAATCGATGAGATTCCTCAAATTGTTAATGACTTCAGGCTTGCTGCTAGAAATGCAATCAAAGCTGGTACTTAATATTGCATTTTTTCCCTTATTTTTTTATAGTATATTTTGCTATCTATATTCATATAAAGCAATATGCAAAGCACTTGATTATATCAATCCATCACTCAGTTCATATCGAAGTATTTTTTTTATATAGTATTTTTAGTCCATTTATCAAAACAAACCTCAAAAATGATTCAAACAGGTTTTGATGGAGTGGGAATCTATGAAGCACACGGATTCCTCCTCGAGCAGTTAATGAAAGACAGTGCAGACGATAGAGGGGCAGCTTAGCCAACCGCTATCGCTTTGCACTCGAAGTCGTGTCTTCTGTAGTCAATGAAATTGGAGGGGATAGGAAGGGAATAAGATTATTACCATGTGCAGACTGCATGGAATGCTACGATTTAAACCTAGAAGAACTCGGACTGTACATGATGAACTCGCGTGACAAGTTCAACACGGTGTTTGCGCATGTGGTGGAACCTCGTATGTCAATTGTAGGTGGAAGGAGGCAAATTCCTCATAGGTTATTGCCATTGAGAAAGGCTTTTAGTGGCACCTTTATAGCTGCTGGAGGATATGATGGAGAAGAAGGTAACAAAGTAGTGGCTGAAGGTTATACTGATTTGGTTGCACATGGAAGACTGTTCTTGGCTAATCCTGATTTACTGAAGAGGTTTGAGTTGAATGCTCCGCAGAACAAGTATAATAGATTCACATATTATCCATTTCTTGATTCAACCGCTTAGGCTTTACATATGTCATAAGGTGTGCATGCATGCTTCAGTATTCTATATATGCCATATTCCTATCTATTGTAGTTGTTTGACTTGAATTTTTGAACAAGTGTTTAGGAGTTGTATTCATATTATTTTGTCTTTTTTTATTTATTTTAGTGTGTCTTGCTGCAATGTTTATTTACTGACTACTAAAATCAAGCGTCTGACTCTATGTTAGGAACAGCCTTCACTTGCAGCACTTCCATAGTAACATACCAATGGTCTGATTTTATGCTAGAAGCCATATCGAGAGGCATAGTTGGACCCGTAACTTAGATGAACACATGGCCTTGTTTACATCACAAGTTATGAATTCTAGTTATGTGTTACTATCACGAATCGGGGGGGGGGGGGGGGGGGGGGGGGGGTTGGGCTCAGTGGATTCTTCGGGGAAAAAGACAAGTGCATTGTGAGTTTGCAAAAACTAGCATTAGCATCCACATGATAGTAACGTGTGTTAGGTAAGAGTAGCACCGATTGAGTTTTTGCTAGATTCACAGACAAAATTGTTTTTCTTAAGGCATTTAGGAGCTTTAGTCGTACCGTCTAAGATGGATTATCGGTCATATCTTCCTCAAAATAAAACACCACGTCTCATGTAATATCGTTTTCTTTGTACTAAAGAAAGGAAAATCATTCACATATACCCTTTAAGTTTCTCTTAAAAAATCTGAATGATTTAAAGTTTGGTGGAAAGTATTTTGAAAATGGAAGAACTGCAAATAGTTTGTTGTACCTTACATTTTATGTAGGTTCATGGTCATAGGTCTCAAAAGGAAAAAAAAAGCGCACCATTAGTGAGTGGGGAAAAGATTGGATCAACGCAATAACAATACATCTTGCAAATATTAACTTGAATTTTATTTTTACTGTGTCTAACAAAAAAAAAAATGTGTCTGATTATTGTTTTCTAAAATTATTTTTTGCTAAAAAGCTTTCATCTATCCAGATTGGATCGGTTGGTCGAAATGTGCGTGCACGTGGATGTATTATGGTCATACATGGCTCCACATTTCAACCTAAATGAAAACATTGGATGACCAAAAGATTCAATATAGTACTTTAGAAAATAATGTACACACGCGCATGTGTGTGTAAGCACGCGCGCGCACACACACACATATATATATACACACACATATATATATACGCACACACATATATATATCTATATATATATATATGTATGTATGTATGTATCCTAAGAGGTGAGACTAAACAGCCTCAATGCACTTCTTTAGATTTTTCAAAATTCGCACATTTAAAAGTAAAATTCCAACAATCTTCCACTTGATTTCACAAAAAAAAAAAATCCTCCACTTGAGATTTTTTAAAAATATATGAGCAATTTCTAATCTATAAGATTGTAACAATGGTATTCGACACATACATGTATGCACACCCATACAAAATTTATTGTTAGTTATTGTTTAGTGTGCATAGTCATAAGATTTTTATTATTTCTAGTAATACTAAATTTTTGTAGAATATATTATCATTATATGTTCAGTTATAACTAATGGAATATTTTCAGTAAATGAATTTTTTTAAGTTATATAACCAAACGGTCGGCCGAATCAAGCTTTTTGTTGGAAGAAATATCAATAATGATAGAAACCAATGTTTGATTTTTTTTTTATTTCATTAATGTTAAGTATTTAATTTTAGTTTTTTATTCCAGCAATGTTAGTTTCCTGAATGACAATGATACTTTTAGATAAGGGACGACAAACTTTGCAGTCCAATTAGTTTTTAGGACACACATCCACAGAAATTAATTTCAAGGCCAAAGTCAGCAGAATAATTACTTTTAAAGACAAAATCAACGGTCCAATTACTTTCAAGGACATTATTTCATAGGTTTTTAGGCCTTAGAAACTATTTATTTTTCATTTTGTTCTTAAAAGTAATTATTTCAGTTGTGTGTCCTAGAAACTAATTGCACTTAGCTAAAGAGACACTTGTGGCTAATTTCCACTTTAGGTAATTTATTTAAATAATGTAGTTCAACAATATGTGATTTATTTATTACATCTATTCTTGCATTTTTCATCTTCTTTAATTAAATATATATCCACAAATATTATATTGTGTTTTGAGCTAATATTTGTCTGATTTTTCTTTCATTTTTCAAATCCAATATTGAATTAAGAATATATTAATCCTCCTTGATATAATATATATATGTGCATATTTGTCCGTGAATAATTCATATTAATACATTGATAGCAAATCTTTAGCATCAAGCTGGCTTACATGTACAATTCTTGGTTTTATTGGATTTACTCTTCAGTTACTTTCATTTTTTCTTCAAAATGCAATTTATTTTTCATCAAATTTATAATTAAGAAAAAAAATTAACAAATATTTTTATTGATATTATAGAACTTAACGGTCAGTTTTCTTACCGTTATGTGTGCGGTTGTACCGGTATTTTCTAATTTGCAACATGGGAAATTTTAATGGTCTTTTAAGAAAGAAAAAGTCAAACTACGCAAGCAGCTTTCCCTTTTCTTTTCTAAATCAAACTGCTATGATAATTGAAGAGAGAACGCATTTGCTAGAAAACATAAAAATACAAGCCCCTATTTTTTTAGACAATGCTAGAAGGCCCCAACAGGGAGGTGCGGGTTTATGCGGAAATAGAGGTTGGCGTAGGATTTAAATCCGGAATTCACGGGGTCCATCCATTATTTTTCCGCAAAGCTTTCTGACCTGTGCTTCGGACTTTATATCTTTGTTTTATTTTTTTTCCTTCCATACTGATGGTCAAGTAGGAATTATTTTTCTAGGAAGGAGGATTAATAGTCAGATGTTTCATAACTACTAAAAAATCAAATGATTCAAACATGCATTAAAAAACAAAGAATAATCCTACATTTAGCGACATTTGGTAAAATAAGAATATGACCAAACAATACACATTAAATAAAATTATATATATATATATATATATATATATATATATATATATATATATTATTAATATTATTAATATTTAAAAGAACGAACCATATGATTTAGTCACTTCCAAGCTTCAAAAAGAAAACAGAAAAACACCAGATGCGAGCATTTTAATAAATCTCATACATATTTTGGTAGCATACGACCTGCATGTTATTTTTTAAGACATGAAACTAACAAAAGAAAAACAAAAAATCAGATGCAGTTGTCCAGAATAAAATACATAGCATCTTCAAAGTGAAAATTGTCACATCCCAGAGCAGTAATTCGGAGATTGGACCCATTTATATCTTATGTATGATCGCCATCAAATCACAGTAAAAAGAAAAACTGGAGTAAGCACTCCAAAATATACGATACAACCTTGCTGATGAACTAGACACAAATGAATCAAAAATCGAATTCCCCATTGGCCTGCAAAGAATATGATTAACAATGGAATCAAACAAGAATAAATTATCATACATTTGTGCTGCATTTGGTTTTAAATGAAAGGTTGTAAACGTATGGCTTTGCTAAGCGTGAAATGAAATATAACTACATGGGAAAAGAATGGACAATGTGACATGCCCATGATTTAAGATCCATACCCGGCTGAAAGCAGCATTCAAAAATATGACATTACCGTTTTTATGAATATTTTAAAAAGATCTAATGTCTGAAATAGGGGTTGAGTACATCCTATCCACAACTTACAAATTGAATGTCTATTTAAATCACATCATACACACTCCCATCATGTTAACGTACAGAATCCTAAATATCTTTTCGTCGTAGAGATGGAGGAAGAAAAAAATTTCAGGGTGAAATTAAAATTTTAAATTCCTTTCCGACAACATTCATATTTCAGCCAAAAAAGTTGGTTTTCAAATTGCAGGTGTTGCAATATCTGCAGTTTTTACTTTAAATTATGAATGAAATACAGATAACTGCAACTCTCTATAATTTCTACTTCGAATTGCAAAATATTAGCAAGAACAAGGTTTACCAAGTTATATGATATATGACAAAATTTAATTTGATATATTAAAATATTGTTGGAAAATTTATAAAATTGTAATTTCATGGTGGAAACAAAATTCCACTTATATAATTCAAATTAAGAAAATGCAATTATTTGCACTTGCATGTGAACTGCAGATATTTACAATTTATGATCCACATCATTAATAGTTTTACAAATATTTGCAGATCACAAAACTTCATCGGAACATATGACATATGGATCTTGTTGAAAAGAGTATAAAATTGTGATTTCGACCAGCAACACTGTACCAATGGTTAGATATTTAGACCAGCAGACTTGTAGTACTAATATGTATTATCATCTAAGTACCCAATTTTTTTTTAAAATAAATACATTGTGATTTAAATGGTAAAAACGAAATTGCAATCAAATGTTTAAAATGGAAAATATCACTTTTTTTTTGTTGAAACTCATACGGAGGTAAGTTTACAAGTGTGATGTCCACCACAACCAAAACTTATTTTGGGAATCCAATTTATAAAGTCTGGTTAGTTGGAACTTTGGATGAAATAAGTTCAAAAATAAGGACTCTAGCGTAATATCCACCGTTTTATGACATACATCGAGGAATATATGGTATCAAAAATAAAAGATGGGAAAAGAGCCAGCTTACAACATATATCTATATATGTATGCATGTGTGTGCGCGCGCGCACATACAACATAGTATAGAAGATAGCATTTATTTTGACAAACTTTTGCTCATTGATAAATCTTGTTACCAAAAATAATATGCGATCATGGCTTTGAGAAAGAAGCTTAGGTGAAAGGATAGGTATATCTGATGCCTTGGTAACAAATTATGGCTAAGAACATGTGTCAAATTCACTGTAAAGAAAATATCACAGAAGATAGAGCAGCATAGTTGTCATTCGCTCAATTATTGCAACTCTATTGGCATAAGAATAGTTACAACAGTACGAAATTTATATCACACTGATAATGAAGCAATGGTCTAAGTATATAAACTTACTCTCCTATCTAGAAAATCGAGTTTGCTAATAACGAACTTGCAAGTGTAACTTGTAGTTGACCCGTAATATAAAGCCAACAACCACTACGATGTCAAGAAAATTAGCCTTGGTGAGCACATATCAACTTGCAAAAAACAAAAAATATATCAAAAGTCTAGGCAAATATGAAAAGAGCAATTGAAAACCCAAGAACGCTGGTGGTGGTGGATAACAGAAGAAAAAGAGTCCAGAAAAAAGCTATTAATACTACGCATACCTTGTTGAAAAGCACATCACGTCCATTGAGATGCATTATACCATCCTTAAGAGTGCACTTCCATCTACTTTTTGTCCGAGTCACCTATTAGCATTCACAGGATAAAACAATTTGAAATTAAAAGAACCATCTTAAGTTGCTAAAAGTAACTGATAATTAGATGATACCTTATCAAATTGAGCTAGAACTAAATGTTGTGTGTGGGTCTCCTCCTCTCCTTGCTCAAGATCATCAAGATCATCCTCATCATCATCATCTTCGTTTAACGGAGGTTCATCGTCTTCTGTTACTTCATTTCTAGATGATCTTGGAGTGGCAACAGCAGGAGTTGGGGCACGCAATTCTGATGAAAATATATAATGTGTTATATTTAAATCACAGGGAGTAAACAATACAAAATTTTCTACCATGGTCTGCAGGTGTGTTATAATCTTCAGTGGAAACTCCTTGGATGGGAAACAGCTACAAACAGAGAGAGAAAAAAGAGAAGGGTCAAAAAATGAAACGACTAAAGAAAGAAATCTGTTGAGTTAAAGATATTAATTTTTGATTCAGTACTTCATCATAATCATCATGAATTCCATCCATCTGAGGAAGCGATGAACTTGCTCTTGCATCATTGGTGGATTTCATCTGGCTCGAACTTGATGCAGATCCTTCAGTATTGCTGATAGATGACTTAATGAATTGGGTACCCTGAAACCAAAATTGTATAATATTTATCACACGTAAACTTTCTATCATAAAAAATTAATGGCATGACTAATTTACCAATGCTTATAATGTGTCAGATAATGCTTATAACATGCCATATCGATGGAAGATATTTCGAAAAAAAATCATAATGAAATTTATGATTGCAGTGTGTAGTACGATTGAGTGCTACCCACATTAATACCAAAATTTCAAATTTGTGAAAGAGCCAGCTTACACATGGCTCTCGTCGTTATCATCATAATCTACCCACCCAGTGCACAAGGCTCCTGCTTGAGCTGGGTCTAAGATGGACAAATTGTATGCAGTCTTACGTATGGGTCTACACTTACTAATTTAAAATTTGAATTTTTAACAAGTCTATCATGTCCTTTACTACTAATGAAAACAGCAAAGGTACCCAATTGAATCAAATACTAATGTTGGTTTCAATTTGAATTCACTTGAATATAAAACTAAAAAAAACAGAAGCAAAGTACACAAATCCTATGAGATTAAAGGCTGCAGACCAGAGTAGATGACATATCTTTAGGTTTGAATTAAATAGCAAGTACTCATAAAAGGTGAAAGCCAGTGCACGAGGTTCCCGCACAATAGCGGGCTTTGGGAAGGTCGAGAATGTACCCAGTCTTTCCCGCATTACGAAGAGGCTGTTTCCGTACTTTAACCTAGGCGCCCAGAGTACCATGTGATGACCTAACCGTTACGTCAAGGCTCCACCTCAAATAGCAAGCACTTATACAATAACACAAATCTTTTGGCCGATTTCATAGTTAGTCCAAATTAGTTTTAATAATTATGAAACATCCAAGCTTTCTATAACAGATGGTATGACTCAAATGCGGCATGGTATAAGTTAAATGCATTTTTTTCTTGCAGATGAAATATGCCAAAATGACATTTGGTTGGTAAACTTTAGAATATTACATGTTATTAACGTTCATTTAACTATTTAAGGAAGTTATGCAAACCCCATTTTAATTACTATCATGCTGAAATGGTTGTAACATTTTATTTCGACTTCACTTTACAATGTCAAGTTTTAAGTTATGCTAGAATGTTTCAAAATTTTCTTTCTTTTTGTTGAACCAGCTGCAAGAGCCATTTCAGTCACCCACCTTCGCTGGAAAAATCTATGTCTATTCATATGAAAGCCAAATAGTGGGTAGTTATGCAAGTTAGACACTTCTTTTATCATCGTAATTTACTAAATGACACATTTCTCAAAGAGCTGTATATCCTTTTTGCTAATCAATTATTACCTTTCAATTCGACTTAACGAGCCCTTTGACTTTTTATTCTCCATTCGTATTCTTCCTTCCATTAACTTACATTCTTCAATTTGTTCATACTTACTTATTCCATCATCTGCGTAGTTTTTAGAAAATCTAACTTTCCATCCAACTTGCAACTTTTACAGTAGTACTTCGCAAGTACACTTTTCTCGTTATTTTGTTTATTTTTCAAACAGATTTTCAAGTTGGTATTTTATGTCCCTAATGTTATCACTAGACTATTCCACCATGCATTCAAACTGTAATCAATTTAATATGCACAGCATATTTAGCTTGATGTAATAATGTAGCTTAAATAACCTGTAATGATAAAAAAAACTGCTAACCTTGCGTCAGTGAAGAAATACTACCTATCATGACTTTGCATTAAGATAATTATGAGCCAACTACTTTATGTGCTCGATATTGATAAGTAACAGGAAATTGGTAAAGAGCTGTCTGATTGCTATGCGAGTAGTAAAACACTCTTTTAGTCTTTTATGTGGTTTAAATCTGTTTGGCAAGTTTACCCTCTATTTAACAAGATTGACCTTGCAAAACTACATCAACTCTTCTAAAATATTCATTATCTTACTCATCAGTTTTAGTATTATTATTTTTCCATCCACAGAATTTTTGAGTTTAGAAGGAGATTTCATAACCTATTATATCGGCCATGATGACGGTAATTGTGTACTATGGATGGGAACAACCATACAGTGGTAGTCCTAGAGAGATGTTACATCATGACTTCTTTTGATTGTTTTATAAAAATTTTAAATTTTAAATTTTTATTGTTTTTCTAGTGTTAATAAATGTGATTTTGAGACTTTATTGCTTAAACAAGTTTGCTTTGATTTTAATCACTGGATTTTTGATTTCACTGAAAGTCGCGACGTTGAATTGTTTGCTTGGAATGAAAGATGAAACTTCAAGACGCCGATTATAACCTTTTTAGGTGGGAACTGGAGAATTCGATAGCAAATTCTACTAATGGTAATGCTAAATTGTATCTCAACCATGTTTCTAATTATAGCTACATTAATTTTCTTAAACAAAATTAACGGTGATGCTTAATTGTGTTTTATGTTAATCTATTATTCAACTGTAAAATCGAAATAATGCTTGCTATATTTCATTTTATTTTTAAATTAATTAGGAATGATTGTAGTTTTTACGTCAGTTGTACAGGGTATTAAAATACATTAATTACCGATCAATATTTGGATTTGTATATTCTGTTTATATCGGAAAGAAACTAGAAACTACACACCATATTAGATACTATTATTTGTTAAAATGGTAAAATATTTAGTCGTATTAACTGTCTCAGAGATATCACCTTGCCACAAAATCACAACCTTTGTGCGATTTTCCATTTAATGTACTATTCTTACTAGAAACATGCTCTTTCAGAGAAGCTCTGATTAACTCCATTGGACCATATCCTAAATTTCTGAGTGCACAATAATCATAGTGTTGTTTTCATGAAACAGCTATGTTTACACTAATGATCATCAAATGAACTAAAGTAATGATGTTCTTATGTCAATATTCAAACTATATAGTTATCAAAATTTTGAAAAATATTTACCAGTTCATTATGATGTATTTAGTAATATACATTTTTTTAAGAAATGAAGATCCACAACCAAATCAATTTACCTTTTTTTTTCAAAACTAACATGGCTGCTTATGGAATTTCAGGCTTAATTATTAGTTGCTTTGATCGGACATGAATTTTAATGTTTTTTTCGTTCCTAATAACTTTTTATTACACAACATCCAAATTTTAACAGGAACAATAGTCCGGTTAAATTTGTTTCTCCATAATATATAGTTGGATCCTAAAAGTTATTGTGTTACAATACTTAATGATTTATATGATACTACACAAATAACGCTTGAATATTTATAAAAGGATGGAGCCCAGTGCACGAGGCTCACACATGATAGCAGGCTTTGAGGAGGTCGATAATGTTCGCAACATTATCCTCGCATTGCGAAGAGGCTATTACCGGACTTGAACATGGACGCTCAGATCGCCATGCGGGTGATCTAACAATTGCACCAAGACTCCACCCTTAATGCTTGAACATTATACAAAAAAACATTGTACGAATTTAACAACTGATTCATATGATTATTGATTTATTATATGAAAATGATTCGCTTATTTTCTTCTAACACTGATAGCATAACCTTCTCACCTTTTGTATTTTTTGTGTGTAAATAAAGAGAAATGAGGTATATGTTTCTACTCTCAAAAGATTAAGGTAGTGTTTGATTTATCCTTTTTAGTTTTGGTTTTTCATCCATACAAAAATGCGCATGACACATGTATATTGTATAAACAACCAATTTAGAAAACAAAGTTAACAAACAAAATAGAAATAACTTTTTTTCCATGTTTTGAGACACAAAGAAGCACGACAAACAATCCATCATTCCATCATTCCCTTCATGGTCCCCTCCATCTTACTCTCATCCTATCTGTCGTCCCTTAGCTCATCTCATACTTTATAACTATTATTGAAAACACAAAACTCATCTTTAAACCAAACGTTACCTAAAATTTTATAGGATGATTCGTGTTGACGTAACTATATATGTCATAAATATCAAAGATTATATTTCACTAAAATATGTCATCGTATTGTTTATATAAATCAAGATTTCACGTGTGAGTATGTGTGTGCACATAAACACACGTATACAAATGCATGTACTATAAGAAAATAGATAAAGGTATTCTTTGACTTGGGGAATCGGTAGGTTGGATTTTAAAGAGAAAAAATGAGATGGGCCAATAAAGATAAGAACTTATCAAAATTATATTTTTATTCCAATTTTCTTGAATTGACCATTCACTTCTTGCTTTTTATATTTATTTAGCACATTTTGTAAATCAGAAGTTATTTTAGGAATGATGTGTGGCTGATAAGTTTGTCATCTCCCTTACTTACGCTTAAGCGATGTTTAGTCTGTAATCAATAAAAAAAATAACATACCACTTTATTTGCAAATAACTCATTAGGTTATAAAGTTTAGAACTTGTATTTTTGACATGTTTAAATTTTATGCTTTTATGCATACAAAGCAACCATTAGATATTGATTCAAATATAACAAATAGAAAACCATAACACTATAAAATCATAGTATCATACTTCTTAATTTGACATGTCTCCAAGAAACATCCATCATGAAGTCATTAATCCAAAGCAAACGCTTTACATAGTACTTTTTTAGTTATAACTTATGTTTCCAAACAATAGCTAAAAATGCCCAAGAACTGAACGTGCACAACACCAAATGTCTTTATATTATTTTTTCTCAGTGACTGAACATTCAATAGAACCTCCTCTTTCATCACGGGATAAATCATTATTATATCCTATTTTTAAACTGAACTAGTCTCATTTCTATTTTGTCTTTCTTTAGATGTGATCTTATTGTAGATTTCTTTTATAAACTTGCATCACTACTTGATCAAAAGCAGTGTACCATACTTTTCACATTGGATCAAAATGCAACAAATATTAAATTCACCCCTTATTGCACTCAGAATTTTAGGTGAGATTATCCACCATTAAGTACCATTGAAGTTCCATTACAAGCAACTTAAGCACCGGTTATGTGCTTCTTCTTCTTCTTCTTTTTTTTTCTTTTTTTTTTTGAACTCAAATTATGAGAAAAGAAATGCCAAAAGGAGTATCGCTTTATGAAACATAAATCCATGATATTTTGATGACTTTAATCCAAATTAACGTGCACAATCAACCAATATGCTAGAAACTGCAAGGAAAAAACTTGCCAATTTTCGTTAATTAGACAAGAAAAGCACTTACGTTTGACATTACAAATATGTCTAAAAAAAATTAAGTCGTAATACTACAATAACAGCAAAAAAACACAACTCTATACTACAGCCTGCAAATTTGCACAACAGATTTTAGCATATTATACATGAGACAATACAATTTGACACTAAAATACTAATTTATAAAAAGCCCATATTATAATAGGGAAATTTTATTTGGATATAAATTGCTGATACAAAATGTGACGCAAGAGATCTTAATTGTTAGATTTCCGCTTGATTTCCACCTCTCGTGCACCGACAAAGAAATCCGATGGCCAATACTCATGTTAAATTATGTATTTTATTTTCTGTTTCAATAGCCGCTCCGATATAGTATCGATAAATATTGACCAAATCTGTTATGCAAGAATTTAATATTTTGTTTAAAAGCATAGCCATCTAAATATTTAAAACGCTACTCCAAGTAGAAATAATATGAAATAGCAAAGAGATATTTAAGGAAGATTTGAGATAGAAAGATAGTTTTATTTTTCATGATTTTTTAATGAAGTTGATTTGAGAACCAAGTTATTTTTTGTATTAACAAGGAAAATTGACTGTGATGAGGAGTTTTTCAGTTAAGTATTGTTTAAATTATATACATCTGCAGTATCAAGGTTGCCATTAATAGGAACTCCCATGCATAAATGCAAGCAAATGAGATACAGTTTATTAAATTCCCCTCCTAAACAATTGATAATGTGTCCAAAATTTGATTTTTTGGAGTGATGTGCTAATTGTCATTAAGTATAGTAACTTCATATACCAAATATGTTTTCAAAACAGAAAAAATATTACAGAGGTACGCTCTAAAAAATTTGATGACCTATAAATGCTTAGACTCTAACTGAGACATCATGGTTTTGTAGGACTATAGGCAATGCTCCAATAATGACCATGCTGGAAATATTTTAGATTAGACGGCCGTTTCAGTGGTAAATTAAAGTTTAATCAGTTTTTTATTTTATTTTTTGGCCAAATACTAATTACAGGCGGCAGACACATATCTGATCCTAACTAATTTGTGCTCAAAATAGAGACGATACAGGCAGATTACTGCATACGTGCTCTGTTATTTTTTTAAACTTCAATAGCTACGCTGAGGAGAGGGTTGTGACAAATGAGCACCTTGGGAAGTACAAATTCAATGGTCATGTCGACGCTCCCATCCCGTTGTGGCATTTGACCACTAGTCGATGCATTAGCAAGATTGTCATCTCTTTTCCGCTTCCCTGATGCCATCATTAAAAAGTCCTGCATAACGAGAACAATTGTCAAAACTTCAACCATTCGCTTCCAGCATACTTCCCTGCTATATAAACCTATGATATTTCCTAATATATATATATATATATATATATATATATATATATAGGATAAAATATATTTGAGGCTAGTGGTAATTGCCTCTTTCACATAATTGAACTTGATAGATAATGCAAAAATGCACCTATACCTTACCTGAGTCAGAGGCTGATTAGAAGCTCCTCTATCTGTGTCATCACGATTTTCCTCATAAGCTATAAGAAAGAAAGTCAAAAGGTTTCATTTTAGTGGAAATTAGCCACAAGAGCCTCTTTAGCAAGTGCAATTAATTTCTAAGACACACAACTGAAATAATGACTTTTAAGACCAAAATGCAAAATAATTAGCTTTTAAGGCCTAAAAACCTATGAAATTATGTCCTTGAAAGTAATTGGACTGTTGACTTTGTCCTTAAAAGTAATTATTTTGCTGACTTTGGCCTTGAAATTAATTTTTTTTGGATGTGTGTTCTAGAAACTAATTGGACTGCAAATTTTGTCCTTCTAGTGAAATGCTCCTAACTATTCTATGGAGAAAAGAAAAACCTCCCTAGGAATAAGATATTTAATGCATATCTTCAATGTAAAAATAAATATGTAATGTCAGCTTGATTTTCACATACCAACATTAACATCCACACCCAAAGGTCGTTGTTGATTCGTCCAAGGTGAAGGTGATTGCTGCATGACCAAGATGATGAGTAAGTTAAAGCTAAATCAAGGTCACATACAGTCATTCGTAAGTATTGCCCGCTAAATATAACATAGTAGTAAGAGTAAAAATTGTACCATGTAAGGACTATGCCTCCCAGGTTTAATATTGAGACCATTTCTGAAGTCAGTAAGTGGGCTAGGAGCATAATCTGACGGACCAGTTGGGATATTATACATTCCCTGATCACCTGTTCCGGGTAAAGGAGTTCGCATTGGAGTCTGCAGTGGTGTCTGCACAGAATAAACCAAATCAAAAGGGAACGCTATTATTAATGTAAAAAAATAAATTTTTGGCACCAAAAATAAGGCACCTGACAGTTTAAAAAAAACTTTGAATATGTCATGTAGCTTGTAAACATTGATAACATGTAACCCATTATAATCCAGCAGTAGTTGTTTATTGTTGTACTTACATAATGAATTAATTTGAACACCCTTTCAAGGTTATGTGGTTAAAGAATATACCAATAATATGACACAAATGTGCCTGCATTGCATGAGCTAACAACTAGTAATAACTACAAGCTTACCGGTGGAAAAAGCATCTCAGCTGTTGGAGTCTCGTATTCCTCAATTGGACCTTCATATGGAACATTTAGATCATGAACAGGGTTGACACCTGCTGCAGTCGTTTTTTGAGGAGGAGGCCTCTCTATACTTCCTGTTATTGCCCCACATTGAAGCATCTTCATCTCCCATAACTACATTATAGTAGGAAAAATCAGCTGGGCCTCTTTGCTAAAAATCAACTGAACAGATTTTGGCTCATTTTGCAGTGGAATAAAACAAATTATACAACAGCATTTGCATTTTATAGTATCTGAGGTTTCAGGTGAAAAAAATATTGCTGTATAGGATCATCATAATATTCTACTAACAGTATACAAATTTACTTTACAGTGGTACAACTAATCAAGCATGATTGGTAATAAAGCAATGAATGAAATTTTACAAAGTTGCTTGGTCATATGAGTACATATTTTGACATTCAAATGTTTGTCAATTTGTTTCAGCCTAAAATCACAGATCATTTGAAACGCAGATGTTTGACTGATCTCTGCCATGGGAACCACAAGATCTCAACCAAAGTTTGCATTATATGCAACAGGACGTGTCTATTAAAGAGTCAACGACATGAAACAAAGGCCCGGTTATTTATTAATCAGAAGTATATGTCATTGGCACGACATCATTTATTATGAAAACTTGAAGTCTCATATCTGTTCACAAGTTCAAAACAATTCACTAGCAGCAGATGTTGGTACCCTTGACCTCGTCTCGAATCAAATTTATTTATAGAACTAACCCAGGCACTAGGCCATGCATCAACAATATGGACAGGCAGACAGCAAAAATCTTCATAAGAAACCTCAATAACATAATTCCTTGGTATTTTTCAGCTTAGCCTAGTTTTGGAAATCGCATTCAATCATATTACTCATCCAGAAAATGATATAAGGGTGTTCCAGGAGTATTTTACCTCTATTTGATCGACGATATTTTCATTCTAGCACTTTGTAATTTTCATTTTTACAATGATCCATAAACCTGCAACTACCATACCCAATGGCCCAATATATTTGTGCCAAACATATCGACTTATGCAATTATAAGCCTTTACGTTGAGGTAATCCTATCAAGGAACTATGAGTTTCAATTATCTCCCTCGCATTCTCTTGCATAAGCTAACTTTAAGATCTCACCTAGATTGACATATGCATCTTGAGCAAAGGCTCATTCGCTTTTCAAAACTACTAAGAATGAGAGAGCATTTATTCTTGCGTTTGTTTCTTTAATATTTCTGGGTTAAAGACATGTATGCTGCAAAAACTAAGATGCTTATCATGAATATATACTATTTAATGTGAATTGCATAACATGTATATGATCCTACATCACTTAGTTAAACATTTGTTATGATTTATAAATAGAGCCATTAAGGCATTAAGGCTGTTTTAGCAGCAACAACAAAACACTACATTTTAGCTTTGGTCCATGGTGCAGGTGCAAGCAGGGTGGGGTTAAGTTAGGTATCATTTGTGTTGGACAAAGCATGGATGCTACATAAGTCTGTAAACGGATACTTTCGGATGCAAATAGTGTTATATCCCTATTGTATCTGAAATCATTTTCAGATACTGAATATATGCAAATATTTGATATCTGTATCCGCGGATCCTGGACAGACTTTGGACTATCTGGTAACAACTGGTAAATCCAAAAAATAAATAGACTAATATGACTCCAAGTAGAACCATTTCAATGGCAATTCTTCGAAATACAATAAATAAATAGAATGTTAATAAAAATAATATTTAACAGCTAGTTTCTGCCTAAAACATATCAATACAATACAAATTGCACTCATCTATTTTAATAAAATAGACATAATATACATTAATACCTTGGTAAAAATCATTCTGATACAATACACATAATATACATTATCGTTGTGATAGAAATGAAAGGATATTTATTGGATGTAGATACATTATATCCAACGGATATTGGATATATTTTTAATTTTTGAACACGGATACAAGTGATTATTGGATTTTTGAGTATTCATTATCGGCCCTAATGTTACACATGATATTAAAATATAGCAGCATTCTTGTGAGTACTGTGTTGTATGATAAATATTGTGTTATTGATAATCTAACAGTTGGGAAAATTAAAGCTGAAAAAAGATACAACGGCTAGTTAGTACAATAAATGTTGCATGAAATGAAGGGCGCTATCAAATATTCATGTGCCCATTGAACAAATCATTCAAGAAGGACAAAGAATTAGATGCCAAGAACATTTTCAAATCACACTAGCATCAATTAAGCAAGTTCAAAAAATAAAATTCTATCTTGAAAAGTTATATTTTTTAATTAACTATATATAGATAGTTTTCGATAAGAGGATTACTGTTCATAAAGATCAAAAGTAAATTAAGTGGCTATAGAATATATGCTTGTAAATCAAAGCCGTGAAGAATAAATATTCAAAAATTATTTCTAATGATACTAACCTTATAAATAAATTAACTGAGAACATGCAAAAAGAAAATAGTTTTGTTAACCCAAGACCTTACAAAATAAGGTATTTTATTCAAGATGGGATTCAAACATGTGAATTTACAAAAAATAAGGAGAACTTTTGTCAATAAGCCTTGTGACCTATTATATAAAAACACAAACACAATAGAATATTCGTGTTTACACTAAAAAAGTGTGACACAAAAGTTTTTGCAACTATTATGAGAAAACATAGCTTTGTCAAAGGTAGGAATTGAACTCGTGATCTTACAAAAAATTGTTTTTCATACAATCAAGATTTAAATCATGACCTAAAAGTAAATTTGTATTTTTGTTAAGATCAAGACCTCATATAAAGGAGAATGTGCAAATTAGGAGTTTGTTTTTACACAAAAAAATATGACAGCAACTGTATTATAACTGTTATTAAAGATTTAAATATATTTGAACTTGTAATTATTTCACTAACATTTGATAAGAACGGTCATGTCATGTTAAGGACTCGAATAATTATAAATTCTTTATTCAAGTCAAATGACAACAATATGAAGCCAGGAATGGAGTGCTTTGAGTCTTGCGAAACAGCCTCGGAACATCGAATTCTTTAGATATATTAGATATTTAAAACATTTTTTTTAAAATTTCCATTGTAAGTACAGACTAGAGGAAACTAACTAGGGATTTATAAGCATGACATCATGATTCCAATTTTCAACCTTTGGTTTTACTTGTTTTTTACTCTTGAAAATAATCAACTTATACAGTGATGCCTCCAAAATTTGTTGCTTCGGATCAGCGGTTAAATTTTGAGTCATGGAAAAATGGTAAGAATAGCATTTAAAGCATCTCCAGAAAAAGGAAAAAAATCATTTTTTGAATCTTCAGAGGGAATTTCCATATAATTTGTCAAAAGGTAAAAGCTAATTATTCATTTCTGAAAGGGAAGCACAACACAGAGCATTTCATGTTGCATTCATGTTCATTCACATTCATGTGCAATCAGCATGTGAAACATAAATCCAGGATGGGATATAATTGGCATCATATGCAAATAGGTTATGTCAAATAATGCAGCGCTCTATTTGCAAATATTGCACATGTATTTTGAAATATAAGTGTCAAACAGAATTTGTAGCTGCCTGGTAAAATTAAGGATGCTAAATGCATATTTAATCAGATTCAACTGTGATGAGTTTAGGAAAACTCAAAGTTATAGTTTACAGATGTTGTTGCTGGAGACAAAATTAACATCAACAAAGTACCTCCGTTCTGTAATCACAGATTTAAACCATATTATTCAACACAGATCACTAATCAAATTCTCAAACCAACCAAATCAAATTCCGAACTTATTTCTTTTTGAATTATATTTAGTTTTCACAAAAATACTAAAAGAAACAAACCAAACAAAAGTTGCTGTAATTATATACTCAAGAAAACAATCAAAGCCAAACCAAAAGTTGCAAATTACTTATATCATTAAATTGAAGTATCAAAATTTCAAAACAAGTGAAATTAACAGCAACAGCCAATATTCTCTTTCACGAAGCTAAATCCTACCATTTAATTCTTGTCAGAGTTTAAAAAGGAAATTTTTACAGTAATTTCTGTAATCATCAATTTTCACTTCAGATAAAATGAAATAAAGCAAAATTGAAAACTTTCTCCCAATCCGCATTTAAATCGTCTACCGCCAATCAAACCCTTGAGATTAAACAAATAAAAAAAACTCAATATTACCGCTTGAAGCTCGTTAAGCACCGCCTCACCAGCACCAGAATTCACGAACTCCTCTCTAACTTTACTAATCACGTCGTCGATTACCCCTATATAAACACTCGACACGTTTCCCGCGGCCATTTCTCCCGATCTAAAGCTCGTTAGCGAAAGAATCGCGAGAATATTTCGATCAAATCAAATTGAATTGAGAAAACGGGCGATACGATGGAAGAAAATAAGGATTCAGGATAGCTAGGGTTTGAAGTTGGGGGGAAGAGAGTGAGGAGAGAGAAAATAAGAGAGAAATGAGGAGCGGACGAGAGTGCTGTGAATTAAACGAAGATTATAAATAGGTTCGGATCCGTGTTATATCAACTGCGACGTGCCTCTTTCTTATTGGATGCGGGAATATGACCTTTTTGAAAATTTATGCAAGTGATGCGTATTTATATCACAAAAATCTTACATCGCCAAATTCCCATCAACCCAAGGCCGGCCCAACTAAATTTGGGCTAGTGCCTAATTTCCAATTATATATTTTTCTATTTTTTTTGGTTGAATAATTGATTGGTACTCTTCCAGAAATTTGTCACCGCAACCAAGGAATTGCCTTAACTTAAAAAAATTAAAATGCATTAATGGAACACTGTATATTCATACTGAAGGATGATGTGTTATAATGTGAACAGTTGTATGCTTTTCCATGGTTTTCAAACAATTCAATATGATATTATGTAAATGTCATATAGAAAGTAGACCTAGGAGCCACAGTTTTCAAAAGTTTAGGTCCATTTAGTTTGCCGTTTTTAGATTTAGATTCCCGTCCAAACATATATATTATTAAAAGACTTGAAAGACAACCAATTTGGATGATAAAAGTTAACATGCAAAATATAAATAAATTCATTATGGTTTTCAAGTTTCAGAAAATAACAATTGCATGAAATACAATCGAAACCCCATGTGGTCTCCACTTAGAATTTTAAAATCTTCTACCCTTCTTTTTATGTTTTGTAACGCATGTTGAAAACGCAAAAAATCGAAATAAAAATAAAATCAAATGAATCCCTAGTGTCTGTTTAATTTAAAAACACATTCTTGAGTTCTACATTTCAGAGATGAATTTCAAAGGCGTGGGAGAGGAAAAAAAGGTTGGAAGTAATAATCATTACAACATTACAACGAAGAGGGAATAGGAGGATGGAAGAAGAAAAACTTATTTTTCCATTTTATATGCTAAAATCGTGTTCTTAGCTAATTGTTTTCCACTCTTCTCATCCTTCATGGACTTTTACATGCATTTTTTGTAACGAAAAACACAAAACTTGATTTCGAACCCAACAAGTGCTTAGGTTCTGAAAGAAAGTAAGAAACGTATTTAGTTGTGTTTAGTTAGTATAATCGAATAATTTCTTCGAATATATGATAGTTAACATAACAAATAAAGTATTCGTGATTTTTGAGGTTGATGATATGATTAGGTTTTCTCAAATTTTGTGTAACAACCCGATTTTTTTGTAACATCCCGTATTTGGAGGTAAAAACTAAGCGCTACAAATGCTGCAGTCATCCATAGTATTAACTTCTGGTAACAAAATGCATAATGCGAATGGTATCTATAATATCAGAAGCCCTTGAATATGAATAAAATCACAGATATCCAAAACAACATTTTACTGATTACATTTCAAACAACAATTCATATCCAAGTTACATAATCTCATAATGTTTCCCAAGCTTTGGATCAAATATAAACATTACAATAATACGCTAAGAGCGACATATGACGATGCCCCCTTGATTGACCAAAGCAATATAGTCATAATTGACTTAATATACACAGCGGAAATAAACATAATAAATTGCAACTCCTAATTATCAATCCGACAGCCACCTACTCGACTACGGAAGCTTTATTCGCCAAACTTACAAAAAACTGAAAACCTCAACCCTCATTTCATTCAAATCAATTTTGAGCACCCGAGAGTTTAAGGGGAAACAAAAATTTCGAGTCAAATATAAAGCCTAGTGTGAATAATATTGTTACATCTCGGTTTACTGGTATTAAGTAAGACCACGCTGCTTAGCAGAATGGGTTTCCCTACATTAATACCCTCTTCAAAACATATATTTTGCAAATCATTTCCTACAACCAAACTGATTAATCAAATAGATTATAATAATGATAATAATAGTAATAGCAATGTCCGTTATGCTATAATAAGGTAGCTTATGGACTATCTATCTATAAGTAATAAATGGACTATCTGTCCGAAAACTAGGCTGACTGCCCGCAAACTGGACTAATAGTCCGCCTCAAAATGGACTATCCGTCCAAATTATTTTCTTATGGTTAACTACTCTCAACCTTTTTCCTTGAAAATCTTTTCCAAATGATTTAACCTTTTCAAAATGATTTAACCTTTTAAATCACAGCTATCCTTTCAAAACAGGTCAAAACCCTTTTTAACTTGAAAACATTTAGGTTATGCAGCCAAGTAAATACATTCAAAACCTTTGTTTAAACCTTTAAACGGCCCTTTTAAAACCCTTGAAAGTAGTCCTTTCGAAATCATTAAAAGTACCCATTTCGAAACCATTAAAATTATTTCCTTTGAAAGCTTTAAACCATTAAACCATGCCTTTCAAAAACATTGAAAAACATTTCCTTTCTTTTATTCGAAAGCTTCAAAACATTAGACATCCTTCTTTAAACCCTTTAAATATTGCCTTTTGAAAACAAAGGAAAAACATATCCTTTCAACCATTTTCGAAACCCTTGGAAACCACCCATTTGAAACCATTCATTAAAACCCTTTCGAAAGCATTAAAATACTAAACCTTTCGAAAGACTTTGGGTTCAATTTAAAAACATGTGGAAACCTTTTGAAACTATTAAAAAAATTACCCCTTCGAAACCTTTGAAAACTATTTCGGTCGAAACCATTTGGATTATGCCTTCAAGTAGAGCAAAAGGATCAGAAACCCATTAAAGTCAAAATCATTCCTTTTGAATTCATTCCTATTAAAGAAGTGATAGTGTCGCACTGTCCCTTTGAAAGCATTGGAGAAGTGGTCAAATTTTAGAAAACAAAGTAACCCCTGCGAAACCTATTGGGTCGAAAGGTTAAAAGCGGCAGTTAAAGGTTAAGATTTGGTCGATAGCTATTATTTAAAACAAAAGTGTGACCCAATCAAAACCATTTCTTTAAATCCATTAAACCTAGTCGAAAGCTAACTAAGTCGAAAGCCATTTAGTCGAAAGCAAGCAGACACATTTTTAATTTAAAAGCAAAGTGGTGCTTCGATCCCTTCGGAACACTTGGTTTCGACCTCATGCCTTTCACCTTCTATCCAATTCGTTACATACCAATATATTGATACTATGCGCATTGGTTTCGATGGTGTTGAAGGCGAAGGGACTTGGTTGAAGCCAACCAAGGCGGAAGCAGGTGCCAAAAGCAACAAAACAGTAAAAAGCATGCAGCAAATGAACGCTTAACCTGCTTTAAATGTAAAATTTTGATTTGTTGCCTATTTTCTTTACCACTAAAAAGTGCTGCAATTTTCAGAAGTAACTATTTGAATTATTTGTGAAAAGCCCTTTCGCCTTTTATAACCATATAAAACATTTATGTCTCATACCTTAAATAATTTTATATATTCATCAACACACTTTGAAAAATTCTACAAAAATTTCAGAAAATCTCTTTTAATATGTTTTCTAACATATATTAATTTCATACCCAAACCATTAATTATTTAAATGTAAATAATTTTTAATCCAAAATAACATTTTCTTCACTAGAAAATTCATATAAAATTCACATAAATTTAGAAAATTCTAAAAATTGAGACCCATGTCCAAAATAATATTTCTAGTCTATATAAATTTTACAAGGCATTTGGAGTCATTTAATAGGGTTTTTACCTTAAAACATAACATAGAATCAATATGAACATAGATAAATCATCAACATGTATATATAATCATTCCAACTTTTAAAAACATGGCAAATCATTACAAATAGGTTGGGATTTCATTCTAAAATTGAAAACAAAAGAAATATGAGATGTAAACATTATTCACCTTAGCTTTAGAGATTAAAGAGATTGAGATGTGAATGGATTTGATTTGGTTTAGCTTCTTCCTTAGCTTTTCTTAATCTTTTTCCCCTTGCTCTTGTTAATGGTTGCCAGCCTCTTGTTTACAAATTCTGATAAAATGAAATGAACGTGTATAGGAGAATACACAGCCAAGTTTAAGAGGTATAGGAGAATACACAACCAAGTTTAAATAGCACGGATGCCCTTCAATTAAATCAAATCTCAATCCCCTAATCAACGCATTATTTAATTTATTTAACTAATTAAATATCCTAAATAATGTTACCAAAAATATGAGATGTTATAAACTCCCTTCCTTAACGAATTTCATCCTCGAAATTACGATAAGGTACACGAGAAATCAATCAAAGAGGTAAAACATATCATCAAACCAGTCGGGATAAGTATCCCTAATATTGCTCTCAACCTCCCAAGTACAGTCTCTATCATCGTCACTCCACTGGTCTTTGATTAACCTAACCATCTTGGTTCTAAGCCTCTTCTCATCTCTCGCAACTATGCAAATTATCTTTCTCACTATTGTCAAGTCCAGTCTTACTACTAAGTCATCTAGCATAGTCGGTGCAATAGTAGTCTCTGTGTCTCTAATGCACTTTCTGAGATGAGAAACATGAAAAACATCGTGGGCTCCTGCCAAACTGCTCGGTAACTTGATTCTATATGCGAGTTTCCTGATCCTCTCAAGAATAGGAAAAGGTCCAATGAATCTTGGTGCTAACTTTATTGATCTTCCGAATCTGATCACACCCTTCATCGGTGACACTTTGACGAAAAACTGATCTCCAACTGAGAACTCTAAATTTTTCCATCTTCTATCTGCATAACTTTTCTTCCTAGACCGAGCCTCCTTCATTCTACCTCGAATGACCTCAATCTTTTCTACAGCTTCTCTGATCAAATCTGGACCAAGAACCAACCTATCCCAGGTCTCTAACCAATAAACGTGAGATTTGCATGGCCTTCTATATAAAGCTTCAAACGGTTCCATCCTAATAATAGTCCGATAACTGTTGTTATACGAAAAATTGACTAAATGCGGACGGTCTTCCCATGATCCCTCGAAATACAATACACAAGCTCTTAACAAATCTTCCAAGATTTTGTTAACTCTTTCCGTTTGCCCATCTGTCTGCGGATGGAAAGCGGTACTCATTTCGAGCTTGGTTCCCAAACTTCCTATAGACTGTTCCAGAACTCATTAGTAAATAAGGAATCTCTATCACTTACTATACTACTAGAAATTCCATGCAGTCTAACCACATTCTTCATAAACAACTTCGGTAATACAAATCATTCTAGTTGACTTAACGGGAATGAAACAGGCACTCTTGATCAATCTGTCCACTATAACCCATATACTTTCATTTCATTTGTTCGACTTTGGCAGTCCATTAATATAATCTGTAAAAATAGAATCTCATTTCCATACCAAAATATCCAACGGCTGAAGCAATCCACTTGGCTTCTGATGTTCGGCTTTTACCCGCTGGCAGTTCAAACACTACTTCACCCATAAGCCAACATCCCGCTTCATACATTCCCAGAAGAAAATTCTCTTCATATCCCGATACATTTTAGTTCCTCCCGAATGAATAGTGAACTTTGAATGATGGCATTCTCCCAAAACTTCATTCCTCATGTTTCCTACACTCGGAACACATATCTCCCTTCCTTTCTCAACCATCCATTCTGGTAAAGATCGAAAACCTTTAAGTCATCGCTCTTGGTTCCATCGCTTAACTTCCTGATCCGTTCAGCGAACACTAGATCCTCCTCCTGTTTAGAAGCAATCCTTTCAATTATCGCTAGTCGAACTTCCAAACAAGATAATATTATGGTATCTCCGCTAGACCTAGCCTCGGATCTCCACTGCACTCTGCAATTTGCTAATGCTTTCAAATCTTTCCACTCAGCAATCATTGCCAACACTACATTCTAGTGTTTCCTACTAAGTGTGTAACGACCCGTAAATTTTCGATAATTAAAATAGTTAATTTAATCAGATTCTGTGATTTAATATTGGAAGAAATAAAAAATTGTGATTTATTAATGAAATAATAACTACAATGAAAGTTAGTAGTGTTAATTTTAGTTAACTATTAACAATTTGAATGAAATTCCAATCAACTGAAATGATTTAAGTGTTATTCATGGCTATAAATTGAATATAAGGAGAACAAATGTAAATATTGAATTAACTAATGAAATAATATATAGTCAACGGTAATTGGAAAAAATAGTGTGATGAATGTAACATTTATTTGTAAGTAATAAACTATAGGTGTGATTAAAGGTTAATAGTAACAATTATTATAAGTTACCTATTTAATCAGTCTATAAAATTTAATTGGAAATCAATTGAAAATTTTTTGGCAAGGCCGACGGGGTTGTATGGACCCCTACCATTTTATTGTTGCACCAAAGAAGGCAAAAGGGAACAAGCCAATAGACTTGCAAGAAAGTACAAGGGAAACAAAGTGCAACAATGACAGGAAAAACGAAGAAAAAACGAAGAAAAAACACAACAAAAGACCAAAGAAGACCAGAGAGTATCGAACTAACAAAAGATGCCTGGGTCAAAGGCAATGTTAGTTAGACACAAATCACGCTTAATTTCCTACTTCATATGGTACTCGAATTGTTCCATTGTCAAACTTTTACCAGGTTGGAAGATACGACGGTTCCTTTCATTCCAGATGACGATCATGAATCTCTTCATTACGAACTTGAATAGCCTGTTAGCCGTAGATTTTCCCCCAGTATTGTCAAATATGTACTTCCACCGCACAATGTTGGTACCTCCTATCCATCTCCTTCCGATTTGCCTTAACCAGTTCTTCCATAGAGCAGTAATATTATTGCATTCAAAGAACAAGTGCTCCACCATCTCAGGCTGCTGATTACAGAAGACACAGTTAATCTCCACGTTAAAACCCCTCTTTATAAGTTTCATTTTAGTATTCAAAGCCCGGTTGATCACTTTCCAAAGAAATAAGTTATCCTTCTGATTATTATCATTGCACCGAATTCTACGCCTCCACTTACATTTCTCACCAACATCCCCCGCAAGGAAAGAATAAGTATCTTTAATACTGAAGCTGTCAGTTTTAATACCCTACTGAACAGAGCTCTGAGTGTCACTTCTAATTCTGCGTTCCGCCGCTAGGTTCCACATTTGCTGGATACGCGAGTTGGAAGTCTGAGGCAGCCGTAAGCTCTTACCCTGAATGTAGCTCTGGACCTTAGCACCATGGTTCACCCCCGACCGCTCTAACTCAGCATGAGACAGAACACGCCTTAAGATAACGCCTCGTTTAATCCATGGGTCATCCCAAAAGCTAACCACATTGTTAAAGGCAACGGGTAAAGAACTAGGGGCAAAACCACCTCCTTAAGCTTAAAGATAGCTCTCCATGTCCAGCTTACCTTATTCGGAGTCAACATTTTCCAATAGTTGCAACCACGAAGCACGTATTTGGTGGACCATCTAACCCATAGGCTGTCCTTGGCATTAATGCAATCATAGACAAGCCTGGAAATTGCCGCACAGTTCCAATGATACATGTTGATTATTTCGTGCCCTCCATTAGCAATAGGCTTTTCTAATCTCTTGAAACTAACTGGAGCTAGATAACAACCTATCATTTTTCCTGTCCATATGAATCTCATGAAGGCAGTATGTATCATATTGATGAGCTTCTGAGGTAATATATAAGTTCTGGCCCAGTAGACTTGCATAGAGAAGATAATAGCTTTGGTTAAAGTGATTCTTCCTGCTTGGCTCAACATTTTGCTAGCCCAACAGTCTAGTCTAGAAGTGATCTTTTCGTAAAGCGGCAAGCATTGGTTAACAGTTATTTTGGAGGAGGTGAGAGGAAGACCAAGATATGTAATTTTGTTAGCACTGATGGTTAATCCAGTAATAGCCTGAATTTCGTCGTTCTGGGTGGAACTAAGACCAGATGTTATCATTTCAGATTTGTCGAAATTGACAGACAAACCAGTAATCGCATGAAATTCAGAAGAGTATCCATAACAACATGCATCGTGCTAATGTCCGGCAAGCAGAATATAACAAGGTCATCAGCTAACATCAAAGAAATTATCTCAGGGTCATAGCACTTCGGGTGATGCTTGATTAATCCGTTAGCAGATTTTTTTTAATGAGTTGCGTGAGTAACTCCATGACAAGAATGAAAATATACGACGATACTGGGTCCCCTTGGCGAATGCCTTGCTTACTTCTAAAGAATCCCACACTAGAGCCATTAACATTGATAGAGAAACAACCCGTGGAGATGCATTCGATATCCAGGCAATGAAGGAAGCCGGAAAGTTCATGTACTGCATAAATCTTTCAATTGTACTCCACTGAATCATATCGAAGGCTTTCATGATGTCAAATTTCAACATAGCTCCAGGAGAAGAAGTTTTAAATTTGTAACCATATAATAATTCATGCACCAGTAATACATTGTCCAAAATATTTCTTCCCGGAAGAAACGCATCCTGATTAGAAGAGATAATATTCGGCATGACTGATTTCATCCTGGACGCAATAATTTTGGAGATGCATTTGTAAATCGTGTTGTAGCATGAGATAGGCCTAAAAGAAGACACTTTGTGAGGGTTGTTGAGCTTAGGAATCAGCGCTATGTTAGTGTTGTTGAATGAAGAAATAAGTTTAGTATTGTTGAAGAAGTTCTTAACCGCTCTCAGCACTTCAAACTTAACTATGTCCCAACAAGAATAGTAGAATTCATCATTAAAACCGTCAGGACTACCGGCCGAATTTCTGTTCAGGGAAAACATTGCAGTTTTAATCTCAACCTCCGTAATTTCTCGACTCAAAAAAGCATGGTCGGCGTCCGAAAGCCTAGGGAGGATGTGGGGATCAATGAGGTCAAGATCAGGTTCAAAGTTTGCCCTGTTGCCGAAAAGATTGGTAAAGTGACTAATAAAAGCCTCATCCACACTTTCTTTCGTCGAGTGGACATTCCCTTCGCCATCTTGGATGGAAAAAATATTTTCTCTGGAGCGTTTAGCCTTTAAGTTAGCATGAAAGAAAGCACTATTCTATCACCATCTTCTCTCCATCGCAAGCTAGCCTTTTGATTCATCATAGATATCTCATTAATGAGAGCAACAGAGTATCGTCTAGATATGTACGTCTCCACGGCGCTGTGGGAAGGGTTGAGAGGGTCGTTCAGCATGCTGACTTGTGTCTCTTCCAGCTTGTTCTTCCAGTATGTACTTTGTTTGCTACCTTCTCCAAATCTGCTTCTAGACCACTGTTTGAGAGCAAGTTTGGTGTTTTTCAGCTTTACCTGCAAAAGAAACATAGGATTACCATAAGTTGGACTCTCCCAAGCTTCCTTAACAATATCCTTAAAGTCAGGATCCTTAACCCACGAATTAAAAATTTTGAAACTTGAGTTTCCTTTAATGTCATCCTCTCTTAGGTGGATTATTTGAGGAGAATGGTCGGAAAGGAGAGGAGGAGGGAGGTAGTTAAAAATTGTAGGCCATTTGGAGAGGGCAGGGAGGTTACCGAAGGCATGGTCAATCTTAGAGAATGTTCCGGTACCTTGTCTACTTTTGTTGTTCCATGAGAACCTCATTCCCGTAGTTTTAATTTCCACTACGATAGAATCGTCAATGGCAGTTCGAAGCGGTTCAATTTCATTCAAGGAGAGAGGGTTTCCTCCCTACTTATCTGCTAGTTTATTACAGCAGTTGAAGTCACCAAGGATAATCCATGGATGAGAGTCATGACACAGCATGGGAAGGATGTGGAGAAAAGAAGATCTGGAAGCTTTGTTATTAGCTGCATAAACGAAAGAAATATAGAAAGAGCATGGGATGTGGATGTTTTGAGCATGGCAGTGAACGATTTGAGAGGAGGAGAAAACTTTGGTTATTTGGATCACATTGGGGTCGAATACGACGCCTCTTCAAGATTGTGTATTATTTTCCAGCCCGGATTAATATATTTTGCCGCATTATTAGAGAGGTCAAGATTTAACTTTGATTCAAGAATAGCAAGAACACAGAGATTATGCTGAAAGATCAGAATTTTGCATTGGGATAGTTTAATTTCTTGGTGGGCCCCTCGAACATTCCAAGTTCCAATGGTTTTCATCATTGGATAGACGATGTTCCGCAAGGGGATACCTGGTTTCTTGCTTCGAAGAACCATGTTTGAAGCCTGCGAGTGAAGGGGTGAACTGGATGGAGTGTTAGCTAGCCTGGTTTTGAGAAGAAGGCTGGGAGATGAGTCATGCTGGTGTATACTGACCATCTGTGGTTGGCTTTGCTGGGGGGGTATGATCCTACAAGCGTTATTCTGGACACATTGCCCTGTCGATGGAGAAGAGGGGAGAGAGGGAATATTGCTAGTAGATTTATTGAAGAGAGGATTTGGTCTTGAACATTGTGCACGTGCACGTTATGCACGAAGGTAGCGTGCTTGGGGGATGTAGGTAAAAAGTTTTGGTTGCTAGGATTATTTTGCACTAGAATGTTTGTTGGATCTTTAGAGATTGTTTGAGAACACTTGATGGATGTGGAGGGTTGATTAGATAGGATGATCGCTAACGACTACATATTGGAAACCGGCACAAGTGGTGTGTCTTTGCATTTCACAAAGTAATCTGTAGTTTTCAATGTAATTGATTCATGGCCTGTGATTCCTTCAGTAGTAGTGATATCATGTGCACCGCTTATTTCATGAGAAGAAGCAGCTTCCTTTGACCCAGCAACACACCTTTCTCCTGCTGAATGCACCACTTGAGATTGAACCACTCCCATACGATCATTTTCTTGCACTTCTTCCAGGTTTTGAAGGATCTCAAAACAATTGCCGACTGTTGGCATGATAACTGAACCTGAAACAATATAAGATGGCATTGACTGCATGGTTCCTTTCACTGGAATGTCATTTCCCATGTTATAATCATCTTTATCAGTTTGAATTTGAAATGTTTGATGAGATCCCACCTTTTCAGTTCTTCCCTCATTCACTGAAATATGAATTAAATTTGCACTTGCCATTTTCTTCACTAGCCCACTTGCACCTACTTTTTCCTTTTCACTATCCTGATTACTTGACATGCCATTTTCCCTGCTAATTCTTCTATTCAAGGCCATATTGCTTCTGATTTATATTAAATGTAAATAAATGTTACATTAATGGGAGTTAAGACAATAACTGTAAATTGTGAATGTAATAAAATGAATAGAAATGTTAATTATATTCATAATGTAATAATTGATTTAATAAGATGGTGAAATCAGGATAAATAAATCAATTTGGGATTTTAAATTTTAATTAATGTGTAGAATGGACAAAATTTCAATACAATTGAATTATTGCAGTTCATACAAAAAAAAGATGGAAATGTAGCCTATAGTGAAATAAGGCATCAACAAATATTAACTATGTTATTTGAGTAATAATTGATTAAATATAAAGTCTCAAATCAAATTTAAACAATTTATTGAAATTAAATTATAATAAATTGGATATAATTACAGCTGAAATTGAACATTTTAATCAGTAAATTTTTAAACACTGATTGATGGGTAAACTTGTTTTGAATCATTATAAATGTCTAAGTAATCAAAAATGATTAAATTTGTTAGTTTATAAATATTGAATTAAAAGTGAATAAATTTATTTAATTAATGTGAAAATAGATGAAACTGGTTTCATCAGATCCGTAATGGTGAATTAATGTAGGATTTCAAGTTTCTTAATGATCAGACTTGTCGTTTGATCGTACGGGATTGAAATGCCTAGAAATCAATTTAATTAAAATCAATTGAAATCAATTTGAAATAAGCAGATTTTAACATAACTTCTTCATACGATGAAATTTGGACTTGAAACATGTTCCATTGAGTTTAAAAATATTGAAAACATCTATTTTGATATATGGGATTACCCATTTTCGTTCCGGAGACGAAATGAGCTTTTTGGGTCGTTTATCGTTTAATCAAATCTTGTCCGTTCTTTCTATTTTCAGTACTGCTTATAAATAGCCTGTTATAAACCCTGACTACTCCTTATTTTCATTTGTCTATATGTATATTCCTTCTCATTTCCTCTTTCCAATGACAGACAACACCAAAATCCAAATTCCCAAATTGCAAATCCAATTTCCAATTCAGTTTCATAATTTAAACTCCTCCAAACCCTATCAAATTATATATCAATTCGAAGATCTCGACGAGCGTAATTCACTGGTGCAATTCATTTCCCAATTCGATGCACCATTTGTCCAGAAAATGATGTCGAACCACGGCCACCCATAGGTCATCGCCTCGTTTAACGGCGGATTTGCGACCAGTGTGCGTTCAGGTTGTGTAGGAGTGTAGAGGCGGTCGAGGCAAGAAGATCGGTACGGCTACTTCGGTCCAGGAGTTGTTCGAGTTTGCCATGATTTGGCCTGGAAACTCGACAACGGCAGGTCGTCCAGGGCAGGCCGGAGGTAGGCGAACTCGAGGGGGGGTACGGCCAAAGGCGCCTGGCGCGGTGGCGAGGTTCGATCAAGTCGATGGGGGACGTCGTTGCAGCATTTAGGCGAAACTCGGTTGTAGCTGTGAATGGGATCAAGATTTCACGTGCGTGTAGGGTTTTAGCTTCTTTCCGTGATGATGAGGCAGGTAGCATACGATTTATTTTCTTTTCTTTTCTTTTATTTTAAAATCGTATAACTTCTAATGGTTATGACTATTACGTACGAGGTCCAATTCACACGGGGTTTATTCCGCTGGGATCATATCGGAATTTCGAACATTGTGACGCTAGTTTGGTCGAATTTTGAGATCGTTAAATTTTGGGCTTAAATTGGATTTTAATTCGATTTAAATTCAAACGTAAGTGTTTTAACCCACTCACAACTTCTAAAATATCTTATGTTAGTTGAATTAAATTAAGGATGTAGTTAGAAATTAATTGATTGATGTTTGGTATATTTAAATTATCATTTAAGTCAAATTTGATTTTATTGCAATTAATTATCATTTAATTTAATATCGAATTTTTAATTGTCAATTTAATACCTGTATTGATTATCAGTTATCTATTGATTTTGATATATATTGGATGACTGAATGTTTATTTTATATCATTATTATATTGCAAGTTTCTTATGGGTTGAAATGATACATACCCGAATGATCTATAGATTAAGGAAAAATAGTTATGGGTTGGAATGATAGACTGGAGCGATTTTATGGATTTTAGTATTCAATTCGGGATTGCGGTTTGAAATGATATATAACCGTAAAAATTTTAAATTATGGATTGAAATGATAAATATCTGTATCACTTTACCCTAGGATAGAGAATTATATACGAACACCGAATTGGTTAAATTTTATGATTTTAAAATCCTTAATTTTTGAATTTAATTAATTGATATTATGAAATTAGATTTCTATAAATTGAATTATTATGAAAAATCTAAATTTTATGTTGAAATGTGAATTGATTTAAAGGAACTGCTTTAAGAAATTTAATTGAAAGTTTAAAGTTGAATTTTTGAATATAAACGAAATTTTATCGGAACTGAGTTATTGAATTTGTTTAAAATATAACTTTGAAATGTATTGAAATTGGAATAATTTAAATTGATATTTCAAACATGGATTGGAATCGATATAGAATTTGATAGCTTATTCAGAATTTGAATTGAAAATTCGAAATTAGGTTTTGATGATTTGGAATTGTAATGGTCCAGATATGTTGGAATAAAATAAATAGTTAAATTGATATTAATTTCAAACTCATATTTTAATATCATCTATTTTGAAAAATATATCATTTTAAAGACTCTGATTATTAATATTTTCAAACTATTAAACTATTTTAACCTATACTAACTATATAAATAGTTTTAACCTATTTTAAACTATTTAAATTATTTTAAACTAATTAACTCATTTTAACTTATTTAAATGTAATTAATCTATTTTAAAGCTATTAATTAATCTATTTTAAAGTTATTTAATCTATTTTAATTATATTTAATCTATTTTAAAATTATTTAACGATCTTAAATCAATTTAACAGTATCTTTAATCTATAACTAAACTATTTTAGAGTATTTTAACTATTTATACTATTTTAACTATTTATAATTATTTAAAATATTTTCTAAATTTTCAGACTAAGTAGAGGGAAGTGTTTATATTCAAATTCACTGGATTAAAAGAAAATATGGTTAAATGATGTTACAACGTAAGTTGGGATTTAATGTTGTAATTAATTGAATACGATGATTTTGAAGTAAGGGTTTAACCTATTTGGAAATATGATTTTTGAAAGAAATTATGATTTCAGCAATGATACGATTTCAAATCTGACAAGAATTAGAAAGTGAATACAATTTCGAAAGTGATATGGTTTTGGGAATATGATATCTTGATATAAATTGTGAATTGACTTTTGAAATGTAAAGAACCATCCGGTGTGAAATAAGCATTTGGTTGTTAAAAAGACCGGGATCAGATATTGTCATACTCTCTACCAATACCGAAAACCACTTTAACAATTATGTACGTGGTGGAGATTCCAGAAATGAAGTAGGATGGTTTGGCAAACGATTTCTATATAAGGTATAACGTGACCCTGACTCCCATGAGTCGGCTTAGATGTGACTAAAACAGGAGCTATACCTGGGCCAAGTGAGGTCATTCCTCCGTTCGGACATGCTTCTTCGATACCATATTATGAAATTTGTGATGATTTGGTGGCCACCCCTTGATTTTTGATTTGGGAGTGTGCTCTGAGGTGGGCGGTAGTAGCTGTTATGCATTACCACTAGCCCGGTTTTGCAATTGGTAAATCTACCCTGGCATTGCCTCAAGTGTCGTATTCACATGCCCTAGAGTGCCTTCTACGAGTTTGTTTTATACCTTATCTATGTGATGTACTCTGGGTAAACCACCGGTTTAATGGAGCGTACTGCATGGTATAGACTACGGGAACAAATAAAATGTGTTAAGGGAGATATGGGTAATGCCTTAACGCTATTTTAATACTTTTATTTTACTGTAGACACTATTATAATAGCGTATTGTACTTAATAGTAGATAGTTTAACGGATCCTTAGGAGATGTGAATCCCGAACATCTCTTACGTTACTGCACTCATGTTAGATACTGGATAGGAGATGTCAAATCCCGTAAACATCTCTAATGCCGTTGCACTCATATTTATCGTGATTTAACTTACATAATATCTTTTAGTTCTGACTCAAGTATTTTGTCTTTTCAATTCGCTTGGATCAGCCTGAGCATTTCAGGACTGAAGGCCTTAATTTTGGAGGACGAAGACGAAGATTTGTACTATTATTATTTATGATATGTATTCCACTGCATCATGTTGTTCTGCTGCATTTATTTATTTATTCTTGTTTATGTAACTCTAATGTTTGTGTTGTAAAGAATAATCAAATGTATTTATAAAACAGCTTCATGAGCTGTTATTTGATTATTATAATTTGTCATTCTGCTGCGAGGTTCTGTATTTGTTTTATTTCTTTCTCTTTTCTTATTTACTACATAACAATCTGCCCTTTTGAATGGTTTGAGTCTGGCATACGTGTCTTCTTAAAATGTCCAAAAAGGCAGGTCGTTATAGTTGGTATCGGAGCTTTGGTTTAGCGATAACCTTTGCTTTGTGGGGTCTGACTCTTTAGAAATAGGGTAGTAATACCCTAGAATGAGTCGCTATGAGAGAGCATATTTGTTAGTGTCATGAAGGTTTTCGTATTGTGTTAATTTGTTCCGTTTTGTATTTATAAATTCTGATCGGTGCATAGGACGCTATGACATCGATGGAGATTTCTAAACACTTAATAGGGCAAACCGACACAATATTTGTGTTAAATATACGTAACTGAAATAATTTTGCCTATTATATATTTTGTATATAAAATAATAAATTTTATAAATGACATAGTTGGTTGTTATATATTTGTTTGTTAGGTAGTAAAATCCTATATAAATACTGATTGAAAATTAAGATTTTCAAATAAAATGGATATAAATTGAAATTTGAAAACTTAAGTTCCGGACTTTTGAAATTTCTTTCAAAAGATTTTTGAATATAATATTAGTGTTATTTGGAAATATTTTCTGATATAAACATTTCAATATAAATTGAAAGGAAATGTTTTAAAGAAATTTTGGAAGGAAATAAGTTATGTGCTCCCCTCTCTGTTGCTGGAAAATAATTTCAATGACGAGTGCACGCATCATCGACATTCATTTTCAAGTTTCAAAGTGGGAAGACCGTGTAGTAATTTTACTGCACAATTGTTTTGATAAATTAATCTTAATTTTCAATTCCAAGTATGATTTGATATATATATATATATATATATATATATATATATATATATAAAGATACGATTAAATATATTATTTTAAAATAATTGAAATGAAACCCGGTCGTTTAGTTCTCAAGTTTCTATAAATTAGAAATTGAAATTATTGTAATGAATGAAATCTTGACTATATTAATAATTGGAAACTTCTAAAATGAAAATAAGGAATTTGATGTTAAAATGATAATGACTGAAATTTTGAAATTATAAATAGAATGGATATGAAAATGAGAAATTATAATTATTGAGCATTAAGTATCTAAAAGAAGTAAGATAAACTTGGTAACATTCAATTGCATTCTTAGGACAATATATATATAACTTACCCAACATTAAAAGGTGAAATATTTAATAAGAATACATAATAGAATATTGTACAAGTAAAACTTAAATAATGAAAGTGTTCAATGGAATTTCTTTTATAAATAAGAACTTTGATATTATTGTTGTTATAAAGTTAAGTTATAATTGAAATGCTACCAATAAAATATAATAGAAAAGTAAGCATTATAAATAAATGATTATAAACTTAAGTAAATGTTTGAAGTTATTTATAATTAAAATAAGCAGAAAGTTGAATACTATAAGTAGATGATTATAAACTCGAGTTAATGATGGAAGCCATTTATAATTAAAATGAATACTATATTAAATTAAATGATTATAACTTTAGGAAAGTTGAAATGATTCAGAAGATAGATTTAATATTCAATGACATTATGCAAAGAAATGAATGTAAATAAAAAGTAAAAAACTTAAGTATGAACCTATGCACTAATGAATATTAATATCTAATGGAAATCAAGTATATAAATTAATAAATGTGGACTAAACTGCAATAAAAATACATGTGATAGTTTAATAATGAATTCATTGATTTTTTATAAACAACTGAATGGAATTAACTTACGTAAGAAATGAATGTAATGAAGTAAAAAGAAATTGGCATTATATGGATAATGGAAAATGAATTTGTAAGTAATGAATAGAAATAATTGGAAATAAGTATTGAATGAATGAATGTGAATTATTTACAAAGAAACCTATATAGTACTTTAAGAAATTGATTTACATATCTTTAAAAAAATTGTGTATGAGTAACATATGTAAGAAAAAGTAAATAACATATGTAAATAAATGAATGTAAATAAATGGAATTTAAGTATTATATGAATGAATGGAAATTGAATTTTGTAAGAAATCAATGTAAAATTAAAGAAGATAATCATGGTATGAATGAAAATTTATGAACAATGGATGCTATGAAAGCAAATTTATAAGAGTAACTTAAATAACATAGGAAATTATTGTTTGTTTTGGCTTATGAATTGTTTGGGAAAAGATACTTCTAATTGTCTAGGTGTATGAATAACCTGTTGAGTTTTATATAAGACTGTTGACTGTATGATATACTTAGTGGTTTATTTGTCATCATATACGATTAAAGTGTCCAAACCCGGACAAAACAATTTTTTCTGCTCGATTTGGATGAATGGTTGATTTGTTTGATTTCATGTGATGATTATATGCTTGGTTGCGAGTGATTGTTCTTATGTTGCATTTATTTGTTTTGTTATTAGTTGAAACAACTAAATTACTTCACTTTTACATAATTATTAAAATCTTTGAATTATATAAGTGAAATACAGGTTATGGAAACAATTGCTACTGCTTTTGGTTTCATAATTTAAGCGTTGTTTGTCCGACATATATGTACGCTCTCGGATTACGGTTTATAGCGATATTATATTATTTTCCCGTTGTTGGGGTATATATTATTTTGAATTTTTTTTATATATTGTTGCTATTGATATTATTATTTCTACCAAGCCTCTCCGTACAAAGGAGACTCTGCCGAAATTTTCTGAAAATTTTAGACTTAGAAAAATTTTGTGAAATGTTTTCCAAACTATATTAATTTAAGTATAAAATGATTTAAACGATTATAAATTGATATATTATTTTAATTATTTAATTATGTAAATTAATTGTTTATAAATTTAATATTTTGAATAAGATATACTGATTATAACTCCTTCTTTTCCCTTCCTTTTCGGGGATGAAAAGTTTTGAGTGGGGGGACCCGTAAATTTTAAATAATTAAAATAGTTAATTTAATTAAATTCTACGATTTAATATACGAAGAAATAAAATTGTGATTTATTAATGAGATAATAATTAGAATGAAAGTTTGTAGTGTTAATTTAAATTAAGTATTAACAATTTGAATGAAATTCCAATCAACTGAAATGATTTAAGTGTTATTCTTGGCTATAAATTGAATATAAGGAGAACAAATGTAAATATTGGATTAAATAATGAAATAATATATAGCCAACGGTAATTGGAAAAAAAATAGTGTTATGAAAGCAATTATAACATTTGTTTGTAAGTAATAAACTATAGGTGTGATTAAAGGTTAATGGTAGCAATTATTATAAGTTACCTATTTAATCAGTCTATAAAATTTATTTGGAAATCAATTGAAATTAAATGTAATTAAATGTTACATTAATGGGAGTAAGACAATAACTGTAAATTGTGAATTTAATAAAATGAATAGAAATGTTAATTATATTCATAATGTAATAATTGATTTAATAAGATGGTGAAATCAGGATAAATAAATCGATATGGGATTTTAAATTTTAGTTAATGTGTAGAAGTTACAAAATTTCAATATAACTGAATTATAGTAGTTAATCCAAATAAAAGATGGAAATGTAGCCTATCAGTGAAATAAGGCATCAACAAATATCAACTATGTTATTTGAGTAATAATTAATTAAATATAAAGTCTCAAATCAAATTTAAACAATTTATTGAAATTAAATTATAATAAATTGAATTTAATTACAACTGAAATTGAACGCTTTAATTAGTAAATTTTTGAACACTGAATTGATGTGTAAACTTGTTTGGAATCATTAAAAATGTCTAAGTAATCAAAAATGATGAAATTTGTTAGTTAATAAATATTGAATTAAAAAGTGAATTAATTTATTTAATATTTATTTAATTAATGTGAAAATAGCCATAATGGCCACTGACTTGGATTTCGACGAAACTAGTTTCATCGGATCTGTAACGATGAATTAATGTAGGACTTCAAGTTTCGTAACGATCGGATTTGTCGTTTGATCATACGGGCTCGAAATGCCTAGAAATCAATTTAATTAAAATCAATTAAAATCAATTTGAAATATGCTGATTTTAACATAACTTCTTCATACGATGAAATTTGGACTTGAAATCTACTCCATTGAGTTTTAAAATGTTGAAAACATCTATTTTGATATATGGGATTACCTATTTTCGTTCCGGAGGCGAAACGAACTTTTCGGGTCGTTTATCGTTCAATCAAATCTTGTCCGTTCTTTCTATTTTCAGTTGTGCCTATAAATAGCCTGTTATAAACTCTAGCTACTCCTTATTTTCATTTGTCTATACGTATATTCCTTCCCGTCTCCTCTTTCCAATAGCAGACAACACCAAAACCCAAATTCCCAAATTGCAAATCCAATTTCAAATTCAATTTCAAAATTTAAACTTCTCCAAATCCTATCAAATTATATATCAATTCGAAGCCCTCGACGAGGGTAATTTACTGGTGCAATTCATTTCCCAATTCGATGCACCGTTTGTCCAGAAAATAAGGTCGAACATCAGCCGTCCATAGACCATCGCCTCGTTTAACGGCGGATTTGCGACCAATGTGCGATCGGGTTGTGTAGGAGTGTAGAGGCAGTCGAAGCAAGAAGATCGGTATGGCTACTTGGGTTCGGAGTTGCTCGAATTCGCCGTGATTTAGCCTGGAAACTCGAAAGCGACAGCTCGTCCAGGGCAGGCCGGAGGTAGGCGAACTCGACGGGGGGTGCGGCCGAAGGCGCCTGGTGCAGTGTCGAGGTTCGATCAAGTCGATAGGGGACGTCGTTGCGGGGTTTGTGCGAAACTCGGCAGTGGCTGTGAACGGGATTGAGATTTCACGTGCGTGTAGGGTTTCAGCTTCTTTCCATGATGACGTGGAAGGTAGCATACAATTTATTTTATTTTTCTTTTCTTTTACTTTAAAATAGTATAACTTCTAATTGTTATAACTTTTACGTACGAGGCCCAATTCACGTTATTCCACTGGAATCGTATCAAAATTTCGAACATTTTGACGTTGGTTTGGTTAAATTCTGAGATCGTTTGAATTTTGTGCTTAAATTGGATTTTAATTCGATTTAAATTCAAAGGTGAGTGTTTTAACCCACTCACAAGTTCTAAAATATCTTATGTTAGTTGAATTAAGTTTATGATGTGATTTGAAATTAATTGATTGATGTTTGGTATATTTATATTATCATTTAAGTCAAATTTGATTTTATTGCAATTTATTATCGTTTAATTTAGTATTGAATTTTTAATTGTTAATTTAATACCTGCATTGATTATCAGTTATCTAATGATGTTCATTGATTGATCGGGATGACGATCGTGATGTATGTTTGATTTTGATATTGGATGACTGAATGTTTATTCTATATTATTATAATATTGCAAGTTCCCTATAGGTTGAAATGGTACATATCCGAATGATCTATAGATTAAGGAAAACTCGTTATGGGTTGAAATGATAGACTCGAGTGATTTTATGGATTTTAGTATTTAATTCGGGATTGTGGTTTGAAATGATATATAATCGTAAAATTTTAAATTACGGATTGAAATGATAATGTCTGCGTCAAAATTGGTCACAAACCCCAAATATCGTGAAAGCACCAATGTATGAACACAGATCGGTAGTATATGATTACAGATCTAAATAATGTGGAGGATAAAAATGAAGAATAACAAACTTAAAACAGAAAGAAGTAGACAGAGACACAAGATTTATAGTGGTTTGGCTATCTCCGGTCTACATCTACTTCAAAAGATAATCTTTTATTGACTTTGCTCGCTGGTTACAGCGGATTACAGCAGTAATTTTCAAGTATAACAGTGAAGTTTGAGTACAGTGGTGACTTTGGTAGAGTTTGGACGTAGCAGGATCGAAAATCCCTTTTCTGTAGGCCGTGCGATGCTATTTATAGGCGTAGGCTGCAAATATCTTGCTCAGATCTCGGAAGACCTCTTATGGCACGTGAGTGGGCCCACGCAATCGATCCCATGTGATTTGCACTCGGTCCGTGATCGATATGGACCAATTTTGTATCGATCAAGATTTGGCCCAATCGAGTCGAAAGTGGGTAGGAACATCCTTTAGGTTGTACGTAAACTCCCGCGAAAATTCGGTAGATTTGGACTTGTAGATTGTGAGTTATGATCGATGCAATTTAAGGTTTTTGGTAGGCTGTGCAATTAGTATCGATCCCCTTCGCATCGCTCTGTTCGTATCGATCAGGGCACGTGTCTGTGAGTTGATGTGGCACTTGGTTTTAGGATCGATCCACTCTTGATGCCGAATCAACCGAGTCCTTCCAATGCTTATGCATCGTTCGTATCGATCTGATGGACGCCATTCTTCGTATTGATCCTAGGATGCTTATTCCGTATTGAGTCTCTATACGGTATAGTCTTCGAATTAATATTTGTATAATATTCTGCACTATATTCTGTATAATTTAACAAAAAATATTAGTATCCATATTTTATATGAATGTGTTATTATTCCTAAGGTTGTTATCATCAAAATCAATAGTTGGGGTACTAACAATCTCCCTATTTTTGATGATGACAGCCATTAATATCTTGTATAAATAAAATATGATATAATTCCCCCGAGTTAGATAGCTCCCATGAATATGTGTTTATGTATATTTAATATTTTTCTCCCCCTTTTTCATCAACAAAAATAGGGGAAAACTGAGAAAAGCTCCCCCTATCTAAAGTATATGATGATATCTGATTCAAAATCAACAATCTAAGTTTAAAAAAGATATATACGATGCATATAATGAATGATACTATTCTATATTAAATATGATGATAAAGTAAATTTTATTAATGTAATTTCAAACAGTATAATTTCAATATATTCAAGTTAATCGAACCCAATCGTTCATACAAACAATCAAAACTAATCAAATTCAATCCAAATACACACCAAGCGATTCAAACCAAATCTTGAGAGTACTTATATATATTTACATATTAAATCCAAACCTAATAACGAGACGTTTCGTGGAACTTTAACCCAACTATCGGACCCAAAGATTGGATCTACCTTGATGGCATTCCAATTTTCATTATCCCTGTTAATATTACATTCTAGAGTGTTGGTTGGTTCATCTTTGATTAAAGAAGAAATCATCCATCGAATCACATCAAAATGTTTTTTTGTTCCTTTATCATCTGTATTTGACTTAATTCCAAGTGTTTTTCATTTCGTAGGACAACAGAGAGAATATCTTTAAAAGATTGAAGAGTTTGTTCAAGATTTTCGCATAATTTTTTATGTAGAGAAGTCATATTTGTAAAAATATGTTTGAGAATGAAAATAGAGTATGGAATAAAATGATGAAGGAGTTTTCTAGAAGAAATAGGCTTATATAAGAGTAGAAATTTTTTGGGAATGAATGGTTGGATAGTGGTTATATTTATTTTGAAATTTTTTTTTTTACCTTATGGTCGTTACATATCGACATATCATATGTTATATGTCAACATACATACCTAATTTTTAAAAATTAAAGTATTTGTTATAGTTTTTGCTTTTATCCTTCACTATTACACATTTATGACTTCTAAAGACTAATAGACAATATAGTATAATAATTGATATTTTTCATTAGAATTTGAGAGATATATGGATTTCAACGATAAATAATGGAAAATACATAGAAATAACATGGATTTAAACTAAAAACGCACAATACAAAGCTAGATAACATAAGTAATAAACATAGACAAGCTTAGAAGGACGTAGATGAAGGCGATGAAGTGACACCAAGCTTGCGGATGACTTTTCCAAAGAAGTTATTCATTTTGTTGGAAATAGAAGCAAACTTTTTAAGCTTCTTTTGGCTTTTAAGAAGCTTTTCTTGGTTCCTTAGTATCTCTTTGTTGGTAGTGCATGATGATTTTTTGAAACTTTCCAAAGAAACTATTTCTTCCTCCTCTTCTTCTTCTTCCACTTCCATTTCATCCCCTTCTTCCTCTTCTTATTGAATTTCTTGCTCTTCTTCCCATGCCAACCATTACACCTTTTCGAAAAGAGTTTCATAAGGTTCGAAAAATGGTGGAATATGCATAAGTAAGATAATGGCTTTGTCGAAAACCTTTCGAGTAATGGATTTTTCTCATCTCAAATCCACAACAAAATATAAGAAAATTCTAGATACACATTATGAAAAAGTATGTTCTCATGTCTAAAAATCTTCTCTTGGACAAAGTCATCTAAAATGACTTGTGTCCAATTTATGTCGCAGCGCTATAAATGGCGAAAAGAGCTTTGAAAACTTTTTGAGTGGTATTATGATAATTATCCGTCCTTAGAGATATGCTTTGTTGTAAAATGAGACTTGTAAGTCTCGATTTTGGACGAAGATTTTTGTGTTTAAATTCAAAATCATCATTATTTTTGAAAATATCGTGAAATACTTCGCAATTTTGAGCATCAATTTGAAAGGTGGGGAGGTCAATTCCACTGTACTCACATCAAGAATGGCCCAAAAGTTTACAGTTTAAAACTATTTTGGTGTCATTAACGCTACTCCAAATTTAACATTCTTCTCCTTGATAAAATTTTCCATTTAAATTAGCATAAAACATTTTGACCAAATCGAGGTAGCAAACAAAATCAATCAAACTAAGAATATTATTTTCAAAACAGAAATCATGCAAATCATATGAATAAAAATCTTCAAATTTAGTTAATCTTCTGAAAGAAACTTTTTCGGAAGTAGTATATTCCATATAGGCTTCTATGGCAACTTTCTAATTGAAGAGAAAGCCTTTTATTTTCTTCAAAAGCCTAATGGTTTTTGGGTTTTGACTAGAGGAAGCCATTATTGAAAGTTTGAGATGATAAGAGAGTGAAATGATATTTGACTTTTGAAATAAACATAATGAAATGATATAGAGATGGAGAAAATAAGTAGAGAATCAAAGGACGTGTTCTCTGGTCAAAAGGCATCTTTTCAAAAAATAGGAGTAAGTGAAAAGCAGAAAGAAGTTCAAAATTTGAGTTTCAAATGAAATTTCAAATTTCATTTTTCTAGAACATAGGTCGACATATAAGAAGGGCATATGTCAACATATATCCCTTAAATTTCAAGACTAAACTTTGGATAAATTATTCATATATACTTATATATCTACATATTCCTAATTATTCTAATATTATAAATTTATAGGTTATTACCATCGATTAGAAGCAACCAAAAATTAAAATTAAAATGTACCCATTTTTTGCTGCTTTATGTTGATCAGTATTGACTGGTATGTCGTTGTTGTGAAAAATATATTCACAGTTTCAGTATCAGGTTCATTATCGCTGGAGGAAGTGTCTGAATCATCCAAAGTTGCTATATAAGCCCTTTTTTGGGATGAATCATTTGTTAGTGAGATCTTTGATTTATTCGGATGTGGATAGTCTCTTTGAAAATGGCCAAGTTCATCATAGTTGAAGCATCTAGATGCAGTTCCAGTTCCATTAGTCTTGTTTATAGGTTTTCGAAAGTTGTTTATTTTTTTTAACACTTTAGAAATTTTCTGAAATTTTCGGTCATAAAAGTAATTTCTTCATCATTGTCATCGTTAGAATCATGATTGTCATTTATTGGATTGAAAGCAATGGACTTTTTCTTTGGCCTTGCTTTTCCTTCTATCCTGCATTTGTGCTTCATAGGATAGTAAATTGCCTATTAACTCTTTAACTTTCAAAATTATATCATTAGCCTCTTCAATTGCAAGTTTCTTTTGATTCCACTCCGAAGAGAGTGAATTTAGGATTTTTCTAACCGATCCTCCTTAGAGAAGTTTTTCCCTGATGCAAGTAATGAATGCATTATATCTTGAAATCTACAGTACATGTCAGAATGGATTCATTTGGATTCATTTTGAATAATTAAAACTGATTGATAAACATAGAAATTTTAGTATGTTTAACTTTACTAGTGCCCTATGTGTAACATGTAGTGTTCTCCACATTTCATATGCAGAATTAAAAATAGACACTCTATTAAATTCATTTTTATCTAATGAACAAAATAGAATATTTATGGCTTTAGAATTTTTGTGTAAATGCCTTTTGATCAACAGTCCATTGTACAAAATTTGTTTATGGTTCAGTGTACTCGTTTTGTGTAACAATCCAAAAATCCAAACCGTTAGATTTTAAATAGATCTTCATCCTACATGACCCATAAGTGTAATTACTGTCATTAGAAAGTGGGGGTCTAGTAGTAGATTGTCCTTCGACGAAAGTGTTAACAAATGTTATAATAGTGTTGTTAGCCATTAAAACTTTTCAAAAATCAAATTACGAGTTTTTGAAAACGTAGTGCTCTGATACCAAGTATAGTTTGGGGAATTATGGATCTTAAGGCTAATTAAACACTAAAGGGGGAGTGAATGGTGTATTCTAATTTTTATGAATCTTTTTGAAAGTCTTTTAAGATTATTATGAATAAACACAAAATGAACAATCATAAATGTGAACATGGATAAGTATAAATGCAGTAAAGTAAAAAATAGAGAATTGGAGAGATCACACCAAACATTTTTATACTGGTTTGGAGTTACTCTACATCCAGTCTCGTACAATTGCTTGTACATATTTCTTTTCAAATGTCAATCTTTAAATGGACAGAAGGCAAACCAAATACATTCTCGATTTAAGGCTATGAGACATGCCCTTTAGATTTTCTGAGCTTTGGGCACACTATTTGGATGGGACATAAGCACACCCACTCGGATTTTTGGGATACCAAACACACCTAATTGATTTGAATGGGCTATAATCACACCCACACAGATACAACTAGAGTTTGATGGGTTTTCCAAAGTCAATTTCTTGATCATTGGTTACAATTGATCCTAAAGCCTCTTGGACAGAATTTTAATCTTTGATTGAGAGAGATGATTGAAATCAGAGTGCAAACAGTATTGAATTAATTTTGATTTGAATTTGAGAATATTTAACTAAATTTTCACTAGAAATTTTGGCAGAGTAAGAGGAGAGAAGGTAATAAGAAAATAGTTGTTAAAAAATTCATTTAAAACCCCACATATATAAAGAATAAATAGGCATTTCCATTCGTAAAGAGTTACGATGAATGGACACTTCATTTCAAAATTTGAATTCAAATTAACGGCATGTATGTCGATATATCATATGCCTATATGTCGACATAGGCTAGTGCGTTTTGAAATTTTTTTTATTTTCAAATGTTTTGAAAATATTATGCTTTGTAAATTAATTTTAATGATTTATAAAATAGTTTAAAAATGGTTTATAAACATTTTAAACTTTAAAAAACTTATAAAATATTTTTAAATATGTTTTAAAAGTAAAGAATAAGAAAATGATAAGATAAAGATTAGAGATTGCTACCAGGGGCTTTAGCAATATTCTATTGACTTTATATATTATACCATAGCCTTGAGATCTTTATATCTTGATCTTTATACTCATGAGTCTTCATGTCCATTTCTTGAGTCTCTATACTATACAGTCTTCGAATTAAAACATATTTAATATCCTGCACTATATTCTATATAGCTTGGAAAAACACACTAGTACCCATATTTTATATGAATGTATTATTGTTACTAAGGTTGTTATTATCAAAATCAATAATCGAGGTATTAACATGGTGGATGTAAGTCACGATTTTCGTGGGGGTAACTAAGGTTGTAGGAACAGATCTTGTTATAGGCATATGGTAGTAGAACCTGGATTCCTGGAGTAGGGATATAGTCATCATTCTCCCAACTGGTTTCAATTGCATGTGGTAGATTAGGATATATGAAATGAGATTATACCTGAGACTGTATTTGGGGTATAATCAACCCTGTATCCTTCTTTGATAGATAACTTACTTATTAGTGATTACATTCAAGCATGGTTATGAGATGGCTTATATTTATCTTATTGATTTTAATGATTTGATGATGGTATTTAATGAGATTAATAGATATTTGGGTATTGCTTCATGCTAGCCCCATATATTTAATGATGTCTTACTTATTGATGTTTTATGGATTTAAACAATGGTTTCTGGATATGTATTATTCATCCATTTGTGCTGATTATGTGCTTTCTAATTTGATGTGCTTCTAAATGGGTGATGACATTTTTGTTATAAGTTTTGATTACTTTATATGGAATTAAGTTATTTGGGGAATGGGTGTTGAATATGCGCTTATATGATTTTTGTTTGATGATAATAAACATATATACATTCGTTTAAATGTATTTGTTAATATACTATTTCATTTTCACAGATTAAATAAATATTTTTGAATAATATAAATAACACTGAATTTGAATTCAAACGAATATTTTATTCAAACAAATATTTATTACAATTTTGATAGTACAATTTCAAGCTCTCACTATAACTATACATTTTAAATTACAAAACAATTTCTGATTACATCACAATTCTTTTCTACATTCAGAACCTCACTACATATCACTCACACTCGTATTTTTATCTTTAATTTCATTCCAGTTTGAATCCAGCATCTGAGCAATCTGCAAAAATATTTACTAACGCAGTAAAAATTGAAAATAAAATATTTTTGCAATATAAAATAAAATATGGTTTTTGAAAATAATATTTGCCTCAGTTATTTAGGTTGTTCGTCATCATTCATATTTGAATTCGTCATACACGAACAACTTGTGACATACACAGTGTATCACTGTATATGCCACAAGGCCGTGCACATCGATATACACTTGATAATGCTACAGGGACAGGTGAGCACAGGTCAAACCCAAATGAAAAGCCGGGTTCAACTCACGTGCAATAACATAAATGTCACAACTCTCAGCACAAGGTCAAACCCGAGTTTTAAAACTGGATTCAACTCAGGTGCAAATCAAAAGTACACATGAATGCTATGTTCAAACATGACACAGCCTCAAACCAGCATCAAAGCAAGTACAACAGCAATGCAAACAATATTAAACAGTGCAATCATGAAGTATGCACAGCAAATAATGTACACCAATGAACAAGTATGGCAGCAGGCAAGTGCACAGACCAACAGCTACATGAAACAAACCCAAATGAAAACCACTATGCAGTGGACACAAATGTCAACAGTATGGATAGACAGTGAATACAAGAACAAGTTGGGATGAACAATGCACATGTCAACAGCAATGACACAGCAACAATGAAGACCACTATGCAGTACAACAAAGTGCAACTTAACTATCAAGACAAAGTGCAATAACAAATTCAGTGAAGCCCAAATATAAAGAAGCCAATGCCGAGAAACAATGAATGCAACTACAGGAACTCAACAAGGCAGACTCAAGTGAATGAAAACTGTATGCAACATGGTGTACAAGCTCAATGAAGATTGCAGCAAAAATTCAGACCAACCAGTGATACAAGCAACTCAATGCAACACAGTAGCATATACTACAGGGATGAACACACGAGAATGGAATGCACAGGTCAGAGATGCAACAATGGAACCAACAAAAAAGTTCACAATGCAACATGATCAACTCAACTCGACTAACAGTAAACAGTGTACAACATCAAAGCCAAACTATAAGCTACTGAATTCCAAGAATGCAAACTACAACATGAATGACCAGTAACCAAAAAGACCCAGAGACTGCAAATCAACTGCACAAAGGACTAATACAACTGACATTCAAATACAAGCCTCACTGAATCAAAGGAGCATCAGAAACATTGAAGTAATGATATTAAGTCAATGATATACAGGTTAAACAAAAACAGTAATGTTCAGGGACAGAGAGCACAAATGAAGACTACAGGTCTTAATATCAATGCAATGCAACTACACCAGACATACAACAAAAAAACATTCGAATGCATCAACTAATAAGTCAAGGAGCAGTTTCAAAGTGTAGTGGGAAATCAAAAATTATCAGTTGAAGCCATGGTTCAGTAGCAATTCAAAAATTGCCAGTAAGTCAATGATGAATCAATCGATCAAAATGACAGTGAAACAGTTTGAATAAAGTTACAAAGAAATTCAATAAACAAGTCATAGCCAGTAGCCAAAGTATCAAATTATACAAAATTTATCAAGTCAGAGAAAATCACGGGAGCCATAGTCAATCATCACAAATTCAAAGCCGAAGATTTTAAACCAAGTCAACTGAGCAATATCAAGAATATTCACATGTGAATTAGTCAGAAACAATCTCAAACACTCAAGCATCATCAAGTGGCCGAGATGAATAATTAACAAATTCAAATAAAATATATACAACGAAAATACAGGAGAGTCGAATCCTATAAATTGCAATCTAACATCATCGGCAAATCCATCGAGTTCAAGTACGAATACACAAAAGCACAAAAGCATAAAATTACATACCGAAGCAAGGAGACGAACTCGATCCAAATTGAAGAACCGTGAGCAAATCAAAGAGCATCGAAGTGTACTATTGAACCGTATCAAAGGTCGGCGCTTCAATTTGCAAGAACCCTAGTTTGGATCGAAAGGACGAAAAGCCCTAATTTAGCTTCAAAGAGGAATGGCCGCCATCTCCAAATAAACGAACGAAGAAAATAAAAGAGACGGGCTAAAATATAAAAGGGGCCGGCATTTTTAATAAGGGCTTTAAATTTATAAATAGGGTTTTATAATTTTAAATTGTTTTTAATTTGTATTTTTCTTTTTTAAACCGTTTAATTTTCTAGTCGTGTGACTAGTGGACAAACTACGTGTCGTAGTTTGAGAATTTGCAACTCGGTGGTTGAGTTGTGGTAAGGTTTTGAGCGTAGAGTTAGGTTAGTCAATAGCGGGTATAGCGAGTTTACGTGTGTAAGCGAGGGACTATCTAATTTCTAGTAGAAACCTTGGGTGCAGCACGTAGGCAGGTTTTGCCGAAGCTGGGTAAATTTTGTGTTATTCTTTTCTGTTATTTATATTCTGCGATATCTGTGCTGCTATTCTGTGATCTGAATTGAATATTTTATAAGTTTCCGCAATAATTTTTATAATTAACACTATCACCCTATCACCCCCCTCTAGGGTGAAATCGATCTTACAAGTGGTATCAGAGCTAGGTTCAAAAGCCGTTTTTGTTTTTGTTTTTTTTTACAAAAATCATTTTTTGTTTTAAAAATTCGTGTTTTAAAAATCGGCTTTTGTTTTAAAAATTTGAATTTTTGAAATGGCTTCTTTTATTAATACTTTTGTTGAGGGTCGCTCCAATATTATTCCTTCTATTTTCGATGGAACAGATTTTTTGAATTGGAAATTGAAAATGGAATTTTATTTAAAATCCGTTAATATTAAATGTTGGGATATTATTGAAAATGGTTGTGATATAACAGATAAGAAAATTATCTCGATTAACGCTCTTGCAATGCATATATTATATTCTCATATTAATCAAGATAATTTTAATTTCATCTCTCATTGTAAAAATTCACAGGAAATCTGGAATACTTTCGATACAATATATGGTGCAAAAGTCAACAGCAATGAGAAGTCCTCCACAACCGACTCAGCTAAAGAAATATACTTAACAGGATTGGTAAATAGCAGTTGTGATGAGGATGATGATGATGGAGCAGCCGAGTAATAATGAAGAAATTCAAAAGGTGGAACCACAAATATGGAAATCCAGCTCTAAATCAAAAATTAAAAAGCAGAATAATCAAAGCACTAGACAACTCGGAAGAACACGGGATCATTTGCAATAAACCCAGTGATATCAAGCCCAATTATCCCCGATTTCAACGCGATTCTGAAAAGAAATCAAAACGGAGAAATGCTGCAGCCACGTGGAATACAAGTAATGAAGATAATCAAAGTTCTAGCAGTAAGAGTGAGAAAGAAGATATCTGCCTTCATGGAGATATAACTGATAGCAACGATGACGAGCCAAGCGAGGTATCAAAACTCACTCACTCTGAATTACTTATTTATTTCCACGAAGTAAATGGCTGTTTTGAACGACTTAGGGAGAAATATGCTAAACTTGAATCACAAAAAGTTACTTTGATAGAATGAAATGAACAACTTGACCAATTAGTTAAAACCTATCAAAGTAGGATCCCTAAGTGTGATAAGTGTCCAACATTCGAAGAGGAAATTAAAAAATAAGAAATCAATATAAAATAACTTGAAAATGAGATTCTGATTTTAAAAGAGAATGAAAATACTAGGAGAGAGAATTCTATTAAAAAGTGCACACAATTGTTAAAGGAAAATGAATCACTCAAATCACAAGTCCAACAACTGTCTACTACTTTAGATAAATTTTCCAAAAGTGAAAAATCGTTGAATATGCTATTAGGAAAGCGAACTGTTAATACGGTTAGACAAGGACTTGGATATAATAAATTGAAAATTGTTGAAAGCAATATTAATCAAGTTAATTCTATGTGCATAATTTGTAGAAAATATGGACACAATCACAATAATTGTTGGTATAGACCCAAACATGTGAAAGCTATACCGATTTGGGTTCCAAAAGGCACAAATATAAAATCTCTCAAAGTTAAACAAATTTGGGTGCCGAAGGGAACAATTATAAATAGTTTTGGATCTTTACAAAATTGTTTTTCAAAACTTTCTGCCACTAACAACCATGAACCTATAAAAACAAATAGGTCACATAAATCTTTTCTCGTGTAGGTGTGGTGGCAGGCTAAGGAACAACAACAGTGTTCTCTGGATTTTGGCTGTTCCAGAAACACAACGGGCGACAAAGCAAAGTTCCTTAGCCTAGTTTAAAGGTGACAGAATCACAATGGACAACAACGAAAAATATCATAAAGGTAAAAACAGGTAAAGGTATATTTATGATATATTAATTGTGATAATCTGCACCATATTCTGAATCAGCCAATATTGAGATGATGAAAAGATGATGATTTTGACTCTGATTTTTTTCAAAATTGTTGGCCAATTATATTCTAATGCCAAAAACAATATAAAATTCTCTAGATTCTTTGAATTACTTCATATATATTAGTTTAGATTAAAAATAATGTTTTGTTGGATGATAATACATTTGGTTATAATACGGCTAACTCTATATTCACGGTTTTTTGATTATTAACACGGTTTCATTTCAAATTCAAATGAGAATATCATTTAAAATGTTATTAAAATTGAGTTTGAAATTTTTAGTGCACACTTCATGGTTTGGTCAATAAAATTCAACGAGTGATAATTGAGTGAAAGTAAAATTCAGATGCAGATTACACTGGTAATCTAGTTGATAGACAAATTACTAAAGGAACATGATTTTTGTTACATTTAGTAACTGCATCATTCTTTCAAAGAAAATATCTGCATATTTTTCTTTTCAAATAATTTTCAAATAGCAGAAAATTTTCTTCTAAAACCCCCTCGAGAAAATCAATTTTGACCTTGCTTTTCAGATTGGTCATTTTTTAGAAAAATTGATTTATAACTATTTCTGAATTTGATTTTAAATGATTACATTGACTAATCTGACTCCCTAATGATTATCGAAAAGATGAATAGTGATTGAAAAAGTGATGAGTGTTGATATTTATCATATATTATAACTCGAGAAAGTATAATTAGAAAATTTCTTTAGAAATTTAAACAAGAGTTATAAAACTTTTTGTTGGTAAAATTTACATGACCATCTCTAATTCTATAATACTTCTAACAACCATCACTCATCAAAATTCTATATAGTTTGTCGATATGTGGTACTTTAAACAGGAGTCGTTCGTTTTTCATTTTCACATTTTTTTAAAATAATAGAAAAATTTATATAATAAATTATAATAATAAATAAATACCAAAGTATTCACTCTCATTTAAAAGTCCTCACGGTTGTGCATGGGTGAATTACTTGGAATTTGTTATGTGCTTCCATGCTCATTTAAAAGTCCTCACAGTTATGCATGTATGGAACGCATATCAAAAGTTGATTTTTAAAATAAATAAGTTGATTCTAATCCCATTTAAAAGTCCTCACGGTTATGCGTGGTTAGAAGATACTTGAATTTATTTATTTTAAATAAAATTGGAATACTACTAATCTCATTTAAAAGTCCTAACGGTTATGCATGGTTAGTAGATATTCAAATTCCTGATATAAATATACCACAAATAGACACAACTGTATGGTTTTATATGATGACATCATTTCCTTCATTCTAAAAGTGGAATATGCGCCTAACAAAATATTTATGATTTTTGTTTGATTTTTTATCGAAATTTAATATTTATATTCAATTAAGTTTTAATGTTGGATTGATATCGATCACTTTATCTCTATTTTCTCTAACACTATTACTCTTTTGCTGATAACAAAAGGGGGAGAGAAAAGTTAAGATTTTGACAAATAAAATCAAGCAAAGGTCAAATAATTTTCCATTTGCATCTAGGCTCATTTGCATATTTTTATTTGTATGCATATATGTAGGGGGAGCGTTGTGAGCTTTGTGTATAGAGGAAGCATTTAAATAGGGGGAGCAATTAGGATATATCAATGATCAAATACATTTAACATATTCAAAATCTTAAATATATGTTTGTTATCATTAAAAGGGGGAGATTGTTGAATATGCACTTATATGATTTTTGTTTGATGATAATAAACATATATACATTCGTTTAAATGTATTTGTTAATATACTATTTTATTTTCACAGATTAAATAAATATTTGTTGAATAATATAAATAACACTGAATTTGAATTCAAACGAATATTTTATTCAAACAAATATTTATTACAATTTTGATAGTACAGTTTCAAGCTCTCACTATAACTATACATTTTAAATTACAAAACAATTTCTGATTACATCACAATTCTTTTCTACATTCAAAACCTCACTACATATCACTCACACTCATATTTTTATCTTTAACTTCATTCCAGTTTGAATCCAGCATCTGAGCAATCTGCAAAAATATTTACTAACGCAGTAAAATTGAAAATAAAATATTTTTGCAATATAAAATAAAATATGGTTTTTGAAAATAATATTTGCCTCAGTTATTTGGGTTGTTCGTCATCATTCATATTTGAATTCGTCATACACGAACAACTTGTGACATACACAGTGTATCACTGTATATGCCACAAGGCCGTGCACATCGATATACACTTGATAATGCTACAGGGACAGGTGAGCACAGGTCAAACCCAAATGAAAAGCCGGGTTCAACTCACATGCAATAACATAAATGTCACAACTCTCAGCACAAGGTCAAACCCGAGTTTTAAAACTGGATTCAACTCATGTGCAAATCAAAAGTACACATGAATGCTATGTTCAAACATGACACAGCCTCAAACCAGCATCAAAGCAAGTACAACAGCAATGCAAACAATATTAAACAGTGCAATCATGAAGTATGCACAGCAAATAATGTACACCAATGAACAAGTATGGCAGCAGGCAAGTGCATAGACCAACAGCTACATGAAACAAACCCAAATGAAAACCACTATGCAGTGGACACAAATGTCAACAGTATGGATAGACAGTGAATACAAGAACAAGTTGAGATGAACAATGCACATGTCAACAGCAATGACACAGCAACAATGAAGACCACTATGCAGTACAACAAAGTGCAACTTAACTATCAAGACAAAGTGCAATAACAAATTCAGTGAAGCCCAAATATAAAGAAGCCAATGCCGAGAAACAATGAATGCAACTACAGGAACTCAACAAGGCAGACTCAAGTGAATGAAAACTGTATGCAACATGGTGTACAAGCTCAATGAAGATTGCAGCAAAAATTCAGACCAACCAGTGATACAAGCAACTCAATGCAACACAGTAGCATATACTACAGGGATGAACACACGAGAATGGAATGCACAGGTCAGAGATGCAACAATGGAACCAACAAAAAAGTTCACAATGCAACATGATCAACTCAACTCGACTAACAGTAAACAGTGTACAACATCAAAGCCAAACTATAAGCTACTGAATTCCAAGAATGCAAACTACAACATGAATGACCAGTAACCAAAAAGACCCAGAGACTGCAAATCAACTGCACAAAGGACTAATACAACTGACATTCAAATACAAGCCTCACTGAATCAAAGGAGCATCAGAAACATTGAAGTAATGATATTAAGTCAATGATATACAGGTTAAACAAAAACAGTAATGTTCAGGGACAGAGAGCACAAATGAAGACTACAGGTCTTAATATCAATGCAATGCAACTACACCAGACATACAACAAAAAAACATTCGAATGCATCAACTAATAAGTCAAGGAGCAGTTTCAAAGTGTAGTGGGAAATCAAAAATTATCAGTTGAAGCCATGGTTCAGTAGCAATTCAAAAATTGCCAGTAAGTCAATGATGAATCAATCGATCAAAATGACAGTGAAACAGTTTGAATAAAGTTACAAAGAAATTCAATAAACAAGTCATAGCCAGTAGCCAAAGTATCAAATTATACAAAATTTATCAAGTCAGAGAAAATCACGGGAGCCATAGTCAATCATCACAAATTCAAAGCCGAAGATTTTAAACCAAGTCAACTGAGCAATATCAAGAATATTCACATGTGAATTAGTCAGAAACAATCTCAAACACTCAAGCATCATCAAGTGGCCGAGATGAATAATTGACAAATTCAAATAAAATATATACAACGAAAATACAGGAGAGTCGAATCCTATAAATTGCAATCTAACATCATCGGCAAATCCATCGAGTTCAAGTACGAATACACAAAAGCACAAAAGCATAAAATTACATACCGAAGCAAGGAGACGAACTCGATCCAAATTGAAGAACCGTGAGCAAATCAAAGAGCATCGAAGTGTACTATTGAACCGTATCAAAGGTCGGCGCTTCAATTTGCAAGAACCCTAGTTTGGATCGAAAGGACGAAAAGCCCTAATTTAGCTTCAAAGAGGAATGGCCGCCATCTCCAAATAAACGAACGAAGAAAATAAAAGAGACGGGCTAAAATATAAAAGGGGCCGGCATTTTTAATAAGGGCTTTAAATTTATAAATAGGGTTTTATAATTTTAAATTGTTTTTAATTTGTATTTTTCTTTTTTAAACCGTTTAATTTTCTAGTCGTGTGACTAGTGGACAAACTACGTGTCGTAGTTTGAGAATTTGCAACTCGGTGGTTGAGTTGTGGTAAGGTTTTGAGCGTAGAGTTAGGTTAGTCAATAGCGGGTATAGCGAGTTTACGTGTGTAAGCGAGGGACTATCTAATTTCTAGTAGAAACCTTGGGTGCAGCACGTAGGCAGGTTTTGCCGAAGCTGGGTAAATTTTGTGTTATTCTTTTCTGTTATTTATATTCTGCGATATCTGTGCTGCTATTCTGTGATCTGAATTGAATATTTTATAAGTTTCCGCAATAATTTTTATAATTAACACTATCACCCTATCACCCCCCTCTAGGGTGAAATCGATCTTACAAGTGGTATCAGAGCTAGGTTCAAAAGCCGTTTTTGTTTTTGTTTTTTTTTACAAAAATCATTTTTTGTTTTAAAAATTCGTGTTTTAAAAATCGGCTTTTGTTTTAAAAATTTGAATTTTTGAAATGGCTTCTTTTATTAATACTTTTGTTGAGGGTCGCTCCAATATTATTCCTTCTATTTTCGATGGAACAGATTTTTTGAATTGGAAATTGAAAATGGAATTTTATTTAAAATCCGTTAATATTAAATGTTGGGATATTATTGAAAATGGTTGTGATATAACAGATAAGAAAATTATCTCGATTAACGCTCTTGCAATGCATATATTATATTCTCATATTAATCAAGATAATTTTAATTTCATCTCTCATTGTAAAAATTCACAGGAAATCTGGAATACTTTCGATACAATATATGGTGCAAAAGTCAACAGCAATGAGAAGTCCTCCACAACCGACTCAGCTAAAGAAATATACTTAACAGGATTGGTAAATAGCAGTTGTGATGAGGATGATGATGATGGAGCAGCCGAGTAATAATGAAGAAATTCAAAAGGTGGAACCACAAATATGGAAATCCAGCTCTAAATCAAAAATTAAAAAGCAGAATAATCAAAGCACTAGACAACTCGGAAGAACACGGGATCATTTGCAATAAACCCAGTGATATCAAGCCCAATTATCCCCGATTTCAACGCGATTCTGAAAAGAAATCAAAACGGAGAAATGCTGCAGCCACGTGGAATACAAGTAATGAAGATAATCAAAGTTCTAGCAGTAAGAGTGAGAAAGAAGATATCTGCCTTCATGGAGATATAACTGATAGCAACGATGACGAGCCAAGCGAGGTATCAAAACTCACTCACTCTGAATTACTTATTTATTTCCACGAAGTAAATGGCTGTTTTGAACGACTTAGGGAGAAATATGCTAAACTTGAATCACAAAAAGTTACTTTGATAGAATGAAATGAACAACTTGACCAATTAGTTAAAACCTATCAAAGTAGGATCCCTAAGTGTGATAAGTGTCCAACATTCGAAGAGGAAATTAAAAAATAAGAAATCAATATAAAATAACTTGAAAATGAGATTCTGATTTTAAAAGAGAATGAAAATACTAGGAGAGAGAATTCTATTAAAAAGTGCACACAATTGTTAAAGGAAAATGAATCACTCAAATCACAAGTCCAACAACTGTCTACTACTTTAGATAAATTTTCCAAAAGTGAAAAATCGTTGAATATGCTATTAGGAAAGCGAACTGTTAATACGGTTAGACAAGGACTTGGATATAATAAATTGAAAATTGTTGAAAGCAATATTAATCAAGTTAATTCTATGTGCACAATTTGTAGAAAATATGGACACAATCACAATAATTGTTGGTATAGACCCAAACATGTGAAAGCTATACCGATTTGGGTTCCAAAAGGCACAAATATAAAATCTCTCAAAGTTAAACAAATTTGGGTGCCGAAGGGAACAATTATAAATAGTTTTGGATCTTTACAAAATTGTTTTTCAAAATTTTCTGCCACTAACAACCATGAACCTATAAAAACAAATAGGTCACATAAATCTTTTCTCGTGTAGGTGTAGTGGCAGGCTAAGGAACAACAACAGTGTTCTCTGGATTTTGGCTGTTCCAGAAACACAACGGGCGACAAAGCAAAGTTCCTTAGCCTAGTTTAAAGGTGACAGAATCACAATGGACAACAACGAAAAATATCATAAAGGTAAAAACAGGTAAAGGTATATTTATGATATATTAATTGTGATAATCTGCACCATATTCTGAATCAGCCAATATTGAGATGATGAAAAGATGATGATTTTGACTCTGATTTTTTTCAAAATTGTTGGCCAATTATATTCTAATGCCAAAAACAATATAAAATTCTCTAGATTCTTTGAATTACTTCATATATATTAGTTTAGATTAAAAATAATGTTTTGTTGGATGATAATACATTTGGTTATAATACGGCTAACTCTATATTCACGGTTTTTTGATTATTAACACGGTTTCATTTCAAATTCAAATGAGAATATCATTTAAAATGTTATTAAAATTGAGTTTGAAATTTTTAGTGCACACTTCATGGTTTGGTCAATAAAATTCAACGAGTGATAATTGAGTGAAAGTAAAATTCAAATGCAGATTACACTGGTAATCTAGTTGATAGACAAATTACTAAAGGAACATGATTTTTGTTACATTTAGTAACTGCATCATTCTTTCAAAGAAAATATATGCATATTTTTCTTTTCAAATAATTTTCAAATAGCAGAAAATTTTCTTCTAAAACCCCCTCGAGAAAATCAATTTTGACCTTGCTTTTCAGATTGGTCATTTTTTAGAAAAATTGATTTATAACTATTTCTGAATTTGATTTTAAATGATTACATTGACTAATCTGACTCCCTAATGATTATCGAAAAGATGAATAATGATTGAAAAAGTGATGAGTGTTGATATTTATCATATATTATAACTCGAGAAAGTATAATTAGAAAATTTCTTTAGAAATTTAAACAAGAGTTATAAAACTTTTTGTTGGTAAAATTTACATGACCATCTCTAATTCTATAATACTTCTAACAACCATCACTCATCAAAATTCTATATAGTTTGTCGATATGTGGTACTTTAAACAGGAGTCGTTCGTTTTTCATTTTCACATTTTTTTAAAATAATAGAAAAATTTATATAATAAATTATAATAATAAATAAATACCAAAGTATTCACTCTCATTTAAAAGTCCTCACGGTTGTGCATGGGTGAATTACTTGGAATTTGTTATGTGCTTCCATGCTCATTTAAAAGTCCTCACAGTTATGCATGTATGGAACGCATATCAAAAGTTGATTTTTAAAATAAATAAGTTGATTCTAATCCCATTTAAAAGTCCTCACGGTTATGCGTGGTTAGAAGATACTTGAATTTATTTTTTTTAAATAAAATTGGAATACTACTAATCTCATTTAAAAGTCCTAACGGTTATGCATGGTTAGTAGATATTCAAATTCCTGATATAAATATACCACAAATAGACACAACTGTATGGTTTTATATGATGACATCATTTCCTTCATTCTAAAAGTGGAATATGCGCCTAACAAAATATTTATGATTTTTGTTTGATTTTTTATCGAAATTTAATATTTATATTCAATTAAGTTTTAATGTTGGATTGATATCGATCACTTTATCTCTATTTTCTCTAACACTATTACTCTTTTGCTGATAACAAAAGGGGGAGAGAAAAGTTAAGATTTTGACAAATAAAATCAAGCAAAGGTCAAATAATTTTCCATTTTCATCTAGGCTCATTTGCATATTTTTATTTGTATGCATATATGTAGGGGGAGCGTTGTGAGCTTTGTGTATAGAGGAAGCATTTAAATAGGGGGAGCAATTAGGATATATCAATGATCAAATACATTTAACATATTCAATATCTTAAATATATGTTTGTTATCATCAAAAGGGGGAGATTGTTGAATATGCACTTATATGATTTTTGTTTGATGATAATAAACATATATACATTCGTTTAAATGTATTTGTTAATATACGATTTTATTTTCACAGATTAAATAAATATTTGTTGAATAATATAAATAACACTGAATTTGAATTCAAACGAATATTTTATTCAAACAAATATTTATTACAATTTTGATAGTACAGTTTCAAGCTCTCACTATAACTATACATTTTAAATTACAAAACAATTTCTGATTACATCACAATTCTTTTCTACATTCAAAACCTCACTACATATCACTCACACTCGTATTTTTATCTTTAACTTCATTCCAGTTTGAATCCAGCATCTGAGCAATCTGCAAAAATATTTACTAACGCAGTAAAATTGAAAATAAAATATTTTTGCAATATAAAATAAAATATGGTTTTTGAAAATAATATTTGCCTCAGTTATTTGGGTTGTTCGTCATCATTCATATTTGAATTCGTCATACACGAACAACTTGTGACATACACAGTGTATCACTGTATATGCCACAAGGCCGTGCACATCGATATACACTTGATAATGCTACAGGGACAGGTGAGCACAGGTCAAACCCAAATGAAAAGCCGGGTTCAACTCACGTGCAATAACATAAATGTCACAACTCTCAGCACAAGGTCAAACCCGAGTTTTAAAACTGGATTCAACTCAGGTGCAAATCAAAAATACACATGAATGCTATGTTCAAACATGACACAGCCTCAAACCAGCATCAAAGCAAGTACAACAGCAATGCAAACAATATTAAACAGTGCAAGCATGAAGTATGCACAGCAAACAATGTACACCAATGAACAAGTATGGCAGCAGGCAAGTGCACAGACCAACAGCTACATGAAACAAACCCAAATGAAAACCACTATGCAGTGGACACAAATGTCAACAGTATGGATAGACAGTGAATACAAGAACAAGTTGAGATGAACAATGCACATGTCAACAGCAATGACACAGCAACAATGAAGACCACTATGCAGTACAACAAAGTGCAACTTAACTATCAAGACAAAGTGCAATATTAAATTCAGTGAAGCCCAAATATAAAGAAGTCAATGCTGAGAAACAATGAATGCAACTACAGGAACTCAACAAGGCAGACTCAAGTGAATGAAAACTGTATGCAACATGGTGTACAAGCTCAATGAAGATTGCAACAAAAATTCAGACCAACCAGTGATATAAGCAACTCAATGCAACACAGTAGCATATACTACAGGGATGAACACACGAGAATGGAATGCACAGGTCAGAGATGCAACAATGGAACCAACACAAACGTTCACAATGCAACATGATCAACTCAACTCGACTAACAGTAAACAGTGTACAACATCAAAGCCAAACTATAAGCTGCTGAATTCCAAGAAAGCAAACTACAACATGAATGACCAGTAACCAAAAAGACCCAGAGACTGCAAATCAACTGCACAAAGGACTAATACAACTGACATTCAAATACAAGCCTCACTGAATCAAAGGAGCATCAGAAACATTAAAGTAATGATATTAAGTCAATGAAATACAGGTTAAACCAAAACAGTAATGTTCAGGGACAGAGAGCACAAATGAAGACTACAGGTCTCAATATCAATGCAATGCAACTACACAAGACATACAACAAAAAAACATTCGAATGCATCAACTAATAAGTCAAGGAGCAATTTCAAAGTGTAGTGGGAAATCGAAAATTATCAGTTGAAGCCATGGTTCAGTAGCAATTCAAAAATTGCCAGTAAGTCAATGATGAATCAATCGATCAAAATGACAGTGAAGCAGTTTGAATAAAGTTACAAAGAAATTCAATAAACAAGTCATAGCCAGTAGCCAAAGTATCAAATTATATAAAATTTATCAAGTCAGAGAAAATCACGGGAGCCATAGTCAATCATCACAAATTCAAAGCCGAAGATTTTAAACCAAGTCAACCGAGCAATATCAAGAATATTCACATGTGAATTAGTCAGAAACAATCTCAAACATTCAAGAATCATCAAGTGACCGAGATGAATAATTGACAAATTCAAATAAAATATATACGACGAAAATACAGGAGAGTCGAATCCTATAAATTGCAATCTAACATCATCGGCAAATCCATCGAGTTCAAGTACGAATACACAAAAGCACAAAAGCATAAAATTACATACCGAAGCAAGGAGACGAACTCGATCCAAATTGAAGAACCGTGAGCAAATCAAAGAGCATCGAAGTCTACTATTGAACCGTATCAAAGGCCGGCGCTTCAATTTGCAAGAACCCTAGTTTGGATCGACAGGACGAAAAGCCCTAATTTAGCTTCAAAGAGGAACGACCGCCATCTCCAAATAAACGAACGAAGAAAATAAAAGAGACGGGCTAAAATATAAAAGGGACCGACATTTTTAATAAGGGCTTTAAATTTATAAGTAAGGTTTTATAATTTTAAATTGTTTTTAATTTGTATTTTTCTTTTTAAACCGTTTAATTTTCTAGTCGTGTGACTAGGGGACAAACTACGTGTCGTAGTTTGAGAATTCGCAACTCGGTGGTTGAGTTGTGGCAAGGTTTTGAGCGTAGAGTTAGGTTAGTCAATAGCGGGTATAGCGAGTTTATGTGTGTAAGCGAGGGACTATCTAATTTCTAGTAGAAACCTTGGGTGCAGCACGTAGGCAGGGTTTTGCCGAAGCTGGGTAAATTCTGTGTTGTTCTTTTCTGTTATTTATATTCTGCGATATCTGTGCTGCTATTCTGTGATCTGAATTGAATATTTTATAAGTTTCCGCAATAATTTTTATAATTAACACTATCACCCTATTCACCCCCCTCTAGGGTGAAATCGATCCTACAATGGGATGTCTTGTGGATTACTCTATATTTATAAATATACTTTGACATGTTGTTTGATGTTTTAAGTATCTTTGATAGTGATACCATATTATTCTTCCTTATTTGTACTGTATCATTTTACTTATGATTCTTGATTAGACATCGCCTGACCCGTGTGTTATTTTATAATACTCGAGTTAGTCTGAGACATTTCAAAAATAGAAATGACATGACCAGCATTTTTTTATTGGGCTTAGAGAACAACTATATTAGGATTGTTACATGATATTGGTTTAACATTGATTTACTGTATGTATATAATTGACATTTGAGATGTATTGTATTCTTAAAACATTATTGTATTATATATTATATGTTATCGCTGCGACTGACTCTGTATTCTCTGTTGTTTATTATGTATTGTTCTATCTTGGAGGAATATGTATTTATTACCTTGTACCGATATTATGTACGTATATATTAGTTATTTATTTGATGTTCTAAAACATACCAATGTTAGTCCAATGGAATATTCACGTGTGTATCCTATATAGCCTTATTCTCTGTACTATTTGATAGTATTACTTTGTAATACTCTTGAATAGTATATGTATAGAGGTGGGATGTCACAGAATGGTATCAGAGCAGGTTCAGTATAATACATTGTTTATTAGAGACGCGAGTCAAGACCTTAGATAAGACTTAGAGTCTCTGACCTTAGGAGTGTTGGGTAACTTTCTATAACAAGAGTTAGTATATTATATATATGATGATTATTGAGGTAATCATTTGGGACATATTTGTTTTCTGTATATATAATATTTTACAATTATCTATTAAGTATGAAGCATAATGGTGGAGTAACAAGGAGGAAAGGAGTTAGTCCAACCAGTAGTGTTTGTATTTATAATATTTCATAGCCAGATATTGCATTGTAATGTTGGTCTGAGATATTGTAGCGAGTTTTGTTTTGTTTTATCCGAATGCACAGTGGAATTACTAGTTTCAACTGAATACCTTTATTTAGTCTCTTATGTTTATTTAATAATTTGAAGTTGCGCGTATTGAATTTGATTTTGGGATTTGTGTATGATTATCAAAGCTATTGTTAAATTTTGGTGATACAAAATCACAAATAGAAGGAAACAAATATGCAAAAGGGAAAGTAATCACGTTTGTTCATTATGGAAATGCATAAATAATTGGATTGCATTTGAATGAGATGGCAAGGAAATATATGCATGCGCATGTTACGGAATAAAATATATGCAAAAAGATATGCATATTATTTCTTTCTTCGTAATCGCATTGCTTTGGAATTATTTTCTTCCATCTTTGGAACGAGTGAATTACTTGCTATGTTTGCGCGATTTGTTACCGTTTTAATTTGCCTCCATTATCTTCTTACCATATTTTGGTAATATGATTGATGGTTCACATGAATTTATGTTGGCTATATATTGAGGGTAGACTTCATTGTAAACCCATCCTGGTATTTAGCCAGCGATCTCCAGATAGAGTGTCTCTTCTTGTTTCCCTAATTTGGGGCTTTGGTATGTAAACTCTTATTTTGTAATCTCTTGTAATTCTCTCAAGTGTAATAAAATCTCTCTCCTTTGGACTGGACGTACACTATCTAGATGATAGTGGAACCAGTATAAATATTGTGTGTCTCTTTTCTTTCTTTTTTATAGTTAATTGCTATTTATTTGGAGCAATGGAATAATTGCTGCTAGATTAGGTGATGTTCAAATTGGAAAATCTAGATCCTGTTTATTGTCTTTCCGCATATGTGCAATTTTTGCACAACAGATTGGTATCAGAGCCAGGCGATTTGTTTCAATTTGTGCATCAATAACTTCTAGAAAGAGCGGCAGATCTGATGGTGATTATGCTATTACTCATTTGGATGGAAAAGGAGATTTTGTGCAATATGGAGTGGAGGAGATTAGGTTGAGAGAGAAGAGTATTCCAGTCTTGGAAATTTGGTGATAAGGAGTTTACTGTGTTGAAGGGACAACTGGATTTTGAAAACTTGTATCTGCTTCATGGCTCGATGTTGATGTGAGAGTCTTATATTGATTTCCATGGAAAATTTGTTGTTTGGCAGATAAGTGGATTTGAAAATTTGTATCTGCTTTATGACTCGATGTTGATGTGAGAGTCTTATGTTGATTTCCATGAGAAATTTGTTGTTTGGCAGATAAGGTATGTGGAAGGAGAGAGATTTTTTTCTTGTATACAGAGATTTGGATTGGCCTTGTTATGTCCGTTGGCTTTTATTTGTTGGCTCTGTATTTAGATTGGTGATTGAGAGAATTTTTTGGTCTTGGTGGCTTTGAGATTATTTTGGTATCTACTTTCTTTTGATTTTGGATATTTGCAACATTTTGTTGGCAGGCGGGGACATAGTCTGAGCTCGTTAGCATGGTGTCATAGGGGGTGGCCTTGCCGGAACCCATTGGGTAAATATTTATTTTGGGTATGTATCTCGTTAAGAGATTTTGGTTGAAGGTGGAGTTTGATTTGAAGAGTTTTACGTTGAAAAGAGAATTTGACTCGAGGTGTAGTGTTGGAAATATGTGATTTTGCATCAAGGTGGAGTGTTAAATTTTGGTGATACAAAATCACAAATAGAAGGAAACAAATATGCAAAAGGGAAAGTAATCACGTTTGTTCATTATGGAAATACATAAATAATTGGATTGCATTTGAATGAGATGGCAAGGAAATATATGCATGCGCATGTTACGGAATAAAATATATGCAAAAAGATATGCATATTATTTCTTTCTTCGTAATCGCATTGCTTTGGAATTATTTTCTTCCATCTTTGGAACGAGTGAATTACTTGCTATGTTTGCGCGATTTGTTACCGTTTTAATTTGCCTCCATTATCTTCTTACCATATTTTGGTAATATGATTGATGGTTCACATGAATTTATGTTGGCTATATATTGAGGGTAGACTTCATTGTAAACCCATCCTGGTATTTAGCCAGCGATCTCCAGATAGAGTGTCTCTTCTTGTTTCCCTAATTTGGGGCTTTGGTATGTAAACTCTTATTTTGTAATCTCTTGTAATTCTCTCAAGTGTAATAAAATCTCTCTCCTTTGGACTGGACGTGCACTATCTAGATGATAGTGGAACCAGTATAAATATTGTGTGTCTCTTTTCTTTCTTTTTTTATAGTTAATTGCTATTTATTTGGAGTAATGGAATAATTGCTGCTAGATTAGGTGATGTTCAAATTGGCAAATCTAGATCATGTTTATTGTCTTTCCGCATTTGTGCATTTTCTGCACAACAGCTATGAGATGAATTTAATTATTTGGTTTATACTTATCATAAATAAATATAAATTATGTTTGTTTGTTATTATATGTTATTTTTGAAATGGTTTGTTGAGGAATATACATATACGTATGTGTGTGTATAAAGATTTTTTGAAAATGTTTTAAAATAATAAATGTTAGGGAGAAGCAAAGGTTTATCATATATAAATTTTTGTAATAAAGTGAATATTTTAATTATAATTTATTTGAAAAGAGAGTGTGTGTGTGTGTACTATAACTAAAGTATTAAATGAGGATTTGGAAAATTGTTTTACTGAAACTAGTATATTTATAATTTATGAAAGTAATACTTACAGATATTTTGTAGGAATAAAAATGTGTTAACTTGTCCGTAGAGCGTGTTAAGGATCTTAGTCGATGCAGGTGTGCACATATTCGATAGAAATTCTTAAACGATTGAGCGAGACATTTGGACACGATGATTTAGAATGATGTAAGCAATTTTGTGGAAGATTGAAATATTTTGAAATAGAGTCGAACATTTTAAATGGGAAATTAAGCAAAGTAAATTATTTTGGTAAAACAATATTTGAGGTTTACATTTATAAAGGATTTGGAACCCAAAATTTACTTTCATTATTTTTGTAAATGGTTTGTAAGATACTTTTAAATGATAATGTGTATTTTTGGTGATAGTTGCAACCATTCAATATTAGTGCACAGCTATGATCACTAATGTGGCAGTATTGATTATGTGCTAATACTGCAGCCAATTGATATTAGTACCCATTATTATAAATGGCGAGGCAACATCATTCTATTTTATTTTATACTATTCGAGAATTTATGAATATAAGTGTACATATTTGATAATTTTTAATATAGTTTAAAAATGTAAAAATGTGTAATTTCTTTGTATTTATATGTATTAGTAAATAATTTAGAGATAAAAAATCTAATTTGGCTTTAATTTTGAAATATATTAAGGCATGAGTTTTGGTTATTTTATTTATAATGGATGAAAATGTTCTAGTAATAAATGTTTTGAAGTTAAGTAATATATTGGAAAATATCTTATTAAATAGGAAATGAGTTTTAGTAGGAATTTTGTTGATAAAATTTAGAATTTGGTGATAAAATTTAGAATTTTTTTAAAATAATTTAAAGTTATTTGAAAAGAAATTTGAATTTTAACAGAGCCGAATCAGAATAAAATGAATTTTTAGGAAACAAGTGTAATGTATATGAAATTTGGAAGGAAATTTAGTTGAATAAGGGATTTTGAGAATTTATAAATCAATTTTCAACTGAATAAATGCTTTGGTATTTAAAATAAAGTAAAAATAATTTAATTGAATTGGTATAATTAATTTGTTAAATATTTCTTCTTATAGAAAATTGCGAGAACACAATTTTGTTAAGAAGGAAAGTCTGTAACAACTCGATTTTTTTTGTAATTATTAATTAATATAAATAATAGTAATTTAATTAATTAAATTGGAATTTGGTAATTCATTTAATAAATTGATTTTGAAATTATTTAAATAAAGAGGTTTCGTCTGCAAAAGTAAGATATTTGAATTCAAATAAGTAGTAATGTATCAATAAATTATATAAATATGATGTAACTGAAATGTAATATTAAATTTAGTGAAGCGACTGTAAATGGGAATTTTGATTTATTTAAAAAAGTATGGAATTTTGTTTTGACAAATAAGAAGGGAAATTAAATTATACCTATAATTACTTAATTTTTATAATAGCTTGGGCAAAACATATGTATCAAGCCCAAAAGTGTTTTCTAGATATTTCTTTCCCCTCACAGTATCATTTGTGAAATATATTTTTTCCCTTACATCAAAAAACTCCTTCCCGAAGCCAACTTACAAAAACTCTACCACCTTCAAAATTTAAAATTTCCAAACAATTAAAATAAATTATCATGCATTATAAAATTTGAAAGGGGCCTTCTTGATGTGTTTCTATACGTAGCAATAAGAAACTCTAATATAATTCATTAATTGGAGCATGCAAAAATCTGCAGTAAGTGTAAATTCAAGGAAAAGAATAGGCTTGAGCTAATTGTTGAAGTTTGCATTTTCTGCTGACTTAAGCAACTCATTAATCTATGTCTATTCATCATTATCTCTAAAATTTCATATGCATTGATGCTACTTCTTGAGTAAGTCATCCTTGCTTTGCCGATACCTCATTTTGATCAATGAAAAAAACATTAGGAGGCTCGGCTATTGTGTGTACATTTGATCTGCATGTGAAGCTATTATGAGTGTGTGCAAATGTATGTATTTCGCTAGTGCAATGCAACATCCTAATATGTTATACATCCCCTAGTCTATACCAAGTTATCTTTCATTTCTTATGTACGAAATTTTGAGCTGTGTCTTTCATTTCTCCATGCTTGCATTACCGAATTGATTTTACATTTTGTTTGCGTGGAAGTTAAGGTGTGTTATCACGACTGTCTATGCGTTTGGGTTCTTTTATGTGCATGCTCATTTGCATGTCAGTGTGTGACTATGTGTGCATTGATGCATGAATGTGTGTGTACATAGTAGTGAGTGTTAGTGAGTATTCACGTGTGTTTATTTATGCTGTGTTTATAGGGTGTGTGTGAGTTGGCACAAGCATGTGTATATGTCAATATTTATGAGTGTATTAGTATATAAATATGTGTGTGAGTGCGCGCGTGAGTTGGTTGTGAAAAGGAGGAATGTAACAGTGTATTTATGTTAGTTTACTTGCTTGCGTGTATATAAGTATGTGTATGTATTTTGGAAAGTATAGTTGGGTATGAGCATATGTTTGCATTCTTTTCCATGCATATGTACTTAGGATGCTGTTCCTTTTCATTTGTATGCCTGGGTTGTCATGTTTTGGTTACCAATTGTTGCATTGCTTTGGCTCTCCGTTGTTTGGTGTTTGTTAATACGCGAGTGTCTACTTTTTTGTTAAACCTCTTGTCTTGCTGCTATATATTTATTCAGAGTACTAATCCAACACTACAATGGATTTCCTTACTTTTAATATTTGTAATTTAATTATTTCTCTACTATTGCAAAAATTGCTGTGGCCATGTATTTTATAGTAATTCACAGGGTTGCCACCATTTGCTCAAGTGAACGTCTGCAACGTTATAAATGGGCAAGTTTAAGCAATCTATAATTGAATAATATGTAAATACATTTAAAACAAACTAAATTAAACATACCTGAACTCAAAAATACATACACACACGTATTAGTTATGATGCATATATAAACATGAATATAAATTTAATACACTAATGAAGTAAAATTTACTTGTATTATTTCAAAGATCATTAATTGTCATTTTATAGAAGAGTGAAATTTAATATATATATGTATATATATATGTATATATATATATGTATATATATATATATATATATATATATATAGTTTAAGTGTTGAAAGTGTATTTACTGGACTATGAATGAATTAAATTAATTTGGATATTTTATGATTAAATTTCAAATATTTTAGTGAATGTTTAATTATGGGTTATTTATATATCAGGTTAGGAGAATAATTATTTAATTTAAACATATATAATATAATTGAATGTAAAATTCTAGTTAATATTGGAATATGCATTTATTGTTCATTTTACTTTATTTTTATATAAGGTAAAATGTAGTGAATGATTATTTTCAAGTATTAATTTAAAATGCGTCTTCTAATGTTATTAGAAAATATTTAATAATCGGCTAATTTCATAAAAGACCGAGAAATTAGTTATTGTAAATTTCAAACTATATTGAATTTAGATAATTGTTTAAATTATTATGTGAATTTTTTATTCATCTCTTAGTATTTATCTTTTTATATGAAAATTAAAGAATGATTTATTCTTAAGTATTAATTTGATTAATCATATTTATTTGAATAATCTATTTTTATATTAGATTCTGATTTCTGATTCCTTATCTTCTTTATATTGATTCTGAAGGTATGATTGATTCATCGTTGATATGGTTTTGTTTATTGATTTAATTGATGATATTACTATGATACAATGATGACATTTTTCTATGATTTTATGTTATTTTTTCTGTGAAACAAAAATTTAGAACAAACGGATTAGTGATTCTGTCTGGTATAGGACTTTTGGTAACACTTTTTTGGTTATTCTTTAAACTCGTTATACGGAATAAAGAAGAGTGGGTGTTGCTTGTGAACTCCAAATAAATGGATTAGTAACACGCGGTGGTATGAGACGCCATTGAGTTATTTATTCAGTTATTCTTTGCTCGTGACTGACACTCAATACGGGGTATGTTGTATAAAATACTCGCTATGTTTAGTATTTTATAGTTACGTGGTGAATTATATTTAGGGAAGATAGGCAGCCATTGTATATATATTCTATGTGTCTATCTACCTTTTGTCCAGCTCCCTTTATTGTTCGAGAATAAACCAATTGGCCAGTATCTACCATGGCTGCCTGATCGTGGGGTTGCACCCCAAATCCATGACACCGTTGTAATATATTATATCGAATGTGCATCATAGTAGATGGGTAGGTTCCCATGGACCCTTGTGTCGCTTTGGCCGGCGGTCCTTTACCTATAGGGGTAAAGCAAGGTCATGATCGAGGCTACACGTTGATGAGCTATTAGTGGATATGAGTCGCGATTTCTATCAAGGTAACTAAGGCTGTAGGAACAGATACGGCTATAGGCATACAACAGTATGCCTGAGGTTCCTAGAGCAGGCATACGACCATTAGTCCCTCGTTTGGTTTCAGGTGCACGTGGTAGATAGGCATATATGAAATGAGATTATACCTGAGATTGCGTCTAAAGTATACTCAACCCTGTATCATTCTTTGGCAGATAGCTTACTTATTATTGACTACATTCAAGCATGGTTATGAGCTGGCACATATCTATCTTATTGATTTTAATGTTTGATGATGATATTTTATGAGATTGAGAGATATTTAGGCATTTCTTCGTACTAGCCCAATATACTTAATGATATCTCACTTATTGATGTTTTATTGATTTAGACGATGGTCTTGGATATGTATGATTCACTCAATTGGGTTGACTACATGATTTCTGATTTGACATGTTTCTAAATGGGTGATCACAACTTTTGTAATAAGTTTTGATTACTTTATACGGAATTGAGATATCTAGGAGATGTGACACCTTAAGGATTATTCTATATTTATAAATATACTTTGACATGTTGCCAGATATTTTAAGTATCTTTGATAGTGATATCATATTATTCTTCCTTGTTTGTACTGTATCACCTTACTTATGATCCTTGATTAGATATAGTCTACCATGTGTTATTTTATAATACTTGGGTCAGTCTGAGATATTTCAAGTACATAGATGGACATAACTGGCATTTGTTTTATTGGGCTTGGAGGGGAACTATATTAGGATTGTTACATGATATCAGTTTGCCATTGATTCACTTTATTTATATAATTGGCATTTGAGAAGTGTTCTATTCTTAGAACATTATTGTATTATATAATATATATTATTGCTGTGACCGATTCTGTGTTCTCTGTTGTTTATTGTATATTATGTACTATTCTATCTTAAAGGCATATGTGTCTATTATTCTATACCGATACTGTGTACATATTGATTAGTTATTTATTTGATATTTTAATACATATCGGTGTTAGTATAAGGGAATATTCATGTGTGTATCCCATATGCTTCATTCTTCGTATTATCTGACAATATTACTTTGTAATACTCATGGATAGTATAGGTATAAAGGTGCATGTCACAATTTGAGTGCTAGGGTATTTTGAGTGTGAATATATATATATATTCATCATACATAGGTTAAAGTTGCATGGGCCATTAATGGAGATTAGAACATGTTAGACTGATATTTATTTAGGTGCTTCTATTTGCAGTGGGATTTGTTTATGCACTGCTACAATATCATAAAACTATTCTCAATTTAAATTTATATGCACAGATCATAATACTACGTGTAATACCTCGATACTTATGGGAATATAATTAAAAAGAAATTAAAATCTTATTTGGTACAGTGGTAAAGGCACATGTTGACTTCCTTAGTGACCAGTGATCAAGTCCCGTTGTTGCCCAAAATCTGAAGTAATGTTTTTTAGCTAGTTCGTTTCCAACGATTTTCCTATATATTTCAGTGTTGTTTCTGACATGTGGCGGCTTCCTATTCGCTCCAGTGATTTAATAGGATGGTAGGGCTAAATTTTATTGGTTGAGTGATGTGTATGTGCTAGAATGGATAATCATTAAGTGTATGAAAGAACCATATTTAATCTAAAATAATCTAATGGATTATATTCACTAAAACAATTTATAAATAAACCATCTAACCTAAACATAATCTCTTATTCAGCCATCACCATAATTCTACTGTAAAATTAGTATATATTATTCTTCCTCCTTTTCTCTACCAAATAGACAAATATCTGCCAAATTAAATTATCTATATATATTCAAGCAATTTGGGGAATTTAGAAGAATCAAAGGAATAAAGATTAAAGCAAAGCTTTTCTCAAATTTATGCAAGCTCGAGTGCCAGGTGAGTGGGAATTAATATGAAATAAAAAATAAAGTAGTTCAATTTCATTTCTTTTCTGACTTGTTAATATGAATTAAGCTCCATTATTAATTAAAAATAGATGTAAATTATTGCGGCCTCTTCTTCTTCTTCCAGTTCTCAAATCTAATTCATATTTGGTTTAAAATAGTCCCATATAAATTGTTATTTACGTTTTATGGCATAAATAAGATTGAAATTCATGTAAATTATTGTATCTTCTTCTTCCATTTTTCAATTCTAATTCATATTTGGGTTGAAATTTGAGAAAAACAAATTATTATTCACGTTTCATGGCGTAAATAAGATTGGTTTAATTAAATTGAATTAGAATTGTTATTCAATTCTAGTGGTAGAACAGGTTAGTTGAATAAATTCAAGATATGTTGCTTGAATAAAATTATGGTTTTGATCGATATAATTACATAATTTTGAATATGGTTTTGGAACAAAATTAGAAATTCTAATTGACATAATTGTTTGTTTCATATGTGGCCTAAAAACCTAAAAGTGGAATTTTATGTAATTAAATGGTTTATGGCTATTGGATAAAAATTTTGTACAAATTAAATCTCTACAAGGAGAACGTAAATTAAGATGGAAAAAATGTAAACTAAATGGACCCTAAAGGCTAGTGTAAATCTGTAACAAAATGGCATAAAAATTACAGACAAACCATACGGACTGAATGGACGTGAAATTGAAATATCATTTATGTAAGACAAAGGGAAATTGTGATCGGATGTAAAAATGGCCTAAAACGAATTAACGGAAAAAAATAGTGTGTAAACTTTAACGTTAAAATTAATTAGTTTAGAAGAGATTTGGTAGGCAGACCTTGTAAAGGTCTGGATAGGTGTTTCATGCAGTTAAGACCAAAATATAGTTTTGACTGTATGTACTAGAAGCGGGCAAGTAGGTTTGCAAGAATGTTTGTTACCTTTCATAGGTTGTTAGTACGTAGGATAAATAGCAACCGCAATCATAGGCTTCTTCAGGGAGATCGACGCGGACAGAACATGACAAGTGTGCTCCGACGTAGGCTTCTTTAAGTAGATCGTCGGAGGATTTTGCGCAGCCGATCCAGCTACGGGTGCTCTTTTGGAGGACCGACACTTTGGATAGTGGCAAATCCACGTTGGCGACGAGGAGATAGGAGGATAGGAGTCCAGTTTGGTGGAGCCTGAGCGCAACTTCGGGGTCCTGTGAAGTTGTTTGAGTTGGCGTCGGTCAGGCGTAAGAGGCATTTAGTCACAGTGCATGGGTGAAGAGCATGACTTTCACGCTGTAGCACGTGGATAGGTATGGACAACATGTCCGACATGCCGATTGACATTTAGTATTACTGCATGGTTGATTTTCCTAGAGTGACCACGGACTTTAGCTTCTTAGAAACTGTATCTAAGAAGGATTCACTACATTATATTATTCACCCTCTGCGATATCCGGGGAAGACTGGACTTAAACTGTTTTATTATTTCTGCTTTATTTTATTTCTCATTCACCAGACTTTATGTCTGACCCATTCCTATTTTTTCTATTTTCCCCAAATCACAGGAGGGCAGGTCTAGGTTGCGGTTCTTTGCAGCTTGGAGGGTCATTGGAGTAGTTGTTATCTTCAGCTTTTGTTTCTTTTGTTTCATGTACTTCATTTTTCTTTTCCTTACTTTACTCTATATATGGGGACCTATATTGTGAACTTTATTATATTTTATGTTTTAGTGGAGACTACTTGGTACTTTTGGTTTCAGAAATAAATTTGGAATAATGTTGTTTTTGATGAAGCTATTTTGTTATTAATTTATAATTAGTGAAAGTTTTCTTCCGCTGTAATATTCTAATCATGTTATGTTGTTGCCTTATTCTTTGCGCTATGTTATGATTTGTATTTTACCTGACCATACGTGCTTCTAGTCATGTCCGATTATCGGGGTGCCTAGAGGTGCAGGGTGTCACAGTTGGTATCAGAGCTAAGGTTTCGGTAATCCTAAAATTATTTTAAAAATAAAAAGATTTTCAAATAATTTTTAAAGGATATTCCAAATAATACTTTTAATAGTATATATATATTTCGAAAAAAAAAGAAATTTTAGAAATGGCCCCTCATATCTCTTCCTCCCTATCTATTGAACTGTCCGTGGAGCACCTAATCCCATCTTTTAAATATCCACAGATAGAAATGTCTGAACCACAAGATATCCTTGAAGTTCCAGGCCTTAATATGTCTGCTTGGTCCAGATGTTATTTGTAGGCTACTGCACGGGCAGAGCCATCGGCTAGGGATGCTGCTTCGGTGGAAAGGGCTCCGGCCCATCCGCCAGGCATTCTCGATTTTTTAAAGTTATGCTAGGACTACACCAACTTAGGAGGCAAGCCGTTTCTTGGCACCGAGTCATATACTAAGGCGAGAGCTTGGATCCGTAGTTGTGAGCGGATATTTGGACTTATGGGATTGGAGGACTTAGCTCGGAGGCATTGGCTTCATGGCAGTTGCAAGGAGAGGCTCTTTGTTGGTGGGAGATTGTGGAGGTTGAGGCTGATAATTTGACTTGGGTGGATTTTTATACTAGGTTCGAGAGGAAATTCTTATCGCAAGCTGAAGAGGGAGTGCAGCTAGAGAAATTTATACGACTCAAGCAAGAGGATATGACAGTTAAAGAATATGTTAATCAATTCAATGAGCTTGCCAGATTTGGACTAGACCTGATCAATACTCCTCATAAGAGGGCACTGAAGTTCGCTAAGGGTTTGATTCAGCCACTGCAGAGTTTGGCGGTGAGCCACATTCTGATGGGAGCCACTATTGAGGGATTGGTAGAGATAGCTTTACTTGCTGATACTGAGAAGAAAGGAGATATGGCGCAGAAGAGTGATGGGAAGAAGCAGTGGAAAGGTAAGAGGAGAGGAGAAGGGTCAGGTGGGAAAAGGAAAGTTCCAAGGAAGGATTGGAAGTGAATACTTGTGGAAAACCAGGTCACCTTGCTAAGGATTGTAGCGGGGCAGCCTGGCAGGAGAGCGACCGAGACTAAGGTGCTATCTTTGCGATCAAGTGGGGCATATGGAAAAGGACTGTCTATCAAAGCCCAAGGATAGTTCACAGACACCTTCACAGCCTGCTCAGGCTTATGCTTTAGAGGCAGCTCGGTCCTCTAGTGCTCGTCCGGTTGTGGACAAGGGAAAGAAACGATCATCGAAGGTGTGTTATCTATCTCTGATTTTCCTGTTCGTACCCTATTTGATTCTGGAGCTTCGCACTCTTTTATATCTAGTACTTTGGCAGAGGGTGTTGGTATTAATTCTTGCTTAGTGACCGACCCAGTAGTAGTATCAAATCCCATAGGAGGATCGACCTATTTGTCCATGTTATGTCGGGATTTGAAATTGTTTATTTTAGGGGTTGAGTTTGACTGTAGTGCCTTTGTATTAGGCTTTTTCGGGTTCGGGTTGATCCTTAATATGGATTGGCTATCCATGTATAGTGTTGTTCTTGATTGTGATAAGAGGGTAGTGAGGTTAGGCACTTGTAGTGGACGTAACTTGGAGGTATCTTGTGATCCTAGAGGATCATTCATGTTGAGCTACCTTTATTCTCTTAATTTATCGCCCGATAGTTTGAGTTCGATACCCGTTGTTAGAGATTTTCCAGATGTGTTCGAGGAGGTTGCTGGCCTTCCAACTCGAAGAGAGATCGAGTTCAAGATTTATCTTGTTAATAATGCCAAACTGGTTGCTTTAGCGGTAAGACATATGGCTCCTAAGGAACGTCGTGAGTTGAGCAAGCAGTTGGAGAGCTTTTGGAGAAGGGCTTCATTCATAGGAGCATTTTTGAGTGAAATGCACCCTTCATCTTTGCCACTAAGGCGGATAGCTTTCTCAGACTTTGCGTGGATTATAGGGAGATTAATAAGCCGACGAAGAAGAATCGTTATCCTCTTCCTCGTATAGACGATCTCTACGACCAGCTAGTAGGAACCAAGGTTTTTACAGCTCGATTTGGCCACGGGATTTCATCAGTTGCGTGTGGCGGAGGATAGTATTGAGAAAACTGCGTTTAGGACTCCGGATGGGTTATATGAGTGGTTAGTCATGCCATTTGGGCTAACCAATGCTCGGCATATTTTGTGGACCTGATGAGTTGAGTATTTCATGAACCGTTGAACAAGTTTGTGGTGGTGTTCGTCGACGACATTTTTGTTTATTCATGAAGCAAGGAGTAGCATACTTTTCACTTAGAAGAAGTGCTTAGGACGCTGCGAGCACATAAGTTGAAGGCGAAGTTCTCCAAGTGCCACTTTTAGAGGGATGAGGTTTGCTTTTTGGGACACGTCGTTTTGGAGGATGGACTTGCAGTAGATCCGACGAAAGTGGTAGTAGTAAAGGATTGGCAGACCCTAAAGAATGCCATGGACATAAGGAGTTTCCTTGGTCTTGCAGGCTATTATAGGAAATTCATTAAGGACTTTGCTAGGATATCAGCTCCACTTACCCACCTTAACAAGAAGAACTCAACTTTTGTTTGGGATGCCAAGTGTGAGGATGCCTTTGGTCGATTGAAGGAAGCTTTGACTACCGCGCCTGTATTGGTATTACCAGATGGAACCCAGCCTTTCTCAGTTTATACGGATGCTTGTGGTAGGGGATAGGGGTGGTACTGATGCAAGAGGTTAGGGTAGTATGTTATGCGAGTAAACAGTTGAAAACGCATGAGAAGAACTACCCGATGCACGATCTTGAGTTGGCCGCTATAGTTTTTGCTTTAAAGTCTTGGAGGCACTATCTCTTAGGAGAAAGATTTGAGCTTTTCATGAATCATAAATTTTTGAAGTATCTATTCTCTTAGAAAGACTTGAATTTGAGACAACAAAGATGGATGAAGTTTTTAGCCTCTTATGACTTTGAGATTTCCTATACCCATGGCAAGGGTAATGTAGTGCAGATGCATTGACTAGACGCAAAGTGCTTTTAAGTCCTTTGTTTTTGGAATTGAAGCATTTGGAGTACATTGGTACCTTTGATTTTAGACCTCCATCGGATTTAGCTCCGGGATTGTTAGCAGCCCTCAACGTCCAGCCTACTTTGATGGAGCAGATTGGAGCAAGGCAAGGTGAGGACGAAGAGTTAAATGATATTTTAGATAAGCTTGGTAGAGGAGATTCATCACCACGTCTTAAGTGCTATACCATGGACACTAGGGGATGGCTTAGAAGGGATGGTAGACTTTGTGTTCCCCGTAGTGAGGATTTAGTAGATGCGGTGTTGGCCGAGTCACATCATTCTAGGATGACAGTGCACCCCAATGGTGATAAGATGTACCAGGATATGAAAAGAATATTCTATTGACCTAGAATAAAGAAGAGGGTGGCAGAGTATGTATCGAAGTGCATCACTTGCCAAAGGGTAAAGGCGGAATAGAAGAAGCCTAGAGGACTATTGTAGCCATTGGATATTCCATTATGGAAATGGGAGAGCGTCTATATGGACTTTATGGATGGATTACCAAGGTCACGGAGAGGGAATACGAACATTTGGGTCATTGTGGATAGACCGATGAAGAGCGCTCATTTTATACCCATTAAGAGTAATAGGATGACAGCTTCTTTGGCGACTCTTTATGTAAGGGATATAGTTAGGATTCATGGAGTTCCCGCCAGCATTATGAGCGATAGAGATCTATTATTCACCAGTGAGTTTTGGAGGAGTCTTCAGCAAGCTTTGGGAATGGAATTGAATCTGAGCATGACATATCACCCTCAGGAAGATGGACAGACTAAGAGGGTAAATTGGGTTTTGGAAGATTTTCTCAGATTGTGCATCATTGACTTCGGAGGCTCTTGGGAAGACCACCTACCTTTGTTGGAGTTCACGTATAATAATCTTTATCAGGAAAGCATAGGGATGGCACCGTTCGAGGCCCTCTATGGTAGACCATGTAGATCACTAGCCTGTTGGTGGGATATCACCGATAGGATCTTGCTTGGACCAGACTTGGTGAGGGAACTTTTGAGAAGGTGGATTTGATTTGCAAGAGGTTGAAGACTGCACAAGATAGACAAAAGTCATATGCCGATAGGAGACGTTCAGATTTGGAGTTTAAGGTTGGAGATATGGTTTTTGTCGAGGTTTCTCCTCTAAGAAATGTTATGAGATTTGGCTCAGTGGGTAAGTTAGCATCGAGATTCGTAGGACCCTTCCCTATTACCTCACAGATTGGAAAAGTGGCATATAGAATTGATCTCCCAGATAAGTTGGCAGGAGTTCACGATGTTTTTCATGTTTCACATCTAAGGAAGTGTCTACATGATTCTGCAGTTGTAGTAGAACCCGATCAGCCAAGGGAAATGGAGGTAGAGCGTGAATCACTGGTGCTCGTACACGCACTCGTATATTGGAACACAGCGTCAAGAAATTACGCAACAAGAAAGTTTGTCTAGTGAAGGTTCAGTGGGGAAATGATCCCAAGGAGTGCACATGAAATCTGAGAAGAGAATTCGAACTTCTTATCCTTTTCTACTTCTATTTGAAGTTACACTTCAAATATCCTATCTTTGATCTTTGATCTTTCCGTAGTTAGGGTCTTTTTGATAATCTTTAGGTGAAACCTATGGATGGTAGCTTGGTTGTAAACATGTCATTAGGGCAAGTTATGTTTGATGGATGAAAATCATTGGAAGTGGATGCTAATATTTGCAAATGGATGCATTGCATGCACTATACAAATATTTATTTGGATAATCGGCCAACTACGTACACACACCTGCATATGCGTGCCTGTTATCTATTGCATTTGCACATGGTTGTATATATGTGTGTGTGTGTATATAAATGGATGTGGCATATAGATGTTGCATTTGGGTGAATGATTGAAACATACATATAAAATTATCAATTATACTAGGGTAATTGCATACATTTGGTTGCATGGCATAAGCATACTTTCATTACAGGAGATGAACTAAATTAGTAGACCGACTACCTTTTCGCATTAGGTAAGCTCATATGCATTTCACTTTGCATAAGTCATAAATTGCACTAGTTAAAAATAAGGACAATGGTAGAAATGGATGATGGTCGAGTAGATGGATGTAGTTCTTGGATGCTGGTTATTAATTACGTTCTTCTATCTTTAAAGATTTCGGGGACGAAATCCTTTAGTGGGGAGAATGTAACACCCCGATATTTTACAGGAAGTACAATTAAAAACAAATTAAAAGCAAATTTGGTGCAGTGGTAAAGGCGCATGTTTACTTCCTTAGTGACCAGGGATCAAGTCCCGTTGCCGCCCAAAATTTGGAGTGATATTTTAGCTGGTTTGTTTCCAGCGATTTTCTTACATTTTTCAGCGTTGTTTCTGACATATGGCGGTTTTCCATTCGCTCCAGTGATGTAATAGGATAAGATGGATAAATTTTATTGGTTGAGTAATGTGTATGGGCTAGAATGGATAACCATTAAGTGTATAAAAAACCAGATTTAATCTAAAATAATCCAATGGATTATATTCACTCAAACAATCTATTAATAAACCATCTAACCTAAACCGAATCTCTTATTCAACCGTCGCCATAATTCTACAGTAAAATTAGCGTGTATTATTCTTCCTCCTTTTCTCTACTAAATAAACAAATCTCCACCAAATTAAATTATCTATATATATTCAAGCAATTTGGGAAATTTAGAAGAATCAAAGGGAGAAAGATTAAAGCAAACCTTTTTTCAAATTTATGCAAGCTCAAGTGTCTGGTGAGTGGAAGTTAATTTGAAATAGGAAAATAAAGTAGTTCAACTTCAGTTATTTTCTGGCACTTTAATATGAATTAATTTTTGTTATTAATTGAGAATAGATGCAAATTATTGCAACTTCTTCTTCTTCCACTTCTTAAATCTAATACATGTTTGGTTTAAAATATGGAACATATAAAATGTTATTCACGTTTTATGGCATAAATAAGATTGAAATTTATGTAAATTATTGTATCTTCTTCTTCTTCCACTTCTCAATTTTAATTCATGTTTGGGTTGAAATTTGAAACAAACAAATTGTTATTCGTATTTCATGGCGTAAATAAGATTGGTTTACTTAAATTGAATTAGAATTGTTATTCAATTTGTAAATGCAGAATATGTTAATTGAATAAATGCAGAATATGTTACTTGAATAAAATTATGGTTTTGATTGATATAATTACATAATTTTGAATATGGTTTTGGAACAAAATTGGAAAGTCTAATTGGCATAATTGTTTGTTTCATATGTGGCCTAAAAATGTAAAAGTGGAATTTTGTGCAATTAAATGTTGTGGTTGTTGGATAAAATTTTTGTACAGATTAAATCTCTAAAAGGAGAACGTAAACTATGGTGAAAAAAATGTAAATAAATGGACCCAAAAGGTAGTGTAATTCTGTAACAAAATGGTACAAAAATTACAGACAAACCATACGGACTGAACGGACGTGAAATTGAAACACCATTTATGTAAGAAAAGGGAAAATTATTAAATAACCAAGTCGGATGTAAAAATGGCCTAAAGTAGATTAATGGTAATAAACAGTATGTAAACTGTAACGGTAAATTAATTAATCTAGAAGCGATTTGGTATGCAGATCTTGTAAAGGTTTGGATAGGTGTTTCATGCAGTTAAGACCAAAATATAGTTTTGGCTATACGTTCTAGGAGCGGGCAAGCAGGTTCGCAAGAATGTTTGTTACCTTTTATAGGTTGCTAGTATGTAGGATAGATAGCATCCGCAATCATAGGCATCTTCAGGCAGATCGACGCAGACGGAATAGGACAAGGGTGCTCCGACGTAGGCTTCTTTAGGTAGATTGTCAGAGGATTTTGTGCAGCCGACCCAGCTGCAGGCGCTATTTCAGAGGACCAATACTTTGGATAGGAGCAAGTACACTTTGGTGATCGAGGAGACAGAATGATAGGAGTACGGTTTGGTGGAGCCTGAGCGCAACTTCGGGGTCCTGCGAGGTTGTTCGAGTCGGCGCCGGTCAGACATAAGAGGCCTTTAGTCACAATGCATGGGCGAAGATCATGACTTTCACGCTGTAACACATTGATAGGTATGGACAGCAGGTCCGAAAGGCCGATTGACGTTTAGTATTACTGCATGGTTGACTTCCCTAGAGTGACCATGGACTTAGGCTTCTTAGGAACTGTATCTTAGAAGGATTCACTGCATTATATTATTCATCCTCTGCGATATCTGGGGAAGACCTAGAATTAAACTATTTTATTCTTTTTGCTTTATTTTATTCCTCATTCACCAGATTTTATGTCTGACCCATTCCTATTTTTTCTATTTTCCCCAAATCACGGGAGGGCAGGTCTAGGTTGTAGTTCTTTACATCTTGGAGGTTCATTGGAGCAGTTGTTATCTTCAGCTTTTGTTTCTTTTGTTTCATGTACTCGTTTCTCTTTTCCGTACTTTACACTATATATGGGGTCCTACATTGTGAACTTTGTTATGTTTTATGTTTTGGTGGAGACTACTTGGTACTTTTGGTTTCAGAAATAAATTTGGGATAATGTTGTTTTTATTGAAGCTGTTTTGCTATTAATTTATAATTAGTGAAAGTTTTCTTCCTCTGTAATATTCTAATCATTTTATATTGTTTTCTTAGTCTATGTGCTATGTTATGGATTTTTATTTCACCCGTGCTTCTCGTCATGTCCGATTTCGGGGTGCCTAGAGGTGTGGGGTGTCACACTACGTATAGAAAAAAAATTAATCATCTAATTTTAACCCGACGACATTTATCTTGTAAATGAATTTATAAATCTCATCAATGAATGAGTGCGAAAAATACATCCATTATTTACTACCATATATTCAAATAGAGAAATCGTAGTTAAATCTTATATATATCATATTTAATTCTTAACTAATGTTTGAATAATGTTAACTAAAAGATGGATATGAATTGGGTATCTCAAGAAGTTCGTTTGGAACTTCAAGTTTATAAATGTTATGGATTTAATCAATTAACTGCTAATTCTCTAATTTTGAATGAATATAAGTAGAAGTGTAGTCTCCAGTTTTATATACAAGGAAAATGAAGAAAATTAGTAAAACTTTGCAAAAATATTTATTCTTCCTTGAAATAAAATTGATTTTTCCTTCTCTTATCTCTCTTCTTCATTAATACATGAACGGAATGTCTAGCATTGGTATCAGAACTATTTTCTACCAAAAAAAACCCCAAATTGGTATTAAAATGAGGTTATTATCGAGGAAGAATTGCAAGTGGACTGAGTTTATTTAAAATTGTCTTTCTTAAGAAAAAGCATTACGATAATAAGTGCACTCGCGCGAAGGTGTTGTTTTGATCACAAGATTTGTGAGATGTCAAAGAATACAGGTATGAGGACTCGCAGTTGTCACCACTTTATTCCAAACTTAAAGATAATTTAAAGAGTTTGAAGAAGAAGAAGGATTAACAAGCTCCTGTTATTATTATCATTCATCAAGCTTTGGATGAAGTTATGTCCAAGTAGGAAGAATATATGCGTACTAATAAGGCATTGTAGGAGATTTTATAGAATGTATTCACATGAATTGATAAATTGATGAAAATTCGACTATAAACTATGCCAGGTGAGTTTAATTATTTATATATTATATCGTTGGGATTAGCCGACGATTATTTTTCATGGTTTTTATCCATTGTCAATCAAATGTAAAGATATTGAGAAAAATGAAAAATTCTTTGATAATTGAGAAAATTCTAAGATCTTTAGATTTCAAATTTGACTGCTTATTTATAGTAATTGAAGAATTTAAAGGTCTAAAAAAATCATAATCATTGATCTAATTCTTGTGATCACTTCAAGTCCATGAAGAAAAATTAAATAAAGAGTCATGGAGCAAGCCCTACAAAACAAACCCACTTCAGGAAGAATGAAACAATTAGAGGAAAGAAACCATGGCCAAAGGGGAAGAAGTTGAGACCAAATTTATGGAAGATATATCTACAAAAAAAATTCATAAAGACAAAAAGAATGGAATGAATATTATATATTGAAGAAGACAGTTAGCTTATGTGAATGGTGAAAATAAAAGCAACATGATAAAGAGAATGATATGAATGAAGAAGATGAGAAAAGAACGGTCATCAATGTAACTCCAATACTATGACACTTTACTGCATCGTGCACCACCTACAATCGTATCAAACATTAGCGATATACAAGTGGCCAACCACTACCATTTTTTTTAACAAGAGTACTTAGGACTAGTATGTTGGGGCCAATAACCTTTGCTACAAAGTAGCCCGAGGTTTGTTCCTTTGCTACCAAAATAGTATTGGAATTGGGCCAGCCCGCAGCGGAAGTAATGGACGAATTTCAAAAAAAAAACCCCTTTGGATCTTTATTAGGCATGTGAAGTCTAGTTTATTCAGAACATTTCTAAATTTATTTTAAATAAAATCTTTATTTTATTTAAATTTAAAATGGTTCGGTATTATTTAGTTAATGTTATATAATATATATGTATGTGCATCATTTACACACATGTGTGTGAGCATGTGTAACATATCAATCCATGCAAGGTATAACATGCTCACGTATAAGTGTTGGGATTTACACCACAATGGACATGTTAGCTCATCTAAAATACAAACATATTGTCCAAATCTATGTTTATATACCTTTATATATATATAATGTTACAAGTACATGTATATATATACTATGTTTTTTTAAAATAATTATATATATATATATATATATATATCTATGTATGTATGTATGTATGTATGTATGAATTAACATTACATATATTTAAAAGTATATATACATATATCATTTATAATTACAAATTTAATATATATTTTTTACAAAGCCAAAAACAATATGTACACATCTTTATTAATAGTTGTCTTGGAAGCACAATCTTTCGGTCCAACCGTGAATTTCCCAAAACACCCTTCACTCATATATAATTCAAGTATTATCTATATTATTCTCTTTACAACCACATATAACAAAAGAAATTATTATTTCTAACCTATTATTTTTACGCTAGACTGGAACAATTCAAACTAAGTTAAAACTTGAATATTTTAATGAATATATTTCTAGGTTTGCTTGTTCACTGAAATGAGAATAAGTCAAATATGCACATCAGATAATAATAGATTCTTTTAGATAATTCAACTCATCTTTAATAATAGTTATCGTACCCCTTGATGTCACATTTTTTGGTATCAAACTATAAAAAATGCTCATTTATCTTAATATCACTTAAAAATTGTATCAAACTTCTTTTATAAATTCAAAATTCCCCTTTATAATATTACCAAATCTTAATATCCTTTAAAAATAAGATCTAAAAAATAAACCTCCATAAATATTACTAACTAAATCTTAGTGTAGCTTAAATGTAGTATGCAACAAATAATTTTTCTTTATAAATTCAAAAATTCTCTTTACAAATATTACCAAATCTTAACACCATTTAAAATAAAATTTAACAAATTAACTTACTTTACAAATTAATAGAAAAAAAATTAACACTACCACCAATGTAGATGTTGCAACTAAGGTAGAATCAGAAGAACAAAAATTCAAACTAACAATAAATAAACTTTTCAAATATGTTAAACATGTTCACTTTATAGACAAACAATTCGCATGTAAAACGCGTTCCATCATCACGCATGAAGCGTGTGCCGTAACACTTGTATATATAAATTTTTTTTATTAAACCATATACGCATATATTAAATGCATATATATATATAATATTATTAATTGTTAAAACACAAAATATATATATTTTGAAAAAGTACATACACCGGGTCTTGCTGTAGCGACCCGCAAATTTATATCCTTTGAGTTGATAACAATTCACTCCTGTTTAACTCAAATTGTACGAAAAAGCGAATAAATATGGTAAAGAAGAAGAAAGAGGTGGAAGAAAAATAAACAACAACACGGAATCTCGCAATCGCAGCAGAACAAAATATAATATATAATAACAGATTTTTATACAAGAGAAACTGTATTTGATAATATACATACAATCATCAGAGTACAACAATTCAATACATCAAAATGGATAGTTATAATAACTTGTCCTCACACAATGAAAATATAACCAAGTATGGAGATACATCTCTATCATCCAGCTCGTCTCCTGAGCTCCATTGCATTCTAACCTGAATCTGTAATACTCGGTCTGACCCGAGCATTCCCTTACGATAACCAAAACATTTTACAGAAAATCCAGCGATATTATGATAATGTCTAAATACAAATACTTATCCAAATAGCTCGAAATTGTTACATTAATTAAATTCCAGCATACTAGGCTCTACAAACAAAACCATAGGGCTCGTATTGGAGAATGGATCCCATACAAACGATTGGGCCACTGGGGTACCACCCACCACAGTACACCTCTAAAACAATGTACCGAGGACCTCGTCGGGATCCCCTGCTACGCAAGACCGGCCTACCCCTGACCTGGATAGACCGAATATGTTATCACCATGGGTGTTCCCACCCTTACAATTAAGCGCTCCTTCTTTCATGCACAACCATATCCATAATATATAGGTTTCCTATGATATTTAGAAAAGTGATAACATACCCTAATAGGGTGCGACCCACTTAGCTTTGTTGCATCTCCATTGTTTTAGTCATTCTCGGTTGATGAGACTTGAGGCTAAGTATTACCTTTCAATAAACGATTCCACTTAGAATGATCATCGTCCTCCAATGACGATGTTCTGATAGCATTCATCCATACAAGTTGTCCTGGGTCTGGACAAACCGAATCACCGTCTTCATTATTTTCACGGTATTTATTCGTAACGTTCAAATCGAATCGAAGGGGTTTCCGGATAATTAAATCCGATCCCGGTGTCTTCGAAACGATTAACGAAATTGGCCAATATTGATAATTGGTAATTTAACTATCAGTAAAACATCCATAAGCAGACACCAGACCTTATAATACATTTTCCAAAAGATATTCTTTTCCAAATACCTTTACAAGGTATATATTTCAAATTCCTTTCCATATTCAAATATTTGGAAATAATTTTCAATATTTAAATCCATAACAGGATATCCCAAAACATTTCAACACTTAGGAAAATATTCTAAGTCCATTTTTCAAAATCATCTCAAGTATCAAAACTTAAGAATTTTCTTAGCTTATCTCCTGCATCCTCGAAACTATTAATAAATTTCTTCTTACAATGTCCAAACCGGATATACTTATTTATAATCTCATCTAACCATTTGTACTTGTTTAATGAATTCCAATTCTTTTCGAAGTTTTCACATTTAAACTTTTGGAAATTTTCTTAAGTCTCTAGAATTCCATTTATAGGATTTCTCTTATAAAATCTCATCCTTTAAATAAACCCCATCTGCACATCTCGCGAGAATTTATAAATAAATTTACAATCATTTCAAAATTATATATATATATATAATGAGTATTTTTAAAGAATAGTAATTTATTTTTAAAATATGTTAAAGGTATTATTTAAATATTGAAAACACTTTTATAAACATCAATAACTCATTTTTAGATAAACAAATAAATCTTTAAAGGTGATTTTAAAAATTAGAATTTATTAAATAAATACTTAATATTTGAAAATCTACTTACCGGAGTATTTCAATCTCAGCTAGTTTAAATTTCATGGTCTAAATAATAAAAAATTTCTTTTACAAAAAACTTACTTCTTAAAATTAAAAATATATTTTTAAAATCTCAATAACCAATTCAACTAATAAATTCCTCTCGAATTACATCACATCACTTCCATTCAGATCTCCTTAACCATTCTCATTTTCAAAAATAGTTCCACTATTTTTCTCACTCTATTTCTTTATTCTAATATAATTTCACTTATGAATTTTATATTTCCAATTTAGCAACTAATGTAAACATCGTTTATAAATTCTTATACTCCTTTGAAATTTACGTGTTTTTAAAAACAATCTTATTTATAAAATTCCATTTTATAAATCCATTTCTTTATAATCCTATTTATAACTTCCAATCTATTTTTTTATATCGACTTTAACTCCTTTTTATATTCTTTTATATAATTCATTTTTAAAATCTCCATTTAAAAATTTACAATAGCTAAGTATAACCAAAATCAAATACCTTTCTGTAACTTAATTTCTTTAAAATAAACCCAATTCCAATATAAATATTTTTATATCAAAAGTTCCCTTTTATCCTTAAATTTTAAAAACATGTTTGTGGTATTCAAAATATTAAAATTCAGGCCAGTGCTACCACAACATTCAATAATTCAAATTACAACATTAATCAATAACTGATTATCTACATGCATCATATATCACTATATATGAAAAATAAAGAATATATTTGAGGAATCCAGTTGGATCTCTCGAACCTGTTTCCCTGCATCCACAGATATTAATACAACATAGAATACCAATCCCACTTCGAGGGGGATATCATGGTATATAGGGTCATCTGCTATTATGCGGGGCACATAGGGTCTCATCTGCTATAATATGCGGGAATATCACTCCAAATACTAGTGTATATATATACACTACTATATATACAATATAATATCATTAAACAGAAAATCAATTCAACCAAACATCCAAAATTAATTTTAACTATTTAAAATATAGCAATCCAAAAAGAGTGAGAAATACTCATCTTGATTTTTAAATTGCTAATCATTCCAATTTGATTTCTTCTGCTCAAATTCTACAGCTACGAATCCTATATGACTTATTCCGTGCGATTTCACCTCGTATGAGAAGTAATAAATTTTATAAGTTGACGTTTTTAAATATAACTAATAAATTAATTCCTTAATTTCAAATCAAAACTAATTACCCTCGTAATAAAATGTTATTGTATTTAAAAATTTACCGATTTTAAAATGAAAAAAATTACAATTAATTACAGTCATTACTTAACTCATAAAACAAATTATCATACTAACTTTTAAATTTTTAAACCTTAATTACCTCACTGCCACCTTGTCTCGTACATATTCGAACGCCTCGACGGGTCGCGGCCCCTCAAATGCTTCTTTAAGTCGCCAGCCAGCTACCATCTCTGCCTGATCATACAGCTTCCAGCCATCGCGACCTTATCTTTCCCAAAATCTCATCCTCGAACAACAACACTAGGCCGGCCCTTCCCTGCTGTCGTCGCAGTCCCTTTCTAGCCGCCATCGACTTCTAGTTGGCATTTCCCTAATTTCCACGTTGACTTCACCAACCACGAACGCAACCGAGAATCGCCTACCACACGCATCCTTGAATCCACCACTACCTCACCACGCCTTCCCGAGTCCATCACCAGTTCTCTATACTCCACACCCTCGCACAATCATATCCATACCACGCCTCCACCTTGCATTCGAAATACTATCGAATAACGATACCTCCTAACCTCGCGCCTTCATCGCACGCGAATTTTCTAGTACGTGATTCATCGCATTATCGAATTTCTTCTATTTCATGAATGACGAACTGGAGAGAAGAGGAATTGATATCGCGATTTTGTCTTGCCCCTCGTTTTATTATACAGAACAAAATGATTTCGTTTTATTTCTTTTTTCTATTGAAATGAAGGAAAAGAGGAGTGAAGACGTGATTTGAACGGGTTTGATTTTGATTTTTGACTGAAAACAGAGAGGGTGGACACAAATTAAAGTTGAGGGAAATGGCGTGTCGTAGAAGGTAGGGTTTTTACTTAATGATTTATAATGTTATCTAATAATAAAATATCTCATTTTAGCGACTTAAATTTTCGATCTCCTATAAAGGCGTGTCGCTAGGCGTTTATAATGTTATATCCCTATTCGGAATGAAATGGAACAAGTTTCGAGTCCGAATTCGATCTTATTGCGAAGATGGCTTTTTGGATCCAATTATTATACTAAATTTTGATATAAATTTCAATGCGTTTCTATCCCGTACAACCAAACGATAACTCCAAACCCTACGATATTTAAAATCCAATAATAATAATTACGGAACTGGTTTCGTTAAATTCCAAGACTGTGTACCGGTTCGCTATTTTAACGTGTCGATTAAATTAACGATTTCAAAATTTTATGAAATCGTTTGAAATTTCAGTTTTAAAAACTTATTAACTCAATTATAACTCCAGATCAAATATTTAAAATCGTTAAAATATTATAAATTAAACATCGAAAAATTTAAGTCGTTACACTTGCGCATTTTAAATATTATACACACACACATACACATCCGTATAGATATATATTAAAATAAATAAAATTATATTTGAAATTTAAATTTTGAATATTAAACTTTCAATATTATTCTAACTAATATTTTGTAATTTTGAATTGTAATATATATAACTTTATAATTTAAAATTAATTTTGAAGTCTATTTTAAATTCTCGGTTTATAAATTAATATTTTAAATTAAAAAATGTTTTTTATTTTCCAGCCGAGAGTTTGTTAAGTGATATATAATTTTATAAAATATAAAACATAATTTATAATATATATATATATATTAATATAATTAATTTATATGATTAATCGATATAAATATTATTTAACAACGTTCTCACATACTGGTTCTCCTTCTACAAAGCTCCAACTTAGGTCATTAATCAATTCTCTTTGCGGTGAGCCTTCTTTTGGAATAGTTCGACTAGAGTTACTGTGGCTAGCTGCTTGATGTCTTGGGGCAGTGTCTGTCGACCCAAGTCCTAGGCTGGCATTCTCAACCTCGCTCACTTCATTATGGCTCTTCTTCCAAAATGGAGTTGGAACCTACTTTCAGGTAGCACAAGCCTTGGACCCAGTGGATTTCTCAATGCCACTACAATGGAGTCTTTAGCTTACCGGACCTGAGATTGATCCCTTCTGCTACATCCTCAACTTTCTGGAAGGATATCCTTTCTTGTCTTCACCAATTGCACATTTGCACTTCAATCACTCTGGGTGATGGGACTCAAATTTCATTCTGGACTGATCAATGGCTGGAAAACATGGTGATTTCCCCTCTCTATTCTTGTTAGCAACTAACAAGTGCATTTTTAGTTGGCCAGGTTTTCGACGATGGAAGATGCAGCATTGAATTTGCTAAAAACATCATTGGCGATAATTTGATCACTCTATGCTCGCTCCTACATCTCACGCTAACATGATGATTACTGATAGGCATTAACCGGTTCTGGATAATTAACGGTCAATGTATGACTTTATGCCTACTTTGGTATGATTCTCAACTTTGTCACCTTTGGGTAATTAAGGCCCCTCCTAAATATAATATTCATGCATGGCGTGTTTTATTAGGCAAGCTTAACATAACAAAATGCCTACCAGGAAAAACCTGGGTTATACGCGATGTTGATTCCTTTGCTCGAAAAACACTGATTCATGTAAACACACTATGACCGTGATTTCTCTTTCCAAATTTGGGCGACTTATGCCTCTAACCTGAGAATTCGAACATCCCTATCTAAATGCAATATTTTTCGATGCTTGGAGACTTTCGCCCCCTCATCCACTAAAGCCTTACTTTCCCTAGCATTCATCTAGGCAGTTTGTTATGAAACAAAATGATCGTTGCTTAAAATCCATTACTCACAATTTTTTGATAGTATTTTACAATAATTTATACTTATTTAATTCTTGGATGGATTCTCCTCAGGAGCGAACCTAGCATTTCATTCAAGGTCCAGACTCGATGAGAAGCACCAACCAGGGAGGTTGGTAGGTGGTAAAGTGGGCTATTTGCGACGAGACTAGGGGTTGCTTCTGTATATTAAAATGTATGTTTTGCTTGAGTAGGTTTATGTTGGTAATGTGCCATATCATTTACTAACCAAAAATAATTATAAATATAAAAATATATACTAACATACAATCAATCAAATTATGGCAATATAACTGTAAATCGGAAGTATTACCTAACTAAAGATATACTATATATGTAATATAAACATTAATAATCATATAATGATTACGAATGTATCTTACACCCAATGCCTGAAAGTACACCTAAAAATGATGGGATCCGCTCCTTGAACTGATTTCCAATCTAATAGAGCACCAATCCATGAACTGATGCCCACTAGCTATCAAATAGAGCTTTGTCTTGATTTGAACTTGAGTTAATGGAGGAGGATAGGGTTATGGTTCGGCCGGAAATAGGGTTGGATAGAGGCTTTAACAAACTTCAAAAAGGTGAGGGTAGAGATTATTGTATAGAGGAGAATTTAGAGACAAATTAGGATTTAGATCCTCATTTGTTACTTACTCATTCTCTTCCATCCTAGCTATCCAAATCAAAGCCCTCTAAAAAGCAATCATATGGCCATATATAACCCCATTATAGTCAAATGTAACCAGCCCATTCATGGGCTTTAGATCCATTTAAAGCTAGAACAAAATATTTTACATTTAAATCCAATTTAAATGCTTATCGATATCGTATATTGATTAATATATTTATAACTTTTACAAATACATTTAATAATATTTTTTCATTAAATCAAAACCAAATTTTATAATTAACATTTCACTAATATTAATTAATTAATTTAGTTTACAACAATTACAAATTAATTAATCATTTGGTCAAAGGAGTATTCATTGTTTTTGTTGTGTGACTTATTAGGTTTAAATTTGATCAACGACTAATATCGAACTATTCAAATATTAACGTTCACATATCACATAGCGGGTGGTGTGACATTTTGGCCAAATTTATCACTTACTTGGTTCTGGTAAAATCCAATTTACTTTATTCACCCGATTGTGCTTTTATTTACGCTGATTCTCTTCACCAAAACTATCACTTTAAACTTTTGAAATTTTGGCGATGGTCAAAATTCCAATATCGTCCATATTCAACTCTATAACCCAAACACAAAGTCTTTGGTTCAATAATAATAATTATTATTATTAAGTAAAATGCTCTGATTAAAGACTTTGACTTTGAGTTGACTTCATTTGACGATGATACTAATCTCATATAACTATATAGATGAATCATTTCTTGAATAATGTTTCATTTCCAATGCTTCCATTCGATCTAACTATAGTCGTTCAATGGATATCGTGCCATAATTTAATTATAAAAAATACACAGCTTCCACATTGAATTAATGGTATTCTCGAGTCAAGAGAACCGTGTAATTTTGTCTCGTCGATATTTTCTGTTTGACCTTAGTTATATTAACCAACAGAAAACTATCTAGTGAATCAATCCATAGTTATCCAATAACTATCAGTACATAACCTCTTGATGCCCCTAGCAACCATGAGTAATACACTACCAATATTTAGATGGTGTTACGTATTCTAGTCTCAATGAATGTATTGATATCCAGTCTTGATACGTCTTTACTAAGAATATTTAAAATGGTATTTTTATTTTCATTGTGATAAGTTACCCATGGTTACAACATTTTATAACTATTATCATAAAACATACCATTTATGGATTTTGTATTAAATATACTTTTAATTAAATTTATTAATTAATATAATACGTTATATCAAGTATACAATAGAAAGAAAATACCATTTATTTCGAACAAGATTGGTTATTGAGTTGATATATATAACAATTTACATAATTGCCTCTAGGGCATACCCTTAACTCGATTAATAGAAGGTGTGACACTCCACTATTCCTAACATTTAAGATAAGTAACAAACCCGTCAAACTATGTTTGCACATTAACTTCAGATATAAAAATAGTGGGTCATTTTTATATAATTCGAAAATCTAAAACATGAACATAAAGGAGAAGACCTCACAACAGAATTAAATAACAATATACATATATCTCAACAATGAATAACATACAAGACACAATTCAATGAATAAATTTTTTATATCTTCCCATGCATCAGCCATTATTAAATTTATAGGTAATACAACAATTATATGGCAGAAATATTTTTAGCAAGCAACATCTAAGTCTACATGCAACCAGACTTCTTTCCTTTCTTTAGTCCCTACCTACAAGCATTAATACAACATAAAAAGAAAAGAAAAAGGTAGTCAACTATGTATAGATTGTGTCTAACCCTATATACCTTAGCCCAACTCAAGAGACACAGTAGTTATTTCATGGGAAAAGACCACCAACATTCCTTTTAAGGATCAAACCTACATCGTTCTATTTTCTCCTATTCTCGTGCCTCAAATACTTGTTAGCACATAACATTGTACAACATTAGCAGCCAAGCAACCATATAAGTAGAAAACATCATATTCCATTATGTTGCCACAATTAGTTATCATAAATAAGGAGTAACAAAAATAATAGTAGCAACATATAGCTATAAAACATCACACGAGATCAACAATACTCAATGTCAACCCTAACATCAAATAATTTGTCAATAATAAACACCGATATATATGCAATAAGCACTCATCATTAGTACAAAGTCAATATCTTAAATGAAAGCAAATGTGTACTGACTATTCCATATTAGTAACACGACATCAAACTCTCCAAATGCATACTAACTACTTTATATTAATAACACAAACATCAAACTCATCAAATGCGTACTAACTTCTCTATATTAGAAACTTAAACATTAAACTCGTCAAATGCATACCAACTACTTTGTATTAGTAAAACAAACATCAGACTCATCAAACTTGCACTAACTACTATATTAGTGGCATGAGCATCAATGCCATCAATACAACAAAACCATAATTAACTATACAACATCTTGAATTAGTTGCCTGGATGCAAATTTGTTGTGTATGTGTATACATACATATGTATGTATGTACATATGTATATATGTATGTATATAATTTTGTAGTCAAACATGTTCATAACAAAGGTGGTTGTTTTCTTTTATATACCTTGTTATATTGTGATATAACTAATTAAGTAATTAATTTAAAGTGTATTAATAAGAAAATCCTTGAATGAAATATTGTGTGACTATAATTGCAATCATGAGTAACCAATCACAAAATAAAATAATATCTTGTTAAATATTCATGATCGATATATTTCAAAAAAAGATATAGATACATTTATGGAGATCAAAATGCATAACGCTCTGCAAATGTTGAATAGTTTATTACTCATTATAGTTGGTAGCACCAACGGGTTATGTACTTGTAGTTATTGGAGAACCATGGAATGACACATTCGAGAGTTTCCTATTGGTTGATAACAACTAAGTCAAACAAGAAATATCATTGTATCGATGTTACATAGTTCCCTCGACTTGAGAATATGTTGAAACTTCAATATAGATATTCCACTTTGACTATAGTAAAATCATGGTGTGACGATTTATTAAGCGACTATAGTTGGGTCTGAGTTGAAGCGTTAGAAGTGAAACACTGTTCAATAAAGAACTAACCTCCTTAGTTATATAAGGTCAGTATCATGATCAATTATACTCAACGTGAAGTCAAACCAATCTAGCCAGAGTATAACGGCTAATAAAAAAACATTTTAATCGATCCAAGGACTTTGTTTATGGACTAATGCAGTTGAAGCTGGATATATTGAAGTTTTGACTAATTCCAAATTCCATACATCCTAATGCGATAGGTGATGGCGAAGTAAATTATCATTGCTGCTAACCTAAAAAATGGATCAACACCCTGGAGCATACTATGAAAGCACCAGCCTTGTTATGACAGAGAAAATATAATAGAAAATAACAAAAAAGTAAACGAGGGACATAGATTTTTATAGTGGTTTGATTGTTAACTAATCCTACGTCCACTTTATAACTTTGCTTATTGGTTTGATCTTGATAGGATAAGATTACAAAGAGATCAAAGAGAATTAGTCACAATTACAAGTATTAGACAAATTCTAAGTCCTAGAATTGCCTAAAAGAACTGCCTTGATGAGTATTAAGTAGAGAGAGTTAAAGAAATGACAAGGCTTCGGTGTAGTAATGGCAGAAACCAAATCTCATTTTGGTTGCAGGTAGGCTTGTATTTGTAGAGGTAGCAGTCGTATTGGGCCAACGTAGGAGTTGGAGTATATTCCAGATAGAGGCTCGAGATAATGCTTGAAGTCGTGAACCCATCTGGGTTAACACTACATGTTGGTACCGATCTCTTAAGTCGGTGTCGACATCTGTGCTTAAACCCAGGTAGGTTGGTTCTTTTGCATGCTTTATCATTCATGATTTTAAGGTGTCCTATGCTATTTCCATCGGTTGTCTGCTTATTTCCAAAACAGCACGGTTTCAGCCTTTTTGCCTAAGAGATCAGTGGTGACTTTTTTCTTAGCTCGGAGTGACATGCAATTTTTATAGCACTTTTCGAATTCCATATGGAGGTGCCCCGAGAAGCTGCAACATCTATGGAGCTAAAATGAGATGTTGGTACCTACATGGAGGGCGGTAGCAACATCTCTCCTTAGTGTATTTTGAGCCTAAATTTCTTGAGCTCAATTCCCTAGTCATTTTAAGCGTGCATCCAAGCTTTCAAGCCATTGCCCTCGTTTGAATCTTCAAAGTCAAGTTGAAATTTGCTTTGCTAAAAAGCGGGTTAACACTTGCCCCCCAAAGTATGCCTTTAGAATATAAGATGTGCTTTGCTCAAGAACAAGTTTATGTCATCAGTCTTCGATAGTTGAGCTCTTCGGCTACTTCAATATTGGCGAATCATGCAGTTCCTTTAGAGTCTCTTGTCAATCACGGGTCATTCCAAACACGTTATACCATATGACTCTGGACTCTGACTAAGTGTTATCTATACATCATCATCATTCCAAATCCATTACGAGTTATTACATCACATATATTACATCAAAATCATCCCGTGTCCATCCAAGATTTAATTCATTACCATTCTGATTTCTTTCAGAGTTATTAAAATCATCCTGTATTCGTCCAGGATCATATGTTTAATTCCAATTATAGAGTATTCAAATCCTTTTATCAAATCCTTTTTTATTCTTAGGTTCGATCTCTCTGGATCATTTTTCATTTGCTTTAACATGCAATCTCTCCTAATCCTTTTATATTCAGTTTTATTGGGCAATCTCTTTGAATTTTTTTATATTCGGTTTAATATACGAGCTCTATGGATCTTTTATTGTTTAAGTTAAAGGGATGGTCCCTTCAGATCTTTCATTGTTTAAGTTTGAAGGATGATCTCTCCAGATCCTTGCCGAGTCCGTTTGCTCTTTGACAAAAGGACTTTGTTCGTCGACGGAAATTCTATCGGTTTAGAAAACCGTCGAACAAATTTTGAAATAAAATTAACGCAAGCGCACGGTGTACGAATGTAGCACGTGTAGAATACGGGTCGATCCACAGGGAATTGATGATTTTAAAATTCTATTCAATCAAATTAAACCAAAGTTGAAGAGAATGTTAAGCTAGAAAGAAAATTAGCTAACTAACTAAAAGAAAAGAGATGCAAATATAAGAGTTAAATGACAATTTAGAGAATAAATCCACTCTCTAGATCACATAGTTCAACACATGAAATCATGATCTCTCTTTTATGGTCATTAGTGCTTTAATTGATGTGCTTATCATAAGCATGGCATATTTGTGCTATTGATTAGCCAACATAAACCATCAAACTATAACACATCCCTTAAAGCACTTACTAACTTTAATGAAACTTGACAAAGAAAATGAAAATGAAATCTATTTTAAGTATGGCCTATTAACTATTTATTAGAAATATAGACCATCAAATTTTAATTTCAAATCACTTTCTTATGCCATAATCATATTTTGATAAAGAGGCATTTGTGTTAGTGATTGTTTAAGCATAACCTATTTGGTGTCAACAATATATGCTTCAAATTCAAAGCAAGAACAACAAATAAAACACTTCATTGATCATCATTAAACACAAAAAGAGAGCATGAATTAACAAATAGTTGAAGCTACATAATTAGAGAGCTTCATTACCCCTAAATTGAAGGGGTTTAGCCTCTCGTATTTGTCATTTGATTAACAAATGTAGCTAGCAACATGAAAGCAAAAAAAAAGAAAAATGAAAGCAAATGAAAAGAAAACTATTCTACTTGCATAAAAGTAAATCTACACTACTAGCATGAAAAGAAATGAACATGTAAGTAAAATGAAACACTAATTAACATTGCATAAAAAGAAAAGAAAATTACATAAAATAAAAATGGCTAAGTAGCCATGAAAAGAGAAAGAGAGCTTTCTTTTATTTAATCTAAACTAAAATAAAGAGAAGGAAGCCTAAGAGAGACTAAGTAAGAGGAGGTGATTACATGAAACATATGGGTATTTATACATGTATGAAACCCTAATTCATATTTTTAGGGAATGCCCAAAATGCCCTTGAGGTAGTGTGGCCACTAAGTAATCATTAGCATGTCATAATCCCCCACTTAAATGTGCATGAAGCTTTAATGGCCTTTAGCATGTGCATTAGCTTCTAATTGAAAAGTAAGGTGGTGGGTAGGTGGGGTCCTCCATGATCTTCACTTTGAATTATTTCCATCTTCATTCCTTTGTGTTATTTTTGTGCATGCATATCTTCTTCATGAAATAACTTGTAATTGAAATCAAATTCCTACAAAATAGTATGGAAATTTCTAATTAATTTTTCTCAAAGAAATATATGCACACAAATGACCGTTTTGCCCCTAAATGAAGATGAATATGTGACAATTTGAAATTAATCTGAATTTTGGTTAAAACAAGTTAAAATACCCAATATGATCATTTATTCAAATTAAATAGATTAAATATGGTGGTAAAAATATGCATATTACGTGCACATCAAACACCCCCCACTTATCTTTTTATTCGTCCTCGAATAAAGAAAAACTAAGATAAATCCGTTTTCGTAGGGAGCACGATTGCATTGAGCGTATGCAACAAGCCGTTAAACCTCTGGGTGTCCCCAGTAGGACGAGTGTTGTCTTGTAAGGGTTTTCAGCGGATACTACCCACAAAATCCAAATGCAGGATGAAAATATTTACAAAATGAAAGATTTATTTACAAAGAGATGAATGCGAGTTTTTAAAAATATTTACAAATGAAGGACTTACTTTTAAATCAACACAAATAAGTTAAATATAGGTTTCGGTCATTATCTTGAAAATTTAAGTCATTTACTCGTCAAAATTTCCAACAAAAATTAAGTTATCATAACACATAGACTATAGTTTAACTTGCTGTTTCAGTTGATAACAAAGTGTAATTATAAAATGGATCCTTAATTGATTATCAAAGTTTATCAAAGTGGTATTTTCATTTCTTTTCAATAACAAATCAAATCAAATAAGTAAAAATGTGCTAGGATTTCAACTGCTTGCTCTCTCATTATTTGCAAGAAAAATTACACACCTAGCTCAGGTAAACTGAGGCTAGATATACCACCCATGCACTGCCTTTCGAGCTTATGTGAAGGGAGTACAAAGCATGGCGAGTGCACACACTTTCGTGCATACACCTGTCGACCGTAGGTGGTTTTTATTAAGTTTGTTTTTTTACATGTGTTCCATACATGCATAACCGTAAGGACTTTTAAATGAGTATGAAAGCACATAATCAAAGATTCCAAGTAATTCACCCATGCATAACCGTGAGGACTTTTAAATGAGAGTGAATACTTGGATGTTATTATTTTTTTATTTTTATATTATTTTTTAAAAGGGAGAGAGAGTTTTGCAAAATCATCTTAGCACCATTTAACTTAGAAGACAAAAAAATGTTATATCTTTACTTTAAATCAACCACTTTTTAAAACAAAGATTTTCAGTTAGGATGTATTTCATAATTAACACGTATGAATCTTCCTATATACTAGTTAAACCATTGTTATTTGTAGTCAAACTTCATTTTTATTTTTGTTAAGACGAATAAATTTTCAAAAATTACAATTTAATAAACCAATGCCATATATTTATCCTATAGTGTATCTTTAAAAATAAATCAAAATGCTTATTTTTTTTTATGTTTTTGTTCTTTTTTTTGGGTTTGAAAAGAAAATGTAAAATAAATTATGAAAAGTCAAAAAAAGAAGGCGAGTCTCCCCCCACGCTTGATTTTGACCGTGTCCCCACAGTCAACCCAAGTGAAAGGAACGTTTATTATTATTTACATGAAAATGAAATGTATTTACACGGCATCAGAAAGTATATTGTTAAAAAGTAAATGAAACGGTCTTCCAAAGACTGATTCATTTGTCTCGTCAAGTATGCGAGACACAGCTTAAGCGCGAAAAACCAAACCGTAAAAGATTTCGAAGTTGAACATTGATTTGGAAAAAGGAATGTTGTTTTATTGAAAATTATACAAGTTGTTTTGTTTCGATGATTTTTGGGGTCGATAAAACAATTGATTGAAGTTCAAGTTTATTTTCACCAATTTGAAATTCAAGCTTATCATTGAAAATATTTTCAGAGTTATTGATTTCAAAATCAAAATGGTGATTTTCATCTTCCTCGTAGGAATTTAACAACTCGTTTTCAAAAAGTCCATAAAACTCATGTTCGTTAAATTCAACTTCCTTTGTTGGATTATCAACAACTTCATCGTGTAAATCGAGTTTAAAATTCAAAGTTGTCGTATTCAATTTTTAGAAAAAGGATGATCAAAGTTTAAATCAAATTTCGCACCCTCAAAAGAATTGAAATCCAACTCAATTACTATGTTTTCAACAACTTCGTTGAGATTTTCGTTTTCAATTTTGAAAGTTATTATTTGAAAATCATCGATTTGGGTAAAAGGTGGATTATCACTTGACTTGTCACACGTTAGAATTTGTGTATGTTTATCACGTTGATTCAAATATGTTTCAAGCACCAAATCTATGTGATCATTGTACATTTCATTCATTTGTTCAACAAAGTCAAATTTGTGATTATTAACTTGAAAGTTTTTGATTTGGATTTGTTCAGAACAAGAATCGTCAATTTCGATAAACAGTGGATTATTATTTGATTCTTTACAAGTTGAGATTTGATTGTGATTTTCACGAAAATTTTATATTTTTCAAGTAATAAATCCCCGTAATCTTTTTCCATTTGCTCAACAAAGTCAAATCCATGAATATTAGTTTGAAAATTTTCACTTTGAATTTGTTGATAACCAAAGTTTTCAATTGTATCGTGGTCGAGATTATTCCCATTGCCAAAATTATATGAAAATTGGTTCACATTTTCGTCTTGATTTTGAAATTTATTTTGAAGCTCGAAATTGAATTGGCATGGGTTATACTCGAAATCATTTGAATTTTGAAGTGAATTAAAATTTTGATTATGTTGAAAATTTTGACTTGAGTTATCACACAAATAAGAATTACACAAATCATTTATCATTTGATTTTGTTGTGTAGAGATTTCAAGTAGAGATGAAATGCTATTTTCGAGATTCGAGGGTTGGTCATCGTTTTGAAAACATTGTTTTTCAAAATTCGAATTGTCTAAAGAATAGTTGTCGTTAAAATATTCATACGAATTCGAAGCGAAATCATATGGATTATATTGATTTTCACAACTACTGTAAAATTCAAGTGAGTAGGGGAAAGGAAACTCAGACATTTTCAAGAATTTTTTTTTGTTTTTTATAAAGGAAAAATATTTACAAGTAGAATTTATTTTTTAAAATGGAAAATTGATTTTTGTTTTGTTTTTGGATTTTCAATTTTTTTTTGCCTTTTTTTAAAAAGATTTTATATTGTTTTGGATTTTTGAAATTTCAAAGGAAAAGGATTTAAAAATTCCAAAGAAAAATAAAAGAAATATTTACAATTTTCTTTAGTTTTGGATTTTATAATTTTTTTTAAATATGCATGAACTAATGCAACTAAATGAATGCAAGGTTATAATTACAAATTACTTATCCTAAGTTAACCCAAAATTGTATAATCACACATTGTCTTAGATAAACAAGATAGTTCTCAGCCAGGTAACAGACAGGATTTATCGGTGCACCACGAATCACCGTAGCAATGCAGCCGAAGGTTTAAGTACCTTCAGAGGAATAACCACTATAATATTTACGAATCACCGTAATATTTATAAATGGTTATTACTCTGCCGTAGCGTAGACACCGAGAAATTAAATTGTTCAAAGAAGACAAATTGTCAATATACAATTAAGTGTTATTGATGTCTAACCGTTATTATTAATCAAAATTCTAGGATGAAATGCAAAGAAGAAATTAAACATGTATTAACAATGCAACTACAATGAAATTTGTTTTGGTTTTTTTTATATATATGTAAAGACCAACAATGCAAATAAATAAAAACAATAGATATATACAATGCAAGGCAAATAAAAAGAAAAGTATAAATAAGCAAGTAGTTTTTTTTGGGGCAAGCTCAGCGAAGCACACAATTTATTTTGGAAAGCGGTTTTCTTTTGTCTCTGCTTCGACAACCTGAAAATAAAAACAAAGATATATACAATTTTTTTTTAATATCAAAGAAGTAACTGAAACAAGGGAGAAATCAAAATCAAATGAAATCAAAAGAAGCAAAACAAAACAAATTCAAAGATTTTTTATTTTTTATTTTTAAAAAAAAGAGAAAAAGAACTTAAAACAAATTTAAAAAAAACAAAATAAGCTGCAATAACACAAAACAACTTCACAATTGCAATTTCAAAAACAAAATTCACTCACACACACAAAGGCCCAGTCCATAAACCATATCAATTTTTGTTTTATAAAAACATGCAACTCACTATTTTTCACCCAATTGAAAAATAATCTCCAACACACGCACGTAACAGCAGAATAAATTTCTTACCAAACGCACTCAATTCCCAAGCTTCAAATCGAAATTTTCAAGATTCAATTCAAGATTCAATCAACTAGTGATGAGATTCGGGTTTTGGTTCCTTGCAAGTTGGAGTTCGCGAAGGGGATATGGCGATTTGGGGAGCGGTTGTTTGAGGGTTGTCGATGCCCGCGAATTTGGTTGCGGAGGTGGTCTGGTGGGTAGTCAAAGTTGCGACAGCGATGGATTTGGTTATCGACTGGCAGTGGAATTTTTTAGGGGTTTCGCTATCTGGTTGCAGTTCGAGTTCAGGCGATTGGAAGGCGGTGCGATTGACAATTGATGGTAATGAAATGGAGTTGGTCGATGTCAATGTGAGGCGGTTTCAGTTTGAACTGTGCAATGATGTTTGTTCTAGGAGCAGTATTGGTAGTTAGTGATTATTGAAGTATGGTGTCTGCTGCAATGTTGAAATGGTGGTGCTGCTGGTTTAGTTTGTCGAATTGGGTTGCTCTGGTTGTGGTTGCAGGGAGGATGAAGCCGTAGGCTGTTTTGGTTGACAGGAAGATTGAACTTGGGTTGAAGATGGTCAGAGGACGAAGTTGCTGGATTGGTAATGCGTGGAGGAATTCTTATCAGTGTGATGTTTGTAGAAGGAGATGATGTCATTCGGTAGGGGTAGTGGTCTAGGATGGATGATGTTGTTGTTTTGGGTTTCTGGCAGGTCGTAGTTTGATGTTGATGGTGATGGGTTGGCAGCAGTTAGGATAGTGGTGTTTTGGAAGTTGTCAGAAAGGTGAATTGTTTTGTGTGGTGGGGGTATTTGCAGGTGGATGTTGAAGTAGAAGGCAAGAGAGTTGCAGGCTGTAGGAGTGTTTGTTGATGAGTTTGAATGTTCAGTGTTGGACAGTGTTAAGTGGTGGAAGATGGAGCTGTGTGCAGTGTCATTGTCTATGTGAGTTGTTTCTAGGCAGTGGCAGTAGCTTGTGTACACTAATTGGTTTGGAAGGAATGTGTAACATGGAAGTTGTTGATGTGAACACTATTGATGGTTTGTGGACTGAGGAATTGAGTTGGTTGTGTTTGTTTGGAGGAGCTGTTGTTGTGACAGTGGATGCAAGATGTGAGTAGCAAGTAGATGTGAGTAAATGGTGGTGGTAGGGGGACAGTATGGTGATATCGAAGGGGATGTGAGTGGTAGCAAGGGTGAGTTGATGATCTATGGTAATGTTGTTGAAGCCGGGGATTGGAGGACTAAGTGCAGGAAGAGTGCACAAAACTGTGCACTGTTGAGTTACAGTAAGTAGTTTGATAGAAGGCAGAGAGGAAAAACTGTGAGGCAGAGAGAAAGTGGTAAACAAAATGAAATTTGTATGCAAAGATAAAATGCCAAATTGTAAATGTATTTGAAAATGGGATGATTTTTTTTTTCAATTGAGATTGTGTGAATGATTTTTTTATTTTTTTAGAATATGAAATGCAAATGGAATTAGAACAACCACAAATACACAAATGAAAATGCAAGCAAAAATCAAACAAAAACACAAATTCTTTTTTTTTATATAAATGCAAACATACACAACAAACATACAAATAAAATCACACAAAAATAATCCGAAGAACAGAAAATTAAAATCAAAACAATTCCCCGGCAACGACGCCAAAAACTTGTTCGTCGACGGAAATTCTATCGGTTTAGAAAACCGTCGAACGAATTTTGAAATAAAATTAACCGCAAGCGCACGGTGTACGAATGTAGCACGTGGCGAATACGGGTCGATCCACAGGGAATTGATGATTTTAAAATTCTATTCAATCAAATTAAACCAAAGGTGAAGAGAATGTTAAGCTAGAAAGAAAATTAGCTAACTAACTAAAAGAAAAGAGATGCAAATATAAGAGTTAAAAGACAATTTAGAGAATAAATCCATTCTCTAGATCACATAGTTCAACATATGAAATCATGATCTCTCTTTTATGGTCATTAGTGCTTTAATTGATGTGCTTATCATAAGCATGGCATATTTGTGCTATTGATTAACCAACATAAACCATCAACCTATAACACATCCCTTAAAGCACTTACTAACTTTAATGAAACTTGACAAAGAAAGTGAAATCTATTTTAAGTATGACCTATTAACTGTTGATTAGAAATATAGACCATCAAATTTTAATTTCAAATCACTTTCTTATGCCATAATCATATTTTGATGAAGAGACATTTGTGTTAGTGATTGTTTAAGCATAACCTATTTGGTGTCAACAATATAGGCTATCAAATTCAAAGCAAGAACAACAAATAAAACACTTCATTGATCATCATTGAGCACAAAAAGAGAGCATGAATTAACAAATAGTTGAAGCTACATAATTAGAGAGCTTCATTACCCCTAAATTGAAGGGGTTTGGCCTCTCATATTTGTCATTTGATTAACAAATGTAGCTAGCAACATGAAAGCAAAAATAAAATAAAAATGAAAGCAAATGAAAAGAAAACTATTCTACTTGTATAAAAGTAAATCTATACTACTAGCACGAAAAGAAATGAACATGTAAGTAAAAGGAAACATTAATTAGCATTGCATAAAAAGAAAAGAAAACTACATAAAATAAAAATGGCTAAGTAGCCATGAAAAGAGAAAGAGAACTTTCTTTTACTTGATCTAAACTAAACTAAAGAGAAGGAGGCCTAAGAGAGACTAAGTAAGAGGAGGTGATTACATGAAACATATGGGTATTTATACATGTATGAAACTCTAATTCATATTTTTGGAGAATGCCCAAAATGCCCTTGAGGTAGTGTGGTCATCAAGTAATCATTAGCATGTCATAATCCCCCACTTAAATGTGCATGAAGCTTTAATGGCCTTTAGCATGTGCATTAGCTTCTAATTGAAAAGTAAGGTGGTGGGTAGGTGAGGTCCTCCATGATCTTCACTTTGAATTATTTCCATCTTCATTCCTTTGTGTTATTTTTGTGCATGCATATCTTCTTCATGAAACAACTTGTAATTGAAATCAAATTCCTACAATAGTATGGAAATTTCTAATTAATTTTTCTCAAAGAAATATATGCACACAAATGACCGTTTTGCCCCTAAATGAAGATGGATATGTGACAATTTGAAATTAATCTGAATTTTGGTTAAAACAAGTTAAAATACCCAATATGATCATTTATTCAAATTAAATAGATTAAATATGGTGGTAAAAATATGCACATTTACGTGCACATCAGACTCAACGACCAAGCAAGCCCATCCACTCGCTCTTTGATGAGGAGACTTAATTCTTGAACTCCGGTCCCATCTCTCTGGTTGGGACTTTAAGGCAATCTTATCGTATAAGTCCATCAACTAGCTCTCTGGTGAGAGAACTTGCACCTTGCACTCCGGTCCAATCTCAATGGTTGAGACTCTAAGGCGATCAAAATCAGTCATCACTCTTCGGTGGAAGTTCAAAATTCAAATATATAAATCAAAGAAAATAAGTAGAAATCCTAATTATCCATCCTAGACATCTGACTCAGAGCATGATTAAGGACTAATCTTGGTTTTGTGCACGTCTGAGTGGTGCGGGGTTATTATTTTCTTAAGAAATCACCCCAGATATCCGAATTAGAGCGTGACTAGAGACCAATTTGAGTTTTGTGCGTGTCTAAGTGGTCTGGGGTTATTATTGTCCTAAACTGTCATCACAAGCATACAACTCAGAGCGTGCCTAGGGACTATTTGGGATCCCATACATGTTTAAGCGGCCTAAGGTTATACTGCATCATTTATTCAGGTAAAGGAATTGAACTTGACCCCAATCTATCCTGATCATGGAGTTATCATCCAATGAAAGTCTTTGATTCATAATTTTATTCTGCCTCTTGTTCCAATGGTGGGCTTCTAGTTCCAGCTCCTACTATCATGTATTTGTATTTCTATTTGCCACTTTGGCTCCAAGCTCGCCTGTTTCAGGCATTAAAGTTCGTCCTGAATCAAAATCAATCGTTCCCCCGTGTTATGGAGGCATTATTTCAATTTTCTTTGCTCTATCTCCATATGCTCATGCGTTGGTTTCTGGTCTTAGATTTTGAATTCTAATAGCTCTGGCTATTCCTTGTTGTCCCATCCCTTGGAAGCATCCTTCAAGCATTTCATGTTGCCTAGTTAACACTATCCTACATCTCCTTTATCATTCTTAATATCCCTTCTCTGGTCACGTAGTTAGACCGATGAGAGTTTTAATACACCTCCTGACTTCCCTCCGGCTCTGGTTGACTTGCTCCCATTTTAGACTAGTATTAGATCGCTTCATCTTCTCCAAATTTTAGATTCAAGCTTCAATGTTTCAGATCTACCTTTGGATCTCAGTGGAAGCACCAAAATGTTAACCTAAAAAATGGATAACACCCTGGAGTATGTTGTGAAAACACTAGCGCTATCATAACAGAGTAAATATAATAGAAAATAGCATAAAAATAAATGAGGAACGACGATTTTTATAGTGGTTTGGCTGTTAACGAAGCATATGTCCACTTTACAATTTTGCCTATTAGTTTGATCTCGTTAGGATAAGATTACAGAGAGATTGAAAGAGAATAATTCATAAGTATAAGTGTTAGACAGATTCTAGGTCCTAGAATTTCCTGAAGGAACTACCTTGGTGACTATGGAGTAGAGAGAGAGAGAGTTAAAGAAATGACAGGGCTTCGGCGCAGTAATGGAAGAAACTAGATCCCGTTTTGGGTGCAGGTGGGCTTGTATTTATAGAAGTAGAAGTTGTATTGGGCCAAGATAGAAGTTGGAGTACAGTCGGGATAGAGGCCCGAGATAGTGCTTGAAGTTGTGAACCCATCTGGTTTAACACCACATGTCGGTACCGACCTCTCAAGTCGGTGCTGACATATGTGGTTATACCCAGGTGGGTTGATTCTTTTTGCATGCTTCATCCTACATGAGTTTAAGGTATCCTATGCTATTTCCATCGATCATCGGTCGTCCAAAACAAGTCGTATTTTTTTTTTCAAAACAGCCTGGTTTCAGCCTTTTTGCCTAAAAGGTCGAGGGTGTCATTTTTCCTTAGGTCGAAATGACTTGCAATTTTTAAAACACTCTTATAATTTCATATGGAGGTGCCCTGAGAAGTCGCAACATCTATGGAGCTAATATGAGATGTCGGTACCTACATGAGAGATCAGCATCAACGTCTCTCTTTAGTGTATTTTGAGCCTAAATTTTTTAAGCTCAATTCCCTAGTCATTTTAAGTGTACGTCTAAGTTTTTAAGTCGTTTCATCCTCGTTTGAATCTTCTAAGTCCATTTGAAATATGCTTTGCTAAAAAATGGGTTAACAATTTCTATTAGTACCAATTAAGATAATATAAAATATGATTTTACCGAAAAGATGTATAAGTGATGAATTTAGCCAAACTATCATACCACTAGTTAAGGTGACATGTGAACGTTAATATTTAAATTGTACAGTATTAATCACTAATTGAATTCATACATCTAAGTCTTACAACAACATTTGTATATTCTCCTAAAAACCGCACAATTTAATTAGTTTATAAGACTTAAAATTAAGTAAATTAACTAATATTTGAGAAATATTAACTATTATTGTATTTGATGTTTTGAATGCTATTAGTAAGTGGGGTAGCTCCTAGAGATGTTCTGGGAGCTATTAACAATTATTTGGATGTGTGCATGAAAGTAATATATACGTGTATCAATATACGATATCGATATTATTAACCCGCTTTTTGACCAAAGAAGATTTCAACTGGAATTAAAAAGCCAAAATGAAGATGAGATGATTCACGAACTTGGAAACATGATCCAAAGGACTAAAAGATGGATCTCAAAAAGTTGCAAGTTGACTTTTGTCTAAGGAAACCATTTGGTGATAAGTGCTTTCTCTCGGTGATGAGTGGTCCAATCAACCCAATTTGGTCACTCATGCATTATGTACCTTATTTACATCTTCAACCATTAGGGGTTATGTGCTTTTCTCAAAGAATAGTTGAGTAATTCAAAAGATCGATAAGAAGAAGCTAAGAAAGTAGGACAGTTCAAGCGTTATCGACAAAACGACTAAAATCAACTCAAAGTCAATGGAATGGTGCTCAAAACGCATCAAGGAAGAGACAACTGAGTATGAAAACAAGACTCAAAGGTTTAAACTTAAGTAAACCACTCGATATTGAGTGGTTGACCACTGTATCGAGAGGTTTTTATAGCACATAGGCCTATGTGCTTACAAGTTTGTCTCTAGGCTCTCTTCTGGGCTTCGACTCAAGTGGGCTTCTGACTCTATGCTGCTTTTCCCTATAAATATTAACCCTGCTATTACTAAAAGTGGATCGAATCAAAGATCTTCACTCTACTTCTTCTTTACTCCTATCTTCTCCCTCAAATACTCTAGAAACTCCATTGTAAATCTAAGATCCACTAGATTGTAGTTAGATCTGATATATCTAGCTGTAATCTAGAGAGAAAACAACTAATGACAAAGGTTAAAGTGGACATAGGTAGAAAAATATGCAGAACTACTATAAAAATTCTTATGTCTCCTTTTACTTTAAGCTATTTTCTCTTATTTGATTTAGATCTCTACATTTTGGTGCTTTCATCTGAAATTTAGATGTTATTACCATTTTTGGCATCAACGGATATTTATTTGAATAAGCTTTAAATATATTTAATTGCTTAAATAGGCCTTGGAATTTTTTGTGTCCACGTGGGACAAAAATCATGGATGACCATAAGAAAGGAAGAAATGGTGTAAATATTTATTTAGATCCTATTTGGGAACTAAAGAGGAAAATTCTAAAAGAGAGAATTAAAGGTTTTCATTCTCTCCGTAAAATAAATCTTCCTCGTTGATTCATTCATTCGGTCTTTCCTCGTTCTTCTTCCTATTTCATTACTGCCTCTTTTTCTTTCTTTTCTTCTATGGCCTTTCACCCCAAATAACATTTGATGAAATAAGGTAAGAGTTGTCGATTCAATTCTAGCAAGATCATGTGGTGATTCTAGGAACATAGGAGTTGATTTACAAATCAAGGTGTCACAAAGGACTAGATCTACAAAGTTAAAACTATATTTGTTTTTATACTTATATATGTTCACACTATATCCAAATTAATGTATGTAACATATTGGAGTTTGATTTGTTACATATGTTATTTATAAATAAAATTTAAAAGAAAAAGAAAAAATAATGATGAAATTTGATATATTTATTTTGATCTTATGTATTTGTGAATCATCTATTTCAAATGTATTTTACGTGATATTGAACGATACATACACACACGTGCGAACACACACATATATAGATACACACACAAGATGATCATTTATTTAGATATAATCAGACACATGTATTGATGTAAATCTAAAATTGCTGTCTTGAATTTTATTTTTGAATCATTATATATTGCTATTTGCTTAGTCAAAGAAATAAATTTGAAGTTTATTTTGTTAATTATTTTGATTATTATGCATGTATGTATATATATACATACATATTAATTTATCATTATATTGAAGTTTTTTTTATCACATAAACGTATATGAATGTTGGTTTAGACATAAGAAGTCAAAATTAAACATATATGCATAAAACAATATGTTGATCTACTTATATTTTCATACATGTATTTATTGATCGTTTTCTAAAAGTTGCAATTTACGTAATACCATATGTTATATCAACTTTTTGTACTATAAGTAATTATGGAATTTACAAGTTACTACATTTGAATCTGAATTTAATTATAATTTTATAAGGTAGGAAGGTGTAAAGGCTTCATTCTTCTTAGATGCCAATTAGATATTTCCTTAATCAATGTTTTAAACTTGAAATTTATTTCATTAATTTTTTTTAGATTATTATTTACATAAACTTAGTTTTATGGTAATTCACACACACGCGTGCGTGCGTGTAGACATGCACACGCAGTCACACACGCATACATATGCACACACATATTATATACATACATACATGTGCCTAAACTAATACATATGGTACTATTAATCTATATTTATATGCATATAAACTTATTATGTGTATATGTAAGTATAATATATATTTATATACAATAGATATAAATGCCAATATATATATATATGTGTGTGTGTGTGTGTGTGTGTGTGTCTAGTTATACACATGTTTGTATATCATTTGTTACCATGTCATGTTACAAGAGAGAGTGTGATTGTGTATGATATATTTGGATAAACATTGAAATAAATTAATTAATCATATTAATTAATTAAAAATAGAATATTTGAAAATCAAATATGATTTTATTTTAATAAATTAATTGGATTATTTAATAGATAAAATTGGTCCATTAAGATCCAAATAGGGAAAAAAAAATATAATTTTACCCACTCCAACCACTACGAAACGAACTAGATTCCTTCAGTGTATTAAGAGCATGTATAGCCTATGCATTTTAATTAGCCAACATCAGGGGAAAACTAATAAGCTTTGGTGTCTAGGATAGTATGTCTATGCTTGGGGTTGAATTAAAGGTATTTTCTCCTTCCTGGCTACCGGTCTGGCTCAATGGATGGAGTAAGTTAAAAAGGTTGGTCCGGATGTAAGGCCTAAGTTATTGGGCCTTGAGCTAATTTTCAAATTAAATTTTGTTTTAAAATTAAATGTTAATTTTAAAATATAAAAAAGAAATTTTATAAATGTTATAAAATAAAATTAAAAAATTTCAAAATAGTTTTGACATACTAATTTAATATTTTTCAAAACTTTTATAAATATTTAATTAATTTTATTAATTATATAGTAATTATATGTTTATATGTAACTATAAAGGTTATAATTGAAATATTTATCCTAAAGTTGTCTAAGATAAATTAGATAAAATTTTCAAACTTTATGAAACATTAAATTTAAACGTTTAATTAATAAATGATTTATTTTGATAAATAAATAACTGAAAATAATTAAATAAATGTTAATTATTAAAATATATTGATATATACATGTAAATAAAAACTATAACAATATAATAATTGAAATGCTCCATTCAAGGAGCACTAGCTCAATTTATTAGTAGTATGACGCTCCAGATGTAGGTTTTGAGGCCATGGGTTGGAACCCCAAAATCATCAAAATGAGTATTATACCTTAATAAAGTACCACTCTTATACCAATAAAATAATTAAAATGTTCTGATTTCTGAATTTTTTTTAAGAAATTAAACTAAACGAATATCTTCAAAAAAATTAAATATTAAATTAAAATGTCTAATTAAAAAATTAAATAATTAAATAGTTAATATATATATATGTGTGTGTATATATATATTTGATGTACATATATTTATATATATTATAACTATAAAGGTTTTAGTTAAATATTCTTCTTAAATAGGTTAAGATGAATAAAGTAAAAATTTATTAAATTTTAAAGTAAAATATTATTAAATTAAGAATTAGAATTAATTAAATATAATTTAATTTGTAAGCTACATATAAAATCATATAAGTTGGTTGAATTATAATAGTTATAAATAAATTGAACTCATACAATTATGTGTACAAATTGAATCTATATGGAACATGAATAAATTCAAATATAATTTTGGAATAAACACATATGTATGGTACGTATACCGTGATTTATGATGTGTTCGACACTTGAATCATTAAGGTATTTCTTAACAAATACATTATTTGTTAAATTAACATCATTTAAAATGCATTGAAAGATTACAAATCTTTAATATAATTTGCCCCTAATAATATGTTGATAGATTACTAGCATACGCAGTAGTTGTTGAGCAAACTCAATATAGAGCTTTATGTGTAGTACTATTAATTTATTGCGGGGAGGTAAGATACATGCATGTATTTGTTGAGAAAACTTCAGGTATAGGCATTATATGTGAGCTACTATGTAACGAATCTTAAGGTTATTTTAACACTAGAAGGGGGTGAATAGTAATTTATAACTTTTACGAATCCTTTTAACTTTTTTTAAAGCTTAAAGTCAAATCATAGATTATGAACATAGATCTATAGTAATCAAACAGCCATAGATACAACCACAGATAAATATAAAAACAATAATAAAAGTAAAGTAAGAGAGATAACACCATGAACTTTTATACTAGTTTAGATTAACCAATCCAACATCTAGTCCCATACAATATTGTACAGGTTTCGTTTCAAATGCCTGCTTTAACCAAGTAGCAAGCAAACCATAATACAATATCGATTTTAAAACTACGAGACACACCTTCCTGTCTTATGATTTTGGGGCAAACTCTCTTGAGTTACCGGGCAACAGGATCACCCACTAGATTTGAATGGGCAACAAGCATACCCATTTTGATTCGAATAGGCAATAAGCAGACCCAAACAAATAAGAGTAGAGTTGTCGATTTCCAAATACAAACGGTTGTACTTAGGATACAAGATGTCCTATAGCCCTTCTGATAACGGTTAGATCTTTGAATTTTTAGAGAGAATGCTTCCAAAATAGTAGATAGTTTGTAAAGAATCAATCTAGTAGGGTATGGATTGATTCTATGTAGATTTAAAGAGTATAGAAAGTAGTTTTCAAGAAATATTTTAAGAGCGTAAGGAGCAAGAACAAAGTAACAAAATCAGTTTAAAAATTCATTTGCACTCCTCTACAATGAATGAACAAAAGTATCTATTCATAAAGTGATTATCCAAAAGACACTTCTTTTCAAAAATTAAAAAAAGTCAACCAACGATTTCTATGTCAACATATATAGTAGGGATATGTCGACATACATTTGTTAATTTTCAAAAATAAATTTTCATTTGAATTATTTACAAACTTCTACATTTTTGTAAGATAACTTTAAACAAAAAATTTAAATACTTTGAACACATAATTTTTTATATTAAATATTTGTAAAAAAAATATTTTGAATTTAAAATAATTTATTATGATTAAAATATCAAAGATCAGAAATTTGTGAGAAAGATTAGAATCCGCTATCAAGGACTTTAGCAATTTGTTCAAATGACTCGTACTAAAGTCTTGAGCTCTTCAAGACATTTGTCTCTAAACTCACGGGTCTTGATCATCATCTCAAAATCTTCATTCTTGGTATTATACTAATTAGTCTTCAAGTTTAATCATTTTGTACTTGTATAATATTCTGCAATATGTACCATAAAAATTGACAAAAAACATTAGTATTTATATTTATATTATTGTTGTCATCAAAATCAATTTCTGAGGTATTAACAGTCTCCCCCTTTATGATAATGACAACCATGTAAATATTCCTGTATATAAAATATGATATAACTCCTTCCAAGTGAAGTAACCCCCTTAATATATGCATGTACTATATTTTATATTTTTCTCCACCTTTGTAATCAATAAAAATGGGTGAAAAACAGTACTTCCCCTAAATGTGATATACTTATAAATTATGGAGGCAAAATCAATATTAGAGATTTTTAAACTATACGGAAACACTGGAGGTAATAAAACTATTATGCATTCAACATATTGAGTAATTTAATATTGAAGACATTGAATAATACAAATCAAACTATTTTACAATCCAATCAATCAATTAATCCAAATCAAACCAAATCAGAGATGAAATACAAAGTTGTACCAATCTAAACCAAACTATTGTAATAATCTAGAATTTCACCGCTTTGGTTTACAAATATTAAGTTAACTTTAAATATTCAAAATTTTAATGTTAAAATAATGGATTTTATAATTAAATTAAAACACTTTTAAATAATAAATAGGGATGATGAAATGGTTTTCCAAATTTATTTACAAAAATATTTAGTTCGAAGAAAAATTGGAAATGTGATCGAAATTCGTTTTTCGAATTTTTAACTTTTCGTTGGCTAAAGGTTGTCGGAAATGTTTCGAACTCTTTAGTATGGATATACACACATTTATTAATAACATAAGTTTGGTTAGTATATGTTTTAATTTATATATACAATTAAGTATGTAGAATGATATGACATTTAAAATGGAAAATAAATGTCATATCATGTCTCATATAAGCATACAAGTGCATTTATTTCATTTTGGCTCAAGCAAGAGAGGAGGAGATAATAATTTTTGAAAATTGCAAAAGCAAGCTTGATGATGTGGCAAAGTAAGAGAGGAGGGTATGTACCCAATGGCTAATTTGGTAATTTGAGTTTTTCCATTTTATAAAAAACCTTTCCTTCCTTTTCCCTTCTTTAGCATTTTCGTTTTTACTTTGAAATTTTCCTAAGGAAAAGAAAAGGGTGGAAACTAGTTCTTCCATTCTTCCTCCTTCTTAAATTCTTGAATCAAAAGTTAGTAAACCACCTTATTTTCTCTCCAAACTTCAAGCATAAGCTTATATCCACATTTAAAAACCTTTGATAGCCTTAAAGGTTGAGATTTTGGAGTGTTTGGACTTACCTTTGTCTTGGCCGTGTGTTTTGGAGCGTGGAAGTAGGTGTTACCCATGGCTAGTTGGAGCTAGGTGCTTGGGCCATGAGTGCAAGGGGAGGTAGAAGGTAGCTCTAGGGTCGATCTAAAGTATAGTGGAAATTCGAGTAAATTTGGATAGCTTTTGGTGAGTAAAAGCTCACTTTTTATATAAATTTGTATCTTTATATTTTTTGTTGTTTAGTTTATAAATTAGTTGTTGTTTGGGTAAATACGATATTGATTTGAATATACATATGTATGCTTGTATGTGATGTTTGGATTAAACATAAAAGTTGAATTTAAATATCGTAAATGATGAAAAGATACAACTTTGGTTATAGTTGTTAGTATGGCTTGTAAATGGATGTTATAAGCTTATGATAGTTAATATATGCTAAAATGAAGTAGCATATAGAGTTGTTGTTTTTGGAATACCAAAATTTTTGGTTTGAAACATGACTTCACTTAAGTATTGTGTTTGGAAAAGTTTACAAGTTTTAAAATTTGATTTAGTTTTCCAAATTTTTTATTAAGTTTATAAAATAGTTATTGTATAAAAAGATAAGGATGTTAAAACTATTTGATATAAAACCAAGTTTTGAAATTTCAGGTCATATAGCAATAGTCGCTATAAATGCATTTTGTAAAAGCGAACTTTTTTTGCAAACTAAATTTTGTTTTCACCTTGGACATTTTTGGGAAGTGTTTTCAAACTTATTATAAATATTTAAAAGTGATGGTTAATTATTTATTTAATGATTATCTAATTAGTTAATTTAATAAAGGTGGTTAGTACTCAACTAAGTAATTAAGATAATTAGTACTTAAACTTTAGTTAATAAAAGAAATTAGTACTTAAGTATTAATCAAGTTAGATAAGTATAATTAGATTATAAATTAAAGGTTAATTATTATTTAATAATCAATTAAGGGTTAATTATTATTTAAATATGAGTTAAGAAGGTTTAGTTGTTACTTAATTATATATTATAAAAGGGTTTAATTATTTATTAACTAATGATTAAGTTAAGATTTAATCAAGACTTAACTAATATTTAAATTTACAACCAAATGAAGATTTAAATTATTGTTTAATTATCAATTAAAGATTATTATGGTTTGATTATTTATTTAAAGATTAACTATGATTAAATCATTTATTTAAAAGATAATTATTATTTGATTATTTATTAAATAGTTAATTATTGTTTAATAATTAATTAAAGGTTTAATTATTATATTATATAAATGAAGAGTTTAGATATGTTTTAAAGTTTTAAACCGCTTTATTTTCAAAGATCAGTTTGTTTTTAAAGCAACTTTATTTTAAAGAATGTTTTAAATCCAAGGGGTTTCTTTATCGGCTATCCTTATGTAACCCCAATTGAATATGAAACCCAATGACATCTGTTTAGCAGAATAAAACACCGTTTTGCTAATTAAGTTATATTGGACATTTGTTTGGTAGAATAAATCATAGTTCTGTCATAATTCACCAAGTAAATTGTGATGACATCTATTTTAAGAAAAATAAAAACCCGATTCTGCTATTTTGGTAACTTGGAAATTTACCTATATGTTATTGGTTGTTATTTGTTGATCTCTTTTACATATCTTCTTGCTATGTAAATACCCATGTTATAACTTGGATAAGTTAAACTCAATTAAATGAACCATTATGGTCATTAAGCCTCTTCCTGATTTTTGTAAAGTCAAATATTTCATTTGATCCTTTTTGATAATGGTTTATAGCTCATTCCATTTTAAAATATTTAAAGTATAATTAAGTAATTATTTTATTAAAGGTGTTTTGAAGTAATTTAATGTTTTTTTAAATGATTGTTTAAAATCATTATTTTGTTAATGAGATTTAAAGATAATTAAATGAAGGATATTTAAATAATAATTTGTTTATTTAAAGGTGTTTTAAATAATGGATTATTTATCAAAGGAACTTTATTGATAAAAGTTTCTTAAAGAAGTTTTGTTTTTTAATAAGAAAAGTGTATAAAAGCTGAAGATTTCTTAATTAAACTTTATAAATTGGAAAGAGATCTTGAAATTTGGAAAGAATTTTATAAATGGTTTTGGATATTTATAAAGTGGTTTTATAAATAAAGTTGAAGATTTATAAAGAGTTTTATAAATGTATTTGGAATTTTAGTAAAAGAGGTTTCTATAAATGAAAAAGATTCATTAAAAGGATTTATTGAAGAAATTTATAAAAGAATTTAAGATTTGGATTTCCTTTAACTGTCCTTCATAATTATGATGGTGTGGAACTTTTGTTCCGTACTTAACACCGAAGGAATAGAATTTGGGGGTTATTCTTATCTCTAATTTAAATAATATTTGTTTCGATCCTTTTGATATGATTTCGAAATAAGAAAACTTTCACAAATGTTTTGTGCATATACTTATGCCGGCGGGACAAGTATATGAATATTTTGATAAATATTTGGAAAAAGATTTAAATAAATGAAGGATTTATTTTAAGGCTTAGTGGTTGCTATGGATATAATTAAATCTCTACATTGTTGTTGATTTTGTATTTAATAGTTAAATAACAGGTTATCAAACCTTGGTTAGTATTGACTTAGGAAGTAAATAAAAGCTTCACATGTTCATATATTGAGTTTCCTTGGAAGAACTTATTCCGGTGAAACGTCTCTAGCTTAGGGTATACTAGAGATCCTCTTGGGACTCAAGTATAGTCCGCTTACTTCTATAAGAACTGGGAATGTGTCAACTGAAATTTATCGGTTCTTGGTTCGAAGAGACTGGGATCGGATATGATATCCGAAAACCACATCGAACCAACTTATGCGTTCGAATGGAGGACACCTTAAAGGTGTTCGAAGACAGAGTTCTTTGATGTGCAAGGGATACTTGTTACTAGTCCTAATGGTGATTCCAAAATGGATGTAGTAGAGTTAGTGCCATCGGTTTCATTCAGATCCAAAATGAACTTGTATGGATGAATGCTAGCATTGCATTTCTGCATGGAGGGCAATGTTATTATTCCAAAATAATCTGCTAAGAGAGAAGGTGAATCGTTACCTCATGAGCCTCACACCCCTGAAATGGCTAAATCATGGTAGACATTGTAGGGCTATGTGGGTCACTCCCATAAATGCGTGTCATCATCTTTCTAGATTATGATATTATGGATTTGGTTGTACATGGGAGCTCACTATAAAGGTTGGAAAAAACTGGCGTAATGACATATTCGGTACTATCCAGTAAGGGGTAGGCTGGTTCTATGTTGGCAGTGGTCAAAAGGTTTTCATCCTCAGATACATTTTATCTAGAGGTGTACCATTTTCGAAAGGTAGTCCCTTACCCTGCCATTTGTTGGAATCCATTCTCTAGTAAGCGCCTTCAGTTTTTGAATGTATACCTACTACTGTTGTGATGTACACACATCACAACTACTTGATTACTGGTATTTTAAACCAATAGACATTATTATAATATCACTAGATTTTTACAATAAAATGGTTCGGTTATCGTAAGGTAACTCGTCCGTATTTATGTGCGGCGTGGTCTTACGATATACCTTTATTTAGAAAAAGGGTTTCAAATGTAGAAATCAATATGATTTAGTTGAGCTTTCTCATGTTGGTTTACCAGACTGATCCAGATGTTGTTTTCTTATAATGCTTGGGTCAACTCGAGCATATTTTATAAATTTAACTAGATGCTTTAGATCTTTCTGGCGACGAGCTGGATTTTCCATGACGTGCTCTCGTATCTTATATTTTCCGCCGTATTCTTTTTTGTTCTTGTCTGTATTTATCGGCAATTGTAAGGACAATCTATTATAACCGTCCGAGCTAATAATATGATAGTGTTCCCTAATGTTGCATATGAATAAAGATGATTTCTTTTTGTGAAGATTTTGTGTATATTATATATTGCTCATCACTATGTGAGATTCTATTTTGTCTTTTCTTTCTTTAACCCCAAATGACCTATCTATCGGACACTTAAATGATCGACACATAAATACCGAGGTTGTATTAAATGTGATCTTCAGATGTAAGAAAGGTAGATCATTGAAACATGATATCAAAGCTTAGGTTGAGCAAATATCTAGGCCTTGGTGTGGTAAACTCATTATAAATAGGGTTAGTAATACACTAGAATGAGTAACTCATTGGAGATGGGATTAGTGATATCCTAGAATGAGTTTGAGTGTATATATAGACAATATATTTGTTAGTGATATAAAAATGTTTTATATTGTATTGATTTATCTGTTGAGTGGTTTATGAATTTTGATCGGTTGGAAGGTACAACTGTATCGATAAGGGGTTTCTAAAAACTTAAATAAGGAAAACTGACCTAGTATTGTTTTGTAATTGGTTAAATGAATTAATTTTACCTAGATTACATTTTATATATAAAAAGAATAATTTTTAGAAATTAATATAGTTATATATTATGTGATTGGATTTTATAATGACAATATTCAATTATTATCAATTATTGTTCATTAGTCGTGCTCGCCCAGTCTTGTGCATTTGCTATAATTTATAGATTTATCTGTAATCTTTCTTTTTAAAACAGGGGTTGGGTAGGTATAAATTTAAGGAAACATTGAAATGAACACCTCGTGAATTTAGTTTCACGGTTTAACTATCAGACGTTCGATGATATGTTGGATTAAAAATGAATTTTAATATAAGGCGTTTATTTAAAAGAAATATTTCACATGTTTTATAAAGAATTGATCTTATAAATCAGAGTTATAAAATATGTTTTAATTGAAAGGAGTTTTAGAGAATTTAAAATCCCAGAGTCTTTGAAGAAAATTTCAAATCCTTTTGAGAAAAGTAATAATAGCTTTACTAGAAAATATTTTAAAGTATAAATATTTTGAAAAGGAATTTGACAACAAGATTTTTCTTTGGACAGTTTGGGAAATTAGCCTCGATCTGTTTTGTGAAGATCTGAATAATATTCTAAGTGATAATAAGATGTCTACTTAAGCAGATATGGTAGTGCACTTAGTAAATTATTCCTTTTGTCATTGTACGATCGAAACGAGTTCAAATCCGAATGAATACAAAGCAAGTGGATGATAAATACTTTGTTTAAAAGCCATTTAGTTGGAAATATATAAATATAGTATTATTTCCATAATAGATTTGAAAGGAAGAAGTATTTTTATAATTAACTAGTTTGAGTGACTCGAAAGTGACTAAAAATAGGTAAGAGATGTGTTCGGATGGTAAACACTCCTCTTGAGTATTAACCTTCTTGGTAAAGGGATATACGATACTATTTGGTGGTAGCCAGTTCCTTGATATCATTTTTGGGTTACTCGGATATACGTATACTTTTTATGGTTAAAAATAAAGTATCATATCAAGAATTTCTTAAATAAAACCTGGGTATTTGGCTCCTAAGTTTTCAAAATAAAAAGATATTTGATTAAAGAGTGGGTTAACAATTGAAGATTCTAATTAGGCTACAATTTAATAAGGAGGTTTAATAATTTTTTTTATTAGACCATTCATTCAATTTTAATGTCTAGGAAGTGAAAAATTATTTGATGTTATTGGGTCGGCTAATAAACATCTTTACCTTAGAAATGTCTAAGAAAAAGTAGACTCTAGGATGGAGTTGGATACCAGCACCTTACTCTTCTTAGCTACTTACCAGAACAAATGGGTAAAGAAGTTGTATAGGTGGACTTGGTTTTAAGGCTCGAATCATTTTGAGCCTACATCCGTATAGTTAAAAGGTGAATGAGTTTTAAAATCCGATATTTTGTATATATAATCTTAGGATGTAGGAGAGTGCTATGCAAGTGATAAATTAAAATGATTTTATAAAAGGTTTCATGAATAAGGTGTAACATTTAAATGTTCGAACCTAAGCTGAAATTTTTGTGAAATGATTTCTTAAATATTTTGGGGAAGTTAGAAAGTAAATGAAAAAAAGAAGCTTTAGGTGAGTACATAAGTTGTACGCAGATCATTTTCCCTTCTCACATAGCTCTCAATCTAAGATTCGAGTACATGACTTGAGGTATTTTACACCATTCTGGTTAAGGACTTATTACTCGATTATTTACGACTAAAACTTGGTTAGGGTTCTTAATGTAGAACCAAATTTTTTATATCATAATATATGGTTATGTAAGGTGAATGAGGGTTACTAATTAAGAAGCCCAATCGGAGTCCGCATTAGAAAGTCGGGTGAGCAATACTAGTTCAGAAGTAAAATTATGTATTTGAGTCAGTAATCGAATCAGATTTTTCATAGGAATGATCTATGCACATCATACGAACCGATGAATAGTGTTAAGTGTGTAGGCTTGAGGTAAAATTTCAGGGTCGAAATTATTTTAAGGGCAGAGAGCATAACGACCCAGAATTTCACCGCTTTGATTTGCGAATATATAGTTAATTTTAAATATTCAAATAATGGATTTTATAACTAAAAAAAACTCTTTTAAATAATAACCAGGTATGGTGAAATGGTTTTCCAAATTTTTTTTGCAATAATATTTAATTCGAAGAAAAATAAAAAATACAACTGGAATTCATTTTTCGAATTTTCCACTTTTCGTCGGCTAAAGATTGTCGAAAACGTTTTGAACTCGTCAGTATGTATATACCCAAACATTTATTAATAGCATAAGTTTGGTTAGGATATGTTTTGGTTTTGATATATACATAAGCATGTACTAAGAATAATATGACATTTTATGATATATAAATGGAAAAATAAATGTCATATCATGTCTCACATAAGTACATGTAACAACCCGGGAATTTGCGAAAATTTTACTATCATCAATAAACGATTAATATTGATAGCTAATCGTCGTTTGGAGTTTGTAAAACCCGGATTAAATTTCTTTCAAAAATTTGATGAACATGGTTGCGGGTTTCAATCTCAATTTGGCCCACGTTTCATTTAATTTGGGCCGTGAAAGTTAACAAAAGGAAATAGCCGGCCTCCTCTTTTTCATTCTCGTTCGCAACCCTAATGAAGAAAAAAAAATATATGGCGGCTTGTTTCTTCCTTCGTTCGTCCTTTTTTTTTCAAATTAGGGCTTGTGAAATTTCGTGACGTCGCTGACCTTTGGTTGCTCGATCGAAAGCTTTGTCGCTCGACCATCCCCTAGTGTTGCTCACGGCCGCTTCTTCTTGCGTCGAGTTCGTCGTTACTTCGTTTTAAGGTGAGTAATTTTTAATTACTCACATCTAATTTAATTTCATTATATATGTGATTTTGCGACTCCACTGCTTTGTTCGTATATTGATTTGCGATTCCACTGTTATGAATTTTCTGGTATTCTGATTTCGGTCACTTTGGATTTGGGATAGCATTTGACTTCGGTCTCCTTTTGCTTTGCGAACTAAAATAAGTATTTTTACTGATGAGTGAATTTTGATTTCACTCACATCTAATTCTTCCTTTGTATTGTGCTATATCGTTCGACTTTATTTAGATGTTGATAATTTTATCTGACTCGGTTCGATTCCTAGTTGCTTTGGTTACCACGGTTTCGAATTTTAACTGTAAGATCCCTTTACGGTGGCTTCGGTCATAAACTGTTGTTTTGGGAATTTTGTTGACTCTGGTAAATGCTATCGTTCGTAGTTGATTTTTGGGCTGGTTGGAAATAATTTGATTTCGTGAGGCTTGCTATTTCGATTACTTTAAAAATGTGATTTCTATCACTTTGGCATTGAACTTTGATTGAACCGCATCACCCTGTAGACTTTGGCCATTTGTGTCAATCTGGATTTGTTTGATTTTGATAAAACAGGGTTTTGGGGTATTCTGTTGCTTTTGTTTTGTTACACTAGCCCTTGTTATAAATTGAATCTTTGACAATTGTTTGATTTCGGCCACTTAGCTTGGTTGCTTCATTATGTATAGTCTGCGACATCTTGTTCCACTGGTGCCTGCATCTCATATTCGTGATGCAGTGTATTTTAGTGGATTTTGAGAAAACACAGTTTGAAGAATAATTGGGTTTGGCACTGATTTTGCATTCTGGTTTTGCTTGCTTTATGCACCTCCCTGCTGTATATAAGTATGATTGCATCTGTGTCGTATTCTTGATGCGGTCTTCATACACTTGGTTTCTTTGTAGTCTCTAGTATTATTACTTGAGACTGTTTGAAGTTCTCTTGCATCACTTGGGTAATTGTAGTTTCATTACTGCCTCTTTATAAAAGTCTGCTTGCATTCTGTTGTACTTCGTCCTTTCAGGCATGTTCATTTGCACTATACCTGCCTAATGCATTCCAGTTTCTTGTAGTATGTACTGGTACCCTGTTTCACTGGTACATATGCATTGCTGCATTTTCAAACTATTGCAGTGGATATATATAAGCCTAATTTATATTAAGCTATGCATTGAGCAATGCCTCTGACCTTTGTGCATATAAACACCATTTCATGTTGTTCCTCACTGTAACATGTTGCCACTGTATATGTATCTTTGTTATACACTGCATATACATGTGTCATCCCTTTACTGATGTACCTGAGTATGCATCCTTGATCATGTCACGGTATGTATTTTTGACTTATGAGGTTTATGTGGTCGAAGTTTTTTATTGTCCATTGCTTGAACATTCGTGCTCTTTTGAGTCGCGGATCATGCTTTCAGATCACTGTCATGATTCCTAGATGCCTTTGTTCATTTTGGTTCATGTGTACTTGAGACGTTGATTCTTAGTCGAGACTTGTTTTAGATGTCTTGACTAATTTCTTATACTTGTACATTCGTTAAATTTCACTTGTGTTGAACCCGGTATTTCGGGTTTGACCTTGTGCCCGGTTGTGTACATCATTACTGTAGTGGCAAGGCAGTGCACGCAAGCGTGAACTGCAGCCACACGGTATTCATTGGGTACATCGTCACTGTAGTGGCAAGGCAGTGCACGCAAGCGTGAACTGCAGCCACACGGTATGACTTTTATGATATTCAATCTTGCTTTGAGTTACTGATCTTTTGCATATTCCATATGCTGTAGTGGCGAGGCAGTGCACGCGTGCGTGTGCTGCAGCCCTACCCGAATTAATATTTTAATTGATATTTCAATGGTTTGAACTGTTTTGTTTATTTAATTCTTCAATGGTTTGAACTGTTTGTTTATTCAATTCAATATTCTGAATTGTATTCTGATTTGGTTTAATTTGCTGATTTGTTGTTTAACACTATTACGTGTTATATTTATCGTTATCCGATTTCTTTATTTAAGGATCGGATAGACGAGATTTATTGAGACTGTCGTCTATTCATTATTTAATTATCATTGCTTCTGTGCACTAATAACTGAGTTTGAATTAGACTGACCCGTGTATTATTTTCTTTTGAATGTAATACTCGGGTCAGACCGAGTATTTACAGGTTGTTGATATCTTACTTTGGGTTGCTGCTAGAGTTATGAAGTCTTTTCATATTTTTGGAGTAGATGTAGTCATTGTATAGGATGTTGTGTATTCATGTATATTATTCACGATAATGTACTTGTATATGTAACTTCCAGAGTCGACAGTTGTAGTTGTATCATATGTATTGTATCACATGTATATCAACTGACTTCAGTTATATATATATATATGAGACTTTCTGTTATATTTGTGTTCCACATTTACTTTATCTGTGTTATTATTATATATATTGTCCTAAACTATTATGAACCATCGTAATTCGTTTTATACTAGAATTGAGTATGTCGATGGGAGTGAATAAATATGAGATGAAAAATAAAAATATATACCACTCCTATCGAGATAACCAATACTAGTGTAAGGCCTAACTACGGATGGCCGCTCCTATCCAGCCTTATTTTTCGGAATAACAGACAGTATTTCCTTTAATACTCTTTGTTATTGTGAGCATAGAGGTGGGGCGTTACAGTACACAAGTGCATTTATTTCATATTAGTTCAAATAAGAGAGGGGGGACAAGAATTTTCGCAAACTGAATGGAGGAGGCAAGCTTGATGATGTGGCAAGGCATGAGAAGAGGGTATGTACCCTATGGCTAATTTTGTAATTTGAATTTTCCATTTTATATGAAAGCTTTCCTTCTTTTTCCCATATTTAGCATTTTCATTTTAATTTGAAATTTTACCGAGGAAAAGGAAAGAGTGGAAACTAGTTCTTCCATTCTTCCTCCTTAAAATTCTTTAATCAAAAGCTAGTAAACTACCTCATTTTCTCTCCAATCTTCTAGCATAAGCTTATATCCACATTTCAAAACCTTTCATAGCCTTAAAGGTGGAGTTTTTAGAATGTTTGACTTTGCCTTTGTCCTGGCCATATGTTTTGGAGTTTGGAAGGAGGTGTTGGCCATGGCTAGATGAAGCTAGGTGCTTGGGCCGTGAGTGCAAGGGGAGGTAAAAGGTAGCTCTACGGTTGATCTAAAGTATAGTGGAAATTCAAGTTAATTTGGATAGCTTTTGGTGAGTAAAGGCTCACTTTTTATATAAAGTTGTAACTTTATATTTATTGTTGTTTACTTGATAAATTAGTTGTTGTTTGGGTGAATATGATATTGATTTGAATATACATATGTATGCTTGTATGTGATGTTTGGATTTTTTGAAAGTTGAATTTAAATGTGGTAAATGATGAAAAGATACGACTTTGCTTATAGTTGTTAGTATGGCTTGTAAATGGATGTTATGAACTTGTGATGGTTTATGTATGCCAAAATAAGTAGCATGTTGAGTTATTGTTTTTACGGCGCCGAAATCCTTGGTTTAAAACTCAATTTCACTTAAGTATTGTGTTTGGAAAAGTTTACAAGTATTTAACATTGATTTAGTTTTCCAAAACTTTTTACTAAGCTTATAAAGTAGTTATTGTGTAAAAAGATAAGGGTCTTAAAACTATTTGATATAAATGTAAGTTTTGAAATTTTGAGTCATATAACGACAACCGCTATAAATGCATTTCGTAGAAGTAGACACTTTTTGCAAATTAAATTTTGTTTTCACCTTAGACATTTTAGGAAAGTGTTTTCAAACTTACTATAAATATTAAAAGTAATTTTTAACTAATTATTTAATTATTTATTTAATGATTATCTAATTAATTAATTTAATAAAGGTGACTAGTACTCACCTAATTAATTAAGGAATTAGTACTTAATAATTAGCTAACAAAAGATATTAGTACTTAAGTATTAATTAAGTAATATAACTATAATTATATTACTACTTAAAGGTTCATTATTATTTAATTATCAATTAAGGGTTAATTATCATTTAATTATTAATTAAGAAGTTTAGTTATTAATTACTTATTTATTGAAAAAGGGTTTAATTATTTATTGGTTAAATTATCAATTGAGGGTTAATTATCATTTAATTATTAATCAAGAAGTTTAGTTATTAATTACTTATTTATTAAAAAAGGGTTAATTATTTATTGGTTACTAATTAAGTTACGATTTAATTAAGGCTTAATTAGAATTTAAATTTACTATCAAATGATGATTTAAATTATTATTTAATTATTAGTTAAAGATTACTTATGGTTTAATTATTTATTTAAAGATCAACTATTATTTAATCAATTATTTAAAAGTAACTATTATTTAATTATCTATTAAACCGTTAATTATTGTTTAATCATTACTTAAATGTTTAATTATTATTTAAATAAAGAGTTTAGATGCTATTTAATTATTATTGAATAAAACTAAAGCTTTAAATCAGTTTATTTCTAAAGACCGGTTTCTTTTTAAAGCAACTCTCTTTTAAAGAATGTTTTAAATCCAAGGGTGAGTAACCCCAATTGAATATGAAACCCAATGCATCTATTTAGCATAATAAAACACCGTTCTACTAATTAAGTTATATTGGATATTTGTTTGAATCACAGTTATGCCATAATTCACCAAGTAGATTATGATGACATCTATTTAAGCATAATAAAACCTAATTCTATTATTTTGGTAAGTTGGACATTTACCTATATGTTGGTTGGTTGTTATTTGTTGATCTCTTTTGCATATCTGCTCGCTATTCAAATCTCCATGTTATAACTTGGATAAGTTAAACTCAATTAAATAAACCATTGTGGTCACTAAGCCTCTTCCTGATTTTCATGAAGTCAAACATTTCATTTTATCCTTTTTGATAATGGTTTAAAGTTTATTCCATTTTAAAACATTTAAAGGATAATTAAGCAATTATTTTATTAAAGGTTTTTTGAAGTAATGTAATACTTTTTAAATGATTTTTCAAAAATTATTATTTCGTTAATGAGATTTAAAGATAATTAAATGAAGGATGTTTAAATAATAACTTGTTTATTTAAAGGTGTTTTAAATAATTGATTGTTTATCAAAGGAACTTTATTGATTAAAATTTATTAAAGAAGTTTTATTTTTAAATAAGGAAAGTGTATAAAAAAGAGTTCTATAAATTGGAAATAGATCTTGAAATTGGAAAGAGTTTTATAAATGGTTTTAGATATTTATAAAGAGTTTTAAAACTAAATTGAAGATTTATAAAGAGTTTTATAAATGGACTTGGAATTTTAGTAAAGGAGATTTCCATAAATGAAAGAGATTTATTAAAAGGATTTATTGAAGATATTTATCAAAGAATTCAAGATTTGGATTTCACTTAACTGACCTTCTTAATAATGGTGGTGTAGAACTTTCATTCCATGCTTAACACTGAAGGAATAGTGTTTTTGGTTATTCTTATCTTTAATTTAAATAACATTTGTTTTGATCGTTTTGGTATGATTTCAAAATAAGAAATCTTTCATAAATGTTTTGTGAATATACCGGTGGGATAATTATATGAATATTTTAATAAATATTTTGAAAAGATATTTAAATAAATAAAGGATTTATTATGAGGCTTAGTAGTTTCTATGGAAATGATTAAATCTCTAGATTGTTGTTGAATTTGCATTTAATAATTAAATAACCAATTATAAAATCTTAACCAGTTTTGACTTAGGAAGTAAATCAAAGCTTCACGTGTTCATACGATTTGAGTTCCCTTGAGAGAACTCATTTGGGAGAAACGTCTCTAGCTTTAGGAGTATAATAGAGATACCCTTGGGTCTAGTATCGTCCTCTTACTTCTGAAAGAATGAGTCAACTGGAAATTATCGTTTGTTGGTTCGAAAAGGCCGGGATCAGATATCTCATTCGAAAGCAACTTCGAACCAACACATGCCTTTGAATGGAAGATGTCTTAAATATGTTCAAGACGGAGTTCTTTGAAGTGCGAGGTCTACTTGGTATCAATCCTGAAGGTGATTCCATAATGGATGTAGTAGAGGTAGTGCCTTCAGTTTCGTTCAGAGCCAGAACGAATTTGTATGGATGAATGTTGGCATTGCCTTTCTACTTTAAGGTCAGTGTTAGCATTTCAAGCTGGTCTACGAAGAGAGAAGGTAAATCGTTACCTCATGAGCCTCACACCTCAGAAATGGCTAAAACAAGGTAGATGCGGCATGGCTATGTGAGTCGCTCCCATAAGAGTGTGTCATCACCTTTCTAGATTATCATATTATGAATTTGGATGTTCATGGGAGCTCTCTATAAATGTTAGGGAAAATCGGGGTAATAACATATTTGATACTATCTAGTAAGGGGTAGGCCGGTTCTATGTTGGCAGAGGTCGAAAGGTTTTCGTCCTCAAGTACATTTTATATGGAGGTGTACCGTTTTCGAAAGGGAGTCCCTTACCTTGCCATTTGTTGAAATCCATTTGCCAATAAACACCTTCGGTTTTCGAATATATACGTATTATTGTTGTAATGTACATACATCATAGCTACTTGATTATTAGTATTTTATACCTACAGACATTATTATAATATCACTAAATTTTTATAATTAAATGGCTTGGTTATCGTAAGGTAGAAACCCATCCGTGTTTATGTACAACGTGGTCTTACGAGATCCCTTTTATTTAAAAGGGTTTTCAAATGTAGAAATCAATATGATTTGATTGAGCTTTCTCATGTTGGTTTACCAGATTGATCCAGGCATTATTTTCTTATAATGCTCGAGTTAACCCGAGCATATTTTCCAGATTTAGCTAGATGCTTTGAATCTTTCAAGTAATGAGCTGAATTTTTCAAGACGTATTAATGTATCGTATATTATTCTGCTGTATTTTATTTTGTTCTTGCCTATATTTATCAGCATGGACATGTTGTTATAATTATCCAAATTGATAATAGGATAGTGTACTTTGATGTTGCCTACATTTAATCGAAAGGAGTTTTGGAGAACTTAAAATCTCGGCGTCTTTAAAAAGAATTTCAATTTTTTTGGAGAAAAGGTAATAATAGCATTATAAGAAAATATTTTAAAGTATAAATATTTTGAAAGGGAATTTGAGAATAAGATTTTTCTTTAGACAGATCAGGAGATAAGTCTCAATCTATTTTGTGATGATCTGAACTTCTAAGTGACAATCAAATGTCTTTTTAGGCGAATGTGGTAGTGCACTTAGTAAATTATTCTCTTTGTCGTTGTACGATCGAAATGAGTTCAAATCCGAATGAATCGAAAACAAATGGATGATAAATACTTTGTTAAAAAACCAGTCAGTTGGAAATATATAAATATATCGTATTGTTTCAAAAAGAGATTTGAAGGAAGAAGTAGTTTTATAATTAACTAGTTCGAGTAACTAAAAATGTATAGGAGATGTGTTCGGATAGTAAATACTTCTCTTCAGTATTAACTTTCTTGGTAAAGGGATATATGATACTATTTGGTGGTACCCACTTCCTTACACTACAACAAAAATACGTTTTCGCAACTGCCAAAAACAGTTGTAATATGTCTATTACAACTAGCACCCGCCAGTCGTTATATCCGCAGTTGTAATAGATCCGAATTATTTTACAACTGGTCGGAACAGTTGCAGAAGCAGTTGTAGAAACTTATTTTACAACTGCGACATGCAAGTTGTAAATGACTAGTTACAACTGCTTTTAGCACTTGCAAAAGGTCTTTTACAACTGCCACTGCTAGTTGTAGAAAATTTATATACATTGTGGAAAACCATTTACAACTGCAACATGCAAGTTGTAAATGACTAGTTACAGCTGCTTTAGCACTTGTAAAAGGCTTTTTACAACTACCGCTTGCAGTTGTAGAAGGATGAAATACAACTAACAATGACAGTTGCAACATATATTTTTACAACTGCTACAAACAACTATACTCATCTTTTCACAGCTGCTATAAATTTCGTAATATCATAACTAAAACCAATATTTCATTAGTATTATACACAATCATGCAAATTACTTGAAACAACACAAATCATTTGCATTCAAGAAAATCAAAAACAATTCGAATTTACGCCATTTATGAATTCATAAGTTCAATACAAAACACAACTAAATCCATAACATATTTCAGTAAGAGTACATATACATACTAATTAAAAGGGATGAATTCCTTATGCCAAGCAACAGTCGTCCCAACCACTTGTCCATGTGAAACATTCATGTGCCAACCCAATAATTTGAACTTTCTAGGCTGATTTTGAAATTGTATGTTACCAACATTTATGACATTGTTGCTACTCCAAAGTGACTGCAAACAAAAATAAAAAACTGTTTTTATATTGGGATACAATATGCGAAGAAATAAACAGCTGGAAAGTAGCCCTACTCAACCTAGCCAAAAGTTATTTTATTTCTTTTGTAAACAACATGCATGCAATGTACCAAGAATACTATATTAGCACTTATGTGGTGGCGGGGTTTTAGTCGACATTGTCATTAATTATAATCAGAACTTTTGTTATCACAGCCAACTGTTACAATACATTTTGTGAAAATGTTTAGCCACCGACTTAAGCTTGCTTGACATATTGTATACACTTATACATCTGTCTCAAGTCATTAAGGTATCATTTTGCTTACAATGTCTAGAGATTTCATAATTAGCAATCCAAACCATTCAGAAATGTTTGGCGATCTTCGCTCGTTTAATTGCATACTAGCATTTGGTATCTAGCGAAAGACATACACAAGCATGCCCTTCGTTGATTTTTTAGGCCTAAATGGAATAAAGTTGGGAAAAGACTGACTAGCTTGAGTACACTCTAGAATTATTAGAAAATAGACTATAATAGCCGTTGGTTCTAAAATTGGGATCCTAGTATGACCGACACACATATATATTATTACACTTGGCACATTTCTAGCCATTAAGTAGGACTCAATCATTCAATACGAAACCATCGATCCAGTGTTAATTTTTTCAAAGAATGTTGGATCGATAAAGCTTCTAAACACCCAGTTACCATTTTTTTCTCAAAAAATTACTATGATTCATTCAATAAAATAACTGACATAACCGTGATTTATATAGCTCAACTAGTAATGCAGAACAAAACAATCATAATGCACGACAGCATCACCACTCTTAACATCAGAACTATGAGTCCTGGCCTGAACATACCCAGTTGCAAATCTAAACAACCCTCTCCCACCCACAATAGACATCTCCTTCACGTTGTTAAACACCTCGTTCTTTCCTATCCATGTAATGAGCATATTATAGCTTCTAGGCATTCATTTTCAATATAATACACTACAGCTTTTCACTTTCAATATAATACACTACAGCTTTTCACTTTCGATATAATACACTACAGCTTTTTTAACTTGGGAAAATATTGTACCTAATCCATGTAATTCGGTTATGATGTATATGTTTAGACTAAATGTATGAGCTCATCAAATATTATTAAGATCGACTCTATTTTCAGGAGTGGTATCATACACATGCAAACATACACTACGTTACACAAGTCTTCCAGATAATCATTTATTACAAAATATACCGTATAATAATATTATACACCTTGAAAAGAAAGCATGTAACATTTGAACAAATATAGCAAAGAGAAGCATGACCGAGGTATATGCACAGATGTACATATATAGTGATGCAATGATGTACATACATATGAGAGAAATATTACAAAAGTTGGTTGGAATGCTAGATTAGGATTAAATGACTAAGAATATTTATGACATCCAATACTCATGGTACAAACTATTTTAATTGTGCTAACTAAACACTTTATCACATGGATTTCTACCTATATATTTTAATGTAGTCTTATAACATGATGTGTATTTACATATAATAAAAATAAAACCAAAGCACTTGACAACAAAGAACAAGTTTGTTTAATTTCTGGCATTGACAAAAAAAAAATTTCTTTGTTTAGTTTCTATTGATTTTTATATGAATAAGGTTTTATTTGTTAGTTGTCTCTTTCCTATTTTGTCTGCCAACTTGATAATTGCAAAAAAAAAATTAACAAACAAATTAGTTAATTTATTAAAATTTAAAACCGATTGCTTATTGTATAAAAAATGCCTTTGATAAAAAATGTCTTCGTCAAATATAGAAGTAACCGAGACGTCAATCTTATAAGCCAGTATTACAGTTTAGTTTGAAACAAAATAAGCATTCAGTGTATTATTTTGTTTGAGTAATTTACATACAAAGTTCAAGATGATTACCTCTTCTTGATGTTGATCGTTCTTACCCATGGATGCAACAAGTTCAAGCTTCTTTTACAAAGTGATCAACCTGGGAAAAAAAAATCATAATATGTAAAAGATTGAAATCATATTAACTATAGGACTAACGACTATGTATAATATCAAACAAATATGTAAATGCTTTTGAGGCATATCTAATCACTTTAAGGGTAATTCAATAATATTTAATTAAGTAGTGACTACATATATCTATATATGAGACATATAATTACATATATATGAAAATCAAATATATTTCAGAATGTAATGAAATGAGGATCATAAGGAAGATAGTTGATCTCTGAAAAGATTTATGAGCAGCAGACTTCTTAATATGGATAGAGCATAAACTAATTGCTCTTGTGTTTTTTCTTTTTAATAAAAGAAAAACAATACAGCATGACAAATGCATTACCTCTCATAGTAGAAATCAAATTCATAGCTCATATAACAAAATTACAATGCTTGTTTAATATCTATAGATAACTGCATTACTCCTCTATAAAAGCTTTTTGGGTTGTTGGATTGCATATTCCTGTAATGCTACAATTCTTATATTTATTAGCTATGTACAAAGAAAGGGAAACCCAACCACATCCTACATCTAGAATTGAATGTGCATCTTCTAATCGCACTCTTTCACAATAAATTTCCAACATCGCTTTCTCGGCATCGTCTAGTGTGTTTGACTTGTCCGAAAAGTAACAGCAGCTGCAAATAGTTTTAATGGGGTTAAAGTAGATACAAATGTTTAGCATTATGAACAAGGCATTACAATGCTTAAAAATAAAAATATATAACAATATACATTGATATACATATATGCATGTATGTGTATGTATATAAATTTATGGGATTCCATACCCCAAGGTTCATACCCCCCTCAAATTTCACATCTTAAACCCGCAAACTGAGCAAATATTTCGTAGATGTGTATTCTTAACAACATAATACGAAGACACTCTTAACAAAAAGAATACCACATCTGAAAATATGCACGCATGCAGTTGCGGAGGTGTGCATGTATGTTGAAATATTGTTATACAGACCAATATAAAACAAGTATGAATAGCATTCATTATATTTACCTGTAGTTGAGATGCTTCCCAAGCACCAATTTGAAAAAAGATGTAGGGAACGCATAATGTTGAGCTTTTGCTTTATCAGTTTCAATAGCTATAGGCGTATCTTCAAGAGCTGTAAAGGTGGACATCACTATGCAATCAATCAAAAACAGTATTGTATTTTAGCTTTTCACTTTAGTCCACTCTCTCAAATTTAAGCATTCGGTAACAAATCTTAATACTTGATGCAAATGATGTGACTTGATATTTCATAGAGAATGATTACTTGTAAAGGTAATTTAAGCATTCTAGGCATTGAGCATTCTCGGCACTCAGACACTTGATTTTTGTATTCTATATTTCGCTGGACCAATATGCCGAATGTGTTTGCCAATAATGTTAAATGTGCTTTAGAATATGTTCATTGTTAATTATTTTTTGACTTGTTATGTACTGATAAAAGTTATAATTAGCATTGCTTTAATTCGAATGTGCGAGTGACATGATCTAATAAAATCTATAATTACTCTAACTGGTTATTTGATGAAAATTTGGTTGACATCTATTCTGTAATTTCTATTGGGCTACGCATCTTTGTCACCTAGTTATCCATAGGTCCAAAGGCATTTTGATATACTGATTACAATTCACTACCTAACTCCCTAACAATAGAATAAGATGAAATAAAGAACTGATGAACAAACAGAGTTTTCAAATTAAACCAAATATATGCGAATGATATGAGATATGCAATTGTATAAACCACTAAAACAACAAATTACATTAAATTGAAAAACAAATAAATCAACTCATCATGCAGAATTCAATCAAAATATCAAAATTGCATTGGTAAGTAAAATTGAACCAAATTAAAATCACCCACAATGCTTGAATTCAACAAGACAAGAAAGTTGAAATTGAGTATTTGGAATGTAGTCAATTTGTAGACGGATGAAAAGATGGCAAATCAACACCCTAAGACTGAGTTCTTGAACAAGAGCTGCACCAACACAAAAGTTTAAACTCTATAGTTCCTCAAATTGATGTTCTCCAACATAAGTTCAGTTAGAGTTTGGGTAGAGTTCTGCTTGGATGTTCGGTTTTGCACATTTTATCGGTTTAATTAGTTATTATTGGTTAAACTATTTAAATAACTGGTAATAAATAGAAAAATAATTTGATGTATATTGCAATAATAATAGAAATTACATAAAATTCAAACACTACAAATAAAATACTACATCCAATTCATTAAATAAAGCACTGCATCAACCAAATACTACATTGAACATTGTTTTTTTTATTTTGACGCCTTTTTTTACTCTTGCTACAACGTTAGATTCCCGACAGAACCAAAGTAGATAATATGTGTAGAAATGTCTGCATACTGATACAGATTCAACATTATCATAGAATTGTCTGCATTTCAAAAATCAGTGCTATTACTTTAGTTTTTAAAAAATTATAAGTGATGCTATATGAGTATAAGAAATCATGAGGCATTGATTTATAACCATAAATCAATTAATTCAATCCAAAGTAATAATCCGTATGTAAACCTTAATGGAGGAACTAGGATAGTGAAACAAGTTACGCGTTATCAAAAACGGAAATTATTACAATTTATTACTAGATCATTTTTTCACTGTAAAATACTTATTATTATTATTATTATAACATAGAAAATTAGTACCAACGAATTTGTAATTTTGGAATCAATATAATTAAAATGGTTCAATGATACAAAAATTAATGGTTGAGATAAATTTGTCACATGTGGATGGGGAAAATGGTGACGGAGGAATCGAACCCACTTGTAATTCATCTAGTTTCTGGATTAGTCCACTAAATGACAAAATTTTAATTTTACATTGCATTTTTCAACTCCTTTAATGAAATTCTTGAAGTTCATCACATATTTTTTGCTCTAGCCATTTTAGATCATAACAAAATGTGAGTAATATTTAAGTGAATAAGCATTTTCCTGTTGATCATTTTTGTGTCAAAGCAGTTAAACAGTATATTTATGTGTATTATGTTATTGAAACTAATAAAGTAGCAGGTAACAGAAACTATATTGAAAAACTTTTTGTTTCTTCATTTGTTACCAATAAAACAAAACCATGCTTATGTTAAGTCATAATCTAGAATATCAAACTCCCAAGAATTGTAGCTACAGCTAGTATTCATACTTTATTACCACTATCTTGGTGGTTTAGGATCATTTAGGCTAATTTCAAAAGTAAATTAAAATACACATTTGCTATTAACTATTTTTTTGTGATCAAAATTTAATAGGATACATTGTATTTTTCTACTTATACATTGTTAACATAAAAAACTCTTGAATTTTAATCATCTTTATTACCCATAGCCGTAAGAAGTTAATTATTGTCAGCTTTTAGGTTATGACCGAAACTTATTAGGAGAATGGTAACTTATTGATGAAATCAGGATTGGTAAAGAAAAGCAGAGACTACTAGTAGAAGAATAGAGTCATGCCTAAAGCATTCTTACCCACTACAAGTTCAAAATACAAAAATCTACAAAACTATTCCAGTTCCAGCATTCCCTTTATGTATACACATTTGATGCCAGTCAAATATATCTGTTCTTCTCATTCTTGAATTAATACACCATAAAATGTCTTCCTTCAAAGTTTCTATCCCTTTTGGTTATTCTTTCACATTGCAACATATGGATCTAACATTGTTTCTTCTTCTTCGATTTTTAGAAAAAAATGATTTATATTGCATCCAAAAGTTGTACCACTGAGTTCTTAAATGAAGTGCGTAAAGATTCTGGAATACAGTAGGTGAAGTTTCTGTTTGAGTGTGGCAAACTTCATAGAAACCAAAATACTTTGGTTCAATAACATGACATCCAAGTCAAACATGAAACCAAAATTCTCACATCTTTAAAAATCACAACTTAGACAAGTTTAAATTGTGTAAACTCATAGTACAATCAGTTTGTATCAAAGCTAAAAAATATAAATTTATCAATAATGATAAAAAAATAAAGAAAAAAAGTCACTCTCCAATATACTTACAGCTTCATCGACGCTAAGGCAACGACGACAAGCACAACGGCGGCGAGCAGCAAAAGACGCGAGCAGCAAAAGACGTGAGCATAGCGAGTTAGAGATTGTTGAGGGTTTAGTCGCTGGTGAGGGTTTGTTGAGTGTTTCATCGCCAGTGAGGGTTCGTTGATGGTTTCATCGATGTAAGGGGAGCGGTTTGGATTCGTGGATGGCAATGGCGGAGAGTAATGAGATGGATTTAGGGTTTAGAATTAGGAATTTTAGCGGTCAAATTTGCCACAGTTGTTAAAAGATAAAGTATTTACAATTGAACAGAAAACGCAGTTGTTATAGAAATATATTACAACTGCCGTAGAAATAGCCGTTATTTAAAGTACATTTGTTACAACTGCTAAAATAAACAGTTGTTATAAAGTGCATATTACAACTGTTTGTTTATGCAAGTTGTAAACTAAAGGTTGTAACATGTTTGTTTTGTTGTAGTGTTATGAGATGTTCTGTATTTTTCTGAAGCCACCGTAGTTTCGTTTTATATTTGGATTGAATATATATCTTTGAGAGAAATTTACTCAACTTCTATCGATGTAATCAATACTCGTCTATGGCGTAACTTACGGATGGTCGCTTCTAGCAAGCCTTATTCTTTGCAATAGCAGACGTTATTCCTTACAATAACCTTTGTTATTGTGAGCATAGAGGTGGGGCGTCGCACTTGGTACCCTCAGTAGTCAGGAGTAACAAACTGACCAACATATGAACAGTGTTAGGTATTCTTGTCCCAATGGATATATTGATATATAGTCTCAATGCATCTTGATTAGGAACATTTAAAATGGTATATTTATTTTTGTTGGTATAAATTACTCACTATTATAGTACTTTGTAGCTATTACCAAAAAACAAAAATTTATAGGTTTTATACCAAGCATAATTTTGATTAAATTAATTAATTAATTAATAAGAGACATTGTATCAAGTATATAATAGAAAGAAAACAAATTTTATTTCAAATAAGATTGGTTGTCGAGTTAGATATATGTAACAAATTACGTAGTTGCCGATAGGGCATACCCCTAACTCTATCAGAAAACACATACGAAAACGTCATAAGTGGAAGGCATAGCTTTGACAGTAATGTCCTTTCCCTTCTGTTTTGTTATTTGAGCACTCAAGGAAATAGGAACGACGACCATGCATATGCCTTCACAGTTTGTCCCTACTTAGCTTGTATAGGACAATCATTTTACACTAGATACAACCTCTCACGCCGTAAAGCCTTCTCAATCATCTTCTTGAAGCTTTCATCAATATCACCAATCAATCACTTTTCAATATAATCAATCAACTCAATGATAAAAGTTTTATTCTTACTGGGTGGAGTATCGGTGAAAGACAGACCGTACTTCGACAATACATCGAATTCGACCACATATTCCAACACAGTCATATCACCTTATTTCATATATATGAACTACTTAAACAACTTCGACTTTTGAGAAGTCGAGATAAATTTCTCTTTGAAGCGAACTATAAATTGATCCCATGGTAAATGATCCTCGAGAATCATAGCTATAAGGGTATTCTACCAATTCATTGTCTGCCCTTAGAGTTATTTAGAGGCACAAAACATCGTTTAAATCCAAGTCATCGAAGAACCTTTCACAGGTATCCTTCTAGTCTTGTACCTTAATAGTTGACTCCATTTCAAAGAATAATTTGCCTCTCGGACTACCTTAATATTTATACAGCCCAATAAAACCGACTCTAGGCATTTACATTTCGGCACCATAATCATCTGGAGCAACTTTGGTATTTTGGATAATATTTCTCACCATATTAGCAAACATATTCTGTAAATTGGGGTAATCGCCCTTGATCCTATCCACTCCTCAACTTTTAAGATAAAGTCAATAGCATCATTTCTCATATACCAGATTATTTTAAATCTATAATAAGGATGACCGGTCTCTCATAAAGAAAAACAACATCAGTGATACTCGTGTGTGTTATACGACGTATATTATATATATATATAGTCTTGGAAATCAAAAAATGTAACATGTACGTGCGCTTTCATATATATGTGTGTGTGTGTGTGTGTGTATGTACTCACGATCAAGTCTAAGATGACAATCCAACCTTATCTCCACCAAATTACGGTATCAACTTAGGCCATCTATGCAACCTAAGCTTTAATAGCAAATATTACGACCGCCTTACAGCTTCAATGCTCATATAACCGAATAATGCTCTATTGGAGTATCCGGCCAATGTAGAACGATGTCCAAGGAAAGAAAATAAGTAAAGAAGAGGAATAAAAGAGAAAAGAAGGAAGAGAAAACATCATACAATCATAGAGCCTGTCAGAAGTCTCATTACACACCGAATAAAATATAACAATTACCATAGATATAAAACAAGCGAGATAGTAGTAACTACATTAATCATAGAATCAGAGTACACAGGTTCACAAAATTATACAAAATAGTAATTAAGTTTATACAATTGATAAATAAACCCTTAAATGATAATCTGTCTCTAATAATAGTAAGTCAAACATTATTACGGCTGCATAATGTCACATTGTGGAATAAGCAATAATAAGCCCAAAATATAGATATGAGAAGTAAAGCCTCCTGTTAGTCCATCTGCATACTCTGTGTGCTGCTTATACCTGCTACATAGTTTACTTATTTTAGAGTACCTAATGTAATAAGAAGCAAACCATAAAACCTTAAGTCTGACAATAGCGTGGTATGAGCGATAAACAATCTCAAAATACTATGAAAATTGATATAGTATATAGAACACAATGTATGAAGAGCCATACCTGACATGGCCCTGCATCCAAAGAGTTAGCACGCAATAATTATATGTCAATGTGTATAAAAATTATCGTAGGTGTATTATACATAAAGTACTAATAGGTCTATATATCTACGTAGTGTGACATCCCTAGTGTGATTGGTAACCAAACCAAACACACATTTAAGATCCATCCTTAAATTCACCCACTTACTGTGAAGGATGCGTGATAATTCAAACGAACCATCATGGTCGAGGACTACTCAACATCCCTGTTCCTTGGCACTCAAATCCATGCCATTCAGTAGGCCAGGTTCTAGACTCACCATCACGTCAACTAGGTATACACATCTCTCATCTAAAATAAAAGGTTATCATGCTCTAGGAACCATCATGTCCTGGGGAACCATCACATCCCCATTTTACACCCCTCATTATGAGTACCCTTTGAACCCTCGGATCTTTATGATCCCTTTACAAACGATATATATGCCAAAGTGCATCTTGAAACTAGTCTTTGAGTCATCGCATAACTCCCATATGAAGTCATCAAAGTAAGGACGATTCTTGACCATCACCATTAGTCGTTGAATCTCATTATTTATCCCTTAAACATCCTCTAATGTTACTCAAGTCCGGCCTGAAGCACTGTGCCTCAAAGTGTAACCATTCATTACCGAAGCGATCACGTCCTATTATGCGACATTGTGTTAAAGTGTCGCATCCATGCTTTAGCGTCAAAATTGCTCATTGAAGATCCATAATATCAAAATCAAATGTCAAACAAACGAACCATCACAGCATTCTCCTCGAAGCCTCCCTATCATCTTCGTTAAAATTGGCAATCGGCCATCACCATTAGTAGTAGATGCCAACCACTCCAGAGTAGTCGATACAACCACTTTGGTCATGTGCTTAACCAAAAATGGCTAAGTACAAACCAAATGAAAACATCTGGCTAATTTCCCTTATATAACCGAGGAGAGAATCCTCTCTTGAATAGTGTTTCACTCCCAATACTTCCACTCGACCCTACTATAGTCACTCCATGGATTTTGTACCATGATTTGACTATAATCAAAGCAGAGCTTTTATATTAAAGGTGACGGTACTCTCAAGTCGAGTTAACTATGTAAATTATTATATGGATATTTTCTCAGTAATCTTAGTTACATTAACTAACAAAAGACTATTGAGTGAATTATTCCATAGTCATTCAATAATTATTAGTAAGTAACCTCTAAGTACCCCTAGCAGCCATGAGTAAAACACTGCCCAATATTTAGAAAGCATTACGTACTATAGTCTCAACAGATACATCGGTATCCAGTTTCGATGAATCTTGAGTCGGAACACTTTAAATTTTTATATTTATATTCATTTTGATAAAATACCCACTGTTACAACATTTTGTAGCTACTATCATAATAATATAACATTGATAAATATACTTTTTATTAAATTGATTAATTATCAAAACACATTATAGCAAGCATATAATAGAAAGAAAATACCTTTTATTTTGAATAATATTTATGAGTTAGATATATATAACAAATTACATAATTGCCCCTAGAGCATATCCTTAACTCTATCAATCTCCCACTTGCACTTAGGGTCAATTATGGAACCTCATTTCAACTTCTTCAATTGGTTTCCTGCAACCTAATCGAGTCAGTCCTTCAGCGAACAAGCGTGCTATTATGTTTTAGTTATCTACTATATCAATTAAGCCTTCTTCGACGTTGATAGACTCCTTTATTATGTGAAACAATTCAGAGTATGTCTCTTTACTTCTAGTGACCTTTAAGTTTTGTTACGAACTATATAGTGACATTATTATCATATAATAATGTTATGTGATTCCCAAAATTTGAAATCACCCTCTACTCAGTTATAAATTTGTGCATTTATATTTACATACATTGTTCTTTTATTGTCATGCTATTCAAGGCAATGTACTTAGCCTTTTCATTGAATCAGCCATGGTGTTTCATTCGAAACATTTCTAATTTGAAGATTCTTAACTTGAATCTATTATTGATATCTACACTCAATATCACTTATGAAGTTTGAGTCAGAACACTCCTTCATAGAGAGTTCGTTGTTTATGTAAACAATTCTCTAGTATTTCGTACATACACGAGAACATTCCAAACTATCATTCAGTAATATCAATTTGGACAAAATATTCTGCCGCATACATCATATACATGAACAAATCACCGTATCGTAGATAGCATAACACGTATGTTAATTCGTATTATTAATGCACAAGGAATTTATTTCATATGTTCTGTACTAAACAATTTAATAAGGTGTCTTTACATATCGATTTAGAATATTCTCAATATCTTTTATACTTGCTATAAAAGATATTATTTACAACCCTACGTTGAGCATTAAAACAGGTTGATTTTAATATAAATACACTGTTAAAATCAAGAACATGTTGTTTACTTATAGTTAGAAATACCAATGTACCATTTAACCTTTTTTACGAGCACATGCTTCCTCTGCATTTTGATTGAAAATCAAACTATTTGATATTTCTATCAAAACACTTGTTCAATTTTGATGCTTATCGAAGGATACTTTCATATATATCCTTTTTTCATATCCAAAATTCTCACAAACTCAAATATCACTTCGCTTACTTTGAGATACTTTGGTCTTTATGTGTAAATAGTCTATTCTAAATTATTATTTGGAATTTTTCATTTTAGCACATATATACCAGATCACAAAGTCTTACAAAGCGATAATCTTAAGAGTATATCGAAATGAACTTGAGCACCTCGAATAGCTAGTCTATTATGTTAATTTTAGCAATTTAAATTTACGGTGATATTCTTATCAATGTGACTCACTATATTCCAACAACATTTGTCTTTCTCATAAAGATAGATTTGTGTCGGATGGATCATATCCTTTGGATATAACTATCAAAATCATATTTTGGTAATGTACTTGGAATCTATTTTGGATCTATGCATCATACTATAGTATAGAGTCAGCACACTTAATGGTTTAATTAACTAATCATCGATTATTTATATTTTCAACATGGATAAAAATCTTATATTTTTTCTTCGATGTGTAAGAATACTTATTAGACATTCTAATACGATGTGTTCATTTAGGTTAGTTAATTTCATTTCACATCATAGCAATCAATTTTATCCTTAGATCATATCCAATTTCATTTTAAAACCAGTAATTTCTTAATGAAAGTTCTTCACTATGAAGTTGGTACTTCTTAAAACAACAATTGTTTCTTAGTGCAATGGAATAGATATTTATAAAATTTTATGAATTGCCTTTTATATAAAACTGATTTAATTTTAGTTTACAAAAATTATGTTCAAAACATAAATATGTCGTCTGATGAAGATCATTCCCAAACTCCTTGTGGGAGATTCATACAGGATCCATCATGAACAATTATTATGTGTAGACTTTCGACTCCCAGTTAATCGTACTTCGTTCAACCATGTTTGATTACTCCTTATCATTACATCATTATATATCATATGGAGGAGTAATTTTTGAGGTTGAATCTTTATTCATTTTAGGTATGTTTGAAACACTTTCACTATATACTCTTGTATGCGACCTAATCGAAATAAAATTTTTATTGCACGTTATTTTGTTTACTTTCATATTATACTCTTTGATCATATCATAAACATACTATATGTGTATCAAATACACATGATAGCATTGGTGATAAATCATCGATGAATACAACAAGGTATATGGAACAATTTTGGAACTAATAGACTAGTGATTGCATAATCGGCTTGTTGGTAACAAGATTCTTATGAGGTCGAAGCAGGTTGAGTGGTTCCAGGGCTACGCGCATATCTACTCTCTCAATTCAAATATGCCCCGTCCAATTAATATACTAGACTTGGTATACTAGGTGCCTAGTAATTTCTATCAAATGTATTTCTCAGGCGGCTTTATCGTACACTCTATGAGTAGCAGACTCATTCGACAATCCAAAGAATTCATCAACTCTTATGATGCTCCCACTAAATGGGTGCATTGCCTCTTAATTGTCTTGATATAATTAACCAATATCATATGGTTTATAATTATATAATAAAAATAGTTCTCAAAACTATGGCTTAGTCTATAATACCAAAACAATTATGAATATACTTCATTATTGTCCAATGCATCATTTTGTAGTGAAAACAAGTCTCACATTATAGTTTTATTTCATAACAGATATTCATAATATTCGAATCAAAATATAACCATGTTTATTTTGCAGTCGACACTAGAAAATAGTCATTATTTCAATGCGCAGTTCATTTTACAAAAACAATTCTCGTAAATTGATGCAATCAATAAGTGCTATATGACATGCTTTGGTGACCATGATTTGACTATAGTCACTCGATCCTTAATAACTTCCAATCAACCCAACTGTACTCACTCGGTGGATGTTGTACCATGATTTGACTATAATCAAAGTGGAACTTTCATATTGAAGGTCGATAGTATTCCCAAGTCGAGGGAAGTGTAAATTACTAATATCGATATTTTCTGCTTGACCTTAATTATATTAACCAACAGAGGACTATCGAGTGAGTTGTTCCGTGGTTATGTAATAACTTTTAGTACGTAACCTATAGGTGCCCCAAGCATCTATAGGCAAAAAATGTCCCAACATTTGGAGATAATTACGTACTCTACTCTCTACGGATACATCGATATCCAGTCGATGAATCTTGATTGTGAATTCTTTAAAATTGTATATTATATTCATTGTGATAAATTACATACAGTTACAATACATTATAACTACAGTCACAATAATATATCATTTATTGATTTTCTGTTAAATATTCTTCAATTTAAATTGATTAATTAATATACCACATTATATTGAAGTATATTATAGAAAGAAAATACCTTTTACTTTGAACAAGATTGGTCAACAAGTTAGATATACATAAAAAATTACATAATTGCCCCTAGGTCATACTTCTAACTCTATCACAAGGTTGTTGTTGAAGCCTAAGGTTAGAAGGTGATCGACAAAATGTGTAGGATCTAGGGATGGAAGAGAGGAGGTTAGACCAACCTAGGAGTATGCACCCTACGCTAGGGGTTCATATGCATCATCAGGTTCGTAGTTGACCATAGAGAAGTGGAACGTAAATAATGATTTTGAGAAGTGGCAATTGAAGATAAAGGTGGTGCTGAGAAGAAATTGTGTTTGTCGGGTTGTGGTTGATGCAAAACCACTATCATCAAATATCTCAAAATTGAAAAGAAATGAGATGGAAGAATGGCACTCTACCACCCTTCAATTGGCCATGGGTGAGAATGTCATCCTAAATATTAGTGATGAAACTACCGCTAGAAGCCTGTGGAAGATATTGGAGAATGCCTACATAAAGAAGTCCCTTACAAATAGGCTAATTTTGTTGAAGATTTTCTTCACTTACAAGATGCAGGAAGGTACATCATTGAAAGCACATCTCAACTTCTTCGATGATTTGATGAAAATGAAGAGAACTATTGATTTGAAGGTGGATAAAGAACAAAATCCTATAGTGGTATTGTGCTTTCTTCTAGAGTGATACAAGGTATTCACTAACAGCATGATCTATGGTAGAAGCATGCTAACATTAGAAGATGTGTGATGGAATTCCTGAGTGAAGGGATGAGAGATTAGTTGAAACTTATGAGCGAATGTGGAGAAGCCAGTAATAGTCAAGAACTTTTTGTAGAGAGTGGAAGAAAGGAGAAGAAGAAGAAGAATAGCTTCAAAGGGTGTTTTAAGTCAAGAAAGCCAAAAGTGCTTAGAGAGGAAAGTCTAGAGATAACAGATGTCATCATTATAAGTAGAATGACCATTGGAAGAAAGATTGTACATATTTGGGGACGAAAAATGAATGGGATGATTCTTCATCTATTGTACTGAAGAAGGTGGTTTCTGATGATGTGTTGACATCATTTTCCAATGAATCAGACTAATGGTGCTAGATTCAGGGGTGTCTTTCCACATGAGCTTAGGAAGGAATATTTCTATTCTTATGAAGGTAAGGAGGGAAGTGCTATATTGATGCGTAATGATGCTACTTGCAAGTCATTAGGTGAAGGATCAGTGCGTATTCGCATGCTCAATGGTATGGTGCGCACTATCGATGGAATTCGCTACATTCCAGGTTTAGGGAAATCTCTTTTGTCTTTACGTCAGCTAGCATCATTGGTTTGTAGGATTACAATTGGATCAATAGCTTGAAGATGACATGTGATGCTCTTGTATTGACGAAACAAGTAATGGTCTATAATCTTTATTTGCTGAAAGGATCTATAGTTCTTGGGAACTCATGTGTTGGAGTTAATAGTTCTTGAGTTTTGGATGCCATTAGACTTTGGCATCTCAGATTGGGTCATGTTTTGGATAAGAGCTTGGAGTTTCAATGCAGAAAAAAGATGATCATGGGTGAAAGCTTCAACCATTCACAGTTCAGGTATGAAATGTGTATTGGGGAAGTAGGTTAAGGTTTCTTTTGATGCCAATAGACATAAGTCCAAAGGAGTACTAGAGTATGTCCATACAGATGTTTGGAGACTAGTAGCTACAACTTCTATTGGAGGAGCTAAATATTTTCTTTTATCAATGACTACTCTCGAAATGTTGGGTGTTCACGATGAAAGTTAAGTCAGAGTCATTTGAGAAGTTCAAAACTTGGAAGATAATTGTAGGGATTGAAATCGAAAGGAAGTTGAAGGTGTTAAGATCCGACAATGGCGGTGAGTTTGTTTTTAAGGAGTTTATAGATTTTTGTAAGCAGAGTGGAATTCAGAGACACTTCACTACACCCAGAGATCTATAATCAAGCAGAGTCATTGAAAGGATGAATACGATTCTGCTAAGAAAGCACATTGTTTAAGATTAAAGGCGGGTTTGCGTAGAGGTTTTTAGGCTGAAGCTTTATCGACTGTAGCTTATATTATAAATCGAATTTCAGGCTCATCCAATGATGGAAAGATTCCAAAGTAAAAGTGGAAAGGTATATCTACACATATCGGTTATTTTCGTATATTTGGTAGCCCTGTGTATGTTGGCCATACAGGAAATGTCTAGTTGGACGCTTGAGCCTATCAAGGTTTGTTTGTTGGCAATATAGAAAGCATCAAAGGGTATCACATTGGGAACCCTATTGATAGGAAGATAGAGCACTCTAGACATGTCATATTTGATGAGTCTGCTATGTTCAAGCCGAAAATGAATCCATTTATTTCAGTAGATTTAGAAGCTGAAAGGCCTAAGGAGATTGAAACAATTCCCGCATACGAGTCTAATTAGTAAAGTCAGAGCTTGAAATAAGACAAGTTAATTGCAATTGTTGACACATCACACGGAGGTCCATAAAATTCGTCTAGCAATGATGGTGATGGTCCTGAAGCTAGAGATGATTCAGCTCAAGGTGGAGTTGATAGAAGCCTAGGCGAAGTTACACCTATTCGAGCAAGCTTTAGAGTTAGAAGGCTACCAAATAGATATGGAGGATGGATTTATGCCGATCTTAGCCTTGATGATTAGTTTGACTATCCACTACGGATAGTGCAAGATGATTCTTTCGACCTTAAAGAAGTCATGAGTTTGAGTGCCAGTTATAAATGGATACATATTATGGAGGAGGAGATGGATTCATTGAAAAAGAATCAGACTTGGAAATTAGTACCACCCCCTCAAGGAAGTCGATCCATATGATGCAAGTGAGTATATAAGGTGGATGATGATGGGAGATAGAAGACTAGATTTGTTGAAAAGGTGTTTTAACAAAGGAAGGGATGGAGTATGATGAGATATTTGCTCCGGTTGTTATACATACTTCAATCTCGATATTATTAAATATAGTTGAAACTCATGATATGGAGCTAGAACAATTAGATGTGAATACAGCCTTTTGGCACGAAGATTTTGGAGCAGGCCTTCTTCATGAAGTAACCAAAAGGATATAGAGGATGGAAAGAAAGAATGAGTTTGCAAACTGAAGAAGTCCTTATATGGTTTGAAGTAGTCGCCTAGGCAATGGCACAAGAGGTCTGACTCTTTTATGCTTACTCCTGGTTCTCATAGAAGCGTTAAAGCGCTTATGTTTACTTTAAGCATATAAATTATGTTAAACTGGATATATTTACTCGTGTACGTGGATGATATGTTAATCGCTTCTAAGGGAAAAACAAAAATTGACATGTAGAATTGAAATTAAAGGCGAAATTCGAGAAAAAAGACCTTAATGAAGAAAAGAAGACTTCAGGGATAGAAATCAAAAGAGAGAAAGGGTATAAGGTGTTGAGATTGACATAGAAAGAAAATATCCAGAATGTGCTTGCTCGGTTCATCTTGGAGAAGGCAAAGGCAATTAGTTTTCCCATGCTTTTGCACGTTCAGCTTTCAAAGAAGAGCACTCTGATCTAAAACAAAGATAAAGCTTATATGAAGAAGGAACCTTATGCTAGTGCAGTTGGAAGATTAATGTATAGTATGGTCAGCATAAGATTAGATATTACATAGGTAGTTGGTTGATTGGTTGTTATATTGCTATTCTGGGGAAAGTGCACTGGGAAGTAGTGAAGTGCATTTTGAGGTATCTTAGAGGAACAATAGATTATGGGCTCCATTTTGACGGTAGGGAGAGAGATTTTAGCTTGGTGGGATTTTGTGATTCTGACTATGTTGAAGATAGAGATCGAAGGAAGTCAACATCAGGTTATGTATTTAAACTTGGAAAGAAAGCTATTTGTTGGAGACGGAGGTTGTAGACTATAGTTGCCTTGTCTACTATAGAGGAAGAATTAATAGCTGCTGTCGAAGCAGCTAAGGAAGCAATTCACTTGAAGCGATTGTTGTTTGATTTAGGCTTTGTTCATGGGGGTGTATTAGTAAATTGCGACAATTAAAGAGTAATACATCTGGTTAAAAATTTGGCATTTAGTTCGAGGACAAAGCACATAGAGGTAATAGAGTCTTTCCTTGTCTTTATCAATGAAGAAAAGCAGGTAAATCTTCTAAAGATTCACACCGAGGAGAACATAGTAGACAAGTTTACTAAGTCCTTTCCTATTTCAATATTCGAGCATTGCTCGAACTTGATTTGCTTGTTGAAGTGCTAGGTACCACTTGATGGCACAAAGGGAGAGTGAGTTAGTAGAAGGAGATGTTGATGGAGATTGTTAGGTCTTGCATGGACAGGGTACATTCATCACTTTAATGGAAAATTGGTGGCTTTGCTGGAGTTCGTTCATAAAGTGTAATGGGTGATGGTCATGCTAAAGCTTCTTGGGGAAATATTCATGGCATCTTATCTGAAAGTTACTCGAAGTAAAAGGATGTAGGTGAAGTTGGTAGTCTTGGATATAAATATAGTATCAAGGTGAAGATTGCTAGATTTAGGTGATACACTATTTCAATATTAAAGAAGATTTGGGAGATGTTGTAGATCCCAACGATATTTCGGTGATAATATATTTCCAAGTAAAGAAGATTTGAAGATATTTGAGATAACGACTCAAATATTTTCCTCATTTATTGCATTAAAAAGGACAATGAATTATCTTTATGAGAAATATAATGATTTCGAAGATTTAAGTAGTTAAACAATTCCCTAATTCGCTGATTAAAGAAGTAGTCTTATCAGGTGCAAGAAAATAGGTGAAAACTGAAAAGTCAAATGGATAAACATTTACCATATGAATAGAAGAATCGATGAGGTATTAATTTATAATCATAAATCAATTACTTCAACCCTAGGTAATAATCTCTGTATAAAGACATTCATTCTGTAGAGATTATATCATCCTCTCAATTGTATTTTTATTCTTCTTCTTAACCTCCATTATTGATCGTGTAAATTTCTTCTCATAAAATAATAAAATATCCTCTCCACTAAGTGGATGTACACTATTTCGCGATAGTGGAACCACTATAAATCCATATGTGAACTCTCCTTTTGCTTTCTTCGGTGATTTGCTGTTTTTTATTATCTATTTTCTCTTTGTTTTATCGTACTTCAACACGATCTTATTGCTTTTGTGTTTCTTTGGGTTGATTGACGGTCATTTGGTGAATTTACCTCGACAGCTACTTCCCTGCTAAAGTCCTCCATTCAGTGGAATATTTCTCACTACAAGGAAATATGTTATTAATAACACCATTAGATAACACGTCATTACAAAGAGTTATTGCTTACCTTTAACCTTTTGTTTTTAACTTTATATTTGTTTTGTTTCGCAAGTACGTAACGCTCAGGCCTCAAAATTAAATGCTCAGGCCTCAAAATTTTCATCTCCCTCTGAAAAACTTTATCCATTTTTTGTCTCCCTCCTCTCCTGAAATGAAATACCGCGTAGTAATTTTCATCTCCATCACAAAACTAAATAACCCTACTCAAAACCAAATTAGTCGACGATGATTTCGCTCAGCAGTTTCATACTCCAGCTCCAATCTTCAGCTTCCACTCTAAACTCTATGGTGATTCAAAGAACTCGGGTTGAGATTTGAAGAAGTTGCATGCAAGTAATTCGGTCCGAGGTGATTTTCCAAAACCCTAATTCAATTTAGTGCAATTTTGTTCTCCTGTTTTTTCTAGAACCCTAAATTTAAAGAACCTAAAACGCTTATTCATTTTTTGGACTGTTTTTGGATATTATAACTTTATGACTTATCTATCGAATAAACTTGTTTTGGCTTATAGATTTTGTGAACTATTGAAGATGACATACAAATATGAATAAATGTTATACGAGTTTATTGTTAGATTATCATCCAAAATAAGTTGAGCACAAGTTATTACCAAGATCTCAGGCCAAAATTTTGTGTGTCTGGTTCTTTCATACCCGAGTTTACTAAATTGGCATGTTAAATTTGGCCTTAAGAAAAAACTTTAGTAAAATATATTTCTGTCAAATTGCAAATCTTAAAATTTTTATTGCTAGTATATTTATGTAATTTCTTGCTCATATATTTCAGTAAAATATTACAATGCACTCATTATATTCAAAAATACTATTATGAATTGATACTGCATGTTCAATATCACATTATTCAGAAGCTATTCAAATTGAATTATTCTATCCTTGAATTGATGTTTCATGGTTATGAAGATTGTGAATTTAGTTAACTTCTATAATATTAAATTGTTTTAGTTCACTTTTTAAAAAATAATGATTATGCATGTAGTAAATTAAGTATAGCATGGTTTATGCTTTTGACGTTATTTGGAAGAAAGAAGATAAAAATTATAGTTCGTATTTTCTATGGAAAGAGCATAATTGTAAAATTGTTACAATTTTATACTCGGTTATTTTTTTAATGTATCTCTTGATATTTTTAATCATAAAATTCAGTTCTACTTTCATTCATCCTTGCAATTTATCTTTTCTTTAACAATAACATTTTTTTCTTCTAAGAGACCATCTTTTATATAGTATGTTCAAAATTTCCAAGTAAGGTGTGAAAAGTTGCTCACATTGGTGGACATTCATGAAACATAGGTTTTATTTGGTATTCGTATTGGTTTTTATTTAATCGGTTTTCCTTTATTCTATGGCCAAAGAAGGAAGCAATGGAAGAGTGATGCCAAAGTAAGTGCCCAATCTTTTTTTCATTCTTACGTTACGACCAGTGATTATAGTTTGGGTTTTAGTTATTATAAATATTATTGGTGTTATTGTAGCTATCATATTTTCTTATTTCTTCGTGTTTGTTTGAATAGATGTTAGTGTATAAACATGCACAATGAGTGCGGCTGCATAAATTGTTGCTTGTTTTCCACTTCTTCATATTTTGACTTTCCATTACTTTCGTTTTTCTTTAATTCCCAACTGGAGCTTGGAATACGAGCATCATTTGTCGGTATTTCTATTAAATTTTGTCTACTCCATGATCTATCTATAGCTGGAAATAACTTTTAGATATTGGTGGAAAAGGATGCTTTCATCGTATTTCTGAGACATAGTTGAAATTAAGAGGTTTCAGTTATTGATAGGAGAGATTCAGATGTTTACATACATGATAGATCATAGAAATATGACAGTGAAACATGATGCTAATAAGTGATGGGGTGCACCAATAAGAAATATGCACCTATTATGAAAATGTGCAATCATCTTAATATGTAGTTGCTGCAATAAACTTAACATTTTATACTTAAAAGCCAAAGGTAAAAATCAAACCTCATTTCAGGTTAAATTTCAGTATTAAATTCCAACCATATTATTATACTTTCATAATTTTAAATTCCAATAATATACCATGTTTCAAAACATCTAGTATACAAGACACCCCTTTGTTCACTTAGGCCAACCATTTTTTTGTTTTCATAAAAGCCAGTTCTCAACTTCTCATCTACTTAATATAATGTTTCTAGAAGGCAGAAGTAAGAATCACTGTTATAATTATCTGTTAGGATGGCTACTTGGGAATTTCACCTTCTAAGTGTTAAATCTTCTAATGGACTTATAGTTTAACTAATTTTTTGGATCTTGTTTGTGATGGGTTTATATTAACAGTTATGATGGCTATGCTTATGTTTACCAAAAATTAAGGAGATGTGCATTGTTTGTATATATATGAAATGTTGCAACAATAATAATAAGTTCCATGATTGAAGAAATAAATGCTAAGTGAAAGATATTAACTAGATGATGATAAAAACCAAACTGAACCATAATTAGAACTTTCTTTATACAAAATGATTAACGTTCCCAAAATTATTTCCGATAATCGATCAGGAGGCTAGTATTACAAAAATCGTAATCAAGAGATTATAGTCTTTGGGCATATTTTGAACATGCGTCTCTTTCAAATTTTGATTTTGGAAATTGTTTAACTGGTACTCATTTTTAATTTAATAGGCACGTACGATATACAAACTCACTATTGAGGGGAAATCTTGATGAGGAGTGTATCAAGGTGGAAATGCTTTAAGTCATGCATATATTTACAGTTTGGGATGGCTTCAAACTTGCATCAAGGTGGAATTTGGCAGTTGCTGGCTGTAGAAAAGGAAGCTCAACATATTGTGAACAATGCTAGAAATGGTAATACCTATCTGTAAACACATCTCATGTCTGATTTGCTATGCTTGTCAGAAAGAAAATATACTGCTATTCGACCTGTTCTCGTTACTTTTAGTTAATAGTCCCCAGCCTAAAAAATATCAGTCCCAAAGATAATTTGGAACATATAGCATTATCTTTCCCAAAGCTTATAATAATAATAATAATAATAATAATAATAATAATAATTGGCAGTTTTGTAAAAGATAATTTTTGGACAGCTTAGACTATTTAAGGCTTCTTTAATTTACTTCTAGACTTATTAGAAGTTTTATAAACATAAATTAAATTTTTATATGTAGTTGGTAGTTATAAAAATATATTTATAGAATTCAATGATTGGACCGAAAAAGCTCTCTATATTGCAATTTTTCATAAAATTATTTATTGGATATTTCCGTAAAGGTATTTTTCATAATTTTTTTACTTTTGCACCTTTCATTCTTTTGACCAGAGGAGAACCTCTCACTAATCATGGTATAATAATATTCTTTTGTCATTGCTTTTCTCAAATTATCGTTTTGGCTAATTGTACATTTTTGTGTAGTATCTACAATTATTGCCTGTGCTAGACAGTCATGGTTAATTTTCAAGTGCTGATGTTTGTGCGCGGCTATTAGGAAGTGGTTTAGCTGGGCTGACAGCTTCTTATATTACTTATCCGTTAGATCTTGTCAAAACTCGTCTATCTGTAGCACAGGTGGATATCTGTTAAGTTTCACAGTAATTTCAAGGATTAGTAGCCTTGTAAGTTACTCTTCGATAAGTTCGCAACTGCCCATTGTCTTGCTTTAATCTAATTGGTTATACCATTTAGGATGTTTAGCCTTTAAGATACCCTTACATTGCATAAATAAAATTAGTAGAATGCTGGTCTGATACATGACAGTAATTTGTTAAAAAATTGACATGTCTAGGATGCATTTTAGAGAGGCCGAAATCAACATGACATGGAAAGTTCCACCAATTGTGACTACTTGAGCTTCTCTGGAAAAAGTTATATTTGTTGATTAAGTCATAAAAACCGATAATGTTTATAAACACATGCGCGTGCATATACACAGGTTTACAAACACATGCATGCACACATACACACACGTATTTTGTACGATCATATGTTTCATCTTGCATTTTGTATTTACTAATCTGAGCTCTCATCTGTAAAAAAAATACCTTTGCCATAAGGATTCAGGAGACTGAAATTGCAACTTTTTTCCTCATCAATACTGGATGGATCAAAATTTTAACTGGATTTTTGAAATTCTAGGGGATAATATCCTGAGATTATCCTTCTCAGAGCCATGTCAACTTGTTCGCATGAACTGCTACAGGTTTAACTAAGTATTTAGGTATGTGCTTGATAGACAATTCTTGATTCCTGAATCCATTTTAAACCTACTGAATATTGGCATACTATGTTCCATGTATGGGATGTTTGATTTACTGTATTTGTTATGTCAAAAAAAAAACAAACATACACTTGTAAAACTTTGATTGTCCCATGTATATATTTGCACAACCTTATTTCAATAGGATTCCAGGTTATTATTGCAAGTTATAAGCTTGCAGCTCCAAGTTTCCTGCAAATTACAAGCTTGCAACGCGAAGTTGCTTGCAAGTTGCAAGCAAACTTGCAACTACAAGCTTTACTAAGATGGCGCCATTTACGAGTCAATGAAGCGCGCGATCACGGGGAAGCATTGGAGTACCGAAACACAATACTAATAGGGGCATAAAATAAGGGGATCCTCTATCCCCTTATTTATTCTATGTAGGTATGTAATATCTATCATTACCGCTAGAATGGGTACTAGACATAAGATGATCACTCTATTAACAAAATTCAACTATGTACAATACAAGAAAAATACCCTTTAATAGCGTTTAAAAAACGCTGTAAAAGGCTTTTACAGCGTTTTTATAAACGCTATAAATCGACATGTTGTAATAAATCAGTGACCTGTTATTGCAACAGAAGAAACGCTATAAAAAACATGTATTTTTATAGCCTTTTGAGCATGCTATAAAAAATCTTATCAATGTCATTCTATATGCTATAAAAGGCTTTTACAGCATTTTTATAAACGCTGTAAATCAACATGTTGTAATAAATCAGCGACCTATTATTGCAACAGAAGAAACGCTATTAAAAAACCTGTTTTTTATAGCGTTTTGAACATGCAATAAAAAGACTTATTAACGGTGTTCTTAACCGCGTTTTAAAAATCATTTTTACAGTACGTACATATCCATTATCACATTATAATCGATAAATTTACATAAACACAATGTATCATTTCACACAATCATATATATTACATTAAACGAAAAATAACTGACCATTCAACATTCACATAGAATAATGTATAACATATCGTAATATTTAATGAACATTACATTAGAAGTGTAAATAATACAAATGATAAAGACCATAGTACACATGATGATTAAATGTACAAACCAAAGAAGTTGTTACTTCAAAATAACTTCAAATCGCTAATATACAACAACATGTTGCCAATTGTATACACCATAGATGGATAATTACCTATGAAAAAGAAATTCAACAATTAGCAATTATAACTATACATGCATACATATGTGTGTGTGAAACTTAATTATATAAATTTAATTAATTTATATGAAACTTAATTAATTTATATAAAACTTGATTAACTTAGTTATTTTTATAAAATTAAATTGATTTATACAAACTTTTGTTAATTTAATAAAATTTAGTTAATTTATATAATCATATGGAAACAGTATCAATAACATATGGAATTTCCTTAAATGGATGTAAATTCTATTTAAAATACTTTATTCAACAATTGCATGTATATTGTTATAAACTTATTAATTTTTATAAAACTTAATTAAATTTTATAAACTTATTTAATTGTAAAAAACAGTTGGCTTATTTCATTATTATAAAACTTAGTTAACTTAGTTACTTATTTTAAACTTAGTTAATTTGTTGTTATTGTTATATCAATATTATTATATTATTTTACTACTATTATTATATTATATTATTCTTCTAAATTTAGTTAATTTTGATAAAACTTAGTTAATTTAATTAAAAAAAATTAAATTTTGTTGATTTTTATAAAACTCAATTAACTTGGTGAATTTTTATATAACTTGGTTAATTTTTATATCTTTTAATTTCTTTTTATTAAACTCACTTAATAACTTAGTTGTATATTTATAAGACTTGGTTTATAAATTGGTTAAATAATTTTAGTTATTTTTTATATAACTTAGTTAAATTTTATAAGAATTAGTTAATTTTTATAAACTTTTGGTTAATCTAGTTAAATTTATATAAAACTTGATAAAGTAGTTAACTTTTATAAAAATTAGTTAATTAATTTTTTTTACTTAGTTAATTTTTATACCTAGTTAATTTTTATAAAGTAGTTAACTTTGTTGATTTTTATAAAATTTAGTTAGTTAAATTTTTATACTTAGTTAATTTCCATAAATATATTTAAATTTTATAAAATTTTATTAATATTTAGATATTATTTAATATATTATAAAACTTAGTTAATTTTTAGAAAATTATTTAATTTTTATAAAACTTGGTTAACTTTGTGGATTTTTATAAACTTACCGGATTTCATGAATTTTCGACAGCACCTCCTTTGCGTGGTTAGTGCTTTCTCGCACACTCTATTCGATATACATTTATACGATCAAAACAAGATCGGATTTATATCATATATAACAAAATATACTTCATAATAGCGTACACATTCAAATGCATAAAAACATACCTTTAGCAACTTTAGCTGGCAATCTTCCGTGTATTAAAGGAATGTTTTGTGTACCTAAATAGCAAAGTAAAGGGAATAATTAGTAAAGATAGGCATCTCATATTATAATTGGAATTAGACTAAATAAATAGGAGAATTGAAATTAGACTACATAAATAGCTATTTAGTCGATTAAAATTACTTGTGTTATAAGCAACGAATAGTTTAAATTTAATTTTTATGCGATGTTATTATCAGGAAGTCAGCAGCATTCACTGTAACGTGTGACTCCTGTTCAACAAAATCTAATACTAGCAGTAACAAAAGTGAAGTTGTCCCGCATATGAATACATATTGTAACGTTTGCGATTTTTCGTCATCGAAAAACCGAACCGTTATGGTTAAAGAAGAAAAGGTAGAAGAAAAAGAGAGAAGAAGAGAGAAAAGCAACAGAAACAGAACACCAGAACAATAACACAATATCAGAATCTCACAATCGCAGCGGAACAGCATATAATAGATAAATGAATATTCATTAAAACAAAAGAACTGTATATTTCATACATTACATCACATTTCATTCATTATCAGAGTTTACAACAACAAACAGCGGAAAAGAAATACTATATACAATAGATAATATGCTACGCCATCCTGCTCGCCTCCAGATCTCTGCAACAACTTCCGAATTCCAGAATATCCTGATAACCTTAACTCCAGAATGCCCGTGTGGAAATTGGTGGGCACCCAGAGTTTAGGAAGGAAACAATAAACTCCAGGTCAGTCATGGGACTGGTGTGAGAACTTAAAACGGTTTATCTTTAAAAATAAATAAAGAAATATTTTTAAAGTAAATTCGCAATGCTTTTGGAAAATGAGACTACCATAAGACCTCCCGCCACACACACAATGCAAACGCAGAATCGGAGGAGATTTCTCCTTATGATAGTCAAAAATGCTTGATACGCATTAAAAGCAAATCATTTTTGATATTATTATTAATGCATAGTGTAGAAAACAATTTCGAAAGTAGAATATAAATCTTAGCCAGCATAGGCATTCCACACTTATGCCTACTATAGCTACCATCCAAACAGTGGTGACCACCATAAGTGAATGATAGGTTCTACAACTAAAACCGTACAAGGATCGTATTGTTTCTTTGGATTTCCAACAAATGGTCAGGCTAAGGAACTTCCTACTGCCACATGGGATCGCCTCTGGCGGGACGTCCCGAGAACCCATCCAGATCTCTACCAACACAAGGCCGGGTTACCTCTGTAACTAGGTAACTACTACTCGAGTATGCCATCCCCCGGTCCTTTGGGACCTTTTATCCGAGCGCTCGATTCCAACAACACCACACAGTAATAGATATAGTGTATCAACATGAGTAAATATCTGGGCTCCATACCATGATACCACCCTTTTCCAGAAGGAAATGACATACCCTAAAGGGTGCGACCCTCATAACCTTGCCGCATATTTCCTGTTTCGACCATTTCCGGGGAGTGAGGTCTGACGAAGTCTCGTCCACAAAGCTACGCTTTGGCACAAAGCCATGCTTTGATCAACAAATGATCAATAAATGATCATCACACAACAACACTCAGCATGCCACATTACCAAATTGGGAATATATCGCTGATAACCTTCAACTACATAACCTCAAAGGGTGTTAAGCTAAGAGAACAAATTCTCCGCCACCGACGGAAATATATTTGAAAGAAATCTGCTTTATATCTCAAAATGTAATGTCAGACACGTAACCATACAAGCCTGTTCCGGGTTTGAACAGAACCGAAGGCACATCCAAAGAAGCCCTTGCAATCCCGGTATTCACAATCCCGATAAAACTTCCCATCACAAAGGAAATCTCCATACCGTAGCTAACGATGCAGAGACAATCAATAGGTCATCCTATCATTTTCACAAATACCTGGTCTTCAACACCGGTCTTTAAATGCTATCCATAACAACGTATCACATATTCGGAATGGGTTATACGACACAAAGGTCCTCTCCCAGCTAAACCAAATAACAAGCGCTTATTTTAAAATAAGTGTAGCATTCAATTTCAAACAATCACAACAAATACCCATTCAAGGGTAATTATTGATAGTCGGTTATTTAACTATCAATAGAGATGAATCACATCATCAGATTCCAAATAATTTTCCAAATTATTTATTTTCCCAAAAATATCTTTACAAGATATATAATTTTCCACACTTAACCATTTGGAAACAAATTCCAAATATTCACTTTCCACACTTAACTATTTGAAAAAAAAAATTCAAATATTCACTTCCCACACTTAACTATTTGAAAACAAATTTCAAATATTCACTTTTCAATTTATCTTTAAAAGATAAAATTTCAAACCCTTCATTTCATATTGGAAAAACATTTCCATACTTATTTAGCAATAAGTAATTCACAAATCCATTTATTTTCAACAAATTTGAAAATATTCAATATACTTAAATCACAGTTAAGTATAAATTTCATTCTTTAAGGAAAACATTCTCTTAATCACATTTATTTGGGTCAAAACGAATGTTGCGTAAAACATTGCTACGACAACCCAAAATCACTGGTATAGGGATTCGAAATTTAGATAAATATATAAATCCCAATACTATATAAAACATTTCCTTTCGAAAATCGTTTACTATAACAACAGTGTTATAGCCCACCATTTCCTTCTATTTCTCGAAAACGTCTATTTCAACAATGAATGTTGAAATCTATGTATTCGATACTTAATGCATTTTAAAATATTTTTAAAACCATTAACTTCATTTTATAATATAACTTACCCAAACATTTCTTTAAATAAATTATTCCCTATCCAAAATCATGAATATACTAGTTAACCAAATTTAACGTTGCTACACATTTTATTCAAAGGATTATCCACTGTCCAAAATCATGGATATAATTCACAACCAACTCTTATTTTTACCACATTTAACTTAAAGGATAATTTGCTGTCAAAAATCGCGAATATACTTCCTTTAATAAACTTCTATATTCAATCTATCAAATTCAATTGATTTCAAATTTATAACCAATCTTTATAAATTCCATTTCTATTTAAAATACTTCTACTTATAAATCTCCTTTATTATCCAATTCAATTTATAACCAAATTAATATACCAAAATCTAATTTATAAATTAATTACTTATAATCTTTTATTTCATAAAAAAGTCTATTCATCTTATAACTTCCCAATCTATAAATCTATATATATACTTCATTCACTTACGAGATCCATTTTTTTTATTTCGTTTTAACACTTATAAAAGCTCGGTTTATAATTCCAAGGTTTTAATTTATAAATATAAATTTCTAAGTCTTTTATATAAATCGGTTATGATAATTCAAAAATCTCAATTTAAATAAACTAATCCTTTTAATAATTTACAAATCGTTATTAAAACTTATATATAACTCCAAAATTATACTTAAGTATTATTCTCCAAAAATATAACTTTTATTTATTTTAACAATTCAAAATTTAATAAAACTTATACTTTCAAAAAATCACTTTAAAAATCCTTTTAAATTCAAAATCATTACTTTAACATTTTTAAAACTCCAAAAATGGATCCAATGATACAACAACACCAAATAATCAATCACGACAACAAACAACATATATCATCATATGATAATCAACAAATATCACAATATCTGTAATCAAATAAATATTGGCGAGGAATCCAGTTGGATCCCTCCAACCTGTTTCCCTGCATCCACAGACATTAGCACAATATCAATCTCGTTTCAAGATGGGATATCGCGGTGTATGTGATTTATAAAATATTATCCGCTTAATAGGCGGCGCAATAGGGTCTCATCCGCTATACAATGCGGGAAATCAACTCCAATATATACATATGCCAATATATATATTGCTATATATAGATATATCCTACTATATCTAATATCACAACCAAATAGCAATCAATAAATGCAATCATCATTCAACATACATTCAAGCAATTTTAAATTTAACTATTTAAAATTTAAATCGAAACTATTCGATTGAGTGAGGAGTTCTCACCTTGATTTTAATTCTGTTCCAGCATTTGTTTCGAATAAAATTAAACGAACGTTTAATTTACCCAAAATTTTCGCTAGCTCCAATCGACTCCAAACTAGCTTCATCGCGAAGAGCTCGTCCATACGGTTCCAATGCAACTGGTTTCGTAATTTTTCGACCTCGCATGAATAAGTTATCAATTTTTAAAGATCACACGATTTTAATATAAATCAATTTCATAAACTTTTTTTTTAAATAACAAACCATCACAGCCGCTCACGATTTTTTTTCTTCTTCCTCACGCGTGAAAACGCGTTTCTTTCCCAGGTCACGAAAAAACCCATGCCGCCTCTCCCTTTTGAATTCACGCGACCCCCTACCAACCTCGAAACCTCATCACAACACCACCATGACGCGCGCCTAGCCGAGCTCGAATCCCCATGCTCGACCGCACCCCCCTAGCGCCACCACCGGCCTGAAAATCGCAACCAAAACCGGCCCCTTCAAACACTAATTCGCGTCTATCCGTGAGGTTATATCCGATCATAACCGTTGAAATGGTAGATCGTGATGTGCTCTACAATTGTCCAGTTGAAAGTTTTTGGAATTGGTTAGTGGATTGCAAGAAATTTGAAGGGGAACGAGGAAGATTTTCGGCCATTCATTGTATAAGAGGCGGCCGGCCATTAAAACCCTAGGCTCTTTTTTCATTTTATTTTATTTTTGTGAATAAAGGGGGTATTTATAGAAACGACGAACACTATTCATTCCGGGGTTTTCGAACTCCGATTTGCGCGCGGTGACTGACGTTTCTAGGGTTTATCCCACGTTCCGGACATAATGGAATAGGTTTCGAAAGCTAATTCGATCATCTGTGCAAGATACGGAAATAAACGATCGATTTTAAATTAAACCGATTTAAACGATTTCTAGGCGTTTCAGCTTGCACCGGACAAACGATAAATCTGATTGACTTGAAATTTGAAATTTTACAATAATATCACATTTGAAATTTTACAATAATATCAATTCATTTATATTCGATTGATTAATATTCCATCCATTTATTAATTTAATTGCTAATTCTTTTAACAATATAAGGTTGAATTTCATTTATATAACTTAAGTTCAAATTCTTAATGACTTCACTTCATTAATTCACTTATTAATTTACTTTGACACCAAAATCAACTTTATTCAAAATCTCTTAAGTTATATTCCATTTCAACATCATTTGCTTAATTTAATTTAAATTTCCACTTATAAATCCAATTCAGATTCTAATTCTATTTAACTTTTGCTAAAGTCAAATTTTATCACTTAATCAAATTCATACCTCATTTTGCTTAACAAAATTGTTTAACCATCTATCTTCTGGTTTCACTTTTATTTTCACATTTTATAAGTTATACAACTTATATTCAACAATTTCCCCTTGGATTTTTTTTATTGCTTCCTTTATACTACTCTAATTTAACTCTATCCTTTAAGTTAAATTTATTCTATCAAAATTCAAATTATATAAGATATCAACTCATTTATTATTCCCATAAATATTTAAAAATAGGATTCCAGAGTCTTTTCAAGCTTTCAAAACCATTTTTGAAATCAATTCAAATTATCTTTTGAATTTCCAAAACCAAATCCAAATTTCCAAATAACTTTCATTTAAAACAATTTGGCAGCAATTCCTCTTTTGGAAACCCGAAAATGAACACCAATGATGTCGCGATCATCATCGGAATTATTTTCCAGCGACCGAAAAGAGTTTAGAGCTTTCATCTCTCCAAAACAGATTTCCAAATCCTTTGAAATTCATTTTCAAAATAAAAAGAGTTTTGAATTTTCCAAATCTTCAAAATTTTCAAATCCTTTCAAAACACTTCTCTGGAATTTTATTTTAGATTATAAATCACATTTACAAATCTTTTACTTATATAATTTCACTTCTATATACAAGGTTCTTTCACAATTATAGATCATTTTAATTATAATTCCATACTTATAATTCATTGGTTTATACAATTCATTCTTTTACAACTGTTGTTTTAATTTAATTTATTCAAACGACTTCGATTGTCTTATATACATTTATATTTTCAAACAATCAAACAATCAATTCATATACTTTAATAATCCCTGAAAAATCATTCCTTTATATAAAAAATATAATCAAGGTAAAGTTATTTCATTTACCCAATTAAAAAACAATATCGTGTCGATTTGTTATGTATAAGTGTTTAGAGATCCCTATCGATAGAGTTGTACAGACTATACCGACCAGAATCCATATACCACTCAACAAACCAATCATCACAATATAAAACATTTTATATTCACTAACAAATACGTGTTCATATCTATTATTAAACTCACACTCATTCTAGAGTACTGCTGACTCTATCTCTAATGCGTAACACCCAACAGAGCCATGGTTGTCGCTTAACCATATGCTCTGATACCAAATGTAACGTTTGCGATTTTTCGTCGTCGAAAAACCGAACCGTTATGGTTAAAGAAGAAAAGGTAGAAGAAAAAGAGAGAAGAAGAGAGAAAAGCAACAGAAACAAAACACCAGAACAATAACACAATATCAGAATCTCACAATCGCAGTGGAACAACATATAATAGATAAATGAATATTCAATAAAACAAAAGAACTGTATATTTTATACATTACATCACATTTCATTCATTATCAGAGTTTACAACAACAAACTGCGGAAAAGAAATACTATATACAATAGATAATATGCTACGCCATCCTGCTCGCCTCCACATCTCTGCAGCAACTTCCGAATTCCAGAATATCCTGATAACCTTAACTCCAGACTGTCCGTGTGGAAATTGGTGGGCACCCAGAGTTTAGGAAGGAAACAATAAACTCCAGGTCAGTCATGGGACTGGTGTGAGAACTTAAAACAATTTGTCTTTAAAAATAAACAAAGAAATATTTTTAAAGTAAATTCACAATGCTTTTGGAAAATGAGACTACCATAAGGCCTCCCGCAACACACACAATGCAAACGTAGAATCGGAGGAGATTTCTCCTTATGATGGTCAAAGATGCTTGATACGCATTAAAATCAAATCATTTTTTATATTATTATTAGTGCATAGTGTAGAAAACAATTTCGAAAGTAGAATATAAATCTTAGCCAGCATAGGCATTCCGCACTTATGCCTACTATAGCTACCATCCAAACAGTGGTGACCACCATAAGTGAATGATAGGTTCTACAACTAAAACCGTAGAAGGATCGTATTGTTTCTTTGGATTTCCAACAAATGGTCAGGCTAAGGAACTTCTTACTGCCACATGGGATCGCCTCTGGCGGGACGTCCCGAGAACCTATCCGGATCTCTGCCAACACAAGGCCGGGTTACCTCTATAACTAGGTAACTACTACTCGAGTATGCCATCCCCCGGACCTTTGGGACCGTTTATCCGAGCGCTCGATTCCAACAACACCACACAGTAATAGATATAGTGTATCAACATGAGTAAGTATCTGGGCTCCATACCACGATACCACCCTTTTCCAGAAGGAAATGACATACCCTAAAGGGTGCGACCCTCATAACCTTGCCGCATATTTCACGTTTCGACCATTTCCGGGGAGTGAGGTCTGACGAAGTCTCATCCACAAAGCTACGCTTTGGCACAAAGCCATGATTTGATCAACAAATGATCAATAAATGATCATCACACAACAACACTTAGCATGCCAAATTACCAAATTGGGAATATATCGCTGATAGCCTTCAACCACATAACCTCAAAGGGTGTTAAGCTAAGAGAATAAATTCTCCTCCACCAACGGAAATATATTTGAAATAAATCTGCTTTATATCTCAAAATGTAATGTCAGACATGTAACCATACAAGTCTGTTCCGGGTTCGAACAGAACCGAAGGCACTTCCAAAGAAGCCCTTGCAATCCGGGTATTCACAATCCCGATAAAACTTCCCATCACAAAGGAAATCTCCATACCGTAGCTAACGATGTAGAGTCAATCAATAGGTCATCCTATCGTTTTCACAAATACCCGGTCTTCAACACCGGTCTTCAATTCTATCCATAACGACGTATCACATATTCGAAATGGGTTATACGACAAAAAGGTCCTCTCCCGGCTAAACCGAATAGCGAGCGCTTATTTTAAAATAAGTGTAGCATTCAATTTCAAACAATCACAACAAATACCCATTCAAGGGTAATTATTGATAGTCAGTTATTTAACTATCAATAGAGATGCATCACATCATCAGATTCCAAATAATTTTCCAAATTATTTATTTTCCCAAAAATATCTTTACAAGATATATAATTTTCCACACTTCACCATTTGGAAACAAATTTCAGATATTCACTTTCCACACTTAACTATTAGAAAACAAATTTCAAATATTCACTTTCCACACTTAACTATTTGAAAACAAATTTCAAATATTCACTTTTCAATTTATCTGTAAAAGATAAAATTTCAAACCCTTCATTTCATATTGGAAAAACATTTCCATACTTATTTAATAATAAGTAATTCACAAATCCATTTATTTTCAACAAATTTGAAAATATTCAATATACTTAAATCACAGTTAAGTATAAATTTCATTCTTTAAGGAAAACATTCTCTTAATCACATTTATTTGGGTCAAAACGAATGTTGCGTAAAACATCGTTACGACAACCCAAAATCATGGGATTTATAAAATATTATCCGCTTAATAGGCGGCGCAATAGGGTCTCATCCGCTATACAGTGCGGGAAATCAACGCCAATATATACATATGCCAATATATATATGTTGCTATATATAGATATATCCTACTATATCTAATATCACAACCAAACAGCAATCAGTAACTGCAATCATCATTCAACATACATTCAAGCAATTTTAAATTTAACTATTTAAAATTTAAATCGAAACTGTTCGATTGAGTGAGGAGTTCTCACCTTGATTTTAATTATTTTCCAGCGTTTGTTTCGAATAAAATTAAACGAACGTTTAATTTTACTCGAAATTTTCGCTAGCTCCAATCGACTCCAAACCAGCTTCATCGCGAAGAGCTCGTCTATACGGTTCCAACGCAACTGGTTTCGTAATTTTTCGATCTTGCATGAATAAGTTATCAATTTTTAAAGATCACACGATTTTAATATAAATCAATTTCATAAACTTTTTTTTAATAACAAACCATCACAACCGCTGACTTTTTTTTCTTCTTCCTCACGCATGAAAACGCGTTTCTTTCCCAGGTCACGAAAAAACCCATGCCGCCTCTCCCTTTTGAATTCACGCGACCCCTACCAACCTCAAAACCTCATCACAGCACCACCATGACGCGCGCCTAGCCGAGCTCGAGTCCCCATGCTCGACCGCACCCCCCTAGCGCCACCACCGGCCAAAAAAATGCAACCAAAACCGGCCCCTTCAAACACCAATTCGCGTCGATCCGTGAGGTTATATCCGATCATAACCGTTGAAATGGTAGATCGTGATGTGCTCTACAATTGTCCAGTTGAAAGTTTTTGGAATTGGTTAGTGGATTGCAAGAAATTTGAAGGGGAACGAGGAAGATTTTCGACCATTCATTGTATAAGAGGTGGCCGACCATTAAAACCCTAGGCTCTTTTTTTATTTTATTTTATTTTTGTGAATAAAGGGGGTATTTATAGAAACGACGAACACTATTCATTCCGGGGTTTTCGAACTCCGATTTACACGTGGTGATTGACGTTTCTAGGGTTTATCCCACGTTCCGGACACAATGGAACAGGTTTAGGAAGCTAATTCGATCATTTGTGCGAGATACGGAAATAAACGATCGATTTTAAATTAAACCGATTTAAACGATTTCTAGGCATTTCAGCTTGCACCGGACAAACGATAAATCCGATTGACTTGAAATTTGAAATTTTACAATAATATCATATTACGGATCTGATGAAACTGGTTTCGTCGAATTCCGAGACTGTTTGAAAAATGGCTATTTTAACTCGCCAAATTAATATTAAAACAATTTCGATGCGTTTCGAGCTGCCACGGTCAAACGACAACTCCGATTGCTACGAAAATTGAAATCCGATAATAACTAACTATTACGGATTCAATGGAACTAGTTTCGTCCAATTCTGAGACTGTTCTAAAATTGGCTATTTTTCAGTCGATAATTAAATATTAAAATATTCGATTTTCACAAATTAACTCTAAATTCAGTTTTAAAAGTTCTATAACATTTCTATAACTCCAGTATGATAAAATAAAATTTTACAAATCAATTTTAATCATATTAAACTCGATTTTCAATTATTTCTGAAATTTAAATTATCAAAAATTCTGGGTCGTTACACATATACTCCAAGATATTAACATACAAAAGCATGTACATGCATAAGTAGGTATGTGCAATCAAATACTGAAATGCTGGGCAGGCTAAGAAAGACAGAAAATACTATAAACTTGAGGAGGCAAAGCGACAGAAAGTAACATTTTAACACTATATGGTTTTATCCCCCTATACTAATATTGGGCTCCTGTACATACTATTATACAACATCATATGTAAGCTATTAACTAGCATATACAACAACAAAGGAGGGAGAGGTTCAAATAATTGCTGACAAGATTTACGAGAGAAGAGTAAATGTGATATTACCCTGGAAAAATTATCTATGTTAGAAACTCGTAAAACAGTATGAGTTGATTGATTATAGCTGTTGTTGCTTGAGGATGTTTGATTACAACAAATAATGATTCTGTATAACTTTTGCAGTGTGAAGAAGGAAATGCTGTCGGCTGTAAAAAAAATGTATTCAGGTATTAAAAAAAGCTTAAAGTTGTAAAAGAAAAGGAAAAAGTTTTTTATTAATTGCACTTACCACTCCAACATGCCATTCTTGAGATGCCCAACTTTTATAATCCGTAGCATTCATTCGCTGCATTACATTAGCTTAGTTGTTAATTATACAGAAAATATAAAACTTAAAAATGTGGAAATTTTAAAATTTCACTCGTAGTAAAGAGTACCATTCTATAAATAGGGGGCACTTTGTTTTCTTATTTTTTCCTAGTAGGAAATACAGAGAAACTTTATGACGATTCTTTGGTTCTAAATGTCCATCTGAAAGAAAGAAGCAATGAGCATTCATCTTAAATTAACTGGAACGATGGTTTGTGCAGATCATTTTACTTGTTATTTTGCCTTTTCTAACTTACCTAATGTACAGAAATGTGCAGAATTATGCACTTTCTCTGAACAATAACCCAAAGCAATAACCTTCTGGTCTTTCCTACACGTTCATATAGACCTGAAAATTCCTATGTTAGAAATTACTTATTTGTTGGCAATTAATCTATTGCAAAATTTTACAGCACGCACCAAAAATTCGACCAAGGCTATAGATTGCATTGCAACTTGGAAGTACCTAAGGTTTCTTGGATGGTGATGATTCTAGGCTTGCCAGATAATCCAGATACCTGAGAATTAACCTAGACTTATTATTTATTTTCTCAACTTCCCCTTATGTAGATTTATAGGGATGTAGATTTATAGGGTTGATAGAACCAAGACATGTTTCATATATCATATTTGAAATCTGTTTTCAGAAAATTACCTTAAAATCAGTTTTCTACCCAGCAAACCATTTTTTTGTTTTTTTCCTCCTTTTTCACAGATGGTACTTGAAGGTACCTTAAAATAAGTGGAACTAGCAGTACAGTTGAATGATCTAATTAATCATGTACTTATTTCAATTATTTGGGAACATACAAGGTTAGAGTACCAGGATAGCTGAATGAAATCGGTAATGTGAGAAACAACAAGAGCATTATTATTCACACCTTCAATTGGCAATGCATAGCATGTCTGTTCTTTAGTTCAATTGGCAATGCATTGCATGTCTGATTCCAAATAAAAAAAAGATACAAAGAATGTTTGTTGTTCATTACAATGGGTATTCTATTGTCGATTATAATGAAGAACATACATGTTTTTAACTGTTTTTTATGGTGTGAATACTAATGCTCAACAATACCAATAGTTTGAAGGAAATAGATTTCACAATAAAATTGGTTTGGATACAAAACAAAACAGACATGTTTTTAACCGTTGATTTTTTATGGTGTGAATACTTATGCTCAACAATAACAATAGTTTGAAGGGAAATAGATTTCATAATAAATTTGGTTTGGATATAAAACAATCCATATTTGTTTGCGTTTGAATTCAATGACAAACTGTAAACTCTCCCTTGATCACTGCAATTTCAACTTGCATACCGAATGGTATATAGAAATATCAAAGCTTTATGTAGAGGAAGTTATGTTGTGCTCAATATTCAAAAGTAACTATATTACTTTCAAAAGTTTTAATTATAAATTGCAAGTAGATAAAAATAACTACTGCTTGTGAGAGAGAAAATTCACCTCAATCAAAGATGACTGTCCAGGATCTTTACCCAGAACCTGAGCCTAGTTAAAGTACATGTATCAGTTTACATCTCCTTGTCCTTGCTAAAAAAACCACAAAGCAAATAAAAGTGAAAAACAAAAATTTAAAATAAATAGTAGTTGAAGAATAAAATTATTAGTGCAGTTCCAGCAAGAGCCACTAATGCTGACAAAAAGTTAACAAATTCACCAATCTGAAGAAGTCGCTACTTAGTTACGGAGTTTTATCGAAATGTATAGGGATTTCATGATTTGCTACTTTTTAGTCAAGAGGGTAACAAACATGTTGGTATAAGCAAACAGTTATTGTTTACTTACGGAATCATAGAATAATAGTCTTTTTCCTCTTATAGTTTGTAGATCAGTAGATGTATTCAACTTCTATAAACAAATAATTTTGGACAAGTACCTTCTCTTATGAATAGGTCACGAAAAAGCTTCTTCAGATAAGTATAATTGGGTTTGTCATCAAACCGCATTGATCGGCACTAGTGAAAATATGATATAAATTCTGTTGGATATGATTTATAGAGAGCCTGATCATGCTGCATGCATGTTTTATTAAATTTAACAGAATATATTGAGCGAACTATTGTAATTCGACGGTGAAAATGATTTGATACCTCCACAGAAGTGAGCATTTTCTTTTCACTAATTTTATCATATTTTGCTTTTTGGTTCCAGCTCTCAAGCCCTGCCATGGTAGGCTGATCCAAAGTAAAGATAGCATAGTAAATAAAACACTTAGACAAAAAAGAGGCCATAAAAATAATAACAATCTTTTTCATGAAGTATAACTTCCTCTTAGGAAATACATGAATACATAACAAAGAGATTTCAAATCATCCCTCCTGCTTTGCTCTTTGTTAAATTAATAGGATCCACTAATTTCAAGATGAGTATTGATAGGAGTAGCTAAATTAATTGAAGAAAGCATTGGATGTAATACACACCAATTCCAAGATGGGTATTGACACTTGCATATCGTGTTGTTCCTGTGGGATTCTTATTCTCCCTATTAATGAGAGTGAGCTTAAATACTTCAGAAAATAACAAATATTGCATGAACCTAAACTTCTCTTTAGGAGAGAGTATATTTGGTTTAAACATATGCTGATGTTATATTAGAAGCACATGCTTGTTGCACCTGGACAAGAACATTAAATCCAACTCCTATATTTTTCTTTAAAGTTATGCATCATTAGTCCAAGTTTTATTTGTTTCTCGTGTCAAACAGCGACGTGAATATAAAGGTCAAAAAATAGTATGGCCCAATATGAAAAAATATTTAGGTCAAAATAATTCTTTTAATTTGAATGGTATAAGGCAACAAAATTTACTGGAATTTTTATATACTTAGAAATAGGATAAAAAGCTTGGAGTCACCTGTATGGTATGTGCTTATGAATTTGTATATCCCTGTATTTCTTTGCAAGTCCATAATCAATTATATAAACATGTCAAGTGGAACAAAGTGCATAACAGCCAAAAGATTATTCTAAAATAACTCAGTTTAAATACCATATCACATTTTACTTCTATTTGAGCAATCTCTGATTAGGGAATAGGAACAAGACAGGGGATCACTGATCAGTCGGCATCTCAAAATTCTCATATATGTACACACACACACACAAAATAAAGGGAAGTGTTTAAGAAAATTGCAAAAACTATGGAGCATGTTAACGAAAAGCATTTTTATACTAATTTTGATCTTCTTAAGTGCTTTGTTTCCAAAATTAAGAAAGAAGTGCTTAGAAGAAATGAAAAATAGTAAGGAATTTTATTTTAAATACTGGTTTTAAGGGCTTCCTATCACTGTTCTTTAAGTAAAAGACTTATTTTGAAATTAAGGGCCAAAATACAAACATCGTGTATCTAACTAAATATAAGCTTAATAAAAAAAAGACTAGCATTTAAGGAAAGAATATGTTCCATACTAAATCATTGTGTAACATCCTCCTCGAATAATGATATATATGATGCTTACAGCAAAGGAAAGATATTGCACATATGACAAACTAGATAAAATCTGCTGATAATGCATATAGGATCAACATTTCTCAAAAACTTGCATGATAATTTTCCAAAACAAATTAGAACACATGATAACTTTCCAAACAGTTTCATTTTTACTTCCAGGAAATAATACCCTTGACCTCTTTAAACACTTGGAATTTCCATGATGTGGCAAGTATTATTAGCTAAAAAAACTTAAATAAGAAACTACAATATCATTTACTTATTGTAATGGCAATTCATTTTAATATGCATCACTACTTCTTCAAATATATGCATTTTGCATGTATAACAATATAGTTTCCTACTTTGTACAGTGTACTCAAAATGCAATTCATAATCAAAAGTATCCTTGTTACTAATCCATACCGGCATGCAGTAACAAAAACATATGTTTACATTTTCATGTAGCTCTCCACATACATGTACCGCACTGAGAACTGCTTTTAAGAAACCCGGGCTTGCTGAATAGGTCTCTTGAATCTCATCAACCCTAATAACTGTGTATTTCATGTTGCTTTTACAGTATACACTTCCATTTGCAGGTGGGTAAAAAATATACGGCCATTCTATATTTCATATACCTTCTTAATGTTAGTTTAGAAAAATTTCGATACAGATGGTTGTATTGATATTTTAATACCGGTTTAAAAATTCCCATGTGTACTACATGATAAATGCGAAAATGCAGTGGATGGAATTATAATAAACATTATATTTAAATTTTGTAATTTTACATAACAAACATAATACAACCATTTATGTCATAAGTGTTTCTCGTCTTCCCGGTGTCCATATTTGCATACGGTATCTACAAGAAAACTACAAAATGAGTTTAGTGTTTTTATTCTACATTCTTGACTACAGAGATTGAAAGCATTTCATTTGTTAGAAGTTAAAAAACGATGAAACGGTGTACCATTACCTTGCTAATCAGTGGGTATGTCACGTTGTCATTGTCTTAGTCAGGCTTTTGTTTTATAATCTACGTCAAAGAAGTTGCAATTCTGCTAAACAAATGTGTCTTACAAGAGATAGATGGAGTCACTTATGTCTCAAGTCGATAACTAGAAGTCGATGCTTGATTTCAAATAGCAGTGTCAAGTAACTAATCAAAGTCTTACCCATCACTTCAACTTCGATAGAAACTTCTCATACTCCATATTGCCTCCATCACTTGCCTTCCGTTCTCCATTTTCCAAAGCTTGAACAGGTTGAGGTGGCTGCTGATGATGAGTCTGACTTGGTGCCCATGGCACATTTCCAGCTTCTAGTTCCACATCACCGTTAAGAAGTAGAATTTTATCCAGGTTAAAACTAGGATGAAACAACTCTCCAATACCATGTCCACAATATGATTTCAACTGAATTTCACATATTTTACAGTAAGATTACTCCTTTAAAAATTTCAAACCTATTTTTTACCAAAGAACATTAACAATTATCACCAACTTATGTGTGATGTCTAAGAACAATGCTAGTCAGGATTAAAAAAAAAAAAGAACTCACAAGCAGGCTCTGGCGGGCATTTATCAACACTATCAAAATTATCCCTCCTTGAAATATCATAGACAACAGTAGCACCCATTTCTCCTTGGTAATACGCTGCCTTTACTGGCCAGCACCTCTTTTGACTAGATGTTTCCAAGATCCATGCCTAAATCTTCTTTCCGTAAATCATCATGCTTTGCATCGTAGGCTAAACTGCGATCATTATTATTTAACTGGCATGCAATTGACCGTGGAAAGAAAACTTCCATACAATTGACTGAATAGTGGCTACCATTTAACTCGCAAAAATTAGGGATTTTGCTGATAACTAGTTACCCGCGACTATAGAATAATGACGGTCTACTTCTGCCTCCTCTCTCTTGCACGATATCTAAAACCATCATTTGGGTAATTGAATATTTGAGGCGAAGATTATTGAAGGAAATAAGAGGACCAATTCGAATGATCTTTTAATTTGAGAGGATTATTGAAAGGGGATAAAGCTGGAATTGATTAAAAGATTGTGCGAAAACTGAGAAATAAAAAGAAATGAAGTGAAATGCAAGGCGGCAACGAGAATGGAAAATCCCGCCTAATATTTTGTTCAATAAACAGCGTTTTCATTTTCATTTTTACATTTAATACCGTAAATAACAGCAATTTTGTTTAACACGCTGTTATGTTTTGCCGTTGAAACTACCTTTTCTTGTAGTGGTCTTTCATATCTATTATATGTTGATAACATTATGCTATTTGCTACAGCTGGTGATAAAAGTGAAAACACTATTAAGCATGTCATAACACATATAGGTATGGTGGCAGGACTTCACATAAATCAAATGAAAACCAAGATATACTTCAGCTCAAACTGCCACACTAAACACTACAAAAATGAAGATTAGTATAGACACTTTAATTTAGTAACTAATCAAGAGATTTTGTCTCTAATTTGTAGTTGAGACCTACTTGAGATAAATACTGTTGTCTTTAAATTCAGGTCTCAAAAAAAATTACTGACCAAAAGAATAGGTCTCAAAAATATTAAAGACCTAAATGACTGTTTCAAATAAGTTTCTAAGTTGGAATGTATTTGAGACATTTTTGGGTCCCTATGCTAATAATAAAGGCGGTATTAGGAGTCTCAAATCAGTTTGGAATAGCGGTTATTTTAAATGCGGCAATATCATTTCATTATACAAAATATTTGAAGTGCAAATCAATCCATCATGCAATGCATACTATCGATTCACCATACAATTCATATCTAAACTGCAGTACATAGTCCACACTAATTTATTTTCCATACAAACATTAAAAAGGCAAACTACATACAAAATGAAAATAACCTTTTCAATACACAACATAAACTGAACATACTATCATTTCTGAAAATGAACATGACCTTTTCAATACTCGATACAAACAAAACATATACTACCATTTAAAGAAACAAGTTAAACAGACCATACTAGGATTTATTGAAAAGAAAACATTATCCAGTGAATACAAATATGTCAAAGCAAAGAGTATCTTAGGGTATACAAATGCAAATCAAACTAAACCTAAAGCTATGAATACAAATCTACTAAAACAAAATCTTGATTAGAAGTTTGAAAAGGAAAGTCGTGCTACAAGTATTTTCCAAGATAACATACTTGAGATAATTGAAATTTGAGAAGCTAACATAGATGAAACTCACATATAGCTCACGTGTCATCTTCATTTTAAGATAGATGGTTTCTACAATGTGTTGATGCTTGATGGTTTCCAAGTTGATTTAGATCAAGTCTATCTTGAGTTGTAGGTCTGAGTAGTTGCATAAGTGAAACTGACACTTCGGTCTTCTTGTAGTTCAGCCTTTTTTACAAGTATGTTTCCTAGAGAAAAATGTCGAATATTATAACAGACATACAACACAGTGAAATTATATTGATTATTATTTCACTTATGGCATCACAATAAGAAAAATCCTTTTTGTAAAAGAAATTCGCCATGGAATCAAGATGGAGCCATGACTTTTAACTAAAACTAGGGTGAGTTTGATGGATTAATTGAATTAATTCTTACTGTAATGAAAAAATGCATTTTGTTATCCATTTTTAAACACATGTGCTTTCTTTTTAACTTAGCTTGGAAAATTATGAAAGTAATTTTGGAAACTGCAATATTGTTTATATGGAAGAAATTTTTTTGTTAAAGTATTATAATATTCTTGATATTAAATTGCAAACAATACTACTGCTCACTCTAGCATTGTAAATTATGTAATATAACAAATATTTTCATCCTCCAACTCCTCTTTTGTCAAAATAAAAAAGTAAAGAGTCACATATCGTTATTTTTATGCAGATGTAGCGAAATTGGTTTTAGTTCCAAAAAGAGCATTATCAAATGGATTCATAAATTACAACACTTCAAGCATAAAAGCTAATCGAGCTAACAAAAACAACAATGATAAGTTTACATTTTAACTCAAGAAGTAGCTAGCAAAGTTCAGCTAGCATGAAATCCAATGTAAACCGTAGCATTTTAGTTAAAAAAAATCATATAATCATAAAGTTTAAAATTTAAGGTTCATTAGCTTTTTTTGGAAATTCAGTAAAGAAAGCACTGGGATCAAGCAACAACAAACAATATTATAACACGACAAATGCACTTGTCCGTCTCGCCCTTCTACCGAACCTAAATATGGAATTGTTCCAACCATAGGGCTTATAATGCGTTAAATATGTTCTTAACTCACTAAGTCACAAGTTAGTCTACTTAACATGCGACTCTCTGGTATGATATTGTTGACAACAAATATATGCTCAAATTCGAAGTTCCCTTCTCATGTAAAACATATTCCACTTATTTATCACTTCATCCAAACAAGTTCAACGGGTTCTCTTAAAGTCGATTATCTCTCATATGTTAATCAGCCAGATGCGCTGATCAATATCGCCCCCTCCCCTTCCCCTCCACGTTTTCAGCAGTTGACAAATAGACTGAAATAACCTCAAGGTTCTTCATCATAAGGAGTTATGATAAAATGACTTAATCGTTATTGATTCATTAAATTTGAATTAAAACTAATTAGAGTTAATTCTCTTTAACTAAAATTCAATTTAATAAGAAAATCAATTATATGGTAATTTCTTCAATGATAATCAATACATAATTAATCGTAAATCGAATACGTTTAAGTTCTCTTCGGTACCAATTAATTAGAGAATTAATTATAAATCAACCACGTATTAATTCCCATTAACGTCGATGAATTTGAAGATTAATTGTAATTATATGTCATTTTGATTTTCAAATCATTACAAAAAATGTGCATAAATAAGAACGTAAATTCAATGATGTAAAATATATCATTCTTCAATATTACCCTTCTCTCTTACTTTCAATACTCTTCTTAATCTCTCTTAACTCCCAAAATATGTGTCATTGTGTCCCATGGTATATTTTTAAGTCATAAATAACTAGTGTGAGCATGCAATAGCGGCAACCGATCGATTTCCATAACAAAATTTTAGCTTATGTAAAAACAAATTTTTGAAAATCTTGGGTAGTGTTTGATTTAGAAACGAATTTTGTGTTTTCGGTTTTCAATATGTATCTCAAACATGAAAAGAATGGAGGGACGGCGGAATGGATGAAAGAAAGACGGATGAAAGGACAAAGGGGATAGAGTGACGACGGAAAAATGGTTTTAAGTGTTTATGTTATTTTCCAAAACATGGAAAATAAAAAAAGTTGATAATACCCAAGAATACAAACCTCTTTGTGCGTATGAGAACTGGTATCTTCCAGCTTTTAAGAATTAGGAAAATAACTTCAAGAAAAACCTGCAACGGCATATAAAAAAGGGACAATAAGCTTATATCATGCTTCTTCCCGCTCTTCTAAAGGAGAATTTATAGAAGATATAGCTAAATCATAAACATCAAAGAATTTGAAATGTTTAGAAAATCAGAATTTACTGAAGTGATCAGATAAACAATGGATATTTCGTTACAAACGTAAGATATATCGATATCATATTTAGAAGGAAGCACACATGACGGCTACTTTGCTTCTGTTTACTAAGCTTAATTTCAATACAATACAAACTATACATCAAAAGAACTGGCTAAGGTCACAATGTATTTCAACATCAATAATTCAAGCTAAAAAAAGTTACTAACTCATCATGGCCTATTTTGTCATATTTAACCTAGTCAAATGCATAAGGTCAATAATGTTTCAGAAAACCATGACTTGCACAATCATTTCATATGTTTGAGTTGCGAGAAATATAAATATGGTCCAGTGCTATTATACAAAGAGATAATAAAACTGTACCGTCAAATGTTTTAGTACCAAAAAAAATGCAGTGAGTTATGATATTTCATCTACCAAAAAAAAAGTGATATGCACAAACAGGCTGAAATAAACTGTAACGTATTGAAAAGGAGAAGACGATGAAATTAATCTGATTACCATACAAGTATAGAATAATATATCAAGACATGCAATACTAAATTCAGACCAAGAAGATAAATTAACCAAGTTTAGCAGAGCTAACATTGCACCTGCAACTGTAGCAGAATGTAACTTGTCTTTATTACAGAGCCTGCAATCTTTAAGTTTAGCATAACTGTATATAGATATAGATCATCCATCAATCCAAAACATATTTTATGTTCAAATACCATCACATGCCCAGATGATTGAAAAAGTTTTACCACTTTGAAAACATAAATCTACAAATGTAAAACTGACATGTCCAAGTACTAACCTTCAAGTTTAAGACTTTATATCAAGGCGAGTGGTGGTAATTATTCCAAGGATATGAAAATTAGTGACCTCTTGAAATCCATGGTAAGAAATTTCACAAACATGAACTGTATACTCTTCAAACTGGGCCATTATCAAAAGTAATAATAAACATTTTACATTACTGGATGAACAGAGACATAGCACTGCACTACCACTATGAAACACATTCTAATATTGTTTCGTAATGATATTGATTTTTTCTTATACTACAAATCATTGTTAAAGAATAAATTCAAATAAAAGCATAAGAAGTAGGTTAATATCCCTGACTTTCATGATTGTGATGTGGATTTATTCTTTATTATGGGTATATCACTGAATTAAATCAATTTCTTTTCTTTTTCTAATCGCCGCTTTCTGTTTGCCCTTCATTCCTAAACTTTTCTTTTGCAAATTTCTATTTTAAATTTAATAAATTACCTAATCTTGTAGCTCAAAACCTAATTAAAAGAATGCTACTTAAATGATTTTAAAATTTATTTCAACTGGTGGTATACTGTTTGGAACGGTTATTTTCAAAAATCAAAATAACACTTATATTAGTTTATTTTTTATTTTATAATTTTCTAATGGAAATTGAAACCTAGTTTCTATGAGAAAATGTTTTGATAAAAAAATCAGAGCTGACACTAGCGATATACTTATAAACAAAATTGTGATTTGAATTGAAGTGAGAGACGTGTACAGATTTTAGTTGAATAATACATATGTGGTCCAAATGTTTTTAAAAATAAAATAAAATGTAAGCATAAATTTTTTTTATCACAGATTCATATTATACTTTGCAACACAGTTGTAATTGTTTTTCAGCATAACTAAAACAAAATGTCAATTATTATGGCAGACTGAAAAATCAAATCATCATCAACATAAGAAAAAAAGTTATTAACATAACTACGAATTTATAATCAAAGATACATGCTCAAATCAGATTAATCAGTGCAATACAGCTAGAAGAACTAATTATGCCTAAAAATTCTTATAGACTTATAAGTAGATTGAGGAAAACCTACAAATATTTTCTTCAACTAAACTCCTTCTGTATAACTCAACTGCTTAAAGCATCGATTGCACCTTTTTCGGTCGCCTTTGTTTCCAGTTCTTTGTTTTTATTTCGATAGATGGAAGAGGATCTAGGGTTTGTGTTTTTGGGGTCATCGTGACTGATGATGTGGAGGGACTAATGGAACTGAATATCTGATGGTGGATACTTGACATGGGCTATGTAATTGAGACCCACTAAAGACTATGGTTTGGTCTTTCTAAAACGAGTTAACACAAAATTATACTGTTTCTAATTGGACCTTAATTAAAGACAAAAATAATTTAGGTCTCTACAAAGGGTCTTAAGTTTATCTTTTTTGGTGTAGTGAAAGCATCTATTTTAAACATTCTACAGTTGCAGGTTTCAAGTGCTTGTAAAATATCTAGGAATACCTCTATCTTTAGATTATCTACAGTATGTTGAATGTATTAGTTTGTTTCAAAGGATCGTGAATAAATTTGATATTTGGGATAGCAATTTTCTAACAATGGAAGGTAGAACTGAATTGATACAAACTGTTATTACCCCTATGGTCCTTTACTGGCTAATGGTGTACCATGTTCCTGTGGCTACCGTAGGTAAAATTGAAAGCTTATGTGCAGATTTATTTTGACTGGTAAAAGTCGTAAAATTGCATGGGAAAAGTTATGTAGACCTAAAAATAAAGGTGGTCTAGGTTTAATAAACCTGACTAAGCTAAGAAGCATTGGTTGTTTAAAACTTATATAGCAGTTACACTTCAAGGATAATCTGTGGTTAAAGTGGATGCTCAACAGATGTTGTCAAGTTTTGAATTTTGGCAGGTTAAGTACAATAACAATATGTCATCAACTATGAAAAATATGATTAGATGTAGACAAACTAATTTGAAGTGTTTTAAGAGGGTGGTGGTTAATGGTGCAAATACCCTACTATGGACAGACCTCTAAATTAAATTGATGGATACAATTGGATAAGTATCATCTAAATAGCAGTAAAAATGCTACTGTATCTAGCATTATACATGATGGTCACTAGAATACATCCGATGTTTCAAAAGCAAGGGAATGTATCATGGTTATTAACCTAATCTCTATCATCTCTCAAGGCAGTTAGGATTACCGTGACTGGTGTGGCAAAAGAGAATTTTCTTTCTTATCTACATGACAATATTGTAGGGAGGTACACAACCAGTATGACCGGTGCTATATGATATGGAATAATATTAATAGTAAAAAGATGTCCCATTGCATCTACAGAGTAATTCCTAGGAAAATCAAAACCAAAGATAAATTACAATAATTGAGTGCATTTACATGACAATGGACGAAGCCGCCATTATTTTTGCTTATATACTAGCTCGAACCTTTCAACATTCGAATAGGTTTGACCTAATTTGGAATAAAGATGGAGCAGATGGGGTGGGCATCGACTTTGCTTTGATTTCCTTTTGTTTTTCTATATGTGTTATTATATATCACTAGATATTATGATGATATGTACTTACGGACTAAATGCTGTTGTGCTCTTTTTCCCTAACCCTGGTAGGGTTTTTAAAGGAGACAGGCCATTTAAGGTTCATTACGTCAATAAAAAGGAATCAATTTTCATACACACACACATTTACACATATTTTGTCATTACGATATACATTACACAGGTAATGAAAATGGCTCTGAACAAGGCCTAGGCTCCTCAGTGCAGTATTAAGCGCTTGCTTTGTGCAGTTTTTAGCGACATTTCGACCTTGATCCCTCCAGCAAATATTAGGGTCTTCATGCTCTTGATCTCAGCTATTTCTCCCATTCGGGTTCTTCCTTTGATTACAAAGAGATGCATTAATAACCATGGTACCATTGCATTAAATGCTAGCAACATTTAGTCAACATTTAGTCAATTGCATACAAAATAAGATATGTCAGAAACATAAAGTAGATTCTACATACAAAATAGATTACAAAAGATCTATCTACATACAAAATAAGATATGTAAGAAACATAAAGTACCATTGCATTAAATGCTAGCAAAATTTAGTCAATTCGAATTGTAAAAAAATCAATTCAGCCTCTAAAACAAAATCTTACCGGTAAGGTATGAAGAAAAATCTCTGAACAAACAGAAATGTTTGTACCAGCATTTGCCTAACCCTGCAAACTCCTTTCTATATATATATCCTTTTATTTCAGTTTGTTTAAGATAGCAAACCTGAAATAGTAAGCTTTTTCTTTTTTTTACAAACTTAAACAACTTCAACTAAACAAAAGCAAGGAGTTTTAGCAGGAAGATCAAAGCAAGCATTTTAATGCAAAGTTTTAAAGCAAAGAAGATTTCAGTTTTCAAAGCTCTGTCTTCATTCTTCAAAACTGGTTTCAAACAAGAAGGGCTCTGCCATCTTTTCAATGCTGTGAGTAACTTTTTAAAATTTATAATAAAATTTGGTTGCTTCTTGTATGGTTGAATATAAATGTGTATTGCATGTATATAAAAGTGAATGTCTGATGTAAATATGTATTTGTGTGTATGCTGTTATAACTACTCTGTTCTGTTTTGTTTCCCAAGCTCAAATTTCCAATTAAATCCATTTTCACTTAATCTAGTTTTTGTTAGGATGTAATTTACAAATCAAAGTTATTTGATTTAACATGCATTATGTTTAAAATTTTTAAGTAAGTCAAAATGAAGCCTGTTGTCTCTGGAAGTATAAAAACAACTGTATATGTTAAATAACATCAAAACTCAAACTTTTAAGTTTACAAATTCAGTATTATAAAACGAATACATCCATTAAAATATGATTTTTAACACTAGAATCAAGATTTCTAGTTTGGGATTGAAGTTGCAGTTTGGGTTTGAACTGCATATGAATTTCTGGTCATCAAATTGATCGGAGTGCTCATGTTTCTTCCTGATGATGGAAGGGAGATCAGAGATGCTAGGAAAAATGAGTAATGGTGATGGATTTCAACATGGAGGTTGCAGCAGTGGAATTCTTTTTAAACCCTAGTTTTACTTTGATTTAAGAATCGATCACCACGTCACGTGTGGTTGATCGAGTGTTATGATATTTTGGGGAGAGGTAGTTGGGTCGTAGTTGAAGTCATGGCCGAAGTTGCTGACCTTTAGATGGTTGGAGTGACGAGAACGAGTTGTTGACAGGTTTGGGGTTGGTGTTGTTTCTATTGTTCCAGGTTTTAGAATTTGCACTCGACTTTGATTTCTGGGTGTTGGACTCAAGTTGATGATCATGGAGGGTTGCCGTGTTGATTTGTGGTGTGTAGCGATCATCACTAATGAACGAAGATGGCCAGCGGTAACGTGCACGTGCATGGTGTGGTTGTTCTGGTGGAGGTTGTTGGGTTTTGTTGCAGGTTTGTGTGGTCTCGAGTTTTACTCGAAGCATTGTGATGTTGTAGGGGCTCGGGTGAATTTTAGTACAGGTTTTAAAAACCTTTAAGTTTTAAAAATTTTAAACCTGGGTTTTTAAATGTGAAATAGGTATTTAAACTAAGTTTGAATCAAAATTTAGTTTGGATTCACATGAAGTTGAATCTCAGTTTTTGAAAAAAATAAAGTTTTTAAATTTAAATTAATTGTAACACTTTAAAAGGTTTAAATAGTTTAAATTTAAAAGTAAACTTCAAATAAAAATAGAGATTTAAACCTAAGTTTAAATCTGATTCAAATCTAAATTTCAATCTCAGTTTTGAAATAAAAGAAGTTTTTTTAATTTAAATTTTTTTAAACAGTTTGAATGATAAAGTGAATTTTTAAAATTAATTTGAATTTTAAAATGAAATCGGGTTTTAAATTCTTTTATCAAGGTAAAGAATTCTTTAACTTATGAAATTAAAAAGAGTTTTTTTGAAATTGTTTTAAACTTGTTAAAGTTAATTTGATTTCATTTTAAATCTTAAATTTAAAATGAAATTTTAAAAGCAAATTTGAAAGTAAATTGTTTTTAAATACCTTGTTAATGACAATTTGATCATTAATAAGAAAAATGTTTTTATCTTAAATAAATGAAGATTTAATGATTTGTATTTATTAAATTAATTAAAATGGATAATTAATGATTTATATTAATTAATTTAGTAATTAAGAGTTTAAATTAGTTAACTAAGTTTAATTAATTGATAATTAAGGATCATTAATTAAATAAGATTGAATTTAAATGATGATTAGTAATAAATTAATTAAATAATTAAAGATTAATTAATGAGTAATTAAATTAAATAAATGGTAATTAATAATGATTAATCTTAGTTAATTTCTTTAGAAAAATAATTAAAGAATTGTAATAGTTAATGAAGGTTATTAACTAGAATTATTTAAATAATGAATTAGTGTGATTAATTTTGATAATTAGTTAGATTAATTAACTTAAGATAAAATTGTAAATTGTTTAAGTATAATTACTTAATGGAAGTAATTAAGGAATTAATTACACATTGTATTTAATTCGGTTTAATATCAATTGTTTAAGTAAATTAATTAAGTTTAATTAATTTAAATAACCAGTTGATGATGAGATAAGTATAATTACTTAGGGAAGTAATTAATGATAATTACTGGATGTAATTACCAAGGATGATTTAATAGTGATAGTAATTTGAGTATAATTACTTTGTATAATTAATCAAGGGATTAATTAGAGAAAATTAATTAAGGAGTAATTAATTTAGACGTAATAAGTAAGGGTAGTTAATTACTTTAAAGGGTTTAATCAAGGGTGATTAACAATTTGGTTTAATTGAAGATTAATTACTTAATGTATTAATTTAAATAGAAAATGTAATTAGAGATCATTAATTATTATAATTAATGATGTAATTTAAAATGGATTTATTAGGAAATAATCAATAAATAAAGGGATTTATTAATGTAATTAATTAAGAAGTAATGTAATAAATGTTAGTAATTTAAAGGTTAACTTCTATATTTGGTTAAAGATGATTAATTTGTGAAAATAATTAAAGGAAATTACTTGAATATAATTAAAAGTTAATTAATCAAGGGTGATAAATTGAAATGAATAATTAGTGAATGATTTATTAATTGATTGATAATTGATTAATAGTGATATAAGCAAGTTTAATAATGGTTAAGTAATTAATTTAATTTGCTTTAAAATAATTAGAGATGCAAGTAATTAATTTAATTCGTTTTAAATTAATTATATATGGTGTGGTTACTAATCGTTGCTTATGTATGGATGGATGATATTGTTTATCTTGTATGGTTTGAGATCTCAGATATGAGATAAGTGATGCTGTGTATGGATGCTTTGGTTGCATTATGATGATAATATGGATTATCTATTATGATGATGATTACCTATTGTGATATTGTGGATTATCTATCTGTATGTATATAGATAATTGAATTGGATTGTTTTAAACTTTAAAACAACTTGGCCTTAAAAGATACGTTTTGGATTTCGGTGAGACCGGGATCAGGTTTCCATATTTGGACATCCAAAAACCACATCGATCCAAATTAACGATAGGTCGTGAATCTGAAGTGAAGATTAAGGTTCAGAGTGCAAGGGTTATCGTCGTTAACTCTAAGGTTGATTCCAAAATGAGTGTAACGAGATAATGCCTTCGGTTTCGTTCGAACCCGGAATGAACTTGTATGGATTGAATGCTTTCAGAACATCGTCAGGTGGACGAAGAGCATTCTAAGAGATATGTTCTCTAAGGGTAATCGTAGCCTCAAGCCTCATCAACCGGAAATGGCTAAAACAGGCGAGGTGCAGCAAGGCTTCGTGGGTAGCACCCACTTGAGAGCGAGATATACCCATGTCTAGATGTCCCTTTTTTTCAGCTTTGTAGGTGGTTGAATAGCTACAACCGCTGGGGTTATCTTGTTCGGAACTGTTCAGTAAGGAATGGGTCCGACCTTGTGTTGTTGGGGATTGGGCGTGATCCTTGCTACGTTGATCTAGGCCACGTACTGTGACGGGCGGTACCCCGGTAGCCCTGCCATTGTATGGAATCCAATCTCCAATAAGTGTTGTACGTATTAGTTGTGCCCAACTATGTTGGAATGTGAGATGTAAGCATTTCAGCTATTTGTGTATTTTACTTGAAAACCCTAGACGTATTATAATATCATTGAATTTCCTATAAAATGTTTGGTTAGCGTAAGGTAAAAACTTACCCATGTTTATGTGTGGGAAGTCTTACGTGATACCCTTTTTCTTCAAAGGTTTTTCAAAGTTAAGCAACTTTAACCTGTTACTCACACCAGACCCATGTCTGACCCGGAGTTTATTTCTGTTTTTTTCCTAAACTCTCGGGTACTCAAATTTTTACGAGTAGCCAAGGGATTCAGGTTAGCTTTGAAGAATTTTTGAGGAGCAACGGAGCAGGAGGCTTCTGTGTTGTAGATATATATAGTGTTCCGCTATGCTGGTATCTCTGTGTTGTATTATGTATTGAGTTGTATAACTAAACAGGTGTTTATAACTGTCTAGTATGTGATGTATTATCTGTGTAACTCTGACGGATGTTGTATATTATGTAATACTTATGTGATTAATATAATTTATTCGTTCCGCTGTTGAGATTCTGATGCTGATTCTTCTTTCTTCTCTATCTTTTCTCTTTTCTATCCCCTTCTTTCTTCAAGATGATACGACTTTCTGGTGGTAGAAAGTTGGGTCGTCACAAGTGTGCATCTCAATCACTTTAGCTTGGTGCGTAACCTATACAAGGTTCAACATTGGTAGGTGCCATAGTCGATTTTCTAGCTTTTGAGCAGAAGACACAAATGTCCTTATTAACATGACATCATTTAGGGGATTTCTTTCTAATAATTCAGCGCAGTATTTGTGACTCCTGGATTCCGACATGATTCCATGCAACACCAATTATTGGGTTTTTTGATCAAGCAGTAAAAGGGTTCGTGTCGTTTGTTTTCCAACTTCATTCTTCTCATTATTGAGAGTGCCATTTGCACTCATCTAACACATAGTAGGTGAGTGGAGGCGGTGAGCTACGAATGGTGGGTGGAATAGGTAGCCCTGTTGGCAATATTTCGGACCATCATCTTTTGTAGTCCCTTTCTTTGTTTGTTCCCCGATTTGTAGGGGGTTGGAATGAGGTTAAGAAGATATCTACAGTGTGTTCACTTAGGGTCTTCTCCTCGGCCTAGGTGGTTGAGGCAAGGAATGATATTTGTGAGGATGTGCAGAAGTAGAAAATTATTGAAGCTATCAGAGGCAGGAAACTAGAATTAGTGATTAGAAACTAAATCGAAGGTTCAAGCCCTCTTCTAGCGCCAAAAATGTTGGCGAATTTTTTTGGTTTCACCAAACTTAACTTAATTATAATTCTGAATTATCGAATTCGAGTTAAGTCAAGTTCACCTTAGGGTGGTGATTACGCTGTTGGATGCTTGCACAACCAAATAATTGCACTCTAGCTACTTGCCAGAATGTAAAGTTTATTCATATGTTGCATAGTAAGTTTCCATGTCATCAGATTCAAGAGAATAATTGAGAAAGTAAACAAGAGACACCAAAGAATTATTTACATGGTTTGGATTCTTGTAAATCCTATGTACATGGGTCAATTCTTGATATATTATTTCTGGATATAGGTGATTTGAAAAATCTCCAGAACCATATATATTTTTCTAATTTTCTAAGAAAAACTTAAGACTACAGAAAATTCATCCCCTTCACTGTCTTCTAGTGCCTTCCTTTATATTGTGGAAGACGCATTGTAGATTACCAAAATTGCCCATTGTCCTTTGCCATTATATTCCACTACTTGTCACCCATCAACATCGCTTGTTTGCTCTATTTTAATTAGTGAAGTGTTTTTGGTGAGAAGTCATGGTTTTGGTGGGAGTTTCCTGAAATTGAAGCAGGGAAGTCTAAAAGTTGGGCAGCAGACCCAGATTTATGCGGGTCACTTTCTTCTGGGTTTGAGTGGCAAAGGACTTAGTACATTGCCTTCGGAGGGTTCAAGGGGTTACTTTCAGGTTTAAAGTATTGTCCATGTGTGTGGAAAAGAGCAGTGGTAGTTGTTCTACAATGTATGCGTAATATTATGGTACTATGACTTTTGTTGCTTTATCGGGCCTATTTTTGTTAGATTTCTACTATATTAAAAGGAATTGAGATACGTTGCCTTTCCCGTTGTGACGATCCGGAATTTTTAGACATTTGAAATGGGAATATTTAATTAATTTTAAATATTCGAAAGTTAATTATTAACTTTAATTTCAAATATTAATAATTATTGGATAATTGTTGGATTTAATTATCAGAATTGGGTAAATTAATGAATCTGGAGTTTTAAGAAGGTTAAAAATAATTTGAAGGCTTGCAAAATTTATATTGATAATATTGAAAATAATAAATGCGATAGAATCGAATTTAAAGATGTTTTGTTTAGTTTTGGAAATTTTATCGTTTAAATAGAATTCAAACATAGCCTTCCGAGGCACTGTCTTGGAATTCGACGAAACCAGTTCCATTGGGTCCGTAATATTGAATTATTATCGGATTTCAAATTTCGTATTGATCGGAGTTGTGGTGCGAGCGTACGATATATAAACGCGTTGAAAATTTACATTGAAAATTCTATTTAAAATTTTATTTATATATTCACGTGCTAATCACCATCAGCTGCCTTTCCTTCAAATCATTTTCTCCTCTCGTACATGCCATCATCATTGCGTCTCTCTTTCTCTTCAATAATTACAGCCGAGCCTTCTTCTAAAAACTATTCGTTCAAAATCGAAGTGTAACAAAGAAAATGGTTGCTCTCACCCCCCCTTTTTCAAATCGAAGCGGAGCACTTCAATTCCCCTTCTCCCATTCGTTCGACTTCAGTTCGATTCCTCTCCTTCTTCAATGTCGAGATCGAAGCCAGTATTTAAAAAAAATCAAATCAACAAGGCGCGCGAGCACCTGGGAATCGCGACCGGAGGTGAACTCACGTGCTGGTTGAGTGGAAAATCGCCTTCACGATTTGTGATGGGTCGCGGCTGACACCTGGGTCGATTTGGGGGAAATCGCAAGGAATACAACAGGAGGCGTTCTACGGGAAGCAGCGACCTTGATGGTCGTTTGCGGTTTGCAGGCGAGATTTCAAGTTCGCAGTGGGAGTGTTCGTCGCATTTGCTTTGTGGTCATGAGTAGGGTTCGGTGATAAGGCGGGTGGTGGGTTATCAGAGGCGCGCGTTAGTTCGATTTTCAGGGTTCGCCACTTGGCGTGTTCGGCGTCGATGGTCGAGGTGAGGTATTGCAGTTTTCTTTTTCCTGTGTTTTGAATTTTAAAAATGCAAACTCTGAAAAACTTATTTATTAGTAAATAAAATATATATATATACTTTTGGTAATAAATTGGTTGAAACAGAAAGAATTTTTTTGTTACCGTGAGGAGGCAATTTACCTTTGTCATTCATAGTAGAGAATAATAATGATGATGATATATGTGAATATGTTAACTTTTAGGAAAAATTATTATATTTATTTGAGAAGGAGTATATATATATAACCTGACATAAAATTTATAAGATGAAGAGAAAATATGTAAAGTAAGTTAGTCTAATTATCATTTAAAATTAGTTAAGTAAATTTATTAAATGGTAAATAAATTGTTAGAATATTTCAAATATTAATAAATTATGTAATGTTTATACAAGGTTATAAACCGGGAACCCAAGACAGAAATGAAGTGGAATGCAAACAAACGAAATAAGGTGAGTTAATCTCACTCGTTTTGATTTAAATTTAAATTTAAATGGTTAAATTTAAATAATTGGTTGAATGGCTGAATTGATTGATATACTATATTATAGTATATATTACATCTTGGAATGTTTGATTTCCCGCATTTATAGCGGATGAGACCCTATGCGCCGCATAATAGCGGATAATATTATTTAATCTCATATACCGCGATATTCCACCACGAAGTGGGATTGGTATTGTGCTAACATCTGTGGATGCAGGGAAACAGGTGAAGGATCCAACTAGATTCCTCAAAATATTTAATTTTGTTTGAATGTTCTTTGATATGATTTTTGATATCCAGTGATGAATTATATGAATAATTGGATGTTATGGTTTGGTTGGACCTATTTAGATATGTTGAGTTATCAAAATCTCTAGAATTGGAATTTTTGGAAAGAAATAAAAGAGTAAAATTAAATTAAAATAATTATAGTGAATTGGAATAAATTTAATAATGAAGTGAAAATAAAATAAAATAAAGTGATTTCTAAATTCTAACAAATATGGAATATGAGGATTTGAATTAACAGGGGAATAATAAATTTAGAAACTAAAGTGAATAAAAGACATTATTTTAAATTTAAGGATTAAATTAAATTAAAGGGAAAGGAGGAAATTGAGAAATCTGAAATTTGGTATTTTTCAGTTAAAAGATTTTAAAACATAATTTAGACATTTAATCTGAAAATTGATGGATTTTGAAATAAATGAAGTAAGGAAATTTATTTCAAAATAAAGTAAATAGAAATCAATTGTAAATTGATTTAAGTGTTGGAATTGAAATTTAAAGAGAAGTGAGATTTTGGACTTTATGAACTGGGTTTATAAAGTGAAATAAAATGTCGGTGGATATTTTAAATTATAAATTCAAGGTAAGAATTTATTAAATGAATGAGAATTTGTTTAAAAATAAATGGTGATGTATTTTTAAGAGATGTGAAAGAGAAGAGTATTTCCTTGGATAGCCAAGTATGGTTTTCAAAGAAATTTTAAAAATAAATCAAAGGTTTTAATATTGTTTTAAAAAGCATGATATGGAAATTTTATTATTTCTAAATATTAATTTTTAAAGTAAGTATATTTTTCCAAATTTATTATTATATAAAGTACTTGGTATTGTGTTTAAAAGAGGAAATTTAGTTTATACTTTGTAAAGTGTTTTATACAAAATATCCTTAAAGTATATGTATATTTAATAAAATATTTAAAGTAGTTTTAATTTTAATGTTATAAAGAATATTTTATAAAAGTGCTTTTAAATTATTTAAATCTTAAGCGTTTTGTACTTGGTGTTCCAATGGGAATAATTAATTGGGAATGTACTCTGTGAAAGGAAAGCTGGTTTTGAAACTGATTTCAAAAGGGGGTTGAAATTGGAAATTTATCTTGTGAAGATATTTTGGGGTTAATAAATAATTTGGGAAATTATTTATTGGTTGATGGTTTTTTGTGAATATTAATTGATAGTTAAATAACCGACTATCAATATTGGCCAAATGCGTTGATCGTTTCGAAGAGACCGGGATCAAGATTTATTTCTCGAAAACCACTTCGATCCGGTTTGTACGTTTTCATAGGAAAACGAGTTTGGATTCGAAGTTGGAGCAGTGAAGTGCAAGGGCTAGTCGCTACTAATCCTGAGGATATTTCCAAAATGGATGTAGTAGGAATAGTGCCATCGGTTCCGTTCGAACCCGAGACGGACTTGTATGGATTGAATGCTTTCAGAACATCGTCAGGTGAACGATGAGCATTCTAAGGGATACGTTATAAAGGTAACGTTTAGCCTCAAACCTCATCAACCGGGAATGATTGAAAATCAGGGGTTATGCAGCAAGGCTTCGTGGGTAGCCCCCACTGGAGAGTAAGGTTATCCCTGTCTAGATGTCCCTTTTTATTTCGGCTTAGTGGTGCGGTTGCTGATCCCAACCGTGGGGTGATCTTATTCGAAACTGTCCAGTAAGGGATTGGTCCGGCCTTGTGTTGTAGGGGATCGGGAGTGGTCCTCGGTACGGTGATCTAGGCCCCGTACTGTGTCAGGTGGTACCCCAGTGCCTAGTCATTGTTGGAAATCCATTCTTCCTACGAGCCTTGTACGAGTTTTGTTTGTATTACCCACTTTTGTGGCTAGTAGCTAGAATTTAACAATGTAACAATTTCGGCTATTTGAATAAGTATTTGTAAATAGACCCTATTATAATATCAGAGGATTTTATGAGAAATGTTTTAGCTATCGCAAGATAAAAACCCGACATGTTTATTTGTGGCGTGGTCTTACGAGATGCTTTGTTTTCAAAGGATTTTGAAACTTTAATAATCAATTTTGTGTGGTTTTCTCACGCTGGTATTCCAGACTGACTCGGGTGGTCAGACCGAGTATTATAGATTACAGGAAAGGATACTGTGGAGCTCGGGAGACGAGCTGGATGGCGAGACGTATCCTTCGTATTTATTATATATTCCGCTATGTTGTTTAGCTGTGTATTTTGTTGTAGGACATGTTATGATTTCTGTCCTGAGTTGAGATGTTTAATTGTTGTACTCTGATAAATGTAATGTATAAACGGATATATTTTTATATTGAGTAAAGATCTGTATTTATATATTATATTTTATTTCGCTGCGATGGTTAGATTCTGATGTTGATTTCTATTTTCTCTTCTTCTACCTCTTCTTCTTTAATTAAAATGGTTCGCATTCCGTTCTTCTTGAGTTGATTGATGTAGAATAGTGTTGACTCAAGGGGTACGGAACTGCGGGTCGTTACACTTGGTATCAGAGCTTAGGTCGATGATAACCTTGGCTCTGGTAGGAATTACTCATTGAAATAGATTCGGTAGTACTCTAGAATGAGTTTGAGCGTATTAATAGATATGAGCGCGTATTTGTTAGTGAATATAAAATGATTTTATATGGTGTTGATTGGTTTGTTGAGTAGTTTATGGATTCTGGTCAATAGGAGTAATTAACGTTATTGATAGGGATCTCTAAACGATTGAATAGAACAATTCGACACAGTCTTGTTTTAAATAGGGTAAATGAAATAATTTTACCCAAATTATTTTTGTATATAAAGAAAATAATCTTTGTAAATTATTATAATATTTGGTTGCTTGGATGTTAGGAGATGATAATATTAACTTATTATCATTGTATAAAGTTGAATAAGAAAGTGGAATTATAGACAAAGATTAAAATAAATTAATAAAATAAATGAGATTAGAAAATGTGATTTATAATTGAATGGGAAATAAAATCCTATATGAAATGGGATTTATGAATGTAAACTATAAATGTGATTTATAATTTGAAACAGAATTCCAGAGTAATATTTGGAAATAAAGTTGGATAGGTTTCGAATTTGGAATTTGGAAGGTTTGAATTCCTTTGAGTTTGAAAATAGTTTTCAAATGTTTTGGGAGAAATAATAGTGATGTTATTTCGGGAACATTTTTGAATTGGGATTGAATATGGAGAGATTTGGAATTTAAAAATATTTGAAAGGGATTTTAAAGAGATAAAAGCATTAAATTCTCTTTCGGTCGCTGGAAAATAACTTCGGTGATGACTGCAGCACCATTGATGTTCATTTTCGAGTTTCTAGAAGGGAAATTGCTACCAAATTGTTTTAAATCGGAATTGTTTGCGAACGGGATTTGGATTTGAAATTCAAAAGGATAATTGAATTTGCCAAAGGATTTTAGATGTAGCTGATTTCAAAAGTGATTTTGAAAATTTTGGGAAATTGTTTAAACTCTGGAATCTTGTTTAAAATGTTATGGAATAATAAAAATATATATACTTGACTAAATAAAATGTATAATTCCGAAGTAAAGTGTAAAAGGTAAATGAGATTGATTGTAAATAAATGAAATATGAATATAAATAAGTGTGACTTATAAAAATTGTTTTGTATTTTTGAGAAATGGATAGAAATCCAAAACTTGAATTATAAAAAAATGTGAACTCCAGTAAGATAGTTAAAGCGGGTTTGAAATAAAATCAAATATTGGGTATAAACTTTGGAAATAAACTAATTTGATAATAAATTAGTTAATGAAATATGAAAATGGAACTTGAATTGGTAAATTAAAAATTGAACTGTGAATAAATAATAGAATTTGAAAGTGAAGCTTGAGTAATAAATATACATTCAGCATGGAATTGTAAGTAAATTAAAGATGAAGTGAAGCTGTTTGGAATTGGATTACAATAGAAATGATTTGAATTGCAAATAAAATCCAATATGAATATAACAAGTTAAATATGTGCATGGATATTATTTTGATAAATTGAGAATGTGAATTAGCAATTTGAATTGGATAGAATTTTGATGAGAATCGAATATAATGGAAATGAACTTAACTTATGAAAGTTGAATAAATCAAAGTAAAACAACTTTAGATTTGTAGTTAATAGAAGTTTGGCTCCAAAAGCAATTAAATAAAAGTTTGGGTTGAATTAATGGTATATAGGCATGGAAGATTGTCGAGCTTTAATAAAAAGGTTTTGAATGAAAATTTGGCAAGTATGAAATCAAATGCAAGTGGATGAGTGATGAATAAATTAAAAGGAAATGGAATTAAGTGTAAATGGAATTGGAATCGATTTAAATGATTATAAGCTTAGGTGACCATTCATTTGTATGAGAACAACTTGTTGTATGTCGAAAATGAGAATTTAATAAATTCGATGAAGTGATGAAAGTGAAATAGATTGATTTTAAAATCGATTAAATTTGATATGAGTTGTTTCAATTAAAAATGGATTGTATGCAAACAAGTGAGTGTAAGTCACTTAAATACGATAAAATGGTTTGAAAATTTGTTGAAAACAATTGAATTTGTGATTGAAACCTTATAAATTCACTTATGAAAAGTGGTTAGTGTATATTGTTAAATTATACATGTGTTTTGCTATTGAAATGAAGTGAATTGTTAATAAACTATGAATATTTGTCACTTACCTGTTTAAATTGAGTTAGTACAGGTACCGGGAAGCCGTTTGGCTGGATTTGATTGCGCAATTTGCTAGATTAAATAAGCCTCTTGCTTAAAAATGCTAAAATAAGGTACGCTTACGCAAAAATTCAAAATAGGAGATATGAACTATATATATTGTGATTTTCGGCCTGAGACCGATGTATATATGTTTTTGTGCATCCTGCGTTATCGCAGAAGTCCCTCCGTACAAAGGAGACTATGCTAAAATTTTCCGTAAATTTTGGGAGTTAGAAAATTTTTGAAATTTTCGAAAATTTTCATTAACGGAAAATGATATAAATTTGCTAATCAAATGGAATTGGAACTAAATAATTGAAATCTATTTTGAATGTGAATATAAAGTAAGTGAAATCGAAGGAACTAAAGAAGTAAAGTTGTAAATAAACTTTTAATTGAGACTTAAATTAATTAGTAAGTGAAACTAATTCAATATTTAAAGTGGAAGCCAAATGGAATTCAAATGAAATTGTAAAGGCAAACTGAATAAAAATGAATAGTAATAAAAATAAACTTGATAGTAAAGTGAAAATTAATGTAAGAAGCGTATGAAATGTTTATATTAAACTTAAGGATTGAAAAATGAAATTCTTAAGTAAAGTTGGTATTGGGATAGCTAAAAACCAATTGGGCTAATTACGTAAGGTGTACGTATACCATTTATTCGCATAGCTATATTGATCCAGAATTCGAGCATAGAATTTCGAGATAGTTGTATCGATCCGAGTTAGGATTTTTCACTCGATTTTCGACGGCGAACCTGGATATGGGTTGTTGATTGATTCTGGAAATTCTCTATCATAGTTTACAGCTATGCAAGGAGAATGACGGTTTCTGATCAAGAAACCAGATCTGAGTCCGTAATAAGAGGTCGGGTAGACGATACTAGTTCGAAAATGAAATTGTGTGATCGAGTGAGCGATCTGATTTGGTATTGCGTACGAATGATGTGTGTGCATCGTATGGGCTTAAATAATGAAAATATTGAAACTTTTGTAAAAGAAATGCAAAATGATTTTGAATGTTGTGGATGGACATTATTGTTATAACAGGATACATGTGTTTTAAAAGCAAAAGGAAATTGATGTTTGATTTTAGAAGATAAAATTTAAATGGCCCGACAAAAAGGTATGTGTTTAAAATTTCTATATGAAATTTGATTGTGTTTTTGATCGAGCCACTTGGCTTTTTATTTTCTTTTTGGATTTGGGAGGCCGTAGAGCCATATTGTAGCCGTACCGAGCTAGCCGCGCAAAGGAGACGCTGGCGAAATTTTTCGGAAATTTAGGGAGTTAGAAAAATTTTAAGAAGATTTTGATAATTCAAATTTGATTTTAAATTTGAATTTAAATTATTAAGTAAGTAATATTGTTTGGGACTTATGGATAAGTTTGAAAAGTTAGAAAGGAAGTTGGGGTGTCTTTGATTAAAAGATTTGTTTGGTAAGTTGTTAGGAACTATTTGGGTTGAGAAAATAGATAATGGGTTATGGATCATTCTTCCTAATTAGTAATTTCGGGGACGAAATTCTTTTAAGGGGGGAGGAATGTGACGACCCAGAATTTTTAGACATTTGAAATGGGAATATTTATATGACGCCCCACCTCTATACCCACGCTAGACAAGAACACTACGGTGTAATGCTGTCAACTAGCACGGAGAATAAGGCTGTTGAGGAGCGACCATCCGTGTAATTGCTTTGCGCGAGCACCGATATGTCAGATAGTATAACATGCATTTTATTTCAAGAGGAAAATCCGACATACCGATACAAACCCAAAGCTACTACACAGTGGCTATAATATCTTCAAAAACAAATATAGAAATAAACATAACACAAATCAGTCACAGATAATTCATATCACAAAGGCGGAAGAAGATATGAATATATATAACACATAAAAGTGTTCATCAGAGTAGTGGTCTAACAAGATCCACAATGATACAAAAGAATAGCAACACATGCTATATAAAAGAATACAACTATGAGTCCATATCTCAAGTGTATACAACAAAATAAACTACTAGTCTAAGTAGTTAGCCAAAAGTCAGAGGACGGTTCCAGATAGGAAGCCATGAGGAAGCACCTGTAATATCTCAGTCTGACTCGAGTATTATTTAAGAAGAAAATAATAAACGGTTCAGTCTAGCTATAAATATCAGATGAAATGATATAGAATAAGAGATATGACTAAACGTATAATAATCACAATGCCAAGCTGTGATAAATAATTAATTGAAAAATCAATAAGATATTAATCAATATCGCAAAGATCTTCTCAAAGATAAAAAGGAATGTCATACTCCTAATTTCATTCACCAAGCCATAATAAATGACATATATATATATCAATGCCAATCGTAAAAGTTGGTGAAACATAAATTCCAGAATTCAACACACGAAATCCAGAAATCACAAGAAAAGGATGGCCAAGACATTGATGTAGTGCAAACGGTACATCCAATGAATCACAAAGCAAAGACATTGATGTAGTGCAAACGGTACATCCAATGTATCAAAAGCATATCATTGATGTAGTGCAAACGGTACATCCAATGAATCAAAAGCAAAGACATTGATGTAGTACAAACGGTACATCCAATGTATCAAAATCATATCATTGATGTAGTGCAAACGGTACATCCAAAGTATCAAAAGTATATCATTGATGTAGTGCAAATGGTACATCCAATGAATCAAAAGCAAAGACACTGATGTAGTGCAAACGGTACATCCAATGTATCAAAAGCATATCATTGATGTAGTGCAAACGGTACATCCAATGAATCAAAAGCAAAGACATTGATGTAGTACAAACGGTACATCCAATGTATCAAAATCATATCATTGATGTAGTGCAAACGGTACATCCAAAGTATCAAAAGTATATCATTGATGTAGTGCAAACGGTACATCCAATGAATCAAAAGGAAAGACATTGATGTAGTGCAAACGGTACATCCAATGTATCAAAAGTATATCATTGATGTAGTGCAAACGGTACATCCAATGAATCAAAAGCATATCATTGATGTAGTGCAAACGGTACATCCAATGAATCACAAAGCAGACATTGATGTAGTGCAAACGGTACATCCAATGTATCAAAAGCAAAGACATCACACATGCTAGTCTAAAACATAAAACGATCGTCATGATCAAAGAGAAGTGTCAATTACAGTAAGCTAGTAAATATATGAGCTTAGCTTCATGTCCCATAACCACTAGCTTAACTTAAATATTTACGAACAAATTGTAGATTTCCACTAGAAAATTGTCACAAGAGATTCAATCGAACAAGTCCAAGAATTAACCGACGAAGTAAACGTAAGCGTTTCATACCACTTGTTTTACTAAGTCGTTTAATTAGATTTCTCATACGAGTGAGGTAAAGGCTTGTATATACTAATAGATTGGAAAACGGTTTAAGAAAACGAGCTTTGTAATAAAATAGTGGTGAAATCATTTGAAGAAAGAGTTTTGATATTTACTACTAGTATAGAAAACCTTTATATTTTTAAAGTGACAAATCACAAAGAAGATTGTAGGAACAATCAATCACTAAAATTCGCATTCGAAAACGTGAATAAAATCCAAAAAATCGATACCGAATCCATCGAAATGGATATTCCAAGAATTCCCGAAGAAAATAAGTCATCAAAGTCAATAACAAATGATAACAATAGATGGGGAAATAACACAAATCGATTAAAGTTGGAATTTCAGACAACTAGGCAAAATAGGCATAGTTGGCAAATAGCAGCACGTCGGTCGACCGGACTCCCTGAGTCGGTTGACCGAACCAGGGGTTGGAAGTGCCCGGGCACCAGGTCGGTCGACCGGCCCAGGGGCTCGGTCGGCCGAAGCCTGTAACCGGCACTTCCAAACAGAGGCAGGAAGTGCCTGGGTAGCAAGTCGGTCGACCGGCCCAGGGGCTTGGTCGGCCGAACCTGTTGCCAGCACTCCCCTTCCCTATTTTGGATGAGGTGCAAAATCTCGATCAAATTGCATTCGCACGAGCAACGGCGCTAAGGGTTTATTCCAATCGACTACCCGGCCCTATATGCTCCTCGATGCATCACCAAAAACATGTTCAAACATCAAAGTTAGGATTTTTAACGAACTGAACTTAAAACACCAAAAATTGGAATATTCACGAAATCAATCCAAATCAAAAGCAAATGCACACGAATAAGTGTTAGGAATTCATACCTAACATTCGAAGATAAATATAAGCATAGATGTGAGATAAAAATCTCACCTTTGAACCCAAACGATTGAAGAAGAAGCTATAGAGCAATGGTAAGAACAATCACTCTTCAATTCCAACCCAACAAGCTTGAATCTAAGCTTAAAAGGGAAACATTTCCTAAATTAGGTTTAGGAAATTTCTGAAATTGAATGGAGAAAGAGTTGGAGAAGATGAAGGAGATGCTTACCAATGGGTTCTCTTGAATTTGGAGCTAGAAGTTGGATTTGCAAAGCAAGCTAGGGCTTAGGAATTTCTATTTCCCATTCTCTTCCACCATTGTTTCTAAAGCTTGAGTGTTTAAGCAAAGAGGAGAAGTTATGAAGAGAAGGGGGTTGGGCTGAGCTAATAAGGGTGCCGTCCAAACCAAAGTCATAAGCGGGAAAAAGTAGCAAAAATCAACTTTCTCCAAACAAATCGAAGCTTATACTCAAAAAGGTCGCAAACGGCATTTTGAACTCAATGGAAGTGGTCTCGAGTCCTAATTCGGCTGTTTGCAAAAAGTAGCTTTTCGGACTAAAATCCGACTAACGATAAAATATTTAAATAAAATATTTAAATATAAAATCGATAAATATGCTGGTTGTTACAGACTCCCCTCCTTAAAGAAATTGCATCCTCGCAATATTTAAGAAGAAGATAAGAAGTAACAACCATAAAAGCATATTAACACAAAAGAAAATTTGTAACATCCCGGAATTTTTAACATGGGATTTGTGAACATTTAATTCATTTTAAATGTTTACTATGGGTTTAAGAGTTATTTTAAACTAAAGGAATTGGTTTAAATTATATTAATAAGTTAAAATTTCTAAGGTGTGGATTTAATTTGAAAATTGAACAATAATAATATAATATTCAGAATTGAAATAAAAGAAATTCTGGATATAAATAGTGATAAAATGAGTTTAAAAATTTATCTTGGGAAATATGAGTGTAAATAGCATGGTGGAAATTATAGATGAATTTTGAGGTCAATAAATTAATATTTGGAATTTTATAATAATTTAAAAACGAATTTAATATTATTAAAATACAATTTAATCAGATTTTGGTCCGGAATGAGCCAGAATGATTTTTAATGTGATTATAAATTTTATATGATTTATTGTTAAGTTAATAAAATTTGAAAAGTGGAAATTTTGAGTGATTTCGATAATTTCGAAAATCGCTTAATTTAATAGACGAGTTAAAATAGCCTTCCGGGGCACAGTCTCGGAATTCGACGAAACTAGTTTCATTGGATCCGTAATAGTTAGTTATTACCGGATTTCAATTTTCGTAGCAATCGGAGTTGTCGTTTGACCCCGGCAGCTCGAAACGCATTGAAATCGTTTTAATCGATTTAATTTAAAATTGAACGTTAAATTCCGTAACTCGCACATACGATCAAATTAGCTTACGAAACTTGTTCCATTGTGTCCGGAACACGGAAAAACCTTAGGATCGCATGTCGGAACGTGAGAATTGGGGGTCGTTTGCATTAACTGTTAACTTGAGAAATTATATTAATAAAATAATATTAAATAACATTTATATACACGTTTATACTACTAAACCCTAAGCATCGCGAGGCCGCCGTTCTTAAGTTATCTATGGCCGACATGCTTCCATCTTCTTCTTCAAATTCCTTCTTATCTACTAATCTCTAGCAAAACTCTCCAACTAAACAATCATAGATCTTGTTGAGATCTAGCAAACGACCGGTTGTGATCGATTATCGAGCGATGTGGCGGCCAGAAATCGAGTGGAAAGGAGTTGCGTTCGAGCGCACGAATCGAGAAATTGAGAGAGCCGAGCGTGGCCGTGTACTGGCCGTGGGGGCGTGGCGACGTGCTCTTCGTAGTGGGGGTACTGGATCTTGTTTTCGACAAAGGTGGAAGGTGCGATTGCAAACCCTAAATCACGTTGATGGGTTCGAACTCCCTGTAGTGTCGCGCATGAGGATGAGGAAGATGCAGGGGGCCGTGATTTCCTTGTTGATCTAACGGTTGAAAATTGCTTGGTAAAAGTAAAATAAAATAAAATAAAATAAAAAAGAATTTTTGTTTAAAATTCAATTCAAACTTCAAAATTGAATATCTCTTGCATATGTAATCAGATTTCAGCAAAATTTGCGGCACCGGAATCGCAGAAGCGCGTACTACGCGATGGTACAGATCCAGAGTCATTCCGGGCAAGTAGAAATTTAAGTTAAATCGAACGTCATTCGGTTTAATTTAAATTTCGAACGCTCGCCGAAACTCAAGGTGAGTTATTCTCACTCACATCTGGATACTAGCAAAGTTAGACAAATAATATTGACTGTTTGTTTGGATGTTTAGCTGAATATGTTGATTATTATCGAATTGAATCAATATATGTTGTTGTGCTAATATTTGTGGATGTAGGGAAAAACAGGTTGGAGGGATCCAACTGGATTCCTCACAATGTGGTAATATTTTTGTAGTGATGTTGATGCCTGTTATATTCTGTGATTGATAAATTTGAAAATTAAATTGTATGGTGACATTGTAGAATAAACTGTAAACCCAAATGTTAATTATAAAGAGATTTGGAGTTTTAATTATAAAGGAATTTAATTGGGTTTTCAAGAAGCTAAGAAAATTAATAAATAAGAAATTTTAAAAGAATAAATAAAATTAGAATCTTTTGGATGGAAAACTGAACTAAAATTTAATTGGAATAATGTTGAGTAAATTTTAAATCCATAATTAATTATAAATGGATAAATTGAATTTTAGAGAAATAAAAGATATGTTAATAAAGAATTTTAAAGGGTTAAAATTTGAAATCTATTTAGAATGGAAATTGAAAATTTGTGGAATCTGGAATGGTAATCAAAGATAAATGTTATTAGTTGAAAATTTGGGAAAATAAATTTATGTTATTCAAAATATAAAACTAAATTGAAATAATTCGACAGAAATTGAGAGAAGGATTTCTGTGATGTTTAAGTGGAAATGAGATTTCCTGGGAAAAACCCAAGTTCGAGTTTAAACTGTTTTTATAAGAAGAAAGTTCCAAAAGTTAAGCTTGTTTAAAAAGAGGGGTTTGAAAATTACTATTTTAAAGTAAATATATGTATATTAGCAATAGTAAATTTTATAAATACCTTAATAATTATCTTTACAAATGGATTTTTGCTTAAAGCTAGTTTTTTTTGAATAAAGTTGTTGAAATTTATTAATTTCTTTAAAAACTCTACTTTTTAAATTATAGTATAACTAAACCTTATTTGAAACCAAGTATATTTTATATAATAGTTTTGTTTTAAATATTTTGAAATTATATTTTGAGTAAATAATTAGTAGTAAATTTACCTATTTTAAAGTATATATTTTAAAAATAAAATGTTTTAAATTGTTTTTTTTAAATCTAAACTGTTCTGGACTTGGATATTTCCAATGGGAATATATGGTAAATGATTTACCTTGTAAAGGAGAAATTTTGGGAAATGTTTTCAAATGAGATTTGAAAATTGGGTAACATATCCTTTAAAGATATTTGAGGCAAATAAATAAATTGGAATTATTTATTTGATGGATGCATATGGATGCTTATGAATATTAATTGATAGTTAAATCACCGACTATCAATATTGGACAATGCGTTGATCGTTTCGAAGAGACCGGGATCGAGATTTATTTCTCGAAAACCACTTCGATCCGATTTGTACGTTTCGTGCGAAAAACGTGTTCGGAGTCGAAGATGGAGCAGTGAAGTGCAAGGACTAGTCGCTACTAATCCTGAGGATATTTCCAAAAAGGATGTAGTAGGAATAGTGCCTTCGGTTCCGTTCGAACCCGGGACGGACTTGTATGGACGAATGCTTGCGAAACATCGTCAGGGGGACGATGGGCATTCTAAGTGAAAACGTTCTAAAGGTAACGTTTAGCCTCAAGCCTCATCAAATGGGAATGACTGAAAATCAGGGGATATGCAGCAAGGTTAGGTGGGTCATGCCCAAGCAGGACAAGATAATTCCCCTGTCTAGATGTCCCTTATTATATTTCGGCTTAGTGGGTGGTTGGTCGCGCCGACCACGGGGTTTATCTTGTTCGGGACTGTTCAGTAAGGAATGGTTCCGGCCTTGTGTTGCAGGGGATGAAGGGAGTAGTCCTCGGTACGGTGATCTAGGCCCCGTACTGTGACAGGTGGTACCCCAGTGCCTAGTCATTGTTGGAAATCCATTCTCCCTACGAGCCTTGTACGAGTTTTGTTTGTATTACCCACTTAGGTGGCTAGTAGCTGGAATTTAATAAATGTAACAATTTCGGCTATTTTATAAGTATTTGTAAATAGACCCTATTATAATATCAGAGGATTTCTATAAAAAGGGTTTTAGCTATCGTAAGGTAAAAACCCGACATGTTTATTTGTGGCGTGGTCTTACGAGATGCTTTTGTTTTCAAAAGATTTTTGAAACTTTAATAATCAATTTTGGATGCATATTTATTATCAGCTGGTATTCCAGACTGACTCGGGTGTTATTTCATTATAATGCTCGGGTCAGACCGAGTATTATTTATACAGGACTTGATGCTTTGGAGCAGGAGAGGAGCTGAAGCCGAGACGTATTATCTATATATATATGTATGGTCCGCTGTTGTGATTGTATGGTATGTCTGATTTGAGATTGTTGAGGTATGAGAAACTCTGATGATGTGATGTATAAAAAGTTTAGATTTCATTTTGTGTAAAGTTCTATATTCATTATTATAGTTTATTCCGCTGCGATTGTGAGATTCTGTTATTGTTAGTTTCTTCTTCTTCTTCTATCTCTTCTTCTTTAACCCTAATGGTTCGTAATTCTGTGCCACTTGAGTTAATAGAGGTAGAATAGTGTTGATTCAAGGGGTACGGATTTGCGGGCTGTCACAAAATTGAAATAAGAAGTTCACCATAAAGAGCACGAAAGAGTTAGCAAGAACGGGATCGCTCAATGAATTCTCTAGATTCCCAAGAGTAATCCCTAGGATTTGTGAACCATTGATCTCTCACAAGAAGAATATCTTTATTTCGAAGTCGTTTGAGCTCCGAAGCAATAATTCGAATAGGATGTTGCTTAAAAAATCAAATCTGGTGAAACTTCAATTTCCACAATATCACCAGGCTCAAGAATGAAAACCGAAATCCCTAAGGCATTTCCGTAGATAAAAGACGTGGGGAACGTCAAGAATAGCAGAAAATTGAGTCGGTGCAACGGCGTAGTACAAAAACGGTACGCCCGAGGAACTAGAACTCAAATAATTTGGGACATCAGCGTAGTACAAAAACGGTACGCCCAATGAACCAAAGCAAAGACATTGATGTAGTACAAACGGTACATCCAATGAATCAAATAGCAAAAACATTGATGTAGTACAAACGGTACATCCAATGAATCGAATAGCAAAGACATTGATGTAGTACAAACGGTACATCCAATGAATCCAAACATCATAAAAGAACATCAGACGCTAGTCCATAAAAGAAATGAGATGAAACTCAATAAAACGAAGTACATCAAAACGTCTGATGAACTTAATAAAAAGATAATCCCATTCAGACATCACCAAAGAATCAACCACTTGTTACTTACGACTAAACGCATTGGCAACACGATTTCCCCTTTCGGGAATAAAAAGAATATCAAGATCATAAGATGTCAGGAACTCGAGTCAACATGGAGTTCCATATGAGAAAATAATTATCCCAAAGATTTTATGATCGAGGTGGAGAACAAATTTCTCCCTCAAAGATGATGATGTCAAACTCTAAAAGCGAAAACAATAACCGCGAGCACTAGATCATGAGTGGCATACCTAGCCTCAATCGGCTTTTAACGATTTAGAAGCACACGAGATAGCGCGTTATCTTTTGCAAGAGAACGGCATCCAAACCAACACGATTAGCATTGGTACAAATGATAAAGTCTTGGTTCCCCTCCAGGAATCACAAGAATAAGAGTAACGAAAGGAAGAATTCTTTTAAATAATCCTCTTTTCCGAAAAACTAAAAAAATTCAAAATTACAATCATCTTTAAGTAATTATCTTTCTAGATAAATTTACATTTTTACAAGTCAATATATCGTGTCTGATTGTCTCATCAAAGCGTTTAGGAAATTCCTATCGATAACGTTGATCAAGCGCATCGACCAAAATTCTTAAAACACTAAATGGGCAATACAATCACAAAATCGTATTCTATAGGATAAGTAAGTTTCTCAAAAACTTCTAAGAATATTCTTTGTTCGTTTTAAGAACAAAAATCCGGTTATACTTCTAAATAAATCTTATGAAAAAGATTTTGCAAAATTTTAAATTTCTATTCTCATCCAAAAATCAATAAATACAAGAATGGTCTCATCGAAATATTCATAGAATATTCGACTTATAAAATGGATGAAGTAAGCTGGACAAACTGAATGACATAATAATTCATTCATAGGAATCATAATGAATGCGGAGTGCGTAAGTGGAATGCTAACTTCCGCAACTCGTCGCCAAATGAAAATCGGTGGCAAGGTCAAACTGAAAAGACCTTAGCACCACACAAAAGATTACTTAGGTGATAATCCTAAGACAAGCTCAAACATACCGGAAAATTTCTCTAACTACATGAATGAGGGAAATAACACTTTCCTTATAAGTGGGCTTAAGGAATAAAATGATGCCATCAAGTTGGAATCAAAATCATAAAGGAAAAATAGAAATCTGCTTAACAGATTGAAAATGTCAAAGATGAATAGTCCACTCGAGAAAATAGGATATAGGCTTCATTAATGATTAAGCCAATCCTATCGCACAAATCAATTCCGGAGCCTAAGTAAAAATATTGGCTCGGAAAGAAAAATCACATAAAATAATTTCGACATCAATAAAGACAAATTGAGTGTTGCAGATCTACCATCCGGATTCACAATCCTCAAAGAAGTCATCAAGCCCAAAATATTCAAAGAAAAAGAATCGACAAGTTCTTTTGATATAAAATAGTGAGATGGAACCCATATCAAAAAGAACACGAACAAGATAATCACAAAGCAAATGTCATCAAGGATTAAATGAGAAATAACTTGACCACGAGAGGTGTTGTTAGGGGCTTGCAGCTTTCCCTCTCTCTTGCTTGGAAGCTTAGGACACGAAGATAAAAGATGACCCGAACCTTTGCAATAATGACAAAAGAGGGGTTTCGTGCACTCCCTTGCATAGTGGTCCGTGGAACCACAATTGTAGCATTGACCACGACTAGAGGTAGGAGTCTTTGCTACCGGAATTTGTTGTTTCCCTTTCTTATTAGAATTGGGGCCTTTGAATTTGATAGGCCTCTTCAAGTTATTGTCGAAGTTCTGTTGGGCACGCACAACTTCAACATCACCTTCATTATCAGCCTCTTCAAGACGAAGAGCGATATCAATAAGCTGATCAAATGAAACTTCAAGTTTCAGAAGTAATGGCTTCTTAAGATTCTTATTCAAGCCATAGACGAATCTCTGATTTTTCTTTATTGGGGTGTTAATGTATTCAACCCCGTATTTGGAAAGAGATTCGAAAGATGCGACATAGTCTGTCACAGAAGATTCACCTTGAACAAGGTCAATAAAACGCCGGGTCAAAGTTACTTTTTCGGCCTCCGGCACGAATTTCAATTCGAACCTTTCCCGGAATTGCTCCCAAGTGAGATTCGCTTCAATGATTTCAGAAATTAAAAGCTCATACCAATCTAATGCTCTTTCTTGGAACATGCTAGAAGCCACTTGGACTCGATGAAGGTCAATAAGGTTCATGCGAGAAAAGATGCGATCGCATGATTTGAGCCAAGCTTGAATTTCAATAACACTCTCGGATCCCCTGAATGGCCTTCCACCCAAATCGGTGTAGTCTCTGCACAAGCGTGCAAAACCGAATCTAGGATGAGTAGGCTCTGGATTGGGTCCGGCAGCTTGAGCATTCTTAACAAGATCTAGGAGCTGCTGGGCAGACATAAATACTCCATCCTGGGGAGTAGCACTAGATTGACCGGCGCTGGGAAGGCCTGGTCTAACCATTTCTCTTCCTTAAGAAAGAAAGAAGGAAGAAGAAGAAGGTTATTCACAAAATGAATATCAAGCAATCTTGATAGATAAAACAAGGAATCATAAAGAAAATAGGATGAATCGGTACGAAGACTCGAATAAATCCTAAAGCACGACTCCTAAGTAAGACTTAGGACGATGAACCTTGTTATAATATTTCATATTGTTCCGAAGTTTGGCTTTGATACCACGCTGTGACGCCCCACCTCTATACCCACGCTAGACAAGAACACTACGGTGTAATGCTGTCAACTTGCAGGGAGAATAAGGCTATTGAGGAGCGACCATCCGTATAATTGCTTTGCACGAGCACCGATATGTCAGATAGTATAACATGCATTTTATTTCAAGAGGAAAATCCGACATACCGATACAAACCCAAAGCTACTACACAGTGGCTATAATATCTTCAGAAACAAATATAGAAATAAACATAACACAAATCAGTCACAGATAATTCATATCACAAAGGCGGAAGAAGATATGAATATATATAACACATAAAAGTGTTCATCAGAGTAGTGGTCTAACAAGATCCACAATGATACAAAAGAATAGCAACACGTGCTATACAAAAGAATACAACTATGAGTCCATATCTCAAGTGTATGCAACAAAATAAACTACTAGTCTAAGTAGTTAGCCAAAAGTCAGAGGATGGTTCCAGATAGGAAGCCATGAGGAAGCACCTGTAATATCTCAGTCTGACCCGAGTATTATTTAAGAAGAAAATAATAAACGGATCAGTCTAGCTATAAATATCAGATGAAATGATATAGAATAAGAGATATGACTAAACGTATAATAATCACAATGCCAAGCTGTGATAAATAATTAATTGAAAAATCAATAAGAGATTAATCAATATCGCAAAGATCTTCTCAAAGATAAAAAGGAATGTCATACTCCTAATTTCATTCACCAAGCCACAATAAATGACATATATATATATATATATCAATGCCAATCGTAAAAGTTGGTGAAACATAAATTCCAGAATTCAACACACGAAATCCAGAAATCATAAGAAAAAGATGGCCAAGACATTGATGTAGTGCAAACGGTACATCCAATGAATCACAAAGCAAAGACATTGATGTAGTGCAAACGGTACATCCAATGTATCAAAAGCATATCATTGATGTAGTGCAAACGGTACATCCAATGAATAAAAAGCAAAGACATTGATGTAGTACAAACGGTACATCCAATGTATCAAAAGCATATCATTGATGTAGTGCAAACGGTACATCCAATGTATCAAAAGTATATCATTGATGTAGTGCAAACGGTACATCCAATGAATCAAAAGCAAAGACATTGATGTAGTGCAAACGGTACATCCAATGTATCAAAAGTATATCACTGATGTAGTGCAAACGGTACATCCAATGAATAAAAAGCATATCATTGATGAAGTGCAAACGGTACATCCAATGAATCACAAAGCAGACAGTGATGTAGTGCAAACGGTACATCCAATGTATCAAAAGCAAAGACATCACACATGCTAGTCTAAAACATAAAACGATCGTCATGATCAAAGAGAAGTGTCAATTACAGTAAGCTAGTAAATATATGAGCTTAGCTTCATGTCCCATAACCACTAGCTTAACTTAAATATTTACGAACAAATTGTAGATTTCCACTAGAAAATTGTCACAAGAGATTCAATCGAACAAGTCCAAGAATTAACCGACGAAGTAAACGCAAGCGTTTCATACCACTCGTTTTACTAAGTCGTTTAATTAGATTTCTCATACGAGTGAGGTAAAGGCTTGTATATACTAATAGATTGGAAAACGGTTTAAGAAAATGAGCTTTGTAATAAAATAGTGGTGAAATCATTTGAAGAAAGAGTTTTGATATTTACTACTAGTATAGAAAACCTTTATATTTTTAAAGTGACAAATCACAAAGAAGATTGTAGGAACAATCAATCACTAAGATTCACATTCGAAAACGTGAATAAAATCCAAAGAAATCGATACCGAATCCACCGAAATGGATATTCCAAGAATTCCCGAAGAAAATAAGTCATCAAAGTCAATAACAAATGATAACAATAGATGGGGAAATAACACAAATCGATTAAAGTTGGAATTTCGGACAACTAGGCAAAATAGGCATAGTTGGCAAATAGCAGCAGGTCGGTCGACCGGACTCCCTGAGTCGGTTGACCGAACCAGGGGTTGGAAGTTCCCGGGCACCAGGTCGGTCGACCAGCCCAGGGGCTCGGTCGGCCGAAGCCTGTAACCGGCACTTCCAAACAGAGGCAGGAAGTGCCTGGGTAGCAGGTCGGTCGACCGGCCCAGGGGCTCGGTCGGCCGAACCTATTGTCAGCACTCCCCTTCCCTATTTTGGATGAGGTGCAAAATCTCGATCAAAGTGCATTCGCACGAGAAACGGCGCTAAGGGTTTATGCCAATCGACTACCCGACCCTATATGCTCCTCGATGCATCACCAAAAACATGTTCAAACATCAAAGTTAGGATTTTTAACGAATTGAACTCAAAACACCAAAAATTGGAATATTCACCAAATCAATCCAAATCAAAAGAATGCACACGAATAAGTGTTAGGAATTCATACCTAACATTCGAAGATAAATATAAGCATAGATGTGAGATAAAAATCTCACCTTTGAACCCAAACGATTAAAGAAGAAGCTATAGAGCAATGGTAAGAACAATCACTCTTCAATTCCAACCCAACAAGCTTGAATCTAAGCTTAAAGGAGAAACATTTTCTAAATTAGGTTTAGGAAATTTCTGAAATTGAATGGAGAAAGAGTTGGAGAAGATGAAGGAGATGCTTACCAATGGGTTCTCTTGAATTTGGAGCTAGAAGTTGGATTTGCAAAGCAAGCTAGGGCTTAGGAATTTATATTTCCCATTCTCTTCTACCATTGTTGCTAAAGCTTGAGTGTTTAAGCAAAGAGGAGAAGTTATGAAGAGAAGGGGGTTGGGCTGAGCTAATAAGGGTGTAGTCCAAACCAAAGTCATAAGCGGGAAAAAGTAGCAAAAATCAACTTTCTCCAAACACATCGAAGCTTATACTCAAAAAGGTCGCAAACGGCATTTTGAACTCAATGGAAGTGGTCTCGAGTCCTAATTCGGCTGTTTGCAAAAAGTAGCTTTTCGGACTAAAATCCGACTAACGATAAAATATTTAAATAAAATATTTAAATATAAAATCGATAAATATGCGGGTTGTTACAATTTAATTAATTTTAAATATTCGGAAGTTAATTATTAACTTTAATTTCAAATATTAATAATTATTGGATAATTAATTGTTGGATTTAATTATCAAAATTGGGTAAATTAATGAATCTGGAGTTTTAAGCCGGTTAAAAATAATTTGAAGGCTTGCAAACTTTATATTGATAATACTGAAAATAATAAATGTGATAGAATCAAATTTAAAGATGTTTTGTTTAGTTTTGGAAATTTTATCGTTTAAATAGAATTTAAAAATAGCCTTCTGAGGCACAGTCTCGGAATTCGACGAAACCAGTTCCATAGGGTCCGTAATATTGAATTATTATCGGATTTCAAATTTCGTATTGATCGGAGTTGTGGTGCGAGCGTATGATATATAAACGCGTTGAAAATTTACATCGAAAATTCTATTTAAAATTTTATTTATATATCCACGTGCTAATCACCATCAGCTGCCTTTCCTTCAAATCGTTGTCTCCTCTCGTACGTGCCATCATCATCATGTCTCTCTTTCTCTTTAATAATTACAGCTGAGCCTTCTTCTAAAAGTTATTCATTCAAAATCGAAGTGTAACAAAGAAAATGGTTTCTCTCACCCCCCCCCCCCCCTTTTCAAATCGAAGCCGAGCACTTCAATTCCCCATCCCCCCTTCGTTCAACTTCAGTTCGATTCCTCTCCTTCTTCAGTGTCGAGATCGAAGCCAGTATTTAAAAAAAATCAAATCAACAAGGCACGCGAGCACCTGGGAATCGCGACCGGAGGTGAACTCGTGTGCTGGTTGAGGGGAAAATCGCCTTCGCGATTTGTGATGGGTCGCGGCTGACACCAGGGTCGATTTGGGGGAAATCGCAAGGAATACAGCAGGAGGCGTTCTACGGGAAGCAGCGACCTTGATGGTCGTTCGCGATTTGCAGGCGAGATTTCAAGTTCGCGGTGGGAGTGTTCGTCGCATTCGCTTTGTGGTCATGAGTAGGGTTCAGTGATAAGGCGGGTGGTGGGTTATCAGAGGCGCGCGTTAGTTCGATTTTCAGGGTTTGTCACTTGGCGTGTTCGGCGTCGATGGTCGAGGTGAGGTATTGCAGTTTTCTTTTTCCTGTGTTTTGAATTTTAAAAATGCAAACTCCGAAAAACTTATTTTATTAGTAAAAAAATATATATACTTTTGGTTATAAATTGGTTGAAACAGGAAGGATTTTTTTGTTACCGTGAGGTGGCAATTTACCTTTGTCATTCACAATAGAGAATAATAATAATAATGATATATGTGAATATGTTAACTTTTAGGAAAAATTATTATATTTATTTGAGAAGGAGTATATATATAACCTGACATAAAATTTATAAGATGAAGAGAAAATATGTAAAGTGAGTTAGTCTAATTACCATTTAAAATTATTTAAGTAGATTTATTAAATGGTAAATAAATTGTTAGAATATTTCAAATATTAATAAATTATGTCATGTTTATACAAGGTTATAAACCGGGAAACCAAGACAGAAATGAAGTGGAATGCAAACAAATGGAATAAGGTGAGTTAATCTCACTCGGTTTGATTTAAATTTAAATTTAAGTGGTTAAATTTAAATAATTGGTTGAATGGCTGAATTGATTGATATACTATATTATAGTATATATTACATCTTGGAATGTTTGATTTCCCGCATTTATAGCGGATGAGACCCTATGCGCCGCATAATAGCGGATAATATTATTTAATCCCATATACCGCGATATTCCACCACGAAGTGGGATTGGTATTGTGCTAACATCTGTGGATGCAGGGAAACAGGTTGGAGGGATCCAACTGGATTCCTTAAAATATTTAATTTTGTTTAAATGTTCTGTGATATGATTTTTGATATCCAGTGATGAATTATATGAATAATTGGATGTTATGGTTTGGTTGGACCTATTTGGATATGTTGAGTTATCAAAATCTCTAGAATTGGTATTTTTGGAAAGAAATAAAAGAGTAAAATTAAAGTAAAATAATTATAGTGTATTGGAATAAATTTAATAATGAAGTGAAAATAAAATAAAATAAAGTGATTTCTAAATTCTAACAAATATGGAATATGAGGATTTGAATTAACAGGGAATAATAAATTTAGAAACTAAAGTGAATAAAAGACATTATTTTAAATTTAAGGATTAAATTAAATTAAAGGGAAAGGAGGAAATTAAGAAATCTGAAAATTGTTATTTTTCAGTTAAAAGATTTTAAAACATAATTTAGACATTTAATCTGAAAATTAATGAATTTTGAAATATATGAAGTAAGGAAATTTATTTCAAAATAAAGTAAATAGAAATCAACTGTAAATTGATTTAAGTGTTGGAATTGAAATTTAAATAGAAGTGAGATTTTGGACTTTATGAACTGGGTTTATAAAGTGAAATAAAATGTCGGTGGATATTTTAAATTATAAATTCAAGGTAAGAATTTATTAAATGAATGATAATTTGTTTAAAAATAAATGGTGATGTATTTTTAAGAGATGTGAAAGAGAAGAGTATTTCCCTGGATAGCCAAGTATGGTTTTCAAAGAAATTTTAAAAATAAATCAAAGGTTTTAATATTGTTTTAAAAAGCATGATATGGAAAGTTTATTATTTCTAAATATTAATTTTTAAAGTAAGTATATTTTTCCAAATTTATTAGTATATAAAGTACTTGGTATTGTGTTTAAAAGAGGAAATTTAGTTTATACTTTATAAAGTGTTTTATACAAAATATCCTTAAAGTATATGTATATTTAATAAAATATTTAAAGTAGTTTTAATTTTAATGTTATAAAGAATATTTTAATAAGTGCTTTTAAATTATTTAAATCTTAAGTGTTTTGTACTTAGTGTTCCAACGGGAATAATTAATTGGGAATGTACTCTGTGAAAGGAAAGCTGGTTTTGAAACTGATTTCAAAAGGGAGTTGAAATTGGAAATTTATCTTGTGAAGATATTTTGGGATTAATAAATAATTTGGGAAATTATTTATTGGTTGATGGTTGTTTGTGAATATTAATTGATAGTTAAATAACCGACTCTCAATATTGGCCAAATGCGTTGATCGTTTCGAAGAGACCGGGATCGAGATTTATTTCTCGAAAACCACTTCGATCTGGTTTGTACGTTTTCGTGGGAAAGCGAGTTTGGATTCGAAGTTGGAGCAGTGAAGTGCAAGGGCTAGTCGCTACTAATCCTAAGGATATTTCCAATATGGATGTAGTAGGAATAGTGCCTTCGGTTCCGTTCGAACCCGGGACGGACTTGTATGGATTGAATGCTTTCAGAACATCGTCAGGTGGACGATGAGCATTCTAAGGCATACGTTCTAAGGTAACGTTTAGCCTCAAGCCTCATCAACCGGGAATGACTGAAAATCAGGGGTTATGCAGCAAGGCTTCGTGGGTAGCCCCCACTGGAGAGTAAGGTCATCCCTATCTAGATGTCCCTTTTTATTTCGGCTTAGTGGTGCGGTTGCTGATCCCAACCGTGGGTTGATCTTATTCGGAACTGTCCAATAAGGGATGGGTCCGGCCTTGTGTTGCAGGGGATCGGGAGGGGTCCTCAGTACGGTGATCTAGGCCCCGTACTGTGTCAGGTGGTACCCCAGTGCCTAGTCATTGTTGGAAATCCATTCTTCCTACGAGCCTTGTACGAGTTTTGTTTGTATTACCCACTTTTGTGGCTAGTAGCTGGAATTTAATAATGTAACAATTTCATCTATTTGAATAAGTATTTGTAAATAGACCCTATTATAATATCAGAGGATTTTATAAGAAATGTTTTAGCTATCGTAAGGTAAAAACCCGACATGTTTATTTGTGGCGTGGTCTTACAAGATGCTTTGTTTTCAAAGGATTTTGAAACTTTAATAATCAATTGAGTGTGGTTTTCTCATGTTGGTATTCCAGACTGACTCGGGTGTTATTTAACTGTAATGCTCGGGTCAGACCGAGTATTATAGATTACAGGAAAGGATACTGTGGAGCTCGAGAGACGAGCAGGATGGCGAGACGTATTCTTCATATTTGTTATATATTCCGCTGTGTTGTTTAGCTGTGTATTCTGTTGTAGGACATGTTATGATTTCTGTCTTAAGTTGAGATGTTTAATTGTTGTACTCTGATAAATGTAATGTCTAAACAGATATATCTTTATATCGAGTAAAGATCTGTATTTATATATTATATTTTATTTCACTGTGATGGTGATTTCTGTTTTCTCTTCTTCTACCTCTTCTTCTTTAATTAAAATGGTTCGCATTCCGTTCTTCTTGAGTTGATTGATGTAGAATAGTGTTGACTCAAGGGGTACAGAACTGCGGGTCGTTACACTCGTATTGGGAGTTGGTTTAGAATGCGCTAGATTGTGTCATGATCTGACTGTGATATGAGTCACCCTTCTTGGTCCACTAGCCAAAAAGAGAGGGGCTTCGGATCATTGCAATCTACTTGTAAGTGTCTATCTATGATGGAACATTGTTTGAATGGCCCTGACGTGTATCTGTTTGAAATGCTTTTGATTTCTTATTGTACTGCTTAGGTTACTCTCAGTATAAGCTATGCAGATTCGCTCTTGAGGGCGTTAACAAAGTAAGAACTTAGGACGTGTGGGTTGCACAGCCCGATTGTTCATGTGTTCTGGCCACACGGACGTATCGCAGTGCTTTTAGTACAAAACCTCTTAATTGGGGCGCGTTGTTTTTTGTTGTCCTTGTAGAAGCTCCCTATGCTTTGTCGTAATATTGATGCCTTGCTTTAGGCATGTGCATCGCAACTACAACCTATTTTCCATTTCCTGTAACTATGTTAGACTTTAAGTTTAATAGCATACTATAATATGGAAATTAACGAATAGACGCAGATTTGATATACTTTTGGCTCGTCTTTTGCGCGCGGTACTTCATTTTCAATGTAACTCTCTACTCTTTTGCTGCAATTTTCTTGGTCATGTAAAATGTCATGGTTGTAGTATGCTTTCTTTTGTAGTACCAGTTTGGCTGCTTCTACCCTTTTCTCTTTTATTTTATCTTTCAATATGAGAATGGTTCTCTCAGTTTCGTAGTCTACTCCATTTTCTTTTGGCACGGTTTAAGAGAAACGGTGTAACAAATTATATCATAACTTTCATAAATATTTACATTTTACTTTTAATTTAAACTTTTAAATTTAAAATGTTATATTTTTAACTTCCAACAATTTTGAAAATTAGCCCAAAGCCCAATTCAAATTGGGCCTCTTCTATTAAGGGCAACTTTTTGGGCTCACATGTCTGTTCGAGTCTAGCAGGTAGTCAGGTATGGCAGAGTACTAAATTATCCGAACCCAGTGCTTCAGCACTACCTTTCTAGACACCCTATTATCAGAGTTGCAAGCTTAATTAGTTTACCCTAACATGAGTAATTAGACCGGATAAGTTATTGAGCTCTAATACCATTGTTGGAACCAGGCCAACCCATAACTAAAGATAATGGTGAATTTCAAAACATTTTACCATATTGAACTTTTATCAGGCCTATAAAATCTAATTTAAATAAAATATCTTATTTCATTTAAATTTATAATCTATATAATTTTATTTATTTTATATTCAATTAAATATATGATAACATATATGTATCATATACATATATGTATACATATGCACGTGTAACATGATAATTCGGCTAGGTATAACATAACCATATATGATGTTGAGATTTACATCGTAACAAACATGTTAGCTCATCCTATATGTATTACATGTTGTCCAAATATACATACATATATAAACGTGTTATTTATGTAAATGCTGAAATTATGTAAATATATGTACATATGTATGTTGCTTATATGAAAAGTATTAATGATTTGTATACATATATTTTATTTGATTAAATGTTAAATGAATAGATATATAATATATAAAGTTTTTTTTGAATTAATTATATTTGTATATATCATAGTATTAAAATTATTGATTTTCTTTAAAACATATATAAGTATATTATAATATACAGATATTTGTATGTATGTATGTATATACTAATTATGAAATTAAATAATTTTTGAACTTGTCGGATCATATGCATAACATAATGATAATTTAATTATAATTTTATTGTATTAAAAAATATTTATATGAATTAAAATATCGAAAAAAATAAAATAAAATAAAAAAATCGTATTATATTATACAAATTTTAAATTTTATTAAGTACGATATTTTATGTTTGAAAAAAATTTCCACAATTTTATCGGTAAAAAATTATTTCATACTAATTAATTGATTTAGATCGAATATAAAAATGATTTTTTAAAATACAAAAACTAATTTTTAATATTTTTCTTTACGAGTTTATATAATGATAAAGTAATTTAATAAAAAATAAAAAATTAATTTTCAAAACATATTATTTTTAGAAGAATTATTTAATTAGTATGTTGATTTAAATAACATTAAATAACAGTAAATAATTATGAAAATTAATTTGCAGTCATCGAAAATTTAAATCAATGTAAATATGCGTTTATAAAATATAACTTCAATTATAAGCATGATATGATTATAAAAATTAAATAAAAGTCATATAATTAAATTAAGTGATATACATACAGGCATATATATAAGTGGTAATAAATAAATAAAATTTACTCAGCCGTGCACATTGGATCTATATTAAAAAAAATTGTTAATTAATTACATACGTATAACCAATCTAGTATGTGAAAACATTGACACATATATGAATTGCCATCTAACTAACAATATATTAACAATATATACATATGAATAATAGAATGTAATTTAGAAATTATAAACCACGTAGTATAGTAAATACATACCTAAAAAATTTCTTGAAGCACGCTAGTAATTACGACTTCTCTCTCCTTTGAAATCTTCTTAATTTGGCAGACTTTTAATCCTTGAACCTAGATCTTTGGCTATTTAATAGGTATTGTCTTTTGAAATGATTTGAGTTGGATTTGTTAGAGCTCCTTGATGGTGAGATCGTCCAGCAATGGGGAAATACTAGAGGCCAAAAGTTTTGAAGATAATACCAGTTTATGGCCTTTTTATAATTGAATAAAGGGAAATATGGATCACATCTCATACCGATTCTCACTAGATCTAAACTATCCACCTCAAAACACCTCTAGCTTTTTTAGCCATTCCTTATAAGTCATATTACTGCAAAAATTATCATCTTATTAACATTGCCTGATATCCCATTTAACCCAAAATATATTTTCTTAATTAAATCTAGTTTAATTATTTATCGATATTGCATATCGATCGATATGTTTATATCTATTATAAATATATACAGTAATATTTATTCCTTAAATAATATTCATATTTTATATTAATAATTCATAAATATTAATCAATTCAATTAATTTATAACAATTATATGCTGATTAAATTGTTTGGCCTAAAGAGAATTCATTATTTCGGTTGTGCGACTGACTAGGTGTAAATTTTGTCAACGACAATGAACTATTCGAATGTTAATGCCCACGTGTCAATTAGCAGATGGTGTGACATTTTGGCCAAATTTATAGCTTACATAGTTTCAGAGCTAATTTCACTCTATTAAGTGTTGCCCATTTGTGACATTAATTTTAAACATATTCCCTTCTTTAAAACTATATAACTTTGGACTTATAGAACTTGGTAATGGTCAAAATTTCAACAATGTCTATATTTAACTTTGTAGTCCAAACATAAAGTTCTTGTTTAGTAATAACAGCTAATACTAATCGAAATGCTTTGGCTAGAGTCTTTGACTTTGAGTTCACTTGAGTTAACGTATTACTAACCCCATATAACTAAGGAGATGAATCCTCTCTTGCATAGTGCTTACATCCAATACAATCACACAATCCAACTATAGTCACTCGATAAACGTCATGCCAACAGTTGACTATAATCAAAATGAAGCTTTCTCATTGAAGATCCATAGAATTCTCAAGTCAAGAGAACTGTGTAAATCAGTCACATTTATATTTCCTATTTTATCATAGTTATAATAACAAACAGAAAAATATCGAGTGGTTATGCTATTGTTATCCAATACCTATCGGTATGTATTCCCTTGGTGTAACAACCATGATTTTTGACTACCGTCAAAAATGAAAATTTAAAATAGTAATTTTAAATTGAAATTTGAAAAATAATTTGCAATGCAAAAATGATTTCAAAGTCAGTTGCAAATTTCTTGATACATTGAATATAACCCAGTTGTGTTATATTTTCATTTAGCCTTCACGCAAGAGAAATTGGTCCATTTCAAAAGCCAAAATAAATAAGTTAATTAATTACTGCTAAATCTAAGTTTGACACCTATGCATGATGTTTTAGTGTAGCAAATGTAAAAGTTACGACATTTACATATAAAATGAAATGTAAGGATACAAACATATAGGAAACGCGAATGTAGCTTGTACACATTATTAACTCGGTAGAGTAAAATTTCTCTAATTTATGTGATCTTCAAATAATGCACAGATTGTGATCCCTGGACTACTAGTGACAAATTGCTGAGTCAAGTTTGTATATGAATTAATTCTCTCCAGTTATCTGCTACTGCTATTGTCTAATCATGCTTTGTATTCAAAAAGGTAACTTGGAAAACCTTGCATTCTTTGATGTGTGCTTCAGGTTTGATTTTCCTATTTACCATTGTCTTACTTAGCTGGTAATATCAAAGCACGTATGCCTGCAATTAAGAAAACATGTGTACGTGGCACCCATTTTGTGAGTATAACTATTGTTTGGTGTTGTTCTAATTATTGATTGTATGTTTTCTTAATGTTAATACTACATATTTTTTTATAGATTGTTTGTAGCTGTAATAAAATATTGGTGCTATATAGTTTATTTGATATTGTTTTAGTTATCACGGTTATATGTGTTAGAAAATAACCTTTCGTAATGGTTATAACTGTGATATAATTTGCATTTGTCACGGTTATAAGTGTTAGAGTTTCCATTTTGGTAATGGTTATAAATGTTAGAAACAATTGTTCTGTCACAGTTATAAGTGTGATACTATCTAAATTTCCTACGGTTATAAGCGTTAGTAATTACCATTTTATCACAATTCTAACCGTGAGTAAATACTGTTCTGTCATGGTTATAAGTGTGATAATATCTAAATTTGTCACGGTTATAAGCGCGAGAAATTACTATTTTTATCACTGTTATAATAGTGAGCAAAAGTGTGACTGAATTTGCCCACGGTACCTATTTTCACGGTTATAACCGTAACAAATTAGTTTTGTCACGCTTATAACTGTGAGGAAATTGCCTTTCTGGTGTTGTGACTCCTAGTCCATATGGACAACTCTGTGTTTTTCTTCAAGTTCTCCAAGCATGAGGAGCATCTTTGAATATATAGTAAAGATCCTATATTTATCAAAGGCAAGCCTTTTATCGTCACTCGCTAAAGTCCGTCCGTTGACCGCGCCAGAAAGCAGATACTACCTATTCCTATTTGGACTTATTTCTCTCATATTCCCTCTATTTTGCAACCTATGTTAGGACTAAACTGGCCAGCTCGCGCGGTAGGTAAAGTAAAATGTTTGATGCAAGCACCGTAGCTAGGGAAAAACTAGTATATGCTAAAGATTTGATTAAGATTTCCCCATATAAGCCTTTACCAGATACAATCAAAGATAGAGTGACAGAGGATCAGGTAGCGAAGATTGTAGTTTGTTAAGGTTGGAAGTCAAACATATGTACGTCATGTCAGTCTTTTGGTCATATATCAACAGCATGCTCTCGTATGTCATTTTTGATCCTTTCTCGGTTCGAACCGCTATCCCTTGGCCTCTGAAAATGAAACGGATCCCGAAAGAGCGCATTGTTCCTCCTCCTATTGCACCTTCTATCCCTCTTGTTGAGCCTTCAGTGCTTCCTACCACTCCTACCCTCTCTGATGTTGTTATGGACTCCTCTGTTCTTGATGCTGGAATTTCTACGCCCGCCCTGGTTTCTTATATTGTGTGGTATCCTACTGAGACGGCTTAGATCCATATACAGTACGACATGAGATATGACCCGGCTAGACATGATTTCCATACCCTCGTTAGTGACAATGATGGTGAATCTAGGAATTTACATTACTCCAAAGATGATGGTGGACTTATTCTAATAGCGAATGAAGCAAGTGGAAAGCAGAATAGTCCTCTTTTACTTGATGATAGTTGGGATTGGAGTCATATATATTGTAGGGAACACTCGGGTTTTTTTGGATATTGTGTCTCACTTTGTAGATTATTTGCATGTGTTAGGCCCTGTAGGAAATAATTCATCCTCCTCCTGGGAGGAGGAATCGATGTTTCCTTAGGTCACTATTATAGCTGCAGAAACACCTTGTTTCTCACTTGTTTTGTACTCTAAGTGGAATGACCACTATTAAACCATATATTTGTTTCTTTACATGTGCCAAACACCTTTTCTTCATTTATAAACAGTGGCACGACCCTCTATAAAGTTGGCTGGCTTTGCCAAAAAAAATTCACCAATATTTTTTAAATAAGCAGTTGAACAAACAAGATATATCATCCTTCTTAATTTAAAAAGTAATATTGAATTCGTTAGCAATCGATTCACTCAACTGTCAATGAGCTAGAATCATGAGAAGGTGCTTTAAAGGGTCTTTGTATTGGTATATGTGGTTTTGTAAAAAAATAGTATATGTATTAAGTTATCTAAAATTCAAAAAAAATCAGTGATTCATTTTAAAAATTTATAGCTTTCAGAAAATGTTGTTTTCAAAATGGTTGTTACTAAATGAAAATTAGATAAAATAATTGTTAGTAAATCAATTTTATAAATTTACCATAAATTGGTGATTGGTGGCAATATTATATCAGGTATTGTAGAATTTCACCAGCAAAGTTCTAGTGGTCGGTGGAAAAACTGCCTTGAATTTTAGTCTTTAAAATTGTATTTTATTGTCTTTTAACTAATTATTAAATGATTGAATGTAATTGTGGTATTTGAAAGAGTAAATTTTTAAATGGATATATTAGAATTTCAGTATATTAATATATTAGATAACTTAATACACATACTATTTATACATGGATATATTAGAATTACAGTAATATTACAGTAAAATCCACTACTACCTTTCGCTTTACAAAATAATCAATAATAGGAAAAATTAAGTAGTTAGTTACAAAATACTAAATAATTCTCAAATGTTAATTTTTTTAGGTCTGTTATTTGTTGATCCATCAAGATCTAAACATATCTCTGGGAAGTAATTTTAATTACTTTGTTTGAAATTTAATAGTACACACAAAACATAGAAAACCATTTTATATTTTATTTTGTATTTTGTGAATTGATAAGTCAAAAATCATTTTAACTGCTTTAATCATCATTATAGATCTACATAATAGCTTAAGGGTTGGTTGCTTAATTGTCCAATGAACAAAATAAACAAGGATATGGAAAAAAATCTTTCCTTTTATTTTGATTGTAACAACGGCCAACTACAACTGATTAGGAAAGTATCAAATAATGGAAAACAAAAAAATGATGAAAACTTACTTAATAAATAACTATACTAAAATAATTATACGGTGAAAATCAATTTCAACGGCGAATAAGATTAAAAATACAAGTAAAATTTACCATAAAAAGTACATGTTGATATGATATCTAGGAATTTTTTTCTTCGTGGTTATTGCAAATGAAAGATGAGATGACATGAATTTTGCGGAGAAGGAGGAAAATGAAGAAGCACAAACTCTTTTGCTAATCTATCATCACTTCCTACGATGTGGCCGTAATTTGTAATTTAATTTTCGAGGCAGTTTACTCAAAAAAGCAACAGAGACAACTATTTACATCTGAGAAGAAATAGAGGCGTTAAAATAGGCACTTATTATGTTAAATGGAGACTTGATATCCTTTTTGCCTCTAATTATTTTTTAATAGGGGCACAATACCTTTTTACCCTTCATTTAACGTCCATGTAACTTCAAATTTTGGTAACCCCATGTGGGTACCCAATAATGTTTCATCTTCAATTTACGTCATCCACTTTAGCACTCAGCATCAGTTCTGGATTAGTCTATCAGCTCTATATTAGAGTTGGCAGTCAGCACCAGTATGCATCGATTTGTATCATTTCTGCATTAACACCAGCACTCAACACTTATACTCTTACACTTCAGTTCATATCATCTCGTAGTTGGATAACACATGCTCTTCATAGTAAAATGAAGTATGCTTCAATTTTCGTTCTTTTAACTAGATTTAATTCATTTATATAGCTGTAATTTTGTTGCATTACACTACTAAGATGGTTATATTTGTGCGGTCTGCTTCAATTTCACAAAGAATTTCTCTAAGTCTTCATCGTCGGTTCCTTATAAGCCGTCGGCTACTCTTATTCTTTCATGATTTTTGTTTGTTGTTTTAATTTTGAAAAATATATAATTTATAAGTGAAGAAATGAGTACAGTGAGTGGTGTATATATAAGATATCTGAGAAAATTTGAGTAATTAAGATATATATGTTGAATATGTGAGTATATGATTTTTGTTTGATGATAATAAACATATATATATATATATTCAATTAAATGTATTTGTTAATGTACTATTTTATTTTCACATTATTAAATAAATATTTGCTGAATAATATACATAACATATAATTTAAATTCAAATGAAACCATATATATGTACAAAATGAAACCATATATATACAAACATAAATGTATGTATATAAGTGGAAATGGCCACAACAGCTCAAATGAGCAATCTCAAACATGAACAAGCAGTTTAATAGAGATGTGTGCATACACATTGAAACATGACTATAAGCCATGCAACATTAACAAATGGCCAGTGTCAACACAAATGCTCCAGACAAGTTCAACAGCAAAATACATGTGATCATGCAACTCGAAGCACGTGACTCAAATGCAAACATAGTGAAACCAGAAGCAACCATATCAGGAAAAATACTCACTAGAAGCCAGCAAACAATTGATACAAATAAAGTCAAGTAGCAGTTTCAAACAAAGATAGAGGAGATTTCAAAGCATTTAATAGTTATAACAAAGTCAGGCCGAAGTCAATTCTCAAAGCACATGCAAAGTAAAATCTCAACGAAGTCAAGGTCGAACATTTCTAAAGTAGTAGTTTCAAAATATTCAAGGAAAGTTCGAACAAATACAAATCAAAGCCTAATGTGAATGAACAAAGTCAACTTTCATCTCAAAGTCCAAAACAATTCAAACCTGTGGTTGTCAAGAAATCGAACAAGCCAAAAAAACAAAGCCATGATGACCAAGGAAAAAAGAACAAACCAAGTCAGATACCAACACCGTATTAATTAAGTAAAGGAAATTATATGAAGTGAACAAATCAATTCAAATCACAGCATTCGATCAAAATCAAATGGCTGAGCAAATTATTAGACGAACAAAATTTTAGGAGTTGAACCCTATATAAACCCTAAAACATCATCGACGAAAATCCAATCGAGTTCAAGTAAGCTAATCAGAAAAGCAAAGAGAATAAATCACATACCAAATTCATACCAAACTCGACAAATTTCAAGGAGCCATGAGCAAATCAGGGAAACGTACGATCGACAAAGAAAGTGATGTGATAAATCATTCATTTGATCGAGAAATGGAAATCGGCCTCTTCAAAAATCAAAAGCGCTAATTTCAGAATGAGAGTAGCCATTATCACTAAAGAAAGCCGACTGAATAATAGAAAGAAAAGGGATCTACTTTTTATCACTTTTTTATGGGGTCGGCCTATATATTTGAGCTTTGATATTTAAATTAGGGTTTTTATTTTTAAATTATTTTTTAAATATGTATTTCTCTTTTAAACATTGTAAATTCTAGTCGTGTGACTAGGGACAAACTACGGTGGTGTAGTTCAAGAATTCGCAACTCAGTGGCTGAGTTGTGGCAGGGTTTTGAGCGTAGAGTTAGGTTAGTCGACAGCGGGTGTCATGAGTTTACGTCTGTAAGCGTCCGACTACTTAATTTCTAGTAGAAACCTTGGGGGCAACACGTAGGCAGGGTTTTGCCGAAGCTGGGTAAATTTGTGTGTTCTATTTTCTGCTTTTATTCTGCTATTATCTTTGTTGTTGTTACTCGACTATTATCTGTGCTGAAATTATTTTATATACCTCCGCAATAAATTTTTATAATTAATAGTATCACCTAATTCACCCCCCTTTAGGGTGAAATCGATCATACAAGTGGTATCAGAGCTAGGAACAAAAGCCATTTTTGTTTTTAAAATTTGAGTTTTCAAAAACCAATTTTTGTTTTAAAAATTTGAATTTTTAAATGGCTTCTTTAATAATGCTTTTGCCGAGGGTCAATCCATAGTTTAACCACCAATGTTCAAAGGTGAATACGCTTATTGTAAAAATAGAATGAAAATTTTTCTGAAAACCATTGATGCTTGAATATTATTGAGACTGGTTATAAAGCGCCAACTATAGTTATAGATAATCAAGGAATAAATAAAGCGATGGATAAATGGACAGATCTTGAAAATAGACTATAGAATGCTAATGTTAAAGCTATGAATTCTGTTATTTTTTCGTTGGATCAATTTGAATTTAATCGTATCTCATATTGTCTAATTGTGTAGGAAAAATGGCACGCACTCGAAGTGACTCATGAAGGAACATCTCAAGTCAAGGAATCTCTGTAACGATCCCGAATTTTTACTAAATTTAAATTGATAATTAAATTAATCTTTGAATTAAAATGATTTTTAAAATCAATAAATATAAGAATATAAACCTTTGACACAAGAAAGAAAATAAATAAATTATATAGTTCATACTATAAAGTAAATCTTGATATCATAAATCAATATAAATAATACAAATAGAATGAAGTAAAGATAATAAAAGAAAAATAAAATAAAATTTAAAGCTCACTTATATCACCAAGTAATGAAGTAAAATACATATTCATAAACACTTACTAAATGAAGAAAAAATTTTAAAAAAATAAAAGTATCTATGTACAAGCAAGACACCTCTAGCATACCAAAGCAATGCAGCCCATAACTTTAGTACAAGATAACATCACCTTGTACAAAATATAATATAGCCTGTAATTTGCTTCTCTATATATCAACTTCTTTTATCAACTCTTCATTCAGTTTCGTCCATCTTAAGTAAAAGAAAACTGGGATAATATCATCTTATATTCAAACTAAACATTAGAGACGTTAATCAAAAACTTAAAGATAAAAGGAGCTTCAGTTATCAAGTTCAAAAGCAGATTTCAACTTCAATCTGAAAACTTTGAACCATGATCTGGAAAGTGAGTAAACATACTTTTCTTAAAATTTTAGTCATGATAATTAGTTCATGAAGTTTGTGTTGCTATATATTGTTAACAAGAGGACCTGTAATGATTTTTGGTTATATTGGAAACTTTATACTTATGTTCTTCACTGTTTAAGTGTCTGGGCAAGAAAGGTAGGAAATTTAACATTTTTTTCCTAGCAGAACATTTTAAACTTTAGATTTCTAAACTAAATAAATTTGTTTACTCTTAAAACAATAATCTAGAAATGGTTTAAAGTATGTTAGTGGAGCCTGGCTCCTGTGTGTTCAAGTTTACAGTAAAGAAAATCAATATGTTAAAATTCGAATGTTTTAAATGGTTGATCTGATTTCATATCTTGGTTTAACATACAAAAGTAGGATTTTTAAAACAAAATCGATGATTTTTAAGTAAGTATTCAATGTGTAGTCTGAAAATGAATCAAAAATGCATTTTTATCAATATCTATTATTCAACAAAATTTAATTGTTGAAATTTTTTGTGAAGCTAGCTTGGTAATTTTCAAATCCAGGAAAAGTGCTTGAAAAAATATTTAATGCAAGAAATTTTGGGGCGCATCGAGTTTAGGGTTTTAGATCGAGTTTTACACTGCTCTGTAAACTCGTTGATCGTGTCGCCATGGGACGATCGAGTTAGACGTAATTATGGGAGGTGGTAGAGAAGGTTAACGACGTGGTGTAGCCGGAATCGCGTCGCCCTTGATGGCTGGCGTTCGAGGGTCATGGTGATTTTCAGTGGGTTGTTCGAGTTGATGGTTCAAGCTACAGGTGTTTTTTTCGATTTCGACTTTTTTCGAAAAGCTGGGTTTTAATTTCGAGTTGGTGATCGATTTATGGTTTGTGGGTTGCAGCGAGGGTTGCCGGAAGGGTGGCAAACCACCGTGCATGTGCACGGTGGCGTATGGGTCAGTGGGGGACGCGTTCGAGTCATCGCGTAATATTGCTCAAGTAATTTGGGAATTGCACGAGTTTGAACCTGGTGCCTGCGTGCGTGAGTTTGTATATTACTGCAAAATTTAACTTAAGCTAAAACAAAGGAAGTAGAAAACGAACAGATAAGAAGAAGAAGAGAAAAAGATTAGGTAGAGGAAGAAGAAGAAGGAATAGAGGAAGAGTGACACGAGAAAGAGCAGGGGTTGTCTCGGGCTTTACTCGAGTAAATGTTTTGTTACTTCGGGTTCCATCTTCTTTACAAAACAGCCTTTAACTTTAAGTTACTTTGTTAAAAGTTTTAATATTGACAAATTTAAAACTAAGATTTGATTTAAAATCATTGATAGAGTTTACAAATATAAGATGGTTAAATTAATTTAAATTGTAAGTCATTAAAAATGTAAATTAATTTATACTTGTAATTAAATAAATAACTTTAAATAAATTTGTAATTAGAAATTGATCTTGTGTTTAAATGAATTTAAACTTAAGAACTTTAATCAACTACTTAAAGTTAATTAATTAATAATAGTTAACTAATTAAATGATTAATGAATTGGAAATTAAATAGGTAATTCACTTTTATAAATTAATGATTAAGCTTATAAATAAATAATTAAGAATTAATTAATTAAGTAAATTAGAAGTAATTAATAAGGTAATAAGTTGATTTATTAGTGATTAATCAAACAGAATAATAATGATTTATTCTTAAGTAATTAATTAAGTTAAGTAATTCAAAATATATTGATACGAATTGATGATTCTTGTTTAATTGACTCTAATATCTATTTGATAATATTCTGAGATGTTCTGTTATATGCTGTGATATATCTATGATGATTGAGCAAAATTTATCTGTGATAAATGCTATGTGAATTAAATCATTGAATTTAAACTGTTTAAATTTATTTGACAACTTGGCCTTTAAAACATCATTTGAATTTCGATGCGACAGGGAGTCGGACTCCAGTTGGTTATCCGAAACCCACATCGAATTGTGATGATGAATTTTTGTGACTGATAAATTTACTTTATTTATGAATCTGTGAATGATGACAAGCGTTAAAAATTATACCACTTATCGATATTGATATATCTGTGATGATTGATGTTGTGCACTATTGTGTAAAAACCATTGGACTACACTTAACACACACAAATATGGATTTCACGTGGAAATCGGTTAAGTCACAGACTTTTAAATAAGTTTTGAATTTGAAATTTTAAATTCAAATAGTTTTGGAAATAAATTAAGTTTAATATGAAAAGCTTTTGAAAAGCTGTTTTAAAAATATAAGTTAGCTTGAATAACTTAATAAAGATTTGAAATTTGAATAATTTGTTTTAAATTGGAATTCAATATTTGAAATTGAATCCTATATTGGTATATATGATTTAAAAAGAATTATACCAGTTTATACGGGTTTTAAACCATTTTTTAAACTATTGCTTTTGGGAATTTGAACTAACCCAAAGATCTTAACTTGTATAAAAGAGATCGGATATTTCCAAAACGAAAACTATTTGATTTCAAATAATAATAGCTTTCATTTGAAAGAAAGGATTTCCAAATTGTGTTAAAAGATTTTCAAGTTTGAAAATAGAAGTAAAATATTTTGAAAGGCTATGAATGAATCTTTGGAAACGAATTTTGAAAGCTATAAGTTAAATCTTGATTTAAAGATTTAACGAGTTAATCCAGTTGAAATGGAAATTATTTTGAAATCCATGAATGGGTCTTTGTAAATGGGGTGAACCTTGTGAATTGAATCTTTTTGTTTAAAAGATTTTAAGTGTGAAAATTATTTAAACCATTGAAGGGTTTTGAAATGAATCTTTTTGTTTAAAAGATCGGAAATGATAATTTGTTTTAACCATTCAAATGAAAGGTTTTTGGGCTTTAAGTTGTGATTTAACTGAGACCCCAGTATCCATATGATTTTTTATATTGCGCTCGTTATTCGGTTTAGCCAGGGAAGGATCTTTGTGTCATATAACCCATTCCGAATAGTGATACGACGTATATAGATAGCATTTGAAGACCGGTGGTGAAGACCGGGTATTTGCGAGAGTGATAGGATGACCTATCGAATGTCTTTGCACCGAGTCGCGACGATATAGAGATTCCCTAAGTGATGGGAAGTCCGATCGGGATTGTGAATACCCGGATTGCAAGGACTTCTTCGAAAGTGCCTTCTGTTCTGTTCCAACCCACAACAGACTTGTATGGATTGTATGCCTGACATTACAATTTGAGATATAAAGCAGATTTCTTTCAAATACATTTCAATTGATGGCGGAGAATTTATTCTCTTATCTTAACACCCTTCTCTGAGACGTACGAGCTCGGAGGTTATGTAGTTGAAGGTTATCAGCGATATATTCCCAATTTGGTAATGTGGCATGTTGAGTGCCGCTGGTCAGTTGTTGATCAAAGTGTGGCCTTTGTATAAAGCATAGCTTTGTGGACGGAACTTCGTCGAACCTCACACCCTGGAAATGGTCGAAACAGGAAGCGGCAAGGTTATTGGGGGTAGCGCCCCGTAGCGTATGTGCATTTCCTTCTGGATAGAAGTGGTATCATGGTATGGATCCCAGATATTTAACTTATGTGGATATCGCAAATTTATATATATATATATATATATATATATATATATATATATCTTACTTTGTGATTGTTGTTTGGGGCCCCGGATAAAGGTTGGTTACGACCGAGGGATGACATACTCGTGTCAGTAGTTACCCAGTTAGGGGTAACCCGGCCTTGTGTTAGCAGAGATCCGATTAGGTTCTCGGGGCGTCCTTCCAGAGACGTACCTATGTGGCAATGGGAAGTTCCTTGGTCTGACCATTTGTATAACCTGCCATGGAATGTGGCGGTAACCTGCTATTGAACATGGTAGCTATAGTAGGCATATGATAATGGTCGTATGTTGGCCAAGATTTATATTATACTTTCGAAATATTTTCTTCACTTTGCACTTATAGTAATAATATCAAAGAAATTCGTGTATCAAGCATATTTGACTATCATAAGAAGAAATCTCCTCCAATTCTGCGTTTGCATTGTGTATGTGGCGGGAGGTCTTATGGTAGTTTCATTTCTAAAAGAATTGCGAATTGACTTTAAAATTCTCTTGTTGGTTGTTTTTAAAGATAAACTATTTTTGTTACTCATGCCAGTCCCATGACTGATCCAGAGTTTATTGTTTCTTTCCTAAACTCTGAGTGCTCAAATTTTTTCCATATGGGCAGTCTATAGTTGGTTTTTTTCAGATAGTCAGGTTCAGTAGATTATCTAGAGCTAGTTCAGTCTTTGGATAACGGACGAGACTTTCTTATCTTTGTGCATCGTTTTTGGATTTCGAGCTATTTCTGGATTGCTGCTTTAGAGATGGAGATTATCCGCTGCTGGTGTTATCTGTTTTCTTTTCCGCTGCTATTTCTTGTATCATATCTCTGATGTATATTGATATTCATTGTATCACTCTGTTGTATCAGTGTTGTATATCAATGTATTATTCTTTTTCTTCCGCTATGTTGTCGTACTTAATTGTGTTATAAGCTCCGGCGACTTAGATTTGAACGGTTGAATCTGCGGCATTCGAGTACGATGTAAAGTATGGATGTCGATTTTCGAACGCAAAAAATCCTACTCGTCACAATCTCGCCTTGCCATACTGAGTAGCGAATATGAGAATTTCACAATAGTCAAGGAAGAAGATGTTAAAGAGATGTGCGTATGACTTTCCAATATTATATACAAATCAAAAACTCTCAGAAAATCATACATAAAGTTGGAAATAGTCCGGAAAATCCTTAGAGTCCTTCCTCAAAGTTTTGAACCATTCAAGAATCGAAAGATATAAAATAAATCAAAGTTGAAGAACTCATACGAAATCTCACCACTTATGTGCAAGAAATGAAATTCAAGGAAGAATGTGAAGGAGGTGATGCTCGAAAGAAATCGATAACTCTCAAAAGAAACAAACAGAAAGTGATGGTGATGATGGAGCAGCTGAACTATCACTATTAATGAAGAAATTCAAAAAGTGGAATCACAGATATGAAAATCCAGCTCTAAATTAACAATTGAAAAGAAGATTAGCCAAAGCACTAGACAACCCGGAAGAGTAGGAAATCATCTATCACAAGTGCAATAAACTGGCCACATCAAGCCTAATTGTTCTCTGAATCAACACGGCCAAGAAAAGAAATCGAAAAGGAGAAGTTTTGCAGCCACTTGGGATGAGACGGATGAGGATGATAAAAGCACTGGCAGTGAGAGTGAAAAAGCAGATCTGTGCCATCGAGGTGATATAGCTGACATTGAAAGATGACGAGCCAAGCAAGGTATCGAAACTTACTCATTCAGAGTTGCTTAAATATTTTCATAAAGTAAATGGTTGTTTCGAACGACTTAAGAAGGAATACACTAAAGTAGAAACACAAAGAGATACTTTGATAGATTTAAATAAACAGCTTGATCAATTAGTTAAAAACTATCAAAGCAAGTGCCTTAAGGTGATAAGTGTCCATCATTTGAAGAAGAGATTAAAAAATCAAAAATTAAAATTAAATCACTTGAAAATGAAATTCCGATTTTGAAAGAAAGTGAAAATACTCGGAGAAAAACTTCTATTAAAATGTGCACTGAATTATTGAATGAAAATGTGTCCTCAAAAACACAAGTCCAACAATAGTCTACGACTTTAGGAAAATTTTAAAAAGGAGAAAGATCGTTAAATAATGCTATTAGGAAAACAAACTGTTAATACAAATAGACAAGGACTTGGATATAATCAATCTGAACTTGACAGAAGCAAAATTAATCAAGTCAATTTCATGTGCACTATTTGTAGAAAATTTGGACACAATCAAAACACTTGTTGGTATAGACCCAACACGTAAAAACTATTCAAATTTGGGTTCCAAAATTCATGAATATTAATCCCTCAAAGTCAAACAAATCTGGGTGCCGAATGGAACACATATAAATAGTTTTAGGTCTCCAGAAAATTATTTTTCAGAATCATTTGCCACTAGCAACCATAGACCTATAAAAAAAAATATTTCACAAAAATCTTTTCTCATGTAGGTATGGTGGAAGACTAAGGAACAATGACAGTGTTATTTGGATTCTGGCTGTTCCAGACACACAACGGGCGACAAATCAAAGTTCCTTAGGCTAGTACAAAGGTGGCAGAATCACAATAGGCAACAACGAAATATTATTGGTAAAGGTAAAACAGGTAATGGTATATTTATTTTGAACGGTATATTAAATGTGATAATATGCATTGTAATCTGAATTAAATCTGCCAGTTGTGTAATGATAAGATAAATGTTGCTTTTAATTCTGACTTATTCCTATTTGATATATTCTTATTTGAGTTGTTCTTAGCTTTGGTTCTGATTTGAGCAAAAATGTTGATCAATCATTTTTCATCTTTGAACTAGTTCATAAATTTATTTGGTTTAATGATGTTGTTTTATTAATTTATGATTACTCATGATACACGTGGATATATTAACGCATCTAGATCTAACACTATGGTCACTGTTTGTTATTTACACGGTTTCAATTCAAATTCAAGAGAATTTCTTTTAAAAGCTGTCAAAAATGATTTTAAGGAATTTGTTGCAACTTCATGATCTGGTCTATAACATTCAACTAATGATATCAAAGAGAAATTCAGATGCAAATTACACTGATAATCTAGTTGAAAGAACAATTTCTAGTGGAACGTGTATTATATTGAGATATTCGGTAGTTGCATCGTTTATCAAAGAAAATATCTGCTTATTTTTCACTTGAAATAATTTTCATATAGCAGACATTTTTCTAAAACCCCTTCTAGAAAATCATTTTTGTTGACCATGTTTCAGATTAGTCATTTTAGAAAGTTTGATTTATAATTATTTTTGGATTTGATTTTAAATGACTACATTAACTAATCTAACTCCGTAATGATTACTGAAAAGATAAATAGTGATTGAAAAAGTGATGAGTGTTGATATTAATCAAATATTATAACTTGAGACAGTATAATTAGTAAATTTCTTTAGAAATTTAAACAAGATTTATAAAAACTTTTGTTTGGTAAAAAGTCCATGACCATCTCTATACTTATCATTTTTCTATCGACCATGACTCATCGAAATCCAATATAGTATGTCAATATGTGGCATTTGAAATAGGGAATTATTCGTTTTTCGTTTCATTATATTTTTAAAAAGTAAAAACATCCAAAGTATTCGCTCTCATTTAAAAGTCCACACTGTTATGCATGACTGAATTACTTGGAATTTTTGTTTATGTGCTTCCATGCTCATTTAAAAGTCCTCACGGTTATGCATGTATGGAACGCTTATCAAAATTGATTGATTAAATAGACAAGTCGATTCTAATCCCATTTAAAAGTCCTCAAGGTTATGCGTGGTTAGACAAGTTGATTCTAATCCCTTTTAAAAGTCCTCATGGTTTTGCGTGGTTAGAAGATACTTGAATTCATTTCTAAGAAAAATTTGAAATACTACTAATCTCATTTAAAAGTCCTAATGGTTATACATGGTCAGTAGATATTCAAATTCCTGATATAAATATACCACAAAGAGGCACAACTATATGTTTTTATATGATGACATCATCCTATCATTCTAAAGTGGAATATGCATCAAATAGAGTATTCATGATTTTTGTTTGATTTTTTATTGAAATTTAACATTTATACGAGATTGAGTATTAATATTGTATTAACGTCAATCATTTTATCTCTATTTTTCTAACACTGTTGCTCTTTTGCTGATAATAAAAAGGGGGAGAAAAGTTAAGATTTTGGCAAATAAAGCTCAAATATATTATTTTGTATTTTCTATTTACATCTAGGCTCATTTGCATATTTTTATTTATTTATAATTAATAATATCACCCCTATTCACCCCCCTCTAGAGTGAAATCGATCCTACAATATATTCATATGTAACTGATGTGTATGTTTGTAGCATGAAATAGTAGCATTAATGAGGAGAGCTTTCGACGAGTTGGTTGAACAAATTTAATATAAGTCACGTGTTTATTCATTAACAGGATGAGATGGTTGTTTGGACATTTTTTTACTACATTTCTTTTTCATTTATGTCCCATTCTAAGTAAATTTCTATTTTAATTCTTTCTCATTCATCAAACGAATTTTAATTAAAAGATAATTTTACAAACACAACACACAACACACACACACACATATATATATAAAGCCGGCTATTAGGACGTAAATTAAATACAAAATGGTGACACAAAAGAACTAAACCGTTAGATCTTGTTGTCATTGTATAGAAGTTAGAATTCAGTGGATGATCCAATGGTAGAGATCATTTGTGTCGTCGGTGAGAAGTTGTTAATTATGATTTATTACCATCTCACAACAATAGGAAGAATCAAAATATCAGGCAAAAACGAAGCATAAATTTTTCATCAGGCTTTATAAATGAATATATATACTTCAGGTAGAAAGCAACGACATACAAATTAATTTAATAAAAATATTATATTTTATTTATAAGTACTATTGTCCCTTTAAATTACGAATACAGGTGGTAGATGTGATATGGTATGGAACTTATACCGAGTTTACATTCAAAATACACATTTACCACTACTCAAATTGTTTTGGTAGTTAAGTAGTGACCAACTCTTGTTTAAGTGATATTGATTGTAACAATCCGCCTTTCGACTCTCAAACGTCGACACTAATACATCTGTGGTGTTCACGTGCCGAACATCCAAGTGGTGGAAAGACAAACTGTTAGGATGAAAGAAAGAAAGAAAAACATAACAGAATCTCACAACATGACAAGTAATATATAATATACAATAGGTCTTTACAAAAAAGGAAAGGAACTTTCATGTACACACTACCATCAGATAAAAACCAACCTATCATTAGCCTGGACATTTATAACACCATGTCCTTACAATGCTAATAAATAAAAACAAGAAATATAGTGGAAGATAAGGTACATGAGTATGCCTTGGGGGTATCTAGCTCGTCGCCTGAAGCTCCAAAGTGCCCAGCTAAATCTGAAAAATATGCTCGGGCTGACCCGAGCATTATAAGAAAATAACGTCCGGATCAGTCTGGCAAAAGCAGCTTGAGAAACACAATCAAAACAGATTTTATATTTATCAAAACACTTTAAAAATAAAGTTATCTCATAGGACCACGCATCATATAAACACGGACTAGTTTTACCTTACGACAACCAAACCATTTCATAGGAAGTCTTGTGATGTTACAATAATGTCTAAAGTCTAAAATAAATATCGAATTATAGTTGAAATTGTTACATTAATTTAATTCTAGAATACTAGCTATACAACTAAGTCTGAAAATGCATGTATTGGAAAATAGATTTCCCACATTAGCAATGCTACTAGGGTATCATTTGTCATAGTACACCTCTAAAAAAATGTATCGAGGGCCTTACATAAACCTTTGCATGGCAAGACCGGCCTATCCCTTATTGGATAGTACTATCAGTACATTGTCCAGTTGCTTTGCAACCTTTGCTCGAGAGCTCTCATGCACAACCAAATCCATAAATATATGTCTAGAAGGGTGATGGCAATATCTTAATTGGTGCGACCCACATAGCTTGTGGCATATTCCATGTTTCAGTCATTTCCGGTTGTTGTGGCTAGAGGTTTCGGTTACCATTTTAGCAAATCCCACTTTGACTGTTAACACTGCCCTCGAGGAAACAATGTGTACTGACTCCTCTATTATACCCATATTATTTAAGAACATTATAAATAATGTCATCTAATAATATGGAGAATACAGCTATTTAAGAATGAACGAATGTGAATATAACTTTAAATTAACACTGACACGCCATACTTACAGTTTTACTTAATCTCTGTAACAAAATTTGACGTGTACAGTCTCAGTTTAAAGTAATTATTGCACCGGTTTCTCAAAAGGAGAATAGTATATCAAATAAATAATAGTCATAGATCACACTGGAATAATAAACATTATATACAAATACAAAACTGGAAATCTAAAAAATAAAATATCAAACCTACATAAATAAACGTACTACAAATCATTAACTCAAATATGCGTCTTAAATAAAGACACAAAATCCTACATGAGATAAACTAAAGATCAAAACAGTATATCTCTCCCTGCTATCCTAACCATCCAAAGGTCTACATGTCCTATAACTTGAAAAGTCTTGATCAGACCCGAATATTATAAAATAAATGGGTAAGACTATCTCTAAATATCCAAAAGGGCGAGAACAAGATGTGTCACAAGAATAAATGGCATATAAGTAAATCTAGATGTCCAAGATATGACAAGTCACGATATTAATTTAACTTAGAATTATCTCAAGGAATAGGGTGATATATTTAGGTCCCAAAAATAGATTAGTTACTAAACGCAAAATTACGTAATAAAGCAAAATAGTTGTAACATAAAAACATCAATTCCATACTGACCACCTGGATCATCCATACCAATCTTAGTGATTGACCATACCGTGGAAAAAAAACATGGTATCACTCGTACCGATTTGATACCAAGGATAGTCCATACCGTAAAATAGAATCACAATTGATCTCAAGGATCGTAGCAACCACGACTCGAAGATTCTAGATTATTCGTTATTATTATATATTTAAGATCGTAAAGAAATCCATGAGTATACCTTTTAATGATCTATCGGTCCTACCCAACACCAAAAGAAAATATAATCAAAAGTGTTAAATACTATCATTTTTCAGTAAATAACTAGAATTTAACCAAACCGCTTAGTGAAATTTCAAGTATCTACTAGAAGCTAGTAAGTATTACTCGTTACAGATACCACTGGAAAATCTAAACTATATTCTCTTAAGGATCCATCAGCCCCGTCGAACACCAAAAGAGAATACAACCCTAAAGCGTTAAATACTTCCTATTAGAAATCACAAGAATTTAACTAAGGCATCCTATACTTCCTGGCAAAATTCAAGTATTCACTAATGGGCTAGTAAGCACGACTCAAACATTCTATTCAATGAGTTGTATGATATTCGATGAAGCATTACTCGAGAGTATTTAAACCAATTGGTAACACTAAGTCGTTCATATTATAGAACTAAGGTTCTCAAAACATTTATCTTATAGAAGTTTATAGTTTAGAAATCCAATGTTATAATCTTCATATAGGAAATGATTTTCAAATACTTTATTTATAAACTTATCTTTGAACATCCCTTCTAAAATACATAATCCCATTTATTTCCCAAATATACATGTACATATTTTCCATAGAAACAATAACCTAATATTTCACTTTTAATATCAAAATACTTTCATACATATATATATGTACGAATATGTATGTATGTATATTTATATATATATATATATATATATATATATATATATATATATGTTCTACATTCCATTTTAAGAGATCCATAGTTCACAAATTATTTTCCAAAGGTTACATATATAAGTATTCCCTTAATTTTATCAAAATGTAGTAATCAAAATCCAACCTATATCGGTGTTTTAACGTTTGTTTAAATAAAAACTTAGTTTATAAATTTACTAAAACCATATGGTAAAGATCCAAAATCTTTCTTACTAACAAGATATACTATAGATATATAATTACTTATAAAACCATTTATCAAAGAAGCAGATTAATGTAGAAAATAAGTTTGATATTTGTAAACTTAAATAAATCTTTTTTATTAATATATATATATATATATAATTCGGTGTTTATCTTTACAACTAACAAAGACAATTCATTGAACAGGTTTACTCGGTGTCTTTTTGAAATTCTAAATATACCCTTTTACATCTTATAGAGAAATAGTATAAAAATATGGAGATAATGCATGTTATTTTCAAGTACAACTATTAATCACTATGGAGAACTATGGTATACATTCATAAGTCGAAGTATCTGAGTGTTCCATATTATCCGTAATTTAGGTAGGAGTTCATCGGCCGGAGTCTCGCCTGATTCTGTGTTAGTATTAAGAAGTTACTATAGTTTGAACCCAAAAAATAGCGGTTTCAACCTAGGCGAAGTTCAAATATGGAGATGTAGCATGTTATTTTCTAAGTACAACTGTTAATCACCATGGAGTACTATTGTATACGTTCATAAGTAGAAGTATCTATATGTTCCATATTGTTCGCAATTTAGATGAGAGTTCATTGGTTAAAGTCTCACCTAATTTCGAGTTAGTATGGAGAAGTTATTGAAGTTTGAACAAAAAAATAGATGGTTCTACCTAGGTAGAGTTCTAATATGGAGATATAACCTATTATTTCCTAAGTACAATTGTTAATCACCTTAGAGAACGATAATATACGTTCATAAGCCGTAGTATCATAGTGTTCCATGCTGTTTGTAATTTATGAGGGATTTCATCGGTCAAAGTCTCGCTTGATTCTGGGTTAGTATGAAGAAGTTACTGCAATTTGAACAAAAAATAACAGCTTCTGCCTAGGTGGAGCTCAAATATGGAGATGTAGCTTGTTATTTTCAAATTACAACTGTTAATGACCATGGATAATTACAATATACATTCATAAGCCAAAGTATCCGAGTGTTTCATATTGTTTGTAAATTAGGTGGGAGTTCATTGATCGAAGTCTTGCTTGATTCCAAGTTATTATGAAGAAGTTATCGCAGTTCGAACAAAAAATAGAGGCTTCTGCCTAGGCGGATTTCAAATATGGAGATGTAGCATGTTATTTTATGAGTATAACTGTTTATCACCATGGATAACTATGGTATATGTTCATAAGTCGATGTATTAGAGTTTCCATATTGTCCATAATTTAGGTGGGTGTTCATCAGTCGAAGGCTTGCCTGATTCGGAACTAGTATAAAGGAGTTATTGCAGTTTCAGTGAAAAATAATGGCTTCTTCGGAGTTCAAATATAGAGATGTAGCCTGTTATTTTCTAAATATAACTGTTAATCACCATGGAGAACTGCGGTATACGTTCATAAGACGAAGTATCTGAGTGTTCCATATTGCCTTTAATTTAGGTGGGAGTTCATCAGTCGAAGTCCTGCCTGATTCTGAATTAGTACAAAGAAGTTATTGTATTATGAACAAAACAAGTAGCTTTTGCCAAGACAGAGTTCAAATATGGAGATGTAGCATGTTATTTTCTAAGTACAACTGTTAATCACCTTGAAGAACTACGGTATATGTTTATAAGCCAAAGTATGTGAGTGTTCCATAATGTCTGTAACTTAGGTGGGAGTTCAACGGTTGAAGTCTCGCCCTATTCCGAGTCAATATGAAGAAGTTATTACAGCCTGAACAAAAAAATAGCGGCTTCTGTCTTGGTGGAGTTTAGATATGGAAATGTAGCATGTTATTTTCTAAGTACAACTGTTTATCACCATGGAGAAGTACTATATACATTTATATGCCGAAGTATCAAAGTGTTCCATATTGTCCGTAATTTAGGTGGGAGTCATCGGTCGAGGTCTCACCTGATTCCGGGTTAGTATGAAAAAAGTTTTTGCAGTATGAATAAAAGAATAGTTGCTTCTGCTTAGGAGGAGTTCAAATACGGATATGCAGCCTGTTATTTTTTGATTACAACTGCTAATCACTATGAAGAACTATGGTATACATTCATGACCCGAAGTATTTGAGTGTTCCACATTGTTCGTCTTTTAAGTGGGAGTTCATCAGTCAAAGTCTTGCCTGATTCCAAGTTAGTATGAATAAGTTATTGCGTTATGAACAAAAAAATAGCAGCTCCTGCCTAGGCGGAGTTCAAATATAGAGATGTAGCATGTCATTTTGTAAGTACAATTGGTAATCACCATGAAGAACTACGGTATACACTCATAAGCTGAAGTATATTTGTGTTCCATATTGTCTGTAATTTTGGTGGGAGTTCATCTGTCGAAGTCTCGAGATTTCGAGTTAGTATGAGCAAAAAAATAGCGGCTACCGTCGAGGCGGAGTTCAAATATGTTGATGTAGCATGTTATATTCTAGGTACAGCTATCCAAAATCTAGAATAACTATCCAAAAACTGGGCTAACTGCCCGTTTGGCTGACTCATCCCTACAAGATAAATATCAAATGGTCTAAACAACTGTTAGACAAAACACTCTTGGATGGTCTATCCTTAACTTACATCTCTAAGATTCAACTGATCCTAATGGTTTTTTGGCTTACCAATAACCTACCTCTATACAAAAATATTCCATTCTATGTCTAACCAACATGTTAGTCTTACCTGTGGCTAAGCCCTACACATTGGAATTCTACACTAAATTAGCTAGAGGCTAATAACTAATGAGCATATATCTCGTCTTCAAATCTAAGTCATTCTCTTAGGGTTAAATACTCTTTAAAAAATTTCTTGAAAACCTTTTCAAATGATTTATTCCTCTAAATCATACATATACAAAGAAAATATATCTTTAGCTTTACTCTAAACTATTTTTCCATGATATATATATATATATATATATATATATATATATATATATATACACTTTACTCAAAATAATGTTGATGAGATTCAATAAGGATTACCTATACTTTTAAAATAAGTTAAAGTCCTTTTTAACTTGAAAACACTTATTCTATTCTGCCTATTTAATGTATTCAAAACCTTTGTTTAAAGCCTTTAAACAACCCATTCGAAACCCTTGAAAGTAACTCTTTCGAAACCATTGAAAGTGACTCTTTTGAAACCAGTAAAAGTAACTCTTTTGAAACCAATAAAAGCCTTTCCTTCGAAAGCTTTTAAACATTAGACATCCTCCTTTAAAACCTTTTGAACCCTGCCTTTCGAATCTATAGAAGGAAGAAACCTTCCTTTTAAATCCTATCAAAACCCTAGGGAACCACCCCTTTCAAAACCATTCACTAAAACCTTTCGAAAGCATCAAAACTCAACTCTTTCGAAAGCACTTCGGTTCAATTTAATACCTGTAGAAACACCTTTTGAAACCATAAAACTTATCTCTTTCGAAAACATTTGGGTTATACCTAAATAAAAGAAAAGGGTATCTGAATCATTTAATTTGAAAGCATTATTTTCAAAACCATTTCCTAAGTAATGAACTGACGGTGTCGAAACCATCCCTTCGAAAGCATTGGAGAGGTGGCCAAATTTTAGAAAACCAAATAACCCCTTTGAAAGCATCTGGATCGAAAGGTAGGAAGCAGCGGCTAAAGGCTTCGACTCAGTCGAAAGCAAACATTTAAAACAAAAGTGCAACCCAATCAGAACTATATCTTGAAAACCATTTGATTTAGTTGAAAGCTAACCAAGTCGAAAGCATCTTAGTCGGAAGCAAGCAGGCACATTTTCTTTTAAAATTTAAGTAATGATTCAACCCCTTCAGAACCACCAGTTTTGACCTTATACCTTTCGCCCTCTTCCAATCCATTACGTACCAGTTCCTTGATACCATATGCATTTGTTTCGACTATGCTGGAGGCGAAGGAATGGAGGCGGAACCTGGTGCGAAAGAATCGGAAAAACATGTTTATTTTTAATTTTTGACAATTCCTTTTGTACCTAACCTACCTTATTTGCCTAAATCTGATTGGTTGCAAGTTTCTCTTTCCAAAAGTGCTGCCGATTTTCAAGATTTAACAAATTTATTTATTTGCAAAAAGCCCCTTCTCTTTCTTTAATTATGTATAACATTTAAGTCTCATGCCTTAAATAATTTTATATAACATCTAAAACACTTAGGAAAAATCTACAAAAATTCCAGAAAACCATTTTTCAATACAAGAAAATATATTATTTAATAATTATGCTAGTAACTAGTATGAATTTAATAATCATTAGTATTTACATGCAGGATATAACAAGCCATTCCAAATCAATAGCTCGACTAAAGTGGAAGAAAAAGACATGTTCAAGCTAGTAAGGAAGATCAAAATTGCTATTAAAAATTACTATAAATTGGTAATGAGAGTGGAATACAATGATAGTTAAAAGAGAGAGACACTGTAACAATGCTCCAACCAAGATGCTCGTAATTGCAAAATCGCATTTGATGATTGTCCATTCGATCAAAGCCTCAATAAGAGTATGAAAAACTACAAATCTAACTCAAAAATTCGCGTACAAGTTGTAGCACTCAGGCAAAAATGAGTTGATTAACCATAAATGAAGCTAGTTTCATAATTCTGCAAATTGTTATCACCGAAGGCGAAATTAAAGCAAGTCTTTATTCTGTAAGTGAATTTCCACGACCGAGGCTTAGATTGGTTAGGTGATGCTTTTTTTACCACGCTGGCATGAATTAAAGTCAAATTTATATCATGCTATAAATAGTTCATATGAACAAGCGAAAAATATCGAGGGAATAAAGCGCCCATATTACAATCTTTAAAAATCAAAAGTGATGCAAAGTTGAAAACCACGGATTTTTGTTAAAATAAAGAAAAAAGAAAACATTAGCAAACAAAATCAATAAGTAATATACTCAAACATATAGTTACTTATCCATCTTTTTTGCAATAAATAATTGGAAATTGAAGGACTATTCTAAAAATAATATCATGTGCGATCCTTGAATTTACTCCAAAAGTACCTTTTCACATATATTCTATCATATAAAATTCAGTATTTCATTGTTTGTATTCTCATTCCTCAATTTAATCTCAAGTCATGTGCTCATTTCTCATTTATTTTAGGAAACATTTTGTAGTTTGTCTTTTTTGTTTTTTTTCCCTATTAAATATAATCTTATCTATCTATTTATTTATTATTACAATCTATCTGTTTATTTATTATTACATATACATACAGTATATTCTTTTACCCCAGCTTACCAACTCAGAAAAAACTCTTCCGCTTCGATTGTGTATTTTAAATTCATTTTTTGCTATTAGGAAAAATAAATCTTATTGATAAGTTTGATTTTACTTATCTTTAACTGTGTATTTTGAATTCATTTTTTATTATTTTATGGCATCGGCTATTTATAAATGTACTGAAATATTAATAACATTATTATTATTACTTCGTTCTCCTGACCATGGGACAAGTCTTCTAGGTTAGTCCTTATACTAATAGCATTAATATAATTTATGTATGATTTTTTATATTCCCAATTTGAATTTTTATGTTTGTGGATTCTTGACTGAAGGGAAAAATCATCAGTACTAATTTTATTTCAATCTTTTTTTTCAATGTGTTTTGAGTGAACCTCACGATATATAGAAGGCTAAAATCATGTTATTTGCTGCTGACGGCATCTGCCTCTTCAGGTAGACTTTTTTAAACTCTAAGGAAACAATAAGTAAAATAATTTTGAACACTACAACTAGTAATTGAGTTAAGTAGAGTATGCAGGTTATGTGTCAACTAGTTAATGAGTCATACTCAAAATAAGAAGAAACAAAAGGAAATTATACAAGAGCTGAGGTTAAAATGTGTGTGGTAAACTTGGTGTGATGTTGATAAGGAGAAGAGGGTTGGGACCTGTAAGAAAACACATAGTTGCAAATTCAAAAATATCTTACATATTACGCTATGCAACTGTGTGAGTGATATAAGCATCGCTTATAAGAAGTTATTGAATATTGTTTCAGGTAATATTTATGGAATAGTAATATGTCTATATGTAAGGGTGTATGTATGTAACTCTGTGTGTATGTAACTGTGTGAGAGCTATATGCAATTGTGTGTATGTATGTATGTAAGTGTGTGTGTAATTTACAAGTTATTGGAGTTGTTTTAACTCTCAATGATCATGATTCAGGTTGTTGAGACAAAATGCTTCTAGTTTTCTACTGGATGATGTATATAGAAATCTTGGTCCACTTCAATTTGAGGGACTTGGAGCTAACGCTAAGGCTATAACATTGTCGGTAGAAGATTAATTATATGGGATGAATTAAAATGCTTCAAGAGTACATTGATAAGATACATTCGTTTTGCAGTTCTACTTTATGGAACATTTATCCTATTGATGTAGAAGCTTACTCATCATATATATGTTATTCATGAGAAATTATCATTCATAGCTTCAATATAGCTAAGCTTTGAATTTTGTCCAAGCTTAATTTTTGTCAAAGTTAGGCCGAAAACCAACTTCAATTGCTATGTCTAGGACACATTTAATAAATACTACTTGCGTTGTGGAGAGTATGTATTGCAATATTGAAAGACAACATAAATCATAAACCTATCCCCTTGGCTTTACTCTGAATGTGCACAATTTGGATAAGGTTATCCTTATCCAAATTCTGCTTGTAAAGTAACAATCGTGCACTTCCTTTATACACAAAAACCTAGTTTTTAAAGATACTCGAATAACTTAATGGCATATGTATTAGTATGATTTATTGGTAAAACTAAAGAAATAATAAAGTGGTCATATAACAAGGGGTGAATTCAAAAGGTGGATGGAACACGATGGTTCAGGCTCCACAAAGAAAAACCATCATCCACATAAACATCCTTTTCCTTCAATAACCATCCCATCTATCCTCTCACATACATAAACTTGATATTTATAAATTGTTAGGTACACTATTTTTCTTCATGTTTCGAATATTATGATTGGCAAAGTATGTAATGATGAAAACAACCTCAAATGGCAATCTAGAACTCACACTAATACACAAGAAGATGATGAAGAAGAAACTACTAAAACCACACTAGAACAATTTCCAGACACACCTACAGAAGCAATGGAGTTACTTATAAGGTCCTAGAGCCTCTCAGCGTCTAAGCTCTCAAAATCACTCAATGATAAGCTTCTTTCTCCTTCTTCAATTCACAGTAATGCAGGTTTCAATGTCAAAGAAGAGCATAAAAGTTTAGTCTATTCCCCTCATTTTTCTTGAAAAGATTACGGATATATCAAGGTACCTTACTTCTATATCATTATCTAAAATAAACACCTAAAGCAAAGGAAGTTTTAACATCATCCATTCCCTTGTTAACTATCATAAAAATCACAGACTTCTCAAGAGAAGTAAAACAAAGAAATCCTGTAAGAAAGAAGAAGATCGATGCCAGAAAGCACAAGTGTATGTTGCCACTCCGTGGCTGGGGTAGCTGCTACCATAGCAGCTGTTACAGCCAGCAAAGGAAATGGTGATTCGAGTATGTACATAGTTATATCATGAGCTACTATATTGATACAGTCACACTATATGCAAAAGGAAGTGGAAATGGGAGTTTGTAGAGCTCAAGTACTGAATGTGATTTAGTCGAGTGTGAATTTACGGTCTAATGGTGATATTAGGGCCTTCACAGCTGCAGCTACTATAGGTATCTCTTCAAATTTTCTTTTAATTGATGATATATCATATAGAAGTGTAGTTCTTCACATTTGTACAAAAATATGCCTTTGACTCGAACAAGGTTCATGTGATAAGTACACCAAAAACATGTTCCATAATCCAAATCCTGAAGACAAAAGCATAACCTTAAAGGGCTTTCATAATAATAGTAAATTTCACGTAACCACATCGGTACCGATCAATTGGATATCATTTTTAGGCTAAATCAGTAAGGTTTTGGATTTTGTCCAATGGGATATCTTCTATGAGACAGTGGCATCTCTCTTGATTGTCCATGTAGATGTATTGGCATTGAATCCCCTCGTCGATAACTACATAATGTTCAAAAAATAGTGTACGTCTAACTATAGTTTTTCCAAATACAAGGACTGTTAAATTAGATCTGGGTAGTCATAGCTAAAATTAATTTTAATATATTAGAAAAGATAAAAATAAGTAAACTTCTTGTACAGATGAGGGATAATAAATCAAATTCAAAATTTACGACCAACAATATATCTTTCAAAAATAAGATAGGCATGATTGGAATTGGATTTGAGTGGTTAAATTTGAATTTTATGTTTATTTTATAATCTAAAGAAAATTATAGGTCGTTTTCACTGTACAGCGTTAATGTTTACTATCTTTAAAATAAAATAAAAATCAATAGTTAAATTTAGATTGGATAGGAATGAACATCAACAAGTATCTATATATTTATTTAAAGTGCATCTCTTCTTAGTGTAGGAGAAGTATCTGCAAAAATTGATAAAAGTTTCCTTTGGTAGAGGTTTTTTAGATCCAAATTTATTTTTAATCATCTTCCATGTGCACAAAATTCCATCATATTTTGTATACCTTTTATGTATCTATGTAGATGCTAAGTTGCCTATTCTTTAGCCATACGTTACTCTTCACATCAGGTTACCTAAGAAAATTTAACAATACATATTTCAAACCTTTTCTTTTGACATAAATCAACAGTATGAGCCCCTAGATAATTGTTAAGTTATTACTGCACGTTTATGAACACTTCACTTGATTAAGGATATGGATAGTAATCCACTAATTATAAACCAATATTGATTGATTGAAAACTATTGTCTTGCATCTTTCATGCTTCTTAATCCTTGATCAAATCTGGACTTTGAGTTCTGACTGGCACAACAACTATATAAATATAAGACTAGTTCATCATATATACTACGTGAATGGTTTTGCAACACAACAGATTTAGCAAATTGCCTCAGTTCAAAACTGGGGCCTTTGCTTGCCTCAAATTAAACATGTTCTGCTATCTTTTAAATAAGCAAAATTAAAGTGATCAATTAATGAAATAAAATCTTGAGGTATAAAGGTATAATTTTAATGGCGTTAGTATGTAAATACCGAAGTGACATTCTAATGTCAATATTATATATAGGAAGTTACAGTCATTTAATTAATCAAATCATAACTACTTTCTAAACCTTTTCTATAGTGATAATTCGGATTTAGAGTTTATCTCGATTTAAAATATCAAACCAATCACTTTATTTCAATCATCACAAATGTGGGCCTGGCTTATGTATTTATTTTCTCCCTTTATTGATAAACTGATTTTAATAAAAATCAATTTATCAAGCATTGGGCCATTGTCATTAACAATCTTTATTGTAGAATTAAGCATGCACTGGGACATTGTCATCTTCTTCATTAATAATTAATAATCTTCATTGTAGAATTCATTCCCTATGTTTGGTTGCTATGGCTACTACTAGTGGTAGAGCCAATGCTTATTTAAAATACATTTAATGAGATTTACCTGCTAAAGATGATAAGCAGTTATATGTTTGAATGCTAACAACAAGAGTTTTAGTTCTTTCTAAATTTTGATAAGAAACATAAAAAAATAGTGAGATGAAATAGAATAGTATTGCAAGCATTTATGTCAAATTAACTTGAACTTGAACTTGCTATATTTGATGCTAAATAAATCCATATTTGCTCTCTTCTACCGCTTTCTAATTGCATTATTTCCTTATAGGCATATTGGACTCTTGAAGAAGACGGTCTTGGACTTTTCATGGTTTATTTGCTCTTTTAGCAAGCTCTTTTTATTAGATTATGTTGCCAGCATTTTTGCTTAAAACATTGCTCATGAAATATTGTATATGACTAAAAGAATTTGTGTATGAAATTAATGTAGCTTTGATTATGTTTAATCTTTATAACTGCTTATGTTATCAATAATATCTATTGGTGTTTTTGAATTAAGCATTTTGTTATTGAATATATTTTTCATGGCTGTAATAATTGTTTTAAAACTGCTGCAGTAGTTGTTAAATGTTGGAAAACAATGATATGATGCAGCGTTATTAAAGTTCTGTAAAATGTTGAAGAGAAACAACCGCAACAAAATGGAAATGCTTCAACTATTAGAACTATTACCTAATATGTTGTGATTATTCCTTTTTACAGCGTTTCAAAAATGCAGTTATAGGACTGGTCATATTGAAGCTTAGCCTTAGAACAGTCTAAAAAACACTGCTAAATGAGTTGGCAACGTTTCAGAAACGCTGCACAAATAATTTACAGCAGCGTTTATAAAAGCTTCAGTATCCCCTTTTTAACAACATTTCTGCAAACGCAGCGGTATCTCCAGACTCTATTGCAGCATGATATTAGATAGCCTTCTACAAAATTCTGTGATAGAGTAGGACAACGTTTTTAAAAGGTGGCAAATGGTGAAATTTATATGTTTTCTAACATATACAAATTTCCGACCCAAATAGAAAATTATTTACCTGTAAATACTAATCGCCTAAAAACCCTAAGGAGAGAAGTCGTCGGCCTCTACTATTGTGTTTCCACCCTGACTGATTTCTGCCTCTAGGCTCCCCGTTGTCGCCCTACCCTGTCCGCCTAGTGCCACCCTTCTCCCTATCAACAAGATGTCTTCTTCCAACCAAAGTAGTCGTCAGGTCTCCCTACCACCTAATCTGCCTCCTCGCCTCTCAAACCCTCCACTAGGTTTTCCTCCGCTATCCTTTTTTGTAAAAACCCGATATTTTCAGCCATTCGCATCCGCACATGTCGGACTTGAATTGCTCAAAATACCGCGTTGTAAATAAAATTTGGCAAATCTAAAAATACACAGTAAATAAATAATCACAAACCACAGACACAGAGTAAAGAATAATGCAGCGGAAGTAAAAGAGATAGTAGTTCATGAAGCTACTGTATATATAAGATACGTCAGAATTAAACAAGATACAACAGCAGAGTAACATGATACATCAGGTACAAATCAGAATACATCACTGAAATCACTGAATACTGAAAGCAAAATAGATGGCTGGATCTTCAAGGAAAGCCCCAACTCCGAAGGTGAGTCTTGAATGTTAAATCACTCAGTCTGACTCGAGCATGAAGCAAAACACAAAACACTCGAGTCAGGACATAAATACATATGAATTGTAAATCAACTCAAGTGAACAGTAAAAAAATGCATCAGTAACTTAAAGGATGCTTGGGTTCGTCCATCCTCTAAGGATCCGTTAAACTATTTACTATATAGTAATATTGCGCAATTATAATAATGTCTACAGTAAAATAAACTTACTTTTAAATAGAGTTGAAGGGTTTCCCATATAGCCCCCAACACGTAATAGTCCTAGTAGTCCATCCAGTATCAACATACCTCCAGATCGGGAGGCTACCCAAAATACTCCATGGGCTACGGGAGAAAAACAAACTCATAGTAAGGCTCGCTATGATAGGTGACACGACACACAAGGCAATGCTAGGGTAGATATACCAATTACGCACATGGGCTGGTGGTAACGTAGCAGCCACATACGCCCACCTCGGAAAACATTCCCAAATCAAAATCGGAGGACGGCCATCAAATCAACCACAAATAAGAGTATAGTATCGAAGAATTGTGTCCGATAGGAGGAATGACCTCACTTGGCCCAAGATCGCTCCTGTTTTAGCCACCTTATGCCAACTCACGGGAGTTGGGTCTACGTAATATACTTCAAGAACGTCGCCACCATCGTACTTTATTTTGGAATCTCCACCACGTACACGGTTGTTAAAATTGTTTTCGAAGTTGGCAGAGAGTATGACAACTTCTGATCCCGGTCTCTTTAACAACCAAACGTTATTATAATGCAGTGGTCATTTCAAAATAATTTATACTTCAAAAATCAAATCATTTCATTTCAAAACCATATTCCTTTCAACATATTTTATACTTCGAAACCAAAACCATTCTTACTTCAAAACTATATTCAAATCAAAATAGTTTATCATTTCCATTTCAAACAAATATTCACTTTCAAAATCATAATACTTTCAAAATCATAATAGTTTCAAAGTTGTAATTTTTTCGAAATCAAAATACTTGAAATCATTACACTTTGAAAATCATAACATTTCGAAATCATACATTTGAAATCATGGAACATTCATTTAATCCAAATTTTCAAATTTCCAATTTAATTCAATTCAAACCATTAGTTTCAATTCAATTCAGTTTCCCAACAAACCATTTTATTCCAATCAATTTCAAATACAGATTGGATCCACAAAATAAACTATTCAATTTTTAATATATTCCAATGCTTTAATATAACTCATATTTTCAAACTAAATTTGAAATCTCATATTTACATATATATACATATATATATCAAATTCACTTTCATATTATTTATCTTTGAATTAATCACTTAATAAAATACAGTATCATTAAAATAGGCCCTGAATTACAAGTAAACTCAATATCCCTTCGCGATAATATAAACTTCAAATATTCATTCATCAAAATCAAATATCATTCCAAATTCACATTCTTTATCTAAATAAAGATTATGTCATTCAAAACCATTTCAAAATCATTTCCTTTCAAATCCTTATTATCAAATCATTATTTGAATTCAAACTCAAATATTCAAATTTAAATAACATTTTAAAAATCCAATATGCCATTCGTTTATTATTCCAAATATCATTACAAATCACATTTCAAAATTTCATTCAAAAATTCATTTATCTCATTACATTTCATTCCATTTAACACATAACAAAGTAAACATTACTTAAAATCAAATTCAATTTAAATCCAAAAAAAATTAAAATTTAAATATTAATATATATTCAAAACTTCTTAAATTTCACAAATAATCAATTCCAAAAGTTAAATCATTTAACACTTTAAAATATAACTCAAACAGTGTAAAAATCTATAATATTTCAAAACATTGGCAAATTATAGCAGTGACGACATTTATAAAGTACTATCGTAGCTTATAGTTTCCAAAATAGTTTAGTTTAGGAAAAACGGCATTTATAAAATGCCATAATAGATATTTAGTTATTTCAAAAATAGTTAAGTTCAAAAACAACAACATTTTAAAAATGCTGTCATAAAACTACAACATTTTAGAAATGCTATTAAGAAAATTCTAGATTTTATTATAACTTTTCAAAAACAATAAAACTTCAATTTTAGCAAATTTTAAACTTATAAATCATATTTAGGCTTCTAAACTTTCACATTTAAATCAGTTTAACATATGATTTATCGTAATAAAATTTTATAATTGAACATCAAATTTTAAAAACTCAATTCATTTGTTAAGTCCAAAATTCACTATTTATTAACTTATAAATTAAATAAAACTTAACATTTTACTTTAAATATCATTTCAAAACTTTAAATTAAATTTCCATTATTTATTTACATTTTAAAAATATAATTTAAAGTCAAAAATCACATTTACTTCAAATTTACGTACTTAAACTCACAATTAAAAAATTAATATTTAGCTTTCTCAAAACCATAAAACATATATTTTTAAATCCAATTTCATACTTTCAAAAGTACATATCTTAATAAAAATCATTTAAAAATATACCATGGGGTCTGTATATAATTTTCTAACCTAGATCAAGTGATACAGATATATATCATTTCAATCCACAGTTTAAAAAGAAAACCCGGGTTCTATCATTTCAAACCCGCAATCCCAAGTAAATAAAAATAAATAAAAATCGCTCAGGCCTATTGTTAACGTAAGAATTAGACGCTAACACCCCGATGTAAGTTGAGATTAAGTGAAAGCACCACCCGTCAATACGGGAATTAGAAACAAGAAGAAACTAGCAGAAAAGCAGTAAAAGACACAGTATTTATAGTGGTTCGGCTTATAATCAAGCCTACGTCCACTTCAATCTTCTTTATTGCTTATCTGATTACAATTCTTTTCAACTATCCTCAATTACAATACAGTTAGACAAGTAACTAGAACTTTGATGTAGAAGAATCTCTTGAATTCATGTTGAATGATCTAGATTTCCTCTTGAAGTTCGTTGTAGGGTCTTTGATGTTTGGAGTGCTTGAAGTGTTGTTTGAGTCGAGAAAATGGCAGAGTATCAGCGTCTTTGAAGTGAGCCAAAAAGTCCCTTTGAAGTTGGAGCTCATGCTGTATTTATAGGAGATTTCTGGATATATGTCGTAGGTCGAAGGTTGCGACCTAAGAGATATAGGCTACGGCCCATCCTGGTTGCACTTGGCCTCTCTGAGCGGGTTAGTAGGTTGAACGCGACCTAGTATAGGTCGTAGGTCGTTCACACAAGTTACGGCTTAACTTGATTTGACCTCTTCTCAGTGATCTGGTAGGTCGGAGCGACCTAAGAGTGGAGCGGCATAAGATGTTGCGGCTTATGGAGTTGCCTTGGTCTACTTAGGTCGTAAGGTCGCTAAGTCGTTTTGCATTAGGTCGCTAGATCGCGAACTCCTTCATTCCATAGGTCGTTAAGTCGCCTCATGCGTTAAGTCGCTGAGTTACTTAACTCGGTCATGCTCTAGGTCGCTAATAGGCTAACTCGTTAGGTCGCTTGGGCTGTTAGGTCGTGCCACATTGAACTACTCTATACTCTAGGTCGTTAAACTGTTAGGTCGCAAGGCCCTTTAAGTAACTAGGTCGTTGCTTCATTGGTTAGGTCGCTTACTTCCTTAGGTCGGTGAGCAATGAAATTGAGGAGTTAACATTTGCCCCTCGAAGTACACGCCTATGTTGTAGATCGTGTGCTTCGACCTAATTCCTCGAGAGCGACTCAACTGGCTCGTTAGCTCGTGTGCCGATACGTCTTCCTTTCTCTCCCCTACATAAGCCGTTAGGTCGCTTACTCGTCTTTACCAAATTGCTTCAAAAGTTCGCTTCACCATTAACGATCTTCCAAGCTCCTTGAAGGTGAACTCGAACTATCAAGTCATCGATTCCTCCGCACCATAACATCGTGTAAGTGAAATTGACCCTTTTTCAAACCCACGATCACCGTGGAATTCTCAATCCCCCAATTTTCGACCCTTCCCCGATTTGCATGCCGCATTCCACCGTAGATCGTGTTATGATTAACTTTTGGTCGTTTTTGGACACGTTGTCGCTGTAATTCACGAGAGAACAACAGCACATCGGGCTTGCGATGGATCCAAGGTGATTTGTATTGGCTTTGGGTGATCTTACGATATGGAGAGATAGTGGATTTTTGGTGTACAGTGGCTAACAGGATGCTGGGTTAACGGGTTAGCGAGTTATGGAAGTTAGGCGGTTTGGTAAGTGGAGAAAAGCTGATGGGTTGAGGAGAGCTGTCGAACGACTTACGGCTTAAAAGTTTGGATATGAATCATGCGACCTAGTTTTCCTACGACCCAATTCGCTTGCGACCTAGTGTGCTTGAACAACATTGGGCTTAAAGTAGAACGACCTTACAATTAAACGACCTAACTATCAACGGCATTAGCTTTAGGTTGTAGCCGAGCTTGGACTTAGAGAAATTTGCGTTATTTTGACTTGAGGCTTTTTCCTTCATGTGCATCACGACTTAAAGAATTAACGGCCTAGGTCAACTCGCAACATAGCTTTTAGGTCGTGAATGAGCTAACACTTAGTTAAAAAATGCTTTGCTTGTCTTGAAGCATAATTTCAACTTGAATTCACAACTTGAATTGCCGGAATGAACTGCCTGAACTTGTAATGTTTGAACTTTTCTGCACTCCTTTATAGATCATACTACCTTGTAAGCTAACAACCTGTTAAATACAACATTTGCATAAAACTAGGGCGAATATACTGCCATCGATTGCCCACATCGAATGACAGATTAGTCGATAAAATATGATCAACTTAAAGAAATTATATGAAGTGTTATGAAACTTAACGAATTCAAGTGAAGTATTAAAGCAAAGCGATATTAAAGCTGGTTTGTTTGCATCAATACTGAACTTGTATTTCATGCTTAAAGCAATAAATCCTGAAACTTTATAATTGACAAATGTCTATCAATTTCATTTCAGTTATATATGCTTGTCGTTTTATTAGTTTTGCTCAACACTTCACACATTTTAGGAAACGTGCACCTTCACATTTGAATATCCAGTTCCTTGTGTAGAATGTCTTCTCATCAAGAGGAAGCGGTAGAACAAGCCGGAGAGGGTTTCCAAATAGCCATTCCACTGGAGAATCCCCCCGAAAGAACTCTGACTTCTTTGACTCAAAGGGAGTTTAACCAATTATGTATTCAATTTGGTCTTGCTGAAAGAGATGCTTTGCTTCTCGGGGCAAATAATACTGCCGACAGTCCACCTCGTGGTTTTGTCGCTGTTAATCGCCAAATGTGCTTAAGCGGAGCAATTCCTCCTTTCAATGAATTTCTTCAACAACTCCTCCTCCGGTTATCTATCTCTCCTTTCCAACTGCATCCCAATGGCTATGCCATCTTAATGGGATTGTGCTTTTAGGAGGACTCTTGACTGTCTTCCAAGTTTTGAAGAGATCTATTACTTGTGCACATTTGCGAAAAATAAAGACCATCCTTCAATCATTCTCGTGAGAAGCGCCAGAAATCGTAAGCTTATCACTGACCTCTCTGAAAGCGCTCACGGCTTCTTGAGTCAATACTTCTTCATTCGCTGCCTCCCAGGGTTTTATGCCATCTGGAGAGTAGGAAGTAAGATTACTCATTTCCATTCTTCCCGTTCTTGTGCTTTTCGAGATCCGAGTTGCTAAGTTCTAACTTCATTCTTTTCTTTTTCAGCACGTCCTCCTCCTTCTAGAGATCCCAGCCATAAGTCAATTTTTGAAATACTTAATGCTATGGCGGCTGAGGAAAGGAGCATAATTTTTTTGCTGAAAGATGAATTTTTGCACCAGTTTGTACTTCTACACTCCTCCCGCTCTACTCATCCTCACGAAATTCCCGATTCTCCGGCAAAGACACCAGATGCTCCAGCTTCCGTCGAAGAGTTTACACCAAAAGAACCTACTGGTGATGTTTCACTGGTGAATTGTTCTACTTCGATTGACGTTGCAGGGTCATCTGGCCAATTTGCCCTTGCCCCGGTTACTGAGGAAGAAGAACCCCTTCAACAATTTGAGAAAACTACTGATGAAGGAGGTGAGCGGGAGAGCTCTGCTGGGCACGATAGTGACGGCACCTTTGAGGTGTTGAGCGACTTGATGATTACATCGCAGGAGCTCTTTAAAGATGACCCTACTACAACTAAAGTCATTTCTCCAGTAGTAGAAGCTACATCCGTCCTGCAACAACTTCCGTCAGCCCAAGAGCTGACTCCTACTCCAAAGTCTACCGTCACTCCTCTACCGAAGAGTGGTTTGTAGTTTGACGCGCGTAGTTTGCACGTTACACACACTTAGGATTTTTCTGCACTTATATGCACTTAGCTTTTTGTACTTTGAAGATTCTCAAGTTATGTTTCTTCTTCAATTTCAGGTTCTCAAATGGGTCTATGTGGCTCTTACTACGATGACTTTAAGAGCTACGGAAGACGCGGCTCTTTTGATCCCAAGAGATATCTTCCTTCCTCTTGGGAGACTGACGCAGAGAGAGCTGCACGAAAAGCTCGTGAAAAACACGCTTACGAAGAACGCCGTGAGAGACAGGATGAGCGTCATGATTCTTCCCAGAGGGAAGATGATTCTCACAAACGGAAATCTCGTGACGATAAAGGGAAAAGCCACATTGCTGAAGATTCTAGCAAAGGGGCCAAGCATAGTGAAAAGTAGACATCCAAAATTCCTGAAAAGCCCACTGCTCCCATACCTTCTCAATCTCCTGCCCTTGCTCATACAGATATTCAAACAATCATTGGCAGGCCCTCATATCAGGTTGGACTAGGCCCGGCTATTCTTCAAAGTCGATTTCCGAACTGGTGCTTGAAAGGAGTGCGCTTCAATCTTGATCTGGTCCCGATCGACAAGCAGGCTATGCTGCCCCATCATCATGCCGTCAAACTCGATATCGAGAGAATGTCGGGTTGGCAAAAGCTTGTCGATGAGCTCCAGAGGGTAAATCATGCAAATCTTGAAGCCATGCTAACAATGGAAAACGACAAATCTGAATGGCAGAAAACTCTTGAGCAACATGACGCAGAAATGATGAGCATCGCCACTTAAGCTTGAAGCGGAAGTTGGAAAACTTAAAGAAGAGCTTGCCGCTTCCTCCACTTCCTATTCTCAAAAGGAGAAAGTGCTTCACCAACAAGTGCAGGATGCTCACGTAAGCCAACGAGATGCCGAAGATAGGCTTGACGTGCAGAAAAGAATTGTTGAGGGCTATCTTGTTGATATTGCACAGTTGCGACAGAAGACTAGCTCCCAGGACGCGGAGATCAAGATGCTAAAAATTCAACTTGCTAAAGCTGAAAGAGAGCGCGATGAGGCCGTTGCCGGCAAAATTACAGCCGAAGAGTCTCATCAAGCCACTAAAGCCAATGTTAGTTCAACATTATTTGACTTCTACTTGCATAGTGTCCTGGGGCGTGGTAGTCTCTCATTCCTAGGCCTTAAATATGAAATTACTCTGGCCGAAGTGTGGGAAGCCGCACTTGACATGCTTGGAGGTGGAGGTGCTGGTTACGCTGAAGCAGATCTTGAGGCGCATTACTTAGATGATGATGCACGTGCTGCCCTTGCCAGGGGAAAGTAGCAACTTGCTAAGGAGAGAGCCGGAATGGATGAAGGAGAACATGTAGGGAAGGCAACTTTAATCGACCCAGTTCAACCTTCGGTTTCGGCCGATATCGATATCGTTGGCTCCAGTTCCCATTCTCCACCCCCTACTAAAGCTGCCACCGAATGTGCAACCGCTCATAACGGAGATGAGAGTCAAGAGAGCGCCGAAGCGCAAGGCTTTGAAGTTGAAATAGTAAAGCCTACTTCCCCAGGTAACCTCAATGCTGATCTTGCTCAAGTGGACTGCTCATTTGCTTCACATGAGTTTGATGAACTTCTTGATTATTTCTTAAATCTCAATGAGCCTCTATCCCCTTTCTTTGCGGGAGATACTAATATTTTTGACTTTTCTTCTTCTGTAGAAAAAACGCCAAGTGCTGCACACACTTCTCCTCCTCGAGCTGTTCCTCCTCCATCCCTTCAGGTCACTCCTGCTTCTCAGCCGGGATCGCAGAAAGAACTAATAGGAGCCCTTCAAGGCTTGGACAACCCGGGGGCTTCGCAGGAGCAGAAGGCCAAAGAACCTGAAGGGGGCAACATATCCCCGGAGCGAACTATCTCTGATGAAATAAAACTATTTGAACTTGTCACCCCGGGGAGTGAGTCTTCTTTAAGGAGGAAGGGAAAGCGCGTAACTTCGAAGAAAAAGAAGGAAGCTTCTGCCAGCGAAGAAAAGGCAGGAGAAGAACCGATTGCACCCCTCTTTCCTTCCTCTCCTACAACCTGACCCAAAAAATTAGTCATCCGGCCAGGCGAGGGCTCAAAAGGTGGTAGGAAGAAGAAGTGATGGGCTTGGTCTTATGCTTTTCAATTTGCTTTTGGCTTTTTGCTTGTATATATAAAGGCTTGTGTTGACCGAAAATTATGCGGGTACCGGTCCCCGCCTTCTTTTATTTTTAAACCTGCATATGTACAAAACTTTCTTAGTACGGAATAAAATGATTCTCTTACTTGTTCAAACTTCTATCTGTATTTGAGAATGCATTTATTCTTCTTTTTCATACAAGTTTCTTTACTTTCTTTTCATGATATTGCAGTGAGCTTGTGTTTTGTTGTTCGAGCGTTGCTTTTACCAATGTAGCTATACCGTATTGCCCCCATACCGCAAGCTCATTGTAATATTTTCAATTTCGAGGGGACTTGTACTCTTATTTTTTTGGAGAATAATTATTCCATACTTGGGGAAATATCATTCTGCTCTAAATAGAGTATGCCTCGTTCCATATGATTTTTTACGCTTCAACCTTCGGAGATATCACTTTTTTTTATATATATTTTTTTAAAAAAAAGTGGATTCCCCTACACGGTAAAGCGGGCCTCTGAAGAGCACTTTAACTTTTTGAGGAAGAGCATTTTCAAAATGGATAAACCAATTTTCCTTTGAGAGCTAAAGTGTACCTTTGAAGAGGGCTTTTTGGTCTTTGTTTTGCACTTCAACTCTGGCGAAGTGGACCTCCAAAGAGAGATTTTTGCACTTCACCTCCTGGTGAAATGTGACTTCGAAGAGGGCTTTTCATGTTTCAGCACTTGTGAAGTTTTATTTCAGATCTCGGTGAAACGTGTGCTTCCGAAGAGGTCTTTTTATTATTTCAGCTCTGGTGAAGTGGACCTCCGAAGAAGGACTCTTACACTTCAACTCCTGGTGAAATGGGCCTCCGAAGAGGGCTTTTCACATTTCAGCATTTGTGAAGTTTTACTTCAGATCTCGGTGAAATGTGTGCCTCCGAAGAGGTCTTTTTATCATTTCAGCTCTGGTGAAGTGGACCTCCGAAGAGGGATTCTTACACTTCAACTCCTGGTGAAATGGGCCTCCGAAGAGGGCTTTTCACATCCCAACGCTTGTGAAGTTTTATTTCAGATCTCAGTGAGATGTGTGCCTCCGAAGAGGTCTTTTTTGCACTTCAAACTTAGGAAGTGTGCCTCGTTGGAGGACTTTATTTTACACTTCAAACTTCGAAAGTGTGCCTCATTAGAGAACATTATTTTGGACTCCAAACTTGGGGAGTGTGCCTCCGAAGAGGTCTTTATTTTGCACTTCAAACTTGGGAAGTGTGCCTCGTTGGAGGTCTTTATTTTGCACTTCAAACTTGGGAAGTGTGCCTCGTTGGAGGTCTTTATTTTGCACTTCAAACTTTGAAAGTATGCCTCGTAGGAGGTCTTTATTTTTCACTTCAAACTTGGGAAGTGTGCCTCGTTGGAGGTCTTTATTTTGCACTCCAAACTTGGGGAGTGTGCCTCCGAAGAGGTCTTTAATTTCGTCGGGAGAGGGTCTTTTGTGCCTCGGGAGAGGGCTTTTTGTGCCTCGGGAGAGGACTTTTTCCTCCAAAGAGTTGTGCCTCCGAAGAGGGCTTGTGCCTCCGAAGAGGTCTTTGGTATGCCTGATTTTTTTTTTTACAGTTGAATGGATCCACGGGGCGGACACGAGTTACTTAATTGGATGTTTGTTTGCACAACGATCGCAACCAGTTAACAAGGGCCCGGTGCCTTCGTCTTGGGAAGGTGCCCCTCCGGTGGTTCCTCCAATTTTATTGTTGAGGGATAAGATCTCTTTTTGACCGCTTTGTCCGCTTGCCACATGTCTTTTCACCATTTGCTCCTCAGCGATTCCCTGTCATCATTTTTGGGCACACATCCCTTTCTTTTGCAAGTAGTTCATTTTATCCGAAGAAGTGTACTCCATAGTTAATTGAGTTCGTCGGGGCAGACATAAGCTACTTAATCGGATGTTCGTTAGTTCGAACGATCACACTTATTTAGCAAGTGCCCACCTCCAACCGAATCATTAACTGTTTGTATGAAGCACTTCTTGTATAGGATTTGAATCTTGAAATTTTTGTGGCTTATCACTTGTTTGCTGAGTGGTGTCAGGGATCGCTTGGTCTCGCGAAGGGTAAGCTTCGTTTTAATTGCCTGCAATATTAAATCGACATTTTAGCAATACATTCAAGGTATTTACATATCGAAATAAAACAAGCAATTTGTAATGGTAAAGAACACAAGATTTATAGTTCCTATTATTAGCTTGCTCAGATTTTACAATGGCTTTTAATACAAGGATGATATATCTATCATTCTTTTACAAAATTAAAGCAAAGCATTTAAGTAAAATATGGATGCAAGCGGTTGTTGTCCCAAGCTATCGGGATTGGATCTTCAGTGCAGGGAGACTAGATGACATCATCTTGCAGAACAAGAACATTTTCCCCCTCCGGGGCTTGTCTCAATGCGCAAGCATATCTTTCCATCTCATCCCAATTCCTGCCTGCCGGGTGAGGGCCTCCTGTGATGACATTAATGATGGGCCTCTCGGATTCTTGCTCTGCGATTCTTTCGTTCGAGCCATATTGACGAGCAGGATTCTGCTGCCCTGAGTAGATGAAGTCGGGTCATTTCTATTTCTCTTCACATATTGTTGGAGTCTATTCTGCTTTAATAGTTCTTCAATCAAATTCATTAGATGGCGACATTCATTAGTGTCATGGCCAGGTTTATTGTGGAACAGACAGAATTTCCCATTATGCATAGCATTTTTCCCAATCTTCAATTCCGGTGGCTTAGGATATTCAATAGCATCTTTGGTTGCTAAAAAGATATTCTCTGGAGTATCAGTTAAGGGGGTAAAATCTGAAGGTCTAAAGCGGCGTGCTTTCTTCAAGTCCCTCTGCTTTTTCCCACCATCATTCTCCCTCTTCTGTCCTCCGGATTCTCTTTTATTAAAAGCAACATTGTTATTCTGAACCTCGACCACCGCTGCTTTCGCCAGTACCGAAAGGTTTTCGAAGCGCACAAACTCGTCGGCCTTCTTATAGAATTTCTCAAGCGAATTTCGCTCCTTCACTTTTAGCCATTTTCCAAATTCACTCGACTTGTCTATAGCTCGCATCAAGTAAGTCAGAATCATTCGTGGCTCTGCCTAATCAACTTCTGATAAGGCTACGTTGAAGCAGTTTAAAAAAGATTTAATAGACTCTCCAGGATTTTGTTCGAGGCTGGATAATGACATTATGTCCTTGGCCTTTGTAGCATACAGCCTAAACTGGTCTTTGAACTTCCAAGTTAAATCAGAAAATTGATTCACTGACCGGACTGGCAGCTTGGTGAACCACAGCAATGCAACCCTCTCCAGGTATACTGGGAAGTATCGGCACTTGATTTCATCCGTTGCCCTTGCCCTAGTCATATGCCAGTCGTACTTGTATAGAAACAGGTTCAGATCACTTGTTCCCCGATAAGCTGGTATAGTAGGAGGAACAAACTTCTTTGGAAACTCAGCTTTTAGGATTCTCTCAGTAAAAGGAGTCTTGCTTGGAGCAAACCCCTAATCCTTTTCATCTTCCTCTCTTTGCATGCTTTCTTTCATGATTTGCCGAACCATTTCTAAAAGATGTTCCTCGTTGTTCAGAAACTCCACGGGACAGACGTTGGTCATTTTCTCGGAGGTTTGCCTGGGCAAGCCTTCATGGAGGGTTGACTGTGGCATTGAACCGCCAACTTGGGGGGATGCCCCTTCGGTGGTGTCGGCTGCCCCTTGAGGAGTACTTTTCCCATGAGGATCGTGAACATCTTCAGCGAAGGTTCCCTCATTGTTTACTGGTCGACTGTTAGCTCTAAGTAAAGCATTTATCCTATCCAACATTAGAGTGCTCTGAGCTTCCATTTGCTGATATAACCCAGAAATTGCAGCATCCAACTCATTAGGAGCCGCTTGATTCGACTCGGAAGAAGTAACTGCGTTATCATTAGCATTACCAGATCTAGCAGATCTACTTCTTCTTCCAGAAGCCATGATTTCAGACAAACTTCTGGTCTTAAGATAGATTCTTTCAACAACCTTTCATGAAGTAATGATGAAAGTAACCTGAGTTGGGTTCTCGGTGAAAGCACCAAAAATGTTAACGTAAGAATTAGACGCTAACACCCCGGTGTAAGTTGAGATTAAGTGAAAGCCCCACCTGTCAATACGGGAATTAGAAACAAGTAGAAATTAGCAGAAAAGCAGTAAAAGACACAGTATTTATAGTGGTTCGGCTTATAATCAAGCCTATGTCCACTTCAATCTTCTTTATTGCTTATCCGATTACAATTCTTTTCAACTATCTTCAACTACAATACAGTTAGACAGGTAGCTAGAACTTTGATGTAGAAGAATCTCTTGAATTCATGTTGAAAGATCAAGATTTCCTCTTGAAGTTCGTTGTAGCCTCTTTGATGTTTGGAGTGCTTGAAGTGTTGTTTGAGTCAAGAAAATGGCAGAGTATCGGCGTCTTTGAAGTGAGCCAAAAAGTCCTTTTGAAGTTGGAGCTCATGCTGTATTTATAGGAGATTTCTGGATATAGGTCGTAGGTCGAAGGTTGCGACCTAAGGGATACAGGCTACGGCCCATCCTGGTTGCACTTGGCCTCTCTGAGCGGGTTAGTAGGTTGAATGCGACCTAGTATAGGTCATAGGTCGTTCACACGAGTTACGACTTAACTGGGTTTGACCTCTTATCAGTGATCTGGTAGGTCGGAGCGACCTAAGAGTGGAGCGGCATAAGATGTTGCGGCTTATGGAGTTGCCTTGGTCTACTTAGGTCGTAAGGTCGCTAAATCGTTTTGCATTAGGTCGCTAGGTCGCGAACTCCTTCATTCCATAGGTTGTTAAGTCGCCTCATGCGTTAAGTCGCTGAGTTACTTAACTCGGTCATGCTCTAGGTCACTAATAGGCTAACTCGTTAGGTCGCTTGGGCTGTTAGGTCGTGCCACATTGAACTGCTCTATACTCTAGGTCGTTAGACTGTTAGGTCGCAAGGCCATTTAAGTAACTAGGTTGTTGCTTCATTAGTTAGGTCGCTTACTTCCTTAGGTCGGTGAGCCATGAAATTGAGGAGTTAACACCTATCATTTCAGTCCATAACGATTTTTCCCTATTCTAATGTTCGTCGGGTATGTATCATTTCAACCCATAGTGATTATATTCTACAGAGAACTTGCAGTGTGATCACAAATAAATAAAAAGTACAAATAATGCCTATGTCACAATATAATGTCATATATCATATGTCAGGTGATAAATAACAAAGTTAACGTGGTAATAACATGGCATAGCATATCATATCATCATCATTTACTTGCATAACATTTTAAATTACTAAACACTTGTCATCAATTCACTCTTTCATAAGTAAAAATGTCAGAGTGAGAAGACTCACCTTTTCAAGCTGGAGTTAGCAAATCAAACTACACGAGTAAATTCCAGAAAGCATGATATGGCACGACATAGCAAGACTATGATTCAATTGAGAAGAGAGAGCCAAGATAATGATCTTTTAACAACAAATAAACAAGACATTGTAAACATATATTAACAACACAAAATTATCATTGAAACAACTGGAAATTGAAATTAACAAAGGACAAAATGATTTGACCTTTCTTTAACCATTCAAGAGCTTGGCCTAGGAGATTCATATGCACGGCCATGATGGTGCTTTGGCTCGGGTTTGGCATCAAAACTCACGGCTATGCAAGTAGATGAAGATGGTAGGTGTTGCAAAGTGAAGAATGCAAAGGCCAAGGCAAAAGAAAGGGTTTGATTGCACCACTTGGCTCGGCTTGGTCATCACCGGGCTTGGCCATGCTTAGGTCAAGTCTGGACATATCTTAAGTGGTGGCCAAAGGATTTGTAGTTGCTGGTGGTGGTGGCTAAGGGGGTGGCCGAAGTGCATATGAAGGTGAATGGTGAAACATGAGCTCGGCTAGCAAGTTTTGGTGAAGAGGTTTGAAAATTTTGTGGTGATGCATCAAATGGAGGTCACAGCCTATCATGATCAGAGGAGAGGGAGTGGTTACTGCTGTAGATAGAGGAGGTAATGGTAGGTGGAGTTGGTGGAGAGTGGGGTCGAGCAAAGCTAGAAGAAGAGCAAGCAAAAATCAATAGAAATAGAGGAGAAAAGAAAAGCCAAAAAAAACTTACAAATATTTTCATAATTTGGCATGGCCATGAGTTTCGAGATGAAGAAGAGTTTCTCACATAAATGAGAAATGAAATTCACGGCTAGGAGATAAGGAGTGACCGGCCAAAAGATAAAAATGAAAAGCCTAAGAGAAATTGAAAGGACAAGTAAATGAAACAAGGAAAATGAAAAGGTTTGTCTTTTGAATTTCCATTTCTTTAAATCAAAATAAACTAAAATAAATCAGTAAATAAAATAAAAAAATAAAGTGAAAAAGAAAATAATTAATTATTTCAAGGAAAAATAGAAAATAAATAAAGAAATAGTTATTAAATTGAACTAGAATTTAAAAATTGTAAACAATATACAATTTACATTTGAAAACTATAACTACAATTTTAAAATGTTTTAAAAATAAAATTATACATAACATATCATGTTACAAAAATATACACAAATTAGAACTAAAAAAAATATTATTTATACAAATTAAAATAAACAATTTTATTAAATAAAACAATTTACACACAATATTGTAAAATGCATAACTTTCACAATATAAATCGGATTTCAACAAAAGGAAAAGCAATATTCTTAAAATTAAATTTATTTTCGTAATAAAAGATAAAATTCAAATATTTAAATTTTAAATTTAAAAGTCAAAGTTTGACCATATTGACCAAAATTCACATTTCTAAAAAATATTCTATTTATTCGTGTTTGAAATTATAATTCACATAAAAATCAAAATTTATATTTAAAATAACAAAATTTATTCATTTTAATAAATAAAATAAAGTTTTTAAATCAAGAATTTAAATGAAAATAATCAGAAGATAAAATTAAAATAATCACAAAATACAGGGTTGTTACACTATCCCCCACTTAAAACTTTTGGTCCCCGAAAAGGAATGACGTACGGGAAAACACAGTAAAAGATAGAATGAAATAGGATTAAGACAAGATGACAAGAAGATTAAAATTATACCTGATAACTGTTGTTATAGGTAAGTTTAACAAGGTGGAGATGATCTTAGACACGAAGAAAATCCTCCAGAATCAAGAACACAAGCACGAAAAAAAAATCCTCTAGAATTTGGTTCACCCTTTCCGTTTGACCGTCGGTCTATGGATGGTAAGCAGTGCTCAGATTCAAAAATGAGTACCAAAGATTATTAAAGATTATTGAAAGATTTCTAAACAGACTGGTATAAGCAATAGCCTCCCCATTCTGTAGCAAGATAAGGAAAATAAGGACAACCAAAAGATGGTTTTTAAAATTGGCATTAAATTTCAACGTTCGCTCGTAGCATCAATGGGGACTAGGTTTCACCCTTCAGTCGCCTCCTTCTTTTATCTTCCTTCTCCTTGAATCGCCCAACCCTTTTCCTTCCTTTCGTGCTTCAATCTTCTCCTCTCTCTTAACCTAGTTTTCCTTGTTGCTTCTCTATCCTTTTCATTGCGTTCGCTTGCCACTATTCCGCTTTCTTCCTACTACCTATATCCTCGCTTCCTGTTTGCCCTTCTTGTTGCTCCATCTGTTCTCTTGTAACCTTCCTATGCTTCCCAAGCCTCTCCATTTGCCTTTCACTGTGTTTACAGTCTTTTCTTTGAGTTGGTATTCGGATTTGGTATGAGCTTTGCTCAACAAGCTAGGGATTCTACGTGCTGTGGTGCAATCAGGTGGTGCTTGGCGAGTTTTTTGTGATAGGTGATTTGTTGGTTGGGCTTTGGTGTCGCTATGTGCTGGTAATTTGGCACCATTGGTTTTATTAGTTCTTGCTATGTGTTTGGAGTTTTAATTTGTCATTTTCCCTCTGTTTTTGCACCATGGTTATTTTGGAGTGTATGTTCGGCATGTCGTTCTTTTCCGGTTTTGCTTTGGTTGCTCGATCTGAGTGGTTTTGGTTTGTGTACCCTCGTTTGATACTTTGGTTTCTCATTCCTTCAATACTGCTCCTTTGGAATTGCTTGCAGCTTGGAGTTTTGTCTTTGATTGTCTCGTCTCTTGTTCAAGGTGGAGGCTGTGGCATTGTGTTTGTGAGTATTTGTGCTCCTGATTATGCCAGCATTGGCTTTTGTGATATTTTGGTTCGTTTTGGTAATATCCTTGTGTTGCTAATGGTGGATTGGTTGTCCAGTTAGCTTGGTATTTTAGTTGTTGATGTAATTGTTCTTGTTTTCGATGTGCTTTTGTCAACGAGCATCTATACTATATTATGATGGTTTAGCGTGGTTGCCTTGTGCAACTTGTTTTTTCACCCTGCGTGGTGATTGTGACTACCATGGGTAGCTTGTATTTGTAGTTCGGATGTGTTGTCCAACTCTTGTGTTGTAATCTAGTTTAGATATAGTGGTCGGTCCACTTTAAAAACCATGTATTTGTTGATAGGCGTCCTGCTTATCACCTGCTTTGTATTGTTTTATTATTTTCTATAATAAAAGTGGACGCTCCACTATAAAAACCGGCTGGCTGTGCCAAAAAAAAAAAGATAATAAATTTAAAATCCTGAAAATTTCAAATTAAATTGAAAATTACTTTTACATAAGTTAAATAAATCTTAACCATCTCTATTATCTTATCATCCAATTATCTTAAATAAACAATCTCTAAAATCATGGATTTGAAAAAAAAAATCATTTATTATACTCATAATGTACTCAATAAAATTAATTCTTCTTTATTCCTAATTAAAATTAAATGTATTCCTCTCAATATATCTTATCATCTATATTAAATATATTTACACTTATTATGACTACTTTAAATTATTCTTAGTTCCTTTAACATCAATTTATATTGTAAATTATTCCATTACCTTTTTTTCTCTATTTACCTCTGTTAATCTTTTTATAACTAAAATTTAAGTGTATAACATTTATTGTAACCACCCAAATTTTATTTATAAAATCTCTTTTTATATTGTATATTATCCGATTACATGTTCAACTTCTGTATAATTTAGGTCAGTTATATTGGAATGAAATTGTGTACTATACAGATAAAACTTTCCAATTCAATCATTTCAAGCTTGAATATTTATCCAAATCTTGAAATTATACTTGAAATTATCCTTCAAGATAAAATTTAGGAATTAAATTTTTGATAAATTCTAAACTATTTAGAGATAAATAACTGCACATATACTATAAATATATATCCACTCAAATTTAAATCATATATCAGCATATGTTATTAATCCTATCTTATTTCAGAAACTTAAATCAATTAAATTCCCCAAATCAAAACTGTAGTAAGACTACAGAAAAGTCTCTTCACTTCGAAACTTGAAAATGAATGTCGATGATGCTGCCGTCATCATCGAAGTTATTTTCCAGTGACAAAGAGAAGAGCACTAATTTTAAACTTTAAAATTCTTTGGAATCTAATTTCTATTCAAAAATACTTGAAATAGTGTATCCTTTAAAACTTTAAATATAAGGTTTGAAACCATTGGAAATTAAATTCTCAAATTCTTGTTTTATATTCATTTTAAATTTCCAAATAAATTTATAACCATGTTTATAGTTCAATTATTTATATATGAAACAAGAGAAATGATATATAGAATCAAACATTATTTCTTAACAACCAATTCAATAAAAAAAATACAGAAATATATTCATAATATAGTTACACAATTTATTTCATTACTAAATTTGAAAAACCATATTGTGTCAGTTTGCTCAGTTCAAGTGTTTTGGAAATCTTATCGATAGCGTTGATCAAACGAATCAGTCGAAAACCTAAATCATCATCAACAACTCAAATAACACAGTATATAAAACATTTTAAATATTAGTTTACAAATACACTTCAAGAATGATTTGAAGATAAGTTGGAAACAAAGATGAGATGATTAAATAATAGAATAGGAAGATGAACAAGCTTGTATAAATCGCGGGTAACCTTAACCGGGTCAACCGTGACTTAAAGAATAAGATCGATGTGGATTTCTAGGGTAAATCTACATTTGGTCTCAAGAGATAGAGTTTGGAATTATAAGGGATACTAGCATCTAAACCGGAGATATAAAATCTCTGGTGAATCGTTGCTGTTGCAAAGGAGTTTCACCACTTTACAAATCAATTTGAGACTGACGGGACCGCCGACTCATTATAGAGATCATTTGAAGTGGAGTTATGGGATACTCCAGAGTCAAAAGAAGACGAATATTGAGGGACACGAATGGATTTTGTAACCGCAGGGAACGTTTCAAAATTCAAAGGAATCGAGTCAAAAAGAAGGAGATTCAAACTCGAATGAAAGTGATTCTGTAAATATATTTACCATATATGCTAAGTTTTTCCTAGAGCCACCAAAGCTCTGATACCAAATGTAACAACCCGATATTTTCAGCCATTCGCATCCGCACATGTCAGACTTGAATTGCTCAAAATACTGCATTGTAAATAAAATTTGGCAAATCTCAAAATATACAGTAAATAAACAATCACAGATATAGAGTAAATAATAATGCAGCGGAAGTAAAAGAGATAGTAGTTCATGAAGCTACTATACATATAAGATACATAGAGTTAAACAAGATACAACAGAAGAGTAACAAGATACATCAGGTACAAATCAGAATATATCACTGAAATCACTGGATACAGAAAGCAAAATAGATGGCTGGATCTTCAAGGAAAGCTCAAAGTCCGAAGGTGAGTCTTGAATGCTGAATCACTCAGTCTGGCTCGAGCGTGAAGCAAAACACAAAACACTCGAGTCAGGACATAAATACTTATGAACTGTAAATCAACTCAAGTGAACGGTAACAAAATGCATCAGTAACTTAAAGGATGCTTGGGATCGTCCATGCTCTAAGGATCCGTTAAACTATTTACTATGTAGTAATATTGCGCTATTATAATAATCTTTATAGTAAAATAAACTTACTTTTAAATAGTGTTGAAGGGTTAACCATATAGCCCTCAACACGTAATAGTCCCAGTAGTCCATCCAGTATCAGCGTACCTCCAGATCGGGAGGCTACCCTAAATACTCCATGGGCTACGGGAGAACAACAAACTCGTAGAAAGGCTCGCTATGGTAGGTGATACGGCACACAGGGCAATGCCAGGGTAGATATACCAATTATGAACACGGGCTGGTGGTAATGTAGCAGCCACATACGCCCACCTCGGAACACACTCCCAAATCAAAATCGGAGGATGGCAATCAAATCAACCACAAGTAAGAGTATAGTGTCGAAGAAATTTGTCTGATAGGAGGAATGACCTCACTGGCCCGAGATCGCTCCTGTTTTAGCCACCTTATGCCAACTCACAGGAGTTCGGTCCACGTAATATACCTAAAAAACGTCGCCACCATCCTACTTCATTCTGGAATCTCCACCGCCTACACGGTTATAAAGTGGTTTTCGGAGTTGGTAGAGAGTATGACAACTTTCGATCCTGGTCCATTTAACAACCAAACGTAATTATAACGCCGTGGTCATTTCAAAATAATTTATACTTCAAAAATCAAATCATTTCATTTCAAAACTATATTCCTTTCAAAATAGTTTATACTTCAAAACCAACACCATTCTTACTTCAAAACTATATTCAAATCAAAATAGTTTATCATTTACATTTCAAACATATACTTACTTTCAAAATCATAATACTTTCGAAGTTATAATTTTTTTGAAACCAAAATACTTGAAATCATTACACTTTGAAAATCATAACATTTCGAAATCATACATTTGAAATCATGGGACATTCGTTTAATCCAAATTTTCAAATTTCCAATTTAATTCAATTCAAACCATCAGTTTCAATTCAATTCAGTTTCCCAACAAACCATTTAAATCCTATCAGTTTCAAATACAGATTAGATCCACAAAATAAACTATTCAATTTTTAATATATTTCAAAGCTTTAATATAACTCATATTTTCAAACTAAATTTGAAATCTCATATATACATATATATACATATGTATCAAATTCACTTTCATATTATTTAGCTTTGAATTAACCACTTAATAAAATACAGTATCATTAAAATAGGCCCTGAATTACAAGTAAACTCAATATCCCTTCATGCTAATATAAACATCAAATATTCATTCATCAAAATCAAATATCATTCCAAGTTCACATTCTTTATCAAAATAAAGATTATGTCATTCAAAACCATTTCAAAATCATTTCCTTTCAAATCCTTATTATCATATCATTATTTGAATTCAAATTCGAATATTCGAATTTAAATAACATTTTAAAAATCCAATATGCCATTCATTTATTATTCCAAATATCATTACAAAAGACATTTCAAAATTTCATTCAAAAATTCATTTATCTCATTACATTTCATTCCATTTAACACATAACAAAGTAAACATTACTTAAATTCAAATTCAATTTAAATCCAAAAAATTTCAAATTTATATATTAAAATATATTCAAAACTCCTTAAATTTCACAAATAATCAATTCCAAAAGTTAAATCATTTAACACTTTAAAATATAACTCAAACAGTGTTAAAATCTATAATATTTCAAAACATTGTCAAATTATAGCAACGACGGCATTTATAAAGTGCTATCATAGCTTATAGTTTCCCAAATAGTTTAGTTCAGGAACGACGACATTTATAAAATGCCGTAATAGATATTTTGTTATTTCAAACATAGTTAAGTTCAAAAACAACAGCATTTTAAAAATGCTTTCATAAAACTACAGCATTTTAGAAATGCTATAAATAAAATTCCTGATTTTATTATAACTTCTCAAAAAAAATAAAACTTCAATTTTAGCAAATTTTAAACTTATACGTCATATTTTAGGCTTCTAAACTTTCACATTTAAATGACTTTAACATATGATTTATCACAATAAAATTTTATAATTGAATATCAAATTTTAAAAACTTAATTCATTTGTTAAGTCAAAATTCACTGTTTATTAACATATACATTAAATGAAACTTAACATTTTACTTTAAATATCATTTCAAAACTTTAAATTAAATTTCCATTATTTATTTACATTTTAAAAATATAATTTAAAGTCAAAAATCACATTTACTTCAAATTTACATACTTAAATTCACAAATTCAAAACATAATATTTAGCTTTCTCAAACCATAAAATATATATTTTTAAATCAAATTTCATACTTTTAAAAATACATATCTTAGTAAAAATCATTTAAAAATATACCACGGGGTCTGTATATAATTTTCTAACCTAGGTCAAGTGATACGGATATATATCATTTCAATCCGCAGTTTAAAAAGAAAACCCAGGTTCTATCATTTCAATTCCGCAATCCCAAGTAAATAAAAATAAAAATCGCCCAGGCCTATCATTTAAGCCCATAACGAATTTTCCATATTCTAATGTCCATTCGGGTATGTATCATTTCAACCCATAGTGATTCTATTCTACAAGGAACTTGCTATGTGATCATAAATAAATAAATAGTATAAACAATGTCAATGTCACAATATAATGTCATATATCATATGTCAGGTGATAAATAACAAAGTTAACATGGTAATAACATGGCATATCATATCATATCATCATCATTTACTTGCATAACATTTTAAATTACTAAACACTTGTCATCAATTCACTATTTCATAAGTAAAAATGTCAGAGTGAGAAAGACACACCTTTACAAGCTAGAGTTAGTAAATAAAACTACACGAATAAATTCCAAAAAGAACGATACGGCATGACACGGCACGACTGTGATTCAAGTGAGAGGAAAGAGCCAAGATAATGATCTTGTAACAACAAATAAACAAGACATTGTAAACATATAATTACAATGCAAAAATATCATTGAAACAACTGGAAATTGAAATTAACAAAGGACAAAATGATTTGACCTTTCTTTAACCATTCAAGAGCTTGGTCTAGGAGATTCATATGCACAGCCATGATGGTGCTTTGGCTCGGGTTTGGCATCAAAACTCATGGCTATGCAAGGAGATGAAGATGGTAGGTGTTGCAAAGTGAAGAATGCAAAGGCCAAGGCAAAAGAAAGGGTTTGAATGCACCACTTGGCTCGGCTTGGTCATCATAGGGCTCGGCCATGCTTAGGTCAGGTCTGGACATATCTAAAGTGGTGGCTAAAGGAGGTGTAGCTGCTGGTGTTGGTGGCTATGGGGGTGGCCGAAGTGCATATGAAGGTGAACGGTGATACATGAGCTCGGCAAGCAAGTTTTGGTGGAGTGGTTTGCAAATTTTGTGGTGATGCATCAAATGGAGGTCACGGCCTCTCATGATTAGAGGAGGGGGAGCGGTTGCTGTTGTAGATGAAGGAGGTGATGGTCAGTGGAGTTGGTAGAGAGTGGGGTCGAGCAAAGCTAGAAGAAGAGTAAGCAAAAATCAATAGAAATAGAGGAGAATATGAGAAAAGAAAAGCCAAAAAAACTTTCAAATATTTTCAAAATTTGGCATGGCCGTGAGTTTTGAGATGAAGATGAGTTTCACATGTGAATGAGAAATGAAATTCACGGCTAAGAGATAAGGACTGAACGGCCAAAAGTTAAAAATGAAAAGCCAAAGAGAAATTGAAAGGACAAGTAAATGAAAAGTCAAGGAAAATGAAAAGGTTTGTCTTTTGAATTTCAATTTCTTTTAAATCAAAATAAACTAAAATAAATCAGTAAAAATAAAAAAAAAGTGAGAAATAAAATAAATAATTATTTTAAGGAAAAATTGAAAATAAATAAAGAAATAGTTATTAAATTGAACTAAAATTTAAAAATTGTAAACAATATACATTAACATTTGAAAACTATAACTACAATTTTAAAATGTTTTAAAAAAAAATTATACATAACATATCATGTTACACAAATATACACAAATTAGAATAAACAAAAATATTATTTGTACAAATTAAAATAATTAAATAAAACAATTTACACACAATATTGTAAAAAGCATAACTTTCACAATACAAATCATACACTACAACAAAAGAGGCATATTACAACGGTGGAACACAGTTGTAAAAGGTGGAACAACAGTCGTATTTTAAGAAGTTGTAAAAGACTATCAATTTTTTACAACTGTGTTCTTTAGTTGCATATAACCGCTGTGATATTATATATTACAATTGTTTCTTACCCCTGTAAATAACCATTTTACAACTGTTGGTAACTCTTGTAGATATGTAACATTTCGTGCTGTAGCAGGTATGACAACTGCTGGATAACTGTTGTAGTTATCTACTACAACTGTTATTCACAGTTGCAATTAATCTTTTTACAATAGCAGTTATAGATTATAACATTCGTCATATAGCAGGTATGACAACTACGTGGCCACCGTTGTAGTTTTCCCTACTACAACTGTTACACGCAGTTGCAGTTTAGTATGTTCTGCGACCTCCTCCACGGTTGTAATATACTTTAATTACAACCACATCAATTGCAATTGAAACCCAAAAATATAATTGCATGCACCATTTAATAATTTACCAAAACTATAAATATACATAACTGAATCAAATTCATTCAAAAATATTAATATTTATATAATTCTAACAAAACAAAATACATACCAAATAAAACAATCTAAAGTATTTGTTCACATCACCAACTAAAACAGTACCAAAACAACATTCTCACTTAACCATTCCAAAATAGGATACAACACAAAATACATAAGAAAGATAAAGTTTGTAACGCAAAACACATACCCTAAGGGAATACACTAGTCGAATGCAACGAAGTCATTATGCCAAGCCACGGTCAATCCAACTGCTTCTCCAATAGTACACATCTCGGAACTCGGCCTCCACAAGAAAGCTTCCGTATCCACCGCCGCATCAACCCAAACTTTACAACCATCTGGTCCTAGTTTTTTAAAATGCACCAAACAATCAGGATCAGTGGATACTACCTATTAACGCTAAAAATTGAACGCTAACACCCCGGTGTGAGTTGAAATAAAGTGAAAGCACCACACGTTAACACGGGACTTAGACATAAGCAGAAAATCACAGAGAAACAGTAAAAAGACACAGTTTTTATAGTGGTTCGGCTTCAAGTTAAGCCTACGTCCACTTTAATCTTCTTTTATTGTTGAATCGGTTACAACTTTACAATAATCTTCAATTACAACAATATAAAGACAAGTAGCTAGAACTCCGATGTAGAAGAACTCTTTAGATCCATGTTAAATGTGTTAGATTTCTTCTTGAAGTTCAATGAAGCGTCTTGTGTGTTTGAAGTGTCGGGTGAGTTGACAAAATAGCAGAGTATAGGCGTTCCAGAAATGAGCCAAAAGTCCCCTTCCAGTTGGAATAGGTGCTGTATTTATAGAGAATTCCTGGGCAAGGCATAGGTCATGTGCGACCTAGGGTAGGTCGTGGGTCGCAAGCGACCTAGTGGATACGAGCTACGGCTTAACTAGGTTACACTGGGTTGATCTGAGCGAGTTAATAGGTCGTGGGCGACCTTGGATGGATCGTAGGTCGCCAGCGACCTAGGGGATGTGAGTCACGACCCAACTTGGTTGCACTTGGCTCTTCTGCACTAGTTAATAGGCTGTCGACGACCTAGAAAAGGAACGACTTAAGAAGCAGTTGCATGGGAGGTTACCTCGACTTTGTTTAGCTCGCTAGGTCGTTATTACCTTAAGTCATTAACTCGTTGGCTCATTAAGTCGTTAGGCTCTTTAATCCGTTAGGTCGCTAAATCCAATTAGCTGCTAGGTCGCTTCACACTATAGGTCGTTAGGTCACTTATGTGCTTAAGTCGTCAAACCTCTTTACTGTGATAAGCTCATTAGGTTGTTAGGTCGCATGTGGCCTTAGGTCGCATGTGGCCTTAGGTCGCTAGGTCGCTCCATACTTTAGGCTGTTAGGTCGCTCCTCCTCGTTGGTCAGGTCGCTCTCAAAGAGGAGTTAACACTTGCCCCTCGAAGTACATGCCTAGGTCGTAGGTCGTGTGCTTCGATCTAATCCCGCTAGGTCGTGAGCGACCCAAGAGATAACTTAACTCATACGCTCATTTGCTTCTGCCTTATATAACCACTAGCTCGTTTCTTCCTCTTCACTTAACTGTTTTGATAACTCACTCTGCCATTAACAAAACTTTGAGCTAATCAGTCGACGATTCATTCTTGCTATCACATTGCGTAAGTGAATTCAACTTTTATCCAACTCACAATCACCATCGAACCATGAATTTTCATCTTCTGACTCCAGTCCAAATCCATACATCGCGTTCCACTTTCGAGCCATGTTTGTGATTGGTTTTCGATCGCCATCGGCCATGTTGTTGTTGTGATGCATGAGGGCATAGCAGCGCGCTGGATTTACGATGGATTTGAGATGATCCGCGTCGGTTATAGGTGATTTGATGGAATGGGTAGATATAGGTTCTGCTGAGGGGATGGTGGATTTCGTTACTTAGGTGATAACGGGTTGACGGGTTACGATAGCGAGCTATTGGGTAGAGAGGAAGCTAGCGAGCTACTGAGTGCTGAGGAATGTTAATGGGTTAAGGGAAGTAAGGCATTGCGGTTTTGACAGGAGATAGCTCGAGATTGCTAAGCTACATCAGAGGCGAACTAGGGTATTTGAGCGACTTAAGAGCCTTAGCGACCTAACACACTTAGCTGACCTAACAACTTGCGACTTAAATGGCCTGCGACTTAACTTCTTAGGTCGCGCTTGTATTCAAGCGACCTAGGACTTAGATAGATTCACCCTGCCTTGTCTTGAGCTCTTTAGCTTGAACCGGGCGACCTATGACTTCTCGGGATGTAACCCTTAGGTCGCATATATGCCCTAGCGACTTAGAACTTAAGTGAATTTGCTCTGCCTTGATTTGAAGCTTTAAGACTTGAACTCCTTGACTCGGACTGCGACTTAAGGCCTTGAACAAAACTTGAAAACTTCAAAATTCGACAGAACTTGACTGTATTTCCAACTTGAACTGCTAGAATGAACTGCTTGAACTTTGTTGCACTTCTTTACAGATTACACTAACTTACAAGCAAAGAACCTGTTAAATACAACATTTGTAGAAAACTAGGGCGAATATAATGCCATTGATTGCCCACATCGAATGACAGATTAGTCGATAAAAGATAATCAACTTAAAGAAATTATATGAAGTGCTATGAATCAACAAATTCAAGTGAAGTATTAAAGAAAAGCAATACTAATCAATTAAAGCTGATTTGTTTGCATCAACACTGCACTTGTATTTCAGACTTAAAGCAATAAATCCTGAAACTTTATAACTGACAAATGTCTAATTAGTTTAATTTCAGTCATATTTGCTTGTTGTTTTATTAGTTTTGCACAACACTTCACACATTTAGGAAACGTGCACCTTCACATTTGAATATCCAGTTCCTTGTGTAGAATGTCTTCTCATCAAGAGGAAGTGGTAGGACAAGCTGGAGAGGCCTTCCAGATAGCCATTCCACTGCAGAACCCCCCGGAAAGAACTCCGACTACCTTGACTCAACGGGTGTTTAACCAATTACGCATTCAGTTCGGCAGTGCTGAAACAGATGCTTTACTGCCCAGGCCAAATGATACTGCCGACAGTCCACCTCGTGGCTTTGTCGCTGTTAATCGCCAGATGTGCTTAAGTGGAGCAATTCCTCCTTTTAATGATTTTCTTCGAACACTTCTCCTTCGGTTGACCATCTCTCCATTTCAACTGCATCCTAATGGCTACGCCATCATAATGGGGTTATGCGTTCTATTCAGGAGGACACTTGACCGTCTTCCAAGTTTCGAAGAAATTTGCTACTTATGCACATTTTCAAAAAACAAAGATCGCCCTTCCATTATTCTCGTGAGATGTGCTAGAAATCGTAAACTTATCACGGATCCTTCTGAAAGCGCTCACGGTTTCTTGAATCAATTCTTCTTCGTTCGCTGCCCCCCAGGATTTTACGCCATCTGGAGAGTAGGAAGTAAGATTACTCATTTTTATTCTTTCCATTCCTGAGCTTTTCGAGATCCGAGTTGCTAAGTGCTAATTTCATTCTTTTTTTTAGCACTTCCTCCTCCTTCTAGAGATCCCAGCCACAAGTCGATTTTTGAAAGACTTAATGCTGTGGCGGCTGAGGAAAGAAGCATTAAATTTTTGCTGAAAGATGAATTTCTACACCAGTTCGGACTTCTACACTCTTCCCGCTCTACTCATCCTCATGAAGTTCTCGATTCTCCGACAAAGACTCCAGATGCCCAAGTTTTCGTCGAAGAACTTACACCGAAAGAACCTACTGTTGAGGCTTCACTGGTGAAGTATTCTACTTCTATTGACGTTGCGGGGTCGTCTGACAAATTTGCACTTGCCCCAGTTACTGAGGAAGAGGAACCCCTTCAACAATCCGAGAAAACTGGTGATGAAGGAGGTGAGGGGAAGAGCCCTACTGGGCTTGACGGTGACGATATCTTTGAGGGCTTGAGCGACCTGCTGATTACTTCACAGGAGCTCTGTAAGGACGATACCACTTCTATTAAAGTTATTTCTCCAGTAGTAGAAGCTACATCTGTCTTGCAACAAACTCCTTCAGCCCAAGAATTGACTCCTGCTCCAAAGTCCACCGTCACTCCTCAACCGAAGAGCGGTTTGTAGTTTGACGCGCGTAGTTTGCACGTTACACACACTTAGGATTTTTCGGCACTTATATGCACTTAGTCTTTTGTACTTTGAAGATTCTCAAGTTATGTTTCTTCTTCAATTTCAGGTTCTCTAATGGGTCGTAGCGGTTCATATTATGATGATTTCCAATGCTACGGAAGACGTGACTCTTACGATCCGCGGCGGTATCTTCCTGCCCTAAGAGAAACTGATGAAGAAAGAGTTGCCAGAAAAGCTCGTGAAAGACTAGCTTATGAGGAGAAGCGATACGTAAGAAGGGATGATCGTCCTGACATTCACTCAAGGGATGATGATTCCCATAAAAGGAAGTCCCACGATGACAGAGGAAAAGGTGATATGGTTGATGATCTAAGCAAACGAGCTAAGCTCAGCGAAAAATCGGCGCCAGCAATTTCTGAAAAGCCCACTGCTTCCATTTCTCTAGAAATCCCTTCAAGCTCTCCCGCCCTCAAAGGAGCTGATATCCAGTCAGTCATTAACAGGCCTCAGTATCAAGTCAGGAATGCTCCGCCTGTGCTACAAAGTCGATTTCCAAACTGGTGCTTAAAAGGAGTACGCTTTGATCTCGACTTAGTTCCAATCGACAAGCCCACCATGTTGCGAAATCTTGATGCCATTAAAATTGACATCGAGAGAATGACTGGTTGGCAAAAACTTGTCGACGAACTTCAAAGTGTAAATCGCGCTAACCTTGAAGCCATGTTGACTATGGAGAACGACAAATCTGAATGGAAGAAAGTTCTCGAACAGCACGACACTGAGATGAGAAGCATTGCTGAATATAATGAGAAGCTTGAAGCTGAAGTCAAGCAAGTTAAAGATGAACTTACTGCCTCTTCGACTTCTTTTACACAAAAGGAAGAGGTGCTTCAGAAGCAGGTGAGAGCTGCCCATGCTAGTCAAAGAGATGCCGAGGCTAGACTTGAGGCACAGGAGCATACTTTAGAGAGTTACCGCACTGATGTTGTTCAGTTGCGACAACAAACCAGCACCCAGGACATAGAGATCGAGATGGTAAAAGCTCGACTTGCTAGAGTTGAAAAAGAGCATGATGAGGTTGTTGCCGGCAAAGTAGCAGCTGAAGAATCTCACAAGGCGGCTAAAGCCAACATCAACTCTACTTTATTCGATTTTTACATGCATAGCGTCCTAGGGCGTGGTAGCCTCTCATTTTTGGGCCCTAAATATGAAATCACTTTAGCCGAAGTGGGGGAAGCTGCACTTGATATGTTGGGAGGCGCCGGCTATTCTGAAGCAGACCTTGAGGCGCATTATTTAGATGATGAGGCACGTGCCGCCCTTGCCAAGGGAAAAGAGCAGCTTGCTAGAGAGCGTGTCGGGAAAGCAGCAGGAGAAGATTTAAGGACGGTACCTTCAACCAACCCGACTCATCCTTCCACTTCAACTGACATTGACATTACCGGTTCTAGCTCCCACTCTCCGATTCCTGCTAAAGCTGATACTGGAATTGCAACTGCTCAAACTGAAGATGAGCATCAAGGAAGCGCTGAAGCGCAAGATTTTGAAGTTGACGTGATAAAGCCAACTTCCCCAGGTAACTTCACCGTTGAACCAGCTCAAGTAGACTGGTTGTTCGTTTCACATGAGTTTGACGAACTTCTTGATTATTTCTTAAATCTCAACGAGCCTCTATCTCCTTTCTTTGCGGGAGATACTAATATTTTTAACTTTTCTTCTTCTGTAGCGAAAACGCCAAGTGTTGCACATACTTCTCCTTCCCCAGCTGTTCCTCCTCCATCCCTTCAAGTCACTCCTGCTTCTAAGCCGGGATCGCAGGAAGAACTAATAGGAGCCCTTCAAGGCTTGGACGACCCGGCCGCTTCGCAAGAGCAGAAGGCCGAAGAACTTGGAGGAGGCGACATATCCCCGGAGCGAACTATTTCTGATGAGATAAAATTGTCTGCACTTGTCACTCCGGAAAGTGAATCTTCTTTAAGGAGGAAAGGGAAGCGTGCCTCTTCAAAGAAGAAAAGGAGAAGCACTTCTGTTATTGAAAAGGAAGCGGAAGTTGATCCAGCAGTAGCTCTCTCTCCTTCTTCCCCATCTCTTCCAACTCGGCTTGAAAAACTACCCATTAAGCCAGGTGAAGGCTCCAAAGGTGGTGGGAGAAAGAGTAATGAGTCCCGCTTTCCTTTCCTAGTTTTACTTTTTGCTTTTTACATGTATTGACCGAAGATTGTGCGGGTACCCGCCCCCGCTTGAAACCTGCATATGTAAAAAAAATTTATAGTATGGAATAAAATGATTCTTTTACATGTACAAACTTCTGTCTGTATTTAAGAATGCACTTATTCTTCTTTTTCACACAAGTTTTTTTTTTTATTTTCTTTGTGTGATGTTGCAGTAAGCCTGTGGTGTGTTGCTTGAGCATTGCTTTTGTGAATGCAACTATACTATATTGCCCCCATACCACGGTTTAATGCAATCTTTTTCACATTGGCATGATTTTGGAGAACAACTCTTCTGTTTCGAGAAGACTTCTAATCTTTCTTTGGAGAACAACTTTTCCAATTTAAGGAGGCTTGCATCCGTACTTTAGAGAGTAATTTTTCCCTTTTAAGGAATTATTTCTCTGATTTAGTAGAATGCGCCTCGTATTGGAGAAGTCTTCTCTTTTTTTGTAGGAAAGATTTCTTCACTTTAACTTTTGGATATGATCACTCTTCTCTTTCTCTTTTTTTTTTAAAAGAAAAGTAGTGAATTCTCATGTGCGGTGAAGTGGACTTCAAAAGAAGGCTTTGATTCGGTACTTCAACTTTCGGAGAAGAATATTCTTATTATGGAGAGATTGATCTTCTTTGAAGAGTAGGAGTATGCCTCTGAAGAGGGCTTTTCACATTTCAATGTTTGTGAAGTTTTATTTCAAATCTTGGTGAATTGTGCGCCTTCGAAGAGGTCTTTTTGTCTTTATTTTGCATTTCAACTCTGGTGAAGTGGACCTCCAAAGAGAGATTTTTGCACATCAGCTCCTGGTGAAATGTGCCTCCGAAGAGGGCTTTTCACACCTCAACGCTTGTGAAGTTTTATTTCAGATCTTGGTGAGATGTGTGCCTCCGAAGAGGTCTTTTTTTCATTTCAGCTCTGGTGAAGTGGACCTACGAAGAGAGATTTGTGCACTTCAGCTCCTGGTGAAATGTGCCTCCGAAGAGGTCTTTTCACATTTCAACACTTGTGAAGTTTTATTTCAGATCTCGGTGAAATGTGTGCTTCCGAAGAGGTCTTTTTATCATTTCAGCTCTGGTGAAGTGGACCTCCGAAGAGAGATTTTTGCACTTCAGCGCCTGGTGAACTGTGCCTCCGAGGAGGTCTTTTCACATTTCAACACTTGTGAAGTTTTATTTCAGATCTCGTGAAATGTATGCCTCCGAAGAGGTCTTTTTATCATTTCAGCTCTGGTGAAGTGGACCTCCGAAGAGAGATTTTTGCACTTCAGCTCCTGGTGAAATATGCCTTCGAAAAGGTCTTTTCACATCTCAACGCTTGTGAAGTTTTATTTCAGATCTTGGTGAAATGTGTGCCTCTAAGTAGGGCTCTTGCCTGGAAATTACTTTCTCATGGTTGGATGGACTCACAGGGCGGACACAAGTTACTTGGATGTTTGTTTGCACAAACTATCTCAACTAGTTAACAAGGTGCCTCCAGTCATTCCACCAATCTTTTTGTTGAGAAAGAAAATTTTCGTTTTCTGGCATGAGCTATCAGAGGTCTTTATCCTTCGAAGAGTTGTGCTTCCAAAGAGAGCTTGTGCCTCCGAAGAGGTCTTTTGCTATTCTTAGTCTGCTCGCCCATGTCTTTTCGCCATTTGCTCATATCAGCAACTCCTTGTCATCATTTTCAAGCACACATCCCTTTCTTTTGCAAGTAGTTCATTTTATCCAAAGAAGTGTACTTCATAGCTAATTGAGTTCGCAGGGGCAGACACGGGCTACTTAATCGGACGCTCGTTTGCTCGAACGATCACAATTCTTTAGCAAGTACCCACCTCCAGCAGAATCATTAACTATTTGCCTGAAGCGCTTCTTATATAGGATTTGAATCTGAAATTTTTGTGGCTTAACATTTTTTAGCTGAGTGGTGTCAGGGATCGCTTGGTCTTGCGATGGGTAAGCTTTTTTTTAATTGCCTGCAATATTAAATCGACATTTTAGCAAACATTCAAGGTATTTACGTATCAAAATAAAACAAGCATTTTGTAATGGTAAAGAACACAAGATTTATAGTTCCTATTATTGGCTTGCTTAGATTTTACAATGGCTTTTAATACAAGGATGATATATCTATCATTCTTTTACAAAATTAAAGCACAGCATTTAAGTAAAATATGGATGCAAGCGGTTGTTGTCCCAAGCTTTTGGAATTGGATCTCCGGTGCGGGGAGACTAGATGACATCATCTTGCAGAACAAGAACATTTTCCCCTTCCGGGGCTTGTCTCAATGCTCGAGCATATCTTCCATCTCATCCCAATTCCGGCCTGCCGGGTGAGGGCCTCCTATGATGACATTAATGATGGGCCTCTCGGATTCTTCCGCTGTAGTTCTTTTATCTGAACCGTAATGATGAGCGGGAATTATTTGCCCCTGAGTGGATGAGGATGGGTCACTCCTATTTCTCTTGACATATTGTCGAAGTTTATTCTCTTTTAATAGCTCCTCAATCAGATCCTTCAGATGGCGACACTCATTAGTGTCATGACCAGGCTGATTATGGAACTTACAGAACCTTTCACTCTGCATGGCTTTTTTTCCCAGCTTCAACTTGTGCAGTTTAGGATATTCAACATAATCCTTAGTTTCAAAGAAAATATTCTCTGGAGTATCGTCAAGGGAGTGAAATTTGGAGGTCCAAAGTCGCAAGTTTTCTTTGCGTTTCCCTGCTTTTTCCCACCATCATTCTCCCTCTTCTGTCCTCCGAATTCTCTTTTATTAAAAGCAACATTGTTATTCTGAACCTCGACCACCGCTGCTTTCGCCGGTACCGAAAGGTTTTCCAAGCGCATAAACTCTTCGGCCTTCTTATAGAATTTCTCAAGCGAATTTGGCTCCTTCAATTTTAGCCATTTTCCAAATTCACTCGATTTGTTTGTAGCTCGCATCAAGTAAGTCAAAATCATTTGCGGCTCTGCGTTGTCAACTTCTACTAAGGCTACGTTGAAGCGGTTTAAAAAATATTTAATAGACTCTCCAGGATTTTATTCGAGGCTGGACAATGACATTATGTCCTTGGCCTTTGTAGCGTACAGCCTGAACTGGTCCTTGAATTTCCGAGTTAAATCAGAAAATTGATTCACTGACCGGACTGGCAGCTTGGTGAACCACAGCAATGCAACCCCCTCCAAATGTACTGGGAAGTATCGGCACTTGATTTCATCCGTTGCCCTTGCCCCGGTCATATGCCAGTCGTACTTGTATAGAAACTGGTTCGGATCACTTGTTCCCCGATAAGCTGGTATAGTAGGAGGAACAAACTTCTTTGGAAACTCAGCTTTTAGGATTCTTTCAGTAAAAGGAGTCTTGCTTGGAGCGAACCCCCAATCCTTTTCATCTTCATTTCTTTGCATGCTTTCTTTCATGATTTACCGAACCATTTCTGAAAGATGTTCCTCATTGTTCAGAAACTCCACGGGACAGACGTTGGTCATTTTCTCGGAGGTTTTCCTGGGCAAGCCTTCATGGAGGGTTGACTGTGGCATTGAACCTCCAACTTGGGGAGATGCCCCCTCTGTGGTGTCGGCTGCCCCTTGAGGAATACTTTTCCCTCGAGGATTGTGAAAATCTTCAGCGAAGGTTCCCTCATTGTTCACTGGTCGAGTTTTAGCTCCAAGTAAAGCATTTATCCTATCCAACATTAGAGTGTTCTGAGCTTCCATTTGCTGATATAACCCAGAAACTACAGCATCCAACTCTGCTTGTGTGATTCCAGCATTAGGAGCCACTTGATTCGACTTGGGAGAAGTAACTGCGTTATCATTAGCGTTTTCGGATCTAGTAGACCTACTTCTTCTTCCAGAAGCCATGATTTTTGATAAACTTCTGGTTTTAAGAGAAATCCTTTCAACAGCCTTTTGTGAAGCAATGATGAAAGTAGCCTGAGTTGGTTCTCAGTGAAAGCACCAAAAATGTTAACGCTAAAAATTGATCGCTAACACCTCGGTGTGAGTTGAAATAAAGTGAAAGCACCACACGTTAACACGGGACTTAGAGATAAGCAGAAAATCACAGAGAAACAGTAAAAAGACACAGTTTTTATAGTGGTTCGGCTTCAAGTTAAGCCTACGTCCACTTTAATCTTCTTTTATTGTTGAATCGGTTACAACTTTACAACAATCTTCAATTACAACAATATAAAGACAAGTAGCTAGAACTCCGATGTAGAAGAACTCTTTATATCCATGTTGAATGTGTTAGATTTCTTCATGAAGTTCAATGAAGCGTCTTGTGTGTTTGAAGTGTCGGGTGAGTTGAGAAAATAGCAGAGTGTAGGCAATCCAGAAATGATCCAAAAGTCCCCTTCCAATTAGAATAGGTGCTGTATTTATAGAGAATTCCTGGGCAAGGCATAGGTCGTGCGCGACCTAGGGTAGGTCGTGGGTCACAAGCGACCTAGTGGATACGAGCTACGGCTTAACTAGGTTACACTGGGTTGATCTGAGCGAGTTAATAGGTCGTGGGCGACCTTGAATGGATCGTAGGTCGCCAGCGACCTAGGGGATGTGAGTCATGACCCAACTTGGTTGCACTTGGCTCTTCTGCACTAGTTAATAGGCTGTCGATGACCTAGAAAAGGAACAACTTAAGAAGCAGTTGCATGGGAGGTTACCTCGACTTTGTTTAGCTCGCTAGGTCGTTATTACCTTAGGTCGTTAACCCGTTGGCTCATTAAGTCGTTAGGCTCTTTAATCCGTTAGGTCGCTAAATCCAATTAGCTACTACGTCGCTTCACACTATAGGTCGTTAGGTCGCTTATGTGCTTAAGTCGTCAAACCTCTTTACTGTGATAAGCTCGTTAGGTTGCTAGGTCGCATGTGGCCTTAGGTCGCTAGGTCGCTCCATACTTTAGGCTGTTAGGTAGCTCCTCCTCATTGTCCCTTAGGTCGCTCTCAAAGAGGATTTAACACTACCGTTCCTTCTACAACAACTTGCTTTTGCCAACTCAATAATTTGCACTTTCTTGACTGATTCTGAACTTGTATATTACCACCATTTGAAACGTTGTTTCTACTCCGATGTGGCTGCAAACAAAAATCATAAACATTTAAGCTATGAGTTCAAAGTGTAAACAAAATTGAAAACTTCGATGTGATTGCAAACCAAAAGATGATGTGAACTGAAAGAATAACCATATGAATATGTATTTGTATCAACATAGGCAGCAAAAAACACATTTTCAAGATAATCAGACAACACAGTTGCCACAAAGTGGATAAGGAAACAAGGAGATAAAGTGACAGGAAGCTCTTTACAACTGAAATGTGTCCAAATCAAAATAGGAACATCTGATACCACTGGGTGATCAAATTTTCTATGCTTAATCATATTAATATTCAATGTGAAAGTAGCAGTACATGCTGAAGAAAAATATGCACTTCCATTCATAATAACTAACAGTACTACCAACTTCTGCTTTACAAGCCACCAAAGATTTACATGACTGTAGCCCCTTACGTCATTAAGCCATATGCATATAAACATACATCATTGACCGCGTACATCAATATCAATTTTTGGTGTTAAAGAGACAGTCAGATTAGACTTCTTCATATACATGGAAAAGGAATTGCAGTCTCTGTATATCGTGGCTAGTTAATAATACGCTGCAAACTTAAAAAAGATATTTGATAGAAAAGGTGCATTATTTGGGGAGAAGGACGTTGTATCAAAATCGATCAAGTCATTGAATGAAGAGAATAAATATAATAACGGTGCTTACTTTATTGGAATAGAAGAAGGTGATGATCCAGTTGTCAAGTCAATCCTATTTTAATTAAGTGCATAAGCATGCTTGATCATCCCATACTGAGCTACATACCTGAAATTACCGAAACACCAAGTTCCTACAGAACAAAAACATTAAAAAGCATGCTTAGCCAACCTATCATTCAAAACGATTAATATTATCAAAACTTGATCCTACAACTTTTTCTCTATTGGTAATTTAAACACAACAGTTTAGTGCAACATTTCTTCACAGAGTTTGATTATCTATTAAGGAACTATAATATATTAATAGCACCGGGGTACTGATATGAACCAATAGAATGGTTGCATAAACAAGTACCTGTACCAGTTGTACAATTATGAACCAATAAATCTTTATCAATGATACTGATATGAATCTATTCGTACAAAATCCTTTTTGCTGAAAATTTGGTTCACTTTAATTGGATGAAAATAGATTAGTTTCATTTGAGTTGTATACGTATAGAATACAAGAGCAAGATGACTAGAGAAAGGAGGTTAAAACATGAAATACCTCAAAAAGTAAGGACAGGTCATGTTCTAAGGCTAAAAACAGTAAGTTATATGTGTATATTTGTTCTTGTATTCAGCCCTATACACATTCAACACCACATACATACACCCAGACAAACAGCCGCACTCATGCACACACATCTACACACAAAGAATAACCTGCACTGCTTGAAACTGTCACACACATGTAACACTGAATAAAAGCAGCAAATTGAATGTAATAGCCTATCCTATTGGGCGGTTGGCATAAAGCTTATGAAGTAATTTATTTTTCTTTCAAATGACAGAGGCATGCTAAATATGAGGCAAAAAGTTTGCTGCTGTCATCTTTGATTTCTCATGCGGTAAGACTAAAGGTGGTATAAACGTAGCACAGATAACAAGTTCAAAAACCAACATCACAACACAAGCATGTAAAATTCAAAGATTATAACTTTTAGACATAAATATGTTCGTGTTTACTCACCTAAAACTGAGTTACCCTTTCTGCATTTCAACTTTTCTACATTCCAAGCAGTGGAAGCAGTATCTCCAGTCAATAAAAGCATGGGCTACATGATTTTTAGGTAGCCACATGACATTTGTGATGACAATAGATTGTTTGATGGCGGTGCAATTTAGTTCACCATCATCAAACATTGGTAAATTTAAATAAAGATTTGCAATTGCAAATAAGAGTTCAAGAAATCGGAAACTATGAAAGATAAACATAGTTGTTTCGCCAAATAATTTAGTTTTTCTTGTAATGTTAATAAATGTTAAATTAAATCCAATCAAGTTGTTTTTAGGTACAAAGAAAAATATTTTTAAAGTACGTGTTTTATTATGTGATTAGCCAACTTTAGATCATTATTCAGTGCATAAGGCTTCTTCTAGCCTATGCGGAATCTAAAGTTGGCAACTTGTATATGGTCTTTGCCCCTTCGTTATCAATAAATCAAACATTCATACAATAAAAAGAATATAGGTAAGTAAAACTCGCATTTGGGTTATTAAAAAGTAATTAGTTAGTACTACATTTAGTTCATTAATTATGTTAGGATATGACTTCAAAATCAGACAAAAATGGTTTAGTTAGAATAAACAAGTATCAAACCTGAGCTAGTTTAAGAATTTCATTGTGATCTTTGTTCAACTTTGTTGGGACTGATCTTATGAGCTTTTTCTCCCCAATAGAGATCACTTCAAAACCACTACCTAAGACATGTAATTGCATAAAAAATAAATCTCAACAATTTGTTTGCTTATTGAAAAGGGGCATTTTACTTGTGAAACAACAATAAAACTGTGAAATTAAATTTGAATTTTACTTTCAATTTACTTATTGCCCGAAGATAGTCATCTTCAGAGACTGCTTCTTTCGTAGTTTTCCGCCTCTGACGCAAAAGAGTACACAACTCCTGCAAGTTGATTAAACCTCCATTGTGGGATCTAGTTGCCAGGCATATGTCAACGATCTGGACACCTACATGTATTAATGAAATAATTAAACTATCTAGAAAAATATATTCTGCTGTCAGATAAGAATTGAAAATGCACAATTATAGAGCAAATTTCCCAAAATCTAAGACACAAATGAAAAGATTAAGAAATAACCAAATCAGCTATGAAAGTTAAATGTTTATCAACTACTATGTATCGCTCTAATATTACATTAACTGTTCGACCTTGCTTAACTATTCTTGTGCTTAACTATTGGACAACATGCTAAATTTAAGTGACAGTTGATTTTGTGAACCAAAAGGATATACACAATACTAATGGCCTAAAGCTCAAAGGCCAATTGTACTGACTACATACATACTAATCGTGTTATGTTAGACAAAACAGATATAAGGAAATACACATTAAACTGTGGTACATCAAGTTATGATTTTCTATACTAATACAACCATTTTGAGGCATTACAGCAATCACTAACTAACAGTAATATTGATAGAACCCGTAATGCAGCAGTTACTATAATTTCCATCATACAATAGGAAAAAAATGAACCCATTAAATATAAAATCCAACTACGGTTCATTAATTAAGCAAATACATAATGATGTAACATATATATTGTAATGATCCACATTTATCCAAAATGACGTGAAGTTCTAATATTCCCAGTTTTAAAAAAAATCAATTAAAGCTTATTGTATGTTAAAGTGAAATTAATGTTAAAGTGGTGATTATAGTTTTGGAAAATTAAGGTTGCACTGTTTACTATAGAAAAGGCACCATTACTCAACAGGTGCCATAAGAATCAGAACCAGAGTACTCAGCCTTTTCAACCAAAGTCACACATACATATACAAACATCTGTGATCATCATTTATAGATCAATTCGTAAATATAAGCTTACCTTCACAAGTATCACAAGTATGGACCTTCGGCACACAAGTATAAAAAAGAGCATATTAAGGCCTCTAATAGAGAAGATCCAGATTTTAACTCATGAATTTCAATCTAGTGGCTTCATCTATTTTTTAGGCGTCAGCTTTAGATTCAGTTTCGACTTTTAGTGGATATCCAAGCACAAGCACCAGAGATGTACAGTGCAAGGCTCTTCGATAACAGCAACGACGATTTAACTTGGTCATTTCAATTTCAAAACTCCAAATTGATAGCTTCGACATCGATTCAATCTTGAAGGAGATGCTGTTTGGGAACGCGAAAGTTTTTCTTTTCTCTTCGGTAGGAAACAGTGGAAACGAAAATTAAGGATGAGAGAAGGGAAAACAAAATTTTAAGTTATCAGTGGAGAGAGAGGGGGGGAGTGCTGATTATAGATAAAAAATTCGAGCCTAAAAATTTGGTTTTGGAGCCAAGAGGAATTTGGTTTTGGAGCCAAATTTAACATCCACTTAAAGAAGGCAAACTTAACCCTTAATCAAGTCAAATACTAGTACTAATTATACTGAGACTATATAGTATTTAAGCCAAATGTTAATTTCCTACGTTATATTACTTAGAAATGAATAATATATTAAACTCTAAACAAAACCAAACCTTAACCACTACCTTCATTGAATAAATTTCTACCAAAATAATCCAAAAGTAGAATATATTACTATATTTAATTCATTCAAAAGAAAAAACAACATCAATGGTAATTATTTCATATTTCAAAATAATTATTATTTATTATTATGTGAATTAAATTTTTAATTATTATTACTATTATTATTTAGCTTTAAATTTTAACTTTTAATTATAATTATTTATTTAATTATTATTTTTTATAAATTTTTTATTACTAATTATTAATTGTTAGCATTTAATGGTGAATTATTTATAAATTATTAATTAAATATTAATTATTTTTTTATTTATTATTGATTATTAGAATATTAATTAATTATTAATTAATAATTATTAAAAGGAATAATTTCATATTTAAAATTAATTACAAATTTTTATTATATAATAATAGTTATTAATTATTATATATTTATATTTAATTATAATTATTTAAGTATTATGTATTTAAAATTAAGTTCTTATTGATTATTAATTATTATCATTTTAATTAACTAATTATAATTATTACTTAATATTGATTTTTAACTTTTAATTATTATTTAATTTTTATTTTTAACTTTAATTATTATTTTTCATTATTAAAATTTATTACATATTAATTATTAGTTACTATTATTTAATAGCGGTTATTATTTATAAATTATAAATTATAAATTAAATATTTATTAATTACTAATTAATTACTAGTAGGAATTATTTCATATTTCAAATTAATTATTATTATTTAATAGTAGTTATTAACTATTATACTTTTTTTGGGCAAGGCCAACGGGGTTAGATGGTCCCCGACCATTTTATTGCAGCACCATAAGTAGTACACACATACAACAGTAAGCTAAGATCATGAAAAAACAGAGGGAAACAAAGTGCTACAAACACGTAGGGAAACAGGTACAAAAAACATATAAAAGAAAGTACCCATTAACTCTTAGCAGTTGAAAGACTGTGTTATCCTAGGGTCGAAGGAGAATTGAAGCATACCCAAAGTTTGCTTTATTTCATGCAGAACCCATTGCTTTTACTGAGAATCTCTCTTCGCATTAATGTAGTCAAATACCCTAACATTACACTCTCTCCATATAACCATGATAAAGCTCTTCAGCACTGTAGTAAACAGCCTCTTCTCCACCTGTTTACAACCGGTAATAGCAAGAATTTGATTACATTCATCCTGATTGTGGTTAGTTACATTATATCATCGCAAATTAGTCTTCACAGCAGTCCACATGGTCAAGATAACAGGGCATTCAAAGAACATATGATTAGCAGTCTCGGGTTGGTCTCTACAGAAAGTACAAAAAATGGAGATGTTCATTCCCATGGTTACGAGCTTGACTCTCGTTAGTATAGCTCGATTCAGTACCTTCCACATCAACAAGTTTTCACGCATACTACTATCCCTGTTCCAGATATGCTTCCACCATTTCCACTCTAGCCGAGATTTGTTCTTCATCAAGTATTCATATGCTTCACCAATTTTGAATTTACTTTTTTTCTCGCCCTATACAAGCTCTTCATTTGTAGAAATAAGTGGAACAAACTGCCTGATCATAGTCCATAAACGCTGAATTCTTCAGTTAGAAGAAAGAAACCTAAAACTATGATTAATATGAACAACATCCTTAACCTTAGCCATAGAGTGTATACCAGATTGTTGTAGTATTTCACTATGAGTCAAATGTCTTCTTAGTATCATTCCCTTATCTAGCCACATATCATCCCAGAAACTTGTATTGTATATTGGGTTGGTATTTATTCTAATGATCAGAAGAAAAATCTCCTTCGGCTTGAAAATACACTGCTAAGTCCAGCTAAGGTTTTGTGGCTTCTGCATGTTCCATAGGCTTCTAACTTTGATCACATTTCTTTTTGACCAATCTGCCTAGAGACTGTTGGTACAGTTATAGTATGTGTCAATATGCTTAGCAAAAGCAGCACGATTCCATTGTTCCATTGTGTTAAATTGAATATTCCAAGCCCGCCTTTATTCATGGGACGCTCGAATTTGTTGAATTTAATCGGTGCAATATATCAACCAAAAGTTTTTCCCATCCGAAGAGATTTCACAAATGCACTTCTAAACATTGTAACAAGTTTAAATGGTAGAACAAAAGTCCTAGCCCGGTACACCTGCATTGCAAAGAGCACAGATTTGATTAATGTAAGCCTACCTGCTTGACTGAGCTTCCTAGCTGTCCAACAATCTAATCTTGCAGTTATCTTCTCATATAAGGAAAGGCATTGAATAGTTGTTATCCTAGATGTTCAGAGGGGAAGCCCTAAGTAGGAAACAGTATTGTGGGTAGGGAACAAACCAGAGGCATGAGAGATTTCAGCAACTTGTTGTAAACTAACACTAGCAATTTTGATATCAGAATTTTTCGAATGTTTACCTTTAAACCAGTCATCTTGTAGAACTGATCAAGGGTATACATAATATTCTTAACTATGGTAATGTCCGGAGAACAAAATATCACTAAATCATCTGCAAACATCAGAGCAGAGATTTGAGTATCCTTGCAAGCATGATGAAGTTTAAAGCCTCCTTGTCTAATTAGCCTGTTCAACATTCCAGTCAGCAGCTCCATCACTAGAATGAAGACATAAGCTGATATCGGATCTCCCTGCCTTATTCCTTGATTACCACTAAAAAATCCAGCAGTCATACCATTAATATTGACAAAGAAGTTCGGAGTAGAGATACATTCGTAAATCCAAGAAATAAAATGAGGCGGAAAGTTCATGTACGCCATAATTCTTACTATACTATCCCATTGTAACATGTCAAATGCCTTCATAATATCGAGTTTCAACATTTCTTTGGGGGGAGAATTCTTTCTATTGTACCCTTTAAGCAGCTCATGAGAAAGTAGGATGTGGTCAAGTATGCTTCTTCCAGGCAAGAAGGCTGCTTGATTCTTGGAGATGATGGAAGGAAGCACTTCCTTAAGTCTAGAGCCAATTACCTTGGAGATGCATTTATATATGGTGTTGCAACAAGAAATGGGGCGAAAGTCATTCACATGATGAGCATTTTGAAGCTTGGGGATCAAAGCAATATTGGTATAATTGAAAGATCTGTAGATTTTGGCCTTCTTAAAGAAAAGTTTTATAGCATTACACACATCAGTTGAAACAAACGTCCAGCAAGAAGTGTAGAATTTAGCATTTAATCCATCGGGACCACCACACGAGTTTGCATTGAGAGAGAACGTTGCGTTTTCAATTTCTTCTAGAGTAACCTCTTTGCATAAAGTGGCGCAATCTTCAGCAGATAATCTAGGAAGAATGTCAGAAGGTATATCATCAATAGAAGGGGTGAAGTTGTTATCGTTGCCGTATAGGGAAGAGAAATGATGGACAAAAGCAGCTTTCACATCAACATCAGTTGTTTGAAGGACACCATTCTTATCGTGAATAGATACAATATTCTCTCTTCGTTTCTTATTCTTGAGACTTGCATGGAAGTAGGCACTGTTCCGATCTCCCTTCTCTCTCCATTTTATTCTTGATTTTTGCCGTGTCATGTCACTTTCTTTAGCTAACGCTTCATAATACTTCTGGGTCAGCATATTTTCAGGTGTTGCAAGATTTTCATCACTAGTATTAGACATCATAGCTGTCTGCACCTTAACCAGCTCTTCCTCAATCATAGTGCTCATTTTTGCTCCCTTACTAAATCTTTTAAACGACCACACTTTCAAGACCTCTTTCATATCTTTGATTTTTTCCTGCAAAATATATAAATGGTTACCATACTTAGTATTACTCCAAGAGGATAAAGCAATATTTTTAAAGTCAGGTTCAAGAATCCAAGAATTAAAAATTTTAAAATTTGATTTTCCTCTCTTGTCAGCTTCACGTAGATGAATAATTTGAGGAGAGTGGTCTGATAGGAGAGGCGGAGGATGGTTACTATAAAGAAGAGGTCATTTGTCAAGAGAAGTTTGGTTCGAGAATGCATGGTCAATCCTAGAAAAGTCCTATTGCCTAGCCGCCTTTTATTGTTCCATGAGTACCTCATTCCAACAGATTGAATAGGGACAAGATCAGCTTGGTAAATGGTATCAGAAAGAGGCTGAATTTCATTGAGGGAAAGGGGATTGCCACCAACTCTATCAGAGAGAATGAAACAACAGTTGAAGTCTCCGAAAATCAACCAAGGGTGGGAGGTCTGTCTCAGGGCAGGGATAACCGTAAGTAGTATGGCTCGTGCTGCAACAGTGTTGAAAGCATAGACAAAGGTGACATAGAAGTTGGAATTATCAGAGGAAATATGAGCATGACAATGAATTAGCTGAGGAGTGGAAAGGTTAGTAGTTAATTGGACATGAAGGGGATTGAAGAGAATCAAAATTCTACCATACTGTACTTCATTAAGATTATGGATGAAGCTCCAGTCAGATTTTACATAATTAGCTGCCTTGACAGTCAAAGCAAGATTTAACTTAGTTTCTAGAATTGCCAGAATCGATAACTGATGCGTGTTGATAAGTTGTCGACACTGATCAAGTTTGATGACGTGGTGACCTCCACGTATATTCCATGCTCCAATATTCGACATCATTGGAAATCACGAGCATTAAGCATTTCTATCTTCATTCTCCTAGTCACTGCTTGTGATGAGGATAAGTAGTTGGAGTTTTATCTGAAAGAGGTTTAACTAAACCTTTCGTTATGACATCAATGCAGGCAGCCAATATTGTAGATCGTGGAGTTGAGGGTAGTGGCGATGTTGGAGGGGTGGGAGGAGTTGTTGGATGTGGCGGTTTGTATGCATAAGGAGGATTAATGTTGGAATATGTATGGGTGGGGGATTTGACATTAACAGGGAGGGAAGTGTTTAAAGTGTTACCATTGATGGTGTCAGTCGTGCATGTATGTGCACATTTGTTCATGTCAGTTTGTATGCATTCAGCACTTTTGTGATAAGCTTTCTTCTTTTTACCCTTTTTATCTTTCATACCACCTGAGATAGGCTCCACTCCAAGTATACTCTTCTCATTTTTTCCACTTTCTTCATCCCCTATGATGTTTACTACTGGTCCTTCAAGATTATTAACTTTCTCCATCAATTGTGTATAGTTAACTGTCTTCACAAGTTTTGGATCTTTATAGGTTGTATTGACCTGCATTGATTGGACCTCCGCATCGTTACTTGATTGGACTACCATATTACTATTTGCTACATCACATTTTCCATCCTCTTTCAAAATCTCTTTATACGTCTCAGTAACTATATGTTCCTCATCCAGATCTTGTAGAGCATCAAATTTATTGTAAACCAGGAGATTATCTTCAATGTCATCATTTACACTAACACCAATTTGCACATTTCTTATGTCAATATCCACATTGTCAATACTTGTTAGAGTGTCAGCTGTTATACTCTCTTTTCCTACACCAAGTTTCACATTTTTCAAACATCGTTGCCCATTTTCCTGCTCAACAATTTCCCCCTCCTCAACGTTTCCATCCTCATCAATACTTTCCCTTGTTGCTACATTTACCTCTACTTCCTTCCCTGCTCTTGTTTGCTCCAAGCTATTGTTCTTCACTGAAAAGTCATTTGCTTTACTTTTCACACGTTGCCATTTTCTGATGTTCTGTTTCCTAATTGGTCTGACTTTTCGATGAACTTGGATGATCTCTGTTGCTTCTTCACTATCCTCCTTGCTGTCAATTGTTGTTGCTTTTTTATTACTTTTTATGCTACTTTTCTCCTTTTTATCACAACTATCTGTCGTGTGTCCAAATTTATTGCATTCAACGCATACATGCTGTCTCCATAGATACTGAACATTGATTTTCTGATAACCTCCTTCCACTAGCTTGACCATAAATTCCTCTACTAACTCCCTATCCGGTCTGACTTCAATCAGGCATTTTGCATAGCTCAACCTCTCCTGCTTTTCCGTCATTTCATCCATACACAACAATTTTCCCAAGTGGCTACAAAGCCAATTTATACCTAGTGGCGACCAGGCATAAATAGGTAGATTATACAAGTGAACCCATACTGGAACCGCAGTGACAGAACCGGTAACATTACTGACTCCAGCATCGTATTGTTTTATGATGAATAACTTATTATTCATAATGATAGGATCACTCTGAATAATTTTGTCCCTGTCGTCAGAACAAGAGAAGTTGAATAAAAATATGATACCATCAGATTTGACAGTGACAGAGCCTTTAAATCTCCAGATGCTCTTAAGTTTCTGAACTACCGCAGTATACGATAATGGCTTATCCAAGAAAAAACCAGCTATTGAATCCTTCCAGATCAAATCACCTACGGCAAGAACATCAGGTGGCAGCACTAACACATTATCTTCATACACAGGGAACATGTCAACGGGGATGTACTTCCCAGCGTTCTTGGGTTTACGCTTGAAAAGTGAAGTCCATTTCCGTTTACCTTGTTCTAGAGGGGGAGGAGCAACTGACTGAGTTGTGGGAGAAGAACTGACAGGAGGATGATAAGGTATTGGAAGGGGGTCAGGGGGAACATGAAGGGGATTATCAGGCAGAATAGCAGAAGGGACAAAAGAGGAAGAAGGTACAGAGTCAAAGAGTATAGAGGAGGAGGTTGCTTGACCAAGACAGATGGAAGAAGGGGGGAGAGGGTTAGATGATGATGGCGAAAGGGCAGAGACGATGGGAGAGAGGGGAAGCGCGGCTGGGTTGGCGTTGGGGATGGGAGGTGGTACGAATGAGTTGACGTTATGGAGATGGGGAGGTACTACGGAGCTGATATTATGGGTAAGGAGAGGGACTACGGAAGAAGAAGACATGAGAGGAACGTGTGATGTCTAATATTTACTATTATACATTAATATTTAATAATTATTATTATATATGTATTATTTATTAAAATAATAATTATCAATTATGAAATTTTTTATTTATCAGTAATTGTTTTAATAATTATCAAAAGTTAATTACCAAATATTAAATATTACTTCTTAATTACTAATATTTATTCTTACTTAATATTAATGTTTAGTATTGATTTTTAACTTTTATTATTATTTAATATTGATGTTTAACTTTTAATTTTCATTTAATATAAAAATATTATTATATTAATTATTAGTTACTATTATTTAATAGTAATTATTATTTATAAATTATTAATTGTTAACTAAATATTTATTATATATTTATTAGTTTTTTATTAGTTTTTTATTAGTTATTTAATTATCAATCATTATGTATATGTTGTCGATTATTAATTATTCAATATTTAATAGTAATTTTTGAAAACTAATTACTATTTATTAATTATTATGTATTAATTATTATGTATTAATTATTTAATAATGATTATTAATTATTAATATTAATTATTATTAATTTTTAAGGTTATTATTAAGTATTGTTATTTATTAATTATTTAATAATAATTATTATTTATTAATTATCACATAGGGATTATTTATAATAATTATTCAAGTTTTCAAATTAATTATTATTATTTAATAGTAACTATTCATTATTAATATAAAAAAATATTCATTGTTAATTAGTAAATGCTAATTATTAAGTATTATTATTTAATTATAATTATTAATTAATTATTACAATGGGCAAACAAAAAAGGTTGCAATAGACATCTATTACAACTGACAAAAAGAAGAGTAGTAAAAAATAGATATCTATTACAACTGGCAAACGAAAAAAATTGTAATAGGCATCTATTACAACTGACAAAAATGGAAAGTTGTTAAAAATAGGTATCTATTACAACTGGTAAAAAAGAAACATTGTAATAGGCATTTATTACAACTGGCAAAATAAAAAAGTTGTTGAATATAAGTTTATTACAACTTTCTGAAAAAAAGAGTTGTAAAAAACCTTTTTTTACAGCTGCCATTTTTTAACAGTTGTAAAAATACAGTTGTAATATGGTCCCTTTGTTGTAGTGATATTTCAACAAAACGAAAAGCAATATTCTTGAATTAAATTTATTTTCATAATAAAAGATCAAATTCAAAAATTAAAATATTTAAATTTTAAATTAAAAGTCAAAGTTTGACTAGATTGACCAAAATTCACATTTCTGGAAAATATTCTATTTATTCGTGTTTGAAATTATAATTCACGTAAAAATCAAAATTTATATTTTAAATAAAAAAAATTATTAATTTTAATAAATAAAATAAAGTTTTTAAATCAAGAATTTAAATTAAAATAATCAAAAGATAAAATTAAAATAATCAAAAAATACAGGGTTGTTACACCTTTTAACCCTACCGTCGATACTGATGATGGCTTCATTCCAGTTCTTTCTTGCAAGTGGAAACATCAATCTAAAAATATGCATCAAACTCAATCCTCTAATTCCACTTCACATGACTTACATCATAAGAATTTAAGAGTGCCCTCTCATCAAAACGTACATCAAAACTTTGTTAACTCCAATGGTAATGTTGATTGCCCCAACCAATCTGTTAACAGATCTACTGCCAAAAATTGGAATTTTTCCACTTCGTCTAGCCGGGCATGGAATGAAGTTGTCAAGGTAATAACATTCCAATATCTATCCCATTAAAATTCTTCCATCCTCACGAATTTAATTCTATGCAATTTGCCAAAATGTCTATTGCAGTTGTTCAGGATGCTAGAAAACAATGGGATAATCTATATGGTTGGTCCTAAGCCTTATTACCCATATTTCAAAGACTATATTATTAGAGTATGGAAACCATATGATGATTTCTCAATTTACTCAGTGGAAAATGGATTTTATGTGATTAAACTTAACAAAAAACAAGACTGTGATAAAGTTTTCGAAGGAGGTCCCTACTACTATAATAAAAAATTGACGATGATGAAAAGATGGTCTCTTGGAATGTAACTCAATAAGAAATTCTTCATTCCATTCCAATTTGGATTCGTTTCCCCAACCTCCCTCTTGACTGCTGGATGGAAGAGGGGATTAGTTGTATTGCCTTAGTGCTTGGCTTCCCCATCAAACTGGATATATTCACCGAAGGTATTATAAAAATTACATATATAGAGTGTTAATTGAAATTAATAACTCTATTAAGTTTCTGAATAAAATCCTTGTTATAACTAAGAAGGATGAAATCATTTGGCAAGAAGTAACGTATGAATGGAAACCATCCATTTGCTCGAATTGCTCAAGCTTTGGACATGTTGAAAATCATTGTCAATTTAATAAAGTTTTGATGCCTAAAGCGACTACTCAGAAACTATCGATGGACAATTCATACATGAATATTGATATCAACATGGAAAATGAGTTGGTAAGCAACGCAAAAACCATGGATCCTCAACTGAACTCAGCCAGCCCAGAAAAGGAAAATATTCATAACATCATTATAAATGATGGCAATACCAATATTTCTAAAAAAATTATTATTATAAGTTACAAAATGTCCTGTCGAGTATTCCAAGTTCAACTATTAATACAAATTTGCTTCGGAATTTTGTATCTAAAGAAATAGATAAGGCAATACAACCATCAAATAATTGTAGAGCTCATTTTTAGACAGTTCCTTCCCCTCTAGAGTGCCGCAAAGGAGACTAATGTGATCCTGTCGACATGTCTGAAGCACCTCGAAATCCATCCCCGAGCTCTGTAACTATTGACCAGAATTCAAATTCTCTGCACATCTCTAGAACAAGAGTAACTCAAAAAACTAGGATAGAGGAAGTTCCTTTCGGATTTAAAGTTACTGCTAATTCTGATGTGATTGAGAATCCTGCGTGGCCGGTTTAGTCAATCAGCTGAAAGGAAAAAATAAAAAATTAGAAAAAACTAAGACATCAGGGACAGCTACTCCCCGAAAGGCAGTAGCAACCCTGAAAATAGCCTATTGATGGAGTTCCTCTTTTGGAACATTAGGGTTATGAATGCCCCTACTAAACAGTTAGATATGTTGCAAATTTTGAATTGTAATAGATTTTCCTTTATTGGAGTTCTAAAAATAAACTATCTTTAGATAATATTGATAGATTTATGACAAAATTTACCAATAATTGGAAATTTTCTCATAACATAACTAATGATCAGAAAAGTCATATTTTAATCATATGGGACTCTACTCAATGGTCTAATATCATATTACACACTAATGGCCAATACATTTCTTATATATTACATAATTTAAGTGGTATTAGTGTTTTGTGCATGATAGTTTATGCATTCAATGAGGATATGAAGCGTAAAGAGTTATGGCAGCATATAACAGAACAGTCTAAGAGTGTTAATCTACCATGGATTGTAGTGGGAGATTTCAATGCTATTTTATCTCCTAATGATCAAATGAATAATGGTATCTTTAATTCGATGGGTGATCAAGACTTTATAGACTGCATTTCCGTTTCTAAACTGGTGGAGCCAGATTTCACAGGCAATTATTTTACGTGAGAGGAGGTAACATGTTCTTTATCCATAGTAAAATGGACCATGTTTTTGTTAACAATTTATGGTTGGAAAAATTCGATCACTTTGGAAATAATTTTGGTACTCACTCTTTGAGTGATCATACTCCTATCATGATAAATCTTATATTACACAATAAAATGAGAATTTGAGTACCTTTCCAGTATGATAACTCTTGGCACCTTCAAGTGGAATACCATTCCTCCCTTCATGATGCTTTGATGCAAGAGTTCTCTGGCAATCCTCTTCACATGCTCTTATGCAATCTGAAATTAGTTAAGGTTGCATTGAAGAAATGGGAAAAAAAAGCAACATATATATATATAGTGGTTGCTAAGTTAAAGGATGAGACTAATGAGATTTATAATCAGTTAATTCGAAATCCTTTGAATGATAGTCTAATGGAGCAATACACTTCAAATTATGAGCAGATTCATTCTATTGTGAGGAAAATTGCAGTTGAAAATGAGCAAAAAATGAAAATTGTTAGCACCAGAATTGGTCACTAACACCCTTTAGATAGAAATGAAGAAAGTAAATTAAATAGAGAACTATATACTAAGTTAAATGCAGAAAACAAGAACACCGGATTTATAGTGGTTCAGCGTAATTGCCTACGTCCACTTTAAGTTTCGATCTTTATTGCTTTCACAAGTGACTAAATACAGATACAATCCATACTATAAAGACTTGAATACAAATGCTAAATGAAATAAAGTGAGTCTTGAAAGCGAAAGAGTCTCCCCAGTGTTCTCGAAAAAATGTCCCATTCACTATGCCCCTGCCCTTCTATTTATAGACGAAGATGGGTTAGACTTCCCTATTGGGCCTAGGAGTAAGATACCTTGGCCCGTTGTGAGTGACTTTTGTTTACCGAGCCGTAAATGCCGATCGGGAAATGCCGAGCCATATCTCTAAGTTGAACGAGGCAGTGTGTTGAGTGAAGGGTGTAGGCCGGATGAGATCCGAAGCCGGACGAGGGGAGATGCCGAAAGACATACTTATGCCGAGCGAGGCCACGTGCCGAGCGAGGCATGAATGCCGAGCAAGGCTGGAATGCCAAACGAGGTTGAAATGTCGAACGAGGCATGAATGTCGAACGAGGATAGACGCCGAATGACCCTGTTATGCCAAACAAGATTCATGCCGAACGAGGCTAGAATGCCAAACGAGGCTGGAATGCCAAACGAGGCATGAATGTTGAATGAGGCATGAACACCGATCGACCGTGTTATGCCGAATGTGGTTCATGCCGAACGAGTCCAGATGTCGAACGACACTTGGATGCCGAGCGATGTTGGATGCCGATCGAAACTTCTCTGCCAAACGATATGAAATGCCGAACGACATAGCCTTGCCAAATGACCTTTTATGCCGAATGACCTTTTATGCCAAATGAGCCTTCTACACCAAGTCTCTTGTTGCCTAGTCAAACCATCGGGTAACATTTGCTCCCCAAAGTGCATCATGTGGATGAACATGATGTGCTTTGAATTACGAGTCCTCCGCGTTTTGCTTCGAGCCCTGGCTTTGTTTTCTTGATAATGTCTTCTTATGAATGCCAATCGAGGCATTGTATGCCGAGCGACATGCTAATGTCGAACGACATATAATGACGAATGGCTTAGCTGATACCGAGCGACATACAAATGCCGAACGACATTTATGTCGAACGAGGGCGGTGCTTTGACCGGTTCTACCGGTCGCTGCCCCTTCGGCTTCTCTTCTCTGTATATAAGGCGATATCTCTACCTACCCTCCCTTTTACTTTTACCTCTGCCTTCTCAGGACTTTCGAACTTACCTCTTTCCAAACCTTTGTCGGCACTTCAATCAACTCCTCTACCCTCAAGTCTTCTTGGTTATTTCTCGATTGCCTTCAACAGTAGCCCCGAGTAGATCATTACTTCCAATTCGAGCATTCCATCATACTTTGCCCCCTATTCTATGTATTAACCCTTTACTCACTTGACTCTCCCTGACTAGGGATTTAAGACAAGACTTGAATCCACGCCCTTCCTCTAACCCACGAACGACGAAAGTCGCGTAGATTAGGAAGGTGGAGTCGTGTAGTATGGAGAGGAAGATGGAAGAAAACGTTTGCCTTAGGATTAGGTGGAGTGGAGGATGGAAGATGGCGACGTGCGAGTCGAAGTTGTGATCTATTGGCCATTTAGGAAATACTTAGTTTGTTTGAAGGACGGAGTTGGAGGAAGACGTGTTAATGTGGCTCGACATGACTTCCTCATGCCGAACGACATTGGAGAAGAAGCACAGGCGTGAAGTTGTGGTTAGGTTTAGCATGCCGAGCGATGTGGATCGGCACGTCCATGGCTCGGCATGATTCTCTTATGCCGAACGATGTTAGCGAGAGTGCAAGTGAAAAATGAAAGGTGGACAGAGTGCCGAATAAGGCGGCTCGGCATAGCTTGAAGGATAACTCGTCTGTGCCGAGTGGTAGGGAGGATGTGTTGGAAGAAAGTTGCCGTCGAGGGTAAAATGCCGAGCGACGCGGCTCGGCATGATTGTGGTTTGGCATGACTTGCCGCATGCCAAACGGTGGAGAGTAAGAAGTGGGAAAGTGTAGTTCCGAGCAATGAGGCTCAGCATGATTGCGGTTCGTCATGTCTCGCCGCATGCCGAACGGTGATGATGGATGGTAGGAGCGAGGTATGCACATGACAGTTAAAACTATCTCAACCTGGACGTAGAACATTGTTAACTTAACACCTTTTTATGCTTGAATATATGACAGCGAACAAGGAAGGACTTAAACAACCAAGCATAACGGACAATCCGGACTGATAACTCCCGTGTTTAAACAATTGTAAACTTGAACTCAACTTGCTGAACAGTTAATAACCTTTCACATACAGCGGTGATGTCGAGTTCAAGACATAAACCATCTTATGTCAAGCTCTCTTGGACGATCAGTGATGACGGTCTTCGAAGATGACAATTCAAATCTCAAACTTATTTCATCAACTTAGTGGCTTTTCATTTCTTTCCACTTACATTGAATGATCGCACTAGTTCACACACCATACGGGGGAAATATTATGTTGTTAAGTCTAATGTCGATTGTTTTTCAAGTACAGTTCAAACAGGTGTTTTATCAGATTCAATCTTCATTAGAGATGTCTAGGAAATCTAGCTCTGCTACGATCTCGCATAGACTCGAGCCATCCTCTCGACAAGAAGTTATAGGAACTTCAAATCCGTCGACTATTCCCACACAAGACTCGCCAAGCCCTGCGACCGCATCAATCGACTTGGCTCCCGACGCCCTGGAGGCAGCGATCTTCGTAGACGATCCAATCGATTCCCAAGCCTCAAAGATTAATGAAAGTACGCTCCTCGGATATGCTCTGTACATGGAATCCCCTTCGATAATGTATTAGTTTCATCAGGGCATGATCGTCCTCACTTGCCCCCAGTCGGGTATACAGCCTGTAATAGATTCTTGTGCTGGGTTGGCAGCGTGTCGCCATTCAACTCCTTTCTTCGAGAAGTGTTGCAGTATATCGAGATTGACCCTCCGCAACTGCATCCGAAGAGCCATGAATTCATATACGACACTTGCATCCTCTTCATGAGTGTCTTCTTCAGGCTTCCGACTCCGGGAGATATCCGCTATATCTATCGCATCAAGAGACGGTCAGATAGCCCATCTTTCGTGTTCCTCGAGCCGCACAGCAAGTGTCAAATCTTAACTGGGGCATGGAGCAAGTTTGCCCAGTATAAACAGAAGTGGTTCTATGTGCGCTGTCCTCCCGGCTTTGCGAGGAGATGGGTGGAAAGAAGTAAGTCTTTTTCCTGGATCAATACTCATGTTTTGCTAAAGCTGTACCTTTTCTAACCGTTCCTCTATCTTTTCAGTTATTAACCCATGTCCCGAGGGCTCCGGATATTCTGAAGCTATCGAAGCTATCCGAGCCATTCCCGTCGAAGATCGGGACATCGGAACTTCCAGTTTGAATGAGACGCTCATGAAATTTGGGTTGCTGGTGGAAGGTCGCCGGATAAGCCTCCCTATGGTGTTACCATACCCAGGCCTGCTTCAGGCAAAGGAAAAAAGCAGGCCGAGTCTTCAGCATGTAACACCCCTAACACACTAGAGGAGGGGAAGATTAAGGAAGCCGAAACGCCCGAAGTACAGGGCGAAAATGTTAGTCCATCTTGGGACCCGATAGTTAAAGTTCATGACATTGAAACATCGCCTTCCCCTACGAAGAGGAAGAAGAAACTAACATACAAGTTGAGGAGGAAAACAGTGTGTAGAACTTCTAACGTTGCCCTTATTCCAACAGAGAAAGAAGCTTCCTCGCAGCACTTAGAAAGTTCTCTGAAAGGCCTGTCGAACCTTACCATTCCTGATGATCTGCTCAACTATGGTTTCGACGATCCAGAGGCCCTTAAGCTCCATTAACTCGCGAGTGGAGATACAAGCGCTCAAGCCCAAAACCAGGGAGAAAAAACTCCTATTAGTAAAGAAACTGGTCCGTCGGGGGGAAACACTAGGACACACACAAACACATGCACTTCACCTTTCACTTAAATTTCTGTCATCACTCTACTCTTTGCTCACTTTTCGTTACTTAAATTCCATGTAGGTGACATGGGGCGTACGCATGGACTTGATCGCCTTCGCGGTTCATCGATTTTCCATCCCCGACCGGCCGTGACTCGGGTTCTGGCAAGCATCGAGACAGAGATGACTCCGGCAATTGAGACTACTGCCGCCGAGAATCGTCACACCGAAGAAAAATTTATAGTCAGTCCTCCTATCCACGCAATCCTCCTCCTCGGTCGGAGCATAGCAAAGAGATACCTGCACATAAGGGGTCCTAGCCTGAGGCCCATCGGGATCAACACTCCGGTTCATCATGTACGAGGCAATCTCGAGATCCCCACAGAACACCCACGGTCTCCATGCAGACTCCTCTCGCTCCTGTTTCTACCGACTTGCTGAGCTTAATGCCTCGTTTCCAAAGTTATGCTTTGATGGCTCAAAATTTCTTCCACCGATTCACCAGATTCTAGGACATGTCAAACAAAGTGCTATTGCTTGCACTAATGACGTTTATGTCCAACGCGATGCATTCGTGCACTTAGCCGAAAAAGTTTAAGAAGTCTCCATAGAGCATCAGCATGAAATTGATCGCCTGAAGTCGAGGCTATCCACGATAAAGATATTATTAAAGCCCAAGACGAAGAGCTTGCTTCTTACAAGTCTCAGCTTGAAGCCGCCCAACACAGCGCTAAAGATACGACGGAAGCCATCAATCGCCTGGAGACAATTCATAAAAAAGAAATTGACGAGGTGGTCCAACGCTGTAGGGCCCTAGCCTTAGAGAAGGACTCGGTGTAGAAGGAAAGAGATGAATTTGCTCTCCGAGTCAAGGAGCTGGAGGATCAACTTCGTAAAGAAAGAGAGGAGAAGACTGCTGCCCAAGAAGAGTCACAATGATATTGCGACGAGATCGTTGCTACATGACTTCTGAAGGCAAAGCTTGATGACGAGCTTTCTAAAGTCAGGATGGTAAAGGACGAAGCCCGTGAAGAGGGCAAGAAAATAGCATCTGCAAAGATTGAATCTCGCCTTAAGGCGGCTAAAGAGGCTAGTAGGGAGGAGGTCAAATGCATGTTTGACCCACTGATTGCAGAATTCAACGCCCGTGTCCTCATGCATCGGGACTTAACTTTTCCGGGTGAAGGCTACCTCGAATCCCTAGCTGAGGCATGTGAGACTTTAATAAAAATCAGGAAGGTCGAACTTGGCACCGAGGAGGTCGATGAAGATGCTTTAATAAAAGAATTTATTAAGGGGAACGAGCCTTCAGACCTGTCTACGACGAAAGCTCTTTACTGCAAAGGTTCCCCCTCATCGAAAGGGAAAGATGTTATTACCGGTCCATCCAAGATCGAGTCTCCAGCTCATGCTCCTACTCAGTCGGCCGATCGGCCGATACTTGATCCATTTGAGCAACATGGTGGTTATGACCCGGAGGACCCTGGCCTTGGCGTTCACATTCTATCTCCCATTCCAGAGGGTGAGACCCCTCGGACGGCTGAGAGTCAGCCAGAAGCCGGTATGTGACCCTTCATTTTAAAATTCCTAGAGTCATCGTTTTTGACGAGACATCATTATATTCTAATGTTTGTTTTCCATGATTTTGCGCAAGCCGTTCTGATCCTGAGCCCACTCCAAGGAGCAATGACGCTAAAGAGGTAAAGGGGAAAACAAGTGAGGCTACTCATGCAGGAGAGACTCCCGGTCCAGACGCTCAAGTGATCGGGGCGCTTGATGAGGATAAGTCCAAGACTTCATCTCCCATCGAGGGAAGTTATAAAATCGAGATCACAAGCGCCTCTGAACATACTTCTAAAATAAGCATGAAGGAGCAGCTCGAGGAGGAAAAGAAAAGGATGGCCGAGATTAAAGTCGAGCCTCGAGTCGTGGACCTAGATGATCCTCTGAATAAGCCGCTGAAGGTCATCCTCCTTGGCGGGGCCAGGCCATTGGAGGTTCCTCATACTTCTTCGGTTGTTTCCTCCCTATCAAAGAAAATTAACAAGGGAAAACGGACGGGAGAGGAGTCATCTGAGAAGACAAAGGAGGGGAAAAAGTCGAAGAAATCAAAGAAGTAATTGTTACTCTCGTTCAACGAGAGTTTGTTTATATTATGTAATTATTTTTATTTATATTCAAAATCCATGTAAATAGACTTTTGACTCCGAGTTTTGGAGGAGTTGTAGTAGAAACTTATTTTTAAATAATAAAGCTTAGTTCTTTTGTCTTTCAAAAGACTTTTATCGTTCAGCTTTCTGTATGATTGTGGTCCAAACCCAAGCTATTTTGAGTTACATAAACTTCTCAATTTATCTTCATATAACTCTGAAATTCTTTGGAGTTGTTCATCTTTTATTCCATGCTTCAAGCACTTAGAATATTTTTTAGTCCGTACGTCAGGGACTTGATGACTTTAAGTCATTCGTGTCCTAGCTCACACTCTGGGGACTTATAGAATTTAAACCGTTTATACTCCAATCCGCACACTGGGGATTCAGAGTACTCCAGTCCGCACTCAGGAGACTTGGAGATTTTGAGTCGTTTATGCTCTAGTCTGCACTCAGAGGACCTAGAGTAGTCCAGTCCGCGCTTAGGGGACTCAGAGATTTTGAGTCGTTTATACTCTGGTCAGCACTCTGGGGACTCAGAGTACTCCAGTCCGCGCTCAAGGAACTCGAAGATTTTGAGTCGTTTATACTCTGGTCCGCACTCATGGGACTCAGAGTACTCTAGTCCGCACTCAGGGGACTTGGAGATTTTGAGTCATTTATACTCTGGTCCGCACTCGTGGGACAGAGTACTCCAGCCCGCACTCAGGGGACAGAGTACTCCAGTCCACACTCAGGGGATTTTGAGATTTTGAGTCGATTATACTCTGATCCGCACTGAAGGGACCCAGAGTACTCTAGTCCGCGCTCAGGGGACTCAGAGATTTTGAGTCGTTTATACTCTGGTCCGCACTCAGGGGACTCAGAGTACTCCAGTCCGCACTCAGGGGACTTAGAGATTTTGAGTCGTTTATACTCTGGTCTGCACTCAGGGGACCCAGAGTACTCCAGTCCGCGCTTAGGGGACTCGGAGATTTTGATTGCTCGTGCGTGTTCGTACGTTGGACGGAATGATGTACCTCTTAGTTGCTTGCCACAGAGTTATCATACACAAAAACATCAGCAATCCATCGAAAAAATGGCTTCAAGCCTTTATTAATGTAAACAAGCTAAATTGTCTTATTACATGTCGTAAACTAAGAATCAACAAAATAAAAACATGTTGGAAATAATTGCAACTAAAATATGAAAGAAATGAACTAAGTATGATAATGTCGCAAATGCTCGCTATTCCATGCTCGGGGGAGTGTCGCACCATCAACGGTCGCTAGCTTGAAAGTTCCTTCTCCAAGCTTCCGTTCAATGACGTATGGACCTTCCCATGTGGGGTTCATATGTGATGGGACTGGAAAAGCTCGTTTCAAAACGAGATCATCCACATCAAAGATTCTCGGTCGGACCTTTTCATTATAATATCGAGCGACTCGATTTCTGTATGCGGCCGCTCTTAAATAGGTTCTTCACGTTTTTCATCAATGAAGTCCAGTGATTCTAGCAAAAGATCCTGATTCGACTTAGAGTCATAATAAGTTACCCGAAGATGGAACTTCAAGTTCTACGGGTATAACAGCTTCCACGCCATATGCTAATGCGAATGGAGTGTGGCCAGGCGCGGACTTGTGTATGGTTCTATAAGCCCAAAGAGTTGTTGGAAGTTCATCCACCCACTTGCCTCTAGCCTTTTCCAAACGCTTTTTTAATATGGACTTGATTATTTTGTTTACGGCTTCCACTTGTCCATTTGCTTTCGGACGAGCAACCGCTGCAAACTTTTCTCAATACCATATTTTTGGCAAAACTCTTTGAACTCTTTGCTTTCAAATTGAGTTTTGTTGTCTGTAATGATGGTCCGTGGAAGGCCAAAACAGCATATAATATTTCGTACAACCAAACTAATGACATTTTTGGTGGCGATAATGGCCAAAGGCTCTGCTTCTACCCACTTGATAAAGTAATCAACCGCAACTATCGCATATTTCGCACCATATTTGGATACAGGTAAGGAACAGACTATGTCAATCCCCCACATTGCAAATGGCCAGGGACTAACCATTTGTATGAGTTCCGTCGGCGGAGCTTTGGGACCTTTGCATATTTTTGACATTTGTCACATCTTCTCACATAGTCTGCGGCATCCCGATTTACAGTCGGCCAATAGTATCCATAGCGGAGGACTTTCTTTGCTAACGTCTGCCCCCCAGTATGGTCACCACACTCTTCTTCATGGACTTCCTTTAGGACTCGTTTTATCTCATCATGGGCTATGCACCGGAGTAAGGGGGTCGAGAATCCCCTCTCATACATGACCCCGTCTTGCATTACATATCGCGAAGCCTTACGAATGACTTGTCGTCTTTCGCTCCTTCTTTCGGGTACGACCCCATGTAACAAGTATTGCTTGAATGGGGTCATCATTGATTCTTTCTCGATTTCTGTTTCTAACATGAAATCTACCTTCATCATACTTATGCTCGGAGCATGTAAGATTTCAACGGGAAACAATCCCATTTGTTGCGCATCGTCAGTGCTTGCAAATTTTGCCAATGAATCAGCGGCTCTGTTTTGTTCATGCGGCACATATGAAATATCATAATACTCCAGATTCGCGAGCAGCTCTTGAACATATGCCAGGTATAGGGCAAGTCTCTGTCCCTTTGGTTGATAGTCCCCTCGAACTTGGTACACCACCTGTTGTGAGTCACAAAAGATTTCAACAAATCTTACCCCCAATTCTTTGATATGTCTTAAGCCAGCAATCAATGCTTCATACTCGGCTTCATTATTTGTTGCTGTGAATTCGAGCTTCAAAGCGTAACAAACTGATCGGTTTTCAAGAGTCACAAGAACTATGCCAGCCCTTAAACAACGATCGTTTGATTCCTATCTTTGTACATTTTCCATAGAACGGGAGGTATGACATTGTAATCGTTTGACTCGTCGGACACAGTGAATTCATCAATGAAGTATGCTAGCGCTTGCCCTTGTATGGCCCTTTGTGGCAGGTTGGTAGTATCGAACTGACTCAACTCGATATTCCATTTTAACATCCTTCCAAAAATTTCTAGTCATTGGAGTACCTGCTGCAAGGGTTGATCATTGTAAACACTGATTGAGTGTGCCTGAAAGTATGGACGAAGCTTGCGTGATGCAATCACCAAGTAGTAAGCCAGTTTCTCAAGCTTGGAATAATTTCTTTCAGCCCCCGTCAAAAGTTTAGTGACATAATACACTGGCTTTTGAACGTGGTCCTCCTAGCGAACCAAGGCAGTACTGATAGCATGTTGGGATACAGCCAGGTATACATATAGCATTTCATGGTCGATTGGTTTTGATAGCACCGGGGGACTTTCTAAATGCCTAACCAGAGCTGGGAATGCTTCCTCACAGTCGGATGTCCACTTGAAATTTCACTTTCCTTTCTTTATCACATCGAAGAAGGGAATGCACTTATCCGTAGCTCTAGATGTGAATCGACACGGCACGACCACCTTTCCATTCAAGCTTTGTACTTGCTTTATAGTCCTGGGAACTTGTATGTCCCAAATAGCCTGAATCTTCTCCGGGTTAGCTTCAATTCCTCGCGCATTCACAATGAAACCCAAGAACTTCTCTGATGCAACGCCAAAAGAACACTTCAAAGGGTTGATTTACATCCCATAATGTTTGAGTATATCAAACATCTCTGCTAAGTCTCGAATGTGGTCGTTTGACTGTCGTGACTTCACGAGCATATCATCAACATAGACTTCCATCGTTCTACCAATTTGATCTTTAAACATTCAGTTCACTCGATGCTGATATGTTCCTCCTGCATTTTTCAATTCGAAGGGCATCACTACATAGCAATATAACCCAACGACCGTGAAAAAACTGGTGTGTTCTTGATCTAGAATATGCATCGAGATTTGATTGTATCCCAAGTACGCATCCATAAATGACAGTAGCTCGTGTCCGGCTGTTGAATCAACCAGCTGGTCGATTCTAGGTAAGGGGAAACTATCCTTCGGGCATGCTTTGTTTAAATCAGAATAATCAACGAAATTTCTCCACTTCCCATTTCTGTTTTACTAGGACGTACTTCGGGTCCATGCCTCTCCGTTTCTGTTTTACTAGGACGTACTTCGGGTCTATGTTCAACATATGACTCGCAATAGCAGGAAAAATCCCGCATGTATTAGAATGTGTCAAAGCGAAAACGTCCAGGTTCGCTCAGAGAAAATCAGTAAGATCCTCGGCAAATGATAGGTCGAGTTGCGATCCAATCTTAAGAACTTGTGACGGGTCATCCCGGCTGACTTGAATGTCAATCGTCAGCTCAGCCGATGCTGCATTCGCTTCCCTGGGTCCCCTATCATCATCTCTCGAATCTTTGTCTCTATAGATCCGAGAATGTCGCTCGAGCCAGGGCTTGGGCACTACTTGTCAATTGTCAGTGTTTTGGATGCAGACGGAGTTGTCCGCAATCTTTCCTTTCTCTCTCCGCTGAGCCTCTCTCAGCTCTGCCACATAACATGCGCGACTGGTCACCTGATCGCCATGCACTACACCGACTCCTTTTTCTTTCTGAAATTTTAATGTCAAACACCATGGGGCCAAAGCTGCCATAAACTCCACCAGGGTCGGACAACCCAAAAATACATTATATGGAGAATCTACATCCAACACTATGAACGGTAGGATTCACACCCTCCTACGCTTACCTTCTCCCAGTTCAACTAGAAACTCAACATACCACATCGCGTCAATCGCTGCACCATTAAAGCCATGGATACGGGCTTTAGATGGCTTTAAATCTTTTGTCTCCATCTTCATTTGGTCATATGCCTTTTTGAAGATGATGTTGACGGAGCTCCCACAATCAATTAAAATTCTTTTGACGTAAGCTGGCCCGATCGTCGCAGATATGACCATCAGGTTGATTTTAGGAGCCTCCACCTTGTCTACATCTTCGCTCCTAAACATTATATCGTCTGTCAACATGCATTGTTTTTTTGCGGGGGTTCCATCTTCCACATTCGAACAACATTCATGATTTGCATGCCTTAAGGAGGTTGCATATCGTTCCATCTCCTGCCAATTCTTGTCTGCAGGATGAGGTCCTCTGACTATAGTGTTTATGATCAATCTACCCACCGTACGGGTAGGTTCCTCTAGATGGTGTGGCGTCGACCCGCGTATGGGGTCTGATGTTCCTTGCCTACCCTCTTGTGGGTTCTTAACAAATTCCTATAGCTTTTTCTGCCTGATCAATTTTTCAATAGCGTCATGGAGGTGTCTACACTCCTTAGTATTATGCCCATAAGTCTCATGGAAGAGACAGTACTTCCCTGTCCGCTTCTGTTCATCTATGGACTCCTTTCGGCATGGCTTTCTGTATTGAAAGGTGTTACATGTTGATAGATAAATATTTTCAAGAGACGTATTCAGGGGGGTGTATTCATCGTAGGTTAGAATTCGCGGCTTCCATTTCCCCACTTCTCTTTTCTTTCTAGGATTTCCTTCTTGGACCCTTTAGATTACACAGGCTTGTTCTGGACGTTGACTTGAACCTTTCCCGAGTTTTTGCTGGATTGCTTTACGGCGATGTTGCTTTTTACAGTCTCCTGAACAGGCCTGGGTGCCTTATCTCACCTGGTCAACCTGGCTTCTTCTCTTCTTATGAATTGATGAGCCTTTGAATAGATTCGCTCCAGCGTTGTTGGAGGCTTTCCTGCCAACCAGTCTCCAAACTCCGAATACGGATCTACACCTCGCATTACCGCCATCAGAATTGCGTGGTCGTTAGGATTGCTAACTTCAGTAGCCGCAACGTAAAACCTCTGCAAGTATGCTTTCAATGACACTCCCAGAGCCTATATTACGCTTGGTAAGGGCATCACATCCTTTGGACGAGTAGTGTAACAACCCGTAAATTTTGATTTATAGATTTGCTAGTTTAATTTAAATTTTGCAAATTAATTTAGGAAGAAATAAAAATTCTAGAAGTTATAATGAAGCAGATGTTAGAAATTTAAGTGTAGCAATTGAAACTAAGATTTAAAAATTTAAAATGTAATTGCAATCAATTGAAATTGTGAATCTTTGTCATACTTGGTTATAAGTTTAATATAAGAAATAAACGGGAATATTAAATTAACTAATGAAATGTTAAAATCAGAAGTATAATGGAAATGATACTAATTTAATATAATAAGAAGGTAAGTAATAAATAAATGATTATAAACTTTATTAAATGAATTAATGTGCAAAGGAATTTAATTAAACATGAATAGCATGTATATTAATAAAAGAAAATATGTAATAATTGATAAATGATGGCATTAATAAATGAAATAAGGTTTGTTAGTAATAAAGGAATAATTAAATTAAACATTGGTCCAATGAATAAAAGAAAAGATGAAAGAAGTAAAAAAGTAAAGTAAAAGGGATAGAATATAAGTGAATGAAATTTGTAGTATGGAAGTAAATGCCAACATTGATTTTAAGTAATAAAGGCCTATTTATGTGACTAAGAGTAACGGTAATGTTTATTTAGGTTACCTACTTAATTAGCTGTTAATTGGAATTTGAAATAAATTGAAATAAAAGCAAATAAATGTTACAGTTGAGTGGAATGTAATAAAATGGTTAGGAGTGTTAGAATGGATATATTAAAGTAATGAATGAGAAAAACGAAACAATTGATATATGTTTAATTCTTTAGTATGTGCATAAAATGTGGAAATCAAATTTGCAATTTAAGGAAATTAGGTAGCACGAAATAAATTTAATTAGTACATTAAGGAAAGGTAATATAATTCACTGTTATTTATACCCATAAAATATCTGTTTATTGAATAGCAAGAGTTTTAAATCAATAAATGAAATTTATGAGGTTTCAATTTATAATTAATAACATTTAATGTGGAATCAATTATATTTAATCGACTTAAATTGTGCAGTGGGGTAGATTTGATTTGTCACTGAAAATAGAAAGTTTTATAAGGTGCAATTTACGCTAATCCTATTTAGGACATGACAATTGGCTAATATAAAGTACAGAAAGCGAGGTTTATTAATTTAATTGAATTATAAAAATCAATAATTAAAGTCTTGCAAAATAAATGAAATTTAACGTTTAAATATTACGTTAATAGAGATTTAATTGAGATCCAAGAATACTAAACTAATAATTTGGAACCCAATATTAAATCCATCTACTTAAAATTTATGGATGGAATGATCGTTGATTATTTAATTTAGTGGAAATTTTAGAAATTAAATTTATAATTTCTGAACGAAAGAAAATGAAGTTCTATGCTGAAATTTATAATTAAATCAGCATTTAAGAAACATCTAAATTTGTTTAAATTGAGATAAATGACTAAGAATTATTAAGTGACAAAAAAATTTCAATTCTAAAATTTAAATATAAAAATTTGGATTTATTTACAAATTCTTAACTTATTTAAATTAATATAAAATAGCCATTTTGACCACTGACTCGGATTTCGATGAAACAAGTTTCATCGGATCCGTAACAGTGAATTATTATAGGATTTCATGTTTCACATCGATCGGACTTGTCGTTTGATCGTATGGGCTGGAAACGCCTTGAAATCGATTTAACTGAAATCAATTAAAATCAATTTGAAAATATTGATCTCAGCATAACTTCTTCACACGATGGAATTTGGACGTGAAACTTTTTCCATTGCATTTAGAATATTTTAAAACACCTATTTTGATATATGGGTTGACCAAATTTCGTTCCGGAGTCAGAACGGGCTTTTTGGGCCAATTATCGTTTAGCACGTTTACAATTCGGATCCATCTGTCTATTCCAACTTTATCTATAAATACCCTGATAAACGCTAGCCTCCGCGTATTCTTATTTACATGCACGTAAAATTTTCTTCAGCTCCTCCTCTTCCCCATTGGATGCAAACCCTAGATCCGATTACAATTCAAAATCAAAGTCAAAATTTTAAAGTCCTCAGAAAAATCTAGAAAAAATAAATGTTGAAGCTCTCAACGAGCGTAATTCAATGGTGTAATTCGTTTTTCGATTGGAGTTATCATTTGCTCAAAAATTTGTCGTTTATCCTCGGCCGTTCGTATTAGGTTATTAGTTTCGACAGTGGATCTTCAACTAGGGTTCGATCGGGAAGTGTAGTGGCATAGGGGCCGATGAGTAGAGCGCATCCGTACGGTCAGTTCGTCGTGATGGTCGTCAAATTCACCAAATTTTAGTCGCGTTTGGGACGGCAGCAGAGGAGGCTTCGACCTCGGTTTTGTCGCGCTTGGGGAGGACTCTAGTCGGCCAAAGCTGACTAGGCCAGGGGTGACGTTCGATCAAGGAAAAGTTTATCGGAGAGGTGGAGTTTTGCGATGTAGTTGGCAGCTGGGAAGTTGAGGGACGGGTTCGAACGACCTAGGGCTTTCGTCTTGTAGAGATGCGCGTGAATCAAAGGAGGATGACGTGGCGTTGACTTGTTAAGGGTAGGGGAATTTATCTATTTTATTTTTTTCATTTTAATTTCAAAATTTTATTCGTTTTATGCAATAACTTTCACATACGAACTCCGTTTCACGTGCGATTTTTTTCGTTAGGATCGTAATAAAATTCTGAACTTGATGGAGCTGGTTTGGACGAATTTGGAGACTGTCCAATTTTTGGGTTTAAATTGGATTTGAATTCAATTTAAATTCAGAAGGTGAGTGTTTTAACCCGCTCACAACTTCTAAAATTTCTTATGTTTGTTAAATTGATTTATGATGTGTTTTAAAATTTATTTATAGTTGTTTGGCATTTATTTCATCATTATCTCAGTTAATTTGCATTCATTTAATTTACTTGTTATTTTATTCATTTTGCATATAAACTGACAGTTAAATTTTAGTTAAATTTATTTTTGCATATAAAATGATAGTTAAATTATTTGTAAATTTATTGTGCATATAAACCACTAGTAAAATTATCATTTAATTTATTTTGCAAATTAAACTGCCAGTAAATGCCTGTTATTTATCACATGTTATATATAGATATATTGGTTGAATTTGGATGATGATTGTGATCAATGGATGTATGATTTTGATGGATGAATGGATGTTTACTTATATTAGCTGCAAGTTGTTATGCATTTTATTGCATTCGGGATTGCGGTTTGAAATGATATATAACCGTAATTTTTATTTTTAAATTGCGGATTGAAATGATAAATATCTGTATCACTTGACCATAGGATAGAAAATTATATACAGGCACCGCGGCCTATATATAAAAATATTTTAAAGTGATTTTCTATGGTTTGGATAGGATACGGTTTAGTAAATATTAATTTTTGATCTTATATGAAATCTTATTTTATATATACATATATACTTAAATTATTGAATTTAAGCTATGTATGAATTTGTTAAATGGAAATAAGTTGAATAATGGAGTTTGATAATTTATATTATATGATTTAGTACAGGTTTAAGATATTGTATATACATAGAGTTTTAAATGGTTCAAATCAATTAAGATTGGAAAATAAATTGGAAACTTATTTGGAATTGAGCTTATTTAAAAAATTAAACTCCACAAGTTGGTGTAAACTTATTAAACTTGGAAATTTTAAAGATATGATATTTATAACTGGATTTTATTCAAGATAAATTAAATGAATATTTCTAGTATAAATAAATTGAAGGAAATATTTAATTGTTAGAAATTTGAGTTTTATTTTATGGATTTATTTTGTGAATATTTCAAAACGAAATAATAGGACAATAAATTGTTGAATAGAATTTCCAACAATAGTTTTGAAATGGTTAAATACTCAATGCTTGAAATATATTAAAATTGAAGTGTTTTATTGAAACTGAAAGTAAAATCTAAAAATTATGGTTTAGACTTAATTTAAAGTGAATAAAAATTGTAAAGGCGTGGAAATTATTTACTTTATAAAGAAATTTAAATTCAACTATTTTATTTATATACTGTTGAATATCCAAACCATTTAAGTTTAGGAAGTTATGATTTTAAGGCTATGAATTTCGAATTTTTATGTTTTCATAGTTATAGTTCAAATATTTGGTTTCCAGATACTATAAATCTTAAGGCAATATGATTTTAGGAAAAGAAATATATTTGAAATAAAATGATATTATAGTAAATTGGGTTTTATAAAAATAATGTCAAATGAGTTTGATTTGAAATGAAAAGGATATCGTATTTATATGGTTTTGAAATGGATATTATATTCAGGTTTTGAAAGTATAATTATTTTAAATGACCGCGGTGTTATAATAACGTTTGGTTGTTGAAGAGACTGGGATCGGAAGTTGTCATACTCTCTGCCAACTCCGAAAACCACTTTAACAACCGTGTACACGGTGGAGATTCCAGAATGAAGTAGGTTGGTGGCGGCGTTTCCTTCGAGGTAAATACGTAGACCCGACTCCCGTGAGTTGGCATAAGGTGGCTAAAACAGGAGCGATTGACCGGTTAATAAGGTAGCATCTTTGATCGGATACTCCTCTGATACTATACTCTAACTTTGGATTAATTCGGTGGCCCCTTCACTTTTTATTTCTTTGATTTGGGGGAGTTTGTCCGAGGTGGGCGGTAGTAGCAGCTACGCGTTTCCACCGACCCGTAAGCGTAATTGGTATATCTACCCTGGAATTGCCTAGTTGTGCCGTGTCACCTACCATACCGTGCCTTGTACGAGTTTGGATTTCTCCCGTATCCCGTGTGGTATCCTCTGGTAGCTTTCCGATCAGGAGGGACTATGATATTGGATGGACTACTGGCAATATTACGTGTTAAGGGGGAAAATGTAAAGCCTTAATGTTATTTAAAAGTAAGTTTATTTTATAAATAGACATTATTATAATAGCGAAATATACTACATAGTAAATAGTTTAACGGATCCTTAAGAGATGTAAATCCCAAGCATCTTTTGAGTTACTACACTCATATCTATTTCTGTTGATTTAACTTATATAAGTTCTTTTAGTTCTGACTCGAGTGTTTTGTCTTTTCAATTCGCTCGGGTCAGTCCGAGCATTTCAGGATTTGAAGATTTTATTCTGGAGGACGAAGATGAATATTTGTAGTATTATTATCTACTATATTATTCCACAACACCATCTAATTCCGCTGCATTAATTATTATTCTCTGGTATGTGTACTCTGATATGTATTGTAAAAATATAATCAAAGGTTTTGTAAAACAGCTTCATGAACTGTATATTTGATTATTATATTTTATCGTTCCGCTGCAAGATTCTATTTTGTTTTTTCCTTCCTCTATTTTTTCTTATTTACCCCATAACAATCCGCCCTTTCGGATGGTTTGAATTGGCACGTGTGTCGATTTAAAGCATGCGAAAAGGCTGGATGTTACAGTTGGTATCAAAGCTTTGGTTTAGCGATAAACTTTAGCCTGGTGGGGTCGGACTCTTTGTTAATAAGGTAGTAACACCCTATGGGAGTCACTGAGTGTATATATATGAGAGAGCGTATTTGTTAGTGTTATAAAAAGGTTTTAATATTGTGTTAATCTGTTCCATTTTGTATTTATAAATTCTGGTTGGTGCATGGGACGCTGTGACATCAATAGGGGTTTCTAAACACTTAATAGGACAGACCGACGTAATATTTGTTTTTATATAGATGAATGAAATAATTTTGCCTATTATATTTTCTATATATAAAATAAATTTTATAAATGATATATATTTGGTTGCAAAATATTTGGTTGTTAGGAAATGAAATTATAAATAAATAGTTGAAATGAGATTTAGAATGAAATAAATAAATTTGGAAATTTTAGAACTTAAGTTTCGGGGTTTTGGAACTTTCTTTCAAATGATTTCGGAATATAATAATAATATTATTAGAAGTATTTTTTGATATAAATATTTCAATATAATTTGAAGGAAGTGTTTGAAAGGAAATTTTGGAAAAATTTAAATTTTGTACTCTCCTCTCTGTCGCTGGGAAATAATTTCGGTGATGAGTGCACGCATCATCGACATTCATTTTCGAGTTTCGAAGTGGGAAGGCCACTGTAGTAATTTACTGTAGATTTGTTTGAGAAAATTTTATCGTTTATTTGTAACTGGATATATATATATTAAGTATATAAATCTATCTATTGTTTTAAATGATTTAAGATTAAACCCGGTATTTGATTCTTAAATTTCCGTTAATTAATAGTTTCAATTAAGTGTAGAAAATGGAATATAACTAATTTATAAATTGGAACCTTTAATTAAAATAAGAAATTTAATGTTAGGTTATGAATGAAATTAAAGGTAAATTTGAAATTGTAACTTATAAAACAAAGATGGAATTATTGAACCATTAAATTATTAAAATAATTGAGAAAAAACGTGTATAACTCTCAATTACATTCTTAAAGGCATATATATATAACTTACCAAAATATATGAAAGTTGAAAATGTTAATAAGAAAATGTAATAGATATTATACAAGTAATTAACTTGAGATAATGAATTTAATTAATGGAATTCTTTAATAAAAAAGAATTGATGTTATAAAGTTTTAAATTTAAGTGTAATTAAAATGTTACTATAATTAAATATAGTAGAAATGTAAGCATTAAATAAATGAATAAAGCTGAGAAATGCAAAAATGTAATGCAATAAAAAAAAGAAACTTACATGACCTGAATTAATGAAAATGAATAATTATAAGTAATAAGTGAAATTAAATGAAACAAACACTGAATGAGTAAGTGAAATTTAGAGTTTGATAGAAATAAATGTAAATTAAAAGGATAAATCATCGTATAAATAAAATAAAAATCAAACAACAAAGGTATGAAATGAAATTTATAATAAGTAAAGTTGATTGTTGTTTGGATTTGTTGTTGTTCGGGTTAGGGTTGTTTGGGTAAAATATTTTAAAATTTGGATTGGATGAAAGAATAATCTATTTAGTTTTATCTAAGACTATTGAGTAAATGATGCACTAGTAGTTTATTCTTCATTCCATATAATTTAAAAGTTTTGAACCCGAACAATTATTGATTTGTTTGATTGAATGGTTGTTTTGCATTTGTTGTGTATGTTGTTTGTTGAAATTGATGGTTGTTATATTGTTTTGTTGTTAGTAATTGAAACCACTTAAATATTTCATTTTATATAATTGTTAATCCTTTTAGATTATATAAGTGAAATGCAGGTTTTGGAAGCAATTGCTACTGCTTTTGGTTCCATAAAATAAGCGTTAATTGCCCGACTAATAGGTGCGTTTTCGGATTACGGGTTATAGCGTTATTATATTATTTTCCCGAGTTGGTATATATATATTATTGTAAAATATTTATTGTATATTGTTATATTTATATTTTAATTTTCTCCTAATCCTCCCTATACAAAGGAGACTCTGCCAAAATTTTCCATAAATTTTGGACTTAGACAATTTTGAAAAAATATGTTTTCCAAACTTTATTAAATTTGAGTATAAAAAGATTCAATTGTTATAAATTGTTATATTTTATTTTAATTAATTAATTTTGTAAATTTAATGGTTATAAAGTTATGTTTGAATAAGATATATTGATTTTTTTTCCCTTCTTTTTCCTTTCGAGGACGAAAAGTTTTGAGTGGGGGAGAATGTAACGACCCGTAGATTTTGATTTATAGATTTGTTAGTTTAATTTAAATTTTGCAAATTATTTTAGGAAGAAATAAAAATTCTAGAAGTTATAATGAAGCAGATGTTAGAAATTTAAGTGTAGCAATTGAAACTAAGATTTAATAATTTAAAATGTAATGGCAATCAATTGAAATTGTGAATCTTTGTCATACTTGGTTATAAGTTTAATATAAGAAACAAACGGGAATATTAAATTAACTAATGAAATGTTAAAATCAGAAGTGTAATGAAAATGCTACTAATTTAATATAATAAGAAGGTAAGTAATAAATAAATGATTGTAAACTTTATTAAATGAATTAATGTGCAAAGGAATTTAATTAAACATGAATAGCATGAATAGCATGTATATTAATAAAAGAAATTATGTAATAATTGATAAATGATGGCGTTAATAAATGAAATAAGGTTTGTTAGCAATAAGGAATAATTAAATTAAACATTGGTCCAATGAATAAAAGAAAAGATGTAAGAAGTAAAAAAGTAAAGTAAAAGGGATAGAATATAAGTGAATGAAATTTGTAGTATGGAAGTAATTGCCAACATTGATTTTAAGTAATAAAAGCCTATTTATGTGACTAAGAGTAACGGTAATGTTTATTTAGGTTACCTACTTAATTAGCTGTTAATTGGAATTTGAAATAAATTGAAATAAAAGCAAGTAAATGTTACAGTTGAGTGGAATGTAATAAAATGGTTAGGAGTGTTAGAATGGATATATTAAAGTAATGAATGAGAAAACGAAACAATCGATATATGTTTAATTCTTTAGTGTGTGCATAAAATGTGGAAATCAAATTTGCAATTTAAGGAAATTTGGTAGTACGAAATAAATTTAATTAGTACATTAAGGAAAGGTAATATAATTCACTGTTATTTATACCCATAAAATATCTATTTATTGAATAGCAAGAGTTTTAAATCAATAAATGAAATTTATGAGGTTTCAATTTATAATTAATAAAATTTAATGTGGAATCAATTATATTTAATCGACTTAAATTGTGCAGTAGGGTAGATTTGATTTATCATTGAAAATAGTAAGTTTTATAAGGTGCAATTTACGCTAATCCTATTTAGGACATGACAATTGGCTAATATAAAGTACAGAAAGCGAGATTTATTAATTTAATTGAATTATAAAAATCAATAATTGAACTCTTGCAAAATAAATTAAATTTAACGTTTAAATATTACGTTAATAGAGATTTAACTAAAATCCAAGAATATTAAAATAATAGATTTTGAACCCAATATTAAATCCATCTACTTGAAATTTATGGATGGAATGATCGTTGATTATTTAATTTAATGGAAATTTTAGAAATTAAATTTATAATTTCTAAACGAAAGAAAATGAAGTTTTACGCTGAAATTTATAATTAAATCAGCATTTAAGAAACATCTAAATTTGTTTAAATTGGGATAAATGACTAAGAATTATTAAGTGATAAAAAATTTCAATTCAAAAATTTAAATATAAAAATTTGGATTTATTTACAAATTCTTAACTTATTTAAATTAATATAAAAATAGCCATTTTGACCACTGACTCGGATTTCGATGAAACAAGTTTCATTGAATCCATAACAGTGAATTATTGTAGGATTTCAGATTTCGTATCGATCGGATTTGTCGTTTGATCGTATGGGCTGGGAACGCCTTGAAATCGATTTAATTGAAATCAATTGAAATCAATTTGAAAATATTTATCTCAGCATAACTTTTTCATATGATGGAATTTGGACGTGAAACTTTTACCATTGCGTTTAGAATATTTTAAAACACCTATTTTGATATATGGGTTGACCAAATTTCATTCCGGAGTCAGAACGGGCTTTTTGGGCCAATTATCGTTTAGCACGTTTACAATTCGGATCCATCTGTCTATTCCAACTTTATCTATAAATACCCTGATAAACGCTAGCCTCCACGTATTCTCATTTATCTGCGCGTAAAATTTTCTTCAGCTCCTCCTCTTCCTCATTGGATGCAAACCCTAGATCCGATTACAATTCAAAATCAAAGTCAAAATTTCAAAGTCCTCAGAAATGTGCCGCTTATCAATGGTGTAATTCGTTTTTCGATTGGAGTTATCGATTGCTCAGAAATGTGCCGCTTATCCTCGGCCGTTCGTATTGGGTTATTGGTTTCGACGGTGGATCTTCAACTAGGGTTCGATCGGGTGCAATGGCGTAGGGGCCGATGAGTAGAGCGCATCCGTACGGTCAGTTCATCGTGATGGTCGTCAAATTCGCCAAATTTTAGCCACGTTTGGGATGGCGGCGGAGGAGGCTTCGACCTCGGTTTGGTCGCGCATGGGGAGGACTCCTATCGGCCGAAGCTGAGTAAGCCAGGGGTGACGTTCGATCAAGGAAAAGTTTATCAGAGAGGTGGTGTTTTGCGATGTTGGTGGCGGCTGGGAAGTTGAGGGACGGGTTCGAACAACCTAGGGTTTTCAGCCTGTAGAGATGCGCGTGAATCAAAGGAGGATGACGTGGCGTTGACTTGTTAAGGGTAAGGAAAGTTATTTATTTTATTTTCTTTCATTTTAATTTCAAAATTTTATTCGTTTTATGCAATAACTTTCACATAAGAACTCTGTTTCACGTGCGATTTTTTTCCTTAGGATCGTAATAAAATTCCGGACTTGATGGCGCTGGTTTGGACGAATTTGGAGACTGTCCAAATTTTGGGTTTAAGTTGGATTTGAATTCAATTTAAATTCAAAAGGTGAGTGTTTTAATCCACTCACAACTTCTAAAATTTCTTATGTTTGTTAAATTGATTTATGATGTGTTTTAAAATTTATTTATAGCTGTTTGGCATCTATTTCATCATTATCTCAGTTAATTTGCATTCATTTATTTTACTTGTTATTTTATTCATTTTGCATATAAACTGACAGTTAAATTTATTTTTTGCATATAACCTGATAGTCAAATTATTTGTAAATTTATTGTGCATATAAACCACCAGTAAAATTATCAGTTAATTTATTTTGCAAATTAAACTGCCAGTAAATGCCTGTTATTTATCACATGTTATATATAGATGTATTGGATGAATTTGGATGATGATTGTGATAAATGGATGTATGATTTTGATGGATGAATGTATGTTTACTTATATTAACTGTAAGTTGTTATGCATTTTATTGCATTCAGGATTGCGGTTTGAAATAATATATAACCGTAATTTTTATTTTTAAACTGCGGATTGAAATGATAAATATCTGTATCACTTGACCATAGGATAGAAAATTATATACAGGCACCGCGGTCTATATATAAAAATATTTTAAAGTGATTTTCTATGGTTTGGATAGGATATGGTTTAGTAAATATTAATTTTTGATCTTATATGAAATCTTATTTTATATATACATATATACTTAAATTATTTAATTTAAGCTATGTATGAATTTGTTAAATGGAAATAAATAAGTTGAATAATGGAGTTTGATAATTTATATTATATGATTTAGTACAGGTTTAAGATATTGTGTATATATAGAGTTTTAAATGGTTCAAATCAATTAAGATTGGAAAATAAATTGGAAATTTATTTGGAATTGAGCTTATTTAAAAAATTAAACTCCACAAGTTGGTGTCAACTTATTAAACTTGGAAATTTTAAAGATATGATATTTATAACTGGATTTTTATTCAAGATAAATTAAATGAATATTTCTAGTATAAATAAATTGAAGGAAATATATAATTGTTAGAAATTTGAGTTTTATTTTATGGATTTATTTTGTGAATATTTCAAAACGAAATAATAGGACAATAAATTGTTGAATAGAATTTCCAACCATAGTTTGGAAATGGTTAAATACTCAAAGCTTGAAATATACTAAAATCGAAGTGTTTTATTGAAACTGAAAGTAAAATCTAAAAATTATGGTTTAGACTTAATTTAAAGTGAATAAAAATTGTAAAGGCATGGAAATTATTTACTTTATAAAGAAATTTAATTTCTACTAATTTATTTATATACTGTTGAATGTCCAAACCATTTAAGTATTGGAAGTTATGATTTTAAGGCTATGAATTTCAAATTTTTATGTTTTGAAAGTTATAATTCAAATATTTGGTTTCCAGATACTGTAAATCTTAAAGCAGTATGATTTTGGGAAAATAAATATATTTGAAATAAAATGATATTATAGTAAATTGGGTTTTATAAAAATAATATCAAATGAGTTTGATTTGAAATGAAAAGGATATCGTATTTATGTGGTTTTGAAATGGATATTATATTCTGGTTTTGAAAGTATAATTATTTTAAATGATCGCGGTGCTATAATAACGTTTGGTTGTTGAAGAGACCGGGATCGGAAGTTGTCATACTCTCTGCCAACTCCGAAAAGCACTTTAACAACCGTGTACGCGGTGCAGATTCTAGAATGAAGTAGGTTGGTGGCAGTGTTTCCTTTGAGGTAAATACGTGGACCCGACTCCCATGAGTTGGCATAAGGTGGCTAAAACATGAGCGATTGACGGGTTAATAAGGTTGAACCTTGATCGGATACTCCTCTTCGATACTATACTCTGACTTTGGATTGATTCGGTGGCCACCTTCACTTTCGATTTCTTTGAATTTGGGTAGTTTGCCCGAGGTGGGCGGTAGTAGCAGCTACGCGTTTCCACCGACCCGGAAGTGTAATTAGTATATCTACCCTGGCATTGCTTAGTTGTGCTGTGTCACCAACCATATCGAGCCTTGTACGAGTTTGGATTTCTCCCGTAGCCCGTGTGGTATCCTCTAGTGGCTTCCCGATCAGGAGGGACTATGATATTGGATGGACTACTGGGACTATTACGTGTTAAAGGGGAAAATGTAAAGCCTTAATGTTATTTAATAGTAAGTTTATTTTATAAATAGACATTATTATAATAGCGAAATATACTACATAGTAAATAGTTTAACGGATCCTTAAGAGATGTAAATCCCGAGCATCTTTTGAGTTACTGCACTCATATCTATTTCTGTTGATTTAACTTACATAAGTTCTTTTAATTCTGACTCGAGTGTTTTGTCTTTTTAATTAGCTCGGGTCAGTCCGAGCGTTTTAGGATTTGAAGATTTTATTCTGGAGGACGAAGACGAAGATTTGTTGTATTATTATCTATTATATTATTCCACTACACCATCTAATTCCGCTGCATTAATTATTATTCTCTGTTATGTGTACTCTGATATGTATTGTATAAATATAATCAAAGGTTTTGTAAAACAGCTTCATGAACTGTATATTTGATTATTATATTTTATCGTTCCGCTGAAAGATTCTATTTTGTTTTTTCTCTATTTTTCTAATTTACCCCATAACAATCCGCCCTTCTGGATGGTTTGAATTGGCACATGTGTCGATTTAAAGCATGCGAAAAGGTTGGATGTTACAAGTAGCTTGTATCCTACATTGTTCTACAAATTTCATTGCCAGTTCGTCAAAGCTGGATATAGACCGCGGGGGAAGTCGAGTAAACCACATAGTGGCAATTCCAGATAAATTGATTTGGAAGCACCTACACTTGGTCGCATCATTTGCTCGGGCAGAATCCATCATCCATTCATACCTCATTACGTGATGTCTGGGGTCAGTCTTCCCTTCGTAGGCCGGTATAGTTGGCATACTAAACTTTCTAGGATACTCGGTCTGCAGGATAGTATCTGTGAAGGGAGTACGACTCCTGGATACTCCACAATCTTCATTGGTCATGCCAAAGCCTTGGTTCTCTCTCATCAACCGCCTGACCATAGTTGATAAGTTCGGAGTTTGTATGGAGGATGGAAGGTTGGGTTCTATTCTACGGGACCGCTCAAGTTGATGTCTCCTCTGTTGGCGATCGGCCAAAAGTGCATCTCGAAGGCCAGATTCATTAGGATCTTGGTGAGTCGGGCGTCCGGTCTCCTCACTTGCTTGATCCCTGGTTGATCGATCAGTGGCACTTGCTTGAGCAGTTTCAGTCTTACGGCATCTACGCCTGGGAGGTTCAACGGCTGAAGTCGAGCTATCAAATGAAGAATGAGGAGCAGGGCTACCTCCAGCATTCTGATGCTGTTGCTGAGTAAGTTGAATCATAAGATTAGCGTTGGCCTGAATCTGCTCATTAAGTTGCCTTCTAATTTCCCTGAGTTCCCTCATCATGTCATTGAACTCCGTCCTCGTGATGACTTCCGTTTGTGTTTGGGCGGTAGTCCCTGCACCTAAATTTGCTTGTTGATTGTTAGGTCCAACTTGTTGCATGCTAGCAGTCTCATTGACATCCGCATTGTGAGAGGCTGATCGGATACGTGGTCTTGCCATAATAGAGTTGTTAGTCGAAACTCTGAGTAGATTCAACGGATGTCCTATGAGTAGGTTGGATCTCCTTTGGGGGATTTATTCAATCCAGTAGCTACAAAGTAGATCCTATCGGCCTGAGAATTCGATTCTCAGTGAAACCACCAAAATGTTAGCACTAGAATTGGTCACTAACACCCTTTAGATATATTGTATAGAGAGATTAATGAAGAAAGTAGATTAAAATAGAGAACTGTATACTAAGTTAAATGCAGAAAACAAGAACACCGGATTTATAGTGGTTCAGCGTAATTGCCTACGTCCACTTTAAGTTTATATCTTTATTGCTTTCACAAGTGACTAAATACAGATACAATTTGTACTATAAGGACTTGAATACAAATGCTAAATGAAATAAAGTGAGTCTTGAAAGCGGCAGAGCCACCCCAGTGTTCTCGAAAAAAGGTCCCTTTCACTATGCCCCTGCCCTTCTATTTATAGACGAAGATGGGTTAGACTTCCCTAATGGGCCTAGGAGTAAGATACCTCGGCCCCTTATGAGTGACTTCTGTTTTCCGAGCCATAAATGCCGATCGGGAAATGCCGAGCCGTATCTCTAACCCGAATGAGGCAGTGTGTTGAGTGAAGGGTGTAGCCCGGACGAGATCCAAAGCTGAACGAGGGGAGATGACGAACGACATACTTATGCCGAACGAGGCCACATGCCGAGCGAGGCTAGAGCGCTGAACGAGGCATGAATGCCGAGCGAGGCTGGAATGCCGAACTACGCAGGAATGTCGAACGAGGCTGGAATGTCGAACAAGGCATGAATGCAGAACGAGGATAGATGCCGAACGACCCTGTTTTGTCTAATGAGGTTCATTCCGAACGAGGCTGGAATGCCTAACGAGGCATGAACACCAAATGAGGCTGGATGCTGATCGACCCTGTTATGCCGAGCAAGGTTCATGCCGAACGAGGCTAGATGCCGAACGGTGCTTGGATGCCGAGCAATGCTGGATGCCGGTCGAGACCTCTCTACCGACTGATATGAAATGTCGAACGACATAGCCGTGTCGAATGACCTTTTATGCCGAATGAGCCTTCTACACCAAGTCTCTTGTTGCCTGGTCAAACCACCGGGTAACAAAAATTAATTGGCTTATTAAACGGAATAAACCAAATGAATTCATTTTCAGCAAACTCAATGTTCTTAAACCTAAACGAAGGAGTAATTTCATTCTTAAAGGTAATGGTTCATGGTCATCAACATCAGAAAAAATTGTTCATAAAGCTATTAACTACTTTTTTGATCTGTTCTTATCATACCAAGCTACATTCCAATTTCCAAGCATAACATGCAAGAAAGTCCTATCTGACAACGTAAGAAATAATTTATGCAAACATCAGCTAGAGGAAATTAAAAGCAGCCATTTTCTTGATTAATGATAACAGTTCCCGTAGACCAGATGGTCTTAACTCAAAATTTTACAAAATCCATTGGGAGAAAATTAAATATGATATCTGGAATGCAATGAATGGTATTCTCCAATTAGGAAAAATTATTAGAGAAATCAATCATACATTTATCTGCCTAATTCCAAAAAAAACTGATGTGGTTGATATGACTGATTTTAGACCGATTTCTCTATGTAATGTCTCATATAAAATTTTAGCCAACCTTCTTTGTAATCTAATGAAAGATTATATGAATGATCTTATTCCATATAACCAGAATGCTTTCATTTCTGGTAGAGCAATTACTGAGAATTCCCTGCCAGCATATGAAATGGTTAGAGGGTTCAACAGGAAAAATTCTAATAACCTCTGCCTGAAAATTGATTTGCATAAAGCTTATGATAAATAAGTAGAGAATTTATTCACCATATGCTGATGTCTATGTGTTTTCCACGATTATTTGCTAATCTCATATATGAGTGCATTTCTACTCCTTCGTTTTTAGTATTAATTGATGGTTCCCTCTATGGATTAATCGACGGCCTAAGAGGATTAAAACAAAGGGACCCTCTCTTGCCATATTTATTTCCTATTGCTATGGAATTCCTTACCATATATCATGATGTAGAATACTTGAAAGGTAATATTATCCCCAATTACCAAACTAAACCAATGATTAACCATTTGTTATATGCAGATGAGATTTTAATCTTGGCTAAAGCTACCACTAAGAATGCTGAAAGCATACAACACATTTTTCAAGACCTGAGGATCTTAACTGGTCTTGACTTAAATGCAAACAAATCTATTTTTTTAGTAAAGGTGCAGTTAACAAGCATCAAATTGCTAACTTTCTTAAAATCAATGATGGAAACCTTCCAATGATATATTTGGGCATCCCTTTATCTAACAACAAATTAAAGGCAAGGGACTTTGGATGGTTAATAGACAAAATTAATGAAAAATTCAATCATTGGCACAGTAAGTTGCTCAATATTAGTGGAAGAGCGGAACTAATTAAAACTATCATATACCCAATGATTCAATTTTGGCAACAATTCACTCAATTCTCTATGACAATTATTCAGAAAATCAACTCTTTATGTGCTAATTTTTTTATTGAAATCTAAAGCTCGTAAAGTGAGTTGGGATGATGTTTGTAAAATAAAACATGAGGGTGCTCTTGGAATAACAAATTTTGATGAAGTTGCCAAAGCAGTTGCTACTAAACTTTTATGGAAATATACTCAAGGTGGTTCTCTTTAGGCCAAGTGGATGCATAATAAGTACCGTAGTAATGTTAATTTTTGGTCCGCTACTATGGACAACAATTCTTCATATACTTGGAAATCCCTGCTAAGAGCTAAACAATGGTGCAAATGGCTAATAGATAGAAAAATTGTTAACTGTGAAAACACTGATATCTGGTTTGACCCATGGCTTAATGGTTCCTCTTTGACTGATAAATTTGGATGGAATACTATATCTGTTACTGGTGGTTGTAATAGAAAAGTATCCATGCTAATTTCAGATAATAAGTGGAAATAGCATATTGATTATGTTCCTACACAAATTCACCAATCATTTCACAATATAACTATTCATAAGAAAATGCAACAAGAATTTTGGTGATGGACTCCTAACAGTAATGGACAATTCACTATGAAATCGGCATGGAAACATATTAAATGCAAACATATTGATTTTAATTGGACAAAAATAGTTTGGGATAAAGGTTGTGCTCCAAAGATGTCTATTTGTGCTCTCATGGCACAATTAAACAAATTAAATACTAAAGATAGGTGTAATAATCCGTAATTTTCGATAATTTAAAATTTGTAAATTTAATAAGGTTTGGTGATTTAATGTTGGGAGAAATAAAATTTGGTGACTTAATAATAAGAATGTAACTGGAATAAAAGGTAATGGTATTAATTTAAGGTAACCTATAATTGCTTTGAATGTGATTCCAATTAATTAAAATGATTAAAAGTCATAATTGGTTACAAATTGTACATTAATTATATAAGGTGTGTATTAATTGATAATTGGATTTAAATAGTAATTAATAATTTAAATATTAATTTATTAATGAAATAATGTGTAATAGATTGAATTGGATAAATTTTGTGTAGTGTGAGTTGTTATAACATTTGTTTGTAAATAGTAAACTTACAAACATTATTAAATGTAGAAATGGTTACAATTATTATTTGTTACCAATTTACTTAAATTAATTGCAATTGAATGTCATTAAATATTACATTAATGTGAGTTAAGACAATAACCACAGATTGTGAATGTAACAAAATGAATAGAAATGTTAATTATATTCATAAGGTAATGATTGATTTAATAAAAGAATGAAACCAAGAAAAATAAATAAATTGGGATTTCAAATTTTAATTAATGTGACAAATCGACAAAAAAATTCAATATAATTGAAATATAGTAGTTAATACAAATAAAAGATGGAAATTGTAGCATACTAATGTAATAAGATATAAACAAATGTTAACTATGTCTATAGAGTAATAAATGATTGAATAAAAGATTGACACCAAATTGAATCAAATTATTGGAATTAAATTATAACTAATTGGATTTAATCACAATTGAAATTGAACACTGTAATTAGTAAAATAATTGACATTGAATTATATGTAAATTTGTTTTAAATTATTGTAAATGTCTATGTAATCAAAAACGATAAAAATGGTTAGTTAATTAATTTGAACATAAGAAGTGATAAATTTAATTTAATAATTATTTTTTAATTAGTGTAAAAATAGCCATTTTGGCCATTGTCTCAGATTTCGAACGAACTGGTTTTATTGGATCCATAACAGTGAATTATTATAGGATTTCAAATTTCATAGCAATCGGACTTTTCGTACGATCATACGGACTCGAAACGCCTAGAAATCAATTTAATTAAATTCAATCGAATCAATTTGAAATAAGCTGATTTTAAGCTAACTTCTTCATACGATGGAATTAGGACTTGAAACCTATACCATTGAGTTTAGAAATATCAAAAATATCTATTTTGATATATGGGATGACACATTATTGTTTTGGGAACGAAACAGGCTTTTCGGGTCGTTTATCGTTCAACTTTCAAATCGATCTAGCCCGTTCATTCCTATTTCTGATCTGCCTATATATAGCCTGTTATAAACCCTAGCAATTTCTTCTTCCATTATTCTATACATACAAATTCTATCTGCTTCTCTCTTTCCAATGGCAGACAAACAAAACCAATTCCAAATTCAATTTTAAAACAAAATCAAAAATTCAAATTCCTCAAACCCTATCAAATTTTATATCAATTCGAAGCTCTTAAAGAGCTAACCCAGAACTGTAATTCATTTTTGTCATCAAATAATCGTTGGTCCAGAAATCGAGGTTGAACCTTGGCAGTTCATTTAAGGGTTTTGACGATCCAACGCGGATCGTCGACCGTTTGACGATCGGAGGATGGCGTTAGTAAGGTGTTGTCAAGAAGGTTCGATCCATCCGGCTACTTGGGACTAGAAGTGCTTGGATTCGCGGCAATTGGAGGTCAAAGGAGGCGATGGCCGTGGTTGACTGGGAGAAAGGGAGAGGCGCGCGTGGCCATGACGGGGTTGGCCAGATCAGAGCGTGGCGGTGGCACTTCCTGATTCGGGTGGTTTGTCGTGGTTTGGCGACAATTCGAGGAAGAACGGTGGTGGCTAGTTCGTGGAATGAGGCAATGTACAGGGGTTCGAACGAACGCAAGTGCTTAGGTTCCAGACGTGTGATGACGTGTGCTGTAGGTAACGTGATATTTTTTTGTTTATTTAATTTAATTTTAATTTCCAAACGTTCTAATAAGCATAAATTTTACGTACGATGTTGGATTTACATGCGGCTTTTCTTCTGCGATCGTATCAAAATTCCTGACATTTTAGCGTTGGCTTGGCCGAATTCTGAGGCTGTCCGATTTTAAGCCTGTTTTTGCATTTTAAATCGATTTAAAATCAAAGGTGAGCGTTTTAACCCACTCACAATTACTAAACTATTTTATGTTAGTTAAATTAAATTTATTATGTGATTTGAAATTTATTGATTGATGTTTGGTATGTTTAAATTGTCATTCTAGTTAAATTTGACTTTTATTGCATTTAACATTCCAGTATAATCTTATTTTCTGCTTTCCAACAAATACCCATTAATGGGGACTAGGGCAGAGGAGCAGCCTCCACCATTTTCTTCTTCGTTTCTAATCTCTTCAATCCCTCTTCGCTTCATCAATTGCTGCTCATCTATTTCTTGCTTTCCTCACTACTGTCTATTTGTTGATGGCTCCACTCTCAAACCCCTACCTTCAATTCTAGATCTGATTCTTTCCCTAACTTTTAGACCTCTATTTCTCTTCGCTGATGATTCACCCATGTCTGGAACCTCCGGATCTCCTGCGCCCTCTTGTGTTTCAACGTGGTCTGCTGCCTTTGTGACTGCTTTCAGCGTTTGGCAAAATTGCAGCCTTGGTTGTCTTTACGTGACTCTGGTGAGCTATCTCGGTTTTGGTCGTGTGTATACTGCGTCTGGTTTTGAATCTGGGTCGTTTGTTGTGAAACTTTTCGAATCTGATCTTGAGGTTGTGAGTGGGTTTTGGCTTTTCATCACACGAGCTTCTCCTCAGCTCTGCTCCACCTTCGCTGCCTCGCTCGGTGGCGATAGATCTTGCTATGGCCGAGTTTGTGTGTTCGGTGGTTGTGTGGTACTATTGTTCTTGGTGTCTGCTTGTTTGTTTTGCTCGTTGTCAATCTCTTTTGCATCTAACTGCTCCAGTAGCTCCTATTTGTGTATTACCGGTTGTGTATCCCCTTGGCAATCTTAGTTTGCTTCGTGGCTGCTGTTTGGCTATTACCTCTAGTGATCGTGAACGTGTAGTATTGATCTAAGTCATCTGCTAGCTGTTTGCTGGCTTGAAATGTGCTATGTCATTGTCTTATGTAATTGTTTGCTTAGGATATGTTTTGGTCTGCGTATTCGTTTTTTCCTTTGGTAATCTGTAGTGTTTTGCTCCCTGCGTGGTGAAATTGAAATTAGCTGTCTAGACATGTTGTCTAGCACCTATTCTCTAAGCTGGTTAGTTTTAGTGGTCGCTTGTAGCATAGGTGCCCTGCCTATCTAATGATAATCGTTTACCAAGTTTTGAATACAAATCAGCAGTCTTTCAATCACAAATCACAAATCACAGCGAGTAGCAAGCAACAATTCAACAATAATGAACAAAGACACAAGATTTATAGTGGTTCGGCTATCTTCGGCCTACGTCCACGCCAATGGTTTGTTTCTGCATCTCGTGCTTGTTCATATTCATAACATCGTTCATTCGCATCCATCCACTCGTGTCTTTCTTCGTATCAACCCCAGAAGTATACTTCGTACCGCTTCCATTGATGGATACGATGTGAGTATGGGGGGATCGATACGAAGTGGTCAAGAAAATGGACATGAACCTCATCCTTGGGATGGATACGAACGAGATCTTACCTGATGGATACGAACAAGGTTTTACCTGATGGATTCGAAAGTGCCAAACTCTTCTGCCATCGAAACGGAAGTATCGATTCGAGGTGTGCCGCCTCTTCCCATCTGACCGATGCGAAACCATTGAGCCGTGTCCATGCTGATCGATACGAATAATATCGATTCGAAGTCCTTCACCTTATTCTACCTTTGATCAATGCAAACCCTATCGAGCCGAACCAAAACCAATCGATACGAAGCCGATCAATACGAAACACCAACTACCTGATCGATACAAAACGTATCGATACGAACCATCACTGCTGATCGATGCGAAATGCATCGATACGAACCGTGCCTTGCACACCGATGGATACGAACAGCATGTTCTTCCAACCTTGCATCGATCATTTCTCCTTCATACGAACTCCGATTAACCTGAAATTTGGAACATAGCCTCTACTAGTTCTTATCATCATCTCTAATCAATTTCGTCCCGATCGGAGATCAACCAAATTTTTACGACATCGATTGCATCCTTGATTCCAATCAATCTCCAATCCCGATATCCATCATTCCTTGCCAATTTGTTGATATTCCAGCCTTGACCAAAAGGTGGGATAACATTTGCCCCCCAAAACAGGCCTTGTGATAATAAGGTGTGTTTTGAATAGTTCTGAATTCGATATCCAAAATCCATAGCTGTAACAACCCGGGATTTGCATTACCAATTAATAAATAAAAGTTAGGATTTTCATTTATTTTAATGAAGCATAAAAGATTTGGAATAACAAAATTTATTTGAAAAAGGCTATTTTAATTAAATAGCAAATATGGGATTTTAAAATGAGGATAAAATGTTATTTTTTTTTAAAGTTAAATATTTTAGGAGAGATTTTAAAACGGGCTTGGATAAGAAAAATGAGTTTTATAAACATATATGAACACTTAGACTAATTTCTGGAAACATGTAAATAACTCTCTTCTTATTGGGTTACTAAACCTAGCCCAATAACCCACCCTAAACCTCCTCTATAAATTATCTCAAACTCTCCTAACCTCATTCATTCACCCTTAATCAAAACCCTAGTCATTTCCTATAGCTTTCTTAACAAAAATGGCTGTTATCTTCATCTCCTTCTAGTTTTACCTTATGCAAGTCATTCTATGCAAAGGTAATGCAAATACCCACCTCAAATCCGTTTTTATATCTTTTCTAATTTATGAAATTTATTTGGTAACAATGTTTTATGTGTTTTTTTGATCTTATAGCCTCCTAATCATCTTTTGCTAACTTGGGTTGATGCTATAGTGGTCTTTGTTGCTTTCTAGAGAGGTATATTGCTAAAAACCTCTTCTAATATGTGTTTAATCCTCTTTTGATTTCAGTAATCATTTAGTAACACTTGTTTTATTATGTAACATGTGAATCATAGCTCTTTGATCATCTTTGCTTTCATTTTGGGTGTGCACATAAGGTGCTTGTGATATTGCTTCCTAAGGTAATGCTAAGCTTTGGCCCTTTGTTTCCTTTAATATAGTGTAGTAATCATTGTATAGTAGTTTGTGATTGATATTGGTGAAATTTGATGCCAAAAACTTGAAAAACACACCCCAAAATCACCAAAATCAACATTTCCAGCTGGCTGGAATGCTTCAGCCTGAAAACAGGCTGAAACAGTGGTCTGAGTGCACCAGGGCAGGCCTGGGTTGCACCCAGGCTGCTGCCCGAGCGTAGCAGGCTAGCCCGGTTGGGCTAGCCGTTAGCAGGACGGCCCTTAGTGGGCTGGCGCGCACGCCCAGAGAGGGTCCGCACAGTGCGGCCCGCTATACCCCCTCCCGCGCGGGCGCAGGGCCCGTGCGGGAAAAAAATTTCAGCGCGCGGGCGCATGGCCCGCGCGACCCAGTGCTGACGCGGGCCGAGGCCCGCATCCCTATCTCCCCAGCCCATGCGGGCTGGGGCTTGTTCCTATTTCCCAAGCCCAGGCGGGCTGGGGCTTGCTATTTTTCCCCAGCCCAGGCGGGCTGGGGCTTGCCCCATTTCCCCAGCCCAGGCGGGCTGGGCTTGCCTATCTCCCCAGCCCATGCGGGCTAGGCTTGCTATTTCTTCCCAGCCCATGCGGGCTAGGGCTGGACCAAACCAGCTGCACCGCATGGTGCAGCCTGGTTCACAGAAACGGGCTGCACCATGCGGTGCAGCCGGCTTCTATAAAATGGGCTGCACCCACTAGGTGCAGCCGGGTTCCGACCCACCGGTTGCACCATTTTTGGTGTAACCGAGTCCGGGTTGCACCATTTTGGTGCAACCGCTTCAAATTGATTGTCTCTTTGTCGAACTTTGGTTCAAAACCATTCGGAATATTTTTCCAACACGAATATTGGTTTTCAGTGATTTTTCTGATTTATTGATTTCTTTGAGATTTGTCTCTAGATTTCGTACACGAGTTTTATGAACTATTTTAAAAGGATTTTTCACTCCTAAATGGCTTTCGAAATTACTTTATTATGTTATTTTTAATTAATAAACTATTTACTCCATAATAGGAGAGTTTCAAAAGCCATTTTATAGTGATTTCAAAATCAATTTTAAATCCGTTTCGCACCATTATTTTCTATAATAAAAATCTCACACTCACTTTTTAGCACGTTGAGCAAAGTGGGAAGGTGCTTAAACGGTTAGGAAATCTCCGGCCTATGGAACCGTGTGTATTTTCTTTCCGGTTAATCCCCGACCTATTCGATTGATCGTTTTGACCTTTGGGTCTAGTTTACTGATGATAGGAGGTGGACTTTTTATTGTTTAGAGTGTGAGCTTTCTATTGGTTAGTAAACCGTTTAGTGCGAACGTGGGGTATGTGACTCATTGTTAACACTTTACGGGTTCCTCTCCAAGAAGTTTGTGACACATTAGCCTCTGGGCGGCCAGTACTGGACCTCTGGGTCACCACGCCTTTGGGCAACCGTCTCTGGACACCTGCTCTATGGAGCAGTTTTTCGGCATGTGCCTCTAGGCCTATATCCTTCTGGGAAGGATCTCGCCGTCTCGCGCGTTCCGCATCTGTGCGAGTGATCGATCACAACTCTACAGTACTTGGCAATAACGACTCTGGTCGGTGCACGTGCTATACTTGTATTATCTGATGATTTTTATATCCATTCGAGTACCGCCATTCGGTGTTGGTTCTATGAAACCATACGATGTAAGTGCGATTACCTTGTGGATTCACAGTGCCTCTAGACCCTGCATTTCGGTATTCGATTTCATTGATTTTTCAATATATCCCTATTGCTCTTTGGAGCATCGATCTTTTCTTGGGAATTGATTACAGACTCTGGTCACTCTTGGGATTATTGTCGATGGGCAACTTTATATAGCTCTGGCTACGCCGATGATATGAGGCGATTTTATTTATTTAACACTTTGGTGTTGATATTCTCTTTGGAGATTTTTACCGTTTATTGATGATTAGGGATCGTCATTTTATTCATGTAGTCCATAATACTCTTCTCTTTGGAGAAGTACTGTTTTATTTATGTACCGCATTATTATTTATCTCAGTTTATTAACTGATTATTTTGCTAGCCTGACCCGAGTGTTTTTCGCTCGGGTCAGACCGAGTTGTTTCAGGTTAGGCCTTTGGACTTAGCTTTCTGTGCTTCCGCTTAGACATTATCTGCTATGCTGATAGATAGCTCTTTATATTTGTCCACTATTATGATACTCTGATTATTCAGTCTCTTATTTACATATTTTTGACTCACATGTGTGAGCGGTGGCTTTGTACCCACCTTTTTGATATTTGGATCTGTATTGACGATATATTGTACCTATGTTCTGTGACTATTATGCGATTGTTCTGTGATGATGATGTTATCATTTAGTATTATGTTTGTTCTGAACCTATTTTCCTTAGCCATTGTAATTTCGTTATAAATATCTATTGGATATGTCGAACCACTTGAAAAAAAAAAGCGATACCACATTTCGACGTACATAGTAGATAGTTATAGCTTGATTACATATGGTCGCTTCCATTATACTCTATTCTCCATTCCAGCAGACGGTATTACTCCGTAAATACTCTTTGTTAGAATGGGTCTCAGAGTGGGGCATTACATCTTGGTATCAGAGCTAAGGTTCAGAATTAAGCATAACAAACACAGAATAGACACGTAGTACAATACGTTATAATACGATCCAAATTGAACATCACTACCTTTAGATAGATAAGTTAGGAATAGTTGTAGGAATCTGTTATATTCTGTAATATTCCTTAATGAATTATCTATCTTTGAATCGTGCTTAACTAAATCTTACCTTATCTTTCAGTATGGCTGGCAGAGGTAGGAACCTCCGTTCTGCTGATGCTGGACAGTCCAGCAACCCTCACCCAGAGGGCGTATACATGACCGCGGACCAAATCATGGAGTTGGTTCGTAACTCTCAATCGCACTCTCAGTCTCCTGCACCAGTTTCTGATGCACCGCGCAAGTCTTTTTTTGCGCGCCTCTGCAGCGACTTTATTCATCTTGGAGGGAAGCCGTTCAATGGCTCCGAGACTGTTCTTGAGGTCCAGGCTTGGATCAGAGTTTGCGAGCGTAATTTCACTCGCATGACCCTTCCTGACCATGACAGAGTCCTTGTTGCTTCTAGCCATCTTGAGGGTCGTGCCTTGGATTGGTACGAGCTCCTTATTTCTGAGACCGATGAGGCCACTCTCACTTGGGATCAGTTCCGAGAGCGCTTCTTGCTCAAGTTTGTTCCCGAGTCCGAGAAGATAGCCCTTGCACGCCGCCTTATTGACCTTAAGCAAGGGAAGACCTCTGTTGCTGACTATTCATCATCCTTCGAGGCCCTGTCCAAGTATGGCCTTGAGTTCATTAGCACTCCTTGTAAGAAGAATCTCAAATTTGTTAAAGGCCTAAAGAAAGATTTAAAGAAACAGCTTATGCTCCAGCTTAAGCTCCTTTTGATGAGCTAGTTGACGCAGCACTTCACCTTGAAGCGGTTGAGCGTGAGAGAGACAGCGATGGGGATGGTGAGGGTTCCAAAAACCCCAATCAGAAGCGGGTCCATTTCAGAAGACCAAGCCTTGGAACAAGAAGAAGAAGACTGGCAGTTCTACTTTTCAGACTCAGCCTCAGACTCGTTCTCAGCCCCAGACTCCTGCTCAGCCTAGTGGGACACGTCCTCCGAAGAAATGCTTCAACTGTGGTTCTCCAGATCACTTTATTCGAGAGTGTCCCAAACCTCTCTATTGCACCTTCTGCAAGAAGGAGTGACACAGGATCTCCACTTGTCCTACTGCACCTCCTAGATCTGGCAAGCTTAATGCTGCCAAGGCTCCTACATCTTCAGCTCAGCCTCGAGGTATGCATCCTTCCGTTCTCGAAGGTTCTATTTTATTTCATGGTAGATCTTGTAGAGTTCTCTTTGATACGGGTGCCTCTCACTCATTCGTATCAAAGGAACTAGTTGATACTTTATCTTTGGATGTTACTTGTTTGGTTTCTTCACTAAGGATTGTGAATCCCATCGGCGGATCCACGACCCTTAGCTTGCTTTGTGAGGATATAGCTATTGATCTTTGTGGATTTCTTTCCGTGCGAATCTACACGTTATGGAGTATTTGGGATTTGACATGATTCTTGGCATGGATTGGCTCGCTCAGTACGACGCCAAAATTATTTGTTCGGAGCGGATATTATTCATTCATCACCCTGACTCGTCCTCTCCGTTAGCTATTGTTCTTCAATATGTTGGGCTTTCTAATGTTACTTTATTTTCTCTTGATTCACGAGATGAGGATTTGGACATATATCGTATTCCTGTTGTTCGGGATTTCCCCGATATATTCGAGCCAGTATCAGGCCTGCTCCCAAAGCGGGCCATTGAGTTCCGCATCAATCTCATTCCAGGCTCCCACCCAGTTGGGCATCCTCCTACGAGAATGTCTATTAAGGAGAATGAGGAACTCAGGAAGCAGTTGGTTGAGTTTGAGGCGAAGCAGTTCATTCGGTCCAGTTCTTCGCCATGGAGTGCTGCTGTGGTCTTCGTCAAGAAGCCCGATGGCTCTCTTAGGCTTTGCATTGACTACTGCAAGCTTAATGAGTTGACCATCATAGACGATATATTTGATCAGTTGAGCGGTGCGAAGGTCTTTTTCCAGCTCGACCTTGCCACCGGATTTCATCAGCTCCGAGTTGCGGATGATAGCATTCCTCTTACCGCTTTCCACACTCGTTATGGTTCTTTTGAGTGGTTGGTCATGCCATTCGGCTTGACGAACGCACCGGCTTTCTTCGTCGATCTTATGAATCGAGTATTCTGGGAATACATCGATAGATTCGTTCTGGTTTTCATCGACGATATTCTTATTTATTCTAGATCTGAGGTAGAGCATGCTCATCATTTGCTGATCGTATTGGATACACTTCGTCAGCATCAGCTTAAGGCCAAGCTCTCCAAGTGCTATTTTTGGGAGAGCAAGGTCAAGTTCTTGGGCCATATTGTATCAATTGACGGTATTTCTGTCGATCGTGCCAAGATCGAAGCTATTCAGAATTGGAAGCAGTCCGAGAACGTTCATGATATTCGCAGCTTCCTTGGTCTGGCGGGTTATTACCGTCGGTTTATCAATGATTTCTCTCGACTTTCACTTCCCCTTACGACATTGACCCATAAGGGTGTTCGCTTTATTTGGTCTGATAAGCGTGAGGCTTCCTTTGAGCGACTGAAGGAACTTCTCACTCATGCTCCTATTCTAGTGGTTCCAGAGAGTAACCATGATCTTGTTGTTTATACTGATGCTTACGGTAGCGGGCTCGGTGCTGTGCTTATGCAGAAGGATCGGGTAGTTGCTTATGCTTCCAGGCAACTGCGTCTGAATGAGGTTCGCTATCCTACTCATGATCATGAGTTAGCTGCTATCATCTTTTCCTTGAAGACGTGGCGTCACTTTCTATTAGGCGAACGCTTCATTCTTTACACCGATCACAAGTTGCTGAAGTATATATTCAGTCAGAGGGATCTCAATATGAGGCAGCAGCGATGGCTTGAGTTTCTCGCCTCATATGATTTAGATATTCAGTATACCCCTGGCAAGGGTAATCGTGTTGTAGATGCGCTCAGTCGCAAGCACTCGGCGGTAGTTTCTATGATGATTGCCGAGTGGGATATTCTTGAGACCCTATCTTTGGGTGATATTAGAGAACGAGCTCCATCTTCTGATTTTCTGGTCTTATTATTCAGCTTGGAAGCTCGTCCTATCTTATTGGATCGCATTGCCCATGCTCAGCGGCAGGATCCAGACTTATTGCATCTTATTCATCTTCTCGAGTCGGGATCCAGTGATGAGACATTGCTGGATTATTCTCTTGATTTTCATCAGTGTCTTCATAGGAAGAACCGTATTGTTGTACCATCTGATTTATCACTCAGGCATGACATTCTGGACGAGTGCCATCGCACTAAGTACACTATAAATCCCGGTTCGAGTAAGATGTATGCCGATATGTGCCGGCTATATTATTGGGAGGGTTTGAAGAGAGATGTGGCAAGTTATGTGAGTGGTTGCATGACTTGTCAATAGATCAAGGCCGAGCATCAGCGTCCATCTGGTCTTCTTCAGCCTCTAGAGATTCCATTATGAAAATGGGATCAGATATCCATGGATTTCATTGACGGTCTGCCTCGATCGAGGTCAAGCCATACTTCTATCTGGGTTATTGTTGATCGCTTGACCAAATCGGCTCATTTCATTCCGATTAAGTCCACTCAGACTGCACCTCAGTTGGCCAAGCTCTATGTGAAGGAAGTCGTTCGACTTCATGGCATACCTAGCTCTATCATGTGTGATCGAGACACCATTTTCACTAGTCACTTCTGAAAGTGTCTACAGTCAACTTTGGGCACAAAGCTGAATCTCTCTACTGCTTATCACCCTCAGACAGACGGTCAGACTGAGAGGGTGAATCGTGTTTTGGAGGATCTTTTGTGCTGTTGTATTCGGGATTTCGGAGGTAGTTGGGAGGATCACTTACCGCTTGTAGAGTTCTCCTCAACAACAGCTTTCAGTCTAGTATCGGCATGGCACCTTTCGAGGCTCTCTATGGAATGCCATGTCGCTCTCCTACTTGTTGGTTAGAATCTGGCGAGAAGCTTATTCTTGGTCTAGATTCAGTTTGGGAATCTTCCGAAAAGATCGTTCTTATCCGTCATAGAATGAGAGAGGCACGAGACCGCCAGAAATCCTACGCGGACAACCGTAGGAAGCCTCTTGAGTTCTCCATTGGCATCCTGTCTTTATTCGGGTTTCTCCCATGAAGGAGGTTGTGCATTTCAGCTCTACAGGGAAGTTAGCTCCTCGCTATGTTGGACCATTTCCTATTACGGAACGCATCGGTCCTGTTGCTTATCGTGTGGCACTACCTGCTCGCTTCTCTGGAATACACGACGTGTTCCATGTTTCCCAGCTTCGCATGTGTGTCCACGATCCTGACTCTATCATTGAGCCGCATGTCGTGCCTGCTTTAGAGATCTTACCTGATTTATCTTTGGAGCAACAACCTCTTCGTGTGATTGATTTGGAGGTTAGACGCCTTCGCAACAAAGAGGTTCCACTCGTGAAGATTCAATGGTCACCGAATCCTAAGGACTGCACTTGGGAGACCAGAGAATCTATCGTGCGCTCTTATCCTGGCTTTCTCCCTTCTTCTTCTACGGGTAAGAATTCTCTATTTTATCTCTATCACTTCTTTTGTGGATTTGACGTTATAGACGACATCTATCTTAAGGAATTTCGGGGATGCAATTTTCTTAAGGGGGGAGTCTGTAACAACCCGGGATTTGCATTACCAATTAATAAATAAAAGTTAGGATTTTCATTTATTTTAATGAAGCATAAAAGGATTTGGAATAACAAAATTTATTTGAAAAAGGCTATTTTAATTAAATGGGAAATATGGGATTTTAAAATGAGGATAAAATGTTATTTTTTTGAAAGTTAAATATTTTGGGAGAGATTTTAAAACGGGTTTGGATAAGAAAAATGAGTTTTATAAACATATATGAACACTTAGACTAATTTCTGGAAACATGTAAATAACTCTCTTCTTGTTGGGTTACTAAACCTAACCCAATAACCCACCCTAAACCTCCTCTATAAATTATCTCAAACTCTCCTAACCTCATTCATTCACCCCTAATCAAAACCCTAATCATTTCCTATAGCTTTCTTAACAAAAATGGCCTTTATCTTCATCTCCTTCTAGTTTTACCTTATGCAAGTCATTCTATGCAAAGGTAATGCAAATACCCACCTCAAATCCGTTTTTATATCTTTTCTAATTTCTGAAATTTATTTGGTAACACATGTTTTATGTGTTTTTTGATCTTATAGCCTCCTAATCATCTTTTGCTAACTTGGGTTGATGCTATAGTGGTCTTTGTTGCTTTCTAGAGAGGTATATTGCTAAAAACCTCTTCTAATATGTGTTTAATCCTCTTTTGATTTCAGTAATCATTTAGTAACACATGTTTTATTATGTAACATGTGAATCATAGCTCTTTAATCATCTTTGCTTTCATTTTGGGTGTGCACATAAGGTGCTTGTGATATTGCTTCCTAAGGTAATGTTAAGCTTTGGCCCTTTGTTTCCTTTAATATAGTGTAGTAATCATTGTATAGTAGTTTGTGATTGATATTGGTGAAATTTGATGCCAAAAATTTGAAAAAAAACACCCCAAAATCACCAAAATCAGCATTTCCAGCTGGCTGGAATGCTTCAGCCTGAAAACAGGCTGAAACAGTGGTCTGAGTGCACCAGGGCAGGCCTGGGTTGCACCCAGGCTGCTGCCCGAGCGAAGAAGGCTAGCCCGGTTTGGCTAGCCGGTAGCAGGACAGCCCTTAGTGGGCCGGCACGCACGCCCAGAGCGGGTCCGCACAGTGCGGCCCGCAATACCCCCTCCCGCGCGGGCGCAGGGCCCGTGCAGGCAAAAAATTTCAGCGCGCGGGCGCATGGCCCGCGCAACCCAGTGCTGACGCGGGCCGAGGCCCGCATCCCTATCTCCCCAGCCCATGCAGGCTGGGGCTTGTCCCTATTTCCCCAGCCCAGGCGGGCTGGGGCTTGCTATTTTTCCCCAGCCCAGGCGGGCTGGAGCTTGCCTATCTCCCCAGCCCATGTGGGCTGGGCTTGCTATTTCTTCCCAGCCCATGCGGGCTGGGGCTGGACCAAACCAGCTGCACCGCATGGTGCAACCTGGTTCACAGAAACGGGCTGCTGATGCAGCAAGGCATATAGGAATTCAGAAGTTAAACCATATTAAATCATGCACGAGTCAAGGAGCTTCGGATTTAACTCGTAAGGCGTACACAAGTTTAAAACATGCATGCTTGATGAGTCGGTCACGAGATAGGGGGAGCATGAGACGGTGCCGATTTAACAAAGCTTGGAGGAGTTCCTGCTTGATGAGTCGTCCACAATTTAAAGTGATGAGTCGTTTCCGGTTTAAGAGTTTACAAGGGGGAGATAACATAGGTCGAGCAAAGTGGGCTTCGGAGATGTGTCGTTTACGACTTAGTATGAGTCGTTCCCGATTCAATGGAACACAGGAAGGAAAGGTGCGAGTTAATGCAGAAAGGATGAGTCGGGACCGAGCTAAGGGGCTACGACCTAAGATGAGTCGGCAAGGAGATAAGCTGTGTATCTTGAGTCGGTCGTGTTGAGACGAGTCATGTATATACTATATGAGTCGGTCTTGTATGAGTCGTATGTCGCGAGTTTTTAAGTCGGTATATAATTGAGTCGTGGGTTGCTGGGTTTGATGAGTCGGTTGCATTTTTTGAGTCGTGTATTGTTGGGGCTGTACATGTGTTGAGTCGTGTGACCCGCTGTGTCTTTAAGTCGTGCCTTGTTGAGTCGGCAGCGACTTATGTTGAGTCGGCCGAGATGAGTCGTATTTGTTGAGCCGGTGCCGACCTAGGAGTTGAGTGTTGTATGTTGTGTTGAGTTGTAATGCCTATAAATAGCGGGTGTGTTGTAAATTTTTGGGTTGTTGATTTTGAATAAAATTTCTCTTTTGTTAGCTTTGTGCTTTCATACCAATTGGTAGTTGAGTGTAATCTCCTATCTCCTCTTTCGGTTAATCGAGTGCGCTCGATTCAACGATCGTAGAAGCCGATTCACGGAATCTAGTGCGCTAGATCAACGTGCGAAGAATCGTAGAACTTGAAACACGGTATAGTGCGCTATCAATGTGTTTGAGATAGCTAGAGTTCGGTATCTTTGGATCAACGAACTTGGGCGTTTTGGTATCTTTAACTCACCGATTGCTACATTCATCGATTGAAGTTTTGTTTGATTAATCCGCTGCGTCATTATTGGTATCAGAGCCATACTTAGCCAATCATAGCTAAGTTTGATTCTTGGAGCCAAGTTTTTGAAGTTTGAAGTAGTTCATCGTGTCATATTGGATTGCATCAAGTTTGGAGTGTTGGATCCATTTCATTTTGGATCAAAAGGAGCAAAGGTGTTTGAATTTGGTCTTGGGTTTTTGCGCGCCAAGGATTAAAGTGTGAAGGCCGTGTATACTTGGGAGTGGCCGTGCCTTGTTGTGTGCATTGAAGTGTTTGTAATGGGTAGCCGAGACAAGTTTGGACTGAGCCAAGTTAAGTCGTGAAGCCTTGCCGAGACAAGTGCGCCGAGTTAAGGTAGAGCCGTATATAAGCATAGCCGAGACATTGTTGGTTGTATTGTGTGAAGTTTTGTGAAGTTTTTAACCATGCCACCGAGGAGAGCTAACCGACATCAAAACGTTGAAGCTTTGTATCGTAGAGAAGAAGCCGAGCTTATGGAACAACGTATTAATGAAAAATTTGATGAAGGCATTGGTAAATTGGAGAGATTGATGAATGATTTGAATCAAAGAAGGAGATCACCAAACTCGAACCATGGAGGAAACCGAGTTTCGCCATCGGTTACGGAAGCGAGGAGGGTATCGCCACATTCTTGTAGAGATAGAAGAGAAACATCAATTTCATCACGAAGAGATCATCATGACTATGCACATGAAGAGAGAAGAAGTCAACGTGAATTTGACCATGAAGCATATAGAGATGAGGAGAGACATAGTCAAAGAAGCATGCATGAACAAAGGGATGACATTGGTCGAGATCGATGTAGGCGTACTTTTGATTTTGTTGAAGAGGGTGATAGAGCAAGTATTCATTATCGAGATCGAGACCAAGTTCGAAATTCTTACCGTGATGTGGAGGATGACCGTCGTTGGGAGTCGGGTATGAAAATGGAGATTCCGGAGTTTAAAGGCGGGATGGTTGCTGAGGAATTCTTAGATTGGTTGTCTAATGTGGAGGAAATCTTTGATTTCAAGGAGGTGCCGGAGAATCGAAGGGTGAAGTTAGTTGCTACAAGGCTGAGGGGGAGAGCATTGGCATGGTGGCAGCAAACTAAACTTACTCGAGAACGAATGGGGAAGTCAAAGATAGAATCTTGGGAGAAGATGAAAAAGTTGATGAGATCTACTTTCTTACCTTATAATTACCAGTCACTTATGTATCAGAGGTTGCAGAATCTGAGGCAGGGGACAAAGTCTGTTAGTGATTATGCTGATGAATTTTACCAACTCATTGCCAGGAATGATATCATGGAGACAGAAGAGCAGTTAACTGCTAGATTCGTTGGGGGTTTGAGAATGCAGATCCAGGATATGGTTAATATGTTTGATCCTAGATCCGTTGTAGAGGCACATCAGAAAGCGTTAGCTTGGGAGAAACAAGGAAGGCGTGGAGGTGGTGTGTTTACTAATTCCAATAACCAAGCAAGGGGTGTTGGCGGAAGTTCTAATACTCCTAAACCAGTTACCAAGCCAGTGGTGAAGGAGGCTGAGAAGGCAAGGGCTAGCAGTATTTTCAAATGTTATAATTGTCAGGAGTTGGGTCACAAAAGCAACGAATGTCCGAAGCCGAAGAAGAGAACCATGGTTGCAGAGGTTGAAGCAGATGATGGTGAGGAGGCAGAGTATTCAAATGTACCTTATGTTGAGGAGGAAGAAAAAGTGTCGGGTGATGAAGGTTGTAATCTTATGATGAGGAGAAGTTGTTTGACACCTAAGCAAGAGGAGGATTGTAGTTGGCTGAGAAGCAATATTTTTCAATCGACATGTACTATTCTGGGGAAAGTTTGCAAGTTCGTTATTGATGCGGGGAGTTGTGATAATATTATTTCTACAGAGGCAGTTAGGAAGTTGAATTTGAAGACCGAGAAGCATCTTAAACCATACAAGCTAGCATGGTTAAGGAAAGGAGGTGAAGTGAAAGTGTGTCGAAGAGCTTGTGTGAATTTTTCAATCGGAAAGAAGTACAAAGATGAAATCTGGTGTGATGTCGTAGATATGGATGTTTGTCACTTATTGTTGGGCAGACCATGGCAGTTTGATAGAGCAGTTCAGCATGACGGTCGTGCCAACAGTTACAGTTTCATGTTCGAGGGTACTAAAATCACTTTAGTTCCTAAGAGACAGCAGCAGAAGGAGAGCAAGCTAGAAGAGATTGAAGAATTGAAAACTCTGTTGACTTTGAAGGAGTTTGTTAAAGAAGTGGAGGAAGAACCGGAAGTGTTTTTGTTGATTGGGAGAGAGAGTAGTGAAGAAGTTGAGATTCCCGAAGAAGCAAAGCCAGTTTTGGAAGAGTTTGAAGATGTCTTTCCAGAGGAGTTGCCAAAGGAGTTACCACCACTTAGAGACATTCAACATCAGATTGATCTTGTTCCCGGAGCAGTGTTACCACACCGACCACATTACAGAATGAGTCCGAAGGAACATGAGGAGTTACGAAGGCAGGTGGAAGAATTACTTGAACAGGGTCGTATTCAGGAAAGTTTGAGTCCGTGTGCTGTACCTGCATTGTTAGTACCAAAGAAGGACGGAACTTGGAGAATGTGCACTGATAGTAGAGCTTTGAATAAGATCACTGTTCATTACAGATTTCCTATGCCGAGGTTGGATGATTTGTTGGATCAGTTGAGTGGGGCAACTATATTCTCGAAAATTGATTTGAAGAGTGGTTATCATCAAATTCGTATCAGACCTGGAGACGAATGGAAGACAGCTTTCAAAACTAGAGAGGGGTTGTACGAATGGTTGGTTATGCCATTTGGTTTGTCTAATGCACCTAGTACATTCATGCGGGTGATGAATCAAATTTTTAGACCATTCATTGGAAAGTTCGTCGTGGTGTATTTCGATGATATTTTGATTTATAGCAGGAGTACGGAGGAGCATGTTCTACATCTGAGGGAAGTGTTGCTTATTCTTCGTGAAGAACAATTTTATGCTGCTACAAAGAAATGTGTGTTTATGACACCTACTGTTTTATTCCTGGGTTATGTTGTTTCAGGGAAAGGTATTCAAGTTGACCAGAGCAAAGTTGAAGCAGTCAAGAATTGGCCACAGCCAAAGACAATTACAGAAGTGAGAAGTTTTCATGGGCTAGCGTCATTCTACCGAAGGTTCATACCACACTTCAGTAGCGTGATGGCTCCAGTGACTGATTGCATGAAGGGTAAACAGTTTGTGTGGTCAGAGGAAGCGGGGGTTGCCTTTGAAAGGATCAAGGAATTGTTGACGTCTGCACCAATTCTTGTTCTACCTAATTTTCAGTTGTTGTTTGAATTGCATACTGATGCTTCGAAGGTTGGTATTGGAGGAGTTCTGAGCCAGAATGGGAAGCCAGTTGCTTATTTCAGCGAAAAGTTGTCAGGGGCAAAGATGAGATACAGTACATACGATGTTGAGTTTTATGCTGTTGTTCAGACGGTTAAGCATTGGAGACATTACTTATTTCAGAAGGAATTTGTTCTGTACACTGATCACGAAGCTTTGAAACATTTACAGGGGCAAGATAAGATTTCTGCGAGACATGCGTCATGGATTGCTTATTTGCAGCAGTTTACTTTTGTCGTTAAACACAAATCAGGGGTGACGAATCGAGTAGCAGATGCTTTGAGTAGGAGGAGTCATTTACTAACGACAATGAAGATTGAAGTGACGGGGTTTGAAATGTTGCCAGAGATGCTTGAAGAAGATCCTTACTTTGTGAAATATGTTGAAAAAGTGAAGGATGGGATTGCCGATGAATTCATGTTGGTTGATGGTTTTCTGTTTAAAGGAAATCGTTTATGTATTCCGGATTGTAGTTTGAGGATGAAGATTGTGAAGGAATTACATGAAGAAGGGCATGTGGGCCGTGATCGTACTTTACAGTTGATTTCGCAATCTTACTTTTGGCCATCGATGAGAAAAGAAGTTGAGAGATTTGTGGAGCGATGTCATATTTGCCAAGTTTCAAAAGGGACAGCAACGAATGCAGGGTTGTATATGCCATTACCAGTACCATCTAAGCCATGGGTTGATATCAGCATGGATTTCGTTTTGGGTTTGCCGAGAACTCAAAGGGGAAATGATTCGATATTTGTTGTGGTGGACAGATTTTCGAAGATGGCACATTTTGTTGCTTGCAAGAAGACAGCAGATGCAGTTCGAGTAGCACAGTTATTTTTCAAGGAGATTTATAGACTTCATGGTTTACCAGAATCTATTGTTTCTGATAGAGATACTCGTTTTCTGAGTCACTTTTGGTTGAGTTTGTGGAAGATGGTAGGAACGAAACTGAAATTTAGTAGTGCTTATCATCCGCAAACTGATGGGCAGACAGAAGTTGTTAATAGGTCATTGGGGAATTTGTTGCGTTGTCTTGTACAGGATAATTTGAGAAGTTGGGACATGAAGCTATGCCAGGCAGAATTTGCTCATAATCATGCAGTAAATCGAAGCACAGGATTCAGTCCGTTTCAGATTGTTTATTCAAATTTACCCAGGGGGCCGTTGGATTTAGCAGTTGTACCACAGTCAAAGAGAACAGTTAAACGAGCTACTGATTTTGTTGAAGAGCTGAATGAATGTCATAAAATCGTTCAGGAACGATTGGAGAAGTCGAATGAGAAGTATAAGAAGTCTGCAGATTTGAAACGTCGAAATGTTGAATTTAACGAAGGTGATTTGGTTTATGCTATATTGACAAAGGATCGTTTTCCAGTGGGTGCTTACAACAAGTTGAAAGCCAGAAAAATTGGTCCAGTGGAAGTTTTGAAGAAAATTAATGAGAATGCTTATCGATTAAAGCTACCAGATGATGTTTATACTTCTGATATTTTTAACGTTAAACATTTAATTCCGTATCATGGGGATGAACATTTTGATGAGAAAGAATTTGCAAATTCGAGGTCGAATTTTTCTCAACCTGGGAAGGATGATGCAGCAAGGCATATAGGAATTCAGAAGTTAAACCATATTAAATCATGCACGAGTCAAGGAGCTTCGGATTTAACTCGTAAGGCGTACACAAGTTTAAAACATGCATGCTTGATGAGTCGGTCACGAGATAGGGGGAGCATGAGACGGTGCCGATTTAACAAAGCTTGGAGGAGTTCCTGCTTGATGAGTCGTCCACAATTTAAAGTGATGAGTCGTTTCCGGTTTAAGAGTTTACAAGGGGGAGATAACATAGGTCGAGCAAAGTGGGCTTCGGAGATGTGTCGTTTACGACTTAGTATGAGTCGTTCCCGATTCAATGGAACACAGGAAGGAAAGGTGCGAGTTAATGCAGAAAGGATGAGTCGGGACCGAGCTAAGGGGCTACGACCTAAGATGAGTCGGCAAGGAGATAAGCTGTGTATCTTGAGTCGGTCGTGTTGAGACGAGTCATGTATATACTATATGAGTCGGTCTTGTATGAGTCGTATGTCGCGAGTTTTTAAGTCGGTATATAATTGAGTCGTGGGTTGCTGGGTTTGATGAGTCGGTTGCATTTTTTGAGTCGTGTATTGTTGGGGCTGTACATGTGTTGAGTCGTGTGACCCGCTGTGTCTTTAAGTCGTGCCTTGTTGAGTCGGCAGCGACTTATGTTGAGTCGGCCGAGATGAGTCGTATTTGTTGAGCCGGTGCCGACCTAGGAGTTGAGTGTTGTATGTTGTGTTGAGTTGTAATGCCTATAAATAGCGGGTGTGTTGTAAATTTTTGGGTTGTTGATTTTGAATAAAATTTCTCTTTTGTTAGCTTTGTGCTTTCATACCAATTGGTAGTTGAGTGTAATCTCCTATCTCCTCTTTCGGTTAATCGAGTGCGCTCGATTCAACGATCGTAGAAGCCGATTCACGGAATCTAGTGCGCTAGATCAACGTGCGAAGAATCGTAGATCTTGAAACACGGTATAGTGCGCTATCAATGTGTTTGAGATAGCTAGAGTTCGGTATCTTTGGATCAACGAACTTGGGCGTTTTGGTATCTTTAACTCACCGATTGCTACATTCATCGATTGAAGTTTTGTTTGATTAATCCGCTGCGTCAGCTGCACCATGCGGTGCAGCCGGCTTCTATAAAATGGGCTGCACCCACGTGGTGCAGTCGGGTTCCAACCCACCGGTTGCACCATTTTTGGTGCAACCGAGTCCGGGTTGCACCATTTTGGTGCAACCGCTTCAAATTGATTGTCTCTTTGTTGAACATTGGTTCACAACCATTCGGAATATTTTTCCAACACGAATATTGGTTTTCAGTGATTTTTCTGATTTATTGATTTCTTTGAGATTTGTCTCTAGATTTCATACACGAGTTTTATGAACTATTTTAAAAGAATTTTTCACTCCAAAATGGCTTTCGAAATTATTTTATAATGTTATTTTTAATTACTAAACTATTTACTCCATAATAGGAGAGTTTCAAAAGCCGTTTTAAAGTGATTTCAAAATCAATTTTAAATCCGTTTCGCACCATTATTTTCTATAATAAAAATCTCACACTCACTTTTTAGCACGCCGAGCGAAGTGGGAAGGTGCTTAAACGGTTAGGAAATCTCCGGCCTATGGAACCATGTGTATTTTCTTTCCGGTTAATCCCCGACCTATTCGATTGATCGTTTTGACCTTTGGGTCTAGTTTACCGATGATACGAGGTGGACTTTTTATTGTTTAGAGTGTGAGCTTGCTATTGGTTAGTAAACCGTTTAGTGCGAACGTGGGGTATGGGACTCATTGTTAACACTTTACGGGTTCCTCTCCAAGAAGTTTGTGACACATTAGCCTCTGGGCGGCCAGTACTGGACCTCTGGGTCACCACACCTCTGGGCAACCGTCTCTGGACACCTGCTCTATGGAGCAGTTTTTCGGCATGTGCCTCTAGGCCTATATCCTTCTGGGAAGGATCTCGCCGTCTCGCGCGTTTCGCATCTATGCGAGTGATCGATCACAACTCTACAGTACTTGAAAATAACGACTCTGGTCGGTGCACATGCTATATTTGTATTATCTGATGATTTTTATACCCATTCGAGTACCGCCATTCGGTGTTGGTTCTATGGAACCATACGATGTAAGTGCGATTACCTTATGGATTCACAATGTCTCTGGACACTTCATTTCGGTATTCGATTTCATTGATTTTTCAGTATATCCCTATTGCTCTTTGGAGCATCGATCTTTGCTTGGGAATTGATTACAGACTCTGGTCACTCTTGGGATTATTGCCGATAGGCAACTTTATATAGCTCTGGCTACGCCGATGATATGAGGCGATTTTATTTATTTAACACTATGGTGTTGATATTCTCTTTGGAGATTTTTACCTTTTTTGATGATTAGGGATCGTCATTTTATTCATGTAGTCCATAATACTCTTCTCTTTGGAGAAGTACTATTTTATTTATGTACCGCATTATTATTTATCTCAGTTTATTAACTGATTGTTTTGCTAGCCTGACCCGAGTGTTTTTCGCTCGGGTCAGACCGAGTTGTTTCAGGTTAGGCCTCTAGACTTAGCTTTCTGTGCTTTCGCTTAGACATTATCTGCTATGCTGATAGATAGCTCTTTATATTTGTCCACTATTATGATACTCTGATTATTCAGTCTCTTATGTACATATTTTTGACTCACATGTGTGAGCGGTGGCTTTGTACCCACCTTTTTGATATTTGGATCTGTATTGACGATATATTGTACCTATGTTCTGTGACTATTATGTGACTGTTCTGTGATGATGATGTTATCATTTAGTATTATGTTTTTTCTGAACCTATTTTCCTTAGCCATTGTAATTTCGTTATAAATATCTATTGGATATGTCGAACCACTTGAAAAAAAAAAGCGATAACACCTTTCGACGTACTTAGTAGATAGTTATAGCTTGATTACATATGGTCGCTTCCATTATACTCTATTCTCCGTTCCAGCAGACGGTATTACTCCGTAAATACTCTTTGTTAGAATGGGTCTCGGAGTGGGGCGTTACAATAGCCAATTCCAATTCCATGCGAACTCGACAACCAAGTCTTAATCCATCCTTATTTAATAGCCAATAACCGAATCCAGGACCTCTCTGGGTCGATATCCAAATCCATAACCTATCCAGGTTCTTGTCAAGCACAATCCACACCTGACGATCTTGGTCCAGTGTCCCTGGACGTTGGGCTAACCTCTCCGGGTTCTTGCCAAGCGCAATCCACACTTGATGATCTTGGTCCAGTGTCCCTGGACGTTGGGCTAACCTCTTTGGGTTCTTGCCAAGCGCAATCCATACTTGACGACCGTGGCCCAGTGTCCCTGGGTGCAAGTAATGTCGTGGTTTAAGTCCTAAGCCGAATCCTGGTCACTCCTGACCCTTGTTGAGCATAGTCCAACTCAATGACCTGAAAATAACAATTGATAATACAGGGCCTAAGTCCTAGGCCGAATCCTGGTCACTCCGGACCCTTGCCGAGCATAGTCCATACTCGACGACCTGAATGAGTCAATTTACCGCGTTCGGGCAAAATGGCTCACCCCTTGCCGGGCATAATCCATACCCGACGACCATTTATCAAAAACCAGATGAAAATCCAATCAAAATCCAATCCACAATCCAAATCAAACAAAGAAATCAGAAATCCAAATCAGCATCCAAAATAGAAATCAAACATCCAAAAGAAAATCCAAACCGGAAAGCAAACAAAACCAGGAGTTCAAACCAAACTCCGAAAACCAAACCAGAATATCAAATGTCCAATCCAAAACAAGAAACAGATTTCACAAACTATAGCTTCACGGTCTATCATCATTCAGAGCATGCCTAGGAGCTATCTCCGGCCCCATACATGTGTAAACGATTTAGTCGTTTGCCAATGGTTTGTTACTTATTTCATATTATACTGGTCAATCAATGACCAATCGACCATTATTCCTGGGCCTCATACCATCTTGGTTTGAGGTAGGTGGTGGTTACTCCTGCTCCATCGCTGTATTTCGTGCCCCAACATACTGCCCCAATTGTCCATTCCTTACATGCTCCTCAATTATGTCCTTTAAGTGCCTGCATCTGTTGGTGTCGTGTCCGTCCAGATCGTGGAAGAGATAGTGTCTTCCTGATGCCCTTTCCCGTTCAAATGGTTCTCTCCTAGCCGGCCTTCAGTAAGGAAGGCGATTCCGAGTGTCCATGTATATCCGCTCCGGCGTCTCGTTCAATCCTGTGTATGTGGAAAACTTCGGATCCTTCCATCATTTTCTGGCCTTTTCCGAATCATCATCTAGCTTTCTCTTTCCCTTTCCTTGTCTGAGGTTCCGTTGGATGGTCCTCCACCCCCAGCTGCATTCACCTCTTTTAACTTTAAGTCTGTACATGCATCTTCTTGTCGAAGGAACCTTTCTGCTTCGTTAAAGAACTCCTAGAGATCCAGTGGTGGGTCTCGTATTAAAGATACCTTGAAATCTGAATCCTCTCTGACTCCTGAAACTGCTGCCATCAAAACCATCGATGGATCCGGCCTGTCCACCGAAGCAACTGCCGCATTGAATCGAGTTAGAAAAGCTCTGAGTGATTCATCTGTGCTATGCTTTACCGATGTTAGCGTCATTATGTTCTTTGGTCTCTTGATATGAACTCGAAACTGTCCCAAAAACTTATCCACCAACTCCGTCCAAGTCCTGATAGATCCTTCTCCCAACTGCCTGAACCACATCGCAGCTAGGTCTGTCAAGTATAAGGGGAAACATCAGGCCATTACTTCCTCCGATGCCCCCAACACTTCCATGTGTCTGGTGTATCTCATCAAATGATCTGTTGGATCAGCCTTGCCATTATATACCTCCACGCTAGGTAGCTTGAACTTGGGTGGATTCTGAGCTGTCCTGATTTCCTGAGTAAACGGACTCCTGTTCACTCCTTCCAAATCTCTACTGGTTAAACCTCCGTGCATAGTTCTTTTAATAATCTCAACTAATCCAACGTTGTCGGCCAAAGGTTGCCCCCATGTCCTTGAGGGAATTCTGGTATGTATTCTTCATGTGGTTCATTAGCAGCAATATTGGCTAGCCTGTTGAACTCCTTTCAGAGGTCTTCCAGTGTCAGATCCTTCGGGCCTGCCCCCAAGCCTTGGCTGATTGCCCTCCGGTTCCATATTCTGTCCTCCGTTGGGTTCTGCGTCCCTAGCTCCCTGTTCCACATTCTCCGTCGCCGTAGTTGGTCCAAGGTTCTGTGTTCCTGCAGCTCTCATCTGCTCGAAGAAAGTCTGCATCATGTCCTGTTGACTCTTTAACAACCTCTCGTGTAATGAATTCTCCATAGCTTCCATCATCCCTGGTGATATAGATAGAAGCTTGTCCTTCTCCAGCTCCAGAGGATGCCTCTTCACTTCCTCCTTGTTGGCTTCTATCCGCTCTTTGTCTTGTCTGTCGTATCATTGTCTCTAAATCCAAATTATTCAAGCCTTCCAAATCTGAACTTCAATCCGATGTAGTGGGTGCTAGTCCTTCTCAGTGAAAGCACCAAAGTGTTTGGGCCAAAAATGGTCACAAACCCTGAACACCATGAAAGCACCAAGTTTTGAATACAAATCAGCAGTCTTTCAATCACAAATCCCAAATCACAGCGAATGGCAAGCAACAATTCAACAATAATGAACAGAGACACAAGATTTATAGTGGTTCGGCTATCTTCGACCTACGTCCACTCCAAAGTTTATCCTTTTATTGATTATCCTTGATGATTACAGATAATTGCAGCGATTACAATGAAGTAATTTGATTACAATGGTGGTGATGAAATGTCGAGTTGAATCTGACAGAGTTTGCGGGCTTCTGAATCTCCATCCCCTTTTCTGAATGACGTGGGGCTCTATTTATAGGTGTAGGAGGCTGATATTTAGTCTAAATTTAGGGAGACCACTTCTGGCATGTGAGGGGGCCCACAGGCCCGACCTTAGGAAGTTGGGGCCCGTTCCGGGATCGATACGAACTTCATTCGAATCGACCAAGAAATCATCCAATTGGGCTGAAATTTGGTGAGAACATTCTTTAACATGTAAGTAAGCTTCTGTGAAAATTTCATAGCATTTGGATCGGTAGATCTTGAGTTACGATCGATACGAGCTTGGGTTTTGCGTTGGCTGTTGACTTCGAATCCATCGGTTCGAATCCATCACCTTCGTTTCGATGGAGGCACGTGCGCATCGGTGACGTGTCGCGAAATCCCTGGGTTGATCCACCTTTTTTGCCATGTTGAACGTTTGTTTTCCTGGAGACGTGGGCACTCTTCGTCGCTTTGAATGCTTATCCCCTTGATTCGTGTATCTTCCTTGTTTGTTTCTGCATCTCGTGCTTGTTCATATTCATAACATCGTTCGTTCACATCCATCCACTCGTGTCTTTCTTCGTATCGACCCCTGAAGTATACTTTGTACCGCTTCCATTGATGGATACGAAGTGAGTATGAGGGGATCGATATGAAGTGGTCATGAAAATGGACATGAACCTCATCCTTGGGATGGATACGAACGAGATCTTACCTGATGGATACGAACAAGGTTTTACCTGATGGATTCGAAAGTGCCAAACTCTTCTGCCATCGATACGGAAGTATCGATTCGAGGTGTGCCGCCTCTTCCCATCTGACCGATGCGAAACCATTGAGCCGTGTCCATGCTGATCGATACGAACAGTATCGATTTGAAGTCCTTCACCTTGTTCTACCTTTGATCGATGCAAACCCTATCGAGTCGAACCAAAACCAATCGATACGAAGCCGATCAATACGAAACACCAACTACCTGATCGATACAAAACGTATCGATACGAACCATCCCTGCTGATCGATGCGAAATGCATCGATACGAACCGTGCCTTGCACACCGATGGATACGAACAGCATGTTCTTCCAACCTTGCATCGATCATTTCTCCTTCATACGAACTCCTATTAACCTAAAATTTGGAACATAGCCTCTACTAGTTCTTATCATCATCTCCAATCAATTTTGTCCCGATCGGAGCTCAACCAAATTTTTACAACATCGATTGCAGCCTTGATTCCAATCGATCTCCAATCCCGATATCCATCATTCCTTGCCAATTTGTTGATATTCCGGCCTTGACTAAAAGGTGCGATAACATTTATATTTAAATCCTTGATGATGATACAACTTAAGTTGGAATTTGGAATTGATACCTTCTTGTGAAATGACATATTTGAGTTAATATGAATTTAAAAGTGAAGATGATTTTGAAAGCGAATATGGTTTTGAAAGTGAATATGATTTCGAAAGTAATATGGTTTGAAATCGAATATGATATTTTGATATTAAGTATGAATTGACTTTTGAAATGTAAGAAAACCATCCGGAGTGAAATAAGCGTTCGGTTGTTAAATAGACTGGGATCGGATATTGCCATACTCTCTGCCAATACTGGAAACCACTTTAACAACTGTGTACATGGTGGAGATTCCATAAATGAAGTAGGATGGTTTGGCGAACGACTGACTTCTGTGAGTCAGCTTGATGTGGCTAAAACAGGAGCTACACGGGCCAAGTGAGGTCATTCCTCCGATCGAGCACATTTCTTCGATACCATATTATGACTTTGTGATGATTTGGTGGCCACCATTGATTTTGATTTGGGAGTGTGTACCGAGGTGGGCGGTAGTAGCTGCTATGCGTTTTCACTAGTCTGGATTCACAATTGGTATATCTACTATGGGCCTTGCCTCGAGTGTCTTGTCGCATGCTTTATCACGCCTTCTACGAGTTTTTTTTGTGTCGTACATATGGAGTACTCCCTGATAGCCCACCTGCGAGTGGAGTTTACAGTATCTGTATAAACTATTGCATTATATAAAATGTGTTAAGGGGGGTATAGGTAACGCGTTAATGCTATTTTAATATTTTACTTTACTATAGATATATTATAATAGCGTATTGTACTACATAGTAGATGGTTTAACGGATCCTTAGGAGATGGAAATCACGAACATCTCTTTAGTTTTTACACTCACGTTAGCCACTGGATAGGAGATGTCAAACCCCGTAAACATCTCTAATGCCGTTGCACACATATTTATTTACCGTTGATTTAACTTATATAAGATCTTTTATTTCTGACTCGAGTGTTTTGTCGTTTCAATTCGCTCGATTCAGTCTAAGCTTTTCAGTTTATCGAAGGCTTTTTTAAGGATAAGGACGAAGATTTTGTATTATTTTTATCTATTATAGTTATCCCACTGCATCATGTTGTTCCACGACATTTATTTATTTATTCCTATTTTTATGTAACTCTGATTTTTGTGCTGTAAAAGAATAATCAAATGTATTTGTAAAACAGCTTCATGAACTGTTATTTGATTATTATATTTTGTCATTCCGCTGCGAGATTCTGCATTTTTTTTCTTTCTCTATTTTCTTTTTTTACCCCATAACAATATGTCCCTTTCAATGGTTTGAGTTTGATATGTGTGGTTTATCATCAATTTAAACCGACCAAAAAGGCAGGTCGTTACATTTGGTATCAGAGCTTCAGTTTAGTGATAACCTTAGATTTGTGGCGTTTAACTCGTATAAAAAAGGGCAGTAATAACCTAGAATAAGTCGTTGAGTGTATATATGAGAGAGTGTATTTGTTAGTATTATAAAAGGTTTTGTATTGTGTTAATTTGTTCTGTTTTGTATATATAAATTATGGTCGTTGCATAGGACATTATGGCATCGATAGGAATTTCAAAATGCTTAATATGGCAAATTGACATAATGTTGTTTTAAAATATGGGTAAATGAAATAATTTTACCTAGTACTATATGTTGAATGTAAAGGAATAAACATTGTGAAAGATATTATTGGACGTGATATAGTCTGTAACAAACCGCATATTCTACGATTGTATATTTAAATATTTTATTCAAATATAGCATCGTTAGTCGGATTTAAGTCTGAAAAACTACTTTTTGCAAACAGCCGAAATAGGACTAGAGACCACTCCCATTGAGTTTAAAATGACGTTTGCAACCTTTTTGAGTATAAACATCGATATGTTTGGAGTTAGCTTGAATTTTGACATTTTCACTTAGGGCTTTGGGTTTGGGTTTCAGCCCAATAACCTAACATAGCACCCTAGCTCCACCCCCTCTTCTCTTCATTCATTCCCATTTCCTAACACTTCAAGCTTTTGTAAAAATGGGAGAAGAGAAGGGGAAATAGAAAATCCTAAGCCCTAGTTTCTTTGCAAATTCAAGTTCTAACTCTAAAATCAAAGAGAAGCTTAGGTAAGCATCTTCTTTTTCTTCTCCATCTCAATCTCTCTCCAATTTTAGAAATTTCCTATAACCTAATTTGGGAAATTATTGCTTCTAGACTTAGATTGGAGTTTCTAGATTTGAAGATGACGAGTAGTTGATCTTCCTTTGCTTTCAAGCTTCTCCTTCATTGTTTTTGAGTTTAAAGGTGAGTTTTTTGAACTCACATCTATGTCTATATCTTTGATAGTTGTTAGGTAGTGACCCCCAACATCTATTCCTTGTTCATTTGCTTTGGATTGAGTTGCTTTTATGAATATTTCAATTTTTGGTGTTTTGAAGTTAAATCTTTAATAATCATAGCTTTGAAGTTGATCATGCTTTTGCTGGCGTATCGAAGAGCCTATAGGGCTGAGTTGCCGATTGGCGTAAACCCTAGCGCCCATCGCTCGACCGATCGCAAATTGTTTGTGATTTTTCCCCTTGGGGAGAATACTGGAATTTCCAGTTAAGTCGACTGAACCCAAACCCAGGAATTTTCCTGGGCTACTATCAGTCGACTGACCACTCTGGATCAGTCGACTGAGCCTGGAAACCAAAGGTTTCCATGCATGTTTCAGTCGATTGACCACCCTGGTTCAGTCGACTGAACCTGTAAATAGAAAGTTTCCAGGATTTGTGTCAGTCGACTGACCACCATGGTCCAATAGACTGAATCTGCTATCTTTGCCTATTTTTCCTTTTGTGTTTGAATTTCCAATTTTTAATCGATTCTTGTTTCTCCAATTCATTGTTATCACCTTTGTTGACTTTGATAACTTCTTTTTTGGGATTTTTGGGGGATATCCATATCGATGGATTCGGTATCGATTATTATGGATTTGATTCACTTCTTCATATGTGAAATTTTAGTGATTGATTGTTTCTACAATCAATTTTGTGATTTTTCACTTTAAAATGCAAAGGTTTCTATACTAGTAGTAAATAATCAAACTCTTTCACAAAGATGATTTCAACTCTATTTTTAGTACAAAGCTCGTTTATAAAACCGTATTCCAATCTATTAGTATATACAAACCTTTACCTCATTCGTTCTAGAAATCCAATTAAAGGACTTTGCAAAACAAGTGATATAAAACGCTTGCGCTTACTTTGTTGGTTAATTCTTATACTTGTTCGACTGAAACTCTTATGACAATTTTCGAGTGGAAATCTACAATCTGTTCGTAAATAATTAAGTTAAGCCAGTGGTTATGGGACATGAAGCCAAACTCATTTATTTACTAGCTTAATGTATTTGAAACTTCTTGATGGTCGATGATGATCATTTTGTGGATTAGACTAGCGATGTGCGATGTCTCTTTGTCCGCGTGGGGGACTATACACCGTTTGTGGAGTTTCGGCTCAAATTGGTGGGGTAGTGACCTATGGTCATTGGGCCGTTTGTGGAGCTTCGGCTCAAAGGTCTTCGGGCCGTTTGTGGAGTCTCGGCTCACTTGATGGCTAGCAGCCATGGAATAGCGTTCCGTTTGTGATACATGTATTGGTGAGTTTTCATGCTCCCGTTTGTGATAAGCCTACCCCTCTTTGTGATTTCTGGATTTCTAGTTGATGATTTCTAGAATTTGTGATTCACCAATTTTGTGATTGGCATTGATATTTTTGTCAATATTTGTGGTATGGTGAATAAAAATGAGAATATGACATTCTTTTAGTGCTATGACATTTCTTGAGATATTGTATGATTTTTGTTGTTATTTAATGTGTACTTGTCGCAATATGGCATTATTGTTATCATACGTTTTTGTCATATCTCTTATTCTATCTCATTTTATCAGACATTTATAGCTAGACTAATCCGTTTATTCTTTTCTTATTAAATAATACTCGGGTCAGACCGATATGTTACAGGTGCTTCTGCTTGACTCGTCTTCTGGGAACATTATCTGACTTTTGACTACCTACTCTAGTTTAGTAGTTTTTGTTGTTATACATACAAGATAGAGACTCCTTGATGTCTACATATTCTTCTGTGTAGCACTTGTATCTATTCTTTTGTGATAATGTGGATCTTGTTTGACCACTACTCTGATGTACACTTCTATGTGTTATATTCATATATATTTCCGCCTTTGTGATATGGATATCCATGACTGATTTGCGTTGTGCTTATTTCTATATTTGTTTCCGAAGATCATATAGCCACTGTGTAGTAGCTTTGAGTGAGTATCGGTATGTTGGATTTTCTATTGAAATGAAATGCATGTTATACTATCTGACATATCGGTGCTCGCACAAAGTAATTACATGGATGGTCGCTCCTTAACAGCCTTAATCTTCATGCTAGTTGACGGCACTACTCAGTAGTGTCCTTGGCTAGCATAAGTGTAACGACCCGTATAAATTCGATGTTTAAAATGAATTAAATTAATAAGATTTTAATTTAAATTTAGAAAGAAATAGAAATCTTATTAATTTATATGAAAGCAAATATTGAAATTTGATATATCAAGGGTAATTAAGTTTACAAATTTAATTTTATATTTCAATCAATTGGAATAGTGAAATTTTGGAAATAGATTCAAATTTATGTTAGACAATGAATTGCAATAATTAAAGTTAATAAATTAATGGATTAAATGGGATAATTAATTGGATTTAGAATCTTAATTGGTATGTGAGCATTTATTTATATTGGAATATAAAAGGGTAAATTTATAGTATAAAATGTTGACATCACCTTTAAGATGATGGTTTTATAATTGATGCATAATAGGGAAATCAAATGAATGGGTTTAATTGAATAACAATTGGCAATTAATGAATGGATAGAAATTTTTAAAGGGCGTAATTGATTTCGTTAAATTAATTTTGGTAACAAATTGTAATGAATATAGATTTTACGTTTTGTGATGTATTTAAGAAATAATTGGAGATCAATGTAAATTATATCCGTGAATGGTCAATTCAATTAAACAACAAGACTTTTAAATAAATAAACGTTTATTTAGGTTTCAATTTGATAATTTTTGAAGTTTAACGGGAAATCCATTGCAATAAATTGCCCTAATTTATGCAGTCAAAGGAGATTGGATTTGCATTATAGATGGAAGTATAATCGAAATTGATAGGTAACAAACTTAAGAATAAAATTAAGAGCTAATATGTGGACGCAAGTTGATAAGTAATTTAATTTGTGCGATACCTATATATTGGAAACCAATTTGTAAAGTACAATTAATTGAATTTGGTAAATTGGGAATGAATCCAAGGTTATAGAAATTGATGTAATGCTGCGTAATAAAGGGTAATTGCATAAAATCAATGTTTAGTAAGAAATTGTAATTGATAATTAAGTAGGAATGGGTTTGAATTTGACAAAAGGGAAAATTTATTATTTGCTGACCCATTTATTCAATCTATTAAATTAGATCAAATCCATTGCAATTAAACGAAATTTATTTACAAGTTAATATGTATTTAGCTGATAACTATAAACCATTAGGGCAATTGGATATATAGTACCATTAAAGTTATCTAAGATAATGGTTGATTTAATAAAAGGAGTGAAAATCAAAAAATTCATTAACTTAAAATTTATAATTGGATTTAATTGCAATTAAATGAAATTTAATATTTAAATTTTGCATTAGTTGAAATTTTGATGGTAATTGAGAATAAGACTGTGATAAACCATGAACAAATGTAAATTTCATTCATTGGATAATAATCAATTGAAAAATAAGAATGAAAATTTAATTCAATGGAACTTTTGAAATTTTATTTATAATTTCTGAGTTTAACGAACTTATAATTTAATGCTTAATTTTGATGTTTAAATCAACATTTAAGTGACATCTGAATTTGTTTAAAATTTATATAAATGATTAGAAACATATAGGTAATAAAATTTTAAACTATAGAATTGAAATTGAAAATGAGTTTAATTAATTAATTATTAATTTTATATAAAAATAGTCATTTTGGTCACTGACTCGGATTTCAACGAAACAAGTTTCATCGGATCTGTAACGGTGAATTATTGTAGGGTTTCAAGTTTCGTATCGATTGGACTTGTCGTTTGATCGTACGAACGAGAAACGCCTTGAAACCGTTAATTTGAAATCAATTTGAAATCAATTTGGAAATATTGATTTTAGCATAACTTCTTTATATGATGGGATTTGGACGTGAAACTTTTTCCATCGCATTCAGAATATTTTAAAATACCTATTGTGATATATGGGTTGACCCAATTTCGTTCCGGGGTCAGAACGGGCTTTTTGGGCCACGTTAGCGTTAGCACGTTTGTTTATCCAATCCATCTATTCAAATCTCTAACCTACCTATATAAGCCGAGTTGTAAGCCCTAGCCTTCATCTATCCTCAAATTTCTTGTGCGTTCATTTTCCTCAATTCCTCCCTTCCAATGGCTAGAAAACCCTAGATCCGTTTCAATTTCAAAAATCAAATGAAAATTCAATCACCTCAGAAAAATTTGATAAAAATATATGTTAAAGTTCTCAAAATACGTAATCTGCTGGTACAATTCGTTTTTCAATTTGAATTTTCGTTTTTTCAGAAATACAAGTTGAACCTCAGCCGTTCATAGGCTAGGGTTTCGATCCAACGGTGGATTTGAGTCGATAGGCCGATCGGGAAGTGCTGTTTGGTCGAGCGTGTCGAGCGGGCCATAGGGATGCAATTGCTCATCGTATGGGGTGCGAAATTGGCCGTGATTGGCCGAAGAAGAGCAACGGCGGCGGCGGCCTAGGTGCCATTTCAGGCGACCGCTCCAACATGGATAGGGCGGCGTGAGGAGGGCTTCTCGATGGAACTCTCTGATTGTAACCTAAGGCAACGTGGTGGCGGCGATAATTGGGTCTAGGGTTAGGAGATGGGGCGGCTTCGTTCTGTATAGAGGCTTGGGAGAGACAACGCGCGTGGGAGAGGATAGAGGATGGTGACGTAGAAGTTGTGTGAGGGTGAGTTGTGATTTTTTTAAATTTAATTTTGTTTCAACTCGTTAAAGTTGAATAACTTTCGCATACAAACTCCAATTCATGCGAGATTTTTTTTGTTAGGATCGTAATGAAATTTCAGATCTGTTGACGCTAGTTTGGATGGATTTGGAGACCGTCGAATTTTTGGGTTTAAATCGGATTTAAATTCTATTTAAATTCAAAAGGTGTGTGTTTTAACCCACTCACAACTTCTAAACTTTCTTATGTTTGTTAAATTGATTTTAGAGATGAGTAGAAATTTATTTATGATTGTTTGGCATGTTTTATTCCTTTTCTCTGTTAAATCACATTTATTTAATGTAACTGTTCATTAATTTATTATTGCATATAAATTGACAGTTAAAAATTATTTATTTGCATATAACTGATAGTTAAGCGGTTAATAAACTTATTTGAATATATACTGTTAGTTAATAACTGTCATTTATTTCCTGTTATATTGTATATGCCATATGTTGATGTTTGTTTAAATTGATGATGATTGAAATAATTTGGTTTATGATTGATATTGGGTGAATGGATGATGTGTTCCATTTTATATAAACTGCAAGTTATTATGCATTTTCATTCCATTCGGGGTTGCGGTTTGAAATGATATAAAACCGCAATTTTATTTTAAATTGCGGATTGAAATGATAAATATCCGTATCACTTGACCATAGGATAGAAAATTATATACAGGCAACGCGGTATATATATAAAAATTATTTTTGAAATAATTTTTCTATGGTTTGGATAGGATACGGTTTAATGAATATTAAATTTTGATATTATAAAAATCGTATTATATATATACATATATAGTTAAATTATCAAATTTAAGCTATGGATAAATTTGTTAAATAAAAATGAATAAGTTGAAAAATGGAATTTTGTAATTTATATTATATGATGGAGTACAGGTTTAAGATCCGGTGTGTGTGTGTGTATATATATATATATATATATATATATAGAGTCTTAAATGATTCCAATCAATTGAGATTGAAAGATAAATTGGAAATTTAATTCTTATTGAGCTTATTTAAAAATTTAACTCCATAAGTTAATGTTAATTGGTTTAGATTGAACATTTTAAAAGTTATGATATTTATAACTGGATTTAATGAATAATTCTAGTATAAATAAATGGAAGAAAATATTTAGTGTTAATAAACTGAGTTTTACTTTAAATGGTTATGGATTTATCATGTAGACCTTCCAAAACTAAATAATAAGAAATGAATTGTTGAATAGAAATCTCAACGCTCAATTTTGAAATTGTAAATACTCAAGGTTGAATGTATTGAAATCGAAGTGTCTTATTTAACTGAAAGTGAATCTAAATTTATGGTTTAGACTTAAAAATAAAGTGAGTAAAATTGTAAAGGCAGGAAATTTATTTACTTTATAAAGTAATATAAATTCAACTATTTTTTTTATACTGTTGAATATCCAAACCATTCAAGTTTTAGAAGTTATGGTTTTAAAGCTATGATTGCGAAGTATTATGTTTTGAAAGCTATAATTTAAATGTTTGGTTTCCAGATATTATAAATTTAAAGCAGTATGATTTTTGGAAAAGAAATGTATTTGAAATAAAATGATGTTATTGATTTGGGTTTTATAAAAATAATATCAAAATGAGTTGTTTTGGAAATGGAAATGATATCGTATTTATAAGTTTGAAATGGATAATTATATTATGGTTTTAAAGAATAAACTATTTTTAAAGACCACGGTGTTATAATAACGTTTGGTTGTTGAAGAGACCGGGATCGAAAGTTGTCATACTCTCTGCCAACTCCAAAAACCACCTTAACAACCGTGTACGCGGTGGAGATTCCAGAATGAAGTAGGTTGGTGGCGGCGTTTCCTGTAAGGTAAATACGTGGACCCAACTCCCGTGAGTTGAAATAAGGTGGCTAAAACAGGAGCGATTGATGGGTTAATGAGGTAGCACCTCTGATCGGACACTTCCCTTCGATACTATACTCTGACTTTGGATTTTATTTGGTGGCCACCTTCATTTTTGATTTCTTTGATGTGGGGAGTTTGTTCGAGGTGGGCGGCAGTTGCGCGCTGCGCGTTTCCATCGGCCCGGAAGCGTAATTGGTATATCTACCCTGGCATTGCCTAGTTGTGCCGTGTCACCTACCCTAGCGCGCCTTCTACGAGTTTCTATTTGTGTCGTACCTATGGAGTATCCTCTGGTAGCTTCCCGATCAGGAGGTATTACGGTACTGTATAGATTATTGGCATTATTTGTGTTAAGGGCTATATGGGTAACCCCTTAACGCTATTAAAAAGTAAGTTTATTTTATAAGTAGACACTATTATAATAGCGCAGTATACTACATAGTAAATAGTTTAACGGATCCTTAGGAGATGTAAATCCCGAGCATCTCTTGAGTTATTGTAATCATATTCATTTCTGTTGTTTTAACTCACATAAGATCTTTTAGTTCTGACTTGAGTGTTTTTGTCTTTTCAAATTCGCTCGGGTCAGTCCGAGCGTTTTAGGATCGAAGACTTTAGCTCTGGAGGACGAAGAAGGAGATTTCTATTATTATTATTATTAATTATATTCCACTACACTCATATTGTTCCGCTGCATTGTCACATGGTATGTGTACTCTGATATGTATTGTACAAAAATAATCAAAGGTTTTTGTAAAACAGCTTCATGAACTGTATATTTGATTATATTTTATCCTTCCGCTGTGAGAATCTGTTTAGTTTTTCTTCTTCTCTATTTTTCTCATTTATCCCATAACAATCCGCCCTTACGTATGGTTTGAATTGGCACGTGTGTCTGTTTAAATCGTGCGAAAAGGCGGGACGTTACAATAAGTATAAAGGTGGGGCATCACATAATTGTTTGTTAGGTAGAGGAAATTTAGAAATATTCATTGGAAGATAGGATTTACAATTAAAGTAAATATAAATTGGGAGTTTAGAACTTAAGTTTCGGGATTTTGAAAAAATTTCTTTCGAAGGATTTTGGAACATAATATTAATATCATTTGGAATTTTTTTTTGATATAATTATTTCAAGAGGGTTTGAAAGAAATGTTTTAAAAGAATTTTTTTTAAAGGAAATAAGTTATGTACTCCTCTATCTATCGTTGAAAAATAATTTCGATGATGAGTGCACGCATCATCGACGTTCATTTTCGGGTTTCAAAATGGGAAGACTGGTGTAGTAGTTTTACTACACATCCATTTCGATAAAAGAATCTTGATTTTAATTTCTAAAGTTTGAATTGATATATATATATATATATATATAAGTTCTGAGTATATATATTTTTAAAAAGGATTGAAATGGAGCCCGGTTGTTTAGTTTTTAAGTTTCTGTAAATTAGAAATTGAAATTATTGTAATGAATGGAATCTTGACTATATTAATATTTGAAAATTTCTAAAATGAAAATAAGAAATTTGACGTTAAAATGATTAATGACATAGATAGGAAATTGGAAATTGGTAACTTACAGGTTAAAAATAATGAAATTTTAGAAGATGTAATTATTAAACATTTTGTTTACTAAAGTGAATGAAGTAACTTGTGTAACTTTTTATTGCATTCTAAAAGACATATATATATATATATATATATATATATATATATATAACTTACCAAATTATTAAAGGTTGAAATGTTAAAATGAATATGTAATAGAATATTGTACAAGTAAACTTTAGTAAAAGAAAGTGTTCAATGGACTTACTTTTATAAATAAGAATTTTAATGACTATAAATTGTTATAAACTAAAGTAAATAGTTGAAATGCTACTAATTAAAGGTAATAAAAGTGAATAATGTAAGAAAAATGATTGTAAACTTAAGTTAACATTTTAAGCTATCTATAATCAGATTGAATGGAAAAGGTGGTACAGTAAGTAAATAATTATAAACATGAATGAATATTTAAACCATTTATGATTAAAATGAGTACTATATTAATTGAATGGTTATAACTTCAAAGTACATTGAAATGATTTAGAAATGGAGTTAATATTCAATAATACTTTATATGGAAGGATGAAAGTGAAAGGAAATAATCTATAAATGGTGAATTGAATTGTAAGGAAACTTACCTAATAATGTATAATCCAATAATTAAAATAAGAATAACTTATTTAAGCAATGAATGTAAGGTAATAAAATGAAAGAAAATGGCATTGTATGAACAAAGAAGAAATGAACTTTTGTAAGTAATAACGAATGTGAATTAATGAAAATAAACATTATATAAATAAGAAAGAAAAGTAAGTGGAAAAGGAAATCAAACTAAATCGTATATATGAAGTAAACTGAAATAGAATGTATGAATTCATTTATGATTGAAATAAATGAAATGGATATAATTTATTTAAGTAAAGAATGTAAAGTAATGAAATAAGCCTTACATGTATGAATGAAAATTTAAAATTTTGTAAGCAATGAACGTGAATTAAAGAAAATCATTGTACGAAAAAAATGATGTACAATAAATGAAGTGAAAAAGAGAAAAATAGTAAACTTAAAATGTGCTGAATTCTTTGCTTTTGGGTATGATAACCCAGATTTTTGGACATCTGATAAGTGGATAACTAACTGGTTTATTCAATTGAACAGATAAAAATTCTGATAATAAAAGATATATGGATATGTAAATGGATTTGAAATTATAATAAAAAAATTGGATTAATCCTAATATAATTACTTCAAATCTACAAATTATTCTTTTAAAACAAATTAAATATGTGTTTGCTAAATGTATATACATATATGTGTGAGTGGATTTTAAATTGAATTTGAATTGGAAATTCAAAAGATAATTATCGTTAAATAAAGTTGGTTTTAAAAATATATTATATATGATTCTTGTTAATATATAATTTGTTTTATATTATTTTCTTTAAAGGTTTTATTAATATAAATTAAGATAATGTATTTACTTAATATAAATATATACATAAATTTTATAAAAATCATTTAAAAATTTATTAATTCAAGGAAATTACACTTGTAAGTTAAGTGTATATAGTTTAACAAATGTAAATCAATTAATACATGCTAATGATAAGTGCTAACAAGTTAAACAAGTGTCACCATGTTATTTTATTTTTCTTTTATTTTTTTAAATGTCCATATCTTCTCTTCTCCATTCTTTTTCTATCTTCATATTTCAAAACAATGGGAAAAAAAATTGGTAAAACTAAACCAGAGAAAATTAAAATCAAAAACCTGTAAACAAAAGGTTAGCAAACCAGAAATATCAAGCAACAACTTTTCAACTAGATCAATCGAGCAAGATCAGGGGAAAATTGAAGCAAAACAAAGATCAACTCAGTTTTTAAATTAAAAGCAGCAGTTTAAAATCAAGAACAGGAAGCAAATTCAAATTTCCGGAGAAGACCCAGGCTTCTCAGATTTTTCCAGAATAGTGAGTAAACATCTATTTAAAAACAGTTTTCTTTCGCTTAAATGTTGTGATGAAATTTTGTTTAAAAATGGGTGCATATGTTTATGAATATGAATGCATGTATGTACATATGATGTGGTTGTGTATATGATATATATATATATATATATATATATATATATATATATATATATATCTGTGTGTGTGTGTGTGAGACTCTGTTAACTCTACAGGTTCAAATCCTCTCAAATAAATTCAAATCCACCGTATACATTCAATTTTAGGTCTCGATCCCTAAATAAAAAATGATTGTGGATGTGTAATAGTGTTTCGAAAAATATTATCAAGAATTTATATTAAGGAAATTTCTTCAAAAATGATAAACTACAGAGAAACATCAAGACAGGTAAAAATTTAATCATCTGGAAAATTTTGTTTTGATTATATAAAAAGATTCGTGTTTGAAAATTATAAATTTTGGTGGTAAATTTAAGATTTTTAAGACTATAATGGATGAGATCACCTGTGTTGGTCAGTTTTGGTTATTTTGGCAATCGACGGCGATCGATGACAATCTGGAGCTCGGAGTTTGGCCTGGAGGTGGCCGGGGTGTCGGGAATTTCTGGAAAAATGGTGAAGGAATTTATCTATGGCCGTGGTGGCCAGACATCGGTGATCTAGGGTTCGGAGGCTTGTTCTGGTCGGGGTTTTTGTGTGTTTCGCGGGACGTCGATCGATTGCTAGGGGTGATCGCGAGAGATGGATTTGAAGCGTGGTGATGTGGAGTGGCATAGGATTGATCAGTGTGATATACGATGGTCGGAGGCGTTGGCTAGGATGGTTTTTCGATTTGGGAATGGGTTCAAGTTTTTGATAAAGGTGCTCATTTACGATTTGTAAGTGTTTCCGTTGATTTGAGTTATCAGGGAGGATGGCATAGTTGTCTTCGACTGGTAGATGGTCGTGGCGTCGATCGATGGCGATTGGAATGATGTGCATGGTGCACGGTGATCGGGCGTGTGTCTGGGTATGTTTGGGTAAGAAGAAGCTTTTGGCTTGGGATTTTCTCGATTGGTTCTCGTGTACAACTTGAAGTAGAAGAGGAGTAGGAATTTTGTGATGTGCTCGGGAAGAATCGTTGTTGGGCTCAGGTTTTCTGGTGTTTGCATCTTGTTTTCTAATCAAAAAATTATTACAGATTTATAATGAGCAAAGATTTTAACTAGTTTAAGTTTGTAAAGAAGAGTTTTTAAGACAATAAAGTTTTGGATGGAATGATTAGTCAAGTTTAAAGGTGTGTCTAAATGTATATGTTTACAAAGCAAAATAAAAACAAAATTTTCCAAGTTAAATATTATATAAATTCCAAAACAAGCGATTAAATAAGTTTAAATGATTTAGTAAAATTAATTAAGGTTAATTAATTAATAACTAAAGATAATTAATTATTGTGATTGATTAATGATTAATTAATTAATCAAGGTTAGTTAATTAGTGTAATTAAGTAAGGATAACTAATTGATTATTAAGTAACTAAGTAATAGTTAATTAATGAAGTAATTAAGGGATAGTTAATTACTGAATGAGATTAATTAGGGTTATTTAATGAACGTGATTAATTTAAAGATTACTTGTTAAATGTAATTAATTAAAAGAATAATTAATCACTGGAAGTGATTAGAGGATCATTAATGAATGTAATTAATTAAAGAGATTAATTAAAAGTTAATTAATGTGAATGGTTAAGGCTAATTAATCTATGTGGTAATTAAAGGTTAATTACTTAATGTAATTAAAGGTTAATTAATCAAGGAATATTAATTAAGATAGATGATTAAGGAATGATTAATTAATTGGGTTGTAATTAATTAATATTAAGTAAGCAGGATTAAGGTAATCCAAATGATTATGTTGGTAACTAGTTTAATTGGAGATTAATTAAATTAATTAGAAATTACATTTCTAATAAATCTTGTGTATGGATGGGTTAATGATTTTGGATGATTTGGATTGATGTTGTCTCTGATGGGCGATTGAGATGTGTTGTGATATGAATGGGTTAAGCTGTGATAGTGTGGGTTTTCTATCTGAGTTAAATTGTTGTGTGTATGATATCCAGAATATGAATTGTATTGTTTTAAAACTTAACAATTTGGATTAGAAATGATATTGGATTCGAAGAGACCGAGGTCGGGTATCAGTAATACCCGAAACCACTTCGATCAGTAATCTAAATTCCTTATAAATTGGATATATGAAATTAAATAGGCTGGGATGGAATAAATTCAAAACATGGACATTTAACTTGAGAACAGTTGTGTGTTGATAAATGATTGACCATAACAAGTTAAGAACTCGTAGTGAGGTACGAGTTACCCCGGGTTTTCATTCATGATTTATAATTTGGTATTTCAAATTAGATGGGTTTACTCACGCTGGTTTCCAGCATGACCCGGGTGTTACTTGATGTAATGCTCGGGTCAGACCGAGTAATACAGATTTTTAGGTTAGGACGTTTTGGAGCTCAAGAGCGAGCTAGATGGCAGGAACGTATGAAGTTTTTCCGCTGTGTATATGAGACTGCATAGACTGTATAGATTGTAGTCTGAAACAAGTTGTATAAATGTCCAATTTTTTGGTATAAGTGATTGTACTCTGATGATTTGTATGTAAAGTATCAATTACAACTTTTCTTTATAAAAATGTTATTATTTGTTATTATATTTAATCCGCTGCGAATGTGAGACGTTGTTGTTTCTATTCTTCTTCTTTCTTCTTTTTTCTTTCTTCTTTCTTCTTTCTTTAATAATCTGGGATTTTCGGATTCGAAAATTTCAGGTCGTTACTTTTGGTATCAGAGCTGAAGGTTAAGTGAGAACCTTGGCTCTAGTGGGTCTACTCATTAAGGATAGCGTTAATGGTACCCTAGAATGAGTTGAGTGTAGTATATATGAGAGCGTATTTGTTATTTTCTTATAAAATGATTTTAAGAATGATTTTATATAAGTTTATCTTTAGACATATAAAGAAAAAAAATTCTAATTATTAAATATATTAAAGAAATTGGTTGTTTATTATTGGAATAAAATAAAATAATGAGAATTAAGTGGTAATAGTAATACAACCAAATCGAAATTGAATGAAGATTAAGATTGAAATGGATCCAAACAGAAACTAAAATCCTGAATTTGTAGAAGTGTTTTCAGAATAAGATAATAAAGAATTGGTATCCAGATATGATAATTTTGGTTATTATCATAAATGGTTGTTGTGTTTAATAATGAAATACTTGTTAATAATTAAGCAAAATGAAATGTTTTATGGAAGTAAACATTTAGGTGAGTATGACTTATAAATTGAAAATCAATTTGGAATTTCATTTGATGTTTGAAATAAATTTGGAAAATTCAAAATGAAATTGTTTAAAGATTTAAGTTGTTAACTTAAAAGTAAAGGTTAATTTCATTTAAAGGATTAAATAAACATTTAAAAATTTAACTCGAATTTATATAATTCGCGATGATATAAAGTTGAGATTGGAATTAAAATTAGTTCAATTAAATTTGATTTGAATTAAATGGAAATGAGATTGAAGTTGATTAAGTTTAAATTCAAATGGAAGTTGATTTTAATTTGGGATAGGAATTGAAGTTAATTCAAGTTGAATTGGAATTGAATCAATTGAGTGAGATGGAAAATTGATTTGAAGTGGAGATTGGGAATTGAACAGTTTGGCTCTGAACTATTTTTTTCAAATAAATTGTTTTAATATAAACTGTTTTAAATCTATTTTCTTAGTTATTTACTATACAACCTTTCTTTTTAAAACCCAAACTATTTTATACTTACTTTACAATTATTTTGAAAACTAATTACTATTTCACATCTATTTTACAACTATTTTGAAATTATCTAACTATTTTACAACTATGTTATGACTACTTAACTATTTTACATTTATTTTACAACTAATAACTATTTTACAACGACTTATCTATTTTAAACTTTTCAAACTATTTTCTAAACTCAAGCTAGTCAGAGTGAAAACTGTTTATAATTGAAGTGATAACCCAAATGGAATTGGAAGCAATTGTGGTTGAGTGAATAGAATCAAAATGAAGGTGAATAGAAAAGAGAATTGATATAGCTAATGATCAATGAAGATAAATATGTAAGATGTACGTATTGCGGAATGATTTGATCCAGATTCGAGCACAGAATTTCATGATAGTTTATCGATCCGAGTTGGGATTTTTCACTCGATTTTCGACGGCGAACCCTGGATATGTATTTTTGATCGGTTCTGGATATTCTCTATCATAGTTATAGCTATGAAAGGAGAATGATGGTTTCGAATCAAGAAACCAGATCTGAGTCCGCACTAGGAAGTCGGGTGGATGATACTAGTTCGGAAGTGAAATTGTGTGATCGAGTGAGCGATCAGATTGGATATTACTTACGGATGATATGTGTACATCGTACGGGTTTGAATGAAATTGATATTGGAAATTTGTGGGTAAGAACTGTAAAATGATTTTTGAAATGAAAAGGAATATTTTGAGAAATGAATGATGAAATAAAATGGGAGTTGGATATTTCTATGATTAGAACTCATTTTATAAAAACTTAATATGGTTAATAGCTTTATAAAAGAGTAATCAAATTTGAATATTTTATTTGGAATAAAAAAGTTATATATCTTTGTTATATAAGTTAAACTCCCCTTATTGAATCTATTGTCAGAAGAAAAGGGTTTTTGAAAATAATTTAAGTATAAAAAAAGAAACTTATACAAATATGAACTGATCCAAAGATTTTTCAAGGTTATATATATCTACATATATATAAATGGTTTTGTGATAATGATTTTGGGAAAAAGGTTTTGGAACCTATGGATTTGGAAAAGGCTTTTGATTTTTGGGAAATATCAATTTGGAAATTTGAAATTTGAAAAGCCAAGTTTGGAACTATCAATTTGAGATATCGATTTTTTGTAAAGGAGATTTTGATGTAAAACATAAAGGGTATGATTTGAAAGATACTATAAGTGTATAGTATAAAATGTTTTGAGGTTGGCTCTAGGGAAAAAGGCGCTCCCATTGAAATGAACTTCATAGGAGTGCCACGGTGTGGTACTGCCTTGAACCCTAAGGGGGGTTCTAAAGTTGATCCTGTAAGGAAGTTCGGACAAACTGAAGTTCCTGAGGATTATGTGTAGTGGGTAGTGAAAGTTGAGGGCACTGGTGCCTACAGAGACATTTGGGTTATGTTGTGACGACAGTGTAGCTCGATGTCACTACGATCTACTACGGACCATAGCGAAAGTCGTGCGTGCTGTTGATAGCCGACGGTCTATGTTTGATTTTGTCGTGATGGCAACGTAATATCGGTAGACTGCGATCTATGAAGACATAGCAAAATTCGAGAGGCCGTGAGAGCCTAAGGCTACATTGGGACTTGACTGTTGCAGTCTGCGACTTATGTGAGAGTGGTGAAGTTTCATTTGGCAGCGAAAATCGAGGGCGTTGATGCCTTCGGTTGCATGGGCTTTTGCTATGATGGCAACGTGACCCTAGATGTAACTGCGATCTGTGGCAGGTTCCATGGCGTATTCGAGGAGTGCGGAGGCCTACAGTTATCTATGGATTTTGTCGAGATGGAAATGTAACCATTGGGTTAACTGTGACCATGGAGTGGGTGATGATTTCCAGAGCATTCTCACCAAATATGTTTTCAGCATTTTCGAAAATGTTTTCTATAGTTTTACCAAAATATCTTCCCACGTATTTTCACTGGGTGTTGAAAACGGGTTTGCCAAGTGCTTATAGATTTTCAGTCTTACGCCTGATCAACATATGACCGAATTTCTATGTGAACAAGGATGGACTGGTTGAGACATCAAGTTATAAAATTATTTTTATAAAATTATTTTGTCGAAATTATGTACATTTTAAAGTATTTTAAAAATGTCCAAAGAGAAAATTTAACTAATATTAAGTATTTTAGTAAATTCTGGCTTCGTTCCTTTTCGAGGACGAAAAGATTCAAAGGGGGGAGGAATGTAATAACCCGGATTTTTGGACATCTGATAAGTGGATAATTAACTGGTTTATTCAATTGAACAGATAAAAATTCTGATAATAAAAGATATCTGGATATATAAATGAATTTGAAATTATAATATAAAAAATTGGATTATAAATATCTGGATAAATATTTGATAATCTCCTAATATAATTACTTAAAATTTACAAATTATTCTTTTAAAACAAATTAAATATGTGTTTGTTAAATGTATATATATGTGAGTGGATTTTAAATTGAATTTGAATTTGAATTGGAAATTCAAAAGATAATTATCTTAAAATAAAGTTGGTTTTAAAAATATATTATATATGGTTCTTATTAATATATGATCTATTTTATATTATTTTCTTTAAAGGGTTTTATTAATATAAATTAAGATAATGTATTTACTAAATATATATATATATATATACACACATATAAGTTTTATAAAAAATCATTTAAAAATTTATTAATTCAAGGAAATTACATTGTAAGTTAAGTGTATATAGTTTAACAAATGTAAATCAATTAATACATGCCAATGACAAGTGCTAACAAGTTAAACAAGTGCCATCATGTTATTTTCTTTTTCTTTTTTTTAAATGTCAATATCTCTCTTCTCCATTCTTTTTCTATCTTCATCTTTCAAAACAATGAAAATCAAAAATCTATAAAACTAAACCAGAGAAAATTAAAATCAAAAACTGTAAACAAAAGGTTAGCAAACCAGAAATATCAAGCAACAACTTTTCAACTAGATCAATCAAGCAAGATCAGGGGCAAATTGAAGCAAAACGAAGGGTCAACTCAGTTTTTAAATTAAAAGCAGCAGTTTAAAATCAAGAACAGGAAGCAAATTCAAATTTCCAAAGAAGAACCAGGCTTCTCTGATTCTTCCAGAATAGTGAGTAAACATCTATTTAAAAACAGTTTTCTTTCGCTTAAATGTTGTGATGAAATTTTGTTGAAAATGGGTGCATATGTTTATGAATATGAATGCATGTATGTATATATGATGTGGGTGTGTATATGATATATATATATATATATATATATATATATCTGTGTGTGTGTGTGACTCTGTTAACTCTACAGGTTCAAATCCTCTCAAATAAATTCAAATCCACCTTATGCATTCAATTTTAGGTCTCGGTCCCTAAATAGAAAATGATTGTGGATGTGTAATAGTGTTTCTAAAAATATTATCAAGAATTTATATTAAGGAAATTTCTTCAAAAATGATAAACTACAGAGAAACATCAAGACAGGTAAAAATTTAATCATCTTGAAAATTCTTTTTGATTATATAAGCAGATTCGTGTTTGGAAACTATAAATTTTGGTGGTAAATTTAAGATTTTTAAGATTATAATGGATGAGATAATCTGTGTTGATCAGTTTTGGGTATTTTGGCAATCGACGGCGGTCAATGACAATCTGGAGCTTGGGGTTTGGCTTGGAGGTGGCCGCGGTGTCGGGAATCTCTAAAAAAAATGGTGAAGGAATTTATCAATGGTCATGGTGGCCAGACATTGTTGATCTAGGGTTCGGAGGCTTGTTATAGTCTGGGTTTTTGTGTGCTTCGCGCGACGTTAATCGATCGCCAGGGGTGATCGTGAGAGGTGGATTTGAAGCGTGGTGATGTGGAGTGGCTTAGGATTGGTCGGCGTGACATACGATGGTTGGAGGAGTTGGCTAGGATGGGTTTTTCGATTTGGGAATGGGTTCCAGTTTTTGATCGAGGTGCTCATTTTCGATTTGTAAGTGTTTCCGTTGATTTGAGTTATCAGGGAGGATGGCGTAGTTGTCTTCAACTGATAGATGGCCTTGGCGTTGATCGATGGCGATCGGAATGATGTGCATGGTGCATGGTGATCGGGCGTGTGTCTGGGTATATTTGGGTAAGAAGAAGTTTTCGGCTCAGGATTTTCTCGAGTGGTTCTCGTGTACAACTTGAAGTAGAGGAGAAGCAGGAATTTTGTGATGTGCTCGGGAAGAATCGTTGTTGGGCTCGGGTTTTCTGGCGTTTGCGTGTTGTTTTCTAATTAAAGAATTATTACAGATTTATAAAGAGCAAAGATTTTAACTAGTTTAAGTTTGTAAAGAAGGGTTTTTAAGACAATAAAGTTTTGGAAGGAATGATTAGTCAAGTTTAAAGGTGTGTCTAAATGTAAATGTTTACAAAGCAAAATAAAAAAATTCCATGTTAAATATTATATAAATTCCAAAATAAGTGATTAAACAAGTTTAAATGATTTAGTAAAATTAATTAAGGTTAATTAATTAATAACTAAAGGATAATTAATTATTCTGATTGATTAATGATTAATTAATTAATCAGGGTTAGTTAATTAGTGTAATTAAGTAAGGATAACTAATTGATTATTAAGTAACTAAGTAATAGTTAATTAATGAAGTAATTAAGGGATAGTTAATTACTGAATGAAATTGTTGTGTGTATGATATCCAGAATATGAATTGTATTGTTTAAAAACTTAACAATTTGGATTAGAAATGATATTGGATTCGAAGAGACCGGGATCGGGTATCAGTAATACCCGAAACCACTTCGATCGGTAATCTAAATTCCTTATAAATTGGATATATGAAATTAAATAGGCTGGGAAGGAATAAATTAAAAACATGGACATTTGACTTGAGAACAGTTGTGTGTTGATAAATGATTGACCATAACAAGTTAAGAACTCGTAGCGAGGTACGAGTTACCCCGGGTTTTCATTCATGATTTATAACTTGGTATTTCAAATTAGATGGGTTTACTCACGCTGGTTTCCAGCCGTACCCGGGTGTTACTTGGTGTAATGCTCGGGTTAGACTGAGTATTACAGATTTTTAGGTTAGGATGTTCTGGAGGTCAGGAGGCGAGCTGGATGGCAGAAGTTTTTCCGCTGTGTATATGAGACTGTATAGTCTGTATAGATTGTAGTCTGAAACAAGTTGTATAACTGTCCATTTTTTGTATAAGTGACTGTACTCTGATGATTTGTATGTAAAGTAACAATTACAACTTTTCTCTTTAAAACGCTATTATTTGTTATTATATTTAATCCGCTGCGAGTGTGAGATGTTGTTATTTCTGTTCTCCTTCTTTCTTCTTTCTTCTTTCTTTAACAATTTGGGATTTTCGGAGTCGAAAATTTCAGGTCGTTACATTAGGCTTATTGATTGGTTGGAAAAGGATACTTCTATTTTGTATAAAGATGTATAAATAATCTATAAGCTTTATCTACGACAGTTGAGTGTATGGTTTACTTCATAGTTTATTTATCATTTTATGTGATTAAAAGTTCTGAACCCGAACAAACCATTTGTTTTGGTTCAAATGGATGGATGATTGTTTTTTTGTTGAAATAATGTTTTTATTGTTTGTTTGCAAGTGATTGTTGTTATGTTGTATTGATTTGTTTGTTATTAGTTGAAAACAACTTAAAATATTTCTCTTTTACATAATTATTAACTTCTTTGGATTAGATAAGTGAAATATGGAAGCAATTGCTACTGCTTTTGGTTTCATAAATTAAGTGTTGTTTGCCCAACAAATATGTGTGTTTCCATATTATGGTTTTCTAGCGATATTATATTGTTTTTCACATGGTTTGGGATATATCATTTTTAAATATGATATATATTGTTATTATTATTTCTCCCAGACCTCTTCGTACAAAGGAGAATTTGCTGAAATTTTCTGTGAATGTTGGAGTAAAAAAAAATTTGCGAAATGTTTTCAAAATTTATTAACTTTAATATAAAAAGATTCAATGGTTATAAATTGATATATTTTATTTAAATTATTTAATTATGTAAATTAACTGTTTATAAATTTAATATTTTGAATAAGATATGTTGATTCTTTAATTCCTTCTTTTCCTTTTCGAGGACGAAAAGTTTTGAGTGGGGGAGAGTGTAACGACCTGTAATTTTCGATAATTAAAAAATTGTAAATTTAATAAGGTTTTATTATTTAATGTTGGAAGAAATAAAATTTTGGTGATTTAATAATAAGAATGTAATTGAAATAAAAGGTAACCTATAATTTCTTTGAAAGTGATTCCAATTAATTAAGATGATTAAATCATTATTGGGTATAGATTGTAAATTAATTATAATAAGGTGTGTATTAATTGATAATTGGATTTAAAGAGTAATTGATAATTTAAATATTGATTCATTAATGAAATAATGTGTAATAGATTGAATTGGATAAAATTTGTGTAACGTGAGTTGTTATAACATTTGTTTGTAAACAATAAACTTACAAATGTTATTAAATGTAGAAATGGTGACAATTGTTATTTATTACCAATTTATTTAAATCAATTGCAATTGAATGTCATTAAATGTTGCATTAATGTGAGTTAAGACAATAACTGCAAATTGTGAATGTAACAAAAAGAATAGAAATGTTAATTATATTGATAAGGAAATAAATGATTTAATAAAAGAATGAAACCAAGAAAAATAAATTAATTGGGATTTCAAATTTTAATTAATGTGAAAAATCGACAAAAAAATTCAATATAATTGAAATATAGTAGTTAATACAAATAAAAGATGGAAATTGTAGCATATTAGTGAAATAAGATATAAACAAATGTTAACTATGTTTATAGAGTAATAAATGATTGAATAAAAGATCGACACCAAATTGAATCAATTTATTGGAATTAAATTATAACTAATTGGATTTAATTACAGTTGAAATTGAACACTGTAATTAGTAAAATAATTGACATTGAATTATATGTAAATTTGTTTTAAATTATTGTAAATATCTATGTAATCAAAAATGATAAAAATGGTTAGTTAATTAATTTGAATATAAGAAGTGATAAATTTAATTTAATAATAATTTATTTAATTAATGTAAAAATAGCCATTTTGACCACTATCTCGGATTTTGATGAAACTAGTTTCATCGGATTCGTAACGGTGAATTATTATAGGGTTTCAAGTTTCGTAGCGGTCGGACTTGTCTTTCGATCATACGGACTCGAAACGTCTAGAAATCAATTTTATTGAATTCAATTGAAATCAATTTGAAATAAGCTGATTTTAAGCTAACTTCTTCATATGATGGAATTAGGACTTGAAACCTATACTATTGAGTTTAGAAATATTGAAAACATCTATTTTGATATATGGGATGACCCATTTCCGTTTCGGGAACGAAACGGGCTTTTCGGGTCGTTTATCGTTCAACTTTCAAATCAATCTAGCCCGTTCATTCCTATTTCTGATCTGCCTATATATAGCCTGTTATAAACCTAACTATTTCTTATTCCATTATTCTGTACGTACAAATTCTATCTGCTTCTCTCTTTCCAACGGCAGACAAAGAAAACCAATTCCAAATTCAATTTTAAAACCAAATCGAAAATTCAAATTCCTCAAACCCTATCAAATTTTATATCAATTCGAAGATTTCGAAGAGCGTAACCCAGATCTGCTATTCGTTTTGGTCATCGAATCACCGTTTGTTCAGAAATCGAGGTTGAACCTCGGCCGTTCATTTTAGGGTTTTGACGATCCAACGGTGGATTGTCGAACGATTGACAATCGAAGGGTGGCACTGGGAAGGTGTTGTCGAGCAGGTTCGATCCATGCGGCTACTTGGGGCTGGAAGTGCTTGGATTTGCAACAATTGGAGCTCAAAGGAGGTGGCAGCCGTGGTTGACTGGGAGAATTGGAGAGGCGTGCGTGGCCACGATGGGGTCGGCCAGGTCAGGGCATGGTAGTGATGCTTCTTGATCTGGGTGGTTCGTCGTAGTTTGCCAGCAATTCGAGGAAGAACGACAATAGCTAGTTCGTGAATGAGGCGATGTACAGGGATTTAAACGAATGCAAGTGCTTGGGTTCCAGGCGCGTAATGACGTGTGCTGTAGGTAACGTGATTTTTTTTTCAATTTAATTTAATTTAATTTTAATTTCCAAACGTTCTAATATGCATAACTTTTACATACAAGGTTGGATTTATGCGCGGTTTGTTCCGCTACGATCGTATCAAAATTCCGAACATTATATAACTGGTTTCGTCGAATTCTGAGACTGTCCAATTTTGAGCCTATTTTTGGATTTTAAATCGATTTAAAATCAAAGGTGAGTGTTTTAACACATTCACAACTACTAAACTATCTTATGTTAGTTAAATTAAGAGGCATTTCACTAGAAGGACAAACTTTGCAGTTCAATTAGTTTCTAGGACACACATCCACATAAATTAATTTCAAGGCCAAAAACATCAGAATAATTACTTTTAAGGACAAAGTCAGCAGTCCAATTATTTTCAAGGACATAATTTCATAAATTTTTTGGCCTTAGAAACTAATTATTTTGCATTTTGACCTTAAAAGTAATTATTTCAGCTATGTGTCCTAGAAACTAATTGCACTTGCTAAAGAGGCCCTTGTAGCTAATTTCCACAAAATTAAATTTATGATACGATTTGAAATTTATTGATTGATGTTTGGTGTGTTTAAATTGTCATTCTAGTTAAATTTGGCTTTTATTGCATTTAACAATCGTTTAATTTAATATTGAATTTAATTGTCGATTTAATGCCTGTTAATGATAATCCATTATTTGTTGATGTTATTGGTTGATTTGGATGATGATTGTGATGTATGTTTGATTGTTGATATCGGATGACCGGATGTTATATTTTATATGTAATAACACTACAAGTTCCTTATGGGGTGAAATGATACATACCCGAATGATCTATAGATTAGGAAAAAATCATTATGGGTTGGAATGATAAACTTGAGCGATTTTAAGAATTTTTATTTAATTCGGTATTGCGATTTAAAATGATATATAACAGTAAAATTTTAAATTGCGGGTTGATATGATAAATATCCGTATCACTTGACCAAAGGGTAGAAAATTATATACGGACACCGAATTGGTTAAACTCAATGATTTCAAATTCTTTAAATTTTGAATTCGGTTAACTGGCATTTTTGAAATAGAAATGTATTTATTTAAACTGAATTATTTTTGAAAGCCCAAGCGTTAATGTTGAAATCGGAATTGATTTAATAAATTGTTCAAAGGATTTAAATTGAAAATTCAAAGTAAGGTGTCGAAGATAAATGAATTTATCGGACTTGAGTTACCGGAAATGTTTGGATACAATTTTGAAATATATTTTAAATTTATTTAAACTATTTTAATCAATTTAAAACTATTTTAATTTATTAAATCTAGTATAACCTATTTTGATCCAATTTAACCTTTTTTTACCTATTTTAAACTAATTAAATTTATTTAATCTATTTGTGAATCTATTTAATATTATTTAAATCCATTTAATCTATTTTAAATTTATTTAATCTATTTAAAAATCTACTTACTATAATTTAAATCTATTTAATCTATAGTTAATCTATTTAAAATATTTAAACCTAATTAAATCTATTTTATCTACATTTAATCTATTTAAATCAATTTAAATCTAGTTAAATCAAATTCAAATCTATTTAAACTATTTTACTATTTAAACTATTTTACTATTTAAACTATTATAATTTATTCAAACTATTAAACTATTTATGACTATCTAAACTATTTTCTAATTTCTCAGACTGTGTAAAGTTGAAGTATTTATATTTAAATTCTTGATGATGATACAACTTAAGTTGGAATTTGAAGTTGGTACCTTTTTGTGAAATGACATATTTGAGTAAATATGAATTTGAAAGTGAAGACGATTTTGAAAGTGAATATGGTTTTGAAAGCGAATACGATTTCGAAAGTAATATGGTTTGAAATCGAATATGATATTTTGATATTAAGTATAAATTGACTTTTGAAATGTAAACAATCATCCGGTGTGAAATAAGTGTTTGGTTGTTAAAGAGACTGGGATCGGATATTGTCATACTCTCTGCCAATACCGAAAACCACTTTAACAACTGTGTACGTGGTGGAGATTCCAGAAATAAAGTAGGATGTTTTGGCGAACAATTCTGTATGAGGTATTTACGTGACCCTGACTCTCGTGAATCAGCTTGATGTGGCTAAAACAGGAGCTACTCTGGGCCAAGAAAGGTCATTCCTCTGGTCGGGCACATTTCTTCAATACCATATTATGACTTTATGATGATTTGATGGCCACCCTTGATTTTGATTTGGGAGTGTGTTCCGAGGTGGGCGGTAGTAGCTGCTATGCATTGCCACCTGTCCAGATCTGCAATTGGTATATCTATCCTGGGCATTGCCTCGAGTTCCTTGTCACATGCCTTATCGTGCTTTCTACGGGTTTGTTTTGTGTCGTACTTATGGAGTGCTCCTTGATAGCCCACCTGCGGATGGAATTTCCAGTATCTGTATAGACTACGGCATTATATAAAATGTGTTAAGGGGGAAATGGATAATGCATTAACGCTATTTTAATACTTTACTTACTGTAGACATATTATAATAGCGTATTGTACTACATAGTAGATAGTTTAACAGATCCTTAGGAGATGGAAATCCCGAACATTTCTTAAGTTACTACACTCATGTTAACAACTAGATAGGAGATGTCGAACCCCATAAACATCTCTGATGCAGTTACACTCATATTTATTTACTGTTGATTTAACTTATATAAGATCTTTTAGTTCTGACTCGAGTGTTTTGTTTTTTCAATTCGCTCGGGTCAGTCTAAGCTTTTCAGTTTATCGAAGATGGCTTTCTGAAGGATGAAAATGAATATTTTGTATTATTACTATTATAGTTATCCCACTGCATCATGTTGTTCCACTGAATTTATTTACTTATTCCTATTTTATGTAACTCTGATTTTTATGTTGTAAAAGAATAATCAAATGTATTTATAAAACAGCTTCATCAACTATTATTTAATTATTATATTTTATCATTCCGCTATGAGATTCTGTATTTATTTATTTTCTTTCTCTATTTTCTTTATTTACCCCATAACAATCTATCCCTTTTGAGTGGTTTGAGTTTGACGTGTGTGGTTTATCGTCGATTTAAACCGTTCAAAAAGGCAGGTCATTACAATAGTATCGGTGAATGGAATTCTAATATAGATCGAACTTGTGTGTTGTGTTTGAATAAAAACGAAGATAGGGATCATCTCATTTTTAAATGAAGCAACTCTAGAAAATTACTGGAAGGTACAATTCACAAGCTAAAGTTGAGTCTCGGTAACACTTATGTTATAAACCAAATTTTGGAAAATATATGTCAAACCAAGAAAAATATCTCCTTAATCAACGAAATCACCAACTTAACAATTACTTCCCCGATTTGGAACATTTGGTGTGAAAGAAATAATCGAGTTTTCAAAGGTATTGAACTGCCTACTAATTTGAGACTCAACCTCTTAATTCAAGAATGTAAATTTCTAATCTAGTACAAATGAAAGCTTCAAATGATAAATTTAGAGTTAAAACTTATCTTAACATAGTTTAACATTGCTACAGATCCATCAGCTAACCAATGTCTTCCTTGAACTCTGCTCTGCCTCCTTCTACAGTTTGGTGATGGTTGTCTTCGTTCTTTATTAGTTCAACTGCCTCCGCCATTATTGATCTAATTGGTTCGACATTTTTAGATTAGATCCAATTTGGTAAAGTAGATGATTTTCTCTCTCCTGTTGGTGATAATGCGTAGCCTCGGAACGTTGTGCTTTTTCCTTCTTTTGTTTTTTTTGTTTGTTTTACACATGTCTTTTGTATTTGGTTTTTTTATTTTATTTTGTTTGTTGACCCAAGTTGTTCATATGGATGGTTTTGAGTGTATCATATTTGTTTACTCCTTCATCTATTTGACAACTTGGTTCAGGCACTACTTTGTTTTATTGTTAACATATGGAAATGATATGTACTCTTTTTCCTTACAAGGTACCCATATAGGTTAAAGGGATTGCAAGGTTTTAATGAGGCATGTCATGCAAGTATATGTGTTCTATGTTAGTATATAAAGTACCATTTTCCAAAAATAATTCATAGAAAATCCACGAAAATTCAGAAAAATCTTAAAATTGAAAACCGTCTCCAAAATAATATTTCTGACCTTTATAAAAATCAACAAGGCAATCAGATGTCATTTACTAGGATTTTCACCTTAAAATATATCATAAATCAATATGAATAACCATAATTCATCAGCAAGTATATATATAATCATTCCATCATTAAAAAATATGGCAAATCAATGCAAAATATTCAAAATTCATCTTAAAACCAAAACCATAAAAGATTTGAGATGTAAATATTATTCACCTTAGCTTTATAGGATTTAGGGACTTGAGATTTAAATGGATTTGATTTGAATTAGCTTTTCCTTTGGCTTTTGTTAATCTTCTTCCCCTTTTCCTTAATAATGGTGGCCGCCTCTTGTTTTAAATTTTTTTAAATGAAATGAATGTGCAGTATAATACACGGCCAAGGTTCGGAAGATACAGGAATGACCTCTTTCCCATTTTACCCCTCCTATATTTCACTTTAAACTCTTTCTTAATTTATTGGTTTCAAATGGCATGACTACCCTTAATTAAAATCAAATCTCAATCCCCTAATCTGCACGTTATTTTATTTAATTTGACTAATTAAATATCTTAAATAATGTTACCAAAAATCTAGGGTGTTACAAAAATGTATGGTGAAATCTTTCCAACATTCAAAATGTTCACTTACCAAAAACCTTTTCAAAGCCCTTTTAAACTTTGAAATGGCTAGCACTTTGAAAATCCTTTAGCAAAAAATAATTTTTTTTCTACCTCAGCAAGCAAATAGGCTCGGTCTATGCACTGTTGGGCTCGGCCACTATGGAAGAGGGCTCGACCAACATGAAGGAAGGTGGGTATGGACTCATTTGGCTAAGAGGAGAAAACGGAGAAAGAAGGGAAGTGTTTTTAAGCTACTTTAAAGGTCTAAAAGAAAAAAGGAGATGGTTTTAAACTAAGAAAAATTGTAGGAAGTCATTCAAGTGAGTTTACAAGCTTTTGAAAAGAAAATAAATTTTTGAAAAGCTTTTTGAAAAATGAGAACAGAAGGCGAGAAAAAAATGAGATTTGTTAGAAACAAAAATAAAGTTCATTTATCTTTGATTAACATATACAACTTTTTAAAAGGATTAGTACACATCAACTATAAACGTTAAAAGAAAAATTGCTGCAAACTTTGATGTTGATTATACTCTAATTTAGAACGAAAACATTGACGCTCTAAAGCAAATGGATGTAAAAATAAAGTGAGTTGGTTAACATTTAAAATGCAGTTGAAGCTTATAGTAATCAATGTTGCTTAGGACCACTAATTTGGTTGAGGCGGCACTGAGTGTAAGAAGAAAAAAGGAAAGAAAAAGGAAGAGGGGAAAGGGAATGGATTTCTGTGGATGAATGCAACGAGAAATCCCAACGTTAAGTTTGCTGAAAGGATGAAGCGTGTGCGATTACGTATTCATTTGTACTCGGGATAATGACCAGTACAGATTTGACTAGGCACCATTTGATGAATCATTTAAAACAATGCTAACTTAATACATTTATTTCATACTTATACAAAGTTATGTTCGTTGTCACAGGATTTGATGAATCCCATTACAATATTATTACAGAGGTAAAAACTGTGCAGTGCATGTCCGGAACATACTAAATTTGCATAGATATTGTTTCATAGACCATAATTCATTAGTTTAAGTATCCAAAGGATGAACAAGACTACACGATTCAAATATTACTAAAGACAGTAAACAGCGAATTAAACAAAAAAGGAAACATTTCGAAAATAGTTGTAAAAACCATCACTCTTCAATCTCTTCTTTGGGTCATCAATTAACCCTGCATGAAAATAAAAACAAAATTGCTGTCAGGATCTAATAACGAGTCTGTATAACACAGAAAGCTGATTGTGTGTGATATGATCGCGCAGTTTAAGATAAAAAAGGAAAACATGTAAGCATATGAGATACCTTTACAGAATGGCTGAAACCAAATAGAACAATACTTCTTATTTTGGGTTGAACCTAAATACTGTGATTCTTCCCCACCGTTATTACAGCAACATATAGTTGTTACAGCTTGGATTTTTTCCTTCCTTGGAATAGAATACCTTGCCCTTGCCCTGAAAAAAAGGCGATCATGCCAATAGACTGGTGCAGCCACAATCACTCTCTTTGGTTCATCTTTATGACAGTGGGGTAGAAAGACCCTGTTCTGAAGCCTTTTAACGGTTAGCAGGGACGTGGCAGACAGGGTAGATCCGAGAAACAAGCTTCGGCCACGCAAATCATCAGTCTCTTTCCAGACCATCCTCTTTAGATCAAGAAGAAACAAACGAATCCCGCTCCCACGGTTTTTGACCCGAACTGCCATCACCGTGTCGATCCACTCAACAAGGTAGTAGCGGCAGCAGTGGATATCATCATCATCGTATTTGTTCCTGAATTTAACACTGTAAAGTTTCCAAGTCCTTTCTAACAAATCAAAGACTCCTAGTCTGTCGCCTTTGCTACCCAAGCAGTAGAATCGACCATCCAAGTACACTGGGTTGGATGACAAGTAAAATGGCTCGTTGTTGTTGTCGTACTCCAAATTCAAAGCCCAATCCGGCTCTTTTTCGAACAAGTGCACGGTGACTTGGTTCTCATGGGATGTGTCGATTAGAAATATTACGTAGCAGTTGTTATGCAATCCTATAGCAGTGCCGTTGAAGGATATGTTGCTCGTTATGCTCGGAAAATCAATCGAGTACCCATCTAAAGGGTCGACCATCATCATATGCATCTCATCCTGGTTGTAGATCAGTACAGTTCCATCTTTTGCACTAATGATTTCGTACCCTCTCATGTCCAAAGGGAATCGGAATTGGAATGCTTTGTTTAACCACGGGCTGTGGTAGTGGAAAATGGGCCCCTTTCCTCCTTCTCCTTCTTCTCCTCTAGTTCTTACACGGATCAACAGGGGACTTTTGTCTAACGGATACACGGGCCTTTTTTTTCCAATTATATCCCTCCAACTCTTGCACACGCATGCCAACTTCGCCTCGTCCTCGTATGGCAGCTTCGATATTATCAATCCTACCACATCAGTAGGTAGATCTAACCATGAGAATTCTTCCAACTCCGATCCTTCTCTCCTCGTCACTTGATCGCATTCCCCATTCATACCTAATGAGGAGTCATCGTCTGCTATGTTTACTACTTTTTCAAAGTCTTAAATTATAAGGCCCGGCTTCGTTTCATTTTTAAGCTTTGTGCTTTGTGTTTTCATTATGTTTTGCAAAATATTAGAAAGAAGAAGAAAGAAATTATCTAAAATTCCTAGCCATTACAACGACGAACAGATGACAGGTGGGATTGAATTTTTCTTCGTGCTTTTGTCATGTCCCAAAAGCAAAAGCACAAATAATTTTGTTTTCCATGTTCCAAAAACAAGGAAAAACAAAACAAAACAAAAGCACAAAAATTGTTCTACCACATTCGTCGTCGCAATCGCTAAGAATTTTAGGGCCCGTTTGGTTTCATTTTGTATTTTGAGTTTTGTGTTTTCAACCTGCACTAAAAAATAGCGAGAAATAAGAGAAGGAGATTTATAATTCTTATCCATTGCGACGACCAATGGATAACAAAGGAGTTGGATTATTCTCCGTGCTTTTGTTATCCCTCGAAACACGAAAAACAAAATAAACTTTTTTTCTATTTTACATGTTAATTTCATTTTTCAAAATTGTTTATTTTTCAACAATACGTACAACAGACGTCCTTTTGTATAGACGAAAACACAAAACTAAAAACGACAAGCCAAATGGGGTCTCATATTTGCTTTCCCGCTCTCTTCATATTTTGTACTGCATATTGAAAACTCAAAATGATACCAAACGGGCCATAACATTCTTCCCTGATGCATGTTTATGAGCAAACCATTTAGGTGTTGTTTAGCCAATAGATAACAAAGTAGAACTTAAAAGTGAACATGTAAATGTATACTATTAGATCTCTATTAATAGATAAATTCATTTACCTCTTCCAACAAAGCCGCACCACATCATCATTAGAAACTTCAAACTCATCAGTAGTTTCCTAGCCCGAGTTACAATACTTTCTATCATTGTTGCTCGATGTCTGATAAATAACAAAATCAAAAATATTTTACGTACGAAAGTTGATAAAAAGTAACTGCACTTAAAAATGCAAACTTTAAGGACAAACAGTCACAACGTCATTACACTTGCCAAACATAACCCCTGTAACGACCCGAGATTTTCGATCTCGAAAATCTCAGATAGTTAGAAGAAGAAGGAAGAGATAGAAGAAGAAACGGAAAACACAACACAAATTCTCACATTCGCAGCGGAGCAAATATAATATCAAATAATAACAGTTTACAAAAGAACTCTGTATCTGTCACGTATATTTATGATACATCGGAGTTACACATATATATACAGACACTAGATATACACAATCATCATGTCTCAGATATACAACAATAATAATACAGCGAAAACACTCTATACGTTCTTACCATCCAGCTCGCCTCATGAGCTCCAGAACGTCCTTACCTGAAAATCTGTAATACTCGGTTTGACCCGAGCATTACATCAAAGTAACACCCGGGTCAGGCTGGAAACCAGCGTGAGTAAACCCATCTAACATGGAATACAAAGCATACAACTTATATAAAACCCGGGTAACTCGTATCAATTTATAAATTCACAATTTGTTATAAACATCACTTATTTCACACATCAATTTTCTAAGTGCTAAAATTAAGATTAAATAGTCCAATTCAATTAAATCATTTCATTTTAGCCTATTGATTTCACATATCAATCTATAAAAATTCAAAGTGGTTTCGGGTATTTCCTAATAGGTCTCTTCGAACCCAATGTAATCTAAACCCAAGTTATTCAATTAAATACAATTAAATTTTAATTACCGGATAACACTTTTACACAGCAATTCATAATTGATAGATAATCACATTATCACTGTTCATCCAACATACCATACCACAAACATTTCCTATCAGATATATCAACCAATTTAAGGCATTCAATATAATCCAATCATTTATAAACAAGGTTAATTAACCACATAATTAATTTAAATCAAATAAATTACCTAACCATACTTAATTAACATTAATTACAGACCTTAGTTATTACTTTAATTAATAAAATTAATTTATCATCCCTTCTTATCCAACTTAAGTAATTATCCTCAATTACTTAATTATCCCTTAAATTATTATATTAATTATTCTTTGATTTATTATTTACATTAACAAATTAACCCTTAAATTACTTAAGTTAAGTAATTATCATGAATTAATTACATTAAGTAATTCAACTTTAAATAAATTAATCATCTTGAATTATCTTAATTAACTTATCACATTAAAAATCAATCTTTAAAATTGATTACACAAATTTATCAACCTTTAATTAATTATCTTAATAAATTGATTAATTACTCCTTAAACTGATTAGATTAACTATTTAACCATCCTCAAATAATTAATCCTTGATTTAATTCCATTTATTAAATCACTTTTGAAACATTTAAAAATTAACCTATTATATAATTATTTTAAACAAACAATCTCTAACATTTTAAAACTTTGAAAGCTTGTCCCAGGATTCACTTTGCATTGAAACTTGTTTATTTCCATATATCTTTGGTCATCTAACTTAAACCTGATAACACTTACTCCCCATGTTACAAAACTATTATAACAACAACCCGAGACCAATCCATAGATACTTCGAACAACACCCCTGTCTAATACACAAATTATCCCGAACCAATCTTTTAATTAATCCATTATTATTAAAAGAAATCGTTTTTAAGAAAAATTAGTATTAAAACTTGAATTTTGTTTTAACTTAAAAACTTATTAATCTCTATCATTTAGTGAGACAAACAGGTTTTGTTTTCGAATTAAGTCCCGAGCTATCACCCCTTTTTTCTGCATATACATTAATTGAATTAAATTAAAATAGGGCAGATAAACCTCACCTAGTCGTCGAACATCGTCGTTGCACTACCCAACCAACATCGCCGGCCTTCCACTGACGAACCCCCAACCGCTTCGCGTTTTCCCTTCTCCCTTAAATCGCGTCTCCCCCGAAATTAATGCGAAACTTTAGTTTCCTGACAACGACGACATGCCGTGGATGCCTCAGCACGTGCGAGCGCCTGCTCCCTTATTCGCGAAGCTCGCGCGACGCTGCTTGATTCGAGCGCCATGCCGAAGCTTCGACTCGCGTGACCTTGCCGAGATGAACGCGTCTCCGCCCTAGCTCGCCGCCCCCTTCTTCTGGCCTCGCGACTCAATTCGATTCGTATATTATTTTTTTTCTTTTTATTTATCGAATTGCTTTTTTTGTTCTGCACGACCTAGAGGAAAAAATAAAAGAGATGTCGTGATTTTTAACGAAGGGGAGTGGCGCGATCAGATGTAGGTTGGCTCGAGAAGGATAGGACGGCTGATATAGGGTTTGACTTTTCTTTTTTTATTCAAAATATCTCGTAATATATATATAGGGAAATCTTGAACTTCGAATCAGACATGCCGCCAGGCGTTTATAAAGTTTTACCCGCATTCCGAACACAATGGAACATATTTCGAAACCTAATTCGATCATATGTGGAAGATAGCTTTTTGAATCGAGTTTAAATATTAAATTATCGATTTTAATTTCAACAGGTTTCTCACCCGTACGGACAAACGGTAACTCCAAACGCTATGAAAATTGAAATTCGATAATAAATAACTATTTCGGATCCAATGAAACTGGTTTCGTCGAATTCCGAGACTATACCTCCGAAGGCTATTTTTAAATATCGATTTAATCGATATATTTTCAAAATTGAACAAATCACCTTTAAATTCAATTTTAACACTTCTACTATTTTCAGTACTATCGATGTAAATTTTGCAACCCTTCAAATTATTTTTAACAGGCTTAAAACTCCAGATTCAACATTTTACCCAACTCAAATTATTAAATTCAATAAATTCAATCGCCAAATTCAAACTGATATTTGAAATCCAAATTAAACTATCTTGCAAATATTTAAAATTTAATTAAATATTCCAATTTCAAATGCCTAAAAATTTCGGGTCGTCACAACCCCCTCATACAGTATTTTGAGTACTTCGTTGTGGATTTAGCTAGAGATGACAATTGAACAGTTTTTTTGATTTAACACCCTAAATGTGGCAGAAATAATAGGATCGTAATGTAAAATAGACAGAAAACTAATATTTAAAAATAAGCAAGCACAATCAAAGATGCAGAGATAAGAAAATCATATACATAATTTACCATGGTTCCACTATAGCGAGGTAGTGTTCATCCACTTTGCAGAGATAAGATTCTATTACTTTTGTTAGAATAAAATACGATCAACTACAGTTATTATCATTTTTAACTCTCTAATTCAATTCTAATTTAAATTAGAGTCATGCCAAATAGTATTTCCGTGTAATACACAAAACGGAATTGATTGCTATCGGTTCAATTCAAAAATTAGAATAGTTAATGTTATGCTTTCAAGTTAGGAACGACTTATAGGTTATGCTAGTGTTTATTGTATAACACAATTGTATCCAAAATATTAGCTATACTTTGTACCTTTCGAATTATTTGAGCATATTTATCATTTAAGTTTGTTAATAATTTTTCAAAAAAACCGATTCAAAAAAGTACAGTCCAAAAGTTTACGCTCTACCCTCACATTACCAAAAAATTCCAAAAATTCCGGTTAAAAAATTATGCAAACGTCGTGTGCATAGCACGGGTTCGCACTTGTTTTTCTAGATAATAAAATTTTTATTATGCACAAAAGGAAAAAAAGAATAGAGATTTAATCATTGTTATGCTAACATTGTCCAAATTCAAACTCAATCTATCATTAATTTAACTTAAACTAGATGGTGGAGAAATGAAAGAAAGATGAATTTTTTAAAACAGCCATAACTAAACAGCCATTACATGCTTATTAATGTTTTATAAAGCTGTAGGTTGGCTTTAACATGCTTTTCACATTAATAAGGTTTTAAATATTAAAGACAACCAGATAGTTTTACAGTTGCATCCACTTTTTTATACTTACTACCAGCATACGTTCCATATTAGCTTCATCTAATAACTTGAAGAAACGCTTGGCCTATGGAGTTTGACCTTCAGAAGTAGATGGTTGGCCTGGAAAACTAGTATTTTCTGCAACTAAAGGCACAAACATTTCATCGAGAAAATCATTTATTTCACTTCTCTCTTTGATCATTGCCCATTTGTGTATCATTAACTTGATTAGAATAAACCTCACTTTCTACATAAGAATCCTCGATGTAAGGTTATATAAAGGGGATCCATTCCACATGAAAGAAGATGACTAGCAATAGTTACTCTATCATTGAAATCATGATTGCAACATTTTTTATAAAGACAAATGATTTTATCTTTTTGAATAGATTTGGAAAAAGCCTCATTCAAAAATAATTCCATCTCGTTTCTATACTCATCTAAGCTACGATCAACATTTACCCAACTTTTGTCCATAGATTAACTACTGTCAAAAAATAAAAATATCATGCATATAAATACCCTTCCTATTTAACATCAATATAGTACAAATGTATAGTTATTTCTTAAAGACCTTACATATTTATCAAATGAAAAAGATACAACTAAAGTAACAAGTAGTTATGTTCCAAAAAGATGCAAAGTGTAGTTCTTAACTTCTTATACCTACCATGTTCATAATTATTCATGCATTTGTTCTAGTTATTAGGTTATTCACATTCTATTTTGTTATCAAAACTAGATAAGTGACAAGCACCATTGCCCAAGTGGTTAATTGATTCGGCTTGGTGCAGGATGTCACAAGTTCGAAACTTGTTTTCGAACGTTTATTTGACATGAGATATGTTGTCCCATTGATTTGTTGTATATAAAGTACCAGTTCAAAAAAAAACTAGATAAGGTCCAAATTAATTAATCGCATATTTGGATAAGAATTTTTACTCAACTAATCTTTATCAAAAAATAGGATGTTGGAGGATTACAAAAATTTGCCAACGGAGAGAAAAACTAAAAGAAATATAGCATTACTTTGTTAAGGGGTTTCATGAATTTAGTGATCCCTTAATTTAGTCATTCTAGCCTTCTTCTTAACAAATCTCATGATAATTGCATTGTTAATCTTACATCACAACAAAATAAGTTAAATAAAGATCTTACATATTTTTTCTACAACTATTTGTTTGTTATATGTATAACAGTTGTTCAAACGACCAAACAATGAAATAATTACAATTTTCAAACACATGGATTTATGCAGCAAGAAATAAAGGAAAAGAATCATTGTTTTAGCAACAATAATAGAAAGCAAACAAGAGTTGGACGAAGAAATAATTAAGCTAATCATAATTGCTTATATAAAGATAAAAAAATCCTAAAGCAAAAAAAATATTTGAATGTGTATGTACTGATATATATATATATATATATATATATATATATATATTTTACTCTCAGTAAATTTAAATGTTCCTTTAATATAAGATATAGTCTAGGCAATATTAAAAACACAAATTTAGACTAGACAATGTTAAAAAGATCAATTGTCCATTTGATTCGGATAAGGGAGATCTCACAGCTATTTCATCGCCTAATTTCCTATTTGATCTATTTCATTACTCTTTTAACTCCTTATTTACAATCTATAATCGGTTCCACAATCCACTTTAAATCAAGTGTTTTGACTTACGCCATCGATATTCTAAACAATCACTTGTTCAATTTTACTAATTTGGAAGGAAATATACAAAACAAAGATGGAAGTATATTCGAAATACAAATAAAGATATAAATACGTGGAGACGAGCATGAAGTAATAATTGGAAATACACAATTTCTGCAAGGAAGCATACAACTATTTGAGAATAAATGTGATGCATGTTTAATTTCAACACAAATGTCAATTTTGACATAAAATACCAATTTGTTCATGTTGTTTTACATTTTTTTTTATTAAATTTAATGTCAGAATATTGACATATTTCCTCATGCATGACATTTAGAGTTTTCCTTTTGTAATACATGAACTTACATTATATTTACTATTTTTTAGAATTATAAATAGTGTCACCTCTATCAAAATCACTAGTGTAGATAAGAAACAAACAGTTACATTATAGAGTTATTATAAATGTAAAAATGTCACAAATAAAGATATAAATAAGATAATGCGCTAATAGTCTACAAAAATGGTCAAGCTGACAATATTATAGTCATTAATTATGTCCATTTAGTAATAAACCATTATTGTCTTTAATTTATTTTTCTTTATGCAACTTTTTTGAATTTTTAAAACTCCTATCATTATTTAATACGATATACATAAAAATAGATTTTTGCCCACAAAACCATTAATACTTTTTTAACTAACACATGATTTGCCCTGGTGTTATTCAAATATAACTTTGGATTCAAAATAATAAACAAGATTATTTTATTGGAAAATTGATATGGAACAATATGAATGAATTATCCCTAAATTTTCATTAAATTATTTCATCTCTTTAAAATTATGAAAAATATAACCAATTTTGACTCTATATAATGGCTCATAAGCTAACTTGTTTTAGCCATGGTTTTATATGAGGAATACAAAAAAAATTCATACAAAATCGGTAACTACGAAAAGTTTTATGGCCTAAATTTCTCCAATTATCCAAAAGACTTTAAATTTCTACAATATAGTTTTTAGGAATCCATTCTGTTTTTTACCAATCTAATCCATTGCGGTGTCAAATTCATACGTCTTGAACTAGTTTCCCTCTAGTAGGAAACTCTTTCGTCTTCAACTATTACTTTGACATATGCTTTAATCAATAATGTGCTTTAATCCATAATTTAGTATGCTGCTCCATAATTAATCAAACTTTATGTGTGTAAAATCCACTCGTTACATTTCACTTTACAAAATAATCAGTAATGGGAAAAATTAAGTAGTTAGTTTACAAAATACCAAAAACATCTCAAATGTTTATTTTTTTAAATCTATTATTTGGTAATCTGTCAAAATCTAAACATATCTCTAGGAAGTCATTTTAATTATTTTGTTTGAAATGCATTATTACGAACAAAACATATCAGAACCATTTTATATTTTATTTGTGTTTTGTTCATTGATAAGTCAGAAATCATTTTAACCACTTTAACCATTACAAATCTACAAAATAGCTTAAGAGTTGATTTTTTAATAGTCCGAAGAACAAAATAAGGATATGGAAAAAAGATCTTTCCTTTTATTTTGACAGTAACAACAGCCAACTGAACTGATTTAGGAAGATATCAAATAATGGAAAACAAAAAAACGATGAAAATTTACTCAATAAATAACTATGCTGAAATAATTGTATGGTGAAAAACAATTTCAATTGCGAATAAGATTATAAATACAAGTAAAATTTACCATAAACAGTACCTGTTGATATGCTATCTAGGGTTTTGTCTTTGAAGTAATTGCTAATGAAAGACGAGATGACATGAATTTGGCAAGTAAGGAGGAAGGAGGAAAATGAAGAAGCACGAGCTCCTTAGAACCTTTTCTAATCCATCGCCCCTTTCTACGATGCAGCCGTATTTTTAAATTAAGTTTTCAAGGCAATTTACCCAGCAAATCAACAGCAGCGTTACTTACATAGAGAAGTATAAATAGGCACTTGTTGTGTTAAATGGAGACGTAATATCTTTTTTACCCCTAATTATTGGTTAATAGACTTAAACTGAAGCCCTTTATTTAATCCATTAAACAACAGTAAAGCGGAAGGATCCGAAGCTCTCTCGTTAATTAGAGGATTTATCTCTATTCTTCTTAATTCTCTACAAATTTAGTTTATGTATTTTATTTTAAAAATCTTATAATTTACCACTTTACAACGGTTCTACTAAACCTTTCATACAATTTTACATTCAAATACCTACTTTAAAAAAAATCAGCAATTATTTTCAAATCTTTCGTAATTGTCTTAAAACTTTTACCTTAAATTTCATTTATTTAAATTACTTACATAATGCAAAATTTAGACTAATTGTTAAACTTAGTCAACTAATATTTATTAACCTAAAAAACGAAAGTTTTAATATGCATATTATAGGTACATCAACAATTTGGTTAAAAACTCATATATATATATATATATATATATATATATATATATATATATATATAATAATTGAAATTATCGTACATTGCACTGTAAATTTCTATTAACTTTAAATACGTAAGTTTTCATTTTTTTTTTACAATCACAAATAAAACCCTTCTCAATTATCTTTTGTGGAAAATTGGAAGGAGGACAAACATAAAGAAAAATTTTGATGCAAGGACAACACGTTTTATATTTAGTACGAATGTCAAACTTCCTGTAAAAATACATCGTAAGACCAAACATAAGACGCGACTAAAATGGTAGTAGTTTGGCAGGCGACGCCATGGGGGATGAGGCTTAGAAGGCGATGACGTGACAGAGGCATGGGATGGTGATGGTGGATGGTCGATGTAACGACCCATAAATTTTGATAATTTAATTTGTTAATTTAATAAGATTCTGTAATTTAATATTGAAGAGAATAAAAATTTGTGAATTGTTAGTGGAAATGATGACTAGAATGAACTGTAACAATACTAATGTAAGTTAACTATTAACAATTCATATGAAATCCCAATTAATTGAAATGATGTAAAGGTTATAACTTGGTTATAAATTGAATGTAAGTAAATAAATGTAAGTGTGTATAAACTTTTGAACTAGTACATAATTTGTGGTAATATAATAAAATTTGTGTTATAGAGGTAAGTTGTAACATTTGTTTACAATAATAAACATAAAGGTGTTATAAATGTGATTTAAGGTAAATGGTGACTAAATTATTATAGGGTACACATTATTTAATGTATTAAAAATTAATTGGGAATCAATCGCAATCAATTCACTTAATTATTGTGGTTATTGTAGGTTGGATTTGTAAGTGAAATATAAGAAAAACAAATGTAGGTATTGAATTAATTAATGAAATAATACAGTGTCAATGGTAAGTAACAAACTTGTAAATGTAAGTAAAAGTAAATAGGTGACAACTGATATATTTTATTTATTTATTTTGTGTGTTAAATAAGATTGGTTATTAAATTGCAATTAAAGGTGATAATGTTAATAAACAATTAATTTAGTGCAATTCCAATTAATTGAAACCAATTGTAAGGTTATAATTGATTGTAATAAATAAATTGGGAAATAAGTTCAAAGTATGTTAATTGACGGAATAATATATAATAAATTGTAATTTGATAAAATCAATATTAGATAATGAATTGCAATAATTGTAAAGTTTAATAAGGAAAAAAAACAAATGACCGTATGAATGTAAAATTCTAATTAATTGGAATAATAAACGTTAAAAAAAGAAAAATATATGTTTCTTTACTAAATTAAAAAAAATCATATGTTTATTTATTTGAAATATTGGTGTTGAAAATATATTACAGAAATAAGAAATTAATAAATTTTAGTTTGTATACAATAATTTTAATTCCGTAAATACGTTAAATTACTATAAAAAGGAATTGAATTGTCTCATTTATTTTTACCTTAGAAATCAATGACAATTAATGTGATTGTAATCTTTTAATTAAAAAGTAGGAAGGCACTAATTGTAAACATATATTGAAATAAATTTAGATTGGGTGATTTATTTCCAATTAAATCAGTTCACATTTCAAAATTTAATGCTAGTTTACTGCATATATGTTTATACCTAAATTTAAACTTATGTTTTAGATCCAATCAGATCATTAAAAAGAAAGGATTATTTAAGTTTGAAATCTCATACGTTATTAAATTAAATGTTAATAGGAGATGATAAAAGGGGTAAAATAGATTTACACTTGACTATTTCCTTTTCTATTAGACTTTATTAAATTTTAATTACAACATAACTTACCTTTCCATCTTCACTTTTCTAATTTACTCTTACATCCATTGCCTCCATATGTGGATTTTTTCATACCTTTTATTTATGAATGTAAACTATAAGGAGTGATAAAGATGTACATATATATATATATATATATATATATATATATATATATATTATACACCTGTTTATATTACCTTATTTATGTTATCATATTTTTGAATGTATGATAATGTATACCTAATAAAACATTCAATCGAAATGTTAACATGTTTGTTTAATTCCCAACCTAATCACAAAGAGGGAGAAATGAAAAGTTCATAATGTTGTAATTTCTTTTAATTTATGACATAAATTTGTGTAGAGAATTTATTTTCCTTTATTGTGTGTTAATTAAATCTTTAAAGGATGTTAATTTTGGTATGTTTAGGGTTAACAAAGTTAATTAAGTGAACGATTGTTTTGAAATTCGAATTCTAAAAGTTTGTTTACAGTATAGAGTTGGTCCATTCATTCCCTTTCTAAATTAATAATTGCCTCATTCTTTTTATTTATTTTTCCCATTTGCTACATTACTCCTTTCCATCTACATTGTCCGAAGCTTTTCGATTTTGCAAACATGAAATACTTTTCATATTTTTAGTTCTTTCATTTACCTCATTTTAATACCTGGTACTTTTAAAAAGCTATTCATATTTACTATATTTCAATACCAAATTTTTTCATATTTACTTTCCTTTTTTCGTTCATTTTACAACTTCATTTTACTGTAATGTCATTTCATTTATTTCTAATTAATAGCGGCCTCTCTTTTCAAATCTCTTAGGCCCTAAACCTAACTCTAACCTTATAAATAAGATATGATGCAAATGAAACCCCAACCTCCATTCAAATCTTCTTCTTTTCTTTCTTTTTATTTTTTTTCTCTTTCTTCAAATCTCCTTATTATCTCTCATTTTAATTTTTCCTTCCTCTTCAAATATTCTTCTTCTTCGAATTTTCTTCTATTTCAAACTTTCTTCTTTCTTTTCAAATATAGATTCTCTTCCATTTTCAGTTCTTATTTTAATCCTTTTCTTTTTCATTCTTTTTTTTCAAATCTTCTTTTTTTCAAACCTTTTAAAAACACATATATATATGTTAATATAATAAGGAGGGAAATTAAAGTAAATCAAAATAAAAGAAAAATTACGGAACAAAGCTAGCAATCAAGAAGAAGACTAAGGAAACATAGAACGAAACTATTGATTAGAAGTCTATTATTTTCAGATTCGTATAAAGATGGGTGTTTTAACCCACTAACAACTTCTAAAATTTCTTATGTGTGTTAAATTAATTTCCGATGTGATTAGAAATTTATTTATGGCTATTTGGTATATTTTTATCATCATTCCAGTTAAATTGAATTTATTGAATTAAATTTGTTATTTAATTTATTATTGCACATAAACTGCTAGTCAAATTTATTTATTTTTGAATATAAACTGCCAGTAATTACCTGTTATTTATTATCTGTTCTATATTGATGTTATTTTTTGAACTGGATGATGATTGTGATAAATGATTGATGATTGATATTGGGTGAATGGATGTCGTATTTTATATTGTTATAAACTGCAAGTTGTTATGCATTTTTATTTCATTCGGGATTGCGGTTTGAAATGATATATAACCGTATTTTTATTTTAAACTACTGATTGAAAGGATAAATATCCGTACCATTTGACCATATGATAGAAAATTTTATACAGACACGTCGGTCTATATATATAAATATTTTGAAAATGATTTCTATGGTTTTGGATAGAATTATACGGTTTAAAAAAATATTGATTCTTTTTGATATTGCATAAAAATATTTTATATATAGTTAAATTCATGTATTTAAGCTATGTATAAATTTGTTTAATAATGGAGTTTGATTTTTTTTTGAAAACCCAAGAGAGCCCGGCGAACCGGTAAACTCCTAAGGAGGGTATAGTAAAGCCGTCCACTGATCCATAAGTTTATTAATGAAGTTTAATAATGGAGTTTGATTTTATTAAAATAAAATATGGTTAAGTATTTAAATCATACTTTAATATAGAGGTTATAATGATTTAAATAAATTAAGATTGGAAGGTAAATTGGCAATTTATTGAAATTGAGCTTATTTAAGAATTAAACTCCATAAATTTATGTAAAATTTATTAAACTTGAAATTTTAAAAGGTATGATTTTTATTACTGGATTTTTGTTCAACTTGAATTAAACGAATATTTCAAGTATAAATAAATTGAAGGAATTATTTAGTTATTTGTAATTTGAGTTCTATTTAAATGATAATGGATTTATTATGCAAATATTTCAAAATTAAATAATAAAAATGGAATTGTTGAAGCATAATTGCCAACCTTAGTTTTGAAATGGTTTAATACTTAAGTTTGAAATATATTGAAATTGAAAGTATGAATTGAGATTTAATTTAAAGTGAATAAAATTATGAAGTCGAGGAAATTATTTTACTTTACAAAGTAATTTAAATTCAAACTATTTTATTTTATATGTGGTTTGAATATCCAAACCATTTAAGTTTTGGAAGTTACGATTTAAAAGCTATGAAATTCGAAGTATTATGTTTTGAAAGGATATTTCAAGCGTTTTTGTTTCGAAATATTAAAATTTTGAAAGTGTTATGATTTTGGAAAGGAATGTTCGAAATAAAAATGATATTATATTGTTTTGGGTTTCATAAAAATGATATCATATTTATTTTGTTTTTGAAAGGGAAATGATATTATATTTATATGGTTTTGAAATGGATAGTATATTTTGGTTTGAAGTATAATTATTTTGAAATGACTGCGGTGTTATAATAACGTTAGGTTATTGAAGAGACCGGGATCGGAAGTTGTCATACTCTCTGCCAACTTCGAAAACCACTTTAACAACCGTGTACGCGGTGGAGATTCTAGAATGAAATAGGATGGCGGCGGCGTTTCCTTTGAGGTAAATACGTGGACCCGACTCTCGTGAGTTGGCATAAGGTGGCTAAAACAGGAGCGATTGACGTGCTAATGAGGTAGCTCCTTCGATCGGACACATCCCTTCGATATTATAATCTGACTTTTGGATTGATTCGGTGGCCACTTTTGATTTTTTTCTGGTTTAGGGGTGTTGCTCGAGGTGGGCGGTAGCTGCGCGCTACGCGTTACCACCGACACGGAAGCGTAATTGATATATCTACCCTGGCATTGCCTAGTTGTGCCGTGTCACCTACCCTAGCGCACCTTGTACGAGTTTGGTTTTCTCCCGTAGCCCGAGGAGCATTTAGGGTAGTCTCCCTATCTGGAGATGCACTGATACTGGATGGACTATTGGGACTATTACGTGTTAAGGGCTATATGGGTAACCCCTTAATGCTATTAAAAAGTAAGTTTATTTTACTATAGACATTAGAATAATAGCGAAATATTAATACATAGTAAATAGTTTAACGGATCCTTAGGAGATGTTAATCCCGAGCATCTTTTAAGTTACTGCACTCACGTTAGACACTGGATATGAGATGTCAAATCCTGTAAACATCTCTGACGCCGTTCCACTCATATTATTTACCGTTGATTTAACTTACATAAGATCTTTTAGTTCTGACTCGAGTGTTTTGTTTTTTCAATTCGCTCGGGTCAGCCTGAGCATTTCAGGATTTGGAAGTCCGTATTCTGGAGGACGAAGACGAAGATTTATTATTATTTATTATTTTATTCCACTACATTCATACCGTTCCGCTGCATTAATTATTATTCCCTGGTATGTGTAACTCTGATATGTATTGTATAAATATAATCGAATATTTTGTAAACAGCTTCATGAACTGTTTATTTGATTATTATATTTTATTGTTCCGCTGAAAGATTTTATTTTGTTTTTTTCTCTGCTTTTTCTTATTTACCCCATAACAATCTGCCATTCTGTATGGTTTAAGTCTGACGTGTGTGGTTTATCGTCGATTTAAAGCGTACAAAAATGCAAGATTTTACATCAAGTATCAGAGCTTTGGTTTAGCGATAAACCTTAGCTTTATGGGGTCCGACTCTTTATTAATAGGGTAGTAATACCCTATGATGAGTCGCTGAGTGTATATATATGAGAGAGCGTGTTTGTTAGTGTTATAAAAGTTATTATATTGTGTTAATTTGTTCTGTTTTGTATTTATAAATTCTGGTTGGTGCATAGGACGCTATAACATCAATAGAGATTTCTAAACATTTAATAGGACAGACCGACACAATATTTGTTTTGAAATATAGGTGAATGAAATAATTTTGCCTATTATATTTTCTATATATATAAAATAAAGTTTTTATAAATGATATATATTTGGTCGTAATATATTGGTTGTTAGGTAGTGAAATTTATAAATATTGGTTGGAAATAAGATTCAAATTAAAATAAATAAAATTGGAAATCTTAGAACTTAGTTTCGGGATTTTGAAAAAATTGCTTTCAAAGGATATGAGTATTGAACATTAAATTAAATTAAAATAAATGAGAAAACTTGTATAACTCTCAATTACATCCTTAAAAACATATATATAACTTACCAAATATTAAAAGTTTTAATGTTTAATAAGAAAATGTAATGGATATTATACAAGTAATAAATTTGAAGTAATGGAAGAATCCAATGAATTTGCTTTTATAAATAAGAATTTGATGTTATAATGGTTATAAACTTAAGTTATGATTGAAACGCCACTAATGTAACAGAAATGTAAGTAGTATAAATGAATGATAATAAATTAAGTAAATGGTTGAAGCTATTTATAAATAAAATAAGTAGGAAAAATGAATTCTGTAAGTAAGTGAAATTAAGTAATGAATAAATGAATGTAATGCAAACAAAAGAAATTTGCATTATATATGGATAAATAAAACTGTAAGAAATAAATGTAAATTAAAAAGGTAAACCATTATATGAAAGAAAGGAAACCAAACAAAAATATTATGAAATTAATAAGAATGAACTTGGTCTATTGTTTAAAATTGTTGTTTGTTTGGTTTATGGTTGTTTGGGCAACGACACTTTAAATTTGTTTGGATATATGAATAATCTATTTAGTTTCATCTAAGTCTACTGAGTAAATGCTGCACGTGGTAGTTTATTTTTCATTCTGCACAATTTAAAGTTTTTGCACCCGAACAACTATTTGTTTTGTTTGATATGAATGGATAATTTATCTGTGTTGATCTTATGTGTTGGTTGTATGCTCTATTGCTAGTGATTGTTGTTTATATTGTTTTTTCCGTTGTTGCGGTATATTATTTTGAGATATTGTGTTATATATTGTTATATTTGATATTATACTTTCTCCAGTGTCTCTCCGTACAAAGGAGACTTCGCCAAAAAAATTCAAAAATTTTGGGACTTAGAAAAATTTTGAAAAATGTTTTCTAAACTTTATTAAGTTGAGCATAAAAAGATTTAATGATTATAAATTGGTATATTTTATTCAAATTAATTAATTTTGTAAATTCATTTGTTTATAAAGTTAATATTTTCGAATAAGATGTATTGTTTACTTAATTCTTTTTTGCCCTTCTTTTTCCATTTCGAGGACGAAAAGTTTTGAGTGGGGAAGAGTGTAACGGCCCGTAAATTTCGATAATTTAATTTGTTAATTTAATAAGATTGTGTAATTTAATATTGAAGAGAATAAAAGTTTGTGAATTGTTAGTGGAAATGATGACTAGAATGAATTGTAACAATATTAATGTAAGTTAACTAGTAACAATTCATATGAAATCCCAATTAATTGAAATGATGTAAAGGTTATAACATGGTTATAAATTGAATGTAAGTAAATAAATGTAAGTGTGTATAAACTTTTTAACTAGTACATAATAAGGGGTAATATAATAAAATTTATGTTATAGAGGTAAGTTGTAACATTTGTTTATGGTAATAAACTTAAAGATGTTTTTAATGTGATTTAAGGTAAATGGTGACTAACATTATTATAGGTTACACATTATTTAATATATTAAAAATTAATTGGGAATCAATCGCAATCACTTCACTTAATTATTGCGATCATTGTAGATTAGATTTGTAAGTGAAATATAAGAAAAACAAATGTAAGTATTGAGTTAATTAATGAAATAATACAGTGTCAATGGTAAGTAATAAACTTGTAAATGAAAGTAAAAGAAATAGGTGACAACTGATATATGTTATTTATTTATTTAGCGTGTTAAATAAGATTGGTTATCAAATTGCAATTAAAGGTAATAATGTTAATAAACAATTAATTTAGTGCAATTTCAATTAATTGAAACTAATTGTAAGGTTACAATTAATTGTAATTAATAAATTGGGAAATAAGTTCAATGTATGTTAATTGACGGAATAATACGTAATAAATTGTAATTTGATAAAATCAATATTAAATAATGAATTGCAATAATTGTAAAGTTTAATAAGGAAGAAAACAAATGACCGTATATATGTAAAATTCTAATTGATTGGAATAATAAATGTTAAAAAAAAGAAAAATATATGTTTCTTTACTAAATAAAAAAAATCATATGTTTATTTATTTGAAATGTTGGTAGTTGAAAAATATATTACAGAAATAAGAATTTAATAACTTTTAGTTTGTATACAATAATTCTAATTCCGTAACTACGTTAAATTACTATAAAAAGGAATTAATGTGATTGTAATCTTTTAATTAAAAAGTAGGAAGACACTAATTGTAAACATATATTGAAATAAATTTAGATTGGGTGATTTATTTCCAATTAAATCAGTTCACGTTTCAAAATTTAATGCTAGTTTACTCCATATATGTTTATACCTAAATTTAAACTTATGTTTTAGATCCAATTAGATCATTAAAAAGAAAGGATTATCTAAGTTTGAAATCTCATACGTTATTAAATTAAATGTTAATAGGAGATGATAAAATGGGCAATATTAGACTTTATTAGATTTTAATTGCAACATAACTTACCTTTCCATCTTCACTTTTCTAAGTTACTCTTACATTCATTGCCTCCTTATGTGGATTTTTTCATACCTTTTATGTATGAATGTAAACTATAAGGAGCGACAAAGATGTACATACATACATACATACATACATACATATATATATGTATGTATTATACACCTGTTTATATTATCTTGTTTATGTTATCATGTTTTTGAATGTATGTTAATGCATTCATAGTAAAACATTCAATCGAAATGTTAACATGTTTGTTTAATTCCCAACCTAATCACAAAGAGAGAGAAATGAAAAGTTCTTAATGCTGTAAATTCTTTTAATTTATGACACAAATTTGCGTAGAGAATTTATTTTCCTTTATTGTGTGTTAATTAAATCTTTAAAGGATGTTAATTTTGGTATGTTTAGGGTTAACAAAGTTAGTGAACGATTGTTTTGAAATTGGAATTCCAAAAGTTTGTTTACAGTATAGAGTTTGTCCATTCATTCCCTTTCTAATTAATAATTGCCTCATTTTTTTATTTTTTTCCCCATTTGCTCCATTACTCCTTTCCATTTACATTGTCCGAAGCTTTTCGATTTTGCAATCATGAAAATACTTTTCATATTTTTAGTTCTTTCATTTACCTCCTTTTAATACCTGGTACTTTTAAAAATGCTTTTCATATTTACTATATTAAATACCAAATTTGTTCATATTTACTCTCTTTTTTTCGTTCATTTTCCAACTACATTTTACTGTAACGTCATTTCATTTATTTCTAATTAATAGCGGCCTCTCTCTTCAAATCTCTTTGGCCCTAAACCTAACTCTAACCTTATAAATAAGATATAATGCAAATGAAACCCCAGCCTCTATTCTAATCTTCTTCTTTTCTTTCTTTTTCTTTTTTTTCTCTTTCTTCAAATCACCTTATTATCTCTTATTTTAATTTTTCCTTCCTCTTCAAATATTCTTCTTCTTCAAATTTTCTTCTATTTCAAACTTTCTTCTTTCTTTTCAAATCTAGGTCTTCTCTTCCATTTTCAGTTCTTATTTTAATCCTTTTCTTTTTCAATTCTTTTTGTCAAATCTTCTTTTTTTTCAAACCTTTTAAAAATACATACATTCATATATATGTTAATATAATAAGGAAGGAAATTAAAGTAAATCAAAATAAAAGAAAAATTACGGAACAACACTAGTAATCAAGAAGGAGACTAAGGAAAGATAGAGCGAAGCTATTGATTAGAAGTCTATTATTTTCAGATTCATATAAAGGTGAGTGTTTTAACCCACTCACAACTTCTAAAATTTCTTATGTGTGTTAAATTAATTTCTAATGTGATTAGAAATTTATTTATGGCTGTTTGGTATATTCTTATCATCATTCCAGTTAAATTGAATTTATTGAATTAAATTTGTTATTTAATTTATTATTGCGTATAAACTGCTAGTCAAATTTATTTATTTTTGAATATAAACTGCCTTACCTGTTATTTATTATTTGTTCTATATTGACTTTACTGTTTGAATTAGATGATGATTGTGATAAATGGTTAATGATTCATATTGGGTGAATGGATGTTGTATTTTATATTGTTATAAACTACAAGTTGTTATGCATTTTTATTTCATTCGGGATTGCGGTTTAAAATGATATATAACCGTATTTTTATTTCAAATTACGGATTGAAATGATAAATATCCATATCACTTGACCATAAGATAGAAAATTTTATACAGACACCGTCGGTCTATATATATATATATAAATATTTTGAAAATGATTTCTATGGTTTTGGATAGGATTATACGGTTTAAAAAATATTGATTCTTTTTAATGTTATATAAAAATATTTTATATATTGTTAAATTCATGTATTTAAGCTATGTATAAATTTTTTTAATAACAATAAGTTTACTAATGGAGTATGATTTTATTAAAATGAAATATGGTTAAGTATTTAAATCATACTTTAATATAGAGCTTATAATGATTTAAATAAACTAAGATTGGAAGGTAAATTGAAAATTTACTGAAATTAAGCTTATTTAAGAATTAAACTTCATAAGTTAATGTACAATTTATTAAACTTGAAATTTTAAAAGGTATGATTTTTATAATTGGATTTTTTTTCAAGTTGAATTAAACGAATATTTCAAGTATAAATAAATTGGAGGAAATATTTAGTTATTTGTAACTTGAGTTCTATTTAAATGATAATGGATTTATTGTGCAAATATTTCAAAATTAAATAAAAATGGAATTGTTGAAGCATAATTACCAACCTTAGTTTTGAAAAGGTTTAATACTTAAGTTTGAAATATATTGAAATTGAATGTATGAATTGTGACGCCCCACCTCTATGCTCACAACAACAAAGGTTATTATAAGAAATAACGTCTACTATTGCGAAGAATAAGGCTTGTTAGAAGCGACCATCTGTAAGTTATGCCTTAGACGAGTATTGATTATATCGATAGGAGTTGTGAAATTTACTCCCAAAGATATAAATTCAATCCAAATCTAAAACAAAATTATAGTGGCTAAAGAAAAATCCAGAACAACTCATAATAACAACAACACTGATGGTATATTCACATCAGAACAGAAATATCAGATACATAGCGGAAGATAAGTCTGGAATACATGCTACAACAATCTGTAGTTCCCATGAACCAAATACACATATACATGGATAACTACATACATAAGATGGGAGTCAAATAACCAAAAGAACTCCTCGAAGGCTAGACAAAAGATGATGCGAAATCCCAATAGCTGAAGCTGCTACAGAATCAGAAATAGCGACTATCCTGAAATAACTCGGTCTGACCCAAGTATTATTTAAAAGAAAATAATAAATAGATCAGTCTAATTTATTCTTAGAAGTGAATGCATCATAAACAACATCAAAGCAAAATAATGATAATCTCGAATGAGACTATTCAACATAAGAAATTAACGTAGTTAAATGAAGAAATCACATCAAACTTCATCAAAATCAACTTTCAAATTCATAATTGAATTCAAAACAGCAATTCACAAAATCTAGAAATCAAAAATAGATAACTAGAAAAATCAACATAAAAGTGGATCGATCCCATCATATGGCGAGTCTAAGCTACGCCGCACGTGCATCAACATATGGTCGAAGCCTACCAAGTACTGTCATCATAATTTTGGCGTCCAACGAATGACCTGAAGGTCCAACATATGACCCGAAGGTCTAGTACTGGTATTTGATCCGAAGGTCCATCATATGACCCGAAGGTCCAGCATAATGGCTCGAAAGCCCAACGAAATCATCAAAATCATCAAACAGCAGCAAATATTTCAATTAACGAGTCCGGGGTTAACCGAAATAGTAAAAGTGTTGTTCCATACTTCGCACTTTTGCTAAGTCGTTTAAATCTCTTCATCGTTTCCTTAAAAATGCAAAATCGTGTATTTTTATATAAATACATTTTACGTTCTCAAACAGACAAGCTCAGAATTGACCGAATCGATAAAAGTAAGAGTTCATAGTCCTCAATTTTGCTGAATCGTTTAAATCGCTTCATCGTTCTTTTGAAAGCGCAAACTGTAAAATTCGGAAACAATTTTTTTAAAAAAACGATTTTTAAAACACGTGATTAAAACATCAACATTTATAGCAATTTCGACAAAGAAATTGCGCTTTACAAAACACCGTAAAAACGGATATCAAATCAGTGTTGCGGAATAACCGCTTGCAAATCCACTTTAAAATTGACGGTTACTGAAGTCAAAACAACAGTAAATTTGTTTGTCAAAAATATCATCAAACAACACGCGTCAAAACTATAGTGCCGGCGTACAAATTCTGTTATAAAAATAACGGCAACAAATTACGTTTTACAACGTAACACCGGTTCAATGCAAATTAATTAACGGACTGCATTAAAATTTTCAAACATGAAAACATGAGGCCTGAAATTATTATACTCCCCACTTGTATGTAACACATTATAATATGATGTCTGGAAATTATGAAACACCTTAATCAAAACACACGTTCACCAAATCGATGAGACTTGGCAATGCTTCTTTATACACGTTAATATGCAAACCTGTAATACACACGCATCACTTACCCAAAGCTTAAGTCAAAAAAACAGGTTGAAGCCGAAGTTTCCACGTAGTCACTAAAAACGAACTACAGTGTCCATTTTAAACGCATGTACTCTACTTTAATGTGTGCATTATATTTTAACGCATGCATTGTATTCACATTTACATGTAACCCACTATTACATGTAACCCAACACACCAAAAGACTAAACCCCCTGAACACTTATGCCATATATAACAGGGCCTGAGTATAGCTACTTGTATGATGAAAACAAAAATTTTATTCAAGCTATGAAATGGGGACGCACGCATGCATCAAGGCTTGTACGCACGCATGTTATAGAAACATTGCTCTGAATCATTTTTTTCACACTTCATAGGGTACGCATGCATGTATAGAAACATTGCTCTGAACAAAAATTATTTCTTTCTAGTTTCGGGTTTTAAAACCCATGCACACTTTCAAATTGAACAGATGTAAATGGCCAGACACTATAATGTTGCTTTTATGGAAAAAATAAATAATAGAAACATATTAAAGAAGGATACATGAAGTTTGTACGGCACAGGTCAGGGAACAAATGTGTGCTTCATGTAACTGCAGTGAGGACATAGTTGGAAACTTCTGCTTAAGCATGCAAATATATATACTAGCACTCAAGTGTTGTCTCAAAATCACTGTGTGAAGTTGTAGTGCAAAAGCACAGGAAGAAAAGATGCAAAAAAAAGGATTCGAAAATCATAAGAAAACCCCGCTTCAAAACAGAGACAGAAACTTGATGACATAAACTAGATGTGTGAGAATAACTCACATTTCCTTGCTTCGAATTCTGTTAGAACCGGAGATGGAAGCAAGCAAAAATTTGTGGAATGTAGCCATTAAGGTCTTCTCAAAGCTCTGTGCTTGAACAAAAAAAATGCAGAGAAATATTATTCTCTTTCCTTCAAATGGCATAAGTCAATAAAATGGATGTTGGCCATCTTTTTGGTACACTTAGCATTTAATGCACGAGTGTATTTTTTTGAAATGTTGTACACTGCAATACTAGGCTAGTGACAGTCATAAAGATGATGATATCTAAAATATAATACCTGATGATACACACTTGCTTTCACACTATGATTTGCTTCTGTGAACATGCTTTTGCATTACCACTTGCATTCTAAAGTGTGGTCATCTGTTGCAAATTCACCTTATATGCAAATCTTTTGTCTGGTGTGAATAGTGTATTAAGTATATAATAGTTTGCACAGGGTATTGGATACGTGAGGCGTGTGTTACATGAAAGTGGGTTACCTGTGTGTTACATGTATGAGTATTACTCATATTATATAGGTCACTTTGCAAACTTGGGTTAAATGTATGCGAAATCTTTCCAAATGCAAATGGTTCTAGATGCAAAGATATTACTCAGGTCATTCATTTTTTTTCGCGTGTAACAATCCTTGCACCAGTAAAACGCAGATGTGTTCACAGTTGCACAGTTGTAAACTTGACTTTAGATCGGCCAGAAGAAAATCATCTCAACTTTGCTTGCACGTGAAAGAAAAATGCAGTGCACTCTCACATTCACAAAGTTAAGTGTCTACTGACTTTACGACAATTTTTTCTTTCAATTTTAATTTTAAAAAATTTCTATTTAAAATATTCATTCCGACAGTAATTCAAAAATTACGGTCGTTACAGACTCCCCCTTATAAAAATTGTGTCCCCGCAATTTTCATACTAGAAGCAATCAATAACGTAAATAATCCATCACAACAAAGATTCAAAATAGAAAAGATGAATAAGAAGGCTCACCCCCTCCCGAAGAGAAGAGAAAACCGGGATAAGAACGCTTGATGAATTCTCCGGTTTCCCAAGTGCAATCCTTGGGGTTTGCGGACTATTGAATCTTCACGAGCGGAACTTCTTTGTTCCGAAGGCATTTCACCTCTGTAGCTAGCACACGAATAGGATTTTGCACAATAGACAAGTCGGGTGAGATCTCAAGATCTTGCAACTTATGAGGATCAATAATAGAATCTGAATCTTGAAGACATCGACGAAGCTGAGATACATGAAATACTTCGTGAATTCCCGAAAACTGAACAAGTAGCGATACACGATAAGCAACCGGGCCAATACGTTCCGTAATAGGAAACCGTCCAATATAACGAGGAGCCAATTTCTCAGATCTACTAAAACGCACCACACCCTTCATCGGGGAAACACGAATGAATATAAGATCGCCAATAGAAAATTCCAAAGGCTTCCTACGATGATCGGCATAAGATTTATTCCTATTCTGAGCCTCTTTCATTCTCTTTCTGATAATATCAATCCTCTCAAAAGAATCATGAATATAATCAAGACCGAGAACTTTTCCCCCAATTCCAACCAACAAGATGGTGATCGACACGGCCTTCCGTAAAGAGCTTCGAAAGGAGCCATACCGATACCGATTTGAAAACTGTTGTTATAAGAAAATTCAACAAGAGGTAAGTGGTCTTCCCAACTACCACCAAAATCAAGAATGCAAGCTCGAAGGAGATCACCTAAACCTTGATTCACCCTTTTAGTCTGACCATCTGACTATGGATGATAAGCTGTACTGAGATTGAGCTTAGTGCCTAAAGCCTTCTGAAGACTCCGCCAAAAACCACTAGTGAAAAGTGGATCTCTGTCACTAACAATAGAACTCGGCACACCATGAAGTCGAACGACTTCCTTAAAAACATCTTAGCCAACAATGGAGCAGTCCGATTGGACTTGATAGGAATAAAGTGGGCTGATTTAGTCAATCTGTCAACAATCACCCAAATACTAGTATGGCCCAACCTCGAACGAGGTAGACCATCAATGAAGTCCATGGAAATCTGATCACATTCCATAATGGAATCTCAAGAGGCTGCAAAAGACCACTGGGACGATGGTGTTCTGCTTTAACAAGTTGATAAGTCATGCAACGACTCACATAACTTGCAACATCACGCTTCATACCCTCTCAAAAGTACAAGCGTTTCATATCAGCATACATCATACTACTTCCCGGATGGATTGTATACTTAGACGATGACAGTCCTCAAGAATGTCATTCCTAAGATTAGGAACATTATGCACGATCAACCTTCCCTTCTTCCGAATACAACCATGGACATCAATATCGAAATCATATGAAGCAAGAAATTCGAGCCAACGATGTTGCCTAATATTAAACTCTTTTTGAGTAAATAAATACTTTAGAGATTTGTGATCAGAGTGGAGAACATCACTCCTCTCTAAAAGAATGATGTCAAACTCTAAAAGCGAAATAATAGCCGCGAGGACTAGATCATGAGTGGCATACCTAGTCTCGATCGGCTTTAATTGTAAAGAAGTGTAAGTGATAGCACGTTTTCTTTTTGCAAGAGAACGACACCCAAACCAATACGACTAGCATTGGTATAAATGATAGAGTCTTGGTTCCCTTCAGGAACCACAAGAATAAGAGTATTAGAAAAGAGTTCTTTCAAATAATCTTCTTTCCTGAAAAGCTAAAACTTCCAAATTTTACAATTATCTTTATGAAATCATTTTCTAGAAATTTTTTAATTTTTATAGGTCAATTTATTGTGTTAAATTGTCTCATCAAAGCGTTTAGGAGATTCCTATCGATAACGTTGATTAAGCGCATCGACCAGAATTCTTAAAGCACTCAATGGGCAATACAATCACAAAATCATCTTCTATATTATAAACACAAATCCAATTATACTTGTAAATAAATCTTATGAAAAAGATTTGCAAAATTTTAAATTGCTGTTTTCATCCAAAATTAATAAATACACAATTGGAGTCATCGAGATATTCGTAGAATACTCGATTCATAAAATGGATAAATTAAGCTGGGCAAACTGAATGACATAATAAGTCATTCCTAAGAATCATAACGAGTGCGGAATGCGGTAAGTGGAATGCTATCTTCCACAACCCGCAACTGACGAAACCCGGCAGCAAGATCGAGTTGGGAGAAGAGCTGGAACGAATAATTGCTTGGCTTCCAACTCAGATAATTGTTGCTTGAGTTCCTCATTTTCCTTAGCAGACATCCTCGTGGAAGAACGACTGACAGGATGAGATCCAGAGATAAGATCAATACGGAACTCAATTGCCCGCTTCGGCGGCAAACTCGAAATAGGCTCGAAGACATCATAAAATCACAAACAATAGGAATATTAGCTATGATATCCTCCGATTCGAAGGAAGAAATGAAAGCATTCGAAGGATGGTCCATACTTCGAAATATAATACATAATTGCTCGCTAGCATCGGGATGCTTGAGATATAAAGTTCTTTCGGGACATAGAATTTGAACTTCATAACGAACGAGCCAATCCATACCCAATATCATATCAAAACCAAGACGATCCATAACATGCAGATTCGCATGAAAGAAGAAGCCACATAGAATAATCTCAACATCAACACATAACAAACCAAGAGTAATGGATCCACCAATAGGATTTGCAATCCCCAAAGGGTCGCGAAGAGTAATAACATCCAAATGAATAACATCTACAAGCTCCTTCGACACGAATGAATGCAATGTACCTGTATGGAAAGGAACTCTAATAGAACGGTCATGAAATAAAATAAAACCTTCCAAAACAGAAGGAGTAATATTTTTGGGCTGAGAAGAATCACCAGAAGCATTTGCAACATTAAGCTTCCCAGAGTCGAAACCCTTAGGAGCAATCGGACAATCAGAAACCCGATGACCTTCTTTCTTGCAATAACGAAAAATGCGAGGCTTAGTGCAATTGCGAAGAAGATGATCCAAAGAACCACAATTATAACACGCCCTCTGAATGGAAGGTGCACTACTAGGCTGAGAACTAGAGGTAGCTTGCTTCTTCTGATTATAATTAGGCTTACGAAATGGAAACCTCTTCTTGTTGGGGTTCTTAGAAACCTCAACATCATCACCACTATCATGTTCCTTTTCAACAGCTTCAAGACAAAGAACCGAATCAACAAGCTCCTCAAAAGAGAGCTTAAGCTGAAGCAAAAGAACTTTCTTCAAATACTTCTTCAAACCATCAACAAAACGAAGATTCTTCTTACGCGGAGTGTTAATGAACTCAACTCCGTATTTGGACAAAGCCTCTAAAGATGCAACATAATCAGAAACAGATGACTCTCCTTGCTTCAACTCAAGGAAACTACGAGCAAGATTAGCCTTTTCCGATTCAGGAACGAACTTAAGTTCGAATCATTCCTTAAACTGAACCCAAGAGAGAGCGGACTCATTAACTTTCGAAATAAAGAGCTCAAACCAATCAAGCGCATGCTCTTTCAACATACTAGATGCCACAAGAACGCGATGATGATTCGAAAGATCCATCCGAGATAATATGCGCTCACAAGTGCGCAACCAAGTCTGAACCTCCATAACACTTTCCGATCCCTTGAAAGGATGACCTCCAAGAAGGGAATAGTCACTACACATGCGTGCGAAGGTAGACTTCTGAGCAGGAGCTGCGGGAGGAGCAACAGGAGGCCGAGTACCCCGAAATAGCTCCATAAACTGATCAACTGACATATAGACATCGTCCGGATGAGAACCACTAGACGGGCCTACACAAGAACGCTTCCCTTTAAGTCTTCCAACCATGGGCTGAGAGATAAGAGAATGTAAAGATCAGTTAAAACAATACACAATTGATAAGAAATTTAACAAATGGAACACTACAGAATGTATAATTTATTCCTAGACGTACTCCATATGTTAAAGTGGGTAGAATAGATTAGAAAGGCACGAATAAAACCCCCCGAATAGTTGTAACACATGTTCCATTCTGTTTCTGTTCTGTGTCTATTATAATTTGTTCTGAATTTCCGCTCTGATACCAAGCTGTGACGCCCCACCTCTATGCTCACAACAACAAAGGTTATTATTAGGAATAACGTCTGCTATTGCGAAGAATAAGGCTTGTTAGAAGCGACTATCTGTAAGTTACGCCTTAGACGAGTATTGATTATATTAATAGGAGTTGTGAAATTTACTCCCAAAGATATAAATTCAATCCAAATCTAAAATGAAACTACATTGGCTAAAGAAAATTCCAGAACAACTCATAATAACAACAACACTGATAGTATATTCACCTCAGAACAGAAATATCAGATACATAGCGAAAGATAAGTCTAGAATACATGCTACAACAATCTATAGTTCCCATGAACCAAATACACATATACATGGATAACTACATACATAAGATGGGAGTCAAATAACCAAAAGAACTCCTCGAAGGCTAGACAAAAGATGATGCGAAATCCCAAAAGCTGAAGCTGCTACAGAATCGGAAATAGCGACTGTCCTGAAATAACTCGGTCTGACCCGAGTATTATTTAAAAGAAATAATAAACGGACCAGTCTAATTTATTCTTAGAAGTGAAGGCATCATAAACAACATCAAAGCAAAATAATGATAATATTGAATGAGACTATTCAACATATGAAATCAACATAGTTAAATGAAGAAATCACATCAAAATTCATCAAAATCAACTTTCAAATTCATAATTGAATTCAAAACAGCAATTCACAAAATCTAGAAATCAAAAATAGATAACTAGAAAAATCAACATAAAAGTGGATCGATCCCATCATATGGCGAGTCTAAGCTACGCCGCACGTGCATCAACATATGGCCAAAGCCTACCAAGTACTATCATCAAAATTATGCGCCCAACGAATGACCCGAAGGTCCAACATATGACCCGAAGGTCTAGTACTGGTATTTGACCCGAAGGTCCAGCATAGTGGGTCGAAAGCCCAACGAAATCATCAAAATCATCAAACAACAGCAAATATTTCAATTAACGAGTCCGGAGTTAACCAAAATAGTAAAAGTGTGGTTCCATACTCCGCACTTTTGCTAAATCGTTTAAATCTCTTCATCGTTTCCTTAAAAGTGCAAAATCGTGTATTTTTATATAAGTACATTTTACGTTCTCAAACGGACAAGTCCGAAATTAACCGAATCGGTAAAAGTAAGGGTTCATAGTCCTCAAATTTTCTGAATCGTTTAAATCGCTTCCTCATTCTTTTGAAAGCGCAAACTGTAAAATTTGGAAACAATTTTTTTTTAAACGATTTTTAAAAAAAAATGATTAAAACATCAATATCTATAGCAATTTCGATAAAGAATTGCGCTTCACAAAACAGCGTAAAACCGGATATCAAATCAGTGTTGCGGAATAACCGCTTGCAAATCCACTTTAAAATTGACGGTTACCGAAGTCAAAACAATAGTAAATTTGTTCGTCAAAAATATCATCAAAGAACACCCATCAAAACTATAGTTCCGGCGTACCAATTCCGTTATAAAAATAATGGCAACAAATTACGTTTTACAACGTAACATCGGTTCAATGCAAATTAATTAACGGACTGCATTAAAATTTTCAAACACGAAAACATGAGGCCTGAAATTATTATACTCCCCACTTGTATGTAACACATAGAAATACGATGTCTGGAAATTATGAAACACCTGAATCACAACACACGTTCACCAAATCGATGAGACTTGGCAATGCTTCTTTATACACGTTAATGTGCAAACCTGTAATACACACACATCACTTACCCAAAGCTTAAGTCAAAAAAACAGGTTGAAGCTGAAGTTTCCACGTAGTCACTAAAAACGAACTACAGTGTCTATTTTAAACGCATGTACTCAACTTTAATGCGTGCATTATATTTTAACGCATGCATTGTATTCACATTTACATGTACCACTCTTACATGTAACCCAACACACCAAAATACTAAACCCCCTGAACACTTATGCCATATATAACAGGGCCTGAGTATAGTTACTTGTATGATGAAAATAAATTTTTTATTCAAGCTATGAAATGGGCATGCATGCATGCATCAAGGCTTGTACACACGCATGTTATAGAAACATTGCTCTGGATCATTTTTTTTCACACTTCATAGAGTACGCATGCATGTATAGAAACACTGCTCTGAACAAAAATTATTTCTTTCTAGTTTCGGGTTTTAAAACCCATGCACACTTTCAAATTGAACAGATGTAAATGGCCAGACACTATAACGTTGCTTTTATGGCAAAAATAAATAATAGAAACATGTTAAAGAAGGATACATGAAGTTTGTACGGCACAGGTCAGGGAACAAACGTGTGCTTCATGTAACTGCAGTGAGGACATAGTTGGAAACTTCTACTTAAGCATGCACATATATATACTAGCACTCAAGTGCTGTCTCAAAATCACTGTGTGAAGTTGTAGTACAAAAGCCCAGGAAGCAAAGATGCGAAAATCACAAAAAAAGCATTCGAAAATCATAAGAAAACCCATGCTTCAAAACAGAGACAGAGACTTGATAACATAAACTAGATGTGTGAGAATAACTCAAATTTCCTTGCTTCGAATGCAGTTAGAACCGGAGATGGAAACAAGCAAAAATTTGTGGAATGTAGCCATTAAGGTCTTCTCAGAGCTCTGTGCTTGAACGAAAAAAAATGCAGAGAAATATTATTCTCTTTCCTTCAAATGGCATAAGTCAATAAAATGGATGTTGGCCATCTTTCAGGTACACTTAGCATTTAATGCACGAGTGTATTTTATTGAAATGTTGTACACTGCAATACTAGGCTAGTGACAGTCAGAAAGATGATGATATCTAAAATATAATACATGATGATACACACTTGCTTTCACACTATGATTTGCTTCTGTGAACATGCTTTTGCATTACCACTTGCATTCTAAAGTGTGGTCATCTGTTGCATAATTCACCTTATTTGCAAATCTTTTTTCTAGTGTGAATAGTGTATTAAGTGTATGACAGTTTGCACAGGGTATTGGATACGTGAGGCGTGTGTTACATGAAAGTGGGTTACCTGTGTGTTACGTGTATGAGTATTACTCATATTATACAGGTCACATTTAAACTTAGTTTAAATATATGCGAAATCTTTCCAAATGCAAATGGTTCCAGGTGCAAAGATATTACTCAGTCATTCATTTTTTTTTCACGTGTAACAATCCTTGCACCAGAAAAACGCAAATGTGTTCACACTTGCACAGTTGAAAACTTGACTTTAGATCGGCTAGAAGAAAATTATCTCAACTTTGCTTGCATGTGAAAGAAAAATGCAGTGCACTCTCCCATTCACAAAGTTAAACGTTTACTGACTTTACAACAATTTTTTTTTCAATTTTTTTTAAAACATTTCTATTTAAAATATTTACTCCGACAGTAATTCAAAAATTACGGTCGTTACATGAATTGAGATTTAATTTAAAGTGAATAAAATTGTGAAGTCGAGGAAATTATTTTACTTTATAAAGTAATCTTGAATTCAAACTATTTTATATATGGTTTGAATATCCAAACCATTTAAGTTTTGGAAGTTATGGTTTACAAGCTATGAAATTTGAAGTATTATGTTTTGAAAGGATATTTCAAGCTTTTGGTTTTGAAATATTAAAATTTTGAAGTGTTATGATTTTGGAAAGGATATATTCGAAATGAAAATGATATTATATTGTTTTTGGTTTTATAAAAATGATATCATATTTATTTGGTTTTTGAAAGGGGAATGATATTATATTTATATGGTTTTGAAATGGATAGTATATTTTGGTTTGAAGTATAATTATTTTGAAATGACTGTAGTGTTATAATAACGTTGTGTTGTTGAAGAGACCAGGTTCGAAAGTTTCCATACTCTCTGCAAACTCCGAAAACCACTTTAACAACCGTGTACGCGGTGGAGATTTCAGAATGAAGTAGGATGGCGGCGGCGTTTCCTTTAAGGTAAATACGTTGACCGGACTCTCCTGAGTTGGCATAAGGTGGCTAAAACAAGAGCGATTAATGGGCTAATGAGGTAGCTCCTTTGATCGGACACATCCCTTCGATATTATACTTTGACTTTTGGATTGATTCGGTGGTCACTTTTGTTTTTTTTTGATTTGGGGGTGTGGCTCGAGGTGGGCGATAGCTGCGTGCTACACGTTACCACCGACCCAGAAGCGTAATTGGTATATCTACCCTGGCATTGCCTAGTTGTGCCGTGTCACCTACCCTAGCGCGCCTTGTACGAGTTTGGTCTTCTCCCATAGCTCGTGGAGTATTTAGGGTAGTCTCATGATCCGGAGATACACTGATACTGGATGGACTACTGGGACTATTACGTGTTAAGGGCTATATGGGTAACCTCTTAATGCTATTACAATGTAAGTTTATTTTACTATAGACATTATTATAATTGTGGAATATTACTTCACAGTAAATAGTTTAACGGATCCTTAGGGGATGTGAATCCCGAGCATCTTTTAAGTTATTGCACTCATGTTAGACACTGGATAAGAAATGTCAAATCCCGTAACATCTCTGACGCCGTTCCACTCATATTATTTACCGTTGATTTAACTTACATAAGATCTTTTAGTTCTGACTCGAGTGTTTTATCTTTTCAATTCGCTCGGGTCAGCCTGAGCATTTTAGGATTTGGAAGACCATATTCTGGAGGACGGAGACAAAGATTTATTATTATTTATTATTTTATTCCACTACATTTATACCATTCTTCTGCATTAATTATTATTCTCTGATATGTGTAACTCTGATATGTATTGTATAAATATAATCGAATATTTTGTAAACAGCTTCATGAACTGTTTATTTGATTATTATATTTTATCGTTCCGCTGCAAGATTTTTTTTTCTTTCTCTGCTTTTTCTTATTTACCCCATAACAATCCGTCCTTCTGTATGGTTTAAGTCTAACGTGTGTGGTTTATTGTCATTTTAAAGCGTACAAAAAAGCGGGATGTTACGGTCGAGGCGATGAGGTGGTCATAGCCCAAGAGGCGACGAGGTGGTTGGTCAAAGTGGATTGGAAGGCAATGGAAAAGAATATTTTTGGTAGTGTAGCGGCGAAGCAAGGCGTCGACGATGGCGTAGCAGCGAAGCATGCATCGACGATGGAAGAGAAGACGGCCGAAGCTGGTGCCGATCGATTTTTTTTTGAATAGTTAACATTAAAAAATGCTAAATATAACTAGCATTATCTTTAAGTGAAAATGAATATAACATTATATGTATGTGTATAATGCTAATTTAGTTTAGCGTTTTTTAAACTATAAAAAAGAATGACATTTTAGCTATGAAGTACAATAGCATTTTTAAAACATGCAAAATGATAGTTTAATGTAACATTTTAGATACAAAGTTTAGTAGCATATTAATGATATTTGAAATGATAGATTGAAGTAGAATTTTAACTATGAAGTACACTAGCATGTTTAACGTATGCAAAATGATAGTAAAATTTAGCATTTTTTGAATATGGCATTACAATGATATAATGCTATTTTAGTTTAGCATTTTATAATGTTATTGACTTTCTAAAATTCAGATTGACGATGATTTAATCTGCTTCATAGCTAACGCCGGCGAAGATGGAGCAAGGAGCAGTGCAGGTTAGGTCGAGACAATGACTCCGACGATCAGGAGAGTGGCAATGACGATGGTAAGAGCGGCAGTGAAAAACCAACAACATATCGACGAAGACGATGATGAGAGAGGCAATGACTCCGGCGAGGCGGAGCAAGGTGCAGTGCAGGTCGAGGCTGCGTGGGTCGAGGTCGACTGTTGAAGGCGATGGAGATGAGAGGAGGAGGGGCTATGAGGTTGTGGTATTGGCGGAAGAATAGGAGTAGTGGCAGTTGAACGGAAGCGGATTTGAGATTAACGTGGAGAAGAGAGAAAACATGGTTTCGTCCTTGAGCCTAAATTTGAAAACTTCTGGACAGCATCTAATTTTTTTATATTAATGTTTGTCCTTTTGGCTAATTACCTCTTATCTTTTAATATTTTACATTCAAGTCTATATATACGTTAATTACGGTAATAAATTTATTTTATAATTTATTTAGTAAATGAATTTATTATACATTGCACTGTAAACTTCTATTAACTTTAAATACATAAATTTTAATTTTTTACAATCATGGATAAAACCCTTCTCAATTATCTTTTAGTATTTTATATTCAAGTCCATATATTTAATTAATTGTGTAATCGTAAATTTAAAATATTTAATAAATATGATTAATTAATATTCATTAATCATCTAATAAATCCTAAAAATAAAGGAATTTCATTGTATACAAAATTATAGATATGGGAAAAATGATATTTTTTTTCTTTATTCATATATGTGAAGATATTTAAATCACATAAAATAAAGCGTATATATACATAAATAATAATAAATCTTTTAATTACAAATTCATTTATCTTAAAAAGTTATCGTACATTACATAACATAATTACATTTTGAGCGACCTTTAAAGATAAATTTATATTTAACAATATTATGATATGAACGCACAGATTACATTGACAATACTAGATTATATAAACATTCTCATTTTCAGCATGTTATTAAACCTCCTACAACATTACAATATTACCATGTGAACGCTACCTAACTCATAACTCAACTAAATGCTACATAACATTATTTTTGCAATTATCAAAGTTGTTAGCACGACCCTCCTACAACAATATGAAATTTACGATTAATTCCAAGGATAAAATTGCGTACAAATGAAAACTATATAATGAATAAACGTTCACAAGTAGATAAACTAGCCGCTCTTCTCAAAAATTTTCAATCTTTTTTACATTCAATTCCTTGTATTTAATAAGTTATATTGATCCTTAGTTCAAAGTATATAGATAAATTCAATTATTTAATGTTCATTAATCCATTTATAAATCCTAAAAAAAGATGACAATTCAATATATATATATATATAATCATATTAATAAAATGATAAAGTTACTTATTCACTCGTACATATAAAGATATATGTCACATAAAACAAATTATTTATGTCATCAAGAAAAGACATATTATTTACATATACAATATTAGCAAGTTTAATTTATAATTGCGTTGAGTTAGGACGTTAATTTTATAGAAATATGTTGTTAACGAAGATTGAACGCTCAATCTTATATCAGGGCATCACATGTTATTTTAATTTGAGATTAACCTATCATGATAAATTTATTATATATTGCGTAATCAAATATATTTTAACAATTAAAAAAAAATACTATTTTCTAACAACATTACTGTGTGCAATGCACGGGTTACACACTAGTGTTCCTGTAACTTCAAATTTTGGTTATGCCATGTGGGTGCCCAACAATACGTCATCTTCAATTTACGTCATCCACTTCATCACCAGTTCTACGTTAGTCTATCAGCTCTATACGACAATCAGCACCCAGTCTAAATTGATTTGTATCAGTTCTGCATCAACGCCAGCACTCAACACTCATAGTCATGCACTTTCAGTTTATATCATCAGCAGCTTGATAACACATGCTCTTCGAAGTAAAACGAAATATGCTTTAATTTCCGTTCTTTTAACAAGATTTAATTCATTTATGTAGTTATAATTTTATTATTTTACACTTCTATGATGGTTATTTTCATGTAGTCTGCTTCAATTTCACAAATAATTACTCCAAATCTTCATCATTGGCTCCAACTAAAACTGGAATGCAGCCCTTGCCTACTCGTACTATTTTCATGGTTTTTCTTTGTTGTTTTAATAATGAAAAAATTTGATCTATAACTAAAAAATGAGTATAGCGAGTGGTGTATATATAAGAAATGAGAAAGCTGGAATAAGTAGAACGTATACTCATATTTTTGTAGCATGGAGTTGTAGCATTAATAAAGCCTTCTTTCAATGAGTTGGGTGAATAAATTTAATATAAGTCACATGTTTTTTCACTAATGGGATGAGATGGAATGTTTAGACATTTTTGAACTACGTTTCTTTTTTTGTTTATGTCTTATTCTAAATAAATTTCTATTTTAATCTTTTCTCATTCATCAAATGAATTTTAATTAAAAGCTAACTTTATAAGCACACAACACACACCGACACACACGCCCATAACTGGCTATTTGGACACAGATTAAATATAAAATGGTGACACAAAAGATCTAAACCGTTAGATCATATTGTCTTTATATGGAAGTTAGAATTCAGCGGACAGTCCAACGGTAAAGATCAATTGTATCGTCGGTGAGAAGTTGGTGATTCTGATTTATTATCATCGCATAACAATAGGAAGAATCAAAATATCAGGAAAAAATGAAGCACAAAATTTCATTGCGCTTTATAAATGAATATATATACTTAGAGTAGAAAGCAACCACATACCGATTAGTTTGAAACAAATATTATATTTTATCTGTAAGTACTATTGTCCCTTTAAATTATGAACGTAGGTATTATATGTCATGTGGTATGGTACTCGTACCGTGTTAGTTTTTTTACTACCAAGCTGCTACATTCCGAGTTTACATTTAAAAATGCATATTCTTTTACAGGTTCATTATCGTCGCTATAATGTTATGTTAGTTGTTATATTATGAAGATAAGGAGATCAACCTACAATGATGTGATACAAGTTTCAAAGATTCAGAAGTGCTTAAGCATTAGTGGAGTTCAAGTTTATATCATAAGCAGTGCAAAAATTGTCTTTTTGAATGAATGTCCACAAAAAGACCTAGCAAAGGAATTACCAATACTTGACAACCATATCCTCCTGATTCCTTAAGCTTTAGCTCTTCTGGTTGCAAGGTATTTTTACATTTTAATTTAAATATATTTTAAGAGAGATTTTGATTCTATTAACTCTTATAACAAAGCAGATTGTTGGTACATCCAAAGAATTTAATAAGAACAAGAGCAAGAAAATAAAGGCAATTATGGCTCAATCATCCAAAGACTTTAGTAAACATTGTGTTAATTTATAGGTAAATTAACTATCTTTTTTTTGTTGAAAAAAATAGTACGTGTGAAGTGAATATCATGGGTATATAAAGTGAAATAAGATTGCATCCAAGGTGAGTTTTGATTTGTTGATGTTTTGAGTCTCTATTGAATTTCTTCAGTTGTAACGTGTTTTCATTCATTAAGATTTTAAAACTCATTTATATGATTTAATGCTAGTTTATGAATAAAATCACGAATTTCCTAATCTTCTACAAACTTTGTTAAAAGTACATTAAATTTCTAAAAGTAACTTTTACATTAAAAAATGAAGTCTAAGTTTTGAATTTGCAACTTTCCATGTCCATTGCATTACGTTGAAGGTGTATAAAGGATACACCATCTAATGTCCAATTCAAGATTAAAGAAAGTAAGAAAAATGTCCCAATCGAAGCTAATATAGAGGAGGTAATATTGACTGGGAGATTGCAACGATGAAAATACTTGTTTAGTATTAACTTATGTGCAACCTCCAACCGTTTTGAAGAAGAAAACTGAAAAAGAAGAAATGTTGAAGATGCTGATGCAAAATCGCTCTCAAACTTGCCTATAAAGCATGCAAAAACTTCAAAACAACCTTGGCCCAAAAAGAGTTTGCATGTAACAAAACTTAAAATCAATGCTCTAACAATGTGCTTTGTTGTATGAGTATCACACGTGATCTTATACAATTTATGCAGCGATAGAAAGAAATGTTACAAAAAAAAGAAAAAAAAGATGAGTGTCTAATATGTTGAGGCAGCAAGAAGACAAATAGAAATATTCGAAAAGAGGAAACCAGCTAGGAAAGCAAGAGCTTGTTCTAATTACGAAAAGGAACCAAGCCATCTTCAGAAACCATTGAGTAAAGACATAAGAAGGGACAAACTAAGGTTGCTTCAAGGGACCAACTAAGTTTCAAAGCCAAGTTAAGCAGGCAGTGGAAGAGGCTAGCACGAAGGCTTCTGAAGTTTTGTTCAATGCCTATATCGAGAGCCACAATAAAGGTCACCCCTACGTTTGATTTGTTTGGGAAGAACGCCTTGTAATCGAGACGTTTGGGCCAGCGATATGAGGAGGCCAAGAAAGATGAAGCTACTTTTGTTGATGCCCCACTTTCCTTGAGGTAGACAAAGACATTTCTTCTAACAATAATAATGTTGTTCAAACTGACATCGACCAAAATTAATCTTTTAGTCTGTAATATTTTTTTATGTAAATTTGACATTCATTTTTTGCTATGTTGATGATATGGATGCATTACTGTTCAAGGATCATACTTTCTTTTACCCTTCTAATGAAATGTTTTATTTTTACATAGATTAAGACAAACAAGGCAAACATTGTTTCTATATTATTACAAAGTTTTATGGAGTCGTAGCAAGACAAAAACCTATCAACTACTGAAAACTATTAGTATTGGTATGAGTCAACTTTATGCTAGTAGATTTTTAATGTTAACTTAGCCAACTGTCTTGAAGTTGTGAAGGATTCTCATGGAAAATCTTACACTAAATTAGATAAATTTCTTAGGAATAAGGATTATAAGGACAACCCATATTTTGACTTTGACTCATCAAATTAGTTTTGCTGTTCGAAACCAAGATGAAGATTTCCAGCTACTGCAGCATAACACCGGAGATCCTCAGATCGGTACTATTCATATAACCAAAGCTACTGTCCTTTATTGAGCTATGTGACTAATAAGCTAAATATTTTAACTTTTATAATTGTTATACAATGATTTATATATCTGTAGGATGGGATATCGATCGGTTTCTTACCGATATAAGTGAGGCCACTCTAGTTATGTTAAGTGTGATCCGAAATGTAAGTTTTCTCAGTTTATGTTATATATTTCAACTATATAAAGATCTATGTGTATTATTATTATGTATGTGTTTTTTTATTGATTGATGTTAAAATCATTTAATTTCAGGGCGGACCTTCCCCTGGTGGTTTCAACTTCGATGCCAAATTGTTAGTGCTATCCCGATATCAAATATTTTTTATAATAATGCTTACTAGCTGGGTATTTTCTTATTATTATTGAGTATGTCATTCACAACACTAAATAGCTCATTTTGTAACACTTTTCCATTTTCAATTTGTAATGGTAATAACCGTTATAAATTTCTAACGGTTATTTTCGTTATGACCATTTATCATGGTTATAACCGTTACTAAATCTGGTAATTCGGTAAATAATTAAGAACAATATGTGTTTGCTCCAAAATTGGTCACAAACCCCGAATATCATAAAAGCACCAGTGTATGAACACAGATCAGTAGTATTCTAACACAAATGTCAGATCCAGACAAAGTAGAGAACAGCAATCGAAAAATAACAAACAGGGACACATGATTTATAGTGGTTCGGCTGTCTCCGGTCTACGTCCACCCCGAAAGATAATCTTTTATTGATTTACTCGCTGGTTATAGTGGATTACAGCAGTAATTTTCGAGTACAACAATGAAGTTTGAGTGCAATGGCGATTTTGGCAGAGTCTGGACGTTGCAGTCGAAAAATGTCCATGTCTTGTAGTCTCTAGGGTGTATAGGCACTCTATGCAAATATCTCGCTCAAACTTCGGGAGACCTCTTATGGCACGTGAGCGGGCCCACGCGATCGATCCCATGCAATTTTGATTCGTTCCATTATCGATACAAACGCAATTCGTATCGATCAAGATTTTGTCCAATGGAATCAAAATTTGGCATGAACCCTCTTTAAGTTAAACGCAAGCTCCTGTGAAAATTTCATAGCATTTGGACTTGTGGATTGAGAGATACGATCGATGTAAGTTAGATTTTTTACCTAGGCCGTCGTGTTTGTATCGATATGCTTCGTATTGATCTATTCGACCCGATCTCGAGCACGTGTATGCAAGATGACGTTGCGCAAAATTCCTGGATCGATCCACTTTTTGTGCTGAACGATCGAGCCATGTTCGTATCGATCAGTAGTCATTTGTTCATATCGAACGTTACAGTGTTGTTCGTATCGACCACTTATAAAGGCGTGGTGTACTGTTCGTAACGATCGATCGTGATTCTATGATGGATACGAACAAGACTTCATGATGGATACGAACAAGACTTCATGATGGAGGAGTGCGAACATAACCGTTGCAAATAGAACCGATGCGATCTGGATGGATTCGAACAAGACTTCATGATGGATACGAACGACGTGTTTTCATTAACTTGTATCGATCATATCTCGAACATATGAACTCCGATCAACTTGAAATTTGAAACATTGGCTCTCACAGCTTTGCTTGTCATGTCTGGTCAACTGAAGCTCGATCTGGACTCGGACAAGATTCTCGACATTCATAGTGAACCTGTGGTGTATAATCGATATTTGGGATGAGCGATCTTTGATTTTCAGTTATTTTTTGATATCTCTGCCTTGGCAAAAGGTGGGATAACATTTTACCCCCCAAAACATGCCTTTTGGTAAAACATATGTTTTGAATAGCTTCGAATCTAATATCGCAAGTCCATATTTTATCCGTAGCTATATTATCGTCAATCAAGCTGGTGGCTGTTTGAAGTCGAATTAGTATCCATTTCCACTTGTTGAAGTCAGTATTCCACAGCCTCTCCGGACTATCGACGGCCGCTTTGGACCCTTGCTAAATCCATTTCGAACTAAACGATTGAATAGAAAGATCTTGTTGCGCTCCAGCGTTGCTTTCTATCCCTTGCACGCTGGCCCCAACGAGGGCATATAGCAACGTCTTGGTCTTTCTGGACCGATCATAGCCTCTCCGGGCTCTTACTGGATCCCATCCTGTCATTCTTCGGTAAAGGGGAAACATCGTCGAATGAGCCGATCCTGTCGCTCTTTGACGAAGCGGCAACACCTCCTGCACTCTGGTTCAGTGTCCTTGAACATTAAGCGATGTCATGGCCTAAATCCTAGGCCCATCATAGCCACTCCAGGCTCTTATCAAACCCCGATCCAATCCAATCACTCTCCGATGAATGGGGAACGAAGTTAAGTGAGTTGATCCCGTCGCTCTTCGGTGAAGCAACTCTCTTCTTGCACTTCGGACCCCATCTCTCCGGGTAGGGTCATAAAGCAATCAATCTCAGGTTGACTTTGGATATTCATCCTTTAACTCTCCGGTCAAAGGTTTATCTTATGAAATTCAAGTTCATTTATTTAATTCAAATTCCGAATGTTCAATCACAAATAACATGAAAAACTAGATATTGCCTCTCCAGGCAGAGCGGTCTATTACCATCTCAGAGCATGCTTGGGGATCTATTCGGTTGTCGTACACATGTAAGTGGAATAGCCGTTTTATTTTGAAATCAAATCTATAGAGTTTATGTAATCACCTACAGTTCAAATCTTGAACTTGGCCCTTTCCATCATGATCAATTGATGACGAGTCGTGATCCTGATCCAGGATTAGTTCTGTTATGTGGAGGTGGTAGTTGCTCAGGTCCTACGGCCACTGTCCGATCTCTGGCGTATTGTGGCAATCTGTCACTTCTAACAGCTCTTCCACCTCATCCTTCAGATGGCGGCATTCATCGGTAGTAAACCCTTCCAGCTCATTGAATATGCAGTATTTTCAGCGTCTACACTCTCGTTCTATGGGATCTCTCCTGGGTGGTTTCCGATTGGGGAGCTGCCCTCGAGTCTTCGTGTAAATCCGTTCCAGGTTTGCCGTTAAGTCTGTGTATTGTCTGAACCTGGGTTCTCGGAATTTCTTCCGTCTGTCAAGACCATCGTATCTGTCATCCCGCTTTCGCTTCCCTTTGTCTACTTCAGACTGTTTTTTGGAGGTTCCTTCGGCTTGCACATCATTTGTTTCTTGGTTCTCGATGCGTGAATCCTCTAGCTGAATGAATCTTTCAGCTTCATGATAGAATTCTCCAAGATCTTGTAGTGGGTCTCCTTCTAAAGAATACTTAAACTTCATGCCTTCCGCAACTCCTGCCATCGCCGCCATCAAAATCATCGATGGATCCGGGCAATCTACTGAAGCTACAGTTGCGTTGAATCGCAATAGAAAATCTTTTATGGACTTTCCAGTCCTCTATTTTATCGATGCTAAGGTCATCACACTTTTGGGTCGCATCATGTGGACCCGAAACTGCCTCATGAAGCATTCCACTAGCTCGCCCCATGTTCTAAATGATCCATTCTCTAGCTGCCTAAACCAAAGCGCAGATATAGAGGGAAACATCGTGCCATCACTTCCTTGGATGCTCCCAGCACTTCCATATGCCTGGTATATCTAGAAATATGCATGGTTAGGTATGATTTCCCACCATAAGGATCCAGCGCAGAAAACTTGAATTTTGGAGGATTCCTTGCGTTTCTGATATTCTGAGTGAACGGACTCCGACTAACTTCCTCTAAGCCTCCGCTTGACAATCATCCTCTCATAATTCGCCGCACTAATCCCTCCATTCTTTCATCTCCATCTAGGGGTTGTCCCCTTAGCATTCTTCTATCTTGCCCCCAGGTCTCGAAGGGTATTCTAGGTAATATTCTTCACGTGCATGAGGCTCATTAATGTTGGCGTTGGCTCTAGCCTGCTGAGCTTCATCCGTAGGTCTTCCAATGTCAGATTCCGAGGGTCTGCCCCCAGGTCCTTGTTGATTGCCTTCAGGTTCTTCGTTCTGATCTTGGATCTGACCTCCATTGGTCTATGTGACTGTAGCTCCTTATCATGTGTTTGCAGACACTGCAGTCGGTCTAAGGTTCGGTGTTCCGGCTACTCTTATCTTCTCAAAGAAGCTTTGCATCGCTTCTTGTTGACTCTTTAACAATATGTCATGTATTGAATCCATCAAAGCCTCCATCTCGTTCCTGGTGATGTAAATCAAAGCTTGACCGGCTCCAGATCTAGAAGAGGCCTCTTGGCTTCCCTCTTGTTGGCTCCTTTCTCCTCTCTGTCTTCTTGTTGATGGTCGCGTCATTGTTTTCCAAATCTGAATTCTTAAGCCTTTAAATCCAATATCTAAGCGGAAGAATCCCTGAGTTGGGCCTTCTCAGTGAAAGCACCAAAGTGTTTGCGCCAAAATTGGTCACAAACCCTGAATATCATAAAAGCACCAGTGTATGAACACATATCGGTAGTATTCTAACACAAATCTCAGATCCAAACAAAGTAGAGAACAACAACCGAAAAATAACAAACAGAGACATAGAATTTATCATGGTTATTCTCATTACGACCATTTATAAATTTCTAACGGTTATTTTCATTACAATCATTTATCATGGTTATAACCATTTTAAAATCTGGTAATTAGGTAAACATTTAAGAGCAATATGGATAGGATTGTAAATTTATCTTCTATTTCTACTCTTTCCCAATTCTCACGAAGAACGTTTCATCCCTTCGCATTATGCTTCTTTCGTTCGTTCTAGGGTTATCTCCCCTTGTTATACCACCACCTCCGCCATCTGCCACCGTTGTCTTCCACCATCGTCTTCCACCGCCTTTGCCTTTTTTTCTCCCGATGAAGATGAAGGAAGATTTGGGTTGCGTTCTATTTCGATAATCAACTAAAAACTAATTTTCAAATTTAAATCAGGTATTTACTTCAACCTTAATTTATTTTCGTAATTAGGTATTTTGTGCATTCACCTATTGTTTCCGAGTAAAACAATTGAACAAGAATAAGAGACTAGGAATATTATTTCGAAGAATAAGGCGCGCAACAGTATATGATATCAATTCCTAACTATTCATTCTTTTAATGGTTTCTCATTTTCTTGTCTTTTGCTTATTGCACATAGGTCCTTGGATTGGATGGGTATTGAGCTGGAATATTACCTTATAGGTAAGGATATGTGTTTTAACAATTTGCACTCATATTTTGCAAAATTATTTTTAGATTTACATAAACAGTTCAACTATTTAAGAATTAATTAGCATAATGTTAAGCAATCAATTCTAATAATTTTGCTTAATTTAATGTGAACCCTTTTTTGTAGATTTTGACAGAATCCATTTAGGGTAGAATAACACTATTGTTTTTTTATAGACTCGAAATAAATTTGTTTAACATTGTACAATGATGCAAAAATGGATTATATGTTTATATTTGTTGAAAGAAATAATATTGTATGTTAGTCTAATATTGGCATGTCAACGTAAAATTATATTCTATGTTTATGCAAGTATGCTATAATCATTTCAGAGATATAATGTTGGAGGTTTTTAAGTTGATTAGTGATACAATGACCCCAGTTTTGTAATCTATGTATTATTAAATAGTTCAAAAGAACTGCATATGTAATATTGCCATCCAAGTTGAATATTTTATTAGTTTATACTTTATATTTGATAAATAAAGTATCTTAAGCTGCACTCAACTCTAGACTTAAATCTGCTCTAGTGGCATGTAATCTTGCATAACCATATTCAGATACATCTGATAAGGTCTAACTTTTAGCATATAGCATCACAAAAGCAATGATTTATTTAGTGAAATAAGTAGTTATTTGTAATTAAACCAAATGGTGATAGATTACTTACTGAATCATAAAATTTGCAAAAGAGAGGACCCTTCCATCCCTATAATAACATGAACACGAGCAGCATAATTGCTACTATCGTGCGTGCCTTCCCCAGCAACTTTTCTCGGTATTACTTTGCACTCGTTGTTATATATAGAGCGCACATCAATCATAGTTACGTACATGCTCAAAGAGAGTCAAGTCCAACTTTCACATTTTTTACTTCCCGAGATTAAACTCTTTATTAAATGATAATTTTCTTATCTAATTTACCTTGTTTTGCATCAGAAGAGGTTCCACAATTTAGAAATTTAGTGTCTACATTTCTTAAGACTATTGATTCATTTGTTCGTGCCTGCCGTATGCATAAACTTGAATTAAAAGCTATGAACTCTTAATATAGATAACTTTTAGATTATTCTAAAATTTACCCCTAAAATTAGCCACGGTGCTTTCATTGACATAATCTTTGTTAAGACTCCATGCAAGTAAAGAAGTAAAATGGTCGTCTTTAATGGGTAATTTAGATACCATAAATTAGGTAGAATAAAACTTAATGAGCATTATTAGACAAGCATTTTATGGTATAGAAATATAACATATGGTTATTTGTGAGAAAGGATAACAACTTACTATCCACGAAAGCAAAATATAATAAGGGGTCATGTTCTAGTGGCAATGAGCAAAGGTAACGTAGAAGTTCTCCTTTCAAAATCATATGCCTTTGACCTTGCATGACACATGCCATGTACACTTATATTACAAGATAAATGCGTTATAAGTGTGAAAACAATCATGAAAAAATTACTTGTGCTGAAATCATAAAAGTGATGAATTTTTGAATCTTCGATGTCGAAAAGAAATAGTCCACTTCAGTTATTATTGGAAAAGTGCAACTTCTTGCTATTTTAGCTAGCTAGTCATAAGCAATTAGTAAGGAACTGTCAAATTATGACTTTATGTCTTAGAAACAACAATTAAATGCACTTAATGGGATAACCAACATCTTTTGCTTCTAATTCTAATATTCTAGAGTTAAACCTTGAACCATATATCCAAGAAATAATTTTCCCCGAAATTTTGCGAAACAGCACTTTACCAATGATATATACAGCAATAACATATATCTAATACTATATCAGCAACAATACCAACTTTTGAAATATTCTCCTTAATTGTGAGTTTGATGAAAATTCTAACGCTTGATGCATTTCCGTTGTAGATATTGATGGTACATCCTTTGCTGTAGTTTTCAGAAACTACTGGTTTTCCAACAAGTCGTTGTCCATATGTGACAAGTACGTGTAAAATTTAACATGAGTTGATTGGTTACCCCTTATACTCTTCATTGACATAAAAATTGTTATCCAAAGTAATTAAATACCGTAAGTATGATGATGGGTTTATCATTACATTTTAATCTGTTTAAAATATTTATTTTAAAGTGGTCTTATCATCTGAGTATCATTTGATGGATAGATACTCATCTAAAAGTCATAGCAATTTCAGTTTTTAACTAAGCAAAGCGCTTGGTTTTTATTATCAGATTTGGTGCAGTTCTATTTTCAAGTACAACGAAGCTTTCTTTCTATTTGATTTATAAACCAAGCTTTTTTTTCTGCATATGCATGCTTTGTTAGAAGCTGTAGAAGAAAAGAAAAAAATCAAAAGCAAGTAAATTTGGCCGAGTTATTTGATGGAAGGTTTTTCAATTTGGTCGGAAAGTCGCATTCGTTGTTTGTAAGCTTTTAGATGTTTTGTGCTAGTAAAATTCGAAGTTACCGTGAACTTTGTAGAAGATATGTAGTATTCAGTATGTATGATGTTTATTTTGAAATTTGGTGCAACAGTTTTAAAATTTGGTAATGTGTTTGTCATTAAGATGAATTTGTATTTGTATTATAAATGAAATCTGTTTGATGTTTGTTGTTACATGAAATGGTTCAACAAAACCAAATTTCTATTTATAAATTTGAATTTGTATTATAAATTAAATATGTTTATGGTATAAATGATGTATTTTAGTAACATATTTACCAACGGTTATAACTGTTGGTAAATACATTATATACCAACGTTTATAACCGATGGGAATATGAGAATTTCCGACTATTATAACCGTTGAGAAATATGTTGTAGCTTTTGTCACGTATCTATTTTTAATGGTTATAAGTGTTACAAATTTGGTTTGTAACGGTTATAACTGTTGTGAATTGACAGTTGTGGTGTTATGTTAGCTCTCTAAGGTTGTAAATGGTAGTTTCTTTTTATTTTCTAAATGGTATATGTGAATAACCAAGACAGAGGTGTATATATAGAGAGAGGAGAGGGAACAAGTAGACAATGGCTGAAGGTTTTACTCGTATATAGTACTTCGTTTTTTTCTTTTGATTTTATTTTTTTATTTAATTTGATTTAAAATTTGGTGACTTGATTTGATAAATTTGTGTTGATTAGAATTCCTTATTCATTTTATTATATGCTTGAATTGATATGCATTCATCATAATGTTCCCTTATGTGTATATATACATCATAAATATAAGTAGATTTCCTACACTCTTTGATCATATGAACATGTTTTGCCTACTAACATAATTTTTAACATGCGAAAGTTTGTACATAAACACTATATATATAACCAGGCCTGGCCCTAGGGCAAGGCGAACAAGACGGCTGTCTAGGGCAACCAATCCGGCAGGGGCGAAGCTTGGTGGTGGTAGTGGTGGTGGTATAGTATTTTGTTAAGATATAAATATTTTATATATTACTACTTACAATTACGTTTGTAGTATGGTGGTATTGTGTTGTTGATTGAATAGAGCAACCCAAGTTCAATTCCTTGCAAATGCTATATTTTTGTTCTGGTGCTTGAAATTTGGGCTAGGGCAACCCAATTGCTTGGGTCGGCTCTGTTTATAACATATACATATATAGTTACTTACAAGTATTTTTTATTTTATTATTTTATATCATAAGTTTTGTGTATACGTACATACATACACATATATACATGTATGTATATATAGATTTACATATACTCTCTATTTATATTAACATATATATATACATACACACACATACACTTATATATCTTTTTTCATCATATACATTTAGATATACATATTTTTACAAATATATAGATATTTATATTTCCATATAAATAAACATTTACCCATATACTTGTATATAGTCCTAAGTTTGAAAATTTTCCATTATGAAGTTTATACATTAATGTATATATATTTATTTACATATATAATATTTTTCATAAACACATATACACATATATAACTTTTATATATTTTTAAACATCATAAAGCTTGTATATATTTATATAAATGCATATATGGATATTCCATCTTAAATTTTAATGGTGGAGTTTATATACATATATCTATAAATTTTATCATATCCAGAAATTTTCGTTTTAAAGTTAAATCTAGTTTCCAAGGCTTATAGATTCAGTTATTTTAAATATCATAAAATTTGTTTATTCGACTTATAAAAACTTATATTCCAATAATTGAAATTAGTTAATTGTCCTAATATCAGATGACTAAAAATACGGATTGTTACAACATATTCAGTCGACTGAATAATGCACTAAGTCGATTGTTCAGTGTAAAAAAAGTATAAAATTTATGCACTGGTTCAGTCGACCGAACTATATATTTTCTGAAAACCTGAATGCAAGTAAGTTGTGGTGGCTATTTTCAAAGCGTATGCAATCTGCATATATATATGTAAGGGAGTGATGATACTTAAGGAAAGATTTTAACAAAAATAGACTTTGACTTTAATTTATATAGTTCTTGACTCTAGGTTATATATATAGTATATATGGGCCATACATTGATTCATTAAGTCCAGTCTTCGTAATTGTCGTAGATTCATGAATTGTTGCATTGCTTGAATTTCTTGTTGGTAATCAAAACATAAGGTCCAACGTTCTCCCCCCATTTGACGATGAAAACTCCATTTGATATGAATGAATCTCGACAATATTGCTTCATGCCTCGTTGTTCTATATCTCCCTCTGAATATATGCTAGCCTTATCTTTCGATTTTGTTACTCCTCCTAAGTATGTGCTTCTATTCTCCTGTAAATAGTGATAGAGCAATATCTTTCTCCCACTTTGTCATCAACAAAAAGAAAAGTTTATAAGATGGCATAATTCTATAAAATATGTGGAAGATCCTTTAAAATTCCAAAATCTATCATTTTTCTTTTGTTTCTCTATGTACCTACAATAAATAATAATCATTTTGGTACCTCCTTATTATGTTAGGGTTCAAGGGTTAATCATGGATGAAATCCTTACGAAAATAGGTATGGTTGTACCCTCTAAAAATATAATGAAATAATTTTTTAAAAATAACTACTACTTATAATCTAAGATTTGAGAAAAAATAACATTTAAAGCATGTGATATCCAAATTTCTTATAATTTCCTAATTTTTAGAAAACCATACCCAGTTAGGTGTGGTTGAACCTTCACAAATATAGTTTTCAGTACAAATCACATTCTTATAATAGTTTCTAATATAAAGTCGTTTATCATGATCGATCATATTAGCTGGAATCCATATCTTAATGCTATTAGTCATTAGCTTAGTACTTGAAAAATAATTTCTATCATTTCTAAACAAAGTTCTATTATGACTACAAATGGTTTTAAAACTATCTTGGTTACTAGTACTAGCACTAAAATTAGTGCACAAGAATGCATATCTAGCACTGTTTTTTACGTTTGGCTTGTTTATAGCCCAAACCGCTTTTATCATTGTGAGCTTTCGAATTTGTAATTAAGGAAGATAAGATATCTTTACCTTTGTTAAAATTAATGATTTTTTATTTAATCCTTCAAAATTTGCTTTAGAATTATAAACTTCTTTTTGCAAAATATTATTTTTATCTTTTAAAATCTTGCATTCTTTAGATAATTCTAAATTCTTTTTAAGTAAAGATTCATTCTCCTTTTCAAGAGACAAAATTAAAGAGTTGGAATTATTTAAAGAATTTTCCAAAAAAGTATTTTTATTTTGCAAAACATCGATTTCCTACAAAAGACTATTGTTTGTATCTTCTAACTGCTCATTTTCATTTTATAGGAAATCTTTTTGTAAAGCAAGTTTTTCTATGGTATTTTCAAAACATTTAGTTTTTTTTACCAAAAATTTAATTTCCTCTTTTAAATTGGAAATTTCTTGCTCACAATCTTTTAACTTTGCTAAAGCAGTTATGTTAACTTTATTCAAAGTTTTACAATCTTTTAATAATTCATCATGTGCCAACAAAAGATCTTTATATAAAGAATCTAAGCATACTGATTGTGATCTGAGTTTAGCCATAAAGCATTCGTTTGTTTGCTCCTTTGATTCTTCTTTATTGATCTTCCTCTTCCTATTGCCTTAATTAGATCTCTTTATTGCTATTTATTTTAGGTTGTTGTTATGATCTCTAAAATCCTAGGCTCAGATACCAAATGAATATGACAATGCTATAGGATCGTGCAATATGGAATATATATACTAAACTTATTAGTGCGGAAAGTAACTATAAAATAAAATATTAGTAAAGTAAAAATGACACTAGAGATTTTTATACTGGTTCAAACTTTACATCCTACGTCCAGTCCCAGACTCCTTCTGGAATTTAAAACTAGCAACCCTCACTTAACCTGAAGGAATATGTATACATCGCCTGAGCAACCGAAGAAGACTTGACAACCTGAGCAACCGAATATGACTTGACCTCTTGAGCAACCGAACAGGACTTGTCTGCCTGAGCAACTGAACAGGACTTGATAACAAAGTAGATTGTCTTGACCTTGTATGTTCTAGTAATACATATTTGTAACCTGTAGCACAACCTTCCTATAATCCTTTCCTCGAGTAGGATGTGTATAGTTGTGTGTATATGAAGAATATGAAGTTTCAAATTGCTAGAAAAATAATATGGAATTGTGATTGTAAGCAATGAATATATGAATTTAAGAAAGCAATAGAATCGGAGATTAGAATTCAAGTTAGAGCAAGAAAGAAAAGTAAATTGAGCGGTTTGGTCATTGAAACTCTAGCATATATTTAGTAGATAAGGAGTTGCTACTTCTAGTGAAAAGATCTGAAGGAATAGCAATGGTTGCAACTCTTCACTAGCGAGAAATCTATTTAGAAAAGGAAGTGTCTACTCAACAATTTTGACAGTTATACAGAGTTCAGTTGGTTGCAATTATAGCTTTAGTCAACTGAATTCAAATCGTGCATGTGTATTTCAAAATGCATAGATTCAATCAACTGAATGATGCACTCAATCGACTGGTCTGTGTAAATTTTTAAAAAAAATTGCACAAGTTCAGTCGATTGAGGCCATCAGTTTAGTCAAATGAACTTTGTATTTTCTGAAAACCCGAACGCAAGTAAGCTGTGATGGATATTTTCAAAGCGTATGCAGAGCGTGTGTGTTTGTGTGTGTGTGTGTTTGTGTGTGCGCGTTTGGGGAAGTGATGATACTTGAGGAATGAATTTAACAAAAAACTAGACTTGACTCTAATATATATAGTTCACGACTCTAGACTATATATATAGTATATATGAGCCATACATTTATTCGTTGAGTCCGGTCTTCGTAGATGTCTTAGATTCATGAATCGTTGTGTCGCTTGAATTTCTTGTCAGTAATCAAAACATAAGATCCAACAACACCTTTCGAAATCATAATTCTTATCTCTTTCGAAACCATTTGGGTTATACTTCAATAAAAGAAAAGGTCTTTAAATCATTTAGGTCGAAACCGTCTATTTCGAAACCATTTCCTAAGTAATGAAGTGACGTTGTTGAAACCATCCCTTCGAAAGAATGTGAGAGGTGGCCAAATTTTAGAAAATAAAACAACCCCTTCGAAACCATCAGGAATGAAAGGTAAGCAGCGGCAGCTAAAGGCCTCGACTCGGTTGAAAGCAATCATTTAAAACAAAAGCGCATTCCAGTTAAAACCATATTTTTAAAACAATTTGACTTATCGAAAGCTAATCAAGTCGAATGCAACCGGGCGCATTTTCTTTTAAAATCAAAGTAATTCTTCAACCCCTTCAAAACCCCCTATTTTCGACCCTACACCTTTCGCCCTCTTTTAATTCATGACGTACCAGTTCCCTGATACCATGTTCATTGGTTTCGACTGTGTTGGAGGCGAAGGAATGGAGGTGGAACCTTGTGCCAAAAGCATTGAAAAAACATGTTTATTTGTACTTTTCAACTATTTCTTTTGTACCTAATGTGACGTATCGAATTTTTCGCGCTCGAAAATCGACATCCATACTTCATATCGTATTCGGATGCCATAGATTCGACCATTCAAATCCGATTCGCCGGAGCTTATAACAACACTAAGTAAACAACACAGCGGAATAAAAGAATAATACATTGATATACAATAATGATACAATATCTGGTACAACAGAATGATACAATGAATATCAATATACATCAGAGATACAAGAAAATAGCAACGGAAAAGAAAATGATAACACCAGCAGCGGAACGATATAACTCTAAGATAGTCTTCAAGGAAGAACTCCAAAAACTTCAACTCCATTTCCAAAATCCAATCCAGCAATAGCTCGGACTCCCGATAACGATGCACAAAGATGAGCAAGACTGGCATGTGTAATGGGGGATAACATGCTGGTGAAAAGATTATCATATTATTATTATTATTATTATTATTTTCAAATTCAATTTGTTTTGTAGATATTTTCTTTAGTAAATATATAAACGTTTTGAAGTTCAATTATCAAACATTAATTTATATTAACACGTTTTCCAATTAGATTTTATACTTGTATTTCGTAATGATAAAATTATTTCCATTTTATTTAAGTTAAAGAAAAATGTTATTAAAACTAACCATCAATTTATTAATTTACATAAGTAATAATTCTTAAATCCAAATTATTTTTCTAATCATTAGTTCGAATTTTAAATACAAATTTAGTATTCAATTTCAAACTCCAAAGTCAAATTCAAATTTTATTCAACTTTCAATAGATTAAATTCTAAAATTTAATTGCCAAATCCGTAGTTATATTGGGAATTCAGTTTTAACCATCATTCAAATATTTAAAATTAATTAAATATTTTCAATTTAAATTGTTTCAAATTCAGGGTCGTTACACCTAACATGCCTTGTTTGTCTAAATTTGTTAGGTTGCAAGTTTCTCTTTTCAAAAGTGCTACCGACTTTCTAGATTTAACAAATTTATTTATTTGCAAAAGCCCCTTTTCTTTCTTTAATTATAAAAAACATTTAAGTCCTACACCTTAAATAAATTTATATTACCTTTAAAAAACTTAGGAAAAATCTACGAAATTCCAAAAAAATCACATGTTATATATTTTCAAAAATATATAAATTTCAGACCCAAACAAATAATTATTTACCCGTAAATAATTTATAACCCAAAAGAACATTATCTTTACTAGAAAATTCATAGAAATACCATGAAAATTCATAAAATCTGGAAAATTGAAACCCATCTCCAAAATAATATTTTTGGTCATCATAAAAATTTGCAAGGCAATCAAATGTCATTTACTAGGATTTTCGCCCTAAAACATATCATAAAATCAATATGAATAACCATAATTCATCAACAAGTATATATAATTATTCCATCATTCAAAAACATGGCATATCATTGCAAAATATTCGAAATTCATCTTAAAACTAAAACCAGAAATGATTTGAGAGGTAAATATTATTCATTTTAGCTTTGTGGAGGTTTAGAGCTTGAGATTTGAATGGATTTGATTTGGATTAGCTTTTCCTTTAGCTTTTGTTAATCTTCTTCTCTTTTTCCTTAATAATGGTGGCCGGCCTCTTGTTTTAAATTTTTTAAAATGAAATGAACAGGAGTATAATACATGGCTAAGGATTGAAAAATATAGGAATGACATCCTTTCCATTTTACCCCTCCTATATTTCACTTCAAAGTCTTTCTCAATTTATTGGTTTTAAACCGCATGGCTACCCTTAATTAAAATTAAATCTCAATCCCCTAATCTACACATTATTTTATTTAATTTGACTAACTAAATATCTTAAATACAGTTACCAAAAATGTGGGATGTTGCAAAAATGTACAGTGAGAGCCTCATCGGGACCCTGTACTAGGAAGAATGGCCTATCACTTGGTAGTACTAAATATGATCATTCCTTGGTTGTAAACAATAACCATAAAAAGGCGCCGAAGCATACACAGAGATATCGACTCTAGAGCATGGGATGATCATATCTCAATGGGTGCGACCCACATAGCATTGCGGCGTACCCTGTTTTAGCCATTACCAGGATGTGAGGTATGAAAGGCCATGATTACATTTTCTTCATAGCCGACCATCTTGAAATGCTTACACTGTCCTCCAGGTAGAAATGAAATGCTAGCATTGATCCAATACAAGTTGTTCCAAGATCGAACAAACATTCAATATTTACTATTTTCCATTTGGAATCACCCTCGAGAAGAATACAGTAGCTCCATAGCAGACTTCATCACGATCCAGCACGACGTTATTAATTTAGAGTGGTTTGGATAAATCATACTTATCCGAAACTGGTATCTCCCAACTACGCGGTAATTTTTGGAAAACTCAATTTTGGTTATTCGAAAGCATGCAAAAAATATTCGAGTCCTCACCAGGGAACTCGAAAATACACAACACACTTCTTGAGTTAAAAACATGTCAATGTTTGATAATCAGTTATTTAACTGTCACATAAACATTCAAACAATAATCCAGAGATTTAATTTTCTCATAGCAACCACCACTACATCAAAACTTAACTTTTATGGCAATCATTATCAGCTTTTGAACGTTAAATGCTTTAAATTCAAAAGGAAAATTTTTATGCTCGAACGTTGAGATAGGTTTTGGTTGTCGCCTTGTCTCTTTATATTTTAACAATTAAAATTCATTTTCGCTCGTCTAATTTTTGTCACGCTCTACTCCTAAAAATTCCATTCTATCCCTTCCTCGCCCAAACCAAAACTTCAATCTTCTTTGAACTTTGATTTTTTTTTTTCAATGGAGTTGAGCTTCACTATTGCTTTATCATTCGCATGTACTCTGGTTTTGATAGTCGACTGATTACTCATTTATATCATGTTTATTAGATTCATCGATTTTAGGTTTATTAATTTACTGATCTCAACTTTCATCTTACTTTAGGCGCTTCGCTTGAAATCGAACTTTGTCCACTCATTTTGCCAGATTTCGAAAACTCAACAGAAACCTGGTGAGTTTTTCCTAACCCTATTTCCATTTGATTGCTTAAAAAGTTGATTCTCTACTTTCGTTCATTCTCTATATTAATGGCCTATAAAAAGTTCTTGTTGTATTTGATATTCATCGCGATTAGTTGTAACATTTTCTTGTTGTTGAATTTCTAGATGAACTTAGTTCATGAAATACGATTTGTAAATCAATGTTTTAAATATTAGATTTTAATTTTTCCCATGGAGTGATATCATCTAATCTTTTACATGTTTTTGAGAAAATCGTATTGACCATATCATAATATTTTTGTTGTTGTGTCGATTTGTTTTTGTTTTATGTTTTGTAGTAGTTTGATTATTATTTTACATTATGGTTTTGAAACAATAATCATTTGTGCCATATTTGAAATGAATTGTTTGTATATTTAATAAATTAATTATAACGAGTAACTATTAGTTAATGCCTATAATCTGAATTGTCTTTTCCTTTGTTTTCCAAGGACTTAATTTTTCTCAGCATGTTTTTATGTTTACAGAATTCAATGAATATTTTAGCACGTATTTTCCTCATTTTGCAATTTAATAGAGAGACATGTTTCATGACTGTATTTACAATACCAATTAAAAACTCCCCAAACATATTTTTGTTTTGCTTTAAATTAACCGAACACTAATATAGTAATTTATTTTGTTTATCTTTTTTAATTGATTATCGATCAAATTAATTGAAATTAGTTTGGTTTAGATTTTTAGTTTTTTATTTGGATTCAATTTTACATTTCTTACCTTAAAATTAACCATCCGGCACATGTCCCTTTTGGGAAATATCATTCAACTGCCAAAACATCAGTGCTTGGGTTGCGCGTGTGTCTTTCAAGGTTCCACTCTATTATTTTTCAAATATGTTTGTTGGATAACTGCTTCGATTATTCTATAGATTACCTCAGTTTTCTACGTTAAGCCCATGTGTGGCTTTAGCATCATTCTGGTTGAGTATATTATATATATGACTATCACCTATTTTTCGTGGACATTTGCACTACACCGAGTCACTGACTCACTATTACGCACACAATACATACAAATGCTTGCATAACTGCAAATATCTCATGAGCTTACCACTTGTAGGAGCTTTCTACTATTGGTTGATGGCTATTTCAGTGCTTCTTATTATTACTGAGTTTTATCATTTTGTATTCACTTGCTTGTATATGCAGATATAGATGTTATATGTATACGTATCGGGATGTTGTATGCATATGAATAATTAAATAACCAGTTTTACATTTATGCATATGGGTATTGCACTATTAAAATAAACCATGCTACAACAAAGTTAAGTATTTGTTTTTAGTTATGATATGTATGATGCTACATCTTATTTTTGGAAACCTAGGAATGGTTGAATAACCATGCTGATTATGAAGAAATAGTAGATGGGGCAAATGTTGCATTGTGTCAACAAAATTTTGCAGCAGGTAGATTCATTTATCTCAACTTATACTTTGTAAAAACTGAGTAACTATTAGTTATTAATTTATACTGCATTTGTCTGTGTTTTGTAAAATTTGCAACTGTTATTTCTATTGTTCATTCAATAGAGCAGTCGGATATAGTTGTACGGGAACTCAATGCAATCCGAGGTAAACGGCCAGCTGTTATACTTTATAATAAGCGATATAGGATGCTTATGGAAGACCCTTCTAATAGGCAGCGGCTTAAAACTTGAAAAGCTAAAAGAGTGTTCATTAGTCCAAAAGGATTCAATGATGAATGATATATTTTCTTACTTACCTCTTAAAAATACAATGAAGCATAGTTTCTTATGTACCTCTTAAAATCACAATGAATTTGAGCATTAAGTTGGTTCATTATGTTTCTTCCTCTGACTTTTCTAATAAATACACGTAGCTATGTTTGATCAACCTTTTCTTTTCATTTTGAAGATCTTATATATATTCACTACAAGAAGTTTTGTCCATTATACCATCAAGAAACACTAAAAAATATCGTTTTGTTTCTGCTTGCTGTCTGTCCGATTAGCTAAATGAAAATAAAGAAAATACGTGTTTACGAGCTATAGATACACAATTTTATAGGCGGGAACCTAAAAAATTTCACCGTCCGCTTCTTTTACAGTTAACCATTGTTCACGTTTTAATCCCCAATTTCCTAAATCAAATCAAATGAGTGCTAAATTATTTATCTCTATGTCGATCGTCCACCCCTTGCCTTTTCCATTTTTCTCCTTGGATCGCCTAAATAACCTAGGTTGTTTATTTTTGTTTTAAATCTAATTTGAGTAACCAATAAACTGTATCTCGTTCTTCAACTTGATGCTTCAGTTTTCGTCGATAGCAATGCGAAACCCTAACTTCCATCATAGTTGCAGTCTCCATCAAGGTAAAACTATCCTCTCTGCTCATATTTGTGTAATATTCGCAATATTGTTCTTAGGATCAGGTTCCTTTTCGAAAATTTGAAAGTAGTATTGCAGTATCACATAATGCATCAGATGCTTCCTTAGATAAACGTGAAAGTATTTCGTCGGTGCTGATCATGCTGATTGGGATTCTTTATATAGGTAACGTTTATACCTTCAAAATTAATAGAACCCAAAATTTATTGGCAGTTTGTAAGCAGAAAGAAGTGAAGTTCACCTTTATCAATGCTAGAGGAGGTAGCCGGCTAATTATTATCTATAAGAGCAATTACATCCATAAATCAATTGCAAGTTTTAACTAAAAATCGATAATCCACCCATCATAAATTGGAAAATCATTTTAACTCACTTGACAGTCGACAACTGGACAACATGTCAATTGAGTTGCCATATTGGTAAATAATTGTTAGAGTCTACAACATTTAATCAATTTTTAGTATTTCCAATTTAAAATTCGAACCCTACTTTTGCAAAAGCCAATTCGTTTTTATCAAAATTACAGTATAAGGACCAACAATTTCATTGCACTATTGGTGTATTTTAAATGTCAATTAATCTTGTGAACTAAAAATTCACAGTATGGTTGCCAATTGACAAAAAGTAAATAGAAATGAGTGCAATTTCTCTATATAATACAGTATGGATGCTAAACTAATGGAACTTAAAGATTGAATTAATGATCAAATTACTTTGACAAACAGTCTTTTTTAACAGTAGTAGTTGTATAGTAGTAGATATAGTTTGGAATGATTTCTTTGATAGAACAAATGCATTTTTCTTGATGTACATCTTAATATTATCTTACAGTGAGAAACTACTTCTACAAGAGGATAACTCCGATGTCAGTACTTTGGCCTTGGAAATAAATAGCAATCTCTCCATTGGCAACACAAATGATATTTTCGTAAACTATAATGCTGGAAAATCAGTTCTGGGCCAACATCAAGCTCCCTTCAGCTCTAGTTTCGTACCACCATATCAGAGGTGCATTCTTTTTTCCCCTCCGCTTTTACTATATTCAAAACATTTGATAGATAGGCCTGTCTGGATAAATATAAACTATAAACCGCATCAACCTTTTATTTTGCTGTGCAAGTGTGCGTGTTTTTTCTAAAGATAAAAGGAAATTCAAAGCTCAACTTGTTGCTTAAGTTGTTAGTTGTCTAATCATATCGAACAATCTCCAGTGAATAATAAAGAAATTTCATCGAATTTTCTTCAGCTAAAACTTGTTTTAAATTTTAAGGATTTGCTGGGTAGGTTACGCTTCTTACTGTCGCAGCACAAATTTAAAAATCAATGAACCGCATATATGACCATCAAAACTGACTTTAAGATTGGTGAAGCTGCAATTGTCAGAAAAATACTTCTTTTAATGCATAGTGTTTTGTGCATATTCTCATTATTGGTCATATGTACGTGCAAGGTTTGTTATTTGGTCATAAGATAACTCATAGGTCTCCTTTCTTATTTTCTAGCTATGTAGTTATATCAAGTATTGATTTCCTTCCTTACTTGTCATTGCCACTTCTCTATAAATCTTACTTTCAGGTCCACGCATTTATTATTACAGAAAAAATGAACCAATTCAGGCTTACTCACTTCCTGAGAGCAGTACCCATCATTTTACACATGATGCACATGGTGGAAACAGTCGGTTGCCGCCTATTTCTCAAAACTCTCCTAGTCGTTTTGGACAACAATCTGGTCATCGTTACAACCAACACTCTAATAGTTATAAACGTGTTGAGCAAACATATTATAAAGGTCAGCCACCTCGCAGTGATTTTGCCGCAGTAGATTCGTATTTTGGGTCCCATAATATTTTGGGCAGCAGTGGTGGCATGTCATGGGGTAACTTTTATACCCTTTATCCTCAATTATACTTTATTGGAGATTTAGGTTAGCTTTTTGTTTAAAGTATATAATTTAGAACAGAACCATTAAGCTACAACTGAACGATCCAAGTATGCATGAGGTATTTTCTATTATGCTCCCTTTTCCTTTCAAATTTTACTCGAATATTCTACCTATGCAAATGCATATTTGATGTTCTTTGGAAATCCTTTCACTTGAAAACGGTCGTTGAACGTTTTAACAGCGTTCGGAAATCCTTTAAAAACCCTTTCATTTAATGGAGATTTAGGTTAGTTTTTTAAACGCCGTTGAATGTTTTAACAGCGTTTTAGAAAGTCGTGGAATATTTTAACAGCGTTTTAAAAACGCCGTTGAATTGTTTTAACAATGTTTTTTAAAAATACCGTTAGTTAGTCCAAATGCTGTTAAATGATTTCATGACAGCAGGGAAACGCTGTAAAAAAAGACATTTAACAGTGTTTATTCGTTTTCATTCTATATATCTGACATATAACTGCATATCGATATACATCGTATGTAAAAACGTTGTTAAAAGCTTTTATAGCGTTTTTGAAACGCTGCTAAATGCCTTGTTTGTTGTAGTGCACTAAGTCTAAATAAGTTTTCGTTTATTTAAACATCTTTCTAAAATACTTATCAAAATATTCATATACTTATCACACTGGAATAAATATATTTACAAAACATTGTGAAAGTTTTCTTGTTTCAAAATAAAATTAAAAGGATCAAACAAATGTTATATAAATTTAGAATAAGGATAAATCCAAACATTATTCCTTCGGTGTTAGGCATGTAAAGAAAGTTCCACACCATTATAAGTAAGAAGGTCAATTATGGGAAATCACATCTCAAATTCTTTTATAAACCTCCATTTATAACCCCTTTTCTTTAAAAAATATATCATTTACTAGTATCATTTGTAAATCTCCTTTAAATAAGCCCTTTATAAAATATTATTTACAAAATATCATTTTCAAATACTTTTATCAAAATATTTGGGCATCTTACAAAGTCATATAAAACAATTAACCTCAAACTGATATAGAATTAAAGTCAATTTAAATATCATAAATTTACGAATTTGGAAGGAGGCTTAGTGACCACAATGGTACTAAATCAAATTACCATTTATTTAAGGTTTGTCTTTCAAGTCACATAACCATTATTTACATAAGCCAACAAATATGAAAATATAATCCATAATCAAATTATAGCATAACATGTCAATATAAACCAACTGGTAGATGGATATCTAAACAACATTACAGGAGGATGGTGGTTTTTCCTATTAAAAAGATGTCCAAACAATCTATTAACTTTAGCGGAACGAGGATTTATTCTGCCAACAGATGTCCAAATAATTAATTCAATTAAGTTATAGCCGAATTGGGATTTATTCTGCTAATAGATATCCAAACAATCAATTCAATTTAGTTATAGCAAAACGAGGATTGTTCAAACAATTTATTGAGTTTAATATTTAACTCTTTCGTGGTTGTCTGGCTATTTGATGGCATAGACTAGAGATCCCTTTGTTTAAATTCACTTTGCTTATATAGAGAACCGACTTAAAATAATTGTTAGCTTTTAAAATTAAACCTTCATTAAATAATAACTAAATCTTTATTTATTTACTAATTAAATCATCATTTAATTTCTAATTAAGTCTTAGTTGACTCTAACTAAAACTTAACTAAATTTAATCAATCCTTAATTAAATCTTAATTAAACCTAGTTAGATTAATTTATTGAACCCTACCTAATTAGTAATTAATTATTAATTAACCCTAATTAAATAATAATTAATTAAACATAACTAAATAAAGTTAATTATTAATTAACTTTTAACTTAATTAATCGTTAACTAAACTTCTTTAAATAATTTACTAAAATTAATTAACTTTAAATCATAATTAAAAAATAATTACTTAACTTAATTACAATAAATTAATAATATTCTTAATTAAATAATTAATTAATCAATTGGATATAAAATTATATTTAATTACCAATATAATTAACTTCTGAACTTAGTTGGTATTTGAAAAGATTTTCAAAACTATTATTTTTTAAAAAATCTTTTTAAAAATCCGAACATTAACTTCTTTCGAATTGCATTTATAGCGACCATCACTATGAATGCAACTCGTTAAAGTTAGATCTAATTCAGATCTTACCTCAAACTCGACTTTCAACTTTATTTCCCACTTTACTTTCTTTTGAAAACATAAGGAAAGGTTTTATCTTGAAAAAATAAATAAAATTTAAATCTTTGAATCTTTTGTTAACCTGAAACTAAAAACAAGTTTTGATTCTTTTCAAGCGATCTCTAGTCACAATAGCACACAAAGATGCTAACTTTCATAGCACATATCTAGAAAACAAAGCTTACACGTACAAATTTATATGAACATCACATATATGAGCGAAATAACAACTTCACAACCAAACTAATATTTTTAGACTGCATTTATCAAGTCTAATTTAAAACACAACTAGTATTACACATATAAATCTAAAACAACATGGATCTACAACCAAACACCAACATATTATACAAACAAACATGGCAAACATAAAGGAAAATCTTTCCAAAAATCAAAATGTTCACTTACCAAAAATCTTTCCAAAACCCTTTTAAACTTTGAAATAGTATAGAACTTTGAAAATCCTTTAGCAAAAAATGATTTTTTTTTTTCAACCTCAGGCAAGCAAATAGGCTCGGCTTATGCACTACTAGGCTCGATCGCTATGGAAGAGGGCTCGATCAACATGGAGGAAGGTGGGTATGGACTTATTTGGCTAAGAGGAGGTAAAGGAGAAAGAAGGGAAATGTTTTTAAGCTATTTTAAGAGTCTACAAGCAAAAAGGAGATGTTTTTAAACTTGGAAAAATTGTAGGAAGCCATTAAAGTGAGTTTACTAATTTTTAAAATGAAAATAATTTTTTGGAAAGTTTTTAAAAAAAGGAGAACGGAAGGCAAGAGAAAAATGAGTATGCTTGCTCTCCAATAATTTGATGCCACATCATCAACCTTATATCTTTCACATGTGCACGCATAATAACTAAGGATTCACCCCTTTTATCTAACATGTATTAACCAAATCTGACTTGGGATAAGAAATGAAGTGATGTCTCATATTTTCTTTTATTTAAATTAGACCTTTCACTTGAAAACGGTCACATCATCTTACATAAGTACACTTATGTTATTAATTTTTATTTTATTTTCTAATCCATGTCTAAGTTATTTTAGAAGGTGTAAATATATTAACTAAAGTGTTTTCATCATTTTAAACAATTTTTTAATGGTGAAAAATTAAAATTTTCAAAAAGGTTTTCGATCACATGTTCTATTTCCTTTTGAAATACATATTTTTGTAAACTAAATTTAAAAATCTTTCCACCATCATTAGTTATTATTTTAAGAAGGGTGTTATGAGTTTTAAAATTCATATGTTAAATATTTGATAATATATTAAATATTCATATTTAAAGAGATTAAATTTCGAGTCGTCACAGAGTGTTTAACTAATTTATAAAAAAACCAATATACAATATGTTAATTAGGCCTAGCGTTTATGCATCTTATGATTAAACTACTCTGAATGACTATATTAATACAGACCTAGAGTTCTAAACTTAATAGAAAATAAGCATCATAAAAACTTTAATAATGTGTTGGTTCTACTAACCTTGTCATTAGCATTTGGAATTCTATATTTTGTCGAATCATTTTCAATTAAAATAGATAAAAAATCAAGTTCATTTATCATTGACTAAACTACATATGCAACTTTGATAAGCACCATTGTCCCAATTGTTAAGTGATTTGGCTTTGGTGCGAGAGGTCACAAGTTCAAAACTTGCGTAGTGTGATTCGACCAATTATTGACATGTGATATTTTGTCCCAGTGACATGTTGTATATAAAGTACCATTTAAAAAAAGAAAATACATATACAACTTTTTAAAAGGATTTGTACACATCAACTACAAACGTTCAAAGAAAACTTACTACAAACTTTAATGTTGATTATAGTCTAATTTAGAAAGAAAACATTGACTCTCTAAAGCAAATGTATGTAAAAATAAATGAGTACATCGTAAAGGTACGAAGTCCATTCTAACGAATCAAAGACTCCTAGTCTGACGCCTTTCCTACCCAAGCATTAGAATCAACCATCAAAGTACACTGGGTTCTATGACCAGTAAAATGGCTCATTATCGTGGTCATACTCCAAATCAAAAGTTCAATTCGGCTCTTGGAACAAGTGCATGGTGACTTGGTTCTCATGGGACGTGTCGATTAGAAATATTACATAGCAGTCGTCATGCAATCCTATAGTAGTGCCATTGAAGGATACATTGCTCGTTTACCCATTTAGCGGGTCGTCCATCCTCATCTGCATCTCATCCTGGTTGTAGATCTGTAGTGTTCCAACTTTTGCACTAATGATTTCGTGATCTCTCAAGTCCAAAGGGAATCAGAATTGGAATGCTTTGTTTAAGAGCGGGCTGTAGTAGGGGAAAATGGCCCCCTTTCCTCCTCCTTTTTCTTCTTCTCCTTTACTTCTTACATGGATCAACAAGGGGCTTTTGCCTACCGGATATGCAGGCCTTTTTTTCAATTATATCTCTCCAACTCTTGCATCCGCATGACAACTTCGCCTCGTCCTCGTATCGCAGCTTCGATATTATCAATCCTACCACATTAACAGGCAGATTAACCATGAGAATTTTTCCAACTCCAATTCTTCTCTCCTCTTCACTTGATCGCATTCCCCATTCGTACCTAATAAGGAGTCATCATCTGCTATTATTTACTACTTCTTTTTCAAAGTCTTAAATTATAAGGCCGCGCTTGGTTTCATTTTTAAGCTTTGTGCTTTGTGTTTTCATTATGTATCGCAACATATTATAAATATGAAGAAAGAAATTATCTAAAATTCCTAGCCATTATGACGACGAACAAATGACGGTGGGATTGAATTTTTCTCCATGCTTTTGTTATGTCCCAAAAGCACGGAAAACAAAATAATTTTGTTTTCCATGATCCAAAAACAAGAAAATCAAAACAAAAGCACAAAAATTGTTCTACCACCTTTATCATCATAATTGGTATGAATTTTATATTTTCTTTTCCACTATCTTCATATTTTGTACTGCATATTGAAAACTCAAAATGTTACCAAACGTGCCCTAACATTCTACTCTAATGCATGTTTATGAGCAAACCATTTGGGTGTTATTCAGCCAATGAATAACAAAGTAGAACTTAAATGTGGACCTGTAAGCATATACTATTGTATCTTTGTTAATGAATAAATTCCTTTACCTCTTCCCATGAAGCCGTAACAAATTATCATCGAAAAGTTCATCCTCATCGGTAGTGTTCTAGCCCGATTTACAATATTTTCTATCATCGTTGCTCTATGTCTAACGAATAACAAAATTGAAAATATGTTATATATGAAAGTTGATAAAATATAACCGCACTTAATGTAACGACCAGAAATTTACGACCCCGAAAATTCGACACTGATACGTTCACTGTAGAAGTGCCGAGCAATCGAACGTCGAAAATCTCAGATTGTTAAGGAAAAGAAGAAAAAGAGGTAGAAGAAGAAATAGAAACAACAACACAGAATCTCACAATCACAGCGGATTAAATTATAATATCAAATAACAGCATTTATACAAAGAAAAGCTGTAACTATTACTTTACAACAATATATCAGAGTATAATCATTCACCAATAAACTGGACAGTTGTAACAACTTGTCCCTGACTACTATCAATACAATCTCAAATGCACAACAGAATATACTCCATACGTCCCTGCCATCCAGCTCGTCTCCTGAGATCCAAAACATCCTAGCCTGAAAATCTGTAATACTTGGTCTGACCCGAGCATTACATTAAAGTACCACTCGAGTGAGGCTGGAAACCTGCGTGAGTAAACCCATTTAAATTGAAATACTAAGGTTGTAAAGCTTTTTTGAAAACCCAGGGTAACTCGTTCATCACTATGAGTTCTAATTATTCTATAGCCAAATACCTATTTCACAAAATAATGTCTATGTACCTTTACTTAGTTTCAATGGTCCAGTTTGTTAGAAGTGCGGATTATGGATCTTAAGGCTAAGATTAACACTAGAGGGGAGGTGAATAGTGTTAATAAAGAATTACTAAATCTTTTTGGTTTTTTTTCATTTAGACACAAATGTATGCAATATACAGAAACAGGAATGATCACAGAAACAAACAGAGATGCATAAATAAAATAAAAGCAGTAAAGGAAAGAACACACCGGATTTTATACTGGTTCGGAGTTACCCTACATCCAGTCCCGCAACACAAGTACGAATTTCCTTTCAACGACAATCATACAATTACACCCTCGGTTTCAAAGGCTACGAGGTACACCCTCCAGAATTTCGATCCTCTGGGTAGAGATACTTGATTTCCGGGCCACATGTTTACCCAATTGATTTAACCGGGCTACAATTACACCGTTTCCCCTTTGATTGATTTCCAAGGCTACAATCATAATTTTTCTCGCTAATATATTACAAAGAAGTCTATAACTCTAAATAGCACCGAGAACCTTGTAGAGATAGTGATGGAGAATCAAACTAGAAGTGATCGAGTATGATTCGATGTTGCTTTCGGTAGAGTAATGGTATGATTTTGTATTAAGAAATGTGGAAGAAGAAGAGGAGGGAAAAACCAGAAAAAAATATGATTAAAAATTCATTGAAACTGACCCCTATTTATAGAAGAACAACAGCCATGACCATTCATGAAGAGTTATGGCAAATAGACACTTCTTTTGAAATTTGAATTTTGAATTAAACTGTCACCTTGTCGACATGGTTCCTATGGGCATGTCGACATCCCTCAGCCAATTTTGATGTTTTGAATTTCTATAAAAAAACATGTATCTTATATAAAAATTATTTAAAACTTTATGAATATACTTGAATATAGTTGAAATTCACAAGTAAATATAAAGAACAATATATATATTATTTTAACTATAATTTAAATCAAAGCATAAGTAATTTAAAAGTTAAATATATTATTTAAGAAGACAGGTTAAAATCAGAAGTAATTTTGACTCTGAAAATAAAGATGTTTTGAGGCTAAAATTATTTAAAATCAGAATCGAGGGTTTTGAATCTTTTTAAAAGGAAAGTTTTGAAATCGTTTCGAAAACAAGATAATTTTGAAAAATCATTTGAATTAAAATTAGTGGATACAAATCAATGTCCCACTAGATTTTCGTAGATTCCATCCTACTTGGGGTTCCATTCCTTTAACGGGCTCGAAGTGGATTCCATTTCACGAATAAATTGGATATTAAGATGCCAGTGCTTTTCTACGAGTTTTAACAAATATTCCTAATAAAACAAACTTAACCTTGAAATCTTGAACTCTTGATAATCTTGATACTCATGAGTCTTCTATCTCTATATCTTGAATCTCTATGCTGTACAGTCTTCATTCTTGATACCTGTATGATTAGATCCCGCATATACATATATATCTAAACTTGTAATGTTAGTATTTATATTTTATAATCTATTCTAAGGTTGTTGTCATCAAAACCATCATCTCATGGACTAACACAGTTTACTTAATTCATTCCGTTCCAGCCTATACGATTTATAAATCAAATTTATAAAGAATTATAGATTACTAATCGAAGTGGTTCCGGATATCGCTGATATCTGACCCCGATCTCTTCGAATTCAATGCCATCCTTTAGGTCAATACAAATCAATTTATCTTCAGAATGTTATATTCACACAGAGATTCAACACAGATAACTATTCAATTAAATGTATCACATTTATTAACAGTTCAATCCAAAGCATTTCATATCACAGAACATCACAGATTAACATACCAGAGATATTAATCAATCCAAACATTTAATACAATTAATCATCAATAAGCAAGATTAATTAACCACACAATTTGTAATTAATTTAATTTAAATCACAACATAAATTAATTACTTAACCTAGCTTAATTATCATGATTAATTACAAGCCATTTTATTTTATTTTAATTAATTATTGGAATTAATCAATTACCATTTAAAATTACTTAAGACCTTAATTAATTAAAAGTATAAACCCATTTATTTAAATCATTTACTTAGTTATCACTTAAATTTTATTTAATAAACCTTTGGAATTAATTTATTATTAACAAATGAAATAATTTAAGGCCTTTGCTTAATACATTTGCTCTTCTTAACTATCCACTTAATTACAATATTGAATTAAATTAAATAAACTTAAAAATAAATTAAGTAATAAGCATATAATAAAATATTCCAACATAACTAATTTAAGTTAAAAATATCATTATATCACCTTAACAATCTAACATTTAAATAAAACATTATATTTAAAGAAATAGGGTAAGAAAATTGTTTATAACTTGATTTGTTTTACTTTTAAAAAAAACTTGCCAAACACTTCAGAAAACCCGAGACCACCCGTGTTTTCCCCCAACCCAAACCCTAGCCAACCCTCCTTTCTTCTTCTCTTTTCTTTTTAAACTTTGTTTTGTTTAAATTTAAAAACTATTACACACTCGCGAGCTACCCGTAAGCAAACTCGAGCCGACCTGTCACTTCACCGAGTCCAAACCCGAGACCATCCTCTCTTCTTCCTACTCAATATCCTACATCAACCAAACCTAAACATTAACACACGTGCATGTGCACAAACGATCAGCACCCCTCCAACAGACGTCGCTACCACCAGCAAGTCATCGTCGACCATCTTGACCCAAGCGACCACCCAAAACCCATGATGACCACCTATATCGAAATCGGGAATGTCGAGCATCATAGAGACCCAAATTGATCGTCGAAATTATTCTCACACCGCCACCTACGACCACCAAACACCCCGCCGATCAACCCAAAGCTACGTCACTGTCCCACGCTTCGATGCCCCTCACTCTGGTCCATCCCGATGCACCCACGACATCGCGATAGCCTCGACAACCCAGACGTCTCGAGCAGGGCCTTAAACCCTAGATCGCCGTCAACAAGCCACCACGTTGGTCAAGAATTTCACCGGCCATTTTTTCTACGATCTCAAGACACCCAGCTATCTTCAGCAACGAGCCTGATGCTCCTCCACCTCCGACCGCCGAGAAATCGACACAAACTCAATTTCCGTTCAACTCCAAAATTCCCATCATCCACAAACTTAATAATCTTGATTTTATCATTAAAATTCATGGTTTTCAGATTCGAATTTGATTTCATAAGTGAAACTGGAAATTGACATAATTGATTTACCTGATATATTACCCTTTTCACTGTAGTTTCAACTTCCAGTAAAACTATTTGTTATTTACACATAAAAATATTTTTAAACATAGTGTTTATTATTACAAACCTTTTTCCCTTTAAGATCATAACTTAAAAGAGATTAAATGAAAAGAATTAGATTTTTGGACAAATGTTTGGTCTTTTAGATAAAAACAGAGGTTTGCATGTATACACACAGACATGCACACAGTATTCCATACATATATACCAGACAATACATTTATACATTCATGCAAAACATTTTCACAACATCACTATATTTATCTATCACATGCATCAAAGTATACAACATATTTAACTTTAAAAGGTGTTGTTTACTCACCTTTAAAATGTTGAACAGAGAAGGCTTTTGAAAGTTTGAAAACTAGAACAGCAAGCTCGAATTTTGATCTGGAAATTTGGCTTGCTTGATTAAACTAAGTTGAATTGCTTCAGATAGAAATTTGCAAGAGTTTGTTTTAGTTGTTATTTTATCTTCTCAGGTTTTTAGTTTTGAATATGAAAGATGAAGAAAGAATGATAGAATAGGAGTATAGATGTTTATATAGCCCTGTTTTATATTTTTTTTAAAAAGGCGAAGAAAATAAATTAAATGTGACACTTGTATTTTGCATGTTGAACATAGCTTACAAATGTCCTAATCAATATTTTATATTTTCTTTATGTTTCTATATTTATTTATGTTTTAGGTTTTATATTTTTATTTACTATGGTCATTTAATATGATAAAACGCTTTTATGTTTTATACTTATGCTTATATATTTACTAATTATATTTATCTCATGTATTATTCAAAAGAAATATATTAAAACTTTTTATTTATTTATTCTTATTTAAATTCCAAACTTAAGTTATTTATGCTTTAATTAATAACTATATATATAAATACCAGTGTTAAAAAATAGAATATAGCTTTAAATAACCTTTGCGAATTTATACTAAATTTAAATCAGTATTTCTAATAATTTAAATCCAGTTAATTACCAATTAACATATGTCAAAAATCCGAGTTGTCACATTCCTCCCCCCTTTAGAACTTTTCGTCCCCGAAAAGGAACGAAGCAAATTTTTTAAATTATATTGCTTATTATCAATTAAGTTATTCTTAAACATTTAAACTCTTAACTCTTTTTATTTAACTTTTTAAGCACTTTAAAAATTTACATAATATTATGAAAATAGTTTTATAAAAATACTTTTCATAACTTGATGTCTCAACAAGTCCATCCTTGTTCTCACAGAAATTCGGTCATACGTTGATCAGGCGTAGGACTGAAAATTTATAAGTACTTGGTAAACCCATTTTCAGCACCCAGTGAAAATACTTGGAAAATATTTTTTTGAAAATATAGAAAACACATTTGGTGAGAATGCTTTGGAAATCATCACCCCTTCCATGGTCGCAGTTAACCCGATGATTACTTTGCCATCCCGGCAAAACCGTAGAAAACTGTAGGTCTCCGCGCCCCACGATTACATCATGGAACCCGCCACAGATCGCAGCTACACCCAGGGTTACGTCGCCATCATGGAAAAAACCCATATAACTGTAGGCATCAGCGCCTTCGAATTTTGCTGCCAAATGAAACTTCTTCACACAGACCACATAGATCGCAGACTACATTAGTCGAGTCCCAATGTAGCCTGTACGCACTCACTGCCACATTACTTTCGCTATGTCTTCACAGATCGCAGTCTACTGATGTTACGTCGCTCTCCCAGCGAAATAAAATGTAGACCTTAGGCAATCGCTGCCCCTCGACTTCCGCTATGGTGCATAGTAGATCGTAGTTACACCGAGTTACACCGTCGTCGCCGCATAACCCAAATGTCTCTATAGGCATCAACGCCCTCGACTTTTGCTACCCCAATCACAATCCTCAGGAATTTCAGTTAGTCTGGACATCCTCCCAGGATCAAATTTAGAACCCCCTCAGGGCTCAAGGTAGAACCACCCCGTGGATCTCCTACTAGATGTTCATTCTAAATGGGAGCGCCTTTTTCCCTACAGCCATTCTCAAAACATTTTATGCTATACACATATAGTATCTTTCAAATCATACTCTTTATATGTATCACATACAAATCCTATTTAGACAAAATCGATATCCCAAAATCGATAGTTCCAAACTTGGCTTTCCAAATTCTCAAAATTGATTTTTTCCCCAAAATCAAAAGCCTTTCAAAATCAATGCATTCCAAAAACATTTTTCCCAAAATCATTCTCATAAAATCATTTATATATATATATGTGTGTGTATATATATAAGTTTATTCTTAACAAGAACAAAATATTTTTGGATCACTATATACTTTTATAAATTACCTTTAACTTCAAATATTTTCAAAGATCTTTTCTTCTCGTTATAGATTCAATAAGAAGAGTTCATCATATAAAACCAATATATATAACATTACCTATGCCAAATCAACATTCAAATTTGATTTCTTTTATAAAGTTATCTTCCATATTACTTACTTTTTATAAAATGAGTTTCAGTTATAGTGATATCCAACTTCCATTCTTATTCATCATATATTTCAAAATATACTTTTCCATTTCAAAATCATTTGATATTATTTTCAAAATATCTATTTCATTCAAGTACGTACAATGTACATATACCATCCGTATGCAATATCAAATCTGATCGCTCACTCGGTCACACAATTCCACTTCCAAACTAGTATTGTCCACCCGACTTTCTAGTGGACTTAGATCTGGTTTCTTGACCAGAAACCGTCATTCTCCTTGCATAGCCATATCTATGATAGAGAATTTCCAGAACCAATCAAAAATACATATCCAGGGTTTGCCGTCGAAAATCGAGTGAAAAATCCTAACTCGGATCGATATACTGCCTCGAAATTTTGTGCTCGAATATGGATCAAATCGTTGTGCGAATAGAAAATATACATACATCCTATGTTTTTACATTTATTGATTACCAGCTAAATCAATTTTCTTTTTATTCACCTTCATTTTGATTCTATTCACTTACTCACAATTGCTTCCATTACTGTAACAACCCGGGGTTTTGCACCGATTAATTATCGTCATTAGACGATTAAATCGGTTAGCTTATTGCTGTTGGAAGTTTTTAATCAGTTGAAATTCTTTTAAATTTTTTGTTGAGAGGTTATATGGGCTATAAAATCTTGGCCTACGATTTCGTTTGTTTTGGTACCGTATTAATTATCAAAGGCAACCGTTCCTTCTTGATTCATTTTCATTCGCAAGCCCTAGTCAAACGAAAAGAGAAATGTCGGCTCTTGTTTCTTCGTTCGTTTCTCTTCCTTTAAAAATTAGGGTTTTCGTGAAATTCATGGTTGCCGACTTCAAATACTCGATTGATTTCGATTTCCTTGCTCTGTTGGTAGATCGTCTCTTGAGATGCATGCGGCTGCTTGATTGAGTTCATCTTTGCTTCGATTTCGGTGAGTGATTTTCACTCACATTATTCATTCAAACTTAGCACTATGCTTCGACAGTTCGATTATTGGACGTTGATGATTTATCTGACTTAATCAAAATCGTATATTTTCATGTTACTTGGTTTACATGGTTTTGATTTTCTTTGACACTATCTTCTTTGCTCTCGAATTCGCTGGTATTCAAGTTCATGTTGACTTCGGTTTGTGATGTCGTTTATGTGATGATTTTGACTTTCGTAGTTGAACTGTAGTTGATTTCGTTTTTGTGATGTCGTTTATGTGATGTCGTTTACTGTTGATTTCTTTTGTGACTTCGGTATTACTTGGAACTGCAGTTGTTTGAATTCAAATATTTTTGTTCTGAAAAAGCAGTATATTTTATTTGTCGCACTTGCTAGACCCATTTCAATATTGCTGGTCCTAATACACTGAGCATTGTTTCGAGTCAGTTGAAATTGCCGCCTTTATGTACATGTTTTGGCTCTGGGTACATGTGCACCCCTTTGCACTGTCTTGGAGTTCAGACCTATCGCCTTCGTGCTTTGGTGCTGTGTTGACCTTGTTCTGCCTTTGTTCATTTGTTTGCACTGCTTCATCATGTCACTGTTTATAAGTGCACTTGATAGCCTCGAGCCTGTTGATAATCTATAATGTTGTATCAGTCTAGTTAACCTTGAACTTCATGGGTGTTCGAATCTGGTTCATGCATGCATTGTGTCATGTCTGTGGTGCACTGTCATACTTGTTGATGTCTTTGTATTGCGGTTAGCTTTGTGTTTCAGTGACCATTTCTCCTCAGTGCTCAAAGCATCAGCTTCATCATTGACAGCATCTTTTGCAAGCTTTTTGCCTTTTGCAGACCCGCTATTGTTATGATCAGTTTTGACCTTTGGACCTTCTTCTGAGCTTCGCTGAGATTAGAGCATTCTTCTTCATATTTGAATTCTTCTTGGAACATGTCATATTGGGTTTGTGAAAGAAAGAACACCAAAATTCAAACACTCCGGTTTCAGATTCCCAGCATTAGTTGATGCAGAATTTATGTTTATTTGTGTCAACTCTGCATATGTTTGGTCTGCACTTGATTCATTCGAGCTTGTACACATTTTTCTGGTTCATATTGTTGCTGTGGTACTGTATTGGTTTCATGTACATTTAGGCAGTAATGTGAACTTATTGGTCATTCGTTGTTTCCCAGACCTGACCTTGTGTGATTTCTTGGTATTGCTGTTAGCTTTGGTTTGGTTTTGTAGTTGTGTTGAGTCATGATAGCAGTGATTTGACCTTTGCATTTTGGAAATGATTTGGCTTTACAGTTTCGACTTGCTGTTAATATTTGGAGTTGTGTTGACATCATATGCTGTATTGGCGAGGCAGTGCACGTCAGCGTGTACTGCAGCCAATCAGAATTGACATTTTAATTGATATTTCGATTGCTTGAATTATTTCGTGTGTTCAATTCAACATTTTGAAGTTGTATTTTGATTTGGTTTAATTTGATTATTTTGTTGCTATCTAATTATCTTCTAGATGATTAGATTTTGTGTTTTCTAATTATCATATCGATAATTAGATTTTGTTGTTTATGCTGTTCACTGGCTTGAGTTTTGCTTTAGCCACCTGCGGTTAATTGCTGTTTAGGCAATTCTGTTGCTTTCTAAATTATCTTCATTGATAATCTTTTTATCTATCTTTGTTGATGATTTGGCTTTGCTGATTTGCTGTTTAATGCTGTTTGGTGTTATATCTACCGTTATCCAATTTTCTTATTAAAGGATTGGATAGACGAGATTTATTGTGACTGTCGTCTAGTTGCTATTTAATTATTATTGCTTTCGTGCATTAATAACTGAGTTTGAATTAGACTGACCCATCTATTATTTTCTTTTGAATTTAATACTCGGGTCAGACCGAGTTATTACAGGTTGTAGATATCTTGCTTTGGGTTGCTGCTTGAGCTATGAAGTCTCTTTATATCTTTTGGAGTAGTCGTTTTCTTAGTATAGGATGATATGTATCCATGTATATTATTCACAATAATGTACTTGTATATGTAACTTTCAGTGTCGATAGTTGTAGTTGTATCACATGTATTGTATCACATGTATTGTAACTGACTCCAGTTATATATATATATGTATATATATATATATGTGTGTGTATATATATATATATATATATATATATATATATATATATATATATATATATATATGAGATTATATTATCTGTGTTCCGCATTTAGCTTATCTGTGTTATTATTATATATATTGTCCTAAACTATTATGAACCATCGTAGTTCGTTTTATACTGAAATTGGGTATGTCGATGGGAGTAAATAAACATGAGATGAAAAAAATGAAAATATACCACTCTTATCGAGATAACCAATATTAGTGTAAGGCCTAGCTACGGATGGTCGCTCCTATCCAGCCTTATTCTTCGTAATAACAGACAGTATTTCTTTTAATACTCTTTATTATTGTGAGCATTGAGGTGAGGCGTTAAAGTTGGTATCAGAGAAAGGGGTTTATGGACATAATATAGAACATAACTTAGATGGAACATGTGTTACAATTATTTGTTGATGTTTTATTTGTGCCTTGAGTCAAAACTAAATTTTTGTAATTATGATGGAATTTTTAAATATCTTTATTTAAAAATAAATGTGAAATTGTGTTTTGATGATTGATTAATTTGTGTTCTGTTTATCAGAGTGCGCAGCGGAAACGGTGAGACTACCTTCGCTGAACACAGCTAATAACCTTTTTGATTTAAAAATCAAAAAATGAAATTAAATTCATTGTGTTGTTGCATAGATGTGTTTATTTCTGATTTCTTTGAAAATTTCAAATCCGATTTGAGGATCCGAAGCGATTGCAGTTATGTGATTTTGTTGAGATTTTTGCTGTTTTAAATTATCTTCATTGAAGACATAATCGAGTGATTTCTTTGTTCATCTTGTAGTGTGCATGCAAATATGAGTTGCACGTTACTGCATTAATTTTACGTTGAACCGGTGTTTGGTTTTAAGCGTATTTTGTTGCCGTTATTTTTATAACGGGATTTTTACGCCAATGCTAAATTTTCGAAGCACGGTGTTTTGTTGACATTTTTAATGAATGAAAATTCACTGGTATTATATTTTGATGCGAATCATTTTGATGAGATTTTGACGTATAAAAAAAATTACTGTCGCTTTGACTTCAGTAACCGTCGGATTTAAAGTGGATTTTCTAGAGGTTATCTCGCAATGCTGATTTGGTATCTGTTTTTACGGTGTTTTGAGAAGTGCGATTTCCTTGTCGAAATTGCTACAAATGTTGCTGTTTAATCACGTGTTTTAAAAATCGTTCTAAAATAAAATTATTTTCAAAAATCTTACAGTTTGCGCTTTCAAAAGAATGAGGAAGCGATCTAAACGCTTCAGCAAAATTGAGGAATATGAACCCTCACTTTTACTGATTCGCTTAATTTCGGACCTGCCGTTTGAGAACGTAAAATGTTATTTATTTAAAATACACAATTTTGCACTTTCAAGGAAACGATGAAGAGATTTAAACGATTTAGTAAAACTCGTGGCATGGGACATGTGCGTTTGCTATTTCGATTAGTACTGGACTCGTTAATTGAAACATTTGCTGTTTTGATGATTTTGATGATTTTGTGTGATTTCGAGCCACTATATTGGACCTTCGGGTCATATGTTGGACCTTTGAGTCATATGATGGACCTTCGGGTTAAATACCAGTACTAGACCTTCGGGTCATTTATTGGGCGCCAAAAATATAGTACTTGGTAGGCTTCGGCCATATGAGATGCACGTGCGGCGTAGCCAAAAATCGCCATCTGATGAGATCGATCCACCTTTTATGTTGATTTTCTAGATTATCTTAATTGATTTCTAGATATTTGTTGTTTCTAATTATAAGCAGGTAATTAGATATTTGCTGTTATGAGTTCTAATTATCTTTGTTGATAATTAGATATTTGTTGATTTGAGTCCTAATTATCTTTATTGATAATTAGATATTTGTGGATTTGAGTTCTAATTATCTTTGTTGATAATTAGATATTTGTTGATTTGAGTTCTAATTATCTTTGTTGATAATTAGATATTTGTTGATTTGAGTTCTAATTATTATTGTTGATAATTAGATATTTGTTGATTTGTGTTCTAGTTATCTTTGTTGATAATTAGATATTTGTTGATTTGAGTTCTAATTATCTTTGTTGGTAATTATATATTTGCTGTTATGAATTCTAATTATCTTTATTGATAATTAGATATTTGTTGATTTGAGTTCTAATTATCTTTGTTGATAATTAGTTATTTGTTGATTTGAGTTCTAATTATCTTTGTTGATAATTAGATATTTGTTGATTTGAGATTTCCGATTATCGTTTTTGATAATTAGATATTTGTTGATTTGAGATTTCTGATTATCGTTTTTGATAATTAGATATTTGTGTTTTGAAATTTTTTATTATCGTTTTTGATAATTAGATATTTGTTGATTTGAGATTTCTGATTATCGTTTTTGATAATTAGATATTTGTGATTTGAGATTTCTGATTATCGTTTCTGATAATTAGATATTTTTTGATTTGAGATTTCTGATTATCGTTTTTGATAATTAGATATTTGTTGATTTGAGATTTCTGATTATCGTTTTTGATAATTAGATATTTGTTGATTTGAGATTTCTGATTATCGTTTTTGATAATTAGATATTTGTTGACTTGAAATTTCTGATTATCGTTTTTGATAATTAGATATTTGTGTTTTCTGATTATCATTTTTGATAATTAGATATTTGAGTTTTCTGATTATCATTTTGATAATTAGATATTTGTTGTTTTCTGATTATCATTTTTGATAATTAGATAATTTATGTTTTCTGATTATCGTTTTTGATAATTAGATAATTGTTGTTTTCTGATTATCGTTTTTGATAATTAGATATTTGATGTTTTCTGATTATCGTTTTTGATGATTAGATATTTGTTGTTTTCTGATTATCGTTTTTGATGATTGGATAATTGTGTTTTCTGATTATCTACTTGATAATTAGATTTTGTTGAGAATTTGTGAATTTCTTTTATGAAATTAAAAGATTTCTTTGGCGTTTGTGTTCTTGACCTTTATTTTTCTAGATTAACCAGTTTATGTTAGAAAACTAATTGTTATTGACGACTTTATTTATGAAAATTACGGGGACGCAATTTTTATAAGGAGGGGAGTCTGTAACAACCTGAGGTTTTGCACCGGTTAATTATCGTCATTAGACGACTAAATCGGTTAACTTATTGCCGTTGGAAGTTTTTAACCAGTTGAAATTCTTTTAAAATTTTTGTTGAGAGGTTATACGGGCTTTAAAATCTTGGCCTACGTTTTCGTTTGTTTTGGTACCGTATTAATTATCAAAGGCAACCGTTCCTTCTTGATTCATTTTCATTTGCAAGCCCTAGTCAAACGAAAAGAGAAATGGCGTCTCTTGTTTCTTCGTTCGTTCTTCTTCCTTCAAAAATTAGGGTTTTTGTGAAATTCGTGGTTGCCGACTTCAAATACTCGATTGATTTCGATTTCCTTGCTCTGTTGGTTGATCGTCTCTTGTGATGCTTGCGGCTGCTTGATTGAGTTCATCTTTGCTTTGATTCCGGTGAGTGATTTTCACTCACATTTTTAATTCAAACTTAGTACCATACTTCGACAGTTCGATTGTTGGACGTTGATGATTTATCTGACTTAATCAAATCGTATATTTTCATGTTACTTGGTTTACACGGTTTTGATTTTCTTTGACAGTGTCTTCTTTGCTCTTGAATTCACTGGTATTCAAATTCATGTTGACTTCGGCTTGTGATGTCGTTTATGTGATGATTTTGACTTTCGTGGTTGAACTGCAGCTGATTTCGTTTATGTGATGTCGTTTACTGTTGATTTCTTTTGTGACTTCGGTATTACTTGGAACTGCAATTGTTTGAATTCAAATATTTTTGTTCTGAAAAAGTAGTATATTTTATTTGTCGCACTTGCTAGACCCATTTCAATGTTCCTGGCCCCAATACACTGAGCATTGCTTCGAGTCAGTTGAAATTGCCGCCTTTATGTACATGCTTTGGCTCTGGGTACATGTGCACCCCTTTGCACTGTCTTAGAGTTTCATACCTATCACCCTCGTGCTTTGGTGCTGTGTTGGCCTTGTTCTGCCTTTGTTCATTTGTTTGCACTGCTTCATCATGTCACTGTTTATAAGTGCACTTGATAGCCTCGAGCCTGTTGATAATCTATAATGTTGTATCAGTCTAGTTAACCTTGAACTTCATGGGTGTTCGAATCTGGTTCATGCATGCATTGTGTCATGTCTCTGGTGCACTGTCATACTTGTTGATGTCTTTGTATTGCGGCTAGCTTTGTGTTTCACTAACCATTTCTCCTCAGTGCTCAAAGCATCAGCTTCATCATTGACAACATCTTTTGCAAGCTTTTTGCCTTTTGCAGACCCACTGTTGTTATGATCAGTTTTGACCTTTGGACCTTCTTATGAGCTTCACTGAGATTAGAGTATTCTTCTTTATATTTGAATTCTTCTTGGAACATGTCATATTGGGTTTGTGATAAAAAGAACACCAAAATTCAAACACTCCGGTTTAAGATTCCCAGCATTAGTTGATGCAGACTTTATGTTTATTTGTGTCAACTCTGCATATGTATGGTCTGCACTTGATTCATTCGAGCTAGTACACATTTTTCTGGTTCATATTGTTGCCGTGGTACTGTATTGGTTTCATGTACATTTGGGCAGTAATGTTAACTTATTGGTCATTCGTTGTTGCCCAGAACTGACCTTGTGTGATTTCTTGGTATTGCTGTTAGCTTTGGTTTGGTTTTGTAGTTGTGTTGAGTCATGATAGCAATGACTTGACCTTTGCATTTTGGAAATGATTTGGCTTTATAGTTTCGACTTGCTGTTAATATTTGGAGTTGTGTTGACATCATATGTTGTATTGGCGAGGCAGTGCACGTGAGCGTGTACTGCAGCCAATCAGAATATACATTTTAATTGATATTTCGATTGCTTGAATTGTTTCATGTTTCAATTCAATATTTTGAAATTGTATTTTGATTTGGTTTAATTTGATTATTTTGTTGCTATCTAATTATCATCTAGATGATTAGATTTTGTGTTTTCTAATTATCGTATCGATAATTAGATTTTGTTGTTTATGCCGTTCACTGGCTTGAGTTTTGCTTTAGCCACTTGCGGTTAATTGCTGTTTAGGCAATTCTGTTGTTTTCTAAATTATCTTCATTGATAATCTTTTTATTTATCTTTGTTGATGATTTGGATTTGCTGATTTGCTGTTTAATGCTGTTTCGTGTTATATCCACCGTTATCCAATTTTCTTATTAAAGGATTGGATAGACGAGATTTATTGTGACTGTCGTCTAGTTGCTATCTAATTATTATTGCTTCCGTGCATTAATAACTGAGTTTGAATTAGACTGACCCGTGTATTATTTTCTTTTGAATTTAATATTCGGGTCAGACCGAGTTATTACAGGTTGTAGATATCTTGCTTTGGGTTGCTGCTTGAGCTATGAAGTCTCTTTATATCTTTTGGAGTAGTCGTTTTCTTAGTATAGGATGATATGTATCCATGTATATTATTCACAATAATGTACTTGTATATGTAACTTTCAGTGTCGACAGTTATAGTGGTATCACATGTATTGTATCACATGTATTGTAACTGACTCCAATTATATATATATATATATATATATATATATATATATATATGAGATTTTATATTATCTGTGTTCCGCATTTAGCTTATCTGTGTTATTATTATATATACTGTCTTAAACTATTATGAACCATCGTAGTTCGTTTTATACTGGAATTGGGTATGTCGATGGGAGTAAATAAATAAGAGATGAAGAAAAAGAAAATATACCACTTCTATCGAGATAACCAATATTAGTGTAAGGCCGAGCTACGGATGGCCGCTCCTATCCAGCCTTATTCTTCGTAACAACAGGCAGTATTTCTTTTAATACTCTTTGTTATTATGAGCATTAAGGGGGGGGGGGGGGGCGTCACAGTTGGTATCAGAGCAAGGGGTTTATGGACATAATATAGAACATAACTTAGATGGAACATGTGTTACAACTATTTGTTGATGTTTTATTTGTGCCTGAGTCAAAACTAAAGTTTTATAATTATGATGAAATTTTTAAATATCTTTATTTAAAAATAAATGTGAAATTGTGTTTTGATGATTGATTAATTTGTGTTCTATTTATTAGAGTGCGCAGCGGAAACAGTGAGGCTACCTTCGCTGAACACAGCCGATAACCTTTTTGATTTAAAAATCAAAATATGAAAATGAAATTAAATTCATTGTGTTGTTGCGTAGATGTGTTTATTTCCGATTTCTTTGAAAATTTCGAATCCGATTTGAGGATCCGAAGCGATTGCAGTTATGTGATTTTGTTGAGATTTTTGCTGTTTTAAATTATCTTCATTGAAGATATAATCGAGTGATTTCTTTGTTCATCTTGTAGTGTGCATGCAAATATGAGTTTTGAAGCACGGTGTTTTGTTGACATTTTTTAGGGGTGGGCATTTAACTGACCGAACCGACTTAACCGACCGAACCGATCTTAATCGAACCGCTTTAACCGAAAAAATTGGTTAATCAAACTTTAGGTTAACCGACCGATGTTAACCGACCAAAATCGGTTCGGTTAAAGGTTAACCGCGGTTATTTATCGGTTAACCGTTAACCGAATATATATTTCAAATTATCGGGCCTACCCAACAATTGCTACCCGACCCATTGCTTTCGTGCGACTGGACTGCATGCTTGTATAGTATAACCCTAGTTTCCTTCCTCCGCCGCTATTCTATTCAGTAGTCATGACTCACTACTCCGTATTCAATTCTCCCCAAATTCAAATAATTCACTCACAAATCTTTGCTCCCTAGATCCGTAGATCGCCCATTTCAGCGACAGCAATGGTTAATACTAGCAGGAAGAGAAAAAATGCGAGTTCGTTTTTTATTTTGCATCGTTCCACTTCCAATCGTGATTTGGTTGCTTCTTTTACATAGATTTACACTTTCATCTTTTCGTTTCTGAGATTATTTATTGATCTGTTTGTATTTATTTTTTTATTTTTATGGTTAAACGAAGCAGAGAGACTTATATTAGAAATGTTAACGTTAGTAATCGTTGTTGTTTTGAGAAAGTCATTGGGTTGTAGTGGTAAATACTATGAAAAAAAGATGAGTGAAAAAGAGATGAGAAAAATCATAGTGTTGAAGAAAGCAATAAACTTGTTTTCGGTTTGTTTTGGATCCGGTTTTAAAGGCTTTGATATCTCTTTAATTACACTTTGCGTAGAGATTAATTTGAGGATTATTAGCAACACCCATTTCTCCTTTCATAACAATTAGTCAAATGAAGGGTTTAAGAGACAGTTCATGGAGGAGATTTCTTCTACTTTCATTTGCAAGATCTCTACTGCTCCACAATTCTTATTTTGATTTTGTATAGTTGAGTTATTGTAGCCACCCGGTTATATAAGTTTGTTGAGTTCGAGAATGTAGACTGATTTTGATCAAACCTCGTTAAATCATGTCTCTACTTTTATTGTTCATCATTTGTGTTGAATTGATTACTTTCAGATGTTGCTGATTATAAGGGCATGTACTGTTAACACGTAAAATATGATAGAAGATCAATATGATAAAGAATAAAAATATATACTGATACCATGTAAAATACGACAAAAGATAAGTGATGAAAATAAAGCAAGGACGTAAACATAACATTAAGATGGTTGAAAAAATAAGACAGATTTCCGCACTAGAACAATGAACAAAAGAACTCATAAATTAGGATGCCCACAAATTGCAACTTCTTACAACTCAACCATGTTTTTTAAGCCAGCAACCATCATTAACATATAGCTAATATGCACACTTTTAACCAGCAAACATCATTGACATCATTAACATATAGCTAACCAGCAACCATCATTAACAGTAGTCATATCCCTTATTCATTTATTACCCCTACATATAGCTTCTGTTTCCGCTAATTTTATGACTTTATCAATTGTAAAACAGGTGGAAATAGATGGATCTTCTAAAGAAACAATGGATCTTAATGATAAGTACACGGAAGAAGCGGATGATGAGGAAACCAGGGACAACAACATCAATGTTGGAAAACCACATTCACACCAGAATCGCAAGCCTTCTTCTAGAAAGCCTTCTCTGGTATGGAAACATCTTACTAAAGATATTAATCCTAAAGTTAACAAATGTGCTTGCAACTACTGTGGTCAACAATTTGCATGTGATTCTAGATTTAATGGCACTACACATTTGAATTATCATGTAGCAAAATCATGTAGGTCAATTCCACGTGACAGTGATAAGAGACAAAAAAGTTTAGTTTTGGAAAAAATAGCGATAATGAAGATAGTTGCACTATTACCACATGGTCATTTAACAAAGAGGAATGTAGAAAATCATTAGCTCGAATGATAATCATTGACGAACTCCCTTTTAGTTTTGTGGAGGGTGAAGGTTTTCTTGAATTTTGTCGGCAATTGTGTCCTAGTTTTGAAGTTCCTTCACGTAGAACAATTTGTAGAGACGTGCTTCAATTATATCGGGACTCATTAGATTCTCTTAAAAAATTGTTCTCTGAATCATTGCATGGTGTTTGTCTAACTACCGATACATGGACTTCTATTCAAAACGTGAATTATATGGTTTTAACTGCACACTTTATTGATGGAAATTGGAATTTACATAAAAGGATTACAAATGTTTGTGTAATTACTAGTCACAAAGGAGAAAATATTGGAAAACTTATTGTCCAATGTATCAAAAAATGGAAACTCAAAAGAATAGTGTCGATCACGGTTGATAATGCTAGTGCAAATGAAGTGGCAATCAATTATGTGAAAAACAAATTAAAAGATTATAACGTTGGTTGTCTTTTGAATGGTGAATTCATTCATATACGTTGTTGTGCCCATATAATCAATTTAATTGTTCATGATGGGCTAAAAGAAATTAATAATACTATAGTTGGAATTCGTACTGTGGTTAGATTTGTGAGATCATCTCCAGCACGGTTTTCTAAATTTAGAGAGATGTGTTCAAGTTTGGGAATTGAGAATAAATCTATGCTTGTTTTAGATGTACCCACTAGGTGGAATTCAACATATTTGATGTTGGAAGCATCTTTGAAATACAGAAGGGTTTTTGATGATATGAAAGAAAATGATGATATTTTTGTTGCTTACTCTGATGAAGAAGTTCGTCCTCCCAGTACTGTAGATTGGAAAAATGCCGAATTTTTTGTTAAAATCTTAAAGAATTTTTATGATATTACTTTAAAATTTAGCAAAACTTTATCTATTACCTCAAATGATTGTTTTGCCGAGCTAAGTGGAATTCAGGAAGAACTACGAGCATTGATTGCGAAAATGAATCCTTATGTTGGAAGAATGGGATTTAATATGAAAGCAAAGTTTGACAAATATTGGGGAAGTGTAAGTAACATGAACAAAATTTTACTTGTTACGTGTGTGCTTGATCCAAGGTATAAATTTCAATTTTTGAAGTTATGTGTTGAAGACATGTATGATGAAGTAGTTGCAGATGACATATTAAAAAGTGTGAAAGATATTTTGATAAGATTGTTTGACTTCTACGTGAGCGATTCTACATTTGGAACACAAACATGTGATGAACCACGATCAAGTACTTTTATTGATAGTGAAAGTGTTGTGAATGTTAGTGATGTTCTTTCTAGAAAAAGAAATACTTTTTTACGACAAGTTCGACAACGAGACAATGAATGCAATGAACTAGAAAAGTATTTAAATGCACCGATTGAGGATGCACCGAATGATTTTGATGTTTTACTATGGTGGAAGGTAAATAGCTCCAAATACCATGTTTTATCTCTAGTCGCTTGAGATCTTCTTGCTATTCCGGTGTCCACGGTTGCTTCCGAATCCGCTTTTAGCACCGGAGGAAGGGTTATAGATCCTTTTCGTAGTACTTTGAGTCCACGAATGGTGGAGGCATTAATTTGTACTAAAAATTGGTTAAGGTCCAAAACAATTTTTGTCGACCAATGGATTGAGGTTCCAAAGATGATGTTTACTATTATGATGACGCTTTTTCCAAAGATGATGTTTACTATTATGATGACGCTTTCTCAGGTGATATCAGCGTTCATAAAATAATCTAGTTTGATATTTGTTTGATTTTACATACAATACTCTAACTAATTTGTTTTTCATGTAGAATTTGTGCATGGTCATTAATATGAATTGCCATTATCTTCAATTTTCAACGTGGATAGTCCTTCTCCATCATCAATGTTTTCACCATGGTTAATATCTCCTTAATCACAGTGTTTATATTCACTTCAATTTATTCAGTTTATTTCAATTTCAGTCTAACTATTCAAACATATGCATGTGTACTGTAGTGTAAACATATACTCACATTCATGTTTTCCTTAAACACTTGTCAAATATATGCAGGTTTTCATACAAACGATCCTCATCAAAAGTATTAAAAATGAATTAGACTCTGATTATCTATGTTGGAATCTTGAATGCACATATTTCCTCTAATGCTCATATTTTGCATTATGACAAACACTACCATAAATTTACCAGAATCCTGAATGTCAATGACAGCTAGCAGTAGATCATTGTTTATAAGATCCCAATGCTGCTTGTAAAATGTAGCATTAAGTCCATCAGGGCCCGAGAAGCTGCTGCGCATTCAGTGAACACTGTCAGTAATAATTCTTTTGCAAATAATTTTAGGAAATGATGAGTTAAGGGAAGGGAAATTAGATAAATTGGAATAATAAAAGATGCATTTTCTCGGTGCATTTTTATAGTGGGTAATTCTATTACCACCCAGGTTTTCACTTTACGCCCTCCGGTTAGAAAAGCTTGAATTCTGAAGACAGAATTACCTTTGGTGTTTTCAGTTGATCATCTACTGCTACATGTTAATTTCGTCGCTCATGCCTGTCATTTGAAGATAATAATCTAACCTAAATTACCACATAAATTCAAGCAAATTTCAACCTAACAATTTAGAACAATCGATGTTAGTTTCATACGTAATTCTGGTTTGCCTATCAATTTCATTAACTTTAAAATATAAAATTTAAAACACTCATAGTTACTAATTTCTTTTTCTAGAAAAGAGCATAAGTTAATATTTTTGCACTGCACTAAATAGTGATTTGCATTTTTGCACTAAAGTGATTTGCAGTTTTGCAGTTTTGCACTAAAGAGGAACAAAAGTGCTGACATTGTCTAGTGCCATGCATTTTATTTTATTTTTCTACAAACTGATAAATTCTCATTATTTTATTTTTAGAAAATGTCGAAGAATACAAGGATGGAGAAGAAAGTTCTTGTGATTTTTTATCGCCATGCAGCATTATCTAGTATCTACAAACCGATATTGTGTTTACACAGTGTTATGTATAACTTTTAGCTGCATGTAGCGTTATTGTATTTACAATGAATGAACTGAGGTTTAAGTGTATGGTACTATGGTGACTTTATTTTAGCTGCATGTAGCATTGTTATTTGTTGCATTATTTTCTAGATCATTATTGTATAATTTGTACTTGCAATGAACCGAGTGTATGATGGCTGACTAAGTTTATTTTCTAGATCATTGTTGTTATTTGCAGTATTGTTTTGCCGAGCTAAGTATTGACGGCTGACTGCTGAGGTTTAAGTGTAATTGTATGGTGTGTGGCTTATATTGTTCATGTTTAATAAACGTATATGATGGTGCAGTACGAATTTAGCACATATCTCTCTAAATTTACCTGATATACTTTATTTATTACTTTATTTTAGCACATCAGAGGACATTAATTTACCTGATATCTCTCTAAATAAAGGTCCTCTAATGTGCTGAATTCGTAATATAGCACATTAATATAGCACATTTTAGTTTCATTTACCTGATACACTATTAATTTAGCACATTATGGTGCAGATATCTGGATAATTTATTTTCTATGCAAACATTTCAAAATTGCAAACAATCAATTGGTTAACCGTTCTAACTTTACCGATTAACCGATTAACCGCGAATAATAGTCGGTTAACCGTTCTAGGTGACCGGTTAACCGTAGTTTAAATATTGCGGTTCGGTCGATACTACCAACATCGATTAACCGAATATCGGTTAACCGAACCGCATATTAGTTTAGGTTAACCGCAAAAATTAACCCATTTTTGCGGTTAATCGACCACGCCCACCCCTAACATTTTTAATGAAAGAAAATTCACAAGTATTATATTTTGATGCGAATCATTTTGATGAGATTTTGACGTATAAAAAAATTTACTGTCACTTTGACTTCAGTAACCGTCAGATTTAAAGCGGATTCCCGCAATGCTGATTTGGTATCCATTTTTACGGTGTTTTGAGAAGTGCGATTTCCTTGTCGAAATTGCTACAGATGTTGCTGTTTAATCACATGTTTCAAAAATCGTTTTAAAATAAAATTGTTTTCAAAAATCTTACAGTTTGCGCTTTCAAAAGAATGAGGAAGCGATTTAAACGCTTCAGCAAACTTGAGGACTATGAACCCTCACTTTTACTGATTCGCTTAATTCCGGACTTGTCCGTTTGAGAACATAAAATGTTATTTATTTAAAATACACAATTTTGCACTTTCAAGGAAACGATAAAGAGATTTAAACGATTTAGTAAAACTCGTGGTAAGGGACATGTGCGTTTGCTATTTCGATTAATTTCGGACTCGTTAATTGAAACATCTGCTGTTTTGATGATTTTGATGATTTTGTGTGCTTTCGAGCCACTATGTTGGACCTTCGGATCATATGTTGGACCTTCGGGTCTGTTAACGCTGAAAATGTACGCTAACACCCTAGTGTAAGTAGTGAAATAATGAAAGCACTACCCGTTGGCACGGGAACTAGAAACAAGCAGAAAATCACAGAAAAAAAGTAAGGAGACAATAGTTTTTATAGTGGTTAGGCTTATAGTCAAGCCTACATCCACTTTTAATCTTCTTTATTACTGATTCGATTACAACTTTTACAATAATCTTCAATTACAACACGATCAAGACGAGTAGCTAGAACTTCGATGGAGGAGAGCTCTTCGAATTCATGGTGAATGTGTTAGATCTCTTTCCAAAGTTCGTTGAAGCGTCTTCGGTGTTTGAAGTGTCGGATGAGTCGAGAAAACAGCAGAGTATAGGCGTTCCAGAAATAAGCCAAAAGTCCTCTTTCAGTTGGAGTAGGTGGGGTATTTATAGGGAGAAATCTGGACAAGTCGTAGGTCATGAGCGACCTAGGGATAGGTCGTAGGTCGTGAGCGACCTAGGGAGCACGGGTCACGGCTTAACATGGTAGCACTTGATCACTTAAACAAGCTGGTAGGTCGTAGCGACCTAGGAGAGAAGCGGCATAAGAAGTTGCGGCATAGGGAGTTACCTCGGTCTGTTTAGGTCGCGAGCGACCTAATGAAGTGGTAGTATGCATGCGGCCTCACTCTGTCTTAACCCATTAGGTCGTTAGGTCATTAGGTCGTTAGGTCGTTAGGGTCTTTAGGTCGCTTAACTTGCTGGACCATTAGCTTGTTAGGTCGCAGTCCTTGCTGAGTCACTTTATGTGTTAGGTCGCTAAGTCGTATCTGTTAGCTCGGTCATGCTTTAGGTCGTTAGGTCGTGGAAAAGAGGAGTTAACACTTACCCCTCGAAGTATACGCCTAGAGACTAGGTCGTGTGCTTCGATACTTCTTAACTCGCTCATTCTTTAGGTCGTGTGCACCGATTCAGGCTCCTCTGCCCCTGTATTTAAGTCGCGTAACACATCTTCTTCTTCTTACTTGCTCCAACTCTTAAAGCCGCCATTGAAGAGCCTCTGATCTTCCAAAGACGAATTCTAACTAGCCGGTCACCGATCATCTCCATTTTCTTATCACGTAAGTGGAACCGCTTGCTATCCACTCCACGATCACCATTAAATCATGAATTTAAATTCCCCATTTTCCATCTCTGAGCCAATTTCATATGCCGCGCTTCATCATGAATCACGTTACGATCAATTTCTGATGGACTTGAGGTGGTTTGATTCGGTTTCAGGTGATTTTTTGTGATGCGAGGAGAAGATGATGGGTTATAGTGTTTCAAGTTAATTGGTTTGTGAGTTTGGAAGAGATGAGGAGACCCTTAATGGGCTAATGGGTTTTAGGTTATGCCGTTGTATTTCTGGTGTGGCAAGGGAAACGAACACGTGGTGGCGTGTGAATGGAGTGTGAGACTTAGGATTTTTGATGAGAGATAGCTTGAGATTGTTGAGCTACTTCTGGAGCGACCTAGTGGATTAAACGACTTAAGAAGCCTCGCGACTTAAGGGAAGCCGAATGACCTACTAATTTGCGACCTAAGCAACCGAACGGCCTAAAAACCCTTGCGACCCAAGAGAAGCCGAGCGACTTAACAAATTAGCGACTTAACTCCTTACGACTTAGGTTTTAGGTCGCGACCGAGCTAATACTTAGATAAAAGATGCACTGCCTTGTCTTGAAGCATAATTTAGCTTGAATTCTCAACTTGAACTGCCAAGATAATATGCCTGAACTTGTTGCACTTCTTTACAGATTATATTAACTTTAATGCTAATAACCTGTTAAACACAACATTTGCAGAAAAATGGGACGAATATACTCATCATCGACCGCCCACATCGAGTGATGGATTAGATTAAAGAACTGATATTTTACTTAAGCAAAATACTATGAAACTGAATAAAGATGAAGTGATGTAAATCTACTGATTAAACGAAGTATCAACGCAAAATTCGTATAATTACAACTGCTTATTGCTAAATATCATCTGCACTGATATTTCACTTAATTTTGGTTTAATAACAAGCCTCGAAACATCCTGAATTTACGTGCATCAATCAGTACTATTTCACGTTTTATTTTATTTACTTGTTATTTCAGTAGCTTTGCACAACACTTCACACGCTTTTAGAAAACATGCACCTTCATATTTGAATATCCAGTTCCTTGTGTAGAATGTCTTCTCAAGAAGAAGAAATAATAGGGCAAGCTGGAGAAGTCTTCCCAATAGCTAACCCGTTGGATGATCCTCCGGAAAGAACTTCAACTACCCTGAATCAACGGGTGTTCAACCAACTATGTATCCAGTTCGGTATTGTTGAAGCAGACGCTTTGCTTCCTGGAGTAAACGATACTGCCGACAGGCCACCACTCGGTTTTAACGCAGTTAATCGCCAGATGTGCTTGAGTGGAGCTATTCCTCCTTTTAATGATTTTCTTCGACAACTCCTTCTCCGATTAACTATCTCTCCCTTCCAGCTGCACCCTAATGGCTACGCCATCTTGACGGGGTTGTGCGTATTGTTCAAGAGGACACTTGACTGTCTTCCGAGCTTTGAAGAAATTTGTTACCTGTGCACCTTTGCGAAAAACAAAGATCACCCTTCTATTACACTCGTGAGAATCGCGCGGGGCCGTAAACTGATCACTGATCTCTCTGAAAGTGCCCACGGTTTTTTGAAACAATTCTTCTTCGTCCGTTGCCCCCCGGGATTCTACGGCATTTGGAGAGTAGGAAGTAAGCTTGCCTATCTCCGTTCTTTCCGTTTGAGCTTTTCAAAATTCGAATTGTTAAGTGCTAACTTCATTCTTTACCTTTGTAGCACTTCCTTCTCTTTCTAAAGATTCGAGCCATAAGCCTACTTTTGAAAGACTAAGTGCTGTGGCGGCTGAGGAGAGAAGCGTTAAATTTTTGCTGAAGGATGAATTTTTGCACCAATTCGGACTTTTGCATTCCTCCCGATCCACTCAGCTCCATGATGGCCCTGGCTTTTTTGCAGGCAGAGACTTCAGATGCCCCAGTTTCCACTGAAGAACTTACACCAAAGGAACCTACTACCGAGGCTTCATTGGTGAAGTGTTCTACTTCTGTTGACGTTGCAGGGTCATCCAACAAATTTACACTTCCTCCGGTTATCGAAGAAAAGGAACCTCCTTAACACTCCGGGAAGGCTGATGATGAAGGAGCTGAGAGAAAGAGTCATGCTAAGCATGATGGTGACGACATTTTTGAGGGATTGAGCGACCTGATGATCACTTCACATGAGCTCTTTAAAGACGACACTACCACAACTAAAGTTACGTCTCCATCAGTTGAGGTGACATCTGCCTTGCAGCAAATTTCGTCAGCCCAAAAGTTGACTCCTGCTGTAAAATCTGTCATCACTCCCCGACCGAAGAGTGGTTTGTAGTTTGACGCGTGTAGTTCGCACATCACACACACACACCTAGGATTTTTAGCACTTATATGTACTTGGCTTTTTACTCCGAAGATTCTTTAGTTATGTCTCTTCTTCAATTTCAGGTTCTCCTATGGGACGCAGCGGTTCGTACTACGATGACTTTCAACGCTATGGGAGACGCGATTCTTACGATCCCAGGCGCTATCTTCCTGCCCCGAGAGAAACTGATGAAGAAAGAGCTGCCAGAAAAACTCGTGAAAGACAAGCTTATGAGGAGTGGCATGGAAGAATGGATGACCGCCATGACACACCCAAGGGATGATGACTCCCACAAAAGAAAATCTTATGACGTTAAAGGGAAAGGTTACATTGTAGAAGATCCGAGCAAGCAGGCCAAACTTAGCGAAAACCGAGTCTACAATTTCTGAAAAGCCCGCTACTCCCATTTCCTTAAAAATCCCTTCCAGCTCCCCTGCTCTCAAAGGAGCTGATATTCAGACAATTATTAACAGACCTGCGTATCAAGTCGGGAACGCTCCGCCTAAACTCCAAAGTCGATTTTCAAATTGGTGTTTAAAAGGAGTATGCTTTGACTTGGATTTGGTTCCCATTGATAAGCAGGCCATGCTAAGAAATCTTGACGCTGTTAAGCTTAACATCGAGAGGTTGTCTGGATGGCAAAAGCTGGTCGACGAGCTTCAAAGGGTTAATTGCGCAAATCTCGAGGTCATGCTGACCATGGAAAATGACAAATCCGAATGGCGGAAAATTCTTGATCAGCATGACACAGAGATGAAAAACATTGCCGCTTATAATGAGGAGCTCGAGGCTAAAGTTAAGAAACTTGAAGATGATCTTGCCGCCTCTTCCACTTCTTTTACCCAAAAGGAAGAGGTGCTTCAAAAGAAAGTGAGAGATGCCCATGCCAGCCAAAGAGATGCTGAGGCTAGACTTGAGGCACGGGAGAAAATTGTAGAAAGTTACCGCACTGATGTTGTTCGGTTGCGAGAAAAAACTAGCTCCCAGGACACGGACATTGAAATGTTAAAAGCTCAACTTTCAAAAGTTGAAAAAGAGCATGATGAGGTCGTTGCCGGCAAAGTGGCAACCGAAGAATCTCATGAGGCAACTAAAGCCAATATCTGCTCTACTTTATTCGAGTTTTATTTGCACAGCGTCCTGGGGCATGGTAGTCTCTCATTTTTGGGCCCTAAGTATGAGATTACTTTGGCCGAAGTGTGGGAAGCCGCACTTGATATGCTTGGAGGTGCTGGCTATGCTGAAGCAGATCTTGAGGCGCATTATCTGGATGATGATGCACGTGCCGCCCTTGCCAGGGGAAAAGAGCAGCTCGCTAAAGAGCATGCCGGAACAGCAGAAGGAGAACATTTAGGGAAGGTACCTTCGACCGACCCGACTCATTCTTCAGTTTCGGCTGACATTGATATCATCGGCTCCAGTTCCCATTCCTCACCTCCTGCTAAAGCTGACATTGAAATTGCAACTGATCATACTGGAGATGAGGCTCAAGAAAGCGTTGAAGCACAAGACTTTGAGGTTAACGTGATAAAGCCAACTTCTCCAGGTAACTCCAATGTTGATCCAGTTCAAGTGGATTACTCGTTCGCTTCACATGAGTTTGACGAACTTCTTGATTATTTCTTAAATCTCAATGAGCCTCTATCTCCTCTCTTTGCGGGAGATACTGATATTTTTAACTTTTCTTCTTCTATAGCGAAAACACCAAGTGCTGCACAGACTTCTCCTCCTCCAGCTGTTGTTCCTCCATCTTCTTAAGTTACTCCTCCTTCTGCTTCTCAACCGGGGTCGCAAGAAGAAAAAATAGAAGTGCTTCAAGGCTTGGATGACCCGGATGCTTCGCAAGAGCAGAAGGCTGGAGAACTTGAAGAGGGTGAAAAGACTCCGGAGAAATTTTATGACGACGACGTAAAGCTATCTGAACTAATTACTCTGGGCAGCGAGTCTTCTTCGAAGAAGAAGGGGAAGCGCACAATTTCAAAGAAGAAGAAGAAAAGAGCTTTTATTAGCGAAGAGAGAACGGAAGAAGACCCAATTGCACCCATTTTTCCTCTTTTCCCGACTCGTTCAAGCCGACCCAAAAAGTTAACCATTAGGCCGAGTGAGGGCTCCAAAGGCGTGGGGAAGGATAAGTAATGGGTCCTGCTTTATCCGTCTTGTTTTGCTTTTTTACTTGTATATAAAGGCTTGTATTGACCGAAGATTGTGCGGGTACCGGCCCCCGCTTGAAACCTGCATATGTATAAAAATTTTATAGTATGGAATAAAATGATTCTTTCTACTTGTACAAACTTTTGTCTGTATTTGAGAATGCATTTATTCTTCATTTTCATACAAGTTTCTTTAGTTTCTTTGCATGACATTGCAGTGAGCTTGTGGTATGTTGCTTGAGTACTGCTTTTATTAATGCTTTTTACTAATGTAGCTATATTATATTGGCCCCATACCACAACTCATTGTAATATTCTCAATTTTGAGGAGACTTGTACTCGTATTTTGGAGAATAATTATTCCATTTTTGAGGAAATATTATTCTGCTCTAATAGAGTATGCCTCGTTTTGGAGAAGTTTTTACGCTTCAACCTTCGGAGATGATCACTTTTATTTCTGAAAAGTGGATTCCCCTACGCGGTAAAGCGGGCCTCTGAAGGGGGTTTTATTTAGCACTTCAACTTTTGGGGAAGAACATTTTCAAGATGGATAAACTAATCTTCCTTTGAGAGCTAAAGTGTGCCTTCGAAGAGTGCTTTTTTTTATTGTGCCTCGTTGGAGGGATTTTTTTAATTTTTGTTTTGTTCGCTTGAAAGTGCTTTCTCACAGCTGAATGGATCCACGGAGCGGACGCAAATTACTTAGTTGGATGTTCGTTTGCACAAACGACCACAGCCAGTTAACAAGGGCCATGTGCCTTCTATCTTGTGAAGGTGCCCCTTCGGTGGTTCCATCAACCTTGTTGAGAAAAGCATCTCTTCTTGGGACATGCGTCCGAAGAGGTCTTGTGGTGCCTCCTGAGAGGTCTTCTGCTTTCGAAGAGGACATGTGTGCCTTTGGAGAAGGCTGGTGCCTCTGAAGAGGGCTTGTGGTGCCTTGGGAGAGGTCTTGTGCCTCCAAAGAGGTCTTGTGCCCCCGAAGAGGTCTTTGATTGCCTCCGAAGAGGTCTCGTGCCTTTGAAGAGGTCTTGTGCCCCCGAATAGGTCTTTGATTGCCTCCGAACAGGTCTCGTGCCTCCGAAGGGGTATTGTGCCCTCGAAGAGGTCTTTGATTGCCTGGAAGTTATTCTTTCATGGTTGAATGGATTCACGGGGCGGACGCAAGTTACTTAATTGGATGTTCGTTTGCACAAACGATCGCAACCAGTTAACAAGGGCCCTGTGCCTTCCACTTGGGAAGGTGCCCCTCCGGTGATTCCACCAATCTTTTTTGTTGAGAAGAGCACTTTCTTTTTTCGGCATGCCTCGTTAGAGGTCTTTATCCTCCGAAGAGTTGTGCCTCTGAAGAGGTCTTTTGGTGGTCGGCTTGCCAGGAAGGTTGCATCTTCACGGTTAAATGTATCAACGGGGCAGACGCAAGCTATCCAACCGGATGTCCGTTTGCACAAACGATCGCAGTCAGTTAGCGAGGGCCTGGTGCCTTTACTTTGGGAAGGTGCCCCTCCGGTGGTTCCACCAACCTTATTGTTGAGAGGCATGACTACTTTTTGGCTGTTTCCTGTCTGCTCGCCCATGTCTTTTCGTCACTTGCTCATCAGCGATTCCCTATTATCATTTCCAAGCACATGCTCCTTTCTTTTTGCAAGTTATTTGCTCTTTTTTTTTGAGAAGTGTACTTTATTGTTAAGGGATTTGTAGGAATCACTTGGCCTTGTGATGGGTAAGCTTTATTTTAACGGCCTGCAATATTAAATCGACATTTTAGCAATACATTTGAGGTATTTTACATATCGAAATAAAACAGACATTTTAAAATAGTAGAGAACACAAGATTTATAGTGGTTCGGCCAAAAACTAGGCCTACATCCGCTTTATAGCTCTTATTATTCATTTGCACTGATTTTACAATGGCTTTCAATACAAGAATCATACATCCATCACCATTTTACAAATTTAAGCAAAGCTTCTAAGTAAAATATGGACGCAAGTGATTGCTGTTCCAAGCTCTTGGAATTGGATCTCCTTCGACAGTTATGAGTTTGAATGTGCCATCAAGAATTTTTTGCCTCTGACATACGGCCCTTCCCAGTTTGGCCCAAACACTCCTGTTGCTGTCATGATCCTTTTCAAGACTAGATCTCTAATTTCAAAGCTGCGTTGGCGAACTTTGAAATTGAAGCGCCTGACTATCCTTTACCGATGAGCTGCAATTCTAAGCTTAGCCTCTTCCCTTCTTTCATCAAGGAAGTCAAGTGCTTCAAGTTGTAACTTTTCATTTTCAGCTTGGTTGAAATGGACTCTTCTATGTGAAGGGACCTCTGTTTCCACCGAAATCATTACTTCTAATCCATATGCTAATGAGAATGGAGTATGCCCAGTCCCAGTTTTGTGGGTAGTTCTGTATGCCCATAGTGCTAGTGGCAGCTTATCGACCCAACCACCTTTTTGCTTCTCAAGCTGTTTCTTGATAGTTGATTTGATAATTTTGTTTACTGCTTCCACTTGCCCATTTGCCTGCGGATGAGCCACTACTGAGAAGCTTTTTTGGATTTTAAATCGCTTGCGAAAACCCTGGAATTCTTCGCTTTCGAATTGGGTACCATTGTCAGTGATTATCTTCTGAGGCACACCATACCTGCAAATGATATTTTTAGTCACAAAATTTATCATCTTTTTAGAGGTAACAGTAGCCAATGGTCCAGCTTCTGCCCATTTAGTGAGATAATCAACAGCAATAATAGCATATTTGATTCCGGACATGGCAGTTGGTAAAGGCCCAATGAGATCTATTCCCCAAATGGCAAATGGCCATGGACTGACCATCTGTGTTAGCTCTATGGAAGGTGCTCTTGGAATTTTTGCAAATCTCTAGCATCTGTCACACTTTCGGGAATAGCTAGCAGCGTCTCGATTAATATCTGGCCAAAAATACCCATAGCGGAGAATTTTCTTGGCTAAAGTTTGGCCACCTCAATGGTCCCTACACTCTCCTCCGTGCACTTCAGCTAAAATTGTTCTAGCCTCTTCCTTGGTTACACATCGGAGCAATGGCATCGAGAACCCCCGTCTGTACAATCGGCCATCTTGAATTATATATCTAGAGGCTTTTCTTAACAGCTTCTGGCGCTCTTTTGAATTTTTTGGTAGAGATCCGTTGAGCAGATATTCCTTTATCGGAGTCATCCACGATTCTTGATCTTGAGATACAGTCATGATCCAATCAATATCCATCTCATCAGTGCTTGGAGCTGACAAGACTTCCACAGGAACTAGCCCCAATAATTGAGCTTCGCCAGTGCTCGAATACTTTGCAAGAGAATCCGCCTTCATGTTCTCTTCCCGGGGTATATGGCTTATTATGTAATGGTCAAAATCATCAAGAAGCTCCCATGCCTTTGACAAGTAAGCAGGCAGATTTCCCCCTTTAGCTTGAAACTCTTTCTTGACTTGGCATACAATAAGTTGAGGATCACTGAAGATCTGCAATACTTTGGTGTTCAGTTCTTTAGCAATCTTCAAGCCGGCAATAAGAGCTTCATATTCTGCTTCATTATTCGTCGAAAGAAATTCCAATCTTAATGCATAGCACAATGATCGTCCTTCCGGGGTTTCAAGCACAACCCCAGCTCCGGAACAGTAGTCATTTCTTGCACCATCAACATATAATTTCCATTGGACCGGGATGTCATCAACCTTCTCCTCCTCACTATCACCTTTATTTGTGTATTCTGCAATGAAATCTGCTAAAACTTGTCCATTGATTGCTCTTCGGGGATGGTAAGTGATATCATATTGACTGAGTTCAATATTCCACTTCAGAAGACGACCCGAAGTTTCAGGGCGAAACAGGACTTGCTTTAGAGGTTGATCAGTGAGGACGTTGATAGGATGAGCTTGGAAATATGGCCTCATCTTTCTTGATGCAATCAGTAGACAATAGGCGAGCTTTTCTAGTTTTGAATAATTCATCTCTGCCCCAGTAAATCTTTTGCCGATGTAATAAACCGGGCGCTGAACTTTTGCATCTTCCCGTACCAATGCTGCATTGAGAGCATGAGATGAGACTGCCAAATATATGAAAAGATCTTCACCATTACTGGGTTTAGAAAGTATTGGAGGCGTTTCCATATGACGAATCAACTCATCAAAAGCTTTTTGGCATTCCAGAGTCCATTCAAAGTTCTTCTTTCCTTTCTTTAGAGCGTCAAAGAAGGGAATGCATTTGTCTGTGGCCTTGGAAATAAATCGACTCAGAGCAGCGACTTTTCCGTTGAGGCTCTGCAATTTCTTCTTTGTTCTATTGGCTTTGACTTCTCTCAGAGCAATATTTGAGTATGATTAGCTTCAATGCCCCTAGCACTCACGATAAAACCCAAAAATTTACATTTCAAAGGATTAAGCTTCATTCCATACTTCCGGAGGACTGCGAACATTTCTGCCAAGTGATCCATTTGGTCCACTGCCTTCTTTGATTTTACCAACATATCATCAACATAAACCTCCACAGTCTTTCCAATCTGTGGTTTGAACATGGCATTAACAAGTCTTTGGTAAGTTGCCCTCGCATTCTTCAGTCTGAAGGCATGACTCTATAGCAGTAAAGACCAACATCGGTGATGAAGCTCGTGTCTTCCTAATCTGGCTCATGCATCATGATTTGGTTATATCCGGAGTAAGCATCCATGAAAGATAACAATTCATGCCCGGCTGTTCCATCCACCAACTGATCAATTCTGGGTGGGAAGCAGTCTTTGGGGCAGTCTTTGTTTAAATCTGAAAAGTCAATGCATACTCTCCACTTTCCATTCGCTTTTTTAACCAGCACCGGATTAGAAACCCAATTTGGATAAGTGTACTCTCTGATGAAGCCATTCTCCTTGAGCCGATCTACTTCTTCTTTTAATGCTGCTGACCTTTCAGGACCTTGGGTTCTTCTTTTCTGCTTTACAGGTGTAAATTTCGGATCAATATTCAGAGTATGTACTGCAATTTCTGGAGATATTCCACACATATCGGCATGACTCCAAGCGAATACGTCCAGATTTGCTTTCAAGAATGATACCAAAATGTTTTGAACCGTCACGTTAAGTTGCGAACCCACATTCAGCACATTGTTTGGATCTTTCAGGTCAACAGGAACTGGCACCGTTACTTCCACCAGCACCACTCTATTTTCCCCTGCACTGGATTTTCTGGGATCTATTTCTTTTCGTGCACCACTATGCTCACCAGTATAGGGTCCACCCCGTAATTGCTACAAAGTTGGTTCTTTGATGCGGAGTGGAGCTGCCGCATCCTTTCCCTTCTCTCTCTTCCTTGCCTCCCGCAATTCTATAAGATAACATTCTCGCCTAGCATTCTGATCCCCCTTAATAATACCAACGTCATTATCCGTAGGAAACTTCATAGTAAGGACCACGGGGCGAGAATGGCCTTGAATGCTGCAAGAGTTGGCCAGCCAGGAAGGCATTGTAAGCAGAAAATTCGTCAACAATCTCAAAAGTCTGTTTTCGAGCCACCTTTTTCTGCCCCTCTCCGAGTTCCACAAATAAGTCAATAGTTCCAATTGGCTGCTTTGGTTCCCCAGTGAACCCAACAATTTTCTATGGTGAAGCTTGAACATCAGCCATAGGAATCTTCATTTGATCGAATGTCTCTTTGAAGAGGATATTACAGGAGGCGCCACAGTCAATAAGCACCCTTCTTAAAATAGCCGACCCGATACCAGCAGAGACGACCAAAGGATCCAAGGTGGAAGCTTCGACACCATAGAGTCTCTGGCCCTAAACAAAATGTCATCATTAAAAGTTCTTTGCTGCTTCAAAGGTTCAGTATCTTCCAACACAAAAACATTTTCTTCTGCTGGTGCATATTTCAGGGCTCGAGCATATCTTTAAATCTCGCCCCAGCTTCTGCCTGCTGGGTGAGGACCTCCCGTGATGACATTGATGATGGGCCTTTCAGATTCATGCGCCGCAGCCTTCTCACCTGAACTGGGCTGGCGAGCAGGAACTTGTTGCCCCTGACTTGATGAAGTTGGGTCGTTCCTGCTTCTCTTCATATATTGTTGCAACTTGTTCTCTCTCAGCAATTCTTCAATTAAACTTTTCAAATGGCGACATTCGTTGGTATCATGGCCAGGTTGATTATGGAACCGGCAAAACCTTCCACTTTGCACAGCTTTTTTTCCAGTCTTTAATACATGGGGTTTAGGATATTCAACGACATCTTTAGTAGCGAAAAAGATATTCTCTGGAGTATCAGTTAAAGGAGTGAGATCTGAAGGTTTGAAGAAGCGAGGTTTCTTCACATCCTTCTGCTTCTTCCCACCGTTACTTTCCCTCTTCTGACCCCTGGATTCATTTTTGGCAGGAGTAGCAGTGTTATTCTCAACCTTCGGCAATACTTCTTTTGCCGGCGCAGGAAGGCTTTCCAAGCGCATGAACTCATCAGCTTTCTTATAGAATTTTTCAAGCGAATTCGGCTCCTTCATCTTCAGCCATTTTCCAAACTCACTCGATTTGTCAATAGCCTTCATCAAGTAAGTCAAAATCATTCGTGGCTCTACATTGTCCACTTCAGCCAAGGCTATATTGAAGCGGTTTAGGAAAGATCTAATAGATTCTTCGGGATTTTGTTCCAGGCTGGACAGCGACATTATGTCCTTCGCCTTTGAAACATAAAACCTGAACTGTTCTTTAAACTTCCGAGTTAAATCGGAGAACTGGTCTACAGATCGGGCTGGTAACTTTGTAAACCAGAGTAGAGCCACTCCTTCCAAGTATACCGAAAAGTACCGGCATTTGATCTCATATGTCGTCCTGGCATCAGTCATGTGCCAGTCGTACTTGTGCAAGAATTGATTAGGGTCACTTGTCCCCCGATAAGCCGCAATGGTGGGGGGAACAAACTTCCTTGGAAATTCCGCTTTCAGAATTCTTTCGGTGAACGGAGTCTTGCTCGGAGCAAACCCCCAGTCATTCTCATCTTCAACCCTCTGCATGCTCTCTTTCATGATTTGTTGAATCATGCCTGAGAGGTATTCCTCATTGTTTACAGGTTCTGCAAGACAAACATCAGCCATTTTCTCGGAAGTTTTCCCGGACAAATGTTCGCGGAGAGTCGGCTGTGGTCACGATCCTCCAGCTTGGGGAGGTGCCTCTTCAGCGGGGCTAGCTGCCTTTTGAGGAATGTTCCTCTCTTCAGAATTGTGAACATTACCATCAAAGTTTCCTTCATTATACAACTGGTTGACGGTTAGCTCCAAGCAAATCATTTAGCCTGTTCAAGATCAAAGCATTCTAGGCCTCCATTTGTTGATTTAGCCCCGACACCACAACGTCCAACTCCGCCCTTGTAACCCCAACATTAGGAGCTGCTTGATTTGACTCGGGAGAAGTAACTGTTTTATCATCAGCGTTCCCAGATCTAATAGATCTACTCTTCCTTCCAGGAGCCATGATTTTAGATAAACTTCTAGTTTTGAGAGAGATGCTTTCAACAAATCTTTGCGAAGCAATGATGGAAGCAATCCTGAGTTCGACCTTCTCAGTGAAAGCACCAAAATGTTAACGCTGAAAATGTACGCTAACACCCTGGTGTAAGTAGTGAAATAATGAAACCACCACCCGTTGGCACGGGAACTAGAAACAAGCAGAAAATCACAAAAAAAAGTAAAGAGACAAAAGTTTTTATAGTGGTTCGGCTTATAGTCAAGCCTACATCCACTTTTAATCTTCTTTATTACTGATTCGATTACAACTTTTACAACAATCTTCAATTACAACACGATCAAGACGAGTAGCTAGAACTTCGGTGGAGGAGAGATCTTCGAATTCATGGTGAATGTGTTAGATCTCTTTCCAAAGTTCGTTGAAGCATCTTCGGTGTTTGAAGTGTCGGATGAGTCGAGAAAACAGCAGAGTATAGGCATTTCAGAAATGAGCCAAAAGTCCTCTTTCAGTTGGAGTAGGTGGGATATTTATTGGGAGAAATCTGGACAAGTCGTAGGTCGTGAGTGACCTAGGGATAGGTCGTAGGTCATGAGAGACCTAGGGAGCACGGGTCACGGCTTAACAGGGTAGCACTTGATCACTTAAACAAGCTGGTAGGTCGTAGCGACCTAGGAGAGAAGCGGAATAAGAAGTTGCGGCATAAGGAGTTACCTCGGTCTGTTTAGGTCGCGAGAGACCTAATGAAGAGGTAGTATGCATGCGGCCTCACTCTGTCTTAACCCATTAGATCGTTAGGTCATTAGGTCGTTAGGGTCTTTAGGTCGCTTAACTCGTTGGACCATTAGCTTGTTAGGTCGCAGTCCTTGCTGAGTCACTTTATGTGTTAGGTCGCTAAGTCGTATCTGTTAGCTCGGTTATGCTTTAGGTCATTAGGTCGTGGAAAAGAGGAGTTAACAAGGTCAAATACCAGTACTAGACCTTCGGGTCATTTGTTGGACCTTCGGGTCATTTGTTGGACCTTCGGGTCATTTGTGGGCGCCAAAAATATAGTACTTGGTAGGCTTCGGCCATATGAGATGCACGTGCGGCGTAGCTAAAAATCGCCATCTGATGGGATCGATCCACCTTTTATGTTGATTTTCTAGATTATCTTAATTGATTTCTAGATATTTGTTGTTTCTAATTATCTTTGTTGGTAATTAGATATTTGCTGTTATGAGTTCTAATTAACTTTGTTGGTAATTTTCTTTTGAATTTAATACTCGGGTCAGACCGAGTTATTACAGGTTGTAGATATCTTGCTCTGGGTTGCTGCTTGAGCTATGAAGTCTCTTTATATCTTTTGGAGTAGTCGTTGTCTTAGTATAGGATGATATGTATCCATGTATATTATTCACAATAATGTACTTGTATATGTAACTTCCAGTGTCGACAGTTTTAGTTGTATCACATGCATTGTATCACATGTATTGTAACCGACTTCAGTTATATATATATATATATATATATATATATATATGAGATTTTATATTATCCATGTTCCTAATTTAGCTTATCTGTGTTATTATTATATATGTTGTCCTAAACTATTATAAACCATCGTAGTTCGTTTTATACTGGAATTGGGTATGTCGATGGGAGTAAATAAATAAGAGATGAAAAAAAAGAAAATATACCACTCCTATCGAGATAACCAATATTAGTGTAAGGCCTAACTACGGATGGCCGCTCCTATCCAGCCTTATTCTTCGTAATAACAGACAGTATTTATTTTAATACTCTCTGTTATTGTGAGCATAGAGGTGGGGCGTCACAAATTCCATATGGGTTATCACTTCAATTCTTACCTCCATTGGTATTTAATCATAAAGAGTTTGCACTCTGACCAGCTTGAATTCAGAAAATAGCTTGAAAAGGTTTAAATTGGATAAGTAGTAGTAAAATAGTTATTAGTTGTAAATAGCAGTAGAATAGTTAAGTAGTTATAAAATAGTTGTAAAATAGTTAAATAGTTGTAGAATAGTTGGATAGTTGCAAAATAGTAGTTAGTTTGTAAAATAGTTGTAAAATTGTAGTAATATAGCTAAATAGTTTCAAAAATAATTGTAAAAACAAGTATAAGATAATTTACGTTAAAAAAGAAAGGTTGTATAGTAAATAGCTAGAAAAATAGATTTGAAACAATTTATATTACAATAATTTATTTGAAAATAGTTTCAGAGTCAAGCTGGTTCAATTTCCCAATCTCCTATTCCAATCAATTTCCAATTTCCACTTCCATTTCAATTGATTCAATTCCAATTCAATTTGAATTAACTTCAGTTCCTTTCCCAAATTCAAATCATTTTCCATTTGAATTTAAACTTATTCAACTTCAATCACAATTCCAATTAATTCAAATCAAATTCAATTTGAACTAATTTCAATTCCAATCTCTACTTTAAACCATCTCGAATTATATAAATTCGAGTTAAATTTTCAAATGTTGATTTAATTCCCTTAAATCAAATTAACCTTTACTTTTAATTTTACAGCCTAAGTCTTTAAATAATTTAATTTTGAGCCCAAATTTTAACTATTCATTTTAAATTACTTTTACTTAACTTATTTCTAGGCACAGGTAAGTGTTCAAAACTTTTTTAAATAATTTAATTTTCAGAATCCAATTTATTACCCAATTTTAACTTCAAACTTTGAAACCAATTCTTAACAATTTTAGTTTGCAAGTTCAATTCTTAACATTCAAATCTTAAGTTCAAAGTGATTTCATTTTCATAAGTTCAATCTTTATCTCTAAAAAAATCAAAATATTTAGATGCTTTCAAAATAAAGTTTAATTCCATTTAATTTCAGTAATGGATATATATATATATATATATAAATTATCTCAATCTACTTCTTAATTCATTCAAAATAATTCAATTCACAGTTTCATAGATTATTAATAACAATAGGATGATATCAGGATAAGTAAAGGTAAATAAACATCCAAATTATCTATAACATCCATTAATAGCATCCATTACCAATTTCATGAACTCAAACCCGTTTTGAGATCACACATAACTCCCTTTCAATTCAACCCATTTAACTTCCCTAAGTTAAATCTCAATTTCATCTTGAAATTTCCAATTCAGGTTCATTCTAAACTTATTTAACTTCCCCTAAGTTAAATTCAATATATTTAATCCAATCAACCTTACTAAATTTGAATTCTCCATTTCAAATTTTAAACTTCTTATCAATATGCCTTCTCACTTATATGGTCCAAAACTTATTTCACTTTGGGTTTACATCACATTTCAGGAAAAAAAAAAATTCAAAACTCAACACTTATATTTTATTTCAAATCATCTTTGATATTAGGAATATTTCACATATATACATATTTATTTCCTTTGCACTTCAAGTCACACTTTAAATTTTAAACAATTCTTGGTTTTTAATTCAAAACAAATTCCTTTAAGATTTTTAAAACAACTCTTGTTTTAAAATAAAATTCCTACATTTAAAAATATTATTTATTATATCTTTTAATACTTTGAAACAATTTAAATTTTCTTAATTTAGATTTAAAATTTCACAATTTAAATCCTTTTCAATTTACGAGTTATACTTGTCTAAATGTTTACTTCCTTAAAACATTTCATTTGCTTTATCATTGTTTATTCTAGAAAATATACATCCCTTTATTAAGATACAATACCCTATTTATGATAATTGTCATATCTAGAAATCATACACAACCTATATTCCATAATCATTTACTGGAAAATCAAATCAAGGTAACTTATTTCAATACTTTGAAAATTCTTTTTAATTTTTATAGGATTTAAATTCAGTTTGAATCCATTTTTTAGCTCAACTTATCTTCATAGTTAATCCTTACCCAAATCCCTATTTGGTTGTATTTCTACTACCACTTAATTCTTCTTATTATATTTAATTCCAATAATTCAACAACCAATTACCTTAATATATTATAATAATTAGAAAAACTATTACTTTATAATATCAGAATATAAGCTTGTATAAAAACTAACTTTTAAATCGTTTTAAACTCTTTACATAAGAAAATAACAAATAGGCCCTCATATATAATACACTCAACTCATTTTAGGGTACTACAAACCCTATCCTTTATGAGTAACCCCACCAGAGCCAAGATTCTTGCTTAACCTACAGCTCTGATACCAAATGTAACGACTCGAAATTTACCACCCCGAAAATTCGACACTAATACGTTCACTGTAGAAGTGCCAAATAATTAAATGCTGGAAATCCCAGATTGTTAAGGAAAAGAAGAAAAAGAGGTAGAAGAAGAAACAGAAACAACATCACAGAATCTCACAATCGCAGCGGATCAAATTATAATATCAAATAACAGCATTTATACAAAGAAAAGCTGTAACTATTACTTTACATACAATATATCAAAGTACAATCATTCACCACTAAACAGTTGTAACAACTTGTCCTCGACTACTATCAATACAATCTCAAATACACAAGGAATATACTCCATATGTCCCTGCCATCCAGCTCGTCTCTTGAGCTCCAGAACGCCCTCACTTGAAAATCTGTAATACTTGGTCTGACCCGAGCACTACATTAAAGTAACACCCGAGTCAGGCTGGAAACTAGCGTGAGTAAACCCATTTAAATTGAAATTCTAAGGTTATAAAGTTTTTTTGAAAACCCAAGGTAACTCGTTCATCACTACGAGTTCTAATCATTCTGTAGCCAAACACCTATTTCACAAAATAATGTCTAAGTACCGTTACGTAGTTTCAATGGTCCAGTTTACTTAATTTATTCCATTCCATCCTATTTGATTTACAAATCAAATTTATAAAGAATTATAGATTACTAATCAAAGTGGTTCTAGATATCGTTGATATCCGACCCCGATCTCTTCAAATTCAATACCATCCTTTAAGTCAATACAAATCAATTTATCTTCAGAATGTTATATTCACACAGAGATTCAACACAGATAACTATTCAATTAAATGTCTCACATTTATTAACAGTTCAATCCAAAGCATTTCGTATCACATAACATCACAGATTAACATACTACAAATATTAATCAATCCAAACATTTAATACAATTAATCATCCATAAGCAAGATTAATTAACCACACAACTTGTAATTAATTTAATTTAAATCAAAAAATAATTTAATTACTTATGAATTAATTACTTAACCCAGCTTAATTATCATGATTAATTACAAGCCATTTTATTTTATTCTAATTAATTATTGGAACTTATTAATTACCATTTAAAATTACTTAAGACCTTAATTAATTAAAAGTATAAACCCATTTATCTAAATCATTTACTTAATTATCACTTAAATTTTATGTAACAAACATTTGGAATTAATTTATTATTAACAAATGAAAACTTATGACCTTTACTTAATACATTTGCTCTTTTTAACTACCCACTTAATTGCACTATTTAATTTAATTAAATAAACTTAAAAATAAATTAAATATTAAGCATATAATAAAAAATTCCAACTTAATTTGTTTAAGTTAAAAATATTATTATATCACCTTAACAATCTAACATTTAAATAAAACATTATTATTTAAAGAAACTGGGTATGAAAATTGTTTATAACTTGATTTGTTTTACTTTTAAATAAAAACTAGCCAAACACTTCAGAAAACCCGAGACCATCCGTATTTTCCCTCTACCCAAACCCAAGCCAACCCTCCTTTCTTCTTCTTCTCTTTTCTTTTTAAACTTTGTTTTGTTTAAATTTAAAAACTGTTACACACTCGCGAACTACCCATATGCAAACTTGAGCCAACCTGTCACTTCCTTGAGTCCTAACTCTAGACCATCCTCTCTTCTTCCTTCTCAACATCCTACAGCAACCAAACCTAAACACTGACACATACGCACTTGCACAAACGATTAGCACCCCTCCGACCGACATCGCTACCACCAGCAAGTCATCATCGACCATTTCGACCCAAGCGACCACCCAGAACCCATGATGAACACTTGTATCGAAATCGAGAATGTCGAGCATCACAGGGACCCAAATTGATCATCGAAATCTATCTCGCGCCGTCGCCTACGACCACTAGACACCCCACCGATCAACCAAAGCTGCGTCACCATCCCACGCTTCGATCCCGCTCAGTCCGGTCCATCCTGATGCACCCATGACGTCACGATAGCCTCTACAACCCAAACATCTCGAGCATGGCCTTAATCCCTAGATCACTGTCGACAAGCCACCACGTTGGTCAAGAATTTCACCGGCCATTTTTTCTACAATCTCCAAAGACCCAGCTACCTTCAGCAACGAGCATGATGCTCCTCCACCTCCGATCGCCAAGAAATCGATATAAACTCAATTTCCATTCAATTCAAAAATTCCCGTCAACCACAAAACTTAAAAATCTTGATTTTATCATTAAAATTCATGATTTTCAGATTCGAATCTAATTTCATAAGTGAAACTGGAAATTAACATAGTTGATTTACCTGATATATTCACTGTAATTGCAACTTCCACTAAAACTATTTGTTATTTACACATAAAAATATTTTTAAACATAGTGTTTCGTTATTACAAACCTTTTTCCCTTTAAGATCATAACTTAAAAGAGATTAAATGAAAAGAATTAGATTTTTGGACATATGTTTGGTCTGTTAGATAAGAACAAAGGTTTGCATGTATACACATAGACATGCACACAATATTCCATACACATATACTAGACAAAGCATTTATACATTCATGCAAAACATTTTTACAACATCACTATTAATATTTATCACATGCATCAAAGTATAAAACATATTTAACTTTAAAAGGTGTAGTTTACTCACCTTTAAAATGTTGAACAGAGAAGGCTTTTGAAAGTTTGAAAACTGGAACATCAAGCTCGAATTTTGATCTGGAAACTTGATTTGCTTGATTAAACTGAGTTGAATTGCTTCAAATAGAAATTTGCAAGAGTTTGTTTTAGTTGTTATTTTATCTTCTTAGGTTTTTAGTTTTGAATATGAAGGATGAAGAAAGAATGAAAGAATAGGAGTAGAGTGTTTATATTGCCTTGTTTTATAATTTGTAAAAAAAATGAAGAAAATAAATTAAATGTGACACTTGTATTTTGCATATTGAACTTATCTTACAAATGTCCTAATCAATATTTTATATTTTCTTTAAGTTTCTATATTTATTTATGTTTTAGTTTTTATATTTTTATATTTACTTTTTATTTACTATGGTCATTTAATATGATAAACCTCTTTTATGTTTTATACTTATGCTTATATATTTATTAATTATGTTTATCTCATGTATGATTCAAAAGAAATATATTAAAACTTTTTTTATTTATTCCTATTTATATTACAAACTTAAGTTATTTATACTTTAATTAATAACTATATATATACTAGTGTTAAAAAGTAGAATTTAAATTTAAATAACCTTTGAGAATTTATACTGAATTTAAATTAGTATTTATAATAATTTAAATCCAATTAATTACCAATTAACAGATGTCAAGAATCTGGGTTGTCACACTTAATAATGCAAACTTTAAGGAGAAACAATCACAATGTCATAACACTTGCCAAACGTAACCATCTTATATAGTACTATGAGTACTTATAGTGGATTTAGCTAGGGATGACAAATGAACAGGTTTTTTCGTTCTCCACACCCGACTCGGGATTTGTTAAACCCGAATGAAAAATTTTGGGCTAACACCCCTAAATGCAGTAGAAATAATAGGATCGTAAGGTGGAATAAACATGTGACGCTCCACCTCTATACTCACGCTAGCTAAGGACACTACAGAGTACTGCCGTCAACTAGCATGAGGAATAAGGCTGTTGAGGAGCGACCATCCGTGTAATTGCTTTATGCGAGCACCGATATGTCAAATAGCATAACATGCATTTCATTTCAAGAGGAAACCGACATGCCGATACAAACTCAAAGCTACTACACAGTGTCTATGTGGTCATTGGAAACAAATATAGAAATAAACATAACATAAATCTGTAACAGCCCGCGAATCCGTACCCCTTGAGTCAACACTATTCTACCTAAATCAACTCAAGTTGCACAGAAATACGAACCATTTGGGTTAAAGAAGAAGAGGTAGAAGAAGAGAAAACAAAAGCAACATCAGAATCTAACCATCGCAGCGGAATAAAATATAATAGATAAACAATGAGCTTTACACAAATCAAAACTATATCTGTTTATACATACATTACCAGAGTACATCATCAGAGTCCACACAACATCAATCACATACAACTGAATATACAGCTAAACAACACAGCGGGATATATATAAACAAGTACGGAAGTACGTATCGTCATCCAGCTCGTCTTCTGAGCTCCACAACATCATATCCTGTATCCTATAATACTCGGTCTGACCCGAGCATTACAGTTAAATAACACCCGAGTCAGTCTGGAATACCAGCGTGAGAAAATCACACCCAATTGATTATTACAGTTTCAAAAATCCTTTGAAAACAAAGCATCTCGTAAGACCACGCCACAAATAAACATGTCGGGTTTTTACCTTACAATAGCTAAAACACTTTTTATAGAAATCCTCTGATATTATAATAGGGTCTATATACAAATACTTATAAAATAGCCGAAATTGTTACATCTATTAAATTCCAGCTACTAGCCACAAAAGTGGGTAATACAAACAAAACTCGTAAAAGGCTCGTAGAGAGAATGGATTTCCAACAATGACTAGGCACTGGGGTACCACCTGTCACAGTACGTGGTCTAGATCACAGTACCAAGGACCACTCTCGATCCCCTGCAACACAAGGCCGGACCCATCTCTTACTGGACAGTTTCGAATAAGATCACCCCACGTTGGGATCAACAACCGCACCACTAAGCCGAATAAAAAAAAGGACATCTAGACAGGGATGACCTTACTCTCAAGTGGGGGCTACCCACGAAGCCTTGCTGCATATCCTCTGATTTTCAGTCATTCCCGGTTGATGAGGCTTGAGGCTAAACGTTACCTTTTTAGAACATATCCCTTAGAATGCCCATCGTCCACCTGACGATGTTTCGCAAGCATTCATCCATACAAGTCCGTCCCGGGTTCGAACGGAACCAAAGGCACTATTCCCACTACATCCATTTTGGAAATATCCTCAGGATTAGTAGCGACTAGCCCTTGCACTTCACTGCTCCATCTTCGACTCCAAACTCGTTTCCCACGAAACATACAAACCGGATCGAAGTGGTTTTCGAGAAATTAATCTCGATCCCGGTCTCTTCGAAACGATCAGCGCATTTGGCCAATATTGATAGTCGGTTATTTAACTATCAATTAATATTCACAAACAACCATCAACCAATAAATAACTTCCCAAATTATTTATTAATCCCAAAACATCATCACAAGATAAATTTCCAATTTCAACCCCTTTTGAAAACAGTTTCAAAACCAGTTTTCCTTTCACAGAGTATATTCCCAATTAATTATTTCCATTGGAACACCAAGTACAAACACTTAAGATTTAAATAATTTAAAACCAATTTTTATAAAATATACTTTATAACATTAAAATTAAAACTAATTTAAATATTTTATTAAAATATGTATACTTTAAGAATATTTGATATAAAACACTTTATAAAATATAAACTAAACTTCCTCTTTTAAACACAATACCAAGTTACTTTATATAGTTATTACAATGATAGATTTGGGAAAAATATACTTACTTTAAAAGTTAACATTTAGAAATAATAAACTTTCCAAAACATGCTTTTTGAAACAATATTAAACCTTTAATTATTTTTTGAAAACCATACTTGGCTATCCAGGAAAATACTCTTCTCTTTCCCATCTCTTAAAAATAAATCACCATTTATTTTTAAACGAATTCTCATTCCTTTAATAAATTCTTACCTTGAATTTATATTTCCAAATCCACTTCACATTTATAAACCCAGTTTATAAATTTCGAAATCTCACTTTTCTTTAATTTCAAATTCCAGACACTTAAGTAAATTCACAATTAATTTCTAATTTACTTCACTTTGAAATAAATTTATTCACTTTCTTTATTTGTTCCAAAATCTATTAACTTTAAGATTTCTATTTCTTATTTATGATCTAAACCATTTTATTGAAAATGCCAATTCAGAGTTTTATATCTCTACGGTATCTTTTAATTAACTTTAAACTTTAGATTTAAAAGTAAATTCTTTATTCCCTATTCTTTTAATAATATCGCTTAATCTTTAAAAGTTATTATCCTTTAGGATATTCAAATTTCCCCTTTTATACTCAGGATTTATTTATTTGAACTGTTAAAAGAATTACTTTTTGTTTTTCTTCCAATTCACTTTCCTATTTATTTGAATTCTCTATAATTGATTTACTGCAGTTTTACTCTTTTATTTCTTTTCAAAAATTCGATTTTGTAGATTTGGATAGCTCAGAATAACAAAATGTTCAATCCAATCATATCATCCTATACTTCATACAATCATCACAGGATATCAAATATTCATAGCAAAGAATATCAAATAATCTAAATAATTTTGAGGAATCCTGTTGGATCCCTCCAACCTGTTTTCCCTGCATCCACAGATGTTAGCACAACATAAAATACCAATTCCACTTCGAGGTGGAATATCACGGTATATGGGATTGAATATAATATTATCCGCTATTATGCGACGCATAGGGTCTTATCCGCTATATAAATGCGGGAAATCAATCATTCCAAGATGTAATATATACTATAACATAACACATCAACCAATTCAACCATTCATCCAATTATTTAAATTTAACCATTTAAATTTAAATAAAAATTCACCGAGTGAGGTTAACTCACCTTTGATTTTTCTTTTGGCAATCCGATCCAATCCCGACTGGTTCCCTTTCAGATTTTGACCTTGAATAAATATTAGATGGTTTTATTAATATTCGCACGATTTAAAAAAATAAATTTCCATTTGGAAAATTTAATTGAATTAACTAATAATTTATCTTTAAACCAATTTATGGATTTCAAAAACAAAGTTTTATATGAACTTCCTAATTTCAAAATTTCTATATTTCCAAATCTTGTATATATATATTGATATTTATATCATTATCACTTCACTGTATATGTATACATATGTATATATGTATAAATTTATAAATCGAAGATAAATGGCTTTATATACCTTGCTGTTACAATTCTAATTTCTTTTTTTCCCCAGTGCATATATACACATACAAATTACATAAAATTTAAAAATAAAATAAATATACCTGTCACTGCCTTAATCCCAGCCTCGACATCATCGTTCCCAAATCGAGTTGCGTGAAATCGCCTCCTCCATCGAACAAACATCGCCACGCCATCGCGACGAGCCTGGTATCAGCTCGCGCTCAAATTCCTGCTGGCCGACCCATCTCGACAACGTCGATTCTCGGTTTGCGATCTGCACTCGCGAGATACTCCTCCAGGCGCCCTTGAAAATCCTAGCTTGCAAACTGATGGCTCTCGATTCTCGTTGAGGTAGAGCGATTGAACGAGACTGTGAGGAGGCAGTCTCGACTTCGAGCTCGTATAGGAAACGAAGACGGGTGGGTTCGAGATTTTGTTAGTGATTTAGGGGATCGTGATTTTCTCCAAAAGATGGATTCGAAAATTATAAACCCCCCGGCCATTGATTTTATTTTGAGATTTTTGTTTCGCACGGTCCTTTGTTCGTGATATTTATTTATTTTTCTTTCTTTTTGTTTGATTTCGCTGGGAACATTTAGACGTGAAGTAAAATGGAGGGAGGCATGTAGTGGAAGACAAAGGAAACCCGTACGTTCAGCTCACTAAAAAGGCTGCGATTGGATTTGAACCAGACATTTTTTTTTTCAAACCTAGTTATTATTAAATTTCGATAAATTATTTCCAGACGTTTATATCCCGTACGATCACACGATGACTCCAAACGGTACGGAATTTGAGATCTGATAATAATACAATATTTCAGATTCAGTGGAACTGGTTTCGTCGAATTCCGAGACCGTGCCTCGGAAGGCTATTTTTAAATTCAATTTAAACAATATATTTTTAAAATCTGAACAAAATATCTTTAAATTTGATTCTATCACTTTTATTATCTTCAATATTATCAATATAAATTTTAGAAGCCTTCAAATTATTTTTAAGAGGCTTAAAACTCCAGATTCAAAATTTTACCCAACTTGTACTTATTAAATTCAATATTAATTATCCAATAAATAGAGATATTTGAAATGTAGGTTAAAATAAACCTTTTAAATATTTAAAATCAATTAAATATTCCAATTTCAAATATCTAAAAATTCCGGGTCGTCACATTCCTCTCCCCTTAAAAGAATTTCGTCCCCGAAATTACTAGTTAGGAAGAATGATCCATAATCCATTAACTATTTCCTCAACCCAAATAGTTTTCAATGACTTCCCAAAACCATCTTTGTATTAAAGGCACACTATTCCTCTTTCTAACCTTTCAAATCTACCCATAAGCCTCAAATAATATTCCTTACTTATCAATTCAAATTTATATTCAAATTCAAATTTTAAATTATCAAAATTTTCTCAAAATTTTTCTAACTCACTAAATTTCCGAAAATTTTTGCCAGCATCTCCTTTGCGCGGCTACCTCGTACTACTACAAAATGGCTCTACGGCCTCCTAAATCCGAAAAGAAAACAAAAGGCCAAGTGGCTTGATCAAAAACCCAATCGAATTTCATATAGAAATTTTAAGCACATACCTTTTTGTTGGGCCATTAAATTTCATCTTCTAAAATCAGAAATCCCAATTTATCCCTTGCTTCTATATACCTGTATATCCCATTTAGCAATAATATCCAATTACAGCTTCAAAACCATTTTATACATTCCTTTACAAATTTTCAATATCTGTTCATTCAAGCCCGTACGATGTACATATACCATCCGTACGCAATATCAAATCGATCGCTTACTCGATCACACAATTCCACTTCCGAACTAGTATCGTCCACTCGACTTCCTAGTGCGTACTCAGATCTGGTTTCTTGATCAGAAACCGTCATTCTCCTTGCATAGTCATAACCATGATAGAGAATTTCCAGGATCAATCAACAATCCATATCCAGGCTCGCCGTCGAAAATCGAGTGAAAAATCCTAACTCGGATCGATAAAACTATCTCGAAATTCTGTGCTCGAATCTGGATCAAATAACTATGCGAATAAAATAATATACGTACATCCTACGTATAAATTTCAATTGATTATCAATTATATAAATTTTCTTTTTATTCACATTCATTTTGATTGTTATTCACTTATCCACAATTACCCCATTTCACAACTTCCAATTTTAATCTTCATTCAATTATTCACTTAGAATAATTTCCCTCAATATCAAATTACTTAAGAATCTCACCAAACTTCTTAAGTTCAATATAAATAGTTTACATACTTCTTATATTTATTTTCACTTCACTCTTGAAGTTCATATTCATTTCCATTCACCTTTACCTTTACAATTCCATTTAAATTCAATTTGGCTTCCATTTTGAATATTGAGTTAGTTGCACTTACTAATTAATTTAAATCTCAATTAAAGTTTATTTGCAAACTTTACTTTCTTTAGTTTCTTCAATTTCACTTTCTTTACATTCACATTTCAATTAGATTTCAATTATTTAGTTCCAATTCCATTTGCTTAGCAATTTAGATCATTTACCGTTAATGAAAATTTTCGAAAATTCCAAAAAATTTCTAACTCCCAAAATTTACGGAAAATTTTGGCAGAGTTTCCTTTGTACGAAGGGACTTCTGCGATATCGCAGGATGCACAAATATATATATACATCGGCCTCAGGCCGGAAATCACAATATATATCAATATATGCAGTTCATATCTCCTATTTTGAATTTTTGCGTAAGCGTACCTTATTTTAGCATTTTTAAGCAAGCGGCTTATTTAATCTAGCAAATTGCGCAATCAAATCCAGCCAAACGGCTTCCCTGAACCTGTACTAACTCAATTTAACAGGTAAGTGACAAATATACAAAGTTTATTAACATTTGACTTAAATATAAATAGCTAAACATGAACTCTATAAGCAACACATCTTATATACCTCCATAAGCACATATGAAATGTTCAACACTTATTTTAAAGGCTTTAAATCAATATTCAAAACATTTTATCCAATTCCAATAGTTTACAATTCATTTCCAATCAAAACAACTCATATCAATATAATCGATTCCAATTCAATTTACACTTAATTCCCTTCCCTTTTAATTCATTTGCAACCATTTAAATTTTATTTTATTCACTTGAAATTTATTTACCACCCAAACCATCACTATTTCAACTCTATTTGAACTTGAGTTCATGGCCAGCTCCATTCGTTTAAATTAAATTAGTATATTTCATTGAATCAATATGAATTCTAATTCACATTCAATAATTTATTTCTGAATTCCTTTCACTTCATAACGAGGCAATTTCCATTTTTTATTTGCAATACAAATCACTTTTATGTTAACTCAATTCCATTCAGCTTCAATTCAAATTTAATTCACTTACAATTTCAAGTTGAATTTTATTAATAACTAAAGCTTCACTTTCGAATTTTATCATTTATTCACAACTCAAATTTTTATTAACCAATTCGAGTTCCATTTCCATATTCCATTAATTTATCTTGGAACATTCCATATTATTTACATCGAATATTCATCCCATAATTCATTTATAAACCAAACATTTTTCACCACAAATTGGTATTCAACTTACATTTAACCAATATTTTATTTTTATTTCAAAATCTCTTTAACTATCTTACTGGAGTTCACATTTTTTTTATAACTCAAGTTTTGGATTTCTATCCATTTCTCAAAAATACAAAACAATTTTATTTGGCTTATTTATTCCATTTCTAGATTTTATAAGTCACAAACTTATTTATATCCATTCTTTTATCTATTTATAATCAATTCTATTCACATTTTACCTTTATCTCGGAATTATACATCTTATTTAGCCAAGTATATATATATTTTTATTATTCCATCCAGAGTTTTAAACAATTTCCCAAATTTTAAAATTACCTTTGGAATCAACCATATCCAATATCCTTTGGTAAATCCAATTACCCTTTGAATTTCAAACCCAAACCCAATTCACAAACAATTCCAATTTAAAACAATTTGGTAACAATTACTCTTTTAGAAATTCGAAAATGAACATCGATGATGCTGCAGTCATCACCGAAGTTATTTTCCAGTGACCGAAAGAGTTCAATGCTTTTATCTCTTTAAAAACATTTCCAAATATTTTTAACTCCCGAATCTCTACATATTCAATTCCAATTCAAAATATTTCCGAAATAATATCCCTATTATTTCTCCAAAACCCTTTGAAAACCATTTCCAAATCCAAAGAAATTTAAACTTTTCCCCCAAAATTCCAACCTTACTCTGGAATTTCATCATAATTTATTTTCAAACATTCTCTGGGATTCTATTTCGAATTATAATCTCACTTATATATGAAGTTTATTTCAATTTATAAATTACATTTACAATTTATATTCTCAATTTCCATTTGTTATTTAAATTTATTTTTCAACTCTGGTTGTAAGTTTTCAATTTCTTATTCAATTTCTACACAATATTGTTAATAATTTAATATTATCATTCCTTAACAATCAAGCATCCAAATACCATAATAGTTTACAGAACTTTATTTCCTTATATACAAAAATAATTTGGGTAAAATTATTTCATTTACCCTATTTAAAACAATACTGTGTTGAATTGTTCTATTCAAGTGTTTAGAGATCCCTATCAATAGCGTTAATTACTCGTATTGACCAGAATCCATAACTACTCAATAAACCAATCAATACAATATAAAACCATTTTATATTTACTAACAAATACGCGCTCATATCTATTAATACGCTCAAACTCATCCTAGAGTACTATTGACTCTATTTCAATGAGTAATTCCCACCAGAGCCAAGGTTATCACCAAACCTAAGCTCTGATACTAAGTGTAACAGCCCGCGAATCCGTACCCCTTGAGTCAACACTATTCTACCTAAATCAACTCAAGTTGCACAGATATACGAACCATTTGGGTTAAAGAAGAAGAGGTAGAAGAAGAGAAAACAAAAGCAACATCAGAATCTAACTATCGCAGCAGAATAAAATATAATAGATAAACAATGAGCTTTACACAAATCAAAACTATATCTGTTTATATATACATTACCAGAGTACATCATCAGAGTTCACACAACATCAATCACATACAACTGAATATACAGCTAAACAACACAGCGGGATATATATAAACAAGTACGAAAGTACGTATCGTCATCCAGCTCGTCTCCCAAGCTCCACAGCATCATATCCTGTATCCTATAATACTCGGTCTGACCCGAGCATTACAGTTAAATAAAACCCGAGTCAGTCTGGAATACCAGCGTGAGAAAATCACACCCAATTGGTTTCAAAAATCCTTTGAAAACAAAGCATCTCGTAAGACCACGCCACAAATAAACATGTCGGGTTTTTACCTTACGATAGCTAAAACACTTTTTATAGAAATCCTCTGATATTATAATAGGGTCTATATACAAATACTTATAAAATAGCCGAAATTGTTACATCTATTAAATTCCAGCTACTAGCCACAAAAGTGGGTAATACAAACAAAACTCGTAAAAGGCTCGTAGGGAGAATGGATTTCCAACAATGACTAGGCACTGGGGTACCACCTGTCACAGTACGTGGTCTAGATCACAGTACCGAGGACCACTCCCGATCCCCTGCAACACAAGGCCGGACCCATCCCTTACTGGACAGTTCCGAATAAGATCACCCCACGGTTGGGATCAGCAACCGCACCACTAAGCCGAATAAAAAAAAGGACATCTAGCCAGGGATGACCTTACTCTCAAGTGGGGGCTACCCACGAAGCCTTGCTGCATATCTCCTGATTTTCAGTCATTCCCGGTTGATGAGGCTTGAGGCTAAACGTTACCTTTTTAGAACATATCCCTTCGAATGCCCATCGTCCACCTGACGATCTTTCGCAAGCATTCATCCATACAAGTCCGTCCCGGGTTCGAACGGAACCAAAGGCACTATTCCCACTACATCCATTTTGGAAATATCCTCAGGATTAGTAGCGACTAGCCCTTGCACTTCACTGCTCCATCTTCGACTCCAAACTCATTTCCCACGAAACATACAAACCGGATCGAAGTGGTTTTCGAGAAATTAATCTCGATCCCGGTCTCTTCGAAACGATCAGCGCATTTGGCCAATATTGATAGTCAGTTATTTAACTATCAATTAATATTCACAAACAACCATCAACCAATAAATAACTTCCTAAATTATTTATTAATCCCAAAATATCATCACAAGATAAATTTCCAATTTCAACCCCTTTTGAAAACAGTTTCAAAACCAGTTTTCCTTTCAGAGTATATTCCCAATTAATTATTTCCACTGGAACACCAAGTACAAACACTTAAGATTTAAATAATTTAAAACCACTTTTTATAAAATATACTTTATAACATTAAAAGTAAAACTACTTTAAATATTTTATTAAAATATGTATACTTTAAGAATATTTGATATAAAACACTTTATAAAATATAAACTAAACCTCCTCTTTTAAACACAATACCTAGTTACTTTATATAGTTATTACAATGATAGATTTGGGAAAAATATACGTACTTTAAAAGTTAACATTTAGAAATAATAAACTTTCCAAAACATGTTTTTTGAAACAATATTAAACCTTTAATTATTTTTTTGAAAACCATACTTGGCTATCCAGGAAAATACTCTTCTCTTTCCCATCTCTTAAAAATAAATCACCATTTATTTTTAAACAAATTCTCATTCCTTTAATAAATTCTTGCCTTGAATTTATATTTCCAAATCCACTTCACATTTATAAACCCAGTTTATAAATTTCGAAATCTCACTTTTCTTTAATTTCAAATTCCAGACACTTAAGTAAATTCACAATTAATTTCTAATTTACTTCACTTTGAAATAAATTTATTCACTTTCTTTATTTGTTCCAAAATCTATTAACTTTAATATTTCTATTTCTTATTTATGATCTAAACCATTTTATTGAAAATGCCAATTCAGATTTTTATATCTCTACGGTATCTTTTAATTAACTTTAAACTTTAGATTTAAAAGTAAATTCTTAATTTCCTATTCTTTTAATAATATCACTTAAGCTTTAAAATTTATTATCCTTTAGGATATTCAAATTTCCCTTTTATACTCAGGATTTATTTATTTGAACTGTTAAAAGAATTACTTTTTATTTTTCTTCCAATTCACTTTCCTATTTATTTGAATTCTCTATAATTGATTTACTACAAATTTACTCTTTTATTTCTTTTCAAAAATTCAATTTTGTAGATTTGGATAACTTAGAATACCAAAATATTCAATCCAATCATATCATCCTATACTTCATACAATCATCACAGGATATCAAATATTCATAGCAAAGAATTCCTGCTGGCACTTAAATTCCTGCTGGCCGACCCATCTCGACAACGTCGATTCTCGGTTTACGATCTGCACTCGTGAGATACTCCTCCAGGCGCCCTCGAAAATACTAGCTTGCAAACTGATGGCTCTCGATTCTCGCTGAGGTAGAGCGATTGAACGAGACTGTGAGGAGGCAGTCTCGACTTCGAGCTCGTATAGGAAACGAAGACGGGTGGGTTCGAGATTTTGTTAGTGATTTAGGGGATCGTGATTTTCTCCAAAAGATGGATTCGAAAATTATAAACCCCCCTGGCCATTGATTTTATTTTGAGATTTTTGTTTCGCACGGTCCTTTGTTCGTGATATTTTTTTTTCTTTCCTTTTGTTTTGATTTCGCTGGGAACATTTAGACGTGAAGTAAAATGGAGGAAGGCATGTAGTGGAAGACAAAGGAAACCCGTACGTTCAGCTCACTAAAAAGGCTGCGATTGGTTTTGAACCAGACATTTTTTTCAGACCTAGTTATTATTAAATTTCGATAAATTATTTCCAGGCGTTTATATCCCATACGATCACATGATGACTCCAAACGGTACGGAATTTGAGATCTGATAATAATACAATATTTCGGATTCAATGGAACTGGTTTCGTCGAATTCCGAGACCGTGCCTTGGAAGGCTATTTTTAAATTCAATTTAAACAATATATTTTTAAAATCTGAATAAAACATCTTTAAATTTGATTCTATCACTTTTATTATCTTCAATATTATCAATATAAATTTTAAAAGCCTTCAAATTATTTAAAACTCCAGATTCAAAATTTTACCCAACTTGTACTTATTAAATTCAATATTAATTATCCAATAAATAGAGATATTTGATATGCAGGTTAAAATTAACCTTTTAAATATTTAAAATCAATTAAATATTCCAATTTCAAAAATCTAAAAATTTCGGGTCGTCACAAAATCAGTCACAGATTTCCATATCACAAAGGCGGAAATAGATATGAATATAACTCGTAGAAGTGTATATCAAAGTAGTGGTCACAACAATATCACAAAAGAATAGATACAAGTGCTAGACAAAAGAAAAAGTATACATCAAGGAGTCTCTCTCTCGAATGTATAACTACCAAAAATACCAATCTAGTGAAGTTAGACAAAAGTCAGATGATGACCCCAGGTAAGGAGTCAAGCAGAAGCACCTGTAACATCTCGGTCTGACCCGAGTATTATTTAATAAGAAAATAATAAACGGATTAGTCTAGCTATAAATATCAGATAAAATAAGATATAATAAGAGATATAACAAAAATATATGATAACAATAATGCCATACTATGTAAAGTATACATTAGAAAATCAACCAAAATCATATAATATCTCAAGAATCTCAAAGCACCAAAAAGAATATCATATTCTTTAACATATTCAGCAAACCACAAAATATTGATAAAACTTATCAACGTAAAACACTAAAATTGGTGAAACACAAATTCTAGAAATCATTAATTAGAAATCCAGAAATCATAAAAAGGGGGAAGAAGCCTATCAAAAATGGGAGCATGAAAACTCACCAACAAGCGTATCACAAAATGGGTCGTTATCCCGTAAAAATGAACCAGAGCTCCTCCAAACAGGGTATAGTCCACCATTGCGGACTATGAGCCGAAGCTCCTCCTGATGAGCCGAAGCTCCATGTAAACGGGGTTTAATCTCCCTCGCAGACAAAGCGACATCGCACATTATTAGTCTAAATCACAAAATGATCATCATCGATCATCAAAAAGTGTCAATTACACTAAGCTAGTAAATAAAAGAGTTTAGCTTCATGTCCCCTAACCACTGGCTTAACTTAAATATTTACAACCAAATTGTAGATTTCCACTCAAAAATTTGTCACAAAAGTTTCAATCGAACAAGTCGAAAAATTAACCGATGATGTAAACGCAAGCGTTTCATACCACTTGTTTTACTAAGCCGTTTAATTAGATTTCTCAAACGACTGAAGTAAAGATTTGTACACACTAATAGATTGGAAAACGGTTTTAAAAGCGAACTTTGTATCAAAAATATAGTTGAAATCATCTTTGTGAAAGGATTTGAATATTTACTACTAGTATTGAAACCTTTGCATTTTAAAGTGACAAGCCACAGAAATGATTGTATAAACAATCTATCACCAAAAATTCACAAATGAAAACGTGAATTAAACCCAATGAAATCGATACCAAACCCATCAAAATGGATATTCCCAAAAATCCAAAGAAAAAAGTCATCAAAGTCGATAATAGTGATAACAACTAGTCGGATCGACCAAAAATCGATTAACATTGGAGTTTTACTAAAAATTAGGCAAATAGGCACATATGCATAGATCCAGACGTCTGAGAGGTTGATCCAGACGTCTGTTTTTGGTTTCTAGAAATATTCCAGAAAACCAACCAGACGTCTGAAATCTCAAATCAGACGTCTGACCTCCTTTCAGACATCTGAAACGATAATTCAGATGTCTGAAATTAGTCACTGCCCTTTTTTTATTTTTCTGCCGTGTATAATTTTCTCCAGGAGGCAAAACCAGACGTCAAGCATTGGTATCCAGACGTTTGAACTCCTGGTAAGGGCAACAATTTTCCTAGGCCATGATGGCCAAAAAAAATTCGAGAGCGATCGAGCGAGCAACGACGACTAAGGATTTATGTCAAGCAACAACCTGGCCTTATAAACTCTTCGATGCATCCCAAACAACATATCCAAACATCCTTAGTAGGATTTTCACAAAATTGGACCTCAAATCCAAAAATTAGTAGATCACCAAATCAATTCAAATCAAAACAAATGATCATGAATAGATGTTAGGAATTTATACCTAACAACAAAGATAGATATAGGCATAGATTTGAGATAAAAATCTCACCTTTTTACTCAAAAACAGTGAAGGAGAAGCTCAAACACAAAGGAAAGATCAACCACTCTTTACTTCAACCCAAGAAGCTTGAATCTATGCTTATAAGAAAATATTTCCTAAGTTAGGGTTTAGGAATTTCTGAAAATGGAAGATGATTGAGATGGAGAAGATGAATAGGATACTTACCTAAGCTTCTCTTTGATTTTGGAGCTAGAACTTGAATTTGCAAAAGAAACTAGGGCTTAGGAATTTTAATTTCCAATCTTTCCTCCCATTATTCTCTTGAGATTGAGAGTGTTAGGAAATGAGAATGAATGAAGAGGAGAGGGGGTCGAGCTAGGGTCTTATGTTAGGTTATTGGGCTGAAACCCAAACCCAAAGCCCTAAATGAAAATGTCGAAATTCTAGCTAACTCCAAACATATCGATGTTTATACTCAAAAAGGTTGCAAACGACATTTTGAACTCAATGGAAGTGGTCTCGAATCGACTGTTTGCAAAAAAGTAGCATTTCGGACTTTAATCCGACTAACGATGCTATATTTAAATAAAATATTTAAATATACAATCGTAAACTATGCGGGTTGTTACGGACTCCCCTCTTAAAGAAATTGCGTCCTCGCAATATTTAAGAAGAAAAAAAAGAAGTAACAACCATAAAAGCATATCAACACAAAAGAAATTTGAAATAAGAAGTTCATCCTAAAGAGCACGAGAGAGTATGTTGCTTATAAGTTAAATTAGGTGAAAAATCAATTTCTTCTATAACACTAGGCTCGAGGATAGAATCAGAATCCCTAAGGCATTTCCGTAATTGAGAGACATGGAAAAATATCATGAATAGCAGAAAATCGAGCCGGTGAAATGACGAAATTCAATAACGGTATGCCCGAATAATTCGGAAAACGATGTAGTATAATAACAGTACGTCCGATGTACCCTAAACTCAAATAAATTGGACAACGACGTAGTACAATAACGGTACATCAGATGAACCTGTCAAAAAGATCATTCCATTTGGGCATCATCAAAGAAACAACCATTTGTTGTTTACGACTAAGGGCATTGGCAAAACGATTTCTGTAATAACCCAGATTTTTCGGACATTGTAACTGATAATATAATTAGGTTAATAAAATAATATACTAAAATTTTAAATTGAACGAATGAATCTGATCAAATAAATATTTATATTTGTAATTGTGTTGTATCTATACATAGATAGAATTATTATATACAAATTGAAATTGTATTTGTTTAAATTAATTTGAGGGTTAAATCTGAATTTGGGTATTTATATTGAAATTCAAAGGATAGTTATATATATATATATATCTTAAATCATACTTTGGTTTTAAAATGTATTTTTATTGGATTTTATTAAGAATACAAATTATTTTATAGTAGTTTCTTTAAAAAAAAGAGAAGAATTTATATATTAAATATTAACTAACAAATTAATTAGGTATGACAATTCTATTAACATTTAAATTAGAAACACAAATTACTTTACAAAGACATGTGTTGATTTCTTAAAGCATCATCTAACAAATGTTAAATGATAAACACCCCAAATTAACAATTGTTAAAATTAAGGACATGTGTCATTTTAAAAAAGAAATATAACTTTAATTTTCTCTATTTTAATAAACCACATGTTTATATATATAAACCCCTTTATTTCTCAACTCCATTTTCTTTCTATTTCTCTAAATCTAAAGCCAAGAAGAAAATTAAAATAAATCCCTCAAACTAAAATCTGAAAACAGCTCCAATAAAACCCAATTCATAAAGTCGAATTCCTACAATCTTTTCAATCTGTAGCATGCAAACAGATCTGTTCTAAAAACTGCATATTCAATCAAGGCCTGCATTTCTTAGCATCTGGACTTTTCAAAGCATCTGCATTTTTCAAAAATCTGGAAAATAAAGCAAGCAACTTGCATTTCTTTTTAAATCTGGAAGCAAGGGCCTGCATGCAACAAATAAAATCAGAAAAAAAGCTCAAGTTTTTAAAAGCATCAATCAATTTGAAGCTCTGTTCTTCATCATCTTTTAAGGTGAGTAAACTTACATTTTTTTTAAAATATATATATATAAGTTTAATCTGGATACCATTTTGATGTGTGCATGAAGATCATATTAGCATGAATGCTTGATTGAAATTAATGCATGTATGTATATAAGTGTTATTGCTGTGAATTGCCTGCATATACATATACAAATATAAGTTCTGCTGTGTTTACAGGGTTTGATACCTAAATAAATTCAACTTTTAGTTATTGAATCATTGATAGCATTTGACCTGCAAATGAAAAGTGATTGAAGTCATGCAATGTCACTACTAAAAGAAATTCCAGGAATTTATATTTAATATTGCATGGAAATTTTATAAATAACAATATTATATATATATTGGGTCAAAAATTTATAAATTCAATTTTAAAATCGAATTGCATGATTGAATTCGTTGTTGGAAATTATGAATTTTAATGTGTATATTACGATTTTTTGTTTGATAATTGTTGGGAATTATCGAGTTGAACGTTTGGGCCATTTTGGTGGATTGTCGACGATTGACGGCAATGGAAGGGATCGGGTTTGCTTGTTGCTGTGTGCACGTATGATAGGGGGTTCTCGCTTTGCGTTAGGTGGCGAATGGGAGACTCTTACCCCTACATGTCCCGGGAGGTAGTATAAGGCCTTTTCGGGTTGGTTTGCTAGGTGCTTATAGTCGAGAGGCTGGACGTAAAAGCGAATTCGAGGTGCCACTGTAGGCCACGGCGGTTATTAGCCGCTGTTGATGGTTGCAAAGCCTAGACCGCTACATTTTGGTATCAGAGCTGAAGGTTAAGCGAGAACCTTAGCTCTGTAGGGATTACTCATTAAGGATAGGGTAAGTGTTACCCTAGGATGAGTTGAGTGTATATAAATATGAGAGAGCGTACTTGTTATTTTCTTATATAAAGATTTTTAAATGATTTCAAAAGTAAATGAATCTTATATAAGAAATAGATTATCTATTATATTAAGGAAATTGGTTGTAGTATTAATTAAATTAAAAGTAATAGTAAGAATTAAGTGGTAATATAATTACAACCAAATTGAAATTAAATTAAAGACAAGTTTGAAATGGATTCGAACTAAAATTTAAATCTTGAAATTGGAAAAGTATTTCAAAATAAGATGAATCAGAATTGGTTTCAAAACCAGGAAATTGAATGGTTATTGTATTTAATAATGAGATGATTGTTTTAAACAAAAAAATGTTTTAAGGAAATAACATTTTGATGAGAATAAATTGTAAATGTGAAAGGATAATAATTGGAAATGGTAAATAAAGAGGGAATTACTTAATGAAGGTAATTAAGAAATAAGTTAATTACTGAATGTGATTAATTAATAATAACAAATAATATTATTTAATGCATTTGAATAAAATGGTCCTATTTCAAACAAGAGTTGTTTGAAAATTTAAAAGAAATTTGTTTTGAATTAAAAACCAAAGATGGTCTGAAATAAACTCTAAATGGTGAGTTTTAAAATTGGAATAGGATGTGATACCCAAGGTGATAAGTTTTTGAACTTAATAAGTGGGAAGATTATTTTTGAGAAGTTTAAAATTTGAAATGGAAGTTCAAATTAGGTAAGGATGACTGGATTAAGTGAATTGAGTTTAACTTGGGAAAAAGTTAAATAAGTTGGAATGATAAACATGATTGGGAAATTTCAAGATGGAATTGGAATTTTGTTTGGGGAGTTAAATGGTTAATCTGAATTGGGAGTTTGTGTGATCTCAGAATGGGTTTGAGATTTGGAAATTGTAAACTGATGGATGCTTTAAGATGAATTAGATGATATCATCCTATTGTTGTTAAAAATCTTTAAGTTGTGAATTGGATTTGTTTGAATGAATGAGAAATGGAGTATGGTAATCCATTGTTGAGATAAAAAGGTAAATTGATTTAAAGGAATTAAATCAACATTTGAAGTATTAACTCGAATTTATATAATTCGAGATGGTTTAAAATTTGAAATTTGAATTAGTTCAAATTGAATTTGATTTGAAGTAATTGAAAGTGTGATTGAAGATGTATGAGTATAAGATTCAAATGGAAAATTTGAATTGGATTAATTTGCAACGATTTGAAATTGAAATGGATTTAATTTGAAATTTGTCCAAATTTATTGGAATAATTTGGAATTATAATTAAAGTTAAATAATTTTAAATTCAAATGGAATTTGAATTGAAATTGAAAAGAAATCAAGAATAATTCAACTTGATTTGGAAATAGAGTTTGAAATTGGGTTAATTCAAACTGGAGTTGAAATAGATTGGAATTGAAGCGGGTTCAATTGAAATAATATAAGTCCAAAGTGATTGGAATAACTTGGGATTGTAATTAAAGTTGAATATATTTAAAATCAAATGGAATTTGATTTAAATTTGAAAAGGAATTGAGAATTAATTCAGCTTGAATTGGGAATAAATCAAGTCCAATGGAAATTGGAGTTATTTAAAATTTGAATTGGGTCAATTTAAATGATAAAGGAAATTTAAATTGAATTGATGAGAATAGAGATTGGAAAGTGAACAGTTTTGACTCTGGACTATTTTTAATATAAATTATTTTAATCTAAAACTATTTTCAAAACTATTTATTATGTATACAACTTTTCTTTTAAAAGCCAAACTATCATATATTTGTTTACAATTATTTTTGAAACTGTTTAACAATTTTCAAAACTGTTTTTATAAACCAATTACTATATTTCAACTATTTTACAAAATTAATTACTATCTTAATATTATTTTGCAATTATCTAAAATTTCTATAATTATTTTAACTATTTTCTAACTATTTTACACTTATTTTACAAACTAGTAATTGTTTTCCAACTACTTATCTAATTTTAAGTTATTTTCTAAATAAACTGGTCGGAGTTCAAACTGTTATTGGTTAAATACCCAATCGAGATAAGAATAGAGGTGATAATCCAAATGGATTGAAGCAGTTGTGAGTAAGTGAATAAAAATTTAAGTGAATGTGAATAAAAATGAAATTGATTTGGCTAATAACCAATAAAGATAAATACGTAAGGGTGTACGTATGTTATTCTATTCGCTTAGTGATTTGATCCAGATTCGAGCACAGAATTTCGAGATAGTTATATCGATCCGAGTGTGATCACTCGATTTCCGATGGCGAACCTGGATATGGATTGTTGATTGGTTCTGGATATTCTCTATCATAGTTATGACTATGCAAGGAGAATGACGGTTTCTGATCAAGAAACCAGATCTGAGTCCGCACTAGGAAGTCGAGTGGACGATACTAGTTCAGAAGTGAAATTGTGTGATCGAGTGAGCGATCAGATTGGTATAGCGTACGAATGATATGTGTATATCGTACGGATTTGAATGAAAACGATATTGAAAGAAGTAATCAAATTTGAATATTTGATTTTGAGTAAACAAAGTTAAAAATCTTTGTTTTATAAAATGATACTCCCCTTGTTGAATCTATTGCCAGAAGAAAAGGATTTTGAAGGTGTTTTGAAATATAAAAAGGAGTTTTATACCAGTTTGAAATGATCAAAAGTTTTAAAAGATTTTATATATCTGAATATATATAAAGGATCATATGAGGATTTTGGAAAAAAGGTTTTGGGAACCTATGGATTTGGAAAGGTTTTTGATTTTTGGGTAAAATCAATATTATATTTGGAAAGCCTAGTTTGAGAATTATCGTTTTGGGATAATCGATTTTGTGTAAAGGAGCTTTGTATGATATCATACTAGGTGTATGATTTGAAGATACTATATATGTATAGTATAAAATGTTTTGATGATGGCTCTGGGGAAAAAGGCGCTCCCTTGGAATGAACTTCTCAGGAGTACCATTGGGTGGTGCTGCCTTGAGCCCCAGGGGGGGGGGTTCTAAAGTTGATACTGTGAGGAGTCCGGACGAAACTAGTTCCTGGGGATATGAGTAGAGTATACCATAGCAAAAGTCGGGTGTGTCGCTGAGAGCCAAGGTCTACGTTTGATTTTATATCGGTAAACCGCGATCTATGGTATAACATAGCAAAAATCGTGTGTGCCGCTGAGAGCCAACAGTCTGCGTTTGATTTTATATCGGCAGACTGCGACCTATGTTGGAGTGGAGAAGTTTCATTTGGACAGCGAAAATCAGAGGGCCGCTGAGAGCCTGCAGTTACATGGACTTTTGCTGTGACGGCAACGTAACCTTGGGTGTAACTGTGATCTGTTGTGTAGGGATCCATGGCGTAATCGAGAGGCCGCTGAGAGCCTGCAGTTACATGGACTTTTGTTGCGACGGCAACGTAACCCTGGAATGTAACTGTGACCATGGATGGGGGTGATGATTTCCAGAGCATTCTCACCAAAAATATATCCTTTATTTTCAAAAACTGTTTTCTATATTTTCAATAAAATTATTTTCAAAATATTTTCACTGGATGTTGAAAAGGAGTCTGCTAAGTATTTATAGATTTTCAGTCGTACGCCTGATCAACATATGACCGAATTTCTATGAGAACGAGGATGGACTTGTTGAGACATCGAGTTATAAAAAGTATTTTTATAAAAACTATTTTATAATATAAGATATATTTTAAAGGTGTTTGAAAAATGATCAAAGAATATTTTAACTGGTTTTAAATTTTAATAAATTCCGGCTTCGTTCCTTTTCGAGGACGAAAAGATTCTAAGGGGGGAGGAATGTAATAACCCAGATTTTTCGGACATTGTAACTGATAATATAATTAGGTTAATAAAATAATATACTGAAATTTTAAATTGAATGAATGAATCTGATCAAATAAATATTTATAATTGTAATTGTGTTGTATCTATACATAGATAGAATTATTATATACAAATTGAAATTGTATTTGTTTAAATTAATTTGAGGGTTAAATCTGAATTTGGGTATTTATATTGAAATTCAAAGGATAGTTATATATATATATATATATCTTAAATCATACTTTGGTTTTAAAATGTATTTTTATTGGATTTTATTAAGAATATAAATTGTTTTATAGTAGTTTCTTTAAAAAAAAAAGAGAAGAATTTATATATTAAATATTAACTAACAAATTAATTAGGCATGACAATGCTATTAACATTTAAATTAGAAACACAAGTTACTTTACAAAGACATGTGTTGATTTCTTAAAGCATCATCTAACAAATGTTAAATGATAAACACCCCAAATTGACAATTGTTAAAATTAAGGACATGTGCCATTTTAAAAAAGAAAATATAACTTTAATTTTCTCTATTTTAATAAACCACATGTTTATATATATAAACCCCTTTATTTCACAACTCCATTTTCTTTTCTATTTCTCTAAATCTAAAGTCAAGAAGAAAATTAGAATAAATTCCCTCAAACTAAAATATGAAAACAGCTCCAATAAAACCCAATTCATAAAGTCGAATTCCTACAATCTTTTTAATATGTAGCATGCAAACAGATCTGTTCTAAAAACTGCATATTCAATCAAGGCCTGCATTTCTTAGCATCTGGACTTTTCAAAACATCTGCATTTTTCAAAAATCTGGAAAATAAAGCAAGCAACTTGCATTTCTTTTTAAATCTGGAAGCAAGGGCCTGCATGCAACAAATAAAATCAGAAAAAAGCTCAAGTTTTTAAAAGCATCAATCAATTTGAAGCTCTGTTCTTCATCATCTTTTAAGGTGAGTAAACTTACATTTTTTTTAAATATATATATATATATATATATATATATATATATATATATATAAGTTTAATCTGGATACCATTTTGATGTGTGCATGAAGATCATATTAGCATGAATGCTTGATTGAAATTAATGCATGTATGTATATAAGTGTTATTGCTGTGAATTGCCTGCATATACATATACAAATATAAGTTCTACTGTGTTTACAGGGTTTGATACCTAAATAAATTCAATTTTTCATTATTGAATCATTGATAGCCTTTGACCTGCAAATGAAAAGTGATTGAAGTCATGCAATGTCACTACTAAAAGAAATTCCAGGAATTTATATTTAATATTGCATGGAAATTTTATAAATAACAATATTATATATATATTGGGTCAAAAATTTATAAATTCAATTTTAAAATCGAATTGCATGATTGAATTCGTTGTTGGAAATTATGAATTTTAGTGTGTATATTACGATTTTTAGTTTGATAATTGTTGGGAATTATCGAGTTGAACGTTTGGGCCATTTTGGTGGATTGTCGACGATTGATGGCAATGGAAGGGACGATATTTAGGGTGGAAGTGGTTGAGATGTTGTCAATCACTGGAAAAATGCTTGGGTAATTTATCGATGGCCATGGTGGCCAGAGTTCATCGAAGTAGGGTTTAGTGATGTATTAGTATCGACAAGGAATTTTTGGCGATTGCGCCATGGATAGGGTACCGGAAATGATCGCGTTAGTGGAAATTGTTCGTCGTGGCATGGCATTGATTCAGGTTGGACGACGGGGTTTGTAGGAGGGGAAAACGACGGTGATATGAGATTTTTCGACAATGGGTTTGGGTTCCAGTTGGGTCTCTGTGATCGATTTTTGTTTTGACGACGGAATTGTTGAACTGAGGCTTTAGGGAGGATGGTGAAGTCAAGATCGACATGTTGGAGGCTGGGAAGTTGGTCGGCGTCGCACGGTTCACCGTGCACCGTGCACGCATACCTGGTTATGTCAGGGAAGAGTGAGTTGGAAGAGAGAGGCCGTTTACTCGGGTCAAGACTCGTGTTCCTTGCGAGATGTCTCGAAGAAGAAGACGCGGTAATATTCCTGTGTTGAACTTGAGAAGATTTGTGAGATTGCTCGAAGATGTTGGGCAGATTATTCGGGGAGATTGGGCATTGAACTCGAAGCAGATGTGGGTTGTTGGGTATTCTTTTGTTTACAGGTTTTCAAGTAGACCCGTGCCGTGTGTTTGGAAATTTTAAAACCAGAAGTTTTAAACGTAAAGAAAATTTTAAACCTAGATTTAAATCTAAGTTTGAAAATTTTAAAAATTCAAATTAGTTTTAAATCTCAGTTTTTAAAAAAATAAATAAATTATTTAATTAATTTGGAAGATTCAAACTAAAGGTAAATTGAAATTATTGAAATTTTGAAATGAACTTAGTTTCAAACTCTTATGAAATTTCATTTCTAAGACAAGCACTTGTTTGTCTTATAATTTTAAAGGGGTTTTAAATTATTTAAAACTTTGCTTATGTTTAAATGATATTCATTTTAAATTTTATATTTGAAATGAAATTTCAAAGAAATTCAAAAGTAATTTGTTTGCAAATAAATTTGTTATTATCAATTTAAACATAACTAGGGAATGTTTATCTTAGAATTTGGTGAAGATTTAATGTTTTGAAATTAATTTAATTTATGAAATAATTAAGGAATAACTAGTTATTTATTTAATTAATTGATTAAGGTTTAATAAGTGTTGATTAAGGGTTAATCAATTTGAAATTTAAGATCATTAATTAGATTATTAATTATTGATTAAAGATTCCTTAATTAAGCAATTAATTTATAATCCAGGTTAATTAATTAAATAATTAGTCTTTAGTTAATAGATAATCAAAGATAATTTAATTATGTGATTAATAATGGTTAATCTAAATTAACTACTTAATGGAAGTAATTTAGAAATTAATTACTTAATGTAATTAATGGAGTTTAATGTGATTGGTTTAAATTAATTAATTAAGTTAATTAATTTTAATCACTTGATGATTTGATAATAATTACTTAATGTAACTGATTAAGTACAATTACTTAGTGGTAATTAATGATAATTACTGAATGTAAATAGTGGAAGAATGGAATTGTGAAGTAATTTGGATCAAATTATTTCATATAATTAATCAAGGGATTAATTAGAGATAATTAAGGAGCAATTAATTTATTTAATGAAGTAATTAATGGTAGTTAATTACTGATGTTATTAATCAAGGGCGATTAATATTTATAGTTAGCAATTTATTAATGAAATAATTAAAGGTTAATTACCGTATTGGGTTAAGGATAATTGATTTATGAAATTAATTAAGGGTTAATTACATAAAAGTAATTAAAGGATAAATAGAACGATGTTGGAAGTCTTTGATTAATTGTTTTTCCTAACATGTGGATTGTAATGCTATGTGATAAGATATGTTGATTTAAACTGTGATGATGTGGTTATCTATTGTTGATGAGTTAGGTGACACCCTGCATTTAAATTGAGTTGCATTTCACTTGAATAATAAGTTAAGATGATATAGATTTCAAAGAGACCGGAGTCGGGTATTTGTAAATACCCGAAACCACTTCGATTCTTTATAAATTGATATGAGGAATAAATAATGCTGATATGGAATGATTTTAGTAAATTGTACCATTTAATCTAAGTATAGGTACTTAGAAATTGGTGAGTGAAATAAATGATGTTGATGACAATTTGTGAAATTGTAATTGATACATGTTACCCGGGTTATATATAAATTGTATGCTTTTGAAATTTATGTTAGATGGGTTTACTCACGCTGGTTTCCAGCCTGACCCGGGTGTTACTTTGATGTAATACTCGGGTCAGACCGAGTATTACAGATTTCCAGGTAAGGACGTTCTGGAGCTCAGGAAGGCGAGCTGGATGGCTGGAACGTATGGAGAGTACCCGCTGTGATATAAAGTTATATCTATGACATGTTGTTTTATAACTGTCCTGTATTGTGTAAAAGTTATAACTCTGATATATGAAAATGTAAATGTACAGAATACAGTTCTTTTTGTAAACTGTTATTATGTGATATTATATTTTATCCGCTGCGAATGTGAGGTTTTCTGTGTCTTGTTTCTGTTTCCTTTTCTTTTATCTCTTCTTCTTTTCTAACTATCTGAAAATTTCGAGATCGAAATTTCCGGGTCGTTACGATTTCCCTTTCCAAAGTGTAAGGAATATCAAGATCAAAGGATGCAAGAAAGTCCAGCCAACGATGTGGATGCAAATTAAGTTCCTTTTGAGAAAATAAATACTCCAAAGATTTACATTCGGTGTAGAGAATAAATTTCTCTCCCAAAAATAATGATGCCAATTCTAAAAGTGAAAACAATAGCCGCGAACACTAGATCATGAGTGGCATACCTAGTCTCGATAAGCTTTAATTGTATAGAAGCAAAAATGATAGAACGTTCTCTTTTGCAAGAGAACTGCACCCAAACCAATACGACTAGCAACTTTACAAACAGTGAAGTCTTGGTTCCCTTCGGGAATCACAAGAATAGGAGTATCGAAAAAGAGTTCTTTTAATCGATCTTCTTTCTCGAAAAGCTAAGACTTTCAAAATTACAATTAACTTTATGTATTCATTTTTTATAGAAAATTTACTTACTCCAAGTCAATTTACTGTGTCAGCTTGTCTCATTAAAGCATTTAGGAGATTCCTATCGATAACGTTGATCAAACGCATTGACTAGAATTCTTAAAGCATTCAATGGGAAAAACAATACAAAATCATCTTCTTTATGATAAAAGTATTCCTTAAAAACTTTACGAATATTGTAACGACCCGCAAATCCGTACCCCTTGAGTCAACACTATTCTACAACAATCAACTCAAGTTGCACAGAAATACGAACCATTTGGGTTTAAGAAGAAGAGGTAGAAGAAGAGAAAACAAAATCAACATCAGAATCTAACCATCGCAGCGGAGTAAAATATAATAGATAATAAATTCTCTTTACTCAAAATCAAATATATCTGTTTACATACATTACATCATCAGAGTACATCAGTCACAGCTCACATCGATGTCATACAATGGATACACAACAACTCAACACAGCGGAAATATATATATATATATATATATATATATAAGTACGAGAATACGTATCGTCATCCAGCTCGTCTCCTGAGCTCCACAGCATCATATCCTGTATTCTATAATACTCGGTCTGACGTGAGCATTACAGTTAAATAACACCCGAGTCAGTCTGGATTACCAGCGTGAGAAAATCACACCCAATTGATTATTAAAGTTTCAAAAATTCTTTGAAAACAAAAGCATCTCGTAAGACCACGCCACAAATAAACATGTCGGGTTTTTACCTTACGATAGCTAAAACAATTTTTATAGAAATCCTCTGATATTATAATAGGGTCTATATACAAATACTTATAAAATAGCCGAAATTGTTACATTCATTAAATTCCAGCTACTAGCCACCAAAGTGGGTAATACAAACAAAACTCGTACAAGGCTCGTAGGGAGAATGGATTTCCAACAATGACTAGGCACTGGGGTACCACCTATCACAGTACGGGGCCTAGATCACCGTACCGAGGATTACTCCCTTCATCCCTTGCAACACAAGGCCGGAACCATTCCTTACTGAACAGTCCCGAACAAGATAAACCCCGTGGTTGGCGCGACCAACCACCCACTAAGCCGAAATATATAAAAAGGGACATCTAGACAGGGGAAATATCTTGTCCTGCTTGGGCATGACCCACCTAAACTTGCTGCATATCCCCTGATTTTCAGTCATTCCCGGTTGATGAGGCTTGAGGCTAAGCGTTACCTTTTAGAACGTTTTCACTTAGAATGCCCATCGTCCACCTGACGACGTTTCACAAGCATTCATCCATACAAGTCCGTTCCGGGTTCGAACGGAACCGAAGGCACTATTCCTACTACATCCGTTTTGGAAATATCCTCAGGATTAGTAGCGACTAGCCCTTGCACTTCACTGCTCCATCTTCGACTCCGAACACGTTTTTCGCACGAAACGTACAAACCGGATCGAAGTGGTTTTCGAGAAATAAATCTCGATCCCGGTCTCTTCGAAACGATCAACGCAGTTGGCCAATATTGATAGTCGGTTATTTAACCATCAATTAACATTCACAAACATCCATCAAACAATAAATATTTTTCCAAATTATTTATTTATCTCAAAATATCTTCACAAGATATATTTTCACCTTTCAAACCCCTTTTTGAAAGCAGTTTCAAATTTATCTTCCTTTTCAGAATAAACTTTCCCAAATATTTTCTATCTCCATTGAAATCACCAAGTACAAAACTAGAATTTAAAATAATTTAAAACACTTTACTTTGAAATATATTTTAAAACATTTAAATTAAAGCTATTTTAATAATTTGTTAAAAATACATACTATATAAATATTTGAAATAAAGTTACTTAGTAAATATAAAACAAGATTTTTTCTTTTAAAAACAAAATACTAAGTTACTTCTTAATAATTACTACTAAAATAGATTAAAGGAAAATCTTACTTGAGACTTTAAATATTAGAAATAATAAATTTTACAAAACTTACTTTCCTTAAAAACAATTTTAAAACATTTAATTTACATTTAAAAATTTACTTTTAAGAAAAACATGTACTTGGCTATCCGGAGAAACTCCAACTTCACTCACTTAAATCAATTTTTCCCAAATTGATTTCCAATTTACTTTATTGAAATAAATTTCTTTACTTCCTTAATTCATTATAAAATTCATTAATTAAGACTTATTATTAATGTTATTATTTCCCGTTTGTTTTAAACTTTTTAAGTGAAATATCCGAATTTCAGTTTTTCCCAACTTCTTCTGTATTCCTTTTAATAATTTAAATCTTAAATTTTAAATAAATGTTTTATTCTTTTAATTAATATCACTGAAGATTAAAATTCATTAACTCTTTCTTTCTTCAAATTTCCATTCTATACTCAATATTTATTTATTAGAATTTTAAAGTCACTTTATTTCTTTCCAATTCATTTAAAAATTTAATTCAAATTTCTATAATCATTCTACTTACAATTTCACTTCTTTTATTATCTTACAAAAATCCAATATATATATTTTTGGTAATTCATCATACCCAAATATATTCAATCGAACCATAGCATTCAATATTCCAATAAAGATCATCATAGAATATCAAATAAATCACAATAGAGGGTATTAAATAATTTAAATAAATATTGAGTGGTCCAGTTGGATCCCTCCAACCTGTTTTCCCTGCATCTACAGATGTTAGCACAACATAATATACCAATTCCAGAATATATCATGCCATAGCACATCAATCAATCAATTTCAACCATTCAACAATGATTTAAATTTAATCATTTAAATTTAAATTTAAATAAACTGAGTGAGATTAATTCACCTTTGCTTTTTATTTGCAATCCACCTCAATATTGCCTTGGTTCTCTCGATGTTTAACCTTATACAAACCAATTTACGACTTATTAATATTGGAAATATAAATCGAACCCTTAATCACCATTCAATTTAATTCTGAACTAATTTTCTTTTATTAAATCTTTTAGTAGCAAAAATGGTTTAAATAGGTCGATTTACACAATTTAATTCCTATAATATGTTATTGTCAAATAAATCAGTGAAATTATATTTATTTTACTTATGAACTATACATTAGAGAAATACCCTATATAGATACTAAATTTAAATAAAACAAATTTTATTTTCCTAACCAAGATACATGTATTACATTAAAAAGAAACTGATCTATTATTATATGTTCTTTTTTTTTATCTGCGTACATACAAATCCATATATATTAGGTTTAATTAAATAAAACTGATTGATACCTTACTGCTTGATGAAATCGTGAGGCCCAAACTCCACGCACGCATCTCTAGCGCACCTATCTCCACTGAATCGAACACCCCACGCGAGCCCTAAGTTTACCACGACGTCGCCATAAATCGATATGACAGGCCCTCCCACCCTGTCGACGACGAAGCTTCCCATCATGTTATGAGTACGATACGCGAGTTTATTCTCTTCCGGTCGAGAGCATTTGAGGTTCGATTGAAAGTCGAAGAGAGAGAGAGGAGCGATTCGAATTGGTTGAGGCATTTCTTCGGCCATTAAGGAGGACAAACTCGAGATTTGTTTTGAGATCTCGATTCTTTTTCTTCAAACGAACGATTTGAGGAAGAGGGAATTCAAGATCCCCCATTTTGTTCAATTCCGCCATTACTTTGATTACGAACGAATTCAATTTGAATTTGTGTTTTGCCATTTTGTTTTTCGGTCGATTTAAAAAAAAAGAAAAAGAGGGATGCTCGAACAAACATGAGGAGAAATCGGGGTTTCGTTGCTGGAGAGGAAGACACGGTTTTGATTTAAGGAAAGGAAGAATGTCTCGCTCGAACACGAGAGCAACATTTTATTCGGCCATTATCTTGGATTCGAAACGAAAAAGGAAAGAGAGGCTTCGTTTGAATTTGGAGAAGAACAAGGGTGCGAGACGTGAATAAGAGGGCTCGGCTGATTCAAGATTTGGGTTTTTTTTTTCATAGAACGAGAATTGATTCAGGAACGAAAGAGCTTAAGGATCGGCTTCGGTTCAAAGACGAAAGTGAGAGAGAAAATTTATAAAACGTGGCTAAAGCTTCCCCTTGAAGCTTCTCTTATATTATTTTTTATTCCATTTAAACAATTAAATTTCAAAACTGACCAATTCAATGTCAGATTCCATTTTAACACTTCTATTATATTCAATGTTATCAATATAAATTTTATAAGCTTTCAAATTATATTTTAACAGGCTTAGAATTCCAGATTTAGCATTTTACTCAACTACAAATTATTTAATTCAATAATTATGTATCAAATCAATTGTGATATTCGTAATTCAAGTTAAAAATTATTCTATTGAATATTTAAAATCAATTAAATGTTCCAATTTTAAATGCTTGAAAATTCCGGATCGTCACATTCCTCCCCCCTTAAAAGAATTTCGTCCCCGAAATTACTAGTTAGGAAGAATGATCTATATCCCATTAACTATCTTCTCAACTCCAAATAGTTTTTATCAATTTACTAATAAATCTTTTTATCAATGATACACTAATCCCTTTCTTAACCTTTCAACTTAATCATAAGTCCCAAACCATATCACCTACTTATCAATTCAAATTGAAACTTAAATTCAAAATTTTAAGTTATCAAAATTTTTTCAAAATTTTCTAACTCTCTAAATTTCCAAAAATTTTCCGCAACGTCTCCTTTGCGCGGCTAGCTCGGTACTACTAAAAAATGGCTCTACGGCCTCCCAAATCCAAAAGAAAACAAAAAGCCAAGTGGCTCAATCCAAATCCAAATCCCAATCAATTTTCATACCAAATTTAAATACATACCTTTTGTCGGGCAATTCCAATTTATCTTCTGAAATCAAAATCAATTCTCTTTTCACTTTATATTACCTGCATATCCGACTAAGCAGTAATATCCAAGCACAACATTTCAAAACATTTTATTGACTTCCTTACCAATATCAATATCTATTTATCCAAATATTAACTTGGAATATATTTATATTATCAATTTCCAATTCAGAATTCACTATTCCTTTCTTAAGTTTAGTATAAGTATTTAATATGCTTTTATATTCATTATCACCTTACCACTTCAGTTTATATCATTTCTATTCAAATTAATTCTTTCATTTATATGAATTCAATTTATCTCTAACTTGAAACATTTGAATTTTATTTTTCATTTATTACTAATTCATGTCATTACTTTAGTTATTTTCATTTACTAATTAATTTCAATTTCTAGTTTGAAAATGTTTTGCTGTTAACTAAATTTTCCAAAAATCTTCAAAAAATTTCTAACTCCCAAAATTTCTGAAATTTTTTGGCAGAGTCTCCTTTGTACGGAGGAGCTTTTGCAATTTGACAAAAGAGATAAATATATATACATCGACCCACACGGTCGGAAAAACCAAAAACAGTTCATATTTCCTATTTTTATTGCGTAGGCGTACCTTATTTAGCATTTTAAGCAAGCGGCTTATTATTTTTAGCAAATAGACCAACCCAAATCCAGCCATACGGCTTCCAGGTACCTGTACTTACTTAATTTAAACATGTAAGTGTCGAATATATGCAGTTTAACTATATTTCACTTAGTTGCAATGGTTAAAACATAAGAATTCCAAAGAAATGCACATGCAACATTTTCCGTAAGCAACTGATCAAATTCTCATACTAATTCCACTGTTCCAATTAATTTATAACCATTTTCATTCAATTTGAATGGTTTAGAACTCAATTGCTTACTTTTAATTTATTCTTAAGCAGGCTGAACTCATATTTAATTCAATTGCTTTCAAAATCAATTTATTTTACTTCTATCAACTCATAGAATTTTAATTACTTCCATTTACATCCAATGATAATTTATTCTATGCAATTTGACAAGATTTATGTGAATAAATAAGTATTTATGTTTATAACCAATTTAAATTGACTCCAACTCAATTTATACTTAATTCTATTCCATTTCGGATTTATTCACAATCCATATATTCTCAGTTTCATTGCATTTTAATTTTATTAACCAAAATTAGTTCATTCAAAACTATTAACAAATTAGGTATATCTTCATTACTAATTAAATTTTCCTTCTTATTTTAATCCATCCTCACTCATTTATTTAGCTCAACACATTCCATTTCCTTATTGTCCCTAATTATTTCAATTCCGTAACAATTTAAATGGTTTACTATTATTTATTTAAGAATTTCATTTCATTAAATTATCGGCAACTCACCGTATTTTATTTCAATTTGAATTTATTTTCACTTGATTTAAATCCTACCCGATATCATTAAACTTAATTCAAGTTGATTTAATTTCAACTCTCTTCCATCTATTCCGCTTAAGTCGATTTACTTAAACTCATTGTGATTTCACCAACCAATTTTACTCTATTATACTCAACTTAACATAATTGATTCCAAGGACATATCCAATTTATTTCCCTTATTGGATTTCATTTACATATTCAAACCATTACTATTTTAATCCATTTACATTTTTATTTGATATATTTCAATTATACTTAATTTGTTAACACTTCACAACGAATTTTAATTAATAACTCAAGTTCTGAATTCATTATCCATTTTCAATTTACCCCCAAAGTTCATGAACTCACAATTCATTTACATTTACTTCATCGACAATTTAAGTCGGATTTAATTTATAACTCGAGTTTTATTTTCAACCTCCATTATTAACTCACAATTCAGCTTTATCCTCTATTTATTTAATTAATTGCAAGACCACTTTCAATTATATTTTCTTCACTAGTGACTCAAGTCGAATTTGATTTATAACTTGAGTTTTATTTCCAAACTTCATCATAAACTCACCATTCAATTACATTAACTAATTTATTATCCAATTAATCCTTCCCTTGGACAAAATTCACCACTTGATTTTTAACCTCAAAATCTCTTCATTTAATTTCTTAAGTTTAAATTTATTTTATAATTCAAGTTTTGATTTTCTTCTCATTTTTCAATTCATCAAAATATTGATTTTGGGCTTTGTATTCCATTTTCAATTTAATAAGTCACAACTTATCATTTTATACAATTCTATTTCATTATAAGCCTGAATATATTCACCTTTTATTTTTAACTCAAGCCTTCTATTTATTTATAGCCCAAGCATATTTTATTTCCATGGATTTTAATTCTTTTATAAGTTATTCTGATTTATTTATTTCAATCCAATCCTTATTCAATTTATTTTCCATTTATTCAGGTAAGAATTTAATTCCATTTAATAACTTAATTGAATTTTTATTCCAATTAAATTTTATTTTAACTCAGTTTTATTTAACTCAGTTCGATTTTAACTTAATTCAAATACAACTGGATATTATTTTCAGCTTATTCAGTTTATTTTAATCCAGTTAGATTTTATTTTCCAATCTAAATTAATTTCATTTTTAAATTTTCTCTTTAAATTTATATTCCAACATTCAAAGCTTATATTTCCTTCCCGATTTAAAAATCATCTCAATTTATAAGCTTACAACCTATCTCCTCAGAATTTTTAAACATCGGCTTTGGTTTCAAATTATTTTGAAATCTCCAACATTTCAAAATCACACTTCTCAAATATTTAAACCAATCCTGGTTTTATTCCCAACAAATTCCCTTTGAAATTTTTCAAACACAAACTAGTTCTTCTGATCAAATCAATTTGGCAGCAATCCATCACTTAGAAATTCGAAAATGAATACTGATGATGCGACCGTCATCATCAGAATTATTTTCCAATAATCCAAGTGATTTTCAATGCTATATCACTTTCAAAATCCCTTTAAAACAATTTTGCTATTATTTATTTTCAAAATACTTCCAAAATCTCCAGGATTTAAATTTTCCAATCCTGCTTAAATCAAATTCTAACTATATTTCATTTGTACACTTTATGCTTTTGCTAATTCTCATTTTATTGTATTTCGATTTATAATTTACATTTATAATTCACATTTATAAATTTCATTCTATAATGAATTTATTCCTTTAAATTTTAATTATATTTCAATTTCTAGTTAAATTTTCACTTAACAATGATAATATTTTAATATTATCATTCCTAACATCCAAGCAACCATATATTAACTACATAGTTTTCAAAAACTATTCTTTATATCAAGATATGTTTTTGGGTAAAATTATTTCATTTACCCATATTTAAAACAATACCGTGTCGATTGCTCTATTCAAGTGTTTAGAAACCCCTTCAATACAGTTGCGCAGACTGTGTCGATGAAGGTTCATATGCCACTCAATAGACCAATCAACACATTATTAAAATAATTTATATTCACTAACAAATACGCGCTCATATCTATTAATACGCTCAAACTCATTTTAGAGTACTATAGACTCTATTTTAAATGAGTAATGCCCACCAGAGCCAAGGTTACCACCAACCTAAGCTCTGATACCAAGTGTAACGACCCGCAAATCCGTACCCCTTGAGTCAACACTATTTTATAACAATCAACTCAAGTTGCACAGAAATACGAACCATTTGGGTTTAAGAAGAAGAGGTAGAAGAAGAGAAAACAAAATCAACATCAGAATCTAACCATCGCAGCGGAGTAAAATATAATAGATAATAAATACTCTTCACTCAAAATCAAATATATCTGTTTACATACATTACATCATCAGAGTACATCAGTCACAACTCACATCGATGTCGTACAATGGATACACAACAACTCAATACAGCGGAAATATATATATATATAAGTATGAGAATACGTATCGTCATCCAGCTCGTCTCCTGAGCTCCACAGCATCATATCCTGTATTCTATAATACTCGGTCTGACCCGAGCATTACAGTTAAATAACACCCGAGTCAGTCTGGATTACCAGCATGAGAAAATCACACCCAAATGATTATTAAAGTTTCAAAAATCCTTTGAAAACAAAAGCATCTTGTAAGTCCACGCCACAAACAAACATGTCGGGTTTTTACCTTACGATAGCTAAAACAATTTTTATAGAAATCCTCTGATATTATAAAGGGTCTATATACAAATACTTATAAAATAGCCGAAATTGTTACATTCATTAAATTCCAGCTACTAGCCACCAAAGTGGGTAATACAAACATAACTCGTACAAGGCTCGTAGGGAGAATGGATTTCCAACAATGACTAGGCACTGGGGTACCACCTATCACAGTACGGGGCCTAGATCACCGTACCGAGGATTACTCCCTTCATCCCCTACAACACAAGGCCGGAACCATTCCTTACTGAATAGTCCCGAACAAGATAAACCCCGTGGTTGGCGCGACCAACCACCCACTAAGCCGAAATATATAAAAAGGGACATCTAGACAGGGGAAATATCTTGTCCTGCTTGGGCATGACCCACCTAACCTTGCTGCATATCCCCTGATTTTCAGTCATTCCCGGTTGATGAGGCTTGAGGCTAAGCGTTACCTTTTAGAACGTTTTCACTTAGAATGCCCATCGTCCACCTGACGACGTTTCGCAAGCATTCATCCATACAAGTCCGTCCCGGGTTCGAACGGAACCGAAGGCACTATTCCTACTACATCCGTTTTGGAAATATCCTCAGGATTAGTAGCGACTAGCCCTTGCACTTCACTGCTCCATCTTCGACTCCGAACACGTTTTTCGCACGAAACGTACAAACCGGATCGAAGTGGTTTTCGAGAAATAAATCTCGATCCCGGTCTCTTCGAAACGATCAACGCAGTTGGCCAATATTGATAGTCGGTTATTTAACTATCAATTAACATTCACAAACATCCATCAAACAATAAATAATTTTCCAAATTATTTATTTATCTCAAAATATCTTCACAAGATATATTTTCACCTTTCAAACCCCTTTTTGAAAGCAGTTTCAAATTTATCTTCCTTTTCAGAATAAACTTTTCCAAATATTTTCGATCTCCACTGAAATCACCAAGTACAAAACTAGAATTTAAAATAATTTAAAACACTTTACTTTGAAATATATTTTAAAACATTTAAATTAAAGCTATTTTAATAATTTGTTAAAAATACATACTATATAAATATTTGAAATAAAGTTATTTAGTAAATATAAAACAAGATTTTTTCTTTTAAAAACAAAATACTAAGTTACTTCTTAATAATTACTACTAAAATAGATTAAAAGAAAATCTTACTTGAGACTTTAAATATTAAAAATAATAAATTTTACAAAACTTACTGTCCTTAAAAACAATTTTAAAACATTTAATTTATATTTAAAAATTTACTTTTAAAAAAAACATGTACTTGGCTATCTGGAGAAATTCCAACTTCACTCACTTAAATCAGTTTTTCCCAAATTGATTTCCAATTTATTTTATTGAAATAAATTTCTTTACTTCCTTAATTCATTATAAAATTCATTAATTAAGACTTATTATTAATGTTATTATTTCCCGTTTGTTTTAAACTTTTTAAGTGAAATATCCGAATTTCAGTTTTTCCCAACTTCTTCTGTATTCCTTTTAATAATTTAAATCTTAAATTTTAAATAAATGTTTTATTATTTTAATTAATATCACTGAAGATTAAAATTCATTAACTCTTTGTTTCTTCAAATTTCCATTCTATACTCAAGATTTATTTATTAGAATTTTAAAGTCACTTTATTTCTTTCCAATTCATTTAAAAATTTAATTCAAATTTCTATAATCATTCTACTTACAATTTCACTTCTTTTATTATCTTACAAAAATCCAATTTATATATTTTTGGTAATTCATCATACCCAAATATATTCAATCGAACCATAGCATTCAATATTCCAATAAAGATCATCATAGAATATCAAATAAATCACAATAGAGGGTATTAAATAATTTAAATAAATATTGAGTGGTCCAGTTGGATCCCTCCAACCTGTTTCCCCTGCATCCACAGATGTTAGCACAACATAATATACCAATTCCAGAATATATCATACCATAGCACATCAATCAATCAATTTCAACCATTCAACAATTAATTAAATTTAATCATTTAAATTTAAATTTAAATAAACTGAGTGAGATTAACTCACCTTTGCTTTTTATTTGCAATCCACCTCAATATTGCCTTGGTTCTCTCGATGTTTAACCTTATACAAACCAATTTACGACTTATTAATATTGGAAATATAAATCGAACCCTTAATCACCATTCAATTTAATTCTGAACTAATTTTCTTTTATTAAATCTTTTAGTAGCAAAAATGGTTTAAATAGGTCGATTTACACAATTTAATTCCTATAATATGTTATTGTCAAATAAATCAGTGAAATTATATTTATTTTACTTATGAACAATACATTAGAGAAATACCCTATATAGATATTAAATTTAAATAAAACAAATTTTATTTTCCTAACCGAGATACATGTATTACATTAAAAAGAAACAGATCTATTATTATATGTTTTTTTTATCTGCGTACATACAAATCCATATATATTAGGTTTAATTAAATAAAACTGATTGATACCTTACTGCTTGATGAAATCGCGAGGCCCAAACTCCACGCACGCATCTCTAGCGCACCTATCTCCACCGAATCGAACACCCCACGCGAGCCCTAAGTTTACCGCGACGTCGCCACAAATCGATATGGCAGGCCCTCCCACCCTGTCGACGACGAAGCTTTCCATCATGTTATGAGTACGATACGCGAGTTTATTCTCTTCCGGTCGAGAGCATTTGAGGTTCGTGAAAGTCGAAGAGAGAGAGAGGAGCGATTCGAATTGGCTGAGGCATTTCTTCGGCCATTAAGGAGGACAAACTCGAGATTTGTTTTGAGATCTCGATTCTTTTTCTTCAAACGAACGATTTGAGGAAGAGGGAAGTCAAGATCCCCCATTTTGTTCAATTCCGCCATTACTTTGATTACGAACGAATTCAATTTGAATTTGTGTTTTGCCATTTTGCCATTTTGATTTAAGAAAAAAGAAAAAGAGGGATGCTCGAACAAACATGAGGAGAAATCGGGGTTTCGTTGCTGGAGAGGAAGACACGGTTTTGATTTAAGGAAAGGAAGAATGTCTCGCTCGAACACGAGAGCAACATTTTATTCGGCCATTATCTTGGATTCGAAATGAAAAAGGAAAGAGAGGCTTCGTTTGAATTTGGAGAAGAACAAGGGTGCGAGACGTGAATAAGAGGGCTCGGCTGATTCAAGATTTGGGTTTTTTTTTCCATAGAACGAGAATTGATTCAGGAACGAAAGAGCTTAAGGATCGGCTTCGGTTCAAAGACGAAAGTGAGAGAGAAAATTTATAAAACGTGGCTAAAGCTTCCCCTTGAAGCTTCTCTTATATATTTTTTAATTCCATTTAAACAATTAAATTTCAAAACTGACCAATTCAGTGTCAGATTCCATTTTAACACTTTTATTATATTCAATGTTATCAATATAAATTTTATAAGCTTTCAAATTATATTTTAACAGGCTTAGAATTCCAGATTTAGCATTTTACTCAACTACAAATTATTTAATTCAATAATTATGTATCAAATCAATTGTGATATTCGTAATTCAAGATAAAAATTATTCTATTGAGTATTTAAAATCAATTAAATGTTCCAATTTTAAATGCTTGAAAATTCCGGATCGTCACAAATATTCTTTGCCCGTTTTAATAATAAAAATCCAGTTATACTTATAAATAAATCTTATGAAAAAGATTTGCAAGATTTTAAGTTGTTGTCTTCATCCAAACTCAATGAACACAAGGATGTCTCATCGAAATATTCACCGAATACTTGATTAATAAGATGGATGAAATAAGCTGGGCAACTCGAATGACATCACTCGTCATTCATAAGAATCATAGCGAGTGTGGAATGCAGTAAGGGGAATGCTATCTTCCCCAACTCATAGCTAATGAAAACTGGTGGCAAAGTCGAACTAAGAAGACCTTAGCACCACATAAAAGATTGCTTAGGTGATGTCCCTAAGACAAGCTCGAAAATACCGGAAAATTCACAAACTACTAAAATGAGAGAGATAACATTTTCCTCATCATGTGGGTTTAAAGAATAAAATGACGCCACCAAACTGGAATCGAAATCATAAAGGAAAATAGAAATCCGCTTAACAGATTGAAAATGTCGAAGATGAATAGTCCACTCGGGATATGGAACATGGCTTTATAAAAATCAAGCCAATCCTTTCACAATAATCAATTCCGAAGCCTAAGTAACGCATAACATGCAAATCGGCTCGGAAAGAATAGTCACATAAAATAATTTCGACATCTTTTCAAAACAAACTGAGCATTGCGGATCCACTATCCGGATAGCAATTCTCAACGAAGTCATCAGGCCAAAAATATTTAGAGAGAAGAAATCAACAATTTCTTTTGATATAAAAATAATGTGATGAACTAATATCAACAAGAACTCAAATAGGATAATCACAAAACAAATGCCATCAAGGATTGAATGAGAAGTACCTTGACCATGAGAAGTGTTACTAGGGGCTTGCACAACATTTAGCTTTCCCTCATTCTTGCTTTGACATTTGGGACATGAAGATATATAATGATCCACACTTTTCCAATAGCAGCAAGAAATAGGCCTTGGACACCTATTTATATAGTGGTCCTTAGAGCCACAATTGTAGCATTCTCCACGATTAGGGATTGGAGTCTTTGCTACAGAAGTCACTTGCTTCACTCTCTTGTTTGGATTAGGACTTTCGAACTTAATAAAGGGATGCCTCTTCTTATTGACTCCCACAATCTCAACATCGCTTTCTTTATCGGCCTCTTCAAGTCGAAGAGCAATATCAATAAGCCGATCGAAAGAAACTTCTAGTTTCAAAAGCAAAGGCTTTTTAAGGTTCTTATTCAACCCATAGATGAACCTCTGATTTTTCTTCAGTGGGGTATTAATATACTAGACCCCATACTTATAGAGAGATTTGAAAGATGCGATGTAATCCGTCACAGAAGATTCACCTTGAACAAGGTCAATAAAACGCCGGACCAAAGTTACCTTTTTGGCTTTCGGCACAAACTTTAATTCGAATCGTTCCCGGAATTGCTCCCAAGTAAGATCTGCTTCGATAATCTCCGAAGTCAAGAGCTCATACCAATCTAAAGCTCTTTCTTGGAGCATGCTAGAAGCAACTTGGACTCGATGTAAATCAACAAGATTCATGCGAGAAAAGATGCGATCGCACAATTTAAGCCAAGCTTGGATTTCTATACACTTTTGGATCCCTTGAATGGCCTTCCACCCAAATCGGTATTGTCTCTGCACAAGCGTGCAAGTCCAGATCTAGGATGAGTAGGCTCTGGAATAGGTCCGACAGCTTGAGCATTCTTTACAAGATCAAGAAGCTGTTGGGCAGACATAAATACTCCATCCTGAGGAGTAGCACTAGATTGACCGGCGCTGGGACTGCCTGGTCTAACCATTTCTCTTCTTTAAGAAAGAAAGAAAGAAGAAGAAAAATGTTATTCACAAAATGAATATCAAACAATCATGATTGATAAAACAAGGCATCACAAGGAAAAGAGGATAGAACGGGTCCAATGACTCGAATAAATCCTAAGGCACGACTCCTAAGAAAGACTTAGGACAATGATTCTTGCAAGATTATTCTACATTGTTCCGAAGTTTGGCTCTGATACCAAGCTGTGACTACCCACCTCTATACTCACGCTAGCCAAGGACACTACGGAGTAATGCCGTCAATTAGGATGAAGAATAAGGCTGTTGAGGAGCGACCATCCGTGTAATTGCTTTATGCGAGCACCGATATGTCAAATAGCATAACTTGCATTTCATTTCAAGAGGAAATCCGACATGCCGATACAAACTCAAAGCTACTACAAAGTGGCTATGTGGTCTTCAGAAATAAATATAGAAATAAACATAACATAAATCAGTCACAGATATCCATATCACAAAGGCGGAAATATATATGAATATAACACATAGAAGTGTATATCAGATTAGTGGTCAAACAAGATCCACAATATCATAAAAGAATAGATACAAGTGTTAGACAAAGGAATAAGTATACATCAAGGAGTCACTCTCTCGAATGTATAACTACAAAAACTACCAATCTAGTGTAGTTAGACAAAAGTCAGATGATGACCCCAGATAAGGAGTCAAGCAGAAGCACCTGTAACATCTCGGTCTAACTCGAGTATTATTTAATAAAAAAATAATAAACGGATCAGTCTAGCTATAAATATCAGATAAAATAAGATAGAATAAGAGATATAACAAAAATATATGATAACAATAATGCCATACTATGTGAAGTATACATTAGAAAATCAACCAAAATCATGCAATATCTCAAGAATCTCAAAGCACCAAAAAGAATATCATATTCTTTAACATATTCACCAAACCACAAAATATTGATAAAACTTATCAATTTAAATCACTAAAATTGGTGAAACACAAATTCTAGAAATCATTAATTAGAAATCCAAAAATCACAAAAAGGGGGAAGAAGCCTATCAAAAACGGAAGCATGAAAACTCACCAACACGTTTATCACAAAATGGGTCGTTATCCCATAAAAATGAGACGGAGCTCCTCCAAACAGGGTATAGTCCCTCATTGCGGACTATTAGCCGAAGCTCCTCCTAATGATCCGAAGCTCCTCCTGATGACCCGAAACTCCTCCTGATGCGAAGAAGCTCCACAGAAACGGAGTTTAATCTCCCTGGCAGACAAAGAGACATCGCACATTGCTAGTCTAAATCACAAAATGATTATCATCGATCATCAAGAAGTGTCAATTACACTAAGCTAGTAAATAAATGAGTTTAGCTTTATGTCCCATAACCACTGGCTTAACTTAAATATTTACGACCAAATTATGGATTTCCACTGAAAAATTGTAACAAAAGTTTCAATCGAACAAGTTCAAAAATTAACCGACGAAGTAAACGCAAGCGTTTCATACCACTTGTTTAACTAAGCCATTTAATTAGATTTCTCAAACGAATGAAGTAAAGGTTTGTACATACTAATAGATTGGAAAATGGTTTTAAAAGCGAACTTTGTATCAAAAATATAGTTGAAATCGTCATTGTGAAAGGATTTGAATATTTACTACAAGTATTGAAACCTTTGCATTTTAAAGTGACAAGCCACGGAAATGATTGTATAAACAATCAATCACCAAAAATTCACATATGAAGACGTGAATTAAACCCAATGAAATCGATACCGAACCCATCGAAATGGATATTCCCAAAAATCCAAAGAAAGAAGTCATCAAAGTCGATAATAGTGATACAACTAGGCGGATCGACCAAAAATCGATTAACATTGGAGTTTTACTAAAAAATTAGGCAATAGACAGATATGCACAGATCTAGACGTCCGAGGGGTTGATCCATACGTCTGGTTTTGGTTTCTGGAAATGTTCCAGAAAACCAACCAGACGTCTGAAATCTCAAATCAGACGTCTGACCTCCTTTCAGACGTCTGAAACGATAATTCAAACGTCTGAAATTAGTCACTGCTTTTTTTTATTTTTCTGCCGTGTATAATTTTCTCCAGGATGCAAACCAGACGTCTGGCATTGTTATCTAGATGTTTGAACTCCAATGGATTAATCTCTTAAGAGATTATTACCTTAGGTAAAAATAATTGATTTATATGATAATAAATCGATACCTATGGAAAAAGTTCATTTATGTTGATTTTTCAAATTTGTTCCAAAATGTGTGTGCAAATAAAAATGTCTTCTTTATCATTTAGATAACTCATTCTTATTTAGATAATTTCTTGTCATGTTATAAACCGACTCAGGCAATAAATTTAAGTCATAATTTCATAATGACTCTAATATCTTCCAAATCTTCTTAAATATGAAATTATTGTATTATCGAACTCTAATAAAACCTAGTCCCAGACCTATCATGCAGATCCGATGCGGCATTTCCTGGACATCTATATATTTTCTCTTCTGGGGCATGTCATAAACACGAGTCTATCACCCATGTCAAACCACTTTTGGGGCATCTATATATTTTCTCTTAAAAATGTATTTTGATTTGCAAACACTTACATTTTTATACGAAAGAAAGATAGATATTAACAAATATATTGATTATAGCTAATAATAAGGTAATCAAGGCGCAAGGTGCAAAAAGGCGCCAAACTTACGCCTTAGGCTATTTTGTGCCTTATGCCTTTCTGTGTGTTTAAAAAACTACACTATAACTTAACTTTAAATATGATAATTTTAGCTTTAAAACATATTTGTAAACAATATTTTTGCAAATAAAAAAGCACAACCTACTAATGCAATGTCACAAATGATAACCTTGACCAAAAGGAGTCAAACTCAAGTTTACAACACCAATAACATGGAAATTATAATAAAAAATTAGAATCGTCTTTAATAATATTGGTAATACCTTTGGTGTCACACTTTTTTGATGTCAACGTAAACTACCAAAAATACCCCTCTAAAGATATTATCAAAATCTCACCATCACTTAAAATTTGGATCTAACAAATAATCATATTTAATCCATTCAAAAACAAGTCTCTAAAAATATTACTAAATCAAATTATAATATCACTTAAAATCTTTAATAATAGTTGTCGCTTAAACAAAAGCAAAGGATATAACAAATAAACTCCTTTGTGAATTCAAAACTTCCTTTTACAAATATTAATAAAGCTTAATATCATCTAAAAATAGGATCCAACAAATGAACTTTTTTCTACTAATTATTGGAACAAAAATTAAATCTAACGAAATTAATTAGATGTTGCAACAAAGAAATAAAAATTCAAACTAACTACATATGATTTCAATATAAAAATTTGACTTAATTTTGTGCAAATCATTTCTCTTGAATATGTTTAACATATTCAATTTACAGAAAATCAATTCACATGCAAAATGCATGCCATCGTCATGCGTGCCGTAACTCTTATAAAAATATTAAAGTTCAAGTGTCTAACAAAATACTTGAAATTTAATACAACTTTCATTAACTAATACCCAATTTTAGTTTAACTAGACTTTAAATTCAAACTAGAATTTACTAAAATTAAAATTAAATTAACATTACCTAAACTTTAGATTGAAATCAAATTAAAATTAAAGAAATTTAAAAAAAATAAAATAACCCTCTAAATTCAAATTCAGATTAACTAAATTTAAAATGAAGACTAAATTAACATCAAGTAATCTTTAAACTAAAATTAAATTACAATCAGTTAAACTTTGAGTATAAATTAACTTAATTGTAAATTCAAATTCAAATAAACTAAAATTAAAATCAAATTAATATTAGCTGAAGTTTAAATTAATATTAACTAAACTTTAAATTAAATTGAGATTTAAATTTAAATTAAATTAATTACTTTAATCGAGTAATTAAGTTTAATTTAATTTAATACTTTAATTTAACTTGAGTTAAATTTAACTTTTAAACATTGTTTACTATTAAAATACTAACTTAAATTTTACTTTCCTTAATTAAATACAAAGGAAAAGCAATATTTGAGCCAAGAAGAAAAGGCGAAGGGAGCTAGAAACATGACTGCAATGTTAAGCTACAACTTGCGGTGGTGTGAACGATGGCTTGGAGCTCAATTTGTGGCAGAGTCCCATAAGCTTCGACTAAACTTAGGATTGAGAATGGATTCACCGACTAAAATACACATTTTTTAACCTGAAAGCAAATCATAGTTGAGGCATGCTTTTTAAATGACTTCGAGTTTCTCACATTAGCTAAAAGCACGCTTTTTGAGTGTCTTGAACAGTTTGATCGCCTCAACTTCCAAAAAGGTGCAACTGTTGCACTTAGGCATGCGCCTTAATAGCACTGAATAATAATGAATATTAAATATGAAAAATGAAATGGTCAATTATAATTCAAACAATATGGCCATTTTGTTGTACAATTAACAGTATTGCAATTTTGTATTTCAAAATACTAGAACTTATTGAATAAAATATTTAATGTCTTCATCGTATAAACTTTTATTAAATACCTCCACAAATCATAATTGTTTGATATTATATGCTTAAAGAGTATAAGTCGATTTGGCATGGGTTTGCCAAAGTTTTATTAAATACATTCATAAATTAAATAATTATTTTATATTATAAGCCCTAACCTGATCTGAGACCCGAACGGATCATTAGTCTACCCTTCCCGGTTATCTAATGGGACGAATTTTGATGGGTTAAAATAGAGGTAGATCTGTCGGGTTTGATCGCCATACTGCCATCCTTAGATTCAACACATACATTCTCAAAGTTTACAAATTAATCTTGATTTTCTAAAATTATTATTGTGCTTATTTTGCATGATGAATTGGCTTAAAATCCAGTCTGAGCGAAAAAATAAAAATGAATCACTATTTAATTGTTTATCGAAATTTTAGACTTAATTTGTGGTTATATTATTTAGGTTGCAGTTTTATTATTATGAAAAAATGAAAGTAAAGTTACCTTACTTTTAGTTGACATCATCCAAATTTAATTTTGGGTTAAGATTAATTCAGTTTAAAATGAAAATAGAAGATAAAGAAAATGAAGATGTTAACATATATAAAAAAGATTGATAATTAACCAATCATGATATTTAAGTTAATGATTTTAGAAATCACCAATTATTTTTCATCAATCAAAATCTTGATACTAAATGAAATAATTTTTTTTGCTTAAATCATGCAATAATTGAGAATTTGAAACAATTAATCAAGTATACAATAAACATTACATTCCATTATGGGAAAAGTAAATTAAAAATTAGTTTACAGTTGTACTATGTATGTATCTATTATATTATATGAAAGCTAAATTCAACTCAGTGTACCTTATCATTTCCACTTTTGTGAAAAATTTAGCAGTTGCCATGTGTCCATTAAATATAATCCTACGGCTAAAAGAGTTTTGTTGTCTCCAACTTTGTGTGACCTTTCATTTTAATTTTTTTCTTCAAAATTCTACTATGCTGTCATGTGTTAGGTAGTTTAATGCTTCCAACTTTTCGACATCTTTTGTACAAATAACGTTTTCTCCTTTGTACAAATAACATTTTCTCCTTATTTATTAAAAGTCTAATTTGTTGTTACAAAGATATAAAGGATCCTGATCTCCCTCATTCATCTTTATCAAGGGAACATGAAAAAAGTAATGGATAATATCCCCTTCCCCCAACCACCTCCCCCGCACACAAATAACAAACTCCCGACAAAGTTATCACAGTCTTACCCACCTTGGCCTCCAATCACGATCCTCCCACTATGCTCTCTTTTCTGCACGGATGAATAAATTTAGAGGTATGATGTTTATCCATGCTTATGATACAATACTTTATTGTCTACTTGATTAAACTCTGAAACACAATTGTCAAGCTAATTTTGGGAAATCTAGATAATGGAAAATCTACCACGGATGGTATGCTTTGAATTATAGCAATTCATATTAATTTTGAATTATAAATCCTCTTTTATAAATCCTACATACTCATTTTATATGTATACCTGGTTTTCATATTACTGGTGTATTGCAGAAGTTAATCCATGACAAGTTTTCTACAATGCTGGCATTTACCGCTGGATCGGAGCATGTCATTTAATTTGGTGAAACTATGTCCAAGTTCATTTTTCTATTTCAATTTTGATTTCTTTACATTGGACTTGACTTATGTGACTCTTAGCATGCTACTCAATCAATTATAATTCATTTTCTCTATATATTAGATGCATTTTTATACCCATGTAAATTAGGTTAGATACAAAATTAATTTAAAGAAAAAACATCTATTCACACATGTACATAATTATTCAAATAATCATATCTGTTCGGGCATACACAGTTGGCATTTGTGCCTTGAATCTAATGTTTTCTTATCATGGATATACCACTAAGACTTAAATGAACACAAATTATTTTAAAATTCAAACAAATTGAGATAAGTGGAGAAGATCTTTTTGTGTGATACTATGAAGATGCATATTTGATTACAATTTTTTGACTTTTTGCTAAAAGCAAAGTGTGTGTTCCTTTTTTATACTTGACAATTAGTGTTTGCAAATAAAAATTATTCCTACTTTCACTGAAGTTAAGAAATTGAATTATCTCTTCTCCACTTATAACTGAATAAATAAGGCTCATAATCATGGCTTATTTGTGCTTCATCTCCCCACGCTTCGGGAATAGTTAAGAAAGAACAATAAAGGTAGCTTGTTACTTTTTCTTTCGAAAGTAACCATTAATTACATATTTAAGATATTTTTGATCTAAGAATTGGTTTCCTGCACTTATTTTTCCATAAAACCATTACATGCATGATTAAGATATGGGAGCAGATATGGAGACATAAAACTTGACATAACAAGCATCGATCATTGAATTTTTTATCTTTATATGAAAGATGGAAATCAAGAGAAGATTTAACGGCTGAGATTGTTTGTGTCGGATTTTAGTTCCGTGTGTTCAAATAAAATTTCCCTCAAGATAATCCATCAAACAATTATCTAGCAATATAAGAAATTTCAACTCATTTTATTTATTTGGGTTACAAATGGTTGGAAAATGAGTTTTATTTGGATAAAATGCAATGATTGTATTAATTATTGCCAATTACTTCTTTTAATAATTTTTAAAAGAAGTATGAGACTTTTAAAGGTTGTTTATTTAAATAAAAAGATGGAAATTGGTTTGTGTGATTTTCTTTGTCTTTATTCGTTTTTGAGCATGGAACTTTCCCAACTTCTTTGGAATAATTTTTTAAAATTAATGAACATTTAAAATTATTATTATATGATAGTTTTAAAAAATATTCAAATAGAAAATCTATTTATTCTCTATAACAAGGGAATTTTAAAATACGGTTTCCTAAATTAATTTCAAAAATTGGTTTTAAAAGCTTTTATTCTCAAGTAACTTATTATATATATAAATACACGTTTTTGCACTATTCGAGCAAATGTGAAGGAGAAAAAACTAAGACATCAGGGACAGCTACTTCCCCTAAAGGCAGAAACAACCCTGAAAATAGCCTATTGATGGAGTTGCTCTTTTGGAACATTAGGATTATGAATGCGCCTGCTAAACAGTTAGATATGTTGCAAATTTTGAATAGCAATAGATTTTTCTTTATTGGAGTTCTTGAAAATAAACTATCTCTAGATAATATTGATAGATTTATGACAAAATTTACCAATAAATGGAAATTTTCTCATAACATAACTAATGATCAGAAAAGTCATATTTTAATCATTTGGGACTCTACTCAATGGTCGAATATCATATTACACACTAATGGCCAATACATTTCTTATATATTACATGATGTAAGTGGTACAGTGTTTTGTGCACGACAGTTTATGCATTCAATGAGGATATGAAGCGTAAAAAGTTATGGCAACATATTACAAAACAGTCTAAGAGTGTTAATCTACCATGGATTGTGGTGGGAGATTTCAATGATATTTTATCTCCTAATGTTCAAATGAATAATGGTATATTTAATTCGATGGGTGATCAAGACTTTATAGACTGCATTTCCTTTTCTAAACTGGTGGAGCCAGATTTGACAGACAATTATTTTACGTGAGAGGAGGTAACATGTTCTCTATCCATAGTAAGATGGATCGTGTTTTTGTTAACAATTTATGGTTGGAAAAATTCGATCACTTTGGAAATCATTTTGGTAATCACTCTTTGAGTGATCATACTCCTATCATGATAAATCTAATATTACATAATAAAATGAGAATTTGAGTACCTTTCCAGTATGATAACTCTTGGCACCTTCAAGTGGAATACCATTCCTCCCTTCATGATGCTTTGATGCAAGAGTTCTCTGGCAATCCTCTTCACATGCTCTTATGCAATCTGAAATTAGTTAAGGTTGCATTGAAGAAATGGGAAAAAAATAAAAGCAACACACACACACACACACACACACACATATATATATATATATAGTGGTTGCTAAATTAAAGGATGAGACTAATGAGATTTATAATCAATTAATTCGAAATCCTTTGAATGATAGTCTAATGGAGCAATACACTTCAAATTATGAGCATATTCATTCTATTGTAAGGAAAATTACAGTTGAAAATGATCAAAAAAATGAAAATTGTTAGCACCAAAATTGGTTACTAACACCCTTTAGATAGAAATGAAGAAAGTACATTAAACAGAGAACTATATACTAAGTTAAATGCAGAAAACAAGAACACCGGATTTATAGTGGTTCAGTGTAATTGCCTACGTCCACTTTAAGTTTCGATCTTTATAGCTTTCACAAGTGACTAAATACAGATACAATCCGTACTATAAGGACTTGAATACAAATGCTAAATGAAATAAAGTGAGTCTTGAAAGTGGAAGAGTCTCCCCAGTGTTCTCGAAAAAATGTCCCATTCACTATGCCCCTACCCTTCTATTTATAGACGAAGATGGGTTGGACTTCCCTATTGGGCCTAGGAGTAAGATACCTTGGCCCGTTGTGAGTGACTTCTGTTTTCCGTGCCATAAATGCCGATCGGGAAATGCCGAGCCGTATCTCTAAGTTGAACGAGGCAGTGTGTTGAGTGAAGGGTGTAGGCCGGACGAGATCCAAAGCTGGACGAGGGCAGATGCCGAAAGACATACTTATGCCAAGTGAGGCCACGTGCCGTGCGAGGCATGAATGCCGAGCAAGGCTGGAATGCCAAATGAGGTTGGAATGTCGAACGAGGCATGAATGTCGAACGAGGATAGATGCCGAATAACCCTGTTATGTCGAACAAGATTCATGCCGAACGAGGCTAGAATGCCAAACGAGGCTGGAATGCCATACGAGGCATGAATGCTGAACGAGACATGAACGTCGATCGACCGTGTTATGCCGAACGAGGTTCATGCCGAACGAGTCTAGATGCCGAACGACACTTGGATGCCGAGCGATGTTGGATGCCGATCGAAACTTCTCTGCCAAACGATATGAAATGTCGAACGACATAGCCTTGCCAAATGACCTTTCATGCCGAATGACCTGTTATGCCAAACGAGCCTTCTACACCAAGTCTCTTGTTGTCTAGTCAAACCATCGGGTAACATTTGCTCCCCAAAGTGCATCATGTGGATGAACATGATGCGCTTTGAATTACGAGTCCTCCAGGTTTTGCTTCGAGCCCTGGCTTTGTTTTCTTGATAATGTCTTCTTCTGAATGCCGATCGAGGCATTGTATGCCGAGCGACATGCTAATGCCGAACGACATATAATGCCGAATGGCTTAGCTGATACCGAGCGACATACAAATGCCGAACGACATTTATGCCGAACGAGGGCGGTGCCTTGACCAGTTCTACCGGTCGCTTCCCCTTCGGCTTCTCTTCTCTCTATATAAGGCCATATCTCTACCTCCCCTCCCTTTTACTATTACCTCTGCCTTCTCTGGACTTTCGAACTTACCTCTTTCCAAACCTTTGCCGGCACTTCAATCAGCTCCTCTATCCTCGAGTCTTCTTGGCTATTCTCGATTGCCTTCAACAGTAGGCCCAAGTAGATCATTGCTTCCAATACGAGCATTCCATCAGACTTTGCCCCCTATTCTATGTATTAACCCTTTACTCGCTTGACTCTCCCCGACTAGGGATTTAAGACAAGACTTGAATCCACGCCCTTGGCACGATTCTCTTATGCCGAGCGATGTGGCTCGGCACGTCCATGGCTCGGCGTGATTCTCTTATGTCGAACGATGTTAGCGGGAGTGCAGGAGAAAAATGAAAGGTGGACAGAGTGCCGAATAAGGCGGCTCGGCATAGTTTGAAGGATAACTCGTCCGTGCCGAGCGGTAAGGAGGATGTGTTAGAAGAAAGTTGCTGTCGAGGGTAAAATGCCGAGCGACGCGGCTCGACATGATTGTGGTTCGGCATGACTTGCCGCATGCCAAATGGTGGAGAGTAAGAAGTGGGAGAGTGTAGTTCCAAGCAATGCGGCTCAGCATGATTGTCGTTCGTCATGTCTCGCCGCATGCCGAACGGTGATGATGGATGGTAGGAGCGGGGTATGCACATGACAGTTAAAACTATCTCAACCTGGACGTAGAACATCTTTAACTTAACACCTTTTTATGCCTGAATATATGACAGCGAACAAGGACGGACTTAAACATCCAAGCATAACGGACAATCCGGATTGATAACTCCCGTGTTTAAACAATTGTAAACTTGAACTCAACTTGCTGAACAGTTAATAACCTTTCACTTACATCGGTGATGTCGAGTTCAAGACATAAACCATCTTATGTCAAGCTCTCGTGGACGGTCAGTGATGACGGTCTTCGAAGATGACAATTCAAATCTCAAACTTATTTCATCAACTTAGTGACTTTTCATTTCTTGGCACTTACATTTGAATGATCGCACTAGTTCACACACCATACGGGGGAAATATTATGTTGTTAAGTCTAATGTCGATTGTTTTTCAAGTATAGTTCAAACAAGTGTTTTATCAGATTCATTCTTCATTAGAGATGTCTAAGAAATCTAGCTATGCTACAATCTCGAATAGACTCGGGCCATCCTCTTGACAAGAAGTTGTAGGAACTTCAAATCCGTCGACTATTCCCACACAAGACTATCCAAGCCCTGCGACCGCATCTATCGACTTGGCTCCCGACGGCCTGGAGGCAGCGATCTTCTTAGACGATCCAATCGATTCCCAAGCCTCAAAGATTAATGACAGTATGCTCCGTCGGATATGCTCTGTACATGGAATCCCCTTCGACAATGTATTAGTTCCATCAGGCCCTGATCGTCCTCACTTGCCCCCAGTCGGGTATACAGCCTCTAACAGATTCATGTGCTGGGTTGGTAGCGTGTCGCCATTCAACTCCTTTCTTCGAGAAGTGTTGCAGTATATCGAGATTGACCCTTCGCAACTGCATCCGAATAGCCATGAATTCATATACGACACTTGCATCCTCTTCATGAGTGTCCTTTTCAGGCTTCCGACTCTGGGATATATCCGCTATATCTATCGCATCAAGAGACGGTCGGATAGCCCATCTTTCGTGTTCCTCGAGCCACACAACAAGTGTCAAAACTTAACTGGGGCATGGAGCAATTTTGCCCAGTATAAACAGGAGTAGTTCTATGTGCGCTGTCCTCCCGGCTTTGCGAGGAGATGGGTGGAAAGAAGTAAGTCTTTTTCTTGGATCAATACTCATGTTTTGCCAAAGCTGTACCTTTTCTAACTGTTCCTCTATCTTTTCAGTTATTAACCCATATCCCGAGGGCTTCGGATATTCTGAAGCTTTCGAAGCTATCCGAGCCATTCCCGTCGAAGACCGGGACATCAGAACTTCCAGTTTGAATGAGACGCTCATGAAATTTGGGTTGCTGGTGGAAGGTCGCCGGATAAGCCTCCCCATGGTGTTACCGTACGCAGGCCTGCTTCAGGCAAAGGAAAAAAGCAGGCCGAGTCTTTAGCACGTAATGCCCCTAACACACTAGAGGAGGGGGAGATTAAGGAAGCCGAAACGTCCGAAGTACAGGGCAAAAATGTTAGTCCATCTCGGGACCCGATAGTTAAAGTTCATGACATTGAAACATCGTCTTCCCCTTCGAAGAGGAAGAAGAAACTAACATACAAGCTGAGGAGGAAAACAGTGTGCAAAACTTCTAACGTTGCCCTTATTCCAGCGGAGAAAGAAGCTTCCTCGCAGCACTTAGAAAGTTCTCTGAAAGGCCTGTCGAACCTTACCATTCCTGATGATCTGCTCAACTATGGTTTCGACGATCCAGAGGCCCTTAAGCTCCATTAACTCAGAGAGGAGATATAATCGCTCAAGCCCAAAACCAGGGAGAAAAAACTCCTATTAGTAAAGAAACAGGTCCGTCGGGGGGAAACACTAGGACACACATAAACACATGCACTTCACCTTGCACTTAAATTTCTGTCATCACTCTACTGTTTGCTAACTTTTCGTTACATAAATTCCATGTGGGTGATATGGGGAGTACGTATGGACTTGATCGCCTTCGCGGTTCATCGATTTTCCATCCCCGACCGGCCCTGACTCGGGTTCTGGCAAGCGTCGAGATAGAGATGACTCCGGCGATTGAGACTACTACCGCCGAGAATCGTCACACCGAAGAAAAAATTATAGTCAGTCCTCCTATCCACGCGATCCTCCTCCTCAGTCGGAGCATAGCAAAGAGAAACCTGCACATAAGGGGTCCTAGCCTGAGTCCTATCGAGATCAACACTCCGGTTCAGCAAGTACCAGGCAATCTCGAGATCCCCACAGAACACCCACGGTCTCCAAGCAGACTCCTCTCGCTCCTGTTTCTGATCCATCAGTGGCAGACCGACTTGCTGAGCTTAATGCCTCGTTTCCAAAGATATGCTTTGATGGCTCAAAATTTCTTCCAGCGATTCACCAGATTCTAGGACATGTCAAACAAACTGCTATTGCTTGCACTAATGATGTTTATGTCCAACGCGATGCATTCGTGCACTTAGCCGAAAAAGTTTAAGAAGTCTCCATAGAGCGTCAGCATGAAATTGATCGCTTGTAAAAGCCCAAGACGAAGAGCTTGCTTCTTACAAGTCTCAGCTTGAAGCCGCCTAACAAAGCGCTAAAGATGCGGCGGAAGCCATCAATCGCCTGGAGACAATTAATAGAAAAGAAATTGACGAGGTGGTCCAACGCTGTGGGGCCCTGGCCTTAGAGAAGGACTCAGTGTAGAAGGAAAGAGATGAATTTGCTCTCCGAGTTAAGGTGCTGGAGGATCAACTCCGTAAAGAAAGAGAGGAGAAGACTGCTGCCCAAGAAGAGTCACAATGATATTGCGACGAGATTGTTGCTACATCACTTCTGAAGGTGAAGCTTGATGACGAGCTTTCTGAAGTCGGGATGGTAAAGGACGAAGCCCGTGAAGAGGGCAAGAAAATAGCATCTGCGAAGATTGACTCTCGCCTTGAGGCGGCTAAAGAGGCTGGTAGGGAGGAGGTCAAATGCATGTTTGACCCACTGATTGCAGAATTCAACGCCCGTGTCCTCATGCATCGGGACTTAACTTTTCTGGGTGAAGGCTACCTAGAATCCCAAGCTGAGGCATGAGAGACTTTAATAAAAATCAGGAAGGTCGAACTTGGCACCGAGGAGGTCGATGAAGATGCTTTAATAAAAGAATTTATTAAGGGGAACGAGCCTTCAGACCTGTCTATGGCGAAAGCTCTTTACTGCAAAGGTTCCCCCTCATCGAAAGGGAAAGATGTTATTACCGGTCCATCCAGGACCGAGTCTTCAGCTCATGCTCCTACTCAATCGGCCGATCGGCCGATACTTGATCCATTTGAGCAACATGGTGGTTATGACCCGGAGGACCCTAGCCTTGGCGTTCACATTCTATCTCCCATTCCAGAGGGTGAGACCCCTCAGACGGCTGAGAGTCAGCCAGAAGCCGGTATGTGACCCTTCATTTTAAAATTCCTAGAGTCGTCGTTTTTGACGAGAGATCATTATATTCTAATGTTTGTTTTCTATGATTTTGCGCAAGCTGTTCTGTTCCTGAGCCCACTCCAAGGAGCAATGACGCTAAGGAGGTGAAGGGGAAAACAAGTGAGGCTACTCATGCAGGAGAGACTCCCGGTCCAGACGCTCAAGTGATCGAGGCGCTTGATGAGGATAAGTCCAAGACTTCATCTCCCATCGAGGGAAGTTATAAAATCTAGATGACGAGTGCCTCTGAACATACTTCTAAAATGAGCATGAAGGAGCAGCTCGAGGAGGAAAAGAAAAGGATGGTCGAGATTAAAGTCGAGCCTCGAGTCGTGGACCTAGATGATCCTCTGAATAAGACGTTGAAGGTCATCCTCCTTGGCGGGTCCAGGCCATTGGAGGTTCCTCGTACTTCTGCGGTTGTTACATCCCCATCAAAGAAAATTAATAAGGGAAAAAGGATGGGAGAGGAGTCATCTGAGAAGACGAAGGAGGGGAAAAGGTCGAAGAAATCAATGAAGTAATTGTTACTCTCGTTCAACGAGAGTTAGTTTAGATTATGTAATTATTTTTATTTATATTCAAAGTCCATGTAAATAGACTTTTGACTCCGAGTTTTGGAGGAGTTGTAGTAGAAAATTATTTTTAAGTAATAAAGCTTAGTTCTTTTGTCTTCCAAAAGACTTTTATCGTTCAGCTTTCTGTATGATTGTGGTCCAAACCCAAGCTATTGTAAGTTACATAAACTTCTCAATTTATCTTCATATAACTCTGAAATTCTTTGGAGTTGTTCATCTTTTATTCCATGCTTCAAGTACTTGAATTTTTTTTAGTCCGTACGTCAGGGACTTGATGACTCTAAGTCATTCGTGTCCTAGCTCGCACTCTGGGGACTTATAGAATTTAAACCGTTTATACTCCAATCCGCACAGTGGGGATTTAGAGTACTCCAGTCCGAACTCAGGGGACTTGGAGATTTTGAGTTGTTTATGCTCTAGTCCGCACTCAGGGGACCTAGAGTAGTCCAGTCTGCGCTTAGGGGACTCAGAGATTTTGAGTCATTTATACTCTGGTCAGCACTCTGGGGACTTAGAGTACTCCGGTCTGCGCTCAAGGAACTCGAAGATTTTGAGTCGTTTATACTCTGGTCCGCACTCAGGGGACTCAGAGTACTCTAGTACGCACTTAGGGGACTTGGAGATTTTGAGTCGTTTATACTCTGGTCTGCACTCAGGTGACAGAGTACTCCAGTCCGCATTCAGGGGATTTGGAGATTTTGAGTCGATTATACTCTGATCCGCACTCAGAGGACCCAGAGTACTCCAGTCTGCGCTCAGGGGACTCAGAGATTTTGAGTCGTTTATACTCTGGTCCGCACTCAGGGGACTCAGAGTACTCCAGCCCGCACTCAGGGGACTTAGAGATTTTGAGTCTTTTATACTCTGGTCTGCACTCAGGAGACCCAGAGTACTCCAGTCTGCGCTCAGGGGACTCAAAGATTTTGAGTGTTTGTGCGTGTTCGTACATTAGACAAAATAATATACCTCTTAGTTGTTTGCCACAGAGTTATCATACACAGAAACATCAGCAATCCATCGAAAAAATGGCTTCAAGCCTTTATTAATGTAAACAAGCTAAATTGTCTTATTACATGCCGTAAACTAAGAATCAACAAAATAAAAACATGTTGGAAATAATTGCAACTAAAATATGAAAGAAATGAACTAAGTATAACAATGCCGCAAATGCTCGCTATTTGTGACATCTCGGAATTTTTAACACGGGATTTGTGAAAATTTATCTCATTTTCAATGTTTAATATGGGTTTTGGATTAATTTTGAACTAAAAAGAATTGGTTTAAATTAAGATAACAGGTTAGAATTTCTAATGTGGACATTCAATTTGAAATTGAATAATAATAATTAATATTGGACGGAGCATAATATGAGAATCTAGATGTAAATAGTGATAGTGATGGTTCTAAAACTTATTTTAAGTCTATTTGGTCATTAAAAGTGTTGTTGGATTTTTAGATGGATTTAAATGTTAATAAGTTATTATTGGAAGTTTTATATTAAATTAATAATGGATTTAATATTATAAAAATGCAAATAATCAGATTTTGGTCTGGAATGAGCCAGAAATATTTTTCATGTGATTATAAATTTTATATGATTTATTATTAAGTTAATAAAATTTTAAAAGTGAAATCTTAAGCGTTTCTGATAATTTCAGAAAAATCGCTCGATTTAATAGACGAGTTAAAATAGCCTTCCGGGGCACAGCCTCGGAATTCGACGAAACTAGTTTCATTAGGTCCGTAATAGTTAGTTATTATCGAATTTCAATTTTTGTAGCAATCGGAGTTGTCGTTTGACCCCGGCAGCTTAAAACGCATCGAAATCGTTTTAATCGGTTTAATTTAAATTGATCGTTAAATTACGTAACTCGCACGTATGACCGAATTAGCTTACGAAACCTATTCCATTGTGTCCGAAACGTGGAAAAACCTTAGGAACGCCTGTCGGCATGCGTTGTTTGGAGTTCGTTTGTAAAATCTTGTTAAAGTGGAAATAATATTAAAATAATAATTATTAATATTTATAAATGCGCGTTTTCCAGTGGAAACCCTAGTTTCCTTAGCCGGCTGCCTCTTTCTAATTAATGGCCGATAACCAATCTCCTTCCTCCCCATTTTTCTCGAAATCCTTCAATTTTCTTCGCAAATCACCAACTAGAAAATCGTAGAGAGCGTCTGGACCTTCGAATCCAACGGTCGATCTCGGCTATCATAGTCGTTTGGAGGGAGTAGGGACCTGCGTTCGTGGGAGTGTTGCGCTCGTTTTTCCAGTGATAGAGGTAACCGAGATTGGAGCTTCTTGAGCCATGGGTGAGCGTCACTCGAGGCTCGATTGAGGCCTTGATGATCGGTTTCTAGTGGAGGTTGGAGGTCGCGATGGTTAACCTTAGTTTGTACTTTGGTGGGTTTGTTTGCCTGGAGATGTCGCGTGATGAAGATGAAGAAGGAAGATGATGTGCGGCTTTGATTCTATTTCGTGAGTTGAACGGGCCGATCTGCTTGGGTATATATAAAAAAAGAATTTTTGTTTTAAATTTATATCTCAAGTTTAAAACTTTATATCTCCTGCATACGTTATCGGAATTTGTCGAAACAGGAAACGCCGGAATCGCAGAGACGAGCACTACGCAATGGTGCAGTTCTGGGATCATTCCGGGCAAGTAAAAATTTAGGTTAAATCGAACACCGTTCGGTTTAATTTAAATTTCGAGCGCTCGCCAAAACCCAAGGTGAGTTATTCTCACTCACATCTAGATGCTAGCTAATTTAAATAGTTATTATTAAAATGTCTGTGTGATTGGCTGCATATAGATGTTGCATCAGTCTGAAATGATATTTATATATGTGATGTGCTAATGTTTGTGGATGCAGGGAAAAATAGGTTGGAGGGATCCAACTGGATTCCTCACAATATACTGATTATTTTTATAATTGATAATGCAAATTGTTTGTATGTTGTGATGGATAAATCTGAAATTAAATTGTACTGTGATATTGTTGAAATAAATAAAAACCCAGAATTTTAATTATAAATGGATTTAATTGGGATTTAAGAAATAAAAGAAATTGTTATATAAAGAATTTAAAGGAATAGAATTTGGATTTGGTTCGATTGAAGAATGAAATTTGTAAATGGGAATTTTAAATAAAGCGGGAAAATTATTAGTTGATAAATGCAAAGTATGGATTTGGTTAAGAAATTCTATAAGAGGATATAAAGTGTTAAAATAATGATGGTTTATTTTTGATAATGCATAGAGTTGGTCGGAAAATCAAAATATGTTTCAACGAAGCTTCTAAATATAAATTAACAGTTTTAAATGTAAATAAAATATTTTGAAATGCATTTTCACCATTGGGATTTTATCTAAGTAAGTCATAAGTATTATTTTCCTGTAGTAAATTCTCAAATGTTTTATTTAAAATGTTTTGAATCTATACTTTGAAAATGAATTTTCGAAAACGGAAAAGGGTGTTTAAATTTCTAAAGGAGTTTATTTTTAAGCTTGGAAATAAATTTACGATAACTAACGTAAATTTGAGTTGGAATAGATCGGACGGGATCTATATGGAAGTTCCTTTGGGTTGTTTCTATGGAAATGTTTCCCTAGGAAAAACCGAGTTCGTGATTTAAATCAGGTTTCAAAAGTTAAGTTAAAATTTGTTTAAGGAAGTGTGTTAAGAAATTCTCCTTTAAAAATAAGTAATAAATTTAGCTGTAGTACGATTTAAGAGGTTTATTAGTAATTATATTTTATAAATGGATTTAACTAAAGAATGGATGTTTTAAGTTATTTGAAACCTAGTATTTATTCTTTAAAACCACTACTTTTAAGTTTAGTTAACAAAACTCTTATTTAATAAATAGTTTTATTTACATTTTTGAAATTATATTTTTGAGTAACAACTAGTGGTAAATTTACATATTTTAAAGTATATTGCATAATAAAGTATTTTTAAATTGTTTTTAAATCTAAATGTTTTTGAACTTGGTTATTTCCAATGGGAATAGATGGTAAAGGATTTACCTTGTAAAGGAAGAACTTTGGGAATTGTTTTCAAACGAGTTTTGAAAATTTGGAAATATATCTTGTAAAGATATTTGAGGCAAATAAATAATGTGGGAAATTATTTATTGTGTGATGGATGTTTGTGAATATTAATTGATAGTTAAATCACCGACTATCAATATTGGACAAATGCGTTGATCGTTTCGAAGAGACCAGGATCGAGATTTATTTCTTGAAAACCACTTCGATCCGGTTTGTATATTTCGTGAAACGTGTTCAGAGTCGAAGATGGAGCTGTGAAGTGCAAGGGCTAGTCGCTACTAATCCTGAGGATATTTCCAAAATGGATGTAGTAGGAGTAGTGCCTTCGATTCCGTTCGAACCTGGGATGGACTTGTATGGATGGATGCTTTCGTAACATCGTCAGGTGGACAGTGGGCATTCTAAGGGATATCGTTCTAAAGGTAACGCTTAGCCTCAAGTCTCATCAACCGGGAATGACTGAAAATCAGGGGATATGCAGCAAGGCTTCGTGGGCAGCACCCACTAGAGAGTAAGGTCATCCCTGTCTAGATGTCCCTTTTTATTCCGCTTAGTGGTGCGGTTGCTGATCTTAACCATGGGGTGATCTTATTCGGAACTTTCCAATAAGGGATGGGTCCGGCCTTGTGTTGCAGGGATCGGGCGTGGTCCTCGGTACAGTGATCTATGCCCCGTACTATGATAGGTGGTACCCCAGTGCCTAGTCATTGTTGGAAATCCATTCTCCCTACGAGGCTTGTACGAGTTTTGTTTGTATTACCCACTTTTGTGGCTAGTAGCTGGAATTTAATAGATGTAACAATTTCGGCTATTTTATAAGTATTTGTATATAGAACCTATTATAATATCAGAGGATTTGATAGAAAGTGTTTTAGCTATCGTAAGGTAAAAACCCGACATGTTTATTTGTGGCATGGTCTTACGAGATGCTTTTGTTTTCAAAAGGATTTTTGAAACTTTAATAATCAACTTGGATGCATTATTATCAGCTGGTATTCCAGACTGACTCGGGTGTTATTTCATTATACGGGTCAGACCGAGTATTATTTGTCCAGGACAGGATGTTGTGGAGCAGGAGAGGAGCTGAAGTCCGATACGTATCATTCGTATTTGTACATACATATCCGCTGCTATGATTGTATGGTATGTCTGATTTGGTAATTGTTGATGTATGAGATACTCTCATGATATGATGTATAAAACAGTTATAGATTTCATTTTGTGTAAAGATCTATATTTATTATTATATTTTATTCCGTTGCCACTGTGAGATTCTAATATTGTTTAGTTTCTTCTTCTTCTTTCTCTTCTTCTTTAACCCTAATGGTTCGTATTTCTATTCCACTTGAGTTAATTGATGTAGAATAGTGTTGACTCAAGGGGTATGGATTTGCGGGCTGTCACACTTGGTATCAGAGCTTAGGTTGGCGACAATCTAGGCTTTGGTGGGGAAATTACTCATTAAACCGAGTCAATAGTACTCTATAATGAGTTGAGTGTAATAATAGATATGAGAGCGTACTTGTTAGTGAATATAAAATTGTTTTTATAATGTGTTGACTTATCGGTTTAGTGTTTATGAATTCTGGTCGGTGCGGGAAGTACAACCGTATCGATAGGGGTTTCTAAACTCTTAAACAAGAAAAACCGACATAGTATTGTTTTTAAAGAAGGTAAATGAAATAATTTTACCCAAAATTATATTTGATATAAAAGGAAATAATTTTTCGAAATTATTATATATGTTTGATTGTATGGATGTGGATACCTTAATCAAATAAGAATCTAAAATTTAATCTAAAATTCGAAATGGTTGTAATCTAATAAAATTCTATAGGTATAAATTATACAAAAGAGAATAAATAAATTGGAATTAAACCAGAATTTAAAATCCTGAAAGTTTTGGAAAGGATTTTAAATATAAGGAAAATAAAGTTTGGAAATTTAAAACCTTTGGAATGTTTCCAAGTTGTTTCAACGCATTGATGGAGTATTATTTTGGGTAATATGTTTTGGATGGAAACTGTTTTGAAAAGAATTTAGGAAAGTAAGAAAGCATTGAACTCACTTCAGTCGTGGGAAAATAATCTTGATGATGCTGGACACATCATTAGAATTCATTTTCGAGTTTCTAAAGTGATGGATTGCTACCAAAGTGATTGGTTATGATATTGTTTGGGACTTGTTGGGTATAACATGTGTTTTGGAAAAATTCAAAATGAGGAAATTTATGTTGGTATAAACAAATTGTTTTGGAAATCTAGAGATTTGATTGATATACCAAATGGGTATGAGTTGATTTTTATTTCAAAATGGTTTTGAAATAAAACCGGGTAATTGAATTCTGGGATTCTATTTAAAATGAAAATGTGGGAATTTAACATAAATCAATTATATAACTTATAAAATGAAATGGATTTAAATATAAAACAGAGGTTGATATTAATAAGAAAGAGAAATGAGATTTTATCCTGGGATTAAATAAAATTTGACTTGAGTAAATGGAAATGAATAAAATATATTGAAGTGAATTGGAAATTTGAATTTAACTTGGATAAGTTAAATAAATTGGGTTTAGAATTAAATTAATTTGGATTAAATTGAAATGTAAAATAACTTTGTAATTGTGGGTCATTGTGAAATGAATTGCACCCATGAGCTATTAAGTATTATACTTATAATCTGAGATTGTGGATTTGAAATTTGCAAAGAATTAAATTGGAGAAATTTGTATCCGTAAGAATTTAAGTGATATATATATATATATATATATATATATATATAGAAAATTAGAATTGTGATTATAAGATGAAAATAACTCAAATGAGCAATATAAACTTTTAAGTAAATTTGTTGGTGAATATATATATAGAGAAATGGAGTTATAATCACAAATGGGAAATAATGGAATGGTGTGGTGGATTCAAACTTATTCTCAAATGAAAGGTGAATTGAGATAAGGTAGAGTGAGATATAAAAGAAGTGAATGAACTTAAGTTAGAAAATAAGTTTTGAACTTATTTATGGAGGAATAAATTGGATTGAAGGAAAATTCAAAATTCAGTTGCATTATAAACAATATTGAATGGAATTCAATTCTCATTTAAATAGTAAAGGAAGTGGAATGAATTTAATTTGGCTAAATAAAATGTAGTTCGACTTGAATTAAATTTGGATAAGAATCGAGCTTGAAGGAAATTTAATTTAGTTGAAACGATGTTGAATGAAGTAAATGCTCACTCAACTAAATCCAAAATAATTGTTGAAAATGAATTTTGTGTAAGCAAAATTAAAGGGGATGTGTATGGTAATGAATAGAATTTTGATAGTTTGGTCAATGTTTGGAAAGTAAATAAAAATCCAGTTGTGGCATGGGATTTAATTTTCGTAATAAATATTGGAAGTGAGTAGGAATACTAGTATTGTATTATAATAGCGACTGTTTGAATTGTAAATAAATTCAAGTGGGTGAAATAATGTGAAGGGGCCCTGTTATTAGTAAAATAAATTCGAAAATAAATTGGTGAATGAGAATTGGAATTGAATGAATATACTAAACAAATTTAATGTAATTGAAATTTGATTGAAAGAGAATTAAATGAAAATGAAATCAAATTGTAAGAAAGACAAAAATAAGTGTGGAAAAGCGTTATTGAGTAATCTTGAATGGAATTTGTCGAGATTAATAAATTGAATTGAGAATGAAAAGTGCTTTTAATTAATTCTTGAGATGAAATAAGAATGCATGAGTTGTATATAAACCAGAATTGAATGATATTAATATAAACCTATATGGATAATGAATTGGAAATATAAAATTAGAGATTTACTTCAATAATTGTGATAAAGCAAGAATGCTTGGATTGTGAACCATGCAAAATTGAATAAAATTAATATAAATGTAACGACCCATATTTTTACGTGTCGATAAATCGTAAAATAGTTGCCACTAGGTTGTTAGTATTGTTTGAGTCATCCAGAGTTAGCTCGTGTGACCGAGTTAAGGGTTTTGACGACCTAAGTAATCGGTCGAGTTAAGGAGGTAGCCGACTTAGTAGTTGGCCGACTTAAGAGTTGCCGACTTAAGGGATAACGGCTTAAGGAATTGGACCGATCTATAGGAAGGGACGACCTAAAGGATGGACCGACTTAAGGGAGCGAGCGACCTAGGGATGAGTCGGTCGAACGAGTTAACGACCCAGTAGTTAGAAGCGACTTAAGGTAGTTAGCGGCTTAATGTTTGAGCGACTAAGTGAAGTGAGTGCTAAGATGTTAAGTCGCGTGTGAAGGCATTAGTTAAGTCGCTAAGCCATGTGAGTGTTAAGTCGTTAGGTCGGCTGGGTATGTTAGGCCGTGTGTTCAGGCTTAGGTCGTAGACAGTGGACTCGTTAGGTCGTTAAGTCGTCAACTAGTTAAGTCGTTAGGTCGTCTCTAGCGTTAGGTCGGCAGTAGTGTTGAGTCGTTAGGTAGTTAAGTCGGCTACATTTGTAAGTCGTTGAGCCGGGGAGTGTTAAGCTGTAGGTCATTATGGGGGCGGACGACTTAAGGATTTCTGCCTATAAATAGAAGGGCTTTGGTTCACTTTTTGGCACCGGATTTTGAAGCGACGAAGTGCTGCCATTTTGAGAGCTCGACTACAACACTTCTTCACTTCTTTTCTCTTCTCTAATCTAGTGCTTACATCCATCCAAGATCGAAGATCAAGATCGAAGATCCAAGAGCTAAAGTTGAAGATCTTCATCCATCGAAGTGAGATTTCATCATTTGAAGCGGAAATTTGTCGGATCGAGCTAGATCTTTTGCTGTCCAGATCTGAAGTTGGTAGCTTTTGAGGTGTTTAGGTGATTCGGTGAGTGGTAGTTATCTCTCACACGGACCCAAAGGAGTATATTGGATCGGTGGCTTGTTTGTGTGTTAAAGATAGTGATTTCTTGCATTTTCCTTAAGTCTGCATGTAGATCCATTGTTTATGAAGTTTTGATGTCCATTTTACTACATGTTAACTTACGTAAGTTCATTTGTCAAGTTGTAGAGATATTGCTCATTATACATGCTTGTTAGATTTGGACTCTTTATTTACCAAATTGTCATTCTTGTTATAATTGCTTATTAGATCTTATTTGAATGCTTGATTACTTGGATTTAATGATTGATTTGATTGATTGTTATGAATTAGTTGATTTATGACTTGATTTGGACATGTTGGTCGAAGATGATTCAAAAGCTAAGTGGAAAGGCTCTTGAATAAGGAAAGCTGCTTGTGGCATATGAAGCGGATGATAAAGCTCATATGGATAGATTTGATGATGATGTTGAGATGGACTTTGCTATGATGAGATGAAGCAAAGCATGATGTTGAGATGGACTTTGCTATGATGCGAAGAAGCAAAGCATGATGTGAGATAGCCTTGGTTTAATCCAGACGGGATCATCCCAAGCATGTTGATAACTCGGTGATATGGTTCGAGTTCGTTGATAATGGTAGGCTCGAGAGGCGCTTGAGCTAGTATGAGAATAGTCGTCGAGGAGGATGACTAGGAGGCCGAAATTTCATCGTTATTGAAGGTTCTAGCATGCTCAAAGCAAGAGTACGTTGGGTAGATTCGATAATCCCAGGCACGGGCTGCGACGACGTGCCAAGTACTCTGGGCAGATTCGATAGTCCTAGGCACGGGCTGCGACGACGTGCGGAGTTATGTCTAGAACCGGGGTTACCATTAGCCCTTGACGGACGGATGAAAGAATGAGCCGGTCATTCAATTAACGATGATATCGAAGCAATGATAACAGTGATAGCCAGAGTCATGGATGTTTGGTTGTATCATCATTCGGTCTCAAGAGCAATGTTTTCTGGGTGCTTATCTGATCTTGGTTTAGGCCTTGGGGGTTTGTGCTTGGAAAACATCGACCTTGACCCGAGTGATAATTAATTTACTTTGAATGTCTGCTTTGTCATGTTTGCTTCTGCTTAGTGTGTCTGGGGGCTATCACTGTAGAAAGAGGTAGAGTGGGAGGGTTGGATTCCTATTCCTTTTTCCTTTATGCTCTTTTGGTATGTTGGTAGTTAATTTACTGCTCACTAAGACTGTTGTCTGACTCAAGGTTTTATGTTCAACTCTTATTACCTTGGGCTGTTCATCCATTTTGGGATGGGCAGACTAGGTAATAGGTGACAGGTGTTGTTCTTAGTGACCGACGCTGTTGATGACGAAGACGAGCTGGAGGCTTTTGCATATTATTTTCTTACTATATGTACTGGATGTTCCGCTGCTTGTATGATTCTCTGAGTGTTATGTAGTGAGGCTTGATGTATTGACTGTTCTGATGTTTGTATCAAATCGTTTTGAAGTGTATTGATGAGATTCTATTTGGTGAAGCTTCACTACATATATACTTCTCTATTGTATTTTATCCCTGCGCTGTGAGTAATACGTTAGAGTTTGCTGTTTTACCTTACTCTGACTATCGTCCATGGCTGCCTGGCACACCTTTCAGCGCACTACTTCCTTGTTTAGTGCGGGAGTCATGGACGGTTGTCACATTTGGTATCAGAGCTTTGGGTTAATCGATTTTAGCCAACGCTCACTGACGTAACTACGTATGAGAGACGTAATTGTATTTTGATGGATGATTACTATATATATAATATAGTAGTTTAGAAGGGCTAGAACCTCTTATGCAGTTGTTTCTCAAGGTGTACTAATCATTCTTTTATAGATATTAAGAATGAGTCAAAGAGGGAGACCAGCTGCTAGGGAAGGTCGTGTTGCTGAGGGGACTACTGATTATGCTGCTATGTTTGAGGCCATGATGACTTCGATCATGAAAAGGATGCCAGCTCCAGGGCCATCAGTAGATGTTGGAGTTCAAGTTCAAACTCCAAAACCAGTAGATTTTGCTAAGTTGTGCAAAGACTATACTGCTCTTGGAGGAAAGGTTTTCTTGGGAACAGAATCAACTATTGAAGTCCAGAGATGGATAGATGCTTGTAGAAGGATCTTTGGTGATTTGGGAATCGAGGATGCAACCAAAAGGAAGCTTGCATCAAGACAGCTTCAGGGAAGAGCTTCTGATTGGTGGAATTCTATCACCATTGATACTCCAGAGGAAGAAATTACTTGGGTGCAATTCCAAGCTAGATTTGAAGCTAAGTTCATTTCTACAGCCCAGAAGTCTGTTTTGTTCAAGAAGTTTGTGGAGCTCAAGCAAGGTAGGAGACCAGTTCTTGAGTATGTTTCTGAGTTCGAAGCTTTGTCCAAGTATGCCCGATCGTATATTGAGTCTTCATATCAGAAGAATGAGAAGTTTGTGACAGGCTTGGACAGTTATCTTGGGAGGCAGTTGGTAGATCATTTGGACGATCCGTTTGAGAAGCTTGTGGAGAAAGCTCTCAGGCACGAGAATTTGTTTCCTAAGGAAGGATCGGTTGTTGCTGTGACCAAGGAGGAGTCCAAACCACAACAAGGTGGAAACAGGAAAAGGAAACAGCAGCAGCAGAAGGGTAAGGATGGTCAGAAGAAGCCGAAGGGCGAAATGACCTGCTACAACTGTCAGCAGAAGGGCCATTTCTCCAGAGATTGCAAGAATCCAAAGGTGCCGGTGAAGTGCCATAACAGTGACAAGCCGGGGCATTTCAGGAGGAATTGTCCAGAACCGAGAAAGGACAAGCAGATTGTGCAAGCCTATGCTTTGGGGGCTGTTCCATAATCTTCGAAAGCTCCTACTGTGGAAGAGAAAGGGAAGAGTGTGGTGGTTTAAGGTACTCTTTCCATATGTGGTGTTCCAGTTAGAGTGTTGTTTGATACTGGGGCGTCGCATTCGTTTGTTTGTAATGATCTTGTAGGCCGGTTGGGTTTGGAACCAGATATTGTTGATAGACCATTGGTTGTGACTAATCCAGTTGGGGGTTCGTCCTGTTTGAGTATGCTGTGCCATGGTCTGATTGTATCGAGTCATGATTGCTCTTTTGTTTGTGATTGTTTTGTTCTGAACTTTGCGAGGTTCGGAATTATTTTGGGTATGGACTGGCTTAGGAAGTATGCGGCAAAGGTTGATTGTGAAAGGCTGGAGGTGACAGTCGAGAATGTGGAAGGGCGAAAGGTTGTGATATGATGTAAGCATGAGGAAGGCGTCTTCATGAGCTTCATGTATTTGCTAGTTGTTCCACGGGATGGACTCTCATCGGTGCCGATTGTGAATGGATTTGAGGATGCCTTTGATGAAGTCAAAGGGTTACCGCCACATCGTATCGATCTAGTTGAAGGAGCCAGACCTGTTGTGATGCCTCTTAAGCGGATGGCGCCTAGGGAACAACAAGAGTTGAAGGTGCAAGTTGATGATCTTCTGCAGAAAGGATTCATTCGACGAAGTGTGTCCGAATGGGGTGCACCAGTTGTGTTCGCAACCAAAGCGGATGGATCGTTGAGGTTGTGTGTGGATTATTGTGAGCTGAATAAAGTGACTAAGAAGAACAAGTATCTATTGCCGAGGATAGACGACTTGTTTGATCAGCTTCACGAAGCTAAGGTGTTTTCTCAGATGGATTTGGCAACGGGATTTCACCAGTTAAGAGTGGCTAGGGATAGTGTACCGAAGACTGCTTTCAGGACACCATCCGGTTTCTATGAGTGGCTGGTAATGCCGTTCGGATTGACCAATGCACCAGCGTATTTTGTGGATCTTATGAATAGAGTATTCAGGGATCAGTTGAACAAGTTCGTACTCGTGTTCGTGGATGATATTCTGATTTATTCCAGAACTGAAGAAGAGCACAAGACGCACTTGCGTGTTGTTTTGGAAATCTTGCGGAAACATCAGCTGAAGGCTAAGTTTTCGAAGTGTCACTCCTGGAAGAGTGAAGTGAGGTTCTTAGGCCATATTATCTCTGGAAGTGGAATAGCGGTTGATCCCGCTAAGGTAGCAGCAATCCAGGATTGGGTTAGACCTAAGAATGCATCTGATGTGAGAAGTTTTCTTGGATTAGCAGGATACTATCGTCGGTTTATCAAAGACTTTTCCAAGATAGCTGCACCATTAACAGGATTGACGAAAAAGAACCAAGTGTTCAGATGGGATGCTAAGTGTGAGCAAGCTTTCGGAATCCTGAAAGAGCGACTAACAAGTGCTCCTGTTTTGACTATCCCTAGTGGAAATGATGAGATGGTGGTTTACACCGATGCATGTGGTACTGGACTTGGAGCAGTGCTGATGCAAAAGGATAAAGTTGTTGCGTATGCAAGTCGACAACTGAAGTCGCATGAAAGGAATTATCCGACTCATGATTTGGAGTTGGTGGCAATTGTATTTGCTCTGAAGATGTGGAGACATTACCTATTGGGAGTTCGATTCGAGTTGTTTACAGATCATAAGTCATTGAAGTATCTCTTCTCCCAAAAAGATTTGAATCTTCGGTAGCAACGATGGCTAGAGTTTTTAGCATCATATGATTTTGGTATAGCCTATACTCCGGGGAAAGGTAACGCAGTGGCAGATGCGTTAAGTCGAAGACATGCAGGATTGGGAGCATTGTTTTCAGAATGGAAGAGTCTCAAGTATTTAGCTGGATTTGACTTCAGGCCTAGATGTGAATTGGAACCTGAGATGTTGGCAAACTTATCGATAAGACCTACTCTTGTGGAAAGAATTGGCAAGAGCCCAAAGCGAGACGATAAGCTTGTCAAGATTATCCTAGATTTGAAATCTGGATTGGATCCATAGAAGGATAAAGGATTTGAGGTTGATCGAGAAGGTTGGCTTCGGAAACAAGGACGACTAGTTGTTCCCGATATGGATGAACTGAGGACTGAAGTTCTAAAGGAAAGTCATCACTCGAAGTTGACAATTCATCCATGGGGAAATAAGATGTATCGGGATATGAAGAGAACCTATTATTGGGAAGGTATGAAGAAGGATGTTGGAAATTTTATTTCCAAATGCATAACTGCCAGTTGGTAAAAGCCGAGCAGAAGAAGCCCAGTTGATTGCTTCAGCCATTAGAAGTTCCTACATGGAAGTAGGAGCAAATATCGATGGATTTTATTGATGGTCTACCTAGAACCAGAGCAGGAAATGAAGGGATTTGGGTAATCGTAGATCGTTTGACTAAGAGTGCAAGATTCATTCCTGTTCGATCAACAGGACTGCATCGAAATTGGCTGAGTTGTATATTAAGTGGATAGTTTGATTTCATGGTATTCTGAAGAGTATAGTGAGCGATCGAGACCCATTGTTCACTAGTGGATTTTGGAAGAGCTTCCAGGAAGTTTTGGGAACCGAGTTGTGTTAGAGTACAGCTTATCACCCCCAAACAGATGGTCAGACCGAGAGAGTCAACAGTGTTTTGGAAGATCTCCTCAGAGCATGTGTTTTAGATTTCGGAGGTTCTTGGGAAGATCATCTTCATTTGGTGGAATTTGCGTATAATAATAGTTACTAGTCAAGTATTGGTATGGCACCGTATGAAGCATTGTATGGAAGACCGTGTAACTCTCCGACATGTTGGTTGGAAACTGAAGAAAAGCTGATACTTGGGCCTGAAATGATTCGACAGACTTCGGATTGTATAGAGATCAGTTGGCAACGAATGAAGGCAGCCCAAGATTGTCGGAAAAGTTATGCCGATAAGCGTCGTAAGGATTTGGAATTCGACGTAGGCGATATGGTTTTTGTGAAGATTTCTCCACTGAAGAATGTTATTCGATTCCGGAAGAAAGGGAAATTAACTCCGAGATTTGTTGGACCATTCCCGATCATCAAGCGAATTGGAAAGCTCGCCTATAAATTGGAGTTACCGGAAAAGATGTCGAGTGTGCACAATGTTTTTCATGTATCATGTCTACGGAAGTATGTGCACGACCCGAATACAGTGGTTTCTGCTGATAGCTGTGAAGATTTGGAGGTTGATCCAGTTATTAGAAGACCTCGTAAGCAGCTTCGTGTTGTGGGAACTGACACGAAACAACTTAGGAGGAAGACGATTACGTTGCTCAAGATACAATGGAGTGATGATGTCAACGACTGTACATGGGAGGAGGAAGAGAGGATGAAAGCAGCTCATACTGAACTCTTCGAGGTATGGCCCTAAGGTGTCGTGACATCTCATGAATTTGTAACTTGTTCTAATCCTAGAATTCTGCATGCTAGGCTAGTAATTGGATGCATGGTTGGTTGGTTGCTATGGATGGTAGGCATGCAGAATAATTTTGGTTGTTCTTGTTTGTTTGGAATTTCGGGGGTGAAATTCCTAAGGGGGAGAGAATGTAACGACCCTTATTTTTACGTGTCGATAAATCATAAAATAGTTGCCACTAGGTTGTTAGTATTGTTTGAGTCATCCAGAGTTAGCTCGTGTGACCGAGTTAAGGGTTTTGACGACCTAAGTAATCGGCCGAGTTAAGGAGGTAGCCGACTTAGTAGTTGGCCGACTTAAGAGTTGCCGACTTAAGGGATAATGGCTTAAGGAATTGGACCGATCTATAGGAAGGGACGACCTAAAGGATGGACCGACTTAAGGGAGTGAGCGACCTAGGGATGAGTCGGTCGAACGAGTTAACGACCCAGTAGTTAGAAGCGACTTAAGGTAGTTAGCGGCTTAATGTTTGAGCAACTTAGTGAAGTGAGTGCTAAGATGTTAAGTCTCGTGTGAAGGCATTAGTTAAGTCGCTAAGCCATGTAAGTGTTAAGTCGTTAGGTCGGCTGGGTATGTTAGGCCGTGTGTTCAGGCTTAGGTCATAGACAGTGGACTCGTTAGGTCGTTAAGTCGGCAACTAGTTAAGTCGTTTGGTCGTCTCTAGCGTTAGGTCGGCAGCAGTGTTGAGTCGTTAGGTAGTTAAGTCGGCTACATTTGTAAGTCGTTGAGATGGGGAGTGTTAAGTCGTAGGTCGTTAGGTCGGCAAGGGTTAGGTCGTGGATGACTTATGGGGGTGGACGACTTAAGGATTTCTGCCTATAAATAGAAGGGCTTTGGTTCACTTTTTGGCACCGGATTTTGAAGCGACGAAGTGCTGCCATTTTGAGAGCTCGACTACAACACTTCTTCACTTCTTTTCTCTTCTCTAATCTAGTGCTTACATCCATCCAAGATCGAAGATCAAGATCGAAGATCCAAGAGCTAAAGTTGAAGATCTTCATCCATCGAAGTGAGATTTCATCATTTGAAGCGGAATTTTGTCGGATCGAGCTAGATCTTTTGCTGTCCAGATCTGAAGTTGGTAGCTTTTGAGGTGTTTAGGTGATTCGGTGAGTGGTAGTTATCTCTCACACGGACCCAAAGGAGTATATTGGATCGGTGGCTTGTTTGTGTGTTAAAGATAGTGATTTCTTGCATTTTCCTTAAGTCTGCATGTAGATCCATTGTTTATGAAGTTTTGATGTCCATTTTACTACATGTTAACTTACGTAAGTTCATTTGTCAAGTTGTAGAGATATTGCTCATTATACATGCTTGTTAGATTTGGACTCTTTATTTACCAAATTGCCATTCTTGTTATAATTGCTTATTAGATCTTATTTGAATGCTTGATTACTTGGATTTAATGATTGATTTGATTGATTGTTATGAATTAGTTGATTTATGACTTGATTTGGACAAGTTGGTCGAAGATGATTCAAAAGCTAAGTGGAAAGGCTCTTGAATAAGGAAAGCTGCTTGTGGCATATGAAGCGGATGATAAAGCTCATATGGATAGATTTGATGATGATGTTGAGATGGACTTTGCTATGATGAGATGAAATAAAGCATGATGTTGAGATGGACTTTGCTATGATGCGAAGAAGCAAAGCATGATGTGAGATAGCCTTGGTTTAATCCAGACGGGATCATCCCAAGCATGTTGATAACTCGGTGATATGGTTCGAGTTCGTTGATAATGGTAGGCTCGAGAGGCACTTGAGCTAGTATGAGAATAGTCGTCGAGGAGGATGACTAGGAGGCCGAGATTTCATCGTTATTGAAGGTTCTAGCATGCTCAAAGCAAGAGTACGCTGGGTAGATTCGATAATCCCAGGCACGGGCTACGACGACGTGTCAAGTACTCTGGGTAGATTCGATAGTCCTAGGCACAAGCTGCGACGACGTGCAGAGTTATGTCTAGAACCGGGGTTACCATTAGCCCTTGACGGACGGATGAAAGAATGAGCCGGTCATTCAATTAACGATGATATCGAAGCAATGATAACAGTGATAGCCAGAGTCATGGATGTTTGGTTGTATCATCATTCGGTCTCAAGAGCAATGTTTTCTGGGTGCTTATCTGATCTTGGTTTAGGCCTTGGGGGTTTGTGCTTGGAAAACATCGACCTTGACCCGAGTGATAATTAATTTACTTTGAATGTCTGCTTTGTCATGTTTGCTTCTGCTTAGTGTGTCTGGGGGCTATCATGTAGAAAGAGGTAGAGTGGGAGGGTTGGATTCCTATTCCTTTTTCCTTTATGCTCTTTTGGTATGTTGGTAGTTAATTTACTGCTCACTAAGACTGTTGTCTGACTCAAGGTTTTATGTTCAACTCTTATTACCTTGGGCTGTTCATCCATTTTGGGATGGGCAGACTAGGTAACAGGTGACAGGTGCTGTTCTTAGTGACCGACGCTGTTGATGACGAAGATGAGCTGGAGGCTTTTACATATTATTTTCTTACTATATTTACTGGATGTTCCGCTGCTTGCATGATTCTCTGAGTGTTATGTAGTGAGGCTTGATGTATTGACTGTTCTGATGTTTGTATCAAATCGTTTTGAAGTGTAATGATGAGATTCTATTTGGTGAAGCTTCACTATATATATACTTCTCTATTTTATTTTATCCCTGCGCTGTGAGTAATACGATAGAGTTTGCTGTTTTACCTTACCCTGACTATCGTCCATGACTGCCTGGCACACCTTTCAGTGCACTACTTCCTTGTTTAGTGCGGGAGTCATGGGCGGTTGTCACAATAAATTTAAACTAAGATTAATTTTAATGGTTATGAGCTTAAGTGGTGATTATTTTTGTTTGAATGACATGAGTATTTGCATGTATTCATAATTGAGTTGTTTAAACAGCAACTGAATTGGTTTTGAATAAATTGGAATGGATTGAAATATTATTAAGTGATTTTGCATATGAATGAAAATGAATCATAAAAGAAATGAAAATGCTTAAAATTGAAAATAAAATTGGTTTGTAAATCAATTTGGAATTAAATTGAAATAGATTGATGTTAGTGAAGCATATGTTAATCATATTGAAATAGAAATGAATTGGTTGTAATAAATATAAATGGTATATAGTAAACTTGAATGTAAATCATTCAAGTGAAATAAAATGAAGTTGGTTTGGATGAAAGTAGAATGGGCTAAAATCTTAATAAATGGATTTGAGTATAAATGTAAGTGAATCATATTAGAAGTGTAAATGTATCAAATTAAAAAGGAAATTGACTGGGAAATCAATTGGGAAATGGGGTAGAATACGAAGGGAACATAGCAAAACTTGTATATAAAATCCTTTGTGTGAAATAACTTGGAGTTTGGCATTAGAAAAAGAACTTTGTATATGCTTTAAATATGATTTACTTATGAAATTATTCAAAGTGTTGTTTGGGATGTAAATGAATGTGTTGGCTTACATTTTATTGGAAATGTTGTTAAAAATGTTCATATCTTTGAAAACTGATGAGTTTGTTGAGTAAGTACAGGTGCGGGAGGCGTTCGATAGAGTTGGAGCGCGTATATGCGTTATATTAGCCGCCTGCTATTAAAATTTGCTAAAAAGGTACGCCTACGCAAATATAATTGGGAAATGATATATATATTATGATATATTTTGGTTTCCGACCGTGTGGGTCGATGTATATATATTTATCTTTATCGCGATATCGCGAAAGCTCCTCCGTACAGGGGAGACTCTGCCAAAAAATTTCGGAATTTTGGGAGTTAGAAAATTTTTGGGATTTTGGAAACATTTAATTAACTTGGGAAGTTATTTTGAAATAACGTTAAAATTAAAGCTTTAGAGCAAGTAAAGCAAATGAGTTTGGGATTGAGCTAAAGGATTTTAGGAAGAGTATATAATCTTTTAACTAAGCAAATTGGGTAAGTAAATGAGTTTGAGAGTATGTTCTACCTTAGCAAATTTCGGGGACGAAATTTTTATAGGGGGGAAGAATGTGACATCACGAAATTTTTAACACGGGATTTGTGAACATTTATCTCATTTTTAATGTTTAATATGGGTTTTGGATTAATTTTGAACTAAAAATAATTGGTTTAAATTAAGATAACTAGTTAGAATTTCTAATGTGGACATTCAATTTGAAATTGAATAATAATAATTAATATTGGACTGAGAATAATTTGGGAATCTAGATGTAAATAGTGATAGTGATGGTTCTAAAATTTATTTTAAGTCTATTTGGTCATTAAAAGTGTTGTTGGATTTTTAGATGGAATTAAAAGTTAATAAGTTATTATTGGGAATTTTATACTAAATTAATAATGGATTTAATATTATAAAAATGCAAATAATCAGATTTTGCTTTGGAATGAGCCAGAATGATTTTTCATGTGATTATAAATTTTATATGATTTATTATTAAGTTAATAAAATTTTAAAAGTGAAATGTTAAGCGTTTCTGATAATTTCAGAAAGATAGCTCGATTTAATAGACGAGTTAAAATAGCCTTCCGGGCACAGTCTCGGAATTCGAAGAAACCAGTTTCATTGGGTCCGTAATAGTTAGTTATTATCGGATTTCAATTTTTGTAGTAATCGGAGTTGTCGTTTGACCCCGACAGCTTAAAACGCATTGAAATCGTTTTAATCGGTTTAATTTAAAATTGATCGTTAAATTCCGTAACTCGCCCGTATGACCAAATTAGCTTACGAAACCTGTTCCATTGTGTCCGGAACGCGAAAAAACCTTAGGAACGCCTGTCGGCATGCGTTGTTTGAAGTTCGTTTGTAAAATCTTGTTAAAGTGGAAATAATATTAAAATAATAATTATTAATATTTATAAATGCATGTTTTCAGTGGAAACCCTAGTTTCCTTAGCCGGCCGCCTCTTTCTAATTAATGGCCGATAAGAAATCTCATTCCTCCCCATTTTTCTCAAAATCCTTCAGTTTTCTTCACAAATCACCAATTAGAAAATCGTAGAGAGCGTATGGACCTTCGAATCTAACGGTGGATCTCGGCTATCGTCGTCATTTGGAGGGAGTAAAGACCCGCGTTCATGAGAGTGTTGCATGCGTTTTTCCAGTGATAGAGGTAACGGTGCTTAGAGCTTCTTGAGCTGTGGGTGAGCGTCACTTGAGGCTTCGATTTAGGCCTTGTTGATCGGCTTCTAGTGGAGGTTGGAGGTCGCGATGGTTAACCCTAGTTTGTACGTTGGTGGGTTTGTTTGCCTGGAGATGTTGCGTGATGAAGATGAAGAAGGAAGACAACGTGCGGCTTTGATTCTATTTCGTGAGTTGAACGGGCTGATCTACTTGGGTATATATATAAAAAAAGAATTTTTGTTTTAAATTTATATCTCAAGTTTAAAACTTTATATCTCCTGCATACGTTATCAAAATTTGTCGAAACAGGAAACGCCGAAATCGCAGAGACGAGCACTACGTAATGGTGCAGTTCTGGGATCATTCCGGGCAAGTAAAAATTTAGGTTAAATCGAACACCATTTGGTTTAATTTAAATTTCGAACGCTCGTCAAAACCCAAGGTGAGTTATTCTCGCTCACATCTGGATGCTTGCTAATTTAAATAGTTGGTATTTAAATATCTGTGTGATTGGCTGCATATAGATGTTGTATCAGTCTGAAATGATATTTATATATGTGATGTGCAAATATTTGTGGATGCAGGGAAAAACAGGTTGAAGGGATCCAACTGGATTCCTCACAATACAGTGATTATTTTTATAATAGATAATGCAAATTGTTTGTATGTTGTGATGGATAAATCTAAAATTAAATTGTACTGTGATATTGTTGAAATAAATATAAACCCAGAATTTTAATTATAAATGGATTTAATTGGGATTTAAGAAACAAAAGAAATTGTTATATAAAAAATTTAAAGGAATACAATTTGGATTTGGTTCGATTGAAGAATGAAATTTGTAAATGGGAATTTTAAATAAAGCGGGAAAATTATTAGTTGATAAATGCAAAGTATGGATTTGGGTGAGAAATTCTATAAGAGGATATAAAGTGTTAAAATAATGATGGTTTATTTCTGATAATGCACAGAGTTGGCCGGAAAATTAAAATACGTTTCAACGAAGCTTCTAAATATAAATTAACAGTTTTAAATGTAAATAAAATATTTTGAAATGCATTTTCACCATTGGGATTTTATCTAAGTAATTCATAAGTATTATTTTCCTGTAATAAATTCTCAAATGTTTTATTTAAAATGTTTTAAATCTATATTTTGAAAATGAATTTTTGGAAATGGAAAAGGGTGTTTAAATTTCAAAAGGAGTTTATTTTTAAGCTTGGAAATAAATTTACGATAACTAACGTAAATTTGAGTTGGAATAGATCGGGCGGGATCTATATGGGTTGTTTCTATGGAAATGTTTCCTTGGGAAAAACCGAGTTCGTGATTTAAATCAGGTTTGAAAAGTTAAGTTAAAATTTGTTTAAGGAAGTGTTTTAAGAAAATCTCCTTTAAAATAAGTAATAAATTTAGCTATAGTATGATTTAGGAGGTTTATTAGTAATTATATTTTATAAATGGATTTAATTAAAGAATGGATGTTTTAAGTTATTTGAAACCCAGTATTTATTCTTTAAAACCACTACTTTTAAGTTTAGTTAACAAAACTCTTATTTAATAAATAGTTTTATTTTACATTTTTGAAATTATATTTTTGAGTAATAACTAGTGGTAAATTTACATATTTTAAAGTATATTGCATAATAAAGTATTTTTAAATTGTTTTTAAATCTAAATGTTTTTGAACTTGGTTATTTCCAATGGGAATAGATGGTAAAGGATTTACCTTGTAAAGGAAGAACTTTGGGAATTGTTTTCAAACGAGTTTTGAAAATTTGGAAATATATCTTGTAAAGATATTTGAGACAAATAAATAATGTGGGAAATTATTTATTGTGTGATGGATGTTTGTGAATATTAATTGATAGTTAAATCACCGACATCAATATTGGACAAATGCGTTGATCGTTTCGAAGAGACCGGGATCGAGATTTATTTCTCGAAAACCACTTCGATCCGGTTTGTACGTTTCGTGAAACGTGTTCGGAGTCAAAGATGGAGTTGTGAAGTGCTAGGGCTAGTCGCTACTAATCCTGAGGATATTTCCAAAATGGATGTAGTAGGAGTAGTGCCTTCGGTTCCGTTCGAACCCGGGATGGACTTGTATGGATGAATGCTTTCGGAACATCGTCAGGTGGACGATGGGCATTCTAAGGGATATCGTTCTAAAGGTAACGCTTAGCCTCAAGCCTCATCAACCAGGAATGACTGAAAATCAGGGGATATGCAGCAAGGCTTCGTGGGCAGCACCCACTGGAGAGTAAGGTCATCCCTATCTAGATGTTCCTTTTTATTCCGCTTAGTGGTGCGGTTGCTGATCCCAACCGTGGGGTGATCTTATTCGAAACTTTCCAGTAAGGGATGGGTCCGGCCTTGTGTTGCAGGGGATCGGGCGTGGTCCTCGATACGGTGATCTAGGCTCCGTGCTGTGACAGGTGGTACTCCAGTGCCTAGTCATTGTTGGAAATCCATTCTCCCTATGAGCCTTGTACGAGTTTTGTTTGTATTACCCACTTTTGTGGCTAGTAGTTGGAATTTAATAGATGTAACGATTTCGGCTATTTTATAAGTATTTGTATATAGACCCTATTATAATATCAGAGGATTTGATAGAAAGTGTTTTAGCTATCGTAAGGTAAAAACCCAACATGTTTATTTGTGGCGTGGTCTTACGAGATGCTTTTGTTTTCAAAAGGATTGTTGAAACTTTAATAATCAACTCGGATGCATTATTATCAACTGGTATTCCAGACTGACTCGGGTGTTATTTCATTATAATGCTCGGGTCAGACCGAGTATTATTTGTCTAGGACAGGATGCTATGGAGCAGGAGAGGAGCTGGAGTCGACGTATCATTCGTATTTGTATATACATATCCGCTGCTATGATTGTATGGTATGTCTGATTTGGTAATTGTTGATGTATGAGATACTCTGATGATATGATGTATAAAACAGTTATAGATTTCATTTTGTGTAAAGATCTATATTTATTATTATATTTTATTCCGTTGCGACTGTGAGATTCTGATATTGTTTAGTTTCTTCTTCTTCTATCTCTTCTTCTTTAACCCTAATGGTTCGTATTTCTGTTCCACTTGAGTTAATTGATGTAGAATAGTGTTGACTCAAGGGGTACGGATTTGCGGGCTGTCACACTTTTCCATGCTCAGGGGAGTGTCGCACCATCAACGATAGCTAGCTTGAAAGTTCCTTCTCCAAGCTTCCGTTCAATGACGTATGGACCTTCCCATGCGGGGTTCATATGTGATGGGACTGGAAAACTCGTTTCAAAAACAAGGTCACTCACATCAATGATTCTCGGTCGGACCTTTTCATTATAATATCGAGCGACTCGATGTATGTATGCAGCCGCTCTTAAATTAGGTTCTTCGCATTTTTCATAAATGAAGTCCAGTGATTCTAGCAAAAGATCCTGATTCGACTTAGAGTTATAATAAGTTACCCGAAGATGGAACTTCTAGTTCTACGGGTATAACAGCTTCCACGCCATATGCCAATGCGAATGGAGTGTGGCCAGGCGCGGACTTGTGTATGGTTCTATAAGCCCAAAGTGCTGTTGGAAGTTCATCCACCCACTTGCCTCTAGCCTTTTCCAAACGCTTTTTTAATATGGACTTGATTATTTTGTTTACGGCTTCCACTTGTCCATTAGCTTTCGGATGAGCAATCGCTGCAAATTTTTCTCAATACCATATTTTTGGAAAAACTCTTTGCTTTCAAATTAAGTTCCGTTGTCTGTAATAATGGTCCGTGGAAGGCCAAAACAGCATATAATATTTCGTACAACGAAATTAATGACATTTTTGGTGGTGATAGTGGCCAAAGGCTCTGCTTCTACCCACTTGATAAAGTAATCGACCGCAACTATCGCATATTTCGCACCACATTTGGATACGGGTAAGGAACAAACTATGTCGATCCCCCACATTGCAAACGGCTAGGGACTAACCATTTGTGTTAGTTTCGTTGGCGGAGCTCTTGGGACCTTTGCATATTTTTGACGTTTGTCACATCTTCTCACATAGTCTGTGGCATCCCGATTTACAATCGGCCAATAGTATCCATAGCGGAGGACTTTCTTTGCTAACGTCTGCCTCCCAGTATGGTCACAACACTCTCCTTCATGGACTTCTATTAGGACTCGTTTTATCTCATCATAGGCTATGCACCGGAGTAAGGGGGTCGAGAATCCCCTCTCATACATTACCCCTTCTTGCATTACATATCGCGAAGCCTTACGAATGACTTGTCGTCTTTCGCTCCTTCTTTCGGGTACGACCCCATGTAACAAGTATTGCTTGAATGGGGTCATCATTGATTCCTTCTCGATTTCTGTTTCTAACATGAAATCTACCTTCATCATATTTATGCTTGGAGCATGTAAGATTTCAACGGGAAACAATCCCATTTGTTGCGCATCGCCAGTGCTTGCAAATTTTGCCAATGAATCAGCGGCTCTGTTTTGTTCCCGTGGCACATGTGAAATATCATAATACTCCAGATTCGCGAGCAGCACTTGAACACGTGCCAGGTATGGGGCAAGTCTCTGTCCCTTTGCTTGATAGTCACCTCGAACTTGGTACACCACCAGTTGCGAGTCACAAAAGATTTCAACAAATCTTACCCCCAATTCTTTGATATGTCTTAAGCCAGCAATCAATGCTTCATACTCGGCTTCATTATTTGTTGCTGTGAATTCGAGCTTTAAAGCGTAACAAACTGATCGGTTTTCAAGAGTCACAAGAACTATGCTAGCCCTGGAACAATGGTCGTTAGATTCCCGTCGTTGTACATTTTCCATCGAACAGGAGGTATGACATTGTGATCGTTTGACTCGTCGGACACGTGAATTCATCAATGAAGTATGCTAACACTTTCCCTTGTATGGCCCTTCATGGTAGGTTGGTAATATCGAACTGACTCAACTCGATATTCCATTTTAACATCCTTCCAAAGGTTTCTGGTCATTGCAGTACCTGCTGCAAGGGTTGATCGTTGTAAACACCGATTGAGTGTGCCTGAAAGTATGGACGAAGCTTGCATGATGCAATCACCAAGCAGTAAGCCAGTTTCTTAATCTTGGAATAATTTCTTTCAGCCCCCGTCAAAAGTTTACTGATATAATACACTGGCTTTTGAACTCGGTCCTCCTCGTGAACCAAAGCCGTACTGATAGCATGTTGGGATACAGCCAAGTATACATCCAGCATTTCATGGTCGATTGGTTTTAATAGCACCGGGGGACTTTCTAAATAACTAACCAGAGCTCGGAATGCTTCCTCACAGTCGGATGTCCACTCGAAATTTCTCTTTCCTTTCTTTATCACATCGAAGAAGGGAATGCACTTATCCATAGCTCTGGATGTGAATCGACTCAGCATGACCACCTTTCCATTCAAGCTTTGTACTTGCTTTATAGTCTTGGGCACTTGTATGTCCCAAATAGCCTGAATCTTCTCCGGGTTAGCTTCAATTCCCCGCGTATTCACAATGAAACCCAAGAACTTCCCTGACGCAACGCCAAAAGAATACTTCAAAGGGTTGATTTACATCCCATAATGTCTGAGTATATCAAACATCTCTGCTAAGTCTTGAATGTGGACGTTTGACTGTCGTGACTTCACGAGCATGTCATCCACATAGACTTCCATCGTTCTACCAATTTGATCTTCAAACATTCGGTTCACTAGATGCTGATAAGTTCCTCCCGCATTTTTCAATCCGAAGGGCATCACTACATAGCAATATAACCCAACGTCTGTGACAAAAATGGTGTGTTCTTGATCTAGAATGTGCATTGAGATTTGATTATATCCCGAGTACGCATCCATAAATGACAGTAGCTCGTGTCCGGCTGCTAAATCAACCAACTGGTCGATTCTAGGTAAGAGGAAACTATCCTTCGGGCATGCTTTGTTTAAATCAAAATAAACAACGCAATTTCTCCACTTCCCATTTCTGTTTTACTAGGACGTACTTCGGGTCCATGTCTCTCTATTTCTGTTTTACTAGGACGTACTTCGGGTCTATGTTCAACATATGACTCGCAATAGCGGAGAAATCCCGCATGTATTAGAATGTGTCCAAGCGAAAACATCCAGGTTCGCTCAGAGGAAGTCAGTAAGATCCTCGGCCAATGATGGGTCGAGTTGCGATCCAATCTTAAGAACTTGTGACGGGTCATCCGGCTTACTTGAATGTCAATCGTCAGCTCAGCCGGTGCTGCATTCGCTTCCCTGGGTCCTCCATTATCATCTCTCGAATCTATGTCTCTATAGATCCGAGAATGTCGCCCGAGCCAGGGCTTGGGCACTACTTGTCAATTGTCAGTGTTTTGGATGCAGACGGAGTTGTCCGCAATCTTTCCTTTCTCTCTCCGCTGAGCCTCTCTCAGCTCTGCCACATAACATGCGCGACTAGTCGCCTGATCGCCATGCACTACATACACTCCTTTGTCTTTCAGAAATTTTAATGTCAAACACTATAGGGCCAAAGCTGCCCTTATCTCCACCAGGGTCGGACGACCCAGAAATACATTATATGGAGAATCTACATCCAACACTATGAACGGTAGGATTCGTACCCTCCTACGCTTACCTTCTCCCAGTTCAACTGGCAACCCAACATACCCCATCGTGTCAATCGCTGCACCATTAAAGCCATGGATACGGGCTTTAGATGGCTTTAAATCTTTCGTCTCATTCTTCATTTGGTCATATGCCTTTTTGAAGATGATGTTGACGGAGCTCCCACAATCAATTAAAATTCTTTTGACGTAAGCTGGCCCGGTCGTCGCTGATATGACCATCAGGTTGATGTTAGGAGCTTCCACCTTGTCTACATCTTGGCTCCTAAACATTATATCATCTGTCATCATGCGTTGTTTTTTTGCGGGGGTTCCATCTTCCACATTCGAACAACATTCATGATCTGCATGCCTCAAGGAGGTTGCATATCGTTCCATCTCCTGCCAATTCTTGTCTGCAGGATGAGGTCCTCCAACTATAGTGTTTATGATCAATCTACCCACGGTACGGGCAGGTTACTCTAGATGGTGTGGCGTCGGCCCACATTCGGGGTCTGATGTTCCTTTCCTACCTTCTTGTGGGTTCTTAACAAATTCCTACAGCTTTTTCTGCCTGATCAACTTTTCTATGGCGTCATGGAGGTGTCTACACTCCTTAGTATTATGCCCATAAATCTCATGGAAGAGACAGTACTTCCCTGTCCGCTTCTGTTCCTCTATGGACTCCTTTCGGCATGGCTTTCTGTATTGAAAGGTGTTACATGTTGATAGATAAATATTTTCAAGAGACGTATTCAGGGGGGTGTCTTCATTGTAGGTTAGAATCCACGGCTTCCATTTCCCCACTTATCTTTTCTTTCTAGGATTTCCTCCTTCGGACCCTTTAGATTGCCCAGGCTTATTCTGGACGTTGACTTGAACCTTTCCCGAGTTTTAGCTTGATTGCTTTACGGCGATGTTGCTTTTTAAAGTCTCCTGAACAGTCCTGGGTGCCTTATCTCACCTGGTCCACCTGGCTTCTTCTCTTCTTATGAATTGACGAGCCTTTGAATAGATTCGCTCCAGCATTGTTGGAGGCTTTCCTGCCAACCAGTCTCCAAACTCCAAATACGGATCTACACCTCGCATTACTGCCATCAGAATTGCGTGGTCGTTAGGATTGCTAACTTCAGTAGCCGCAACGTGAAACCTTTGCAAGTATGCTTTCAATGACACTCCCATAGCCTAGATTATGCTTGGTAAGGACATCACATCCTTTGGACGAGTAGTGTAACGACCTGTAAATTTTGATTTATAGATTTGTTAGTTTAATTTAAATTTTGCAAATTAATTTAGGAAGAAATAAAAATTCTAGAAGTTATAATGAAGCAGATGTTAGAAATTTAAGTGTAGCAATTAAAATTAAAATTTAAAAATTTAAAATGTAATTACAATCAATTGAAATTGTGAATCTTTGTCATACTTGGTTATAAGTTTAATATAAGAAACAAACGAGAATATTAAATTAACTAATGAAATGTTAAAATCAGAAGTATATTGGAAATGCTACTAATTTAATATAATAAGAAGGTAAGTAATAAATAAATGATTGTAAACTTTATTAAATGAATTAATGTGCAAAGGAATTTAATTAAACATGAATAACATGAATAGCATGTATATAAATAAAAGAAATTATGTAATAATTGATAAATGATGGCGTTAATAAATGAAATAAGGTTTGTTAGTAATAAAGGAATAATTAAATTAAACATTGGTCCAATTAATAAAAGAAAAGATGAAAGAAGTAAAAAAGTAAAATAAAAGGGATAGAATATAAGTGAATGAAATTTTTAGTATGGAAGTAAATGCCAACATCGATTTAAGTAATAAAGGCCTATTTATGTGACTAAGAGTAACGGTAATGTTTATTTAGGTTACCTACTTAATTAGCTGTTAACTGGAATTTGAAATAAATTAAAATAAAAGCAAATAAATGTTACAGTTGAGTGGAATGTAATAAAATGGTTAGGAGTGTTAGAATGGATATATTAAAGTAATGAATGAGAAAAATGAAACAATTGATATATGTTTAATTCTTTAGTATGTGCATAAAATGTAGAAATCAAATTTGCAATTTAAGGAAATTAGGTAGTACGAAATAAATTTAATTAGTACATTAAGAAAAGGTAATATAATTCACTGTTATTTATACCCAAAAATATCTGTTTATTGAATAGCAAGAGTTTTAAATCAATAAACGAAATTTATAAGGTTTCAATTTATAATTAATAACATTTAATGTGGAATCAATTATATTTAATCGACTTAAATTGTGCGGTAGGGTAGATTTGATTTGTCATTGAAAATAGTAAGTTTTATATGGCGCAATTTACGCTAATCCTATTTAGGACATGACAATTGGCTAATATAAAGTACAGAAAGCGAGGTTTATTAATTTGATTGAATTATAAAAATCAATAATTGAAGTCTTGCAAAATAAATGAAATTTAACGTTTAAATATTACGTTAATAGAGATTTAACTGAAATCCAAGAATATTAAACTAATAATTTTGAACCCAATATTAAATCCATCTACTTAAAATTTATGGAATGGATGATCGTTGATTATTTAATTTAATGGAAATTTTAGAAATTAAATTTATAATTTCTAAACGAAAGAAAATGAAGTTTTACGCTGAAATTTATAATTAAATCAGCATTTAAGAAACATCTATATTTGTTTAAATTGGGATAAATGACTAAGAATTATTAATTGATAAAAAATTTTCAATTCTAAAATTTAAATATAAAAATTTGGATTTATTTACAAATTCTTAACTTATTTAAATTAATATAAAAATAGCCATTTTGACCACTGACTCGGATTTCGACGAAACAAGTTTCATCGGATCCGTAGCAGTGAATTATTATAGGATTTCATGTTTCGTATCGATCGGACTTGCCGTTTGATCGTATGGGCTGGAAACGCCTTGAAATCGATTTAATTAAAATCAATTAAAATCAATTTGAAAATATTGATCTCAGCATAACTTCTTCATACGATGGAATTTGAATGTGAAACTTTTTCCATTGCGTTTAGAATATTTTAAAACACCTTTTTTGATGTATGGGTTGACCAAATTTCGTTCCAGAGTCAGAATGGGCTTTTTTGGCCAATTATCGTTTAACACGTTCACAATTCAGATCCATCTGTCTATTCCAACTTTATCTATAAATACCCTGATAAATCCTAGCCTCCGCATATTCTCATTTATCTGTGCGTAAAATTTTCTTCAGTTCCTCCTCTTCCTCATTGGATGCAAACCCTAGATCCGATTACAATTCAAAATCAAAGTCAAAATTTCAAAGTCCTCAGAAAATCTAGAAAAAATATATGTTGAAGCTCTCAACGAATGTAATTCATTGGTGTAATTCATTTTTCGATTGGAGTTATCGTTTGCTCAGAAATTTGCCATTTATTCTCGGCCATTCCTATTGGGTTATAGGTTTCGACAGTGGATCTTCAACTAGGGTTCGACCGGGAAGTGCAGTGGTGTAGCGACCGATAGTAGAGCGCATCCATACGGTCAGTTCGTCGTGATGGTCGTCAAATTCGCTAGATTTTAGCCGCGTTTGGGACGGCAACGGTGGAGGCTTCGACCTCGGTTTTGTCGCGCGTGGGGAGGACTCCGGTCGGTCGAAGCTGAGTAGGCCAGGGGTGACGTTCGATCAAGGAAAAGTTTATCGGAGAGGTGGCGTTTTGCGATGTTGGTGGCGGTTGGGAAGTTGAGGGACGGGTTCGAACGACCTAGGGTTTCGGCCTGTAGAGATGCGCGTGAATCAAAGGAGGATGATGTGGCGTTGACTTGTTAAGGGTAAGGGAAGTTATTTATTTTATTTCTTTCATTTTAATTTCAAAATTTTATTCGTTTTATGCAATAACTTTCACATATAAACTCCGTTTCACGTGCGATTTTTTTCGTTAGGATCGTAATTAAATTCCGAACTTGATGGCGCTGGTTTGGACGAATTTGGAGGCTGTCCAATTTTTGGGTTTAAATTGGATTTGAATTCAATTTAAATTCAAAGGTGAGTGCTTTAACCCACTCACAACTTCTAAAATTTCTTATGTTTGTTAAATTGATTTATGATGTGTTTTAAAATTTATTTATAGCTGTTTGGCATCTATTTCACCATTATCTCAGTTAATTTGCATTCACTTAATTTACTTGTTATTTTATTCATTTTGCATATAAACTGACAGTTAAATTTTAGTTAAATTTATTTTTGCATATAAACTGATAGTTAAATTATTTGTAAATTTATTGTGCATATAAACCACTAGTAAAATTATCAGTTAATTTATTTTGCAAATTAAACTTCCAGTAAATGCCTGTTATTTATCACATGTTATTTATAGATGTATTGGTTGAATTTGGATGATGATTGTGATAAATGGATGTATGATTTTGATGGATGAATGGATGTTTACTTATATTAGATGCAAGTTGTTATGCATTTTATTGCATTCGGGATTGCGGTTTGAAATGATATGTAACCGTAATTTTTATTTTTAAATTACGGATTGAAATGATAAATATCCGTATCACTTGACCATAGGATAGAAAATTATATACAGGCACCGCGGTCTATATGTAAAAATATTTTAAAGTGATTTTCTATGGTTTGGATAGGATACGGTTTAATAAATATTAATTTATGATCTTAAATGAAATCTTATTTTATATATACATATATACATAAATTATTGAATTTAAGCTATGCATGAATTTGTTAAATGGAAATAAGTTGAATAATGGAGTTTGATAATTTATATTATATGATTTAGTACAGGTTTAAGATATTGTATACATATAGAGTTTTAAATGGTTCAAGTCAATTAAGATTGGAAAATAAATTGGAAATTTATTTGGAATCGAGCTTATTAAAAAAATTAAACTCCACAAGTTGGTGTCAACTTATTAAACTTGGAAATTTTAAAAGTATGATATTTATAGCTGGATTTTATTCAAGATAAATTAAATGAATATTTCTAGTATAAATAAATTGAAGGAAATATTTAATTGTTAGAAATTTGAGTTTTATTTTATGGATTTATTTTATGAATATTTCAAAACGAAATAATAGGACAATAAATTGTTGAATAGAATTTCCAACCTTAGTTTTGAAATGGTTAAATACTCAAAGCTTGAAATATACTAAAATCGAAGTGTTTTATTGAAACTGAAAGTAAAATCTAAAAATTATGGTTTAGAATTAATTTATAGTGAATAAAAATTGTAAAGGCGAGGAAATTATTTACTTTATAAAGAAAATTAAATTCAACTATTTTATTTATATTCTGTTGAATATCCAAACCATTTAAGTTTTGGAAGTTATGATTTAAGGCTATGAATTTCGAATTTTTATGTTTTAAAAGTTATAATTCAAATATTTGGTCCAGATACTATAAGTCTTAAAGCAGTATGATTTTGGGAAAAGAAATATATTTGAAATAAAATGATATTATAGTAAATTGGGTTTTATAAAAATAATGTCAAATGAGTTTGATTTGAAATGAAAAGGATATCGTATTTATATGATTTTGAAATGGATATTATATTCTGGTTTTGAAAGTATAATTATTTTAAATGACCGCGGTGTTATAATAACGTTTGGTTGTTGAAGAGACTGGGATCGGAAGTTGTCAAACTCTCTACCAACTCTGAAAAACACTTTAACAACCGTGTACGCGGTGGAGATTCCAGAATGAAGTAGGTTGGTGGCGGCGTTTACTTTGAGGTAAATACATGGACCCGACTCCCGTGAGTTGGCATAAGGTGGCTAAAATGGGAGCGATTGACGGGTTAGTAAGGTAGGACCTTTGATCGGATACTCCACTTCGATACTATACTCTGACTTTGGTTTGATTCAGTGGCCACCTTCACTTTTGATTTCTTTGATTTGGGCGAGTTTGTCCAAGGTGGGCGGTAGTAGCAGCTACGTGTTTCCACCGACCCGGAAGCGTAATTGGTATATCTACCCTGGCATTGCCTAGTTGTGCCGTGTCACCTACCATACCGAGCCTTGTATGAGTTTGGATTTCTCCCATAGCCCATGTGGTATCCTCTGGTGGCTTTCCGATCAGGATGGACTATGATATTGGATGGACTACTGGGACTATTACGTGTTAAGGGGGAAAATGTAAAGCCTTAATGCTATTTAAAAGTAAGTTTATTTTATAAATAGACATTATTATAATAGCGAAATATACTACATAGTAAATAGTTTAACGGATCCTTAAGAGATGTAAATCCCGAGCATCTTTTGAGTTAATGCACTCATATCTATTTCTGTTGATTTAACTTATATAAGTTCTTTTAGTTATGACTCGAGTGTTTTGTCTTTTCAATTCGCTCGGGTCAGTCCGATTGTTTCAGGATTTGAAGATTTTATTCTGGAGGACGAAGACGAAGATTTGTAGTATTATTATCTACTATATTATTCCACAACACCATCTAATTCCGCTGCATTAATTATTATCTCTGGTATGTGTACTCTGATATGTATTGTATAAATATAATCAAAGGTTTTGTAAAACAGGTTCATGAACTGTATATTTGATTATTATATTTTATCGTTCCGCTGTAAGATTCTATTTTGTTTTTTTTCTTCCTCTATTTTTTCTTATTTACCCCATAACAATCCGCCCTTCCGGATGGTTTGAATTGGAACGTGTGTCGATTTAAAGCATGTGAAAAGGCTGGATGTTACCGTTGGTATCAAAACTTTGGTTTAGCGATAAACCTTAGCCCGGTGGGATCGGACTCTTTGTTAATAAGGTAGTAACACCCTATGGGAGTCACTGAGTGTGTGTGTGTGTGTGTGTGTGTGTGTGTGTATGAGAGAGCATATTTTTTAGTGTTATAAAAAGGTTTTAATATTGTGTTAATCTGTTCCATTTTGTATTTATAAAATCTGGTTGGTGCATGGGACGCTGTGACATCAATAGCGGTTTCTAAACACTTAATAGGACAGACCGACATAATATTTGTTTTTATAAAGGTGAATGAAATAATTTTGCCTATTATATTATATATATAAAATAAATTTTATAAATGATATATATTTGGTTGCAAAATATTTGGTTGTTAGGAAATGAAATTATAAATAAATAGTTGAAATGAGATTTAGAATAAAATAAATAAATTTGGAAATTTTAGAACTTAAGTTCCGGGTTTTGGAACTTTCTTTCTAATGATTTTGGAATATAATAATAATATTATTAGAAGTATTTTCTGATATAAATATTTTAATATAATTTGAAGGAAATATTTTAAAGGAAATTTTGGAAAAATTTAAGTTTTGTACTCTCCTCTCTGTCGCTGGGAAATAATTTCGGTGATGAGTGCACGCATCATCGACATTCATTTTCGAGTTTCGAAGTGGGAAGGCCACTGTAGTAATTTACTGCAGATTTGTTTGAGAAATTTTTATCGTTTATTTATAATTGGATATATATATATTAAAAATATAAATCTATCTATTATTTTAAATGATATAAGATTAAACCCGGTATTTGATTCTTAAATTTACTTTAATTAATAGTTTCAATTAAGTGTAGAAAATGGAATATAACTAATTTATAAATTGGAACCTTTAATTAACATAAGAAATTTAATGCTAGGTTATGAATGAAATTAAAGGTAAATTTGAAATTGTAACTTATAAAACAAAGATGGAATTATTGAACCATTAAATTATTAAAAGAATTGAGAAAAAACGTGTATAACTCTCAATTACATTCTTAAAGGCATATATATATATATAACTTACCAAAATATATAAAAGTTGAAAATGTTAATAAGAAAATGTAATAGATATTATACAAGTAATTAACTTGAGATAATGAATTTAATTAATGGAATTCTTTAATAAATAAGAATTGATGTTATAAAGTTATAAATTTAAGTGTAACTAAAATGTTACTATAATTAAATATAATAGAAATGTAAGCATTAAATAAATGAATGAAACTGAGAAATGCAAAAATGTAATGCAATAAAAAAAAGAAACTGACATGACTTGAATTAATGAAAATGAATAATTATAAGTAATAAGTGAAAATAAATGAAACAAACACTGAATGAGTAAGTGAAATTTAAAGTTTGATAGAAATAAATGTAAATTAAAAGGATAAATCATTGTATAAATAAAATAAAAATCAAACAACAAAGGTATGAAATGAAATTTATAATAAGTAAAGTTGATTGTTGTTTAGATTTGTTGTTGTTTGGGTTAGGGTTGTTTGGGTAAGATATTTTAAAATTTGGATTGGATGAATGAATAATCTATTTATTTTTATCTAAGGCTGTTGAGTAAATGATGCGCTAGTAGTTTATTCTTCATTCCGTATAATTTAAAAGTTTTGAACCCGAACAATTATTGGTTTGTTTGATTGAATGGTTGTTTTGTATTTGTTGTGTATGATGTTTGTTGAAATTGATGGTTGTTATATTGATTTGTTGTCAGTAATTGAAACTACTTAAATATTTCATTCTATATAATTATTAATCCTTTTAGATTATATAAGTGAAATGTAGGTTTTGGAAGCAATTGCCATTGCTTTTGGTTCCATATAATAAGCGTTAATTGCCCGACTAATAGGTGCGTTTTTGGATTACAGGTTATAGCCTTATTATATTGTTTTCCCGAGTTGGGATATATATATTATTGTAAAATATTTGTTGTATATTGTTATATTTAAATTTTATTTTTCTCCTAAGCCTCCCCATACAAAGGAGACTGCCAAAATTTTCCGTAAATTTTGGACTTAGAAAATTTTGAAAAAAATGTTTTCCAAACTTTATTAAATTTGAGTATAAAAAGATTTAATTGTTATAAATTGTTATATTTTATTTTAATTAATTAATTTTGTGAATTTAATGGTTATAAAGTTATGTTTGAATAAGATATATTGATTTTTTTTCTTTTCGCTTCTTTTTCCTTTCGGGGACTAAAAGTTTTGAGTGGGGGAGAGTGTAACGACCCGTAAATTTTGATTTATAGATTTGTTAGTTTAATTTAAATTTTGCAAATTAATTTAGGAAGAAATAAAAATTCTAGAAGTTATAATGAAGCAGATGTTAGAAATTTAAGTGTAGCAATTGAAATTAAGATTTAAAAATTTAAAATGTAATTGCAATCAATTGAAATTGTGAATCTTTATCGTACTTGGTTATAAGTTTAATATAAGAAACAAACGGGAATATTAAATTAACTAATGAAATGTTAAAATCAGAAGTATAATGGAAATGCTACTAATTTAATATAATAAGAAGGTAAGTAATAAATAAATGATTGTAAACTTTATTAAATGAATTAATGTGCAAAGGAATTTAATTAAACATGAATAGCATGTATATTAATAAAAGAAATTATGTAATAATTGACAAATGATGGCGTTAATAAATGAAAAAAGGTTTGTTAGTAATAAAGGAATAATTAAATTAAACATTGGTCCAATTAATAAAAGAAAAGATGTAAGAAGTAAAAAAGTAAAGTAAAAGGGATAGAATATAAGTGAATGAAATTTGTAGTATGGAAGTAATTGCCAACATTGATTTTAAGTAACAAAGGCCTATTTATGTGACTAAGTGTAACGGTAATGTTTATTTAGGTTACCTACTTAATTAGCTGTTAATTGGAATTTGAAATAAATTGAAATAAAAGCAAGTAAATGTTACAGCTGAGTGGAATGTAATAAAATGGTTAGGAGTGTTAGAATGGATATATTAAAGTAATGAATGAGAAAAACGAAACAATTGATATATGTTTAATTCTTTAGTATGTGCATAAAATGTGGAAATCAAATTTGCAATTTAAGGAAATTTGGTAGTACGAAATAAATTTAATTAGTACATTAAGGAAAGGTAATATAATTTACTGTTATTTATACCCATAAAATATCTATTTATTGAATAGAAAGAGTTTTAAATCAATAAATGAAATTTATGAGGTTTCAATTTATAATTAACAACATTTAATGTGGAATCAATTATATTTAATCGACTTAAATTGTGCAGTAGGGTAGATTTGATTTGTCACTGAAAATAGTAAGTTTTATAAGGTGCAATTTACGCTAATCCTATTTAGGACATGACAATTCGCTAATATAAAGTATAGAAAGCGAGATTTATTAATTTAATTGAATTATAAAAATCAATAATTGAAGTCTTGCAAAATAAATGAAATTTAACATTTATATATTACGTTAATAGAGATTTAACTGAAATCCAAGAATAGTAAAATAATAGATTTTGAACCCAAAATTAAATCCATCTACTTGAAATTTATGGATGGAATGATCGTTGATTATTTAATTTAATGGAAATTTTAGAAATTAAATTTATAATTTCAGAACGAAAGAAAATGAAGTTTTACGCTGAAATTTATAATTAAATCAGCATTTAAGAAACATCTAAATTTGTTTAAATTGGGATAAATGACTAAGAATTATTAAGCGATAAAATTTTTTCAATTCAAAAATTTAAATACAAAAATTTGGATTTATTTACAAATTCTTAACTTATTTAAATTAATATAAAAATAGCCATTTTGACCACTGACTCGGATTTCGATGAAACAAGTTTCATCGGATCCGTAACAGTGAATTATTGTAGGATTTCAAGTTTCGTATCGATCGGATTTGTCGTTTGATCGTATGGGCTGGGAACGCCTTGTAATCAATTTAATTGAAATCAATTGAAATCAATTTGAAAATATTAATCTCAGAATAACTTCTTCATACGATGGAATTTGGACGTGAAACTTTTTCCATTGCGTTTAAAATATTTTAAAACACCTATTTTGATATATGGGTTGACCAAATTTCGTTCCGAAGTCAGAACGGGCTTTTTGGGCCAATTATCGTTTAGCACGTTTACAATTTGGATTCATCTGTCTATTCCAACTCTATCTATAAATACCACAATAAACCCTAGCCTCTGCCTATTCTCATTTATCTGTGCATAAAATTTTCTTCAGCTCCTCCTCTTCCTCATTCGATGCAAACCCTAGATCCGATTACAATTCAAAATCAAAGTCAAAATTTCAAAGTCCTTAGAAAAATCTAGAAAAAATATTTGTTGAAGCTCTCAACGAGCATAATTCAATGGTGTAATTCGTTTTTCGATTGGAGTTATCGTTTGCTCAAAAATTTTCCGTTTATCCTCGGCCGTTCGTATTGGGTTATTGGTTTCGACGGTGGATCTTCAACTGGGGTTCGATCGGGAAGTGCAAGGGCGTAGGGGCCGATGAGTAGAGCACATCCGTACGGTCAGTTCGTCGTAATGGTCGTCAAATTCGCTTGATTTTAGTCGCGTTTAGGATGGCGGCGGAGGAGGCTTCGACCTCGGTTTTGTCGCGCGTGGGGAGGACTCTGGTCGGCCGAAGCTGAGTAGGCCAGGGGTGACGTTCGATCAAGGAAAAGTTTATCGGAGAGGTGGCGTTTTGCAATGTTGGTGGCGGCTGGGAAGTTAAGGGACGGATTCGAACGACCTAGGGTTTTCGGCCTGTAGAGATGCGCGTGAATCAAAGGAGGATGACGTGGCGTTGGCTTGTTAAGGGTAAGGGAAGCTATTTATTTTATTTTCTTTCATTTTAATTTCAAAATTTTATTCGTTTTATGCAATAACTTTCACATACGAACTCCGTTTCACGTGCGATTTTTTTCGTTAGGATCGTAATAAAATTCCGGACTTGATGGCGCTGGTTTGGACGAATTTGGAGACTGTCCAATTTTTGGGTTTAAATTGGATTGGAATTCAATTTAAATTCAAAAGGTGAGTGTTTTAACCCACTCACAACTTCTAAAATTTCTTATGTTTGTTAAATTGATTTATGATGTGTTTTAAAATTTATTTATAGCTGTTTGGCATCTATTTCATCATTATCTCAGTTAATTTGCATTCATTTAATTTACTTGTTATTTTATTCGTTTTGCATATAAACTGACAGTTAAATTTATTTTTGCATATAAACTGATAGTCAAATTATTTGTTAATTTATTGTGCACATAAACCACCAGTAAAATTATCAGTTAATTTATTTTGCAAATTAAACTGCCAGCAAATGCCTGTTATTTATCACATGTTATATATAGATGTATCGGTTGAATTTGGATGATGATTGTGATAAATGGATGTATGATTTTGATGGATGAATGGATGTTTACTTATATTAACTGCAAGTTGTTATGCATTTTATTGCATTCAGGATTGCGGTTTGAAATGATATATAACCGTAATTTTTATTTTTAAATTGCGGATTGAAATGATAAATATCCATATCACTTGACCATAGGATAGAAAATTATATACAGGCACCGCAGTCTATATATAAAAATATTTTAAAGTGATTTTCTATGGTTTGGATAGGATACGGTTTAATAAATATTAATTTTTGATCTTACATGAAATCTTATTTTATATATACATATGTACTTAAATGATTGAATTTAACCTGTCTATGAATTTGTTAAATGGAAGTAAATAAGTTGAATAATGGAGCTTGATAATTTATATATAGAGCTTATTTAAAATATGTACAAGTTAAGGATATTGTATATATATAGAGTTTTAAATGGTTCAAATCAATTAAGATTGGAAAATAAATTGGATATTTATTTGGAATTGAGCTTATTTAAAAAATTAAACTCCACAAGTTGGTGTAAACTTATTAAACTTGGAAATTTTAAAGGTATGATATTTATAACTGAATTTTTATTCAAGATAAATTAAATGAATATTTCTAGTATAAATAAATTGAAGGAAATATTTAATTGTTAGAAATTTGAGTTTTATTTTATGGATTTATTTTGTGAATATTTCAAAACGAAATAATAGGACAATAAATTGTTGAATAGAATTTCCAACCTTAGTTTTGAAATGGTTAAATACTCAAAGCTTGAAATATATTAAAATCGAGGTGTTTTATTAAAATTGAAAGTAAAATCTAAAAATTATGGTTTAGACTTAATTTAAAGTGAATAAAAATTGTAAACGCATGGAAATTATTTACTTTATAAAGAAATTTAATTTCAACTATTTTATTTACATACTGTTGAATATCAAAACCATTTAAGTTTTGGAAGTTATGATTTTAAGGCTATGAATTTCAAATTTTATGTTTTGAAAGTTATAATTCAAATATTTGGTTTCCAGATACTGTAAATCTTAAAGCAGTATGATTTTGGGAAAAGAAATATATTTGAAATAAAATGATATTATAGTAAATTGGGTTTTATAAAAATAATATCAAATGAGTTTGATTTGAAATGAAAAGGATATCGTATTTATATGGTTTTGAAATGGATATTATATTCTGGTTTTGAAAGTGTAATTATTTTAAATGACCGCGGTGTTATAATAACGTTTGGTTGTTGAAGAGACCGGGATCGGAAGTTGTCATACTCTCTGCCAACTCCGAAAACCACTTTAACAACTGTGTATGCGGTGGAGATTCCAGAATGAAGTAGGTTGGTGGCGGCGTTTCCTTTGAGGTAAATACGTGGACCCGACTCCCGTGAGTTGGCATAAGGTGGCTAAAACATGAGTGATTGACGGGTTAATATGGTAGCACCTTTGATCGGATACTCCTCTTCGATACTATACTCTGACTTTGTATTGATTCGTTGGCCACCTTCACTTTTGATTTCTTTGATTTGGGGGAGTTTGTCCGAGGTGGGCGGTAGTAGCAGCTACGCGTTTCCACTGACCCTGAAGCGTAATTGGTATATCTACCCTGGCATTGCTTAGTTGTGCCGTGTCACCTACCATACCGAGCCTTGTACGAGTTTGGATTTCTCCCGTAGCACGTGTGGTATCCTCTAGTGGCTTCCCGATCAGGAGGGACTATGATATTGGATGGACTACTGGGACTATTACGTGTTAAGAGGGAAAATGTAAAGCCTTAATGCTATTTAAAAGTAAGTTTATTTGTTAACTAGACATTATTATAATAGCGAAATATACTACATAGTAAATAGTTTAACGGATCCTTAAGAGATGTAAATCTCGAGCATCTTTTGAGTTACTGCACTCATATCTATTTCTATTGATTTAACTTACATAAGTGCTTTTAATTCCGACTCGAGTGTTTTGTCTTTTCAATTAGCTCGAGTCAGTCCGAGCGTTTCAGGATTTGAAGATTTTATTCTGGAGGACGAAGACGAAGATTTGTTGTATTATTATCTACTATATTATTCCACTGCACCATCTAATTCCACTGCATTAATTATTATTCTCTGGTATGTGTACTCTGATATGTATTGCATAAATATAATCAAAGGTTTTGTAAAACAGCTTCATGAACTGTACATTTGATTATTATATTTTATCGTTCCGCTGCAAGATTCTATTTTGTTTTTTTCTTCCTCTATTTTTCTTATTTACCCCATAACAATCCGCCCTTCTGGATGGTTTGAATTGGCATGTGTGTCGATTTAAAGCATGTGAAAAGGTTGGATGTTACAAGTAGCATGTATCCACATTGTTCTACAAATTTCATTGCCAGTTCGTCAAAGCTGGATATAGACCGCGGGGGAAGTCGAGTAAACCACAAGTGGCAATTCCAGATAAATTGATTGGGAAGCACCTACACTTGGTCGCATCATTTTCTCGGGCAGAATCAATCATCCATTCATACCTCATTACGTGATGTCTGGGGTCAGTCTTCCCTTCGTAGGCTGGTATAGTTGGCATACTAAACTTCCTAGGATACTCGGCCTGCAGGATAGTATCTGTGAAGGGAGTACGACTCCTGGATACTCCCAATCTTTATTGGTCAAGCCTAAGCCTTGTTTCCCTCTCATCAACTTCCTGACTATAGCTGATAAGTTCGGACTTTGTATGGCGGATGGAAGGTTGGGTTCTATTCTACGGGACCGCTCAGGTTGATGTCTCCTCTGTTGGCGATCGGCCAAACGTGCATCTCGAAGGCCAGCTTCATTAGGATATTGGTGAGTCGGGCGTCCGGTCTCCTCACTTGCTTGATCCCGGGTTGATCGATCAGTGGCACTTGCTTGAGCAGTTTCAATCTTACGGCATCTACGCTTGGGAGGTTCAACGGCTGAAGTCGAGCTATCAGATGAAGAATGAGGAGCAGGGCTACCTCCAGCATTCTGATGTTATTGCTGAGTAAGCTGAATCATAAGATTAGCGTTGGCCTGAATCTGCTCATTAAGTTGCCTTCTAATTTCCCTGAGTTCCCTCATCATGTCGTTGAACTCCGTCCTGGTGATGACTTCCGTTTGAGTTTGGGCGGTAGCCCCTACACCTAAATTTGCTTGTTGATTGTTAGTTCCAACTTGTTGCATGCTAGCAGTCTCGTTGACGTCCGCATTGTGAGAGGCTGATCGGGTACATGGTCTTTCCATAATGGAGTTGTTGGTTGAAACTCTGAGTAGATTCAACGGACGTCCTATGAGTAGGTTGGATCTCCTTCGGGGGATTTATTCAATCCAGTAGCTACAAAGTAGATCCCATCGGCCTGAGAATTCGATTCTCAGTGAAACCACCAAAATGTTAGCATCAGAGTTGATCACTAACACCCTTTAGATAGATTGTATAGAGAGATTAATGAAGAAAGTAGATTATAATAGAGAACTGCATAATAAGTTAAATGCAAAAAACAAGAACACCGTATTTATAGTGGTTCAGCGTAATCGCCTACGTCCACTTTAAGTTTATATCTTTATTGCTTTCATAAGTGACTAAATACAGATACAATTTGTACTATAAAGACTTGAATACAAATGCTAAATGAAGTAAAGTGAGTCTTGAAAGCGGTAGAGCCACCCCAGTGTTCTCGAAAAAAGGTCTCTTTCACTATGCCCCTGCCCTTCTATTTATAGACGAGGATGGGTTGGACTTCCCAAATGGGCCTAGGAGTAAGATACCTCGGCCCGTTATGAGTGACTTCTGTTTTCCGAGCCATAAATGTCGATCGGGAAATGTCGAGCCGTATCTCTAGCCCGAACGAGGTAGTGTGTTGAGTGAGGGGTGTAGCCCGGACGAGATCCAAAGCCGAATGAGGGGAGATGACGAACGACATACTTATGCCGAGCGAGGCCACGAGCCGAGCGAGGCATGAATGCCGAGGGAGGCTGGAATGCCGAACAACGCAAGAATGTCGAATGAGGCTGGAATGTCGAATAAGGCATGAATGCCGAACGAGGATAGATGCCGAACGCCCCTGTTTTGTCTAATGAGGTTCATGCCGAACGAGGCTAGAATGCCGAACGAGGCTGGAATGCCGAACGGGGCATGAACGCCGAACGAGGCTGGATGCTGATCGACCCTGTTATGCCGAGCGAGGTTCATGCCGAGCGAGGCTAGATGTCGAATGACGCTTGGATGCCGAGCGATGTTGGATGCCGGTCGAGACTTCTCTGCCGAACGATATGAAATGTCGAACGACATAGCCGTGTCGAACGACCTTTTATGCCGAATGAGCCTTCTATACCAAGTCTCTTGTTGCCTGGTCAAACCACCCGGTAACAAAAATTAATTGGCTTATTAAAGGGGATAAAAAAAATGAATTCATTTTCAGCAAACTCAATGTTCTCAAACCTAAACGAAGGAGTAATTTCATTCTTAAAGGTAATGGTTCATGGTCATCAACATCAGAAAAAATTGCTCATGAAGCTATTAACTACTTTTTTGATCTGTTCTTATCATCTCAAGCTACATTCCAATTTCCAAGCATAACATGCAAGAAAGTCCTATCTGACAATGCAAGAAATAAGTTATGCAAACATCAGCTAGAGGAAATTAAAGCAGCCATTTTCTTGATTAATGATAACAGTTCCCGTAGACCAGATGGTCTTAACTCAAATTTTACAAAATCCATTGGGAGCAAATTAAATATGATATCTGGAATGCAATGAATGGTATTCTCCAATAAGGAAAAATTATTAGAGAAATCAATCATACATTTATCCGCTTAATTCCAAAAAAACTGATGTGGTTGATATGACTGATTTTAGACCGATTTCTCTATGTAATGAGTGACGACCCTGACTCGGCCTTCGAAAATCGGCACTGAATACGACACTCGTATTCAAATGTCGCAGATTCAAACGTCGAATCTGGTTCGTCGGAGCTTATAACACATTAAGTATAACAACACAGCGGAAGAAACAAAATATAACAATATACAACATTTGATACGATATCTGATATAATATGATATAATAGATGATATAATGAATATACATCAGAGATATGATACAAGATAATAGCAGTGGAAAGAAAATCGATAACACCAACAACGGAACAAAATCTCCAATAGAGAAAGTAGTCTTCAAAAGGGAACTCCAGCATCGGAAATCTCCATCTCTAAAGCACCAATCTAGAAATAGCTCGAACTCCCAATAACGATGCACAAAGATAAGCGAGTGCAGCTCAGATCCAAAGACAGAACTAGCTCCAGATAATCTACTAAACCTGACTATTTGAAAACCCAACTCTAGACTGCCTGTGTGGGAAAATAGTGGGCACCCAGAGTTTAGAAAAGAAACAATAAAATCCAGGTCAGTCATGGGATTGGTGTGAGCAAACAAAAACATTTGGTCTTTAAAACAAACAAAAGAATTTAAATTTGAAATCTGCAATGCTTTTGGAAAATGAAACTACCATAAGGCCTCCCGCCACACACACAATGCAAACGCAGAATTGGAGGAGATTTCTCCTTATGATAGTCAAATATGCTTGATACGAGAAAATTCCTTTGATATTATTTCTAGTGCATAGTGTAGAAAACATTTCGAAAGTATAATATAAATCCTAGCCAGCATAGACATTCCGAACTATGCCTACTATAGCTACCATCTAAACAGTGTTGACCACCACAAGTAAATGGCAGGTTCTACAACTTAAACCATACAAGGCACGTATTGAAGAATGGATTTTCAAAAAATGGTCAGGCTAAGGAACTTCCTACTACCACATGGGATCGCCTCTGGCGGGACGTCCCGAGAACCTAACCGGATCTCTGCCAACACAAGGCCGGGTTACCTTTGTAACTAGGTAACTACTATCGAGCATGCCATCCCCCGGTCCTTTGGGACCTTTATCCAAGGCGCCTCTAAACCACAAAGCAATCACAAAGTAATAGATCTGCAGTATCCACTTGAGTAAGTATCTGGGCTCCATACCATGATACCACCTTTTACCAGAAGGGAATGACACACCGTAAAGGGCGCATCCCTCATAACCTTGCCGCATCTTTCCTGTTTCGACCATTTCCGAGGTGTGAGGTCCTGATGCAGTCTCGTCTACAAAGCTACGCTTTATACAAAAGCCATGCTTTGATCATAAATGATCAACAAATGATCATCAACACACAGCAGCACATAACATGCCACACTACCAAATTGGGAATATATGACTAATAAATATCAACCATATAACCTCTAAGCTGGTACGTCTCAGAGAAGGGTGTTAAGCTAAGAGAATAAATTCTCCGCCACCAAGCAGAAATGTATTTGATAGAGATCAGTTTAATATCTCAAAGTGTAATGTCGGACATACAACCATACAAGTCTGTTCCGGGTTCGAACAGAACCGAAGGCACTTTCGAAGAAGCCTTTGCAAATCCGGGTATCCACAATCCCGATCGGACTTCCCATCACTTAGGGAAACTCTATACCGTAGCTACTCGGTGCAAAGACAATCGATAGGTTATCCTAACGTTCTCGAAGACACCCGGTCTTCAACGCCGGTCTTCAAATGCAATCCACATCGTCGTATCACTTATTCGTAATGGGTTATATGACACAAGGTCCACTCCCGGCTAAACCGAATAATGAGCGCCATATTTTAAAACATATGGATATGGGATTTAAGCCAAGTCACAACTTTGAAAATCCAAAACTTTTCTTTCAAATGGTTAAATAAATTACCATTCTAAATCTTTAACAAAAAGATTTGTTTCACAAAGTTCACCTAGTTTCACAAAGATCTATTCATAGATTTCAAAACAATTTCCCTTTCAGTTGGATTAATTTCTTAAATCTTTAAACTAAAGATTTTATTTATAGCTTTCAAAACACATTTCCAAAGATTTATCTATAACTTGGAAAAACTATTTTTATTTTAGACTTGAAATCCTTCTTACACAAATTAGAAGTTCATTTCTTATGTGAAAGCTTCTATTATATGAAAACGAATAGTTTTCGTTTCAGCAAAACCCAATTATATCTACACAAGTTAAAATCTTGGGATAAAATTTTAAAATCCCAAACATCACCTTTTAAATGGTTTAAAAACCCATATAAACACATTTACAAGTTGAAAAACCTTTTCAAACTCTAGTTCCCAAATCATAGAATTCAATTTCAAATATTGAATTCAAATTTAAATCAAATTATTTGAATTTCAAAACTCAATCGAGTTATTCAAAATAACCATTTTCAAAGGCTTCAATTCTAATTCCAAAACTATTTTGGATTCAAAATTCGATTTTAAAATTGTTTCAAAAAAAATCTGTGACTTAACCCATTTCCACGTGCAATCCATATTTGTGTGTGTATAAGTGTGGTCCAAGGTTCAACACAATAGTGCACAACATCATCATCACAGATGCAACCATATCGATAAGCGGTATAACCCATAACGCTTATCTATATTTACAGATTCATAGATAAAGTAAATTATCAATCACAAAGATTCACTAATATGATTCGATGTGGGTTTCGAATAACCAACTGGAATCCGACTCCCTATCGCAACTAATTTCAAATGCCGTTCTATGGGTCAAGGGGTTTTCATATTCATACAACAATATATTCATCACAAATATAGCAGCTCAGTACAAAGCATCACATAGCATCACATCACATATCAAATGTATCAATCCATCACACAACATTCAAAACCAATCAATTCACTTTGATTAAGGTGAATAAATCGTATGGTTTTAAATTTATTACTCACATAATTACTTTCATTAGTAATCTTTAAATCAATGATTAATTATCATTAACTATAATTAATTAAGTCTTAATTAATTTATTTACAAATTCTTAATTACTTAATCAATCATCGATATTATTAATTAATTAAATAATTAATTATCCAACTTAATAATTTAATGAATCCAAATCATTAAATTTATTTATCTTTAAGATAAACATTTCTTACTTAATTAAAGTATTTAAAACAATTTATTTTCAAATAAACTTTAAATTCATTTTAAGTATAAGATTTTAAAATGAATACAAATTTATCTAAACAATTCAAAACCTTTTATCTTATATGTTAAAGAAACATCCATTTTATAAATAAGTCTAAAAGAATATAAAGTTCAAATCAATCTAAACATATACTTTCAACATTCCAAATTATTTAAAAGCAAATTCAATTAAAAAAATCCTTCAATTTCAAAACCGAAATACAGCTTTAATCTCCATTCCAGATTTAAACTTAAATCTTTAAAGCTTTACTTACATTTCAAACTCCATCTTAAATTCAAATCATTTAACCATATTTTTAAAGTAGTTAAACAATTTTTAAATTTAAAACTTTACTTTATTTTAAATAAAAACTGAAACTCAACCCAAATTTCCAGATTTCAAAAACTAGAAATTAAACTTATTTTCAATTGCTATTTTACAATTTAAACTTACAGTTTAAATTCTAAATCAATATACTTTTATACTTAAAAGTTTTAAAACCAAATTTGAATCTCTAACTTAATTTAATTCAAAACTCAGATTCAAATAACTTGAATTCAAATTCAACTTAGGTTCTAAGCTTATTTTAAATCTTAGTTTACATTTAGACATAATTTTTTTTAAACAGAAACAGGTTTCTGTTTTACTTAAAACCTGGAACATAAGCTACCCGAGCCAACTCTAAAATAACTTCAGGTTCTAAACCAAACTTCCTGAGAAATCTTTCCCACCACTTTCAGTTTCCCTTTCTTCGTCTCTTTAACCATGTTTTCCATTTTAACTTTAAAAACTACTGCTCCTACTAAACTGGTGACAACATAGCAATATGCTCGAGCAACACCCAAGGATTCTCGAGTTCATCTTCGATCCTACAACCTTCATCCCCAAACACAAAAACTACCTGATACTTCTGATGCACGTGTACGTGCATAACCATGCTAACACCTGCCGAACGACGACAAACCCACCATAACATCACCGATGATCCCCATCCTAGATTCGAACAACCCAAGACCCAACACAAGATCGAAATCGAAAACGAGCCATTTGCCCAAACCGCGTGGCCACCTCTGGCCACCGGAGGTCTTGCGGCTACTCCCACAGTTGCTCCAACGTCCCACTGACCTCCTCTCGAAGTCCGGTCTTCCCCGATCCACGAGCGACCCCAGATTAAATTTGAGAATGACGTTGATACCACCATGCCCTTAAACCCTACTTCGCCTTCGCATAGCCACGGCGATCACCTAAAAATCCCAGCTCTATTTTTCTGATGACCTATGTCTTCCCCTCTACCTCTGGCCCAAATCTCGATGAGTAAAACTTCGCCGATCGACGACAATTCCCAAAAATCCCAATTCTGATCTTTTGAAAATATCTCACTCAATCCTAACTTAAAAATCTGGATTTAACCCTCAAAATTCATGGTTCCAGATGGTGATTTCGGTCGTATATGTTAATCAAGGAATTATAATGTTTAAAACTTTTCTCTATAAATTCTACATTTCTAAATTTGTTTATCATATATATTTAATCTATATTATTCTTTAAAATAACCTTACAATGTTATAAACATGTTTCTTTCAAAAGTCTAAGCCTAATACTAATTTGTTTGGGTGATTTGATTTTTTTTTTAAAACTTGTTTAAGACCCTGTAAACAAGAACAGAGGTAGATGAGCCTGTTTACAGACATGCATGTATACAATATGTGTGTATATATATACATACAACACATTCAACCCATGCAAACAATTATAACTCATAAAATTCACAAAATTAACACATAAATCACAGTGTAAATCCTGGTTTAAGTTTAAGCAGGTGGGTTTGCTCACCTCAAAATTGAAGACAGAGGACAGAAAAAAAAGCTTGAGCCTGGAATGAATAGAGTGAACTTGGAATTTTCTGTTTCTTCTTTAGATCTTGAAGTTCAATCTGCAAGCTATAAAATTTTTGCTTACTCTTTGTTGTATTCACGTACTTAATTTATTAATAACAGTAATTTTAATTTTTCTTACAGTTGAAATCCTTTTTTTTATATAACAGGGAAGTTTTCCCTGCAGTTGAAACCAGAAAGTAGTTTTGCCTTGAACTTGATTCTTCCTGCAACTTAGATTGATAAAGTTGTTTAAATCTTTGTTTTAATACTGATTAACAATATTAAGTTCAAATCTTTAAAAAAAAATTGCTTGCCTTTATTTACTTCAGAAATATACTGCCCTTGCACTATCATAAACCTAAAGCACTTGTCTTAGTTTCAAGTTTGAATCTTCTGTTTTACTTTAGATTTGAAAAGAAACTCCTACTTGATTTTGTTTCCAGGATGAACTGCTTCCAGTTTTGAACATCACTTGCATTTGTTCCCAGGTTTGGTAGCTTCCAGATTCTTTTTTTAGCTTTGATTTGCTCTTGAACTCAATCTTGCTTCCAGGTTTGAAGACTTGATCTGGTTTTTTTTTCTATTTGCAGTTTCAGATTTCCTAGCAAATAAAGATAAGATATCTTCAGCCTCGTTTCTTTCTTTTGGTTTAAAAACTGAATTGTTTTGTTTTTGAACAACTTTATGTATTGAAAAATGTGAGGCCAAATCCTTTTTCTACTATTTTGTTCAGATTTTCTAAGATACTATATGATGGCATATGGGAAGATGTGAAGTTTCTTGTAATTTTAAATTTCATTATTTAAAAAAAAAGTAATGATGCCATTTGTATATACATAGACACAATGTTTAAAAGAATTGTTTCTAACCAATTTTTACATTATATAAGTTACACCTTAATGATTTTAAATGCCAATTATTTTAAAACATTTCATTTTAAATTTATATACAAATTCCAATATGTATTCAATCCTTATGACCAATATTATTTTAAACTTAGTCCATTATATTCCTTAATTATAATTCATTTGTATAATTAAAAGAACATATATCTTTATTAAATTTGAAAAATTCAAATATACTCAAAATTTTATTTACAATATATTCTAATTTTAGAGTTTCCAAATCGAGTATATTTATAAATATTTACATTTTGAATTTTCCAAATCAAAATTTCATTTACAATTTTCACTTTAAATATATATATATATATATATATATATATATATATATATATTCAAAATTTCCAAATTAAATCCAAGGTCAAATTTATGGTTGATATGATTTTTTCCAATTAGAGATTCTATTTTTTAGAATCATATTTATATTCATTTTCATAAACAAGCAAATAAATATCTATATAAATTTGGAAAATGCCAAATTAATCCACAATTAAATTGCTAAAATTAAATAAATTACCAATTTAAATTTGGTTTAAAAATGGGAATGTTACAGATTCCTCCCTTAATAAAAATTTCGTCCTCGAAATTTGCAAAGAAGATAACAATGAATAGATGATAGATAGAGAAATATCTTTCCAAATCAAACTGGATATCCATTTTGTATTCGGTTTACCAAATCAGAATATCAACAATATGAGAACAAACTCATATAATTGTTTCACAAGATACTTGGGTCCACCATTCTACGAATATGCTAGGGCATTGATTAGTTCGAAGGGATAACTAATCGTTCGTAGAATATATCGGATCCCAGAGAATAGATAGATGGATAGATTCAATCTTCTATAATTTCTCAAACACTAGATATGGACTCCAAATTCGGGTTGGAATACCCCAAAGTATATATCAATTTGTCCCTCTTCGGACTTGGATATATACACAAGAGATTATAATAGAATTTCAAATTTGGTTATAACCGATATCGTTTTATCGATACAATTCAAATTTATCCTTATATTCTATTAACCAATTTTACTCAATTTCAAATTCATTAGAGTTTAGATCGAAAAGCTGATAAGAATACGATGAAGATACAGAGTAAGAAGTTTCTACAACGATACGTAGGGCCACCATCACACCGAAACTTCTTTCTGGAGCAGTCACGAAGATATCAAAAGAATTGGGAATCGAATCAAAGGAGATTGAAAAGAAAGGTTGTTTCCACTGTTGCAGGGCATTGACCATTTATAGTGGAACTCCCCTGTCCCCTATCTCGTCCTCTTCTCGCACTCATACTTACTATCAGTGGATAGTAAGAAAATTTACTGAGGCATTCGAACGGATATCTTAGGGATATACTCATTCTAGGGTATACTTCACCCTATCTCTAATGAGTTACTTAATGTGTTATACTCCTGAGCTAAAGTTTTAACCCTCAGCTCTGATACCAGAAGTGACGACCCTGACTCGGCCTTCGAAAATCAGCACCGATAACGACATCATATTCAAATGCCGCAGATCCAAACGTCGAATCTGGTTCGCCGGAGCTTATAACACATTAAGTATAACAGCACATCGGAAGAAACATAATATAACAATATACAACATTTGATACAATCTCTGATATAATATGATACAATAGACGATATAATGAATATACATCAGAGATATGATACAAGATAATAGCAGCGGAAAGAAAATAGATAACACCAACAGCGGAACAAAATCTCCAATAGAGAAAGTAGTCTTCAAAAGGGAACTCCAGCATCGGAAATCTCCATCTCCAAAGCAGCAATCCAGAAATAGTTCGAACTCCCAATAACGATGCACAAAGATAAGCCAGTGCAGCTCAGATCCAAAGACTGAACTAGCTCCAGATAATCTACTAAACCTGACTATTTGAAAACCCAACTCTAGACTGCCCGTGTGGGAAAATAGTGGGCACCCAGAGTTTCAGAAAGGAACAATAAACTCCAGGTCAGTCATGGGACTGGTGTGAGCAAACAAAAACATTTGGTCCTTAAAACAGACAAAAGAATTTAAATTTGAAATCCGCAATGCTTTTTGGAAAATGAAACTACCATAAGGCCTCCCGCCACACACACAATGCAAACGCAGAATCGGAGGAGATTTCTCCTTATGATAGTCAAATATGTTTGATACGAGAAAATTCCTTTGATATTATTTCTAGTGCATAGTGTAGAAAACATTTCGAAAGTATAATATAAATCCTAGCCAGCATAGACATTCCGAACTATGCCTACTATAGCTACCATCTAAACAGTGGTGACCACCATAAGTAAATGGCATGTTCTACAACTAAAACCGTACAAGGCACATATTGAAGAATGGATTTCCAACAAATGGTCAGGCTAAGGAACTTCCTACTGCCACATGGGATCGCCTCTGGCGGGACGTCCCGAGAACCGAACCGGATCTCTGCCAACACAAGGCCGGGTTACCTCTGTAACTAGGTAACTACTACTCGAGCATGCCATCCCTCGATCCTTTGGGACCTTTATCCGAGGCGCCTCAATACCATAAAGCAATCACAAAGTAATAGATCTGCAGTATCCACATGAGTAAGTATCTGGGCTCCATACCATGATACCACCTTTACCAGAAGGGAATGACACACCCTAAAGGGCATGACCCTCATAACCTTGCCGCATCTTTCCTGTTTCAACCATTTCCGGGGTGTGAGGTCCTGATGCAGTCTCGTCCACAAAGCTACGCTTTATACAAAAGCCATGCTTTGATCACAAATGATCAACAAATGATCATCAACACACAGCAGCACTTAGCATGCCACACTACCAAATTGAGAATATATCACTGATAAATATCAACTACACAGCCTCTGAGCTCGTACGTCTTAGAGAAAGGTGTTAAGCTAAGAGAATAAATTCTCCGCCACCAAGCAGAAATGTATTTGATAGAGATCAGTTTAATATCTCAAAGTGTAATGTCGGACATACAACCATACAAGTCTGTTCCGGGTGCGAACAGAACCGAAGGCAGTTTCGAAGAATCCCTTGCAAATCTGGGTATCCACAATCCCGATCGGACTTCCCATCACTTAGGGAATCTATATACCGTAGCTACTCGGAGCAAAGACAATCGATAGGTTATCCTAACGTTCTCGAAGACACCCGGTCTTCAACGCCGATCTTCAAATGCAATCCATATCGTTGTATCACTTATTCGGAATGGGTTATATAACACAAGGTCCTCTCCTGGCTAAACCGAATAATGAGCGCCATATTTTAAAACATATGGATACAGGATTTTAGCCAAGTCACAACTTTGAAAATCCAAAACTTTTCTTTCAAATGGTTAAATAAATTACCATTCTAAATCTTTAACAAAAAGATTTGTTTCATAAAGTTCACCCAGTTTCACAAAGATCTATTCATAGATTTCAAAACAATTTCCCTTTCAGTTGGATTAATTCCTTAAATCTTTAAATTAAAGATTTTATTTATAGCTTTCAAAACACGTTTCCAAAGATTTATCTATAACTTGGAAAAACTATTTTTATTTTAGACTTGAAATCCTTCTTACACAAATTAGAAGTTCATTTCTTATGTGAAAGCTTCTATTATATGAAAACGAATAGTTTTGGTTCCAGCAAAACCCAATTATATCTACACAAGTTAAAATTTTGGGTTAAAATTTTAAAATCCCAAAACATCACCTTTTAAATGGTTTAAAAACCCATATAAACACATTTACAAGTTGAAAAACCTTTTCAAACTCTAGTTCCCAAATCATAGAATTCAATTTCAAATATTGAATTCAAATTTAAATCAAATTATTTGAATTTCAAAACTCAATCGAGTTATTCAAAATAACCATTTTCAAAGGCTTCAATTCTAATTCTAAAACTATTTTGGATTCAAAAATTCAATTTTAAAATTGTTTCAAAAAAAATCTATGACTTAACCCATTTCCACGTGCAATCCATATTTGTGTGTGTATAAGTGTGGTCCAGGGTTCCACACAATAGTGCACAACATCATCATCACAGATTCAACCATATCGATAAGCGGTATAACCCATAACGCTTATCTATATTCACGGATTCATAGATAAAGTAAATTATCAATCACAAAGATTCACTAATATGATTCGATATGGGTTTCGAATAACCAACTGGAATCCGACTCCCTGTCGCATCGAGTTTCAAATGTCATTCTAGAGGTCAAGGGGTTTTCATATTCATACGACAATATATTCATCACAAATATAGCAACTCAGTACAAAGCATCACATAGCATCACATCACATATCAAATGTGTCAATCCATCACACAACATTCAAAACCAATCAAACCACTTTGATTAAGGTGAATAAATCGTATGGTTTTAAATTTATTACTCACATAATTACTTTCATTAGTAATCTTTAAATCAATGATTAATTATCATTAACTATAATTAATTAAGTCTTAATTAATTTATTTAAAAATTCTTAATTACTTAATTAATCATCGATATTATTAATTAAATAAATAATTAATTATCCAACTTAATAATTTAATGAATCCAAATCATTAAATTTATTTATCTTTAAGATAACATTTCTTACTTAATTAAAGTATTTAAAACAATTTATTTTCAAATATACTTTAAATTCATTTTAAATATAAGATTTTAAAATGAATACAAATTTATCTAAACAATTCAAAACCTTTTATCCTATATGTTAAAGAAACATCCATTTTATAAGTAAGTTTAAAAGAATATAAAGTTCAAATCAATTTAAACATATACTATAAACATTCCAAGTTATTTAAAAATAAATTCAATTAAAAAAATCCTTTAATTTCAAAACCGAAATACAACTTTAATCTCCATTCCTGATTTAAACTTAAATCTTTAAAGCTTTACTTACATTTTAAACTCCATCTTAAATTCAAATCATTAACCATATTTTTAAAGTAGTTAAACAATTTTTAAATTTAAAACTATACTTTATTTTAAAAAAAAAACTGAAACTCACCCAAATTTCCAGATTTCAAAAACTAGAAATAAAACTTATTTTCATTTGCTATTTTACAATTTAAACTTACAGTTTAAATTCTAAATCAATATACTTTTATACTTAAATGTTTTAAAACCAAATTTGAATCTCAAACTTAATTTAATTCAAAACTCAGATTCAAACAACTTGAATTCATATTCAACTCAGGTTCTAAGCTTATTTTAAATCTCAGTTTACATTTAAACTTAATTTTTTAAAAACAAAAACAGGTTTTTGTTTTACTTAAAACCTGGAACATAAGCTACCCGAGCCAACTCTAAAATAACTTCGGGTTCCAAACCAAACTTCCCGAGAAATCTTTCCCTCCACTTTGAGTTTCCCTTTCTTCTTCTCTTTAACCCTGTTTTCCATTTTAACTTTAAAAACTACTGCTCATACTAAACTGGTGACAACACAACAATATGCTCGAGCAACACCCAAGGATTCTCGAGTTCATCTTCAATCCTACAACCTTCCTCCCCAAACACAAATACTACCTGATACTTCTGATGCACGTGTACGTGCACAACCATGCTAACACCTGCCGAACGACGACGAACCCACCATAACGTCACCGATGATCCCCAACCTAGATTCGAACAACCCAAGACCCAACACAAGATCGAAATCGAAAATGAGCTATTTGCCCAAACTGAAAACCAACCTAGTTCATCCGAATCCACTTCACGTGGCCACCTCTCGCCACCGGAGGTCTTGCGGCTACTCCCACAGTTGCTCCAACGTCCCACTCACCTCCTCTCGAAGTCCGGTCTTCCCCGATCCACGAGCGACCCCAGATTAAATTCGAGAATGACGCTGATACCACCATGCCCTTAAACCCTACTTCGCCTTCGCATAGCCACGGCGATCACCTAAAAATCCCAGCTCTATTTTTCTGATGACCCACGTCCTCCCCTCTACCTCTGGCCCAAATCTCGACGAGTAAAACTTCATCGATCGACGACAATTCCCAAAAATCCCAATTCTGATCTTTTGAAAATATCTCACTCGATCCTAACCTAAAAATCTGGATTTAACCCTCGAAATTCATGGTTCCAGATGGTGATTTGGTCATATTCGTTAATCAAAGAATTATAATGTTTGAATTTTCATGTTTAAATATTTTCTCTATAAATTCTACATTTCTAAATTTGTTTATCATATATATGTACTCTATATTATTCTTTAAAATAACCTTACAATATTATAAACATGTTTCTTTCAGAAGTCCAAGCCTAATACTAATTTGTTTGGGTGATTTGATTTTTTTTTAAAACTTGTTTAACACCCTATAAACAAGAACAGAGGTAGATGAGCCTGTTTACAGACATGCATATATACAATTTGTGTGTATTTATATACATACAACATATTCAACATATGAAAAAAATTATAACTCCTAAACTTCACAAAATTAACACACAAATCACAGTGTAAATCCAGGTTTAAGTTTAAGAAGGTGGGGTTGCTCACCTCAAAATTGAAGACAGAGGACAGAAAAAAAAGCTTGAGCCTAGAATGAATAGAATGAACTTGGAATTTTCTGTTTCTTCTTTAAATCTTGAAGTTCAATCTGCAAGCTATAAAAATTTTGCTTACTCTTTGTTGTGTTCACGTACTTAATTTATTAATAACAGTAATTTTAAATTTTCTTACAGGTAAAATCCTTTTTTTATATAACATGGAAGTTTTCCCTGCAGTTGAAACCAGAAAGTAGTTTTGCCTTGAACTTGATTCTTCCTGCAACTTAGATTGATAAAGCTGTTTAAATCTTTGTTTTAATACTGATTAACAATATTAAGTTCAAATCTTAAAAAAAAATTGCTTGCCTTTATTTACTTCAGAAATATACTGCCCTTGCACTATCAAAAACCTGAAGCACGTGTCTTAGTTTCAAGTTTGAATCTTCTGTTTTTACTTATGATTTGAAAAGAAACTCCTACTTGATTTTGTTTCCAGGATGAACTGCTTCCAGTTTTGAACATCACTTGCATTTATTCCTAGGTTTGGTAGCTTCCAGATTTTTTTTTCTTTTAGCTTTGGTTTGCTCTTGAACTTAATCTTGCTTCCAGGTTTGAAGACTTGATCTGGTTTTTTTTTCTATTTGCAGTTTCGGATTTCCTAGCAAATGAAGATAAGATAACTTCAGCCTGGTTTCTTTCTTTTGGTTTAAAAACTGAATTGTTTTGTTTTTGAACAGCTTTATGTATTGAAAAATGTGAGGCCAAATCCTTTTTCTACTATTTTGTTCAGATTCTCTAAGATACTATATGATGGCATATGGGAAGATTTGAAGTTTCTTGTAATTTTAAATTTCATTATTTAAAAAAAAAGTAATGATGCCATTTGTATATACATATACACAATGTTTAAAAGAATTGTTTCTAACCAATCTTTACATTATATAAGTTACACCTTAATGATTTTAAATGCCAATTATTTTAAAACATTTCATTTTAAATTTATATACAAATTCCAATATGTATTCAATCCTTATGACCAATATTATTTTAAACTTAGTCCATTATATTCCTTAATTATAATTCATTTGTATAATTAAATGAACATATATCTTTATTAAATTTGAAAAATTCAAATATACTCAAAATTTTATTTACAATATATTCTAATTTTAGAGTTTTCAAATCCAGTATATTTATAAATATTTACATTTTGAATTTCCCAAATCAAAATTTCATTTACAATTTTCACTTTTAAATCTATATATATATTTATTCAAAATTTCCAAATTAAATCCAAGGTCAAATTTATGGTTGATATGATTTTTTCCAATCAGAGATTCTATTTTTTAAAATCATATTTATATTCATTTTCATAAATAAGCAAAAAAATATCTATATAAATTTGGAAAATGCCAAATTAATCCACAATTAAATTGCTAAAATTAAATAAATTACCAATTTAAATTTGGTTTAAAAATGGGAATGTTACATAATGTCTCATATAAAATTTTAGCCAACCTTCTTTGTAATCTAATGAAAGATTATATGAATGATCTTATTCCATATAACCAGAATGCTTTCATTTCTGGTAGAGTAATTACTGAGAATTCCCTTCCAGCATATGAAATGGTTAGAGGGTTCAACTGGAAAAATTCTAATAACCTATGCCTGAAAATTGATTTGCATAAAGCTTATGATAAAATAAGTAGAGAATTTATTCACCATATGCTGATGTCTATGTGTTTTCCACGATTATTTGCTAATCTCATATATGAGTGCATTTCTACTCCTTCGTTTTTAGTATTAATTGATGGTTCCCTCTATGGATTCATCGACAGCCTAAGAGAATTAAAACAAAGGGACCCTCTCTCGCCATATTTATTTCCTATTGCTATGGAATTCCTTACCATAAATCATGATGTAGAACACTTGAAAGGTAATATTATCCCCATATACCAAACTAAACCAATGATTACCCATTTGTTATATGCAGATGAGATTTTAATCTTGGCTAAAGCTACCACTAAGAATGCTGAAAGCATACAACACATTTTTCAAGACCCGAGGATCTTAACTGGTCTTGACTTAAATGCAAACAAATCTGTTTTTTTAGTAAAGGTGCAGTTAACAAGCATCAAATTGCTGACTTTCTTAAAATCAATGATGGAAACCTTCCAATTATATATTTGGGCATCCCTTTATCTAACAACAAATTAAAGGCAAGGGACTTTGGATGGTTAATAGACAAAATTAATGAAAAATTCAATCACTGGTACAGTAAGTTGCTCAATATTAGTAGAAGAGCGGAACTAATTAAAACTATCATATACCCAATGATTCAATTTTGGAAACAATTCACTCAATTCTCTATGACAATTAGTCAGAAAATCAACTCTTTATGTGCTAATTTTTCTATTGAAATCTAAATCTCGTAAAATGAGTTGCGATGATGTTTGTAAAATAAAACGTGAGCGTGGTCTTGGAATAACAAATTTTGATGAAGTTGCCAAAGCAGTTGCTACTAAAATTTTATGGAAATATATTCAAGGTGGTTCTCTTTGGGCCAAGTGGATGCATAATAAGTACCGTAGTAATGTTAATTTTTAGTCCGCTACTATGGACAACAATTCTTCATATACTTGGAAATCCCTGCTAAGAGCTAAACAATGGTGCAAATGGCTAATAGATAGAAAAATTGTTAACGGTGAAAACACTGATATCTGGTTTGACCCATGGCTTAATGGTTCCTCTTTGATTGATAAATTTGGATGGAATACTATGTCTGTTACTGGTGATTGTAATAGAAAAGTATCCATGCTAATTTCAGATAATAAGTGGAAATAGCATATTGATTATGTTCCTACACAAATTCACCAATCAGTTCACAATATAACTATTCATAAGAAAATGCAACAAGACTTCTGGTGCTGGATTCCTAACAGTAATGGACAATTCACTATGAAATCGGCATGGAAACATATTAGATGCAAACATATTGATTTTAATTGGACAAAAATAATTTGGGATAAAGGTTGTGCTCCAAAGATGTCTATTTGTGCTCTCGTGGCACAATTAAACAAATTAAATATTAAAGATAGGTGTAATAATCTGTAATTTTTGATAATTTAAAATTTGTAAATTTAATAAGGTTTGGTGATTAAATGTTGGAAGAAATAAAATTTTGTGACTTAATAATAAGAATGTAACTGGAATAAAAGGTAATGGTATTAATTTAAGGTAACCTATAATTGCTTTGAATGTGATACCAATTAATTAAAATGATTAAAAGTCATAATTGGTTACAAATTGTACATTAATTATATAAGGTGTGTATTAATTGATAATTGGATTTAAATAGCAATTGATAATTTAAATATTGATTTATTAATGAAATAATGTGTAATAGATTGAATTGGATAAATTTTGTAATGTGAGTTGTTATAACATTTGTTTGTAAATAGTAAACTTACAAACATTATTAAATGTAGAAATGGTGACAATTATTATTTGTTACCAATTTAATTAAATTAATTGCAATTGAATGTCATTAAATATTACATTAATGTGAGTTAAGACAATAACCACAAATTGTGAATGTAACAAAATGAATAGAAATGTTAATTATATTCATAAGGTAATGATTGATTTAATAAAAGAATGAAACCAAGAAAAATAAATTAATTGGGATTTCAAATTTTAATTAATGTGATAAATCGACAAAAAATCAATATGATTGAAATATAGTAGTTAATACAAATAAAAGATGGAAATTGTAGCATACTAATGAAATAAGATATAAACAAATGTTAACTATGTCTATAGAGTAATAAATGATTGAATAAAAGATTGACACCAAATTGAATTAAATTATTGGAATTAAATTATAACTAATTGGATTTAATCACAATTGAAATTGAACACTGTAATTAGTAAAATAATTGACATTGAATTATATGTAAATTTGTTTTAAATTATTGTAAATGTCTATGTAACCAAAAATGATAAAAATGGTTAGTTAATTAATTTGAATATAAGAAGTGATAAATTTAATTTAATAATTATTTATTTAATTAATGTAAAAATAGCCATTTTGGCCATTATCTCAGATTTCGAACGAACTAGTTTTATTGGATCCATAACAGTGAATTATTGTAGGATTTCAAATTTCGTAGCGATCGGACTTGTCGTACGATCATACGGACTCGAAACGCTTAGAAATCAATTTAATTAAATTCAATTGAATCAATTTGAAATAAGCTGATTTTAAGATAACTTCTTCATATGATGGATTTAGGACTTGAAACCTATACCATTGAATTTAGAAATATCGAAAACATCTATTTTGATATATGGGATGACCCATTATTGTTTTGGGAACGAAACAGGCTTTTCGGCTCGTTTATCGTTCAACTTTCAAATCGATCTAGCCCGTTCATTCCTATTTCTGATCTGCCTATATATAGCCTGTAATAAACCCTAGCAATTTCTTATTCCATTATTCTATACATACAAATTCTACCTGCTTCTCTCTTTCCAATGGCAGACAAAAAAAAACCATTTTCAAATTCAATTTTAAAACGAAATCAAAAATTCAAATTCCTCAAACCCTATCAAATTTTATATCAATTTGAATCTCTTAAAGAGCTAACCCAGAACTGCAATTCTTTTTTGTCATCGAATAATCGTTGGTCCAAAAATTGAGGTTGAACCTTGGCAGTTCATTCAAGGGTTTTTACGATCCAACGCGGATCGTCGACCGTTTGACGATCGGAGGGTGGCGTTAGTAAGGTGTTGTCAAGCAGGTTCGATCCATCCGGCTACTTGGGGCTAGAAGTGCTTAGATTCGTGGCAATTGGAGGTCAAAGGAGGAGGTGGCCATGGTTAACTGGGAGAAATAAAGAGGCGCGCGTGGCCACGACGGGGTTGGCCAGGTCAGAGCGTGGCGGTGGCACTTCCTGATCTGGGTGGTTTGTCATGGTTTGGCGACAATTCGAGGAAGAACGGTGGTGGCTAGTTCGTGGAACGAGGCAATGTACAGGGGTTCGAATGAACGCAAGTGCTTAGGTTCCAGACGTGTGATGACGTGTGCTGTAGGTAACGTGATTTTTTTTGTTTATTTAATTTAATTTTAATTTCCAAACGTTCTAATAAGCATAACTTTTACGTACGATGTTGGATTTACATGCGGCTTTTCTTCTACGATCGTATCAAAATCACTACTGTCTATTTGTTGATGGCTCCACTCTCAAATCCCTACCTTCAATTCCAGATCTGATTCTTTCCCTAACTTTTCGGCCTCTATTTCTCTTCGTCGATGATTCACCCATGTCTTGAACCTCTGGATCTCCTGCGCCCTCTCGTGTTTCAACGTGGTCTGCTTCCTTTGTGACTGCTTTCAGCATTTGGCAGAATTGCAGCATTGGTTGTCTTCACGTGACTCTGGTGAGCTATCTCGGTTTTGGTCGTGTGTATACTGCGTCTGGTTTTGAATCTAGGTTGTTTGTTGTGAAATTTTTCGGATCTGATCTTGAGGTTGTGAGTGGGTTTTGGCTTTTCATCGCGTGAGCTTCTCCTCAGCTCTGCTCCACCTCCGCTGCCTCGCTCGGTGGCGATAGCCTTACTATGGCCGAGTTTGTGTGTTCGGTGGTTGTGTGGTACTGCTGTTCTTGGTGTTTGCTTGTTTGCTTTGCTCGTTGTCAATCTCTTTTGCATCTAACTGTTCCAGTAGCTCCTATTTTTGCATTACTGGTTGTGTATCCCCTTGGCAATCTTAGTTTGCTTCGTGGCTGCTGTTTGGCTATTACCTCTAGTGATCGTGAACGTGTAGTATTGATCTAAGTCATCTGCTAGCTATTTGCTGGCTTGAAACGTGCTATGTCATTGTCTTATGTAATTGTTTGCTTAGGATATGTTTTGGTCAGCGTATTCGTTTTTGCCTTTGGTAATCTGTAGTGTTTTGCTCCCTACGTGGTGAAATTGAAATTAGCTGTCTAGACATGTTGTCTAGCACCTATTCTCTAAGCTAGTTAGTTTTAGTGGTCTCTCCACTTTAAATCCATGTATTGTAGCATAGGTGCCCTACCTATCTCCTGTTCCGTGTATTTTTTATTACGTTTGTTGTAATAAAAAGTGGACGGTCCACTTTAAAAACCGGCTGGCCTTGCCAAAAAAACAATCGTTTAATTTAGTATTGAATTTAATTGTCGATTTAGTGCCTATTAATGATAATTAGTTAATTTGGATGATGATTGTAATGTATGTTTGATTGTTGATATCGAATGACCGGATGTTATATTTTACATGTTATAACACTGCAAGTTCCTTATGGGTTGCAATGGTACATACCCAAATGATCTATAGATTAGGAAAAAATCATTATAGGTTGGAATGATAGACTCAAGCGATTTTATGAATTTTTATTTAATTGGGGATTGTGGTTTGAAATGATATATAACCGTAAAATTTTAAATTGCGGGTTGAAATGATAAATATCTGTATCACTTGACCATAGGGTAGAAAATTATATACGGACACCGAATTGGTTAAACTTAATGATTTCAAATTCCTTAAATTTTGAACTCGATTAACTAGCATTTTTGAAAAAAAAATGTATATATTTAAACTAAATTATTTTCTAAAGTCCAAGCGTTAATGTTGAAATTGGGATTGATTTAGTGAATTGTTCAAAAGATTTAAATTAGAATTTCAAAGTAAGGTGTTGAAGATAAATATTTATCGGACTTCAGTTATTGAAAATGTTTAGATATAACTTTGAAATCTATTTTAAATTTATTTAAACTATTTTGATCAATTTAAAATTGTTTTAATTTATTAAATCTAGTATAACCTATTTAATCCAATTTAACCTATCTTTTTTTCCCTATTTTAAACTAATTAAATTTATTTAATATATTTAAATCCATTTAATCTATTTTAAATTTATTTAATCTATTTAAAAATCTACTTACTAAAATTTAAATCTATTTAATCTATAATTAATCTATTTAAAACATTTAAACCTAATTAAATCTATTTTATCTATATTTAATCTATTTAAATCAATTTAAATCTAGTTAAATCAAATTTAAATCTATTTAAACTATTTTACTATTTAACTATTTAAACTATTTTAATTTATTCAAACTATTAATCTATCTATGACTATTTAAACTAATTTTTAAATTTTCAGACTGTGTAAAGTTGAAGTATTTAAATTTAAATCCTTGATGATGATACAACTTAAGTTGGAATTTGGAATTGATACCTTTTTGCGAAATGACATATTTGAGTAAATATGAATTTAAAAGTGAAGATGATTTTGAAAGCGAATATGGTTTTGAAAGTGAATATGATTTCAAAAGTAATATGGTTTGAAATCGAATATGATATTTTGATATTAAGTATGAATTGACTTTTGAAATGTAAGAGAACCATCCGGAGTGAAATAAGCGTTTGGTTGTTAAATAGACTGGGATCGGATATTATCATACTCACTGCCAATACTGGAAACCACTTTAACAACTGTGTACGTGGTGGAGATTCCATAAATGAAGTAGGATGGTTTGGCGAATGACTGACTCCTGTGGGTCAGCTTGATGTGGCTAAAACAGGAGCTACACGGGCCAAGTGAGGTCATTCCTCCAATCGAGCACATATCTTCGATACCATATTATGAATTTGTGATGATTTGGTGGCCACCCTTGATTTTGATTTGGGAGTGTGTGCCGAGGTGGGCGGTAGTAGCTGCTATGTGTTTCCACTAGTCTGGATTCACAATTGGTATATCTACCATGGGCATTGCCTCGAGTGTCTTGTCGCATGCTTTATCACGCCTTCCACGAGTTTGTTTTGTGTCGTACATATGGAGTACTCCCTGATAGCCCACCTGCGAGTGGAGTTTACAGTATCTGTATAAACTACTACATTATATAAAATGTGTTAAGCGGGGTATAGGTAACGCGTTAACGCTATTTTAATATTTTACTTTACTATAGATATATTATAATAGCGTATTGTACTACATAGTAGATAGTTTGACGGATCCTTAGGAGATGAAAATCATGAACATCTCTTTAGTTTTTACACTCACGTTAGCCACTGGATAGGAGATGTCAAACCCCGTAAACATCTCTAATGCCGTTGCACTTATATTTATTTACCGTTGATTTAACTCATATAAGATCTTTTATTTCTGACTCGAGTGTTTTGTCATTTCAATTCGCTCGATTCAGTCTAAGCTTTTCAGTTTATCGAAGGCTTTTTGAAGGATGAGGACGAAGATTTTGTAGTATTTTTATCTATTATAGTTATCCCACCGCATCATGTTGTTCCACGACATTTATTTATTTATTCCTATTTTATGTAACTCTGATTTTTGTGTTGTAAAAGAATAATCAAATGTATTTGTAAAACAGCTTCATGAACTATTATTTGATTATTATATTTTGTCATTCCGCTGCGAGATTCTGCATTTTTTTTCTTTCTCTGTTTTCTTTTTTTACCCCATAACAATATGTCCCTTTCAATGGTTTGAGTTTGATATGTGTGGTTTATCATCAATTTAAACCGACCAAAAAGCCAGGTCGTTACATTTGGTATCAAAGCTTCAGTTTAGTGATAGGCATTTAACTCGTATAAAAAAGGACAGCAATACCCTAGAATAAGTCATTGAGTGTATATATGAGAGAGTGTATTTGTTAGTATTATAAAAGGTTTTGTATTGTGTTAATTTGTTCCGTTTTGTATATATAAATTATGGTCGTTACATAGGACATTATGGCATCGATAGGAATTTCTAAATGCTTAATATGGCAAACTGACACAATATTATTTTAAAATATGGGTAAATGAAATAATTTTACCTAGTACTATATTTTGAATGTAAAGGAATAAACATTGTGAAAGCTATTATTGGATGTGATATAGTTTGTAACAAACCGCATATTTTACGATTGTATATTTAAATATTTTATTCAAATATAACATCGTTAGTCGGATTTAAGTCCAAAAAGCTACTTTTTACAAACAGCCGAATTAGGACTCAAGACCACTCCCATTGAGTTCAAAATGGCGTTTGCAACCTTTTTGAGTAAAAACATCGATATGTTTGGAGTTAGCTTGAATTTTGACATTTTCACTTAGGGCTTTAGGTTTGGGTTTCAGCCCAATAACCTAACATAAGACCCTAGCTCCACCCACTCTTCTCTTCATTCATTCCTATTTCCTAACACTTCAAGCTTTTGTAAAAATGGGGGAAGAGAAGGGGAGATAGAAAATCCTAAGCCCTAGTTTCTTTGCAAATTCAAGTTCTTACTCCAAAATCAAAGAGAAACTTAGGTAAGCATCTTCTTCTTCTTCTCCATCTCAATCTCTCTCCAATTTAAGAAATTTCCTATAACCTAATTTGGGAAATTATTGCTTCTAGAATTAGATTGGAGTTTCTAGAGTTGAAGATGAAGAGTAGTTGATCTTGCTTTGCTTTAAAGCTTCTCCTTCATTGTTTTTGAGTTTAAAGGTGAGTTTTTTGAACTCACATCTATGTCTATATCTTTGATAGTTGTTAGGTAGTGACCCCCAACATCTATTCCTTGTTCATTTGCTTTTATGAATATCCTAATTTTTGGTGTTTTGAAGTTAAATCTTTAAAAATCATAGCTTTGAAGTTTGATCATGCTTTTGCTGGCATATCGAAGAGCCTATAGGACTGAGTTGCCGATTGGCGTAAACCTAGCGCCCATCGCTCGACCGATCGCAAATTGTTTGTGATTTTTCCCCTTGGGGGCTAGGCTGAGAATACTGGAATTTCCAGTTAAGTCGACTGAACCAGAAGGTCAGTCAGCTGAACCCAAACCCAGGAATTTTCTTGGGCTAGTATCAGTCGACTGACCACTCCGGGTCAGTCGACTGAGCCTGGAAACCGAAGGTTTCCAGGCATGTTTCAGTCGATTGACCACCCTGATTCAGTCGACTGAACCTGTAAACAGAAAGTTTCCAGGATTTGTGTCAGTCGACTGAACACCCTAGTCCAGTAGACTGAATCTGCTATCTTTGCCTATTTTTCCTTTTGTGTTTGAATTTCCAATTTTTAATCGATTCTTGTTTCTTCAATTTGTTGTTATATCCTTTGTTGACTTTGATAACTTCTTTTTTGGGATTTTTGGGGGATATCCATTTTGATGGATTCAGTATCGATTATTAGGGATTTGATTCACTTCTTCATATGTGAAATTTTGGTGATTGATTGTTTCTACAATCAATTTTGTGATTTGTCACTTTAAAATGCAAAGGTTTCTATACTAGTAGTAAATAATCATACTCTTTCACAAAGATGATTTCAACTCTATTTTTAGTACAAAGCTCTTTTATAAAATCGTATTCCAATCTATTAGTATATACAAACCTTTACCTCATTCGTTTTGTTTGCACAAAAAATGGGCAAACACCTCCAAGTCGTATGATTTAGTTGATTTTATGTTGTTCTTAATGATTTGGATGGTTTATGCAAATATGTAAAAAGCAGGGACTAGACCGTAAAAGACACACATATTTATAGTGTTTCGGCCAGATTGTGCCTACGTCCACTTTTTATCTTATTCTCCTTTTTCTCTTCAGATTACAAGTACAAAGCTTTGATTACAAGTATATGAAAGTTGTTTGAAAGTTCTGTCCGTGCTTGAGCTCTCAAACTTGTCTTCCATTGTTGTACCCCTACCCCTCTATTTATAGAGTGAGGCTGGGGGTAGGGGTCCTGGATGTATATAGCTGCTGGCGGGCCTGGGCGAAAACAATCTGGCCTGCCAATGTTGGTTCGGTACGCCTTGGTCCGGTAGTACTTGGTCCGGTGGTGAGTGATCCAGTGATGGTTGGTTGGAGTTTGATTCGGTGGAGCTTGGTCTGGTGGTGAGTGATCCGGTGATGGTTGGTCCGGTGTCTTGGTGTGTGTTGGTTCGGAGGTGAGTGGAGCGGTAGGGGGTTGGTTCGGTAGTGAATGGAGTTTGATTCGGTGGGGCTTGGTCCGGTTAGTAGAGGGTGGATTTTGTTTTGATTCGGTAGGTTGGTTGGTTCGGTGGGACTGGGTCCGGTGAAAGGTGGAAACGCACCCAACATTTGCCCCCCAAAGTGGGGCATAGGCCAGCCTATGTCGCGCTTTGTTTTAGCTTGGGGAATTCTCATTTGGTTCCGAGCGCCGAACCAGTTGGTCCGGTCACTTCTATTTGCCTATAAGTATTGGTATTATGCTTTCGTTATTCCCTACCAAGTGAGATAGCCGAACCAGATTTTCCTGCCGAATCAGTCATAATACCGAATCACGCTCGTCTACCGAATCAAGTGATTGTCGAATGACTTCCATGTTTCGAACTACCGAATGAATTCGTGGAGTACGAGTGCCGAATGGAAACTTAAACTCGAATTACCGAATGGGATTTTGGGAGTGTGAGTCCCGAATGGGTTCTCGGGCTCATACTACCGAATGAAATTTGGTGTTTTGAATTACGAATGAGATTCCAGGCTGCACGTACTTGCTTGTTTATATCTCCACACCCCTTGTTCTAATTATATGCTTTCTCCTGTCGCAGATAATGTCTTATAAAGTCAAAACTCGTTCTGACAAGAGGAAATCTACGGACAGAAGAGAGTCCCCCGTCGTGCCCCCAGCTCAGCCAAGACCGGGACGACATGGACCCACCCCGAGATCACTAGTAGATGGATATGGCCCTCAGGAGCTCTTGAACTCTCCGCCTGACTGCTTTCCTAGCTCCCTCAAAGAGGAGCCGCTTGATGTTATTTCTCGCTCTTTTGGGATCGACAGAGTGCGTATGCTGTTGCCTGGGGAATGAGTGATGCCGTACAACCCCCCTGAAGGATATTTCACTTATAGTAGGTACCATTGCATGTGCGGGGCCATTCCTTCGATCAACGCTTGAATAGTCAGCTTCATCACCTACTTGAAGGTGGCCCCTTTCCAGCTTCAGCCCAACTCTTATTCCATATTGATGAGCCTGTTCATCATGTTCCAGAGAAAATACGGGCGTCCCTCTACCAACCGGGAGATCCGGTATCTGCAAAACTTGAGAGGCTACAAGAAGGGGTCTCCATACATCAGCTTGGAATCGGCCGTGTCCTTCAAGCCGGTCCTGGACTTATATTCAAAGTTCAGCATGTTCAAAAAGGAATGGTTCTTCGTCAAGGATGACTCCGTTTCTTTCCATCGCTTCACCTCTGGTTGTAAGTCGAATCTCATTTATGACTTCTGTCCTGTCTACAACGCTCCCCCTTATGTGCATTATTTCTTGCTAGTGACAGGTGGCTTTGCGGTCGTGGAGAACGATCGCTTGGTTCAGATGGCTGCGGAAATAGAAGCCATTTCGGGAAGGGAGAGGTCAGCTTGTTACCTGATCAGGAATGCTACTCTTCTGGGGCACAACTTGATTCTACCACATCAGTCTGTGGTCAAGCAGAGAGACACAGCTGAGGAGAGGGCTGTAAAAGCTAAAGGATGGGCTATGGTGAAGAGCAGCAAGAGGAAACCTTTCTCGATACCTCCAATCATCGGGGGGTAGAAACTCAAGAAGTCCGATGGACCCTCCCCCAGCACATGTCCGGATGTTTCGGAGGAGGAGAATGTGGAGGAGGAAAGAGGCGAGGTTGAAGGAGGTGAGGCGGAGAGTGGAAGTGGTAGAGAAGGTGATGGTCACGGCGATGATGGTGGCGAAGGACAGAGCGGTGATGGCACCGGGGCTTTGTCCTCTGGGCAAGCAGGTGAGATCCAAGAGTGGACAGATGATGCTTTCTACCAGGCTTTTGAGGGGTTGGAGGAAGGATCAGCCTTGGTGGAGAAGGCGGAGAAGGCTGACAAGGCCGGGATTGGTGACGATTCATCTTCTAAGAGCACTTCATCTAAGGTAACTTTGGCGATTCAAGGTGAATTTTTGACTCCTGCCGTCTCCATTGATGATAAGGATTTAGGAATGCTTTATGTCCAGCTCCCGTCTTGGAATGAGATCCAGGACTTATTACAGTATCCTACTCCCCCCAGGGTTTGTATAACAAAAAGCGTCTTTTAACTCTTTTTAACTTGATATATTTCTTGAATTATGGTTCAATGTATGCTTGTAACACTTGGCTTTTATTCCAGGAGCGGGTAAGGTGGCCAAGACATCAGATATTCGACACCGTCTTGAACAATACAAGCTACACAAAGCTTCTACTAAATCGAAGCCTCCTACTTACCGCCCTGGAGACGTAGTCGGCTACCGTCCTCTTCTCGGAGTTATTGAAGAAGATATCCAAAAGATGAAGAGGAGCCGCTCCTTGTTTGAATATCTACCTGGCCCTCAGCTCCCAATCCAGCCTCTTAAGGATATCACGGAGGAGGGTACTGAGTTTATACCTTCTCCGCATCCATCTGAAAATCCTACTGTTACCCCGATAGACCATCCCGGTTTAGTCCGTAATCCGTTTGCGGGTCATCCGGACCTGAGCCAAGCTCTCATGATATTTCCTTCGATGAGGCTACTGGTGAGCACCTTCTTCCTCGCAATCCTATGGTAAGGGTACTTGATGAGGCTAAGTCCCTAGACCTTGATTTGCTTACCACTCGGATTGTAACTATGGGGGACGAAGCTAAGGCAAACATCGACCGGGTCGCTGAGGAGACCAGGAAGCTGATGGGGCATCATGCTCGACTGGTCAAGGCCGGGGAGGAAATCAGGAGTGCTAATATTCGATTGCGGTTAATGGTTTTCGATCAAGCCAAACAACTCGTCGATCAGGCCATCCAGATCTCGCAGCATGAGCCCGCCTCTAGGCGACTAAAGAAGACCATGGAAGAGGCTAGCAAGGCAGAGTTACGAAAAATGGAGGCTGCCTGCAAGGAACGGATTGACATGGCTATTGCAACGGTGGATGACGTTCGAAAAGCAGATCTCGAGCGGGTACAGGAGTTATCTGGGAAGCTTGAAGCCCCAGAGCTTTCTCAAACCAAGCTAAAGGAGGAGATGGAGGCGATGAGGAGATCCTTTCAGGCTGACCGCTTGCGATACCGATCGGAGAGGGATGCTGCCGTTGCAAAGCTGTTGGCTTCTGAGGTCCGAATGAGGGAGTTCGAGGAGAACGAGGGGATGATGGATGAGATGGTTTAGGATATGTACTTTCGTACTTGGAAGCAGGGCAACTTATCCTGGATGGATGATTATCCCCGAGTCATGGCCAGGATTTACCTCAGGGTTCTGGAGGAAGCTAAGGCTGATGCGGATAAGAAGGGTGGCATGACCTTCAGAATGGATGTGGTCACGGCCTAATTCACCAAGGAGGAGAAAGTGGCGGTGAAGGAGGGTATGCGGCTGCTTGCTGCTGAGGAGGTAGGTGTGCAGTTGGAGGATGATGATCAAGGAGTGATGCCGGTAAGTTTCCCCTTTTATCTTTTCATAACTTGATCACTTATTGTTCATGAATATTAATGGAATCTCTCCCGAATTGGACAGGCGGGACCTCTAGGGCACCGACTACTTCTGGCCAACATGCTGAGAGTTCCAATCCTGCGGTTAAGTAAATCTTGGAGGGCTGGCAGGATAGAGGCGAAGCTCCGGCGCAGCCGACTCTTTGTTTTGACCTGGATGTCTTTTTGGTTTGTTGACACTGCTGTCTGTGCTAATCTAAAACGTTAATGTAACTTCCAGGCTGTAATTATGTTATCTGTAATGGCGACTTTATTATTAGTATGTAACTTTTTACTTAATCTGATTATGTCGTATTCGAATCTTTCTGTTACTTTGATATGTTGCATAAGAAATATAGCTGTGCACATGCCTGTGATTCAATTGTGTCTGATGTCAAGTTTTTTTTGCTTGAAGTATAATTTTCACATCTTGCAATGTTAGTGTGATGTGTGAATGAATTATAGCTATGTATTAAAAATGAAGAGAGTACCGCCTTTCGTGTTTTAGTTGTAGACGGCAGCTCCGAATGTCTCGTATGACTGAGTATGGAATGCAGCTGAGTGTTCTGTCATCCAGTTGTGAATTCCTATTCCCATTAGCGAGTGTCTCCTATTTTGTGTCCTGTACTTTAGGCACCGTTATAGAGGATAGGAGGAAAGTTTTTAAATAAAATGGAAATATAAGAAATAGTAAAACTTCCAATCACGAAAGGCCTTCGATGCGCTTAAGTTCGTGGCAAACGGGTTTTGTAGTCACTTTCCCTAGCTGTGGGTCTTGGAGACATTTGTCACCCATCTTATGCCTCCGCAGGGAGTTTTCTTTTTTACCACAGCCGTACTCAAGACACTCGGAGCTGAGATCGTGCACAATAACTACCCAGGCCATTATGGCCTGTAATCTTGGGTATTATTCGATTTACCGTGGCCGGCTAGTGCGTGTTCCGATCATCAACTGTGAACTGCCCCTGGCTGGCCACACCTTATGTTGGGGCTTATAATCGGTTCACGGTTGCCGGCGAGCTGAACGCCGTAATGAGCTGCCTGGGCTATGGTTGGCCTTCTCGGCGGCTTATAATCGGCTCATTACAGTTGGCTTTAAGGGCCGTCGCGAGCAATGAGTTAACCCACGGCAGAGGGATGCCGGAGCAAAAGTGTCTCATCGGCGAGGGCATAGATTCGTATAGTACATGTTAGGTTTTGTCCAGGTGAAGTTGTGCTGTGATGCCCTGAGTGGAGATGCCGTCTACACAGGATTTTGTTCAACAGAAAAGGATAAAGCTCAACAAGTAGCGAAGATATAAAGGAACAAGTTAAAAAAGAGACAAGTTTTTAAAGTGGTTCGGCACGGAAAAGGCCTACGTCCACTGATTCTCTTTGTTAATTCACTTCATATGGGCAGTAAAAGTTAAGAAAAGTATCGACGAAGGTGTTGGATGTTCCATGCCCTTTGGAACACTTCTCCGTCCACTGTTGACAAAATATAAGCTCCATTGTGGAGATCTTTATGAATTACATATGGTCCATCCCAGACTGGATCTAGCGCTCCGGGGCGCGGGAAGATTCGCCTAAGGACAAGATCTCCTTCTTGTAAGATACGATGCTTGACTTTGGAGTTGTATAGTGCTGCCACCTTTTGCTTGTGAGCTGCTGCTTTGAGTGCTACATCGTTCCTTCTCTCTTCAATTAGATCCAAAGACATGTGAAGGATTTCTTCGTTCTTTTCTGGGTTATAGTGGATCCTACGGTGGGAAGGCACTATAGTTTCGATCGGGAGCATGGCCTCCGATCCGTATGCCAGAGAGAAAGGAGTATGCCCTGTTGATGTTCTGAAAGATGTGCGGTAGGCCCACAGTGCCGTAGGAAGTTCATCTACCCAAGCGCCTTTTGACTTTTCAAGTTTCTTCTTGATTAGAGTTTTGAGAATTTTGTTGACAGCTTCGACTTGTCCGTTTGCCTAGGGATAAGCTACAGATGAGAAGCTTTTGTGAATTCCGTGCTCTTGGCACCAGTCGGCGAATTCCTCGCTGTCAAACTAAAGTCCATTGTCCGATATGATTTTGAGTGGAACTCCGTACCTGCATAGAACATTTTTGATCAAGAAGTTGATAACTTTTGCCGAAGATATTTTATTTATAGGTTCCGCTTCCACCCATTTAGTGAAATAGTCGACTGGCACTATAGCATATTTGGCCCCGCCTCGCCCCATTGGCAGTTCGACAATCAAGTCAATTCCCCATACTGCAAAGGGCCAAGGGCTGGTCATCTGAGTAATCTCATTTGTTGGTAGTCGAGGAATCTTAGCAAATTTCTCACATCTGTCACATCTTTTGACGAAGTCTAAGGCGTCTTTGTGTAAGATGGGCCAGAAGAATCCATATCGGAGTATCTTCTTTGCCAGGGTCTGCCCTCCATGTGATCTCCGCAGCTTCCTTGATCGATGTTGGATAGGACTTCCTTGACTTCCTTTCCAGCAACACACCTTAATAAGGGGTTAGAGAAGCCGCACCGATAGAGGATGCCTTCTTGTATTGTGTAACGGGAAGCTTTCCTCAGGATTTTCTTGACTTCATTACGCCCGTCGGGCAGTGTGCCATCTTGTAAGAATTTTCAGATGGGAGTCATCCAGGTTTCCTCTTCGGTTGCAGCTATTAGATTCACTTGCTCGAAACTCGGAGTTAGTTGCTTCGAGATGGCTACTGTTCCGGAAATGGTGCCGTCTCCCTTGCTAGCTTGCTTTGCCAGTTCGTTGGCCTCTTGGTTCTCTTCTCGAGGAATGTGTTTGATAAAATAGTGATCTAATTGATCGAGTAGCAGCTTGGTCTTCTTTACATACACTGTGAGTCGTTCTCCTCGAGTCTGGAATTCTCCTAGTATTTGATTTACAATGAGTTGCGAATCACTATGAAGACATAGAAAACTGGCTCCAATCTCTAAGGCAAGTTCTAATCCAGCTATTACTGCTTCATATTCTGCATCATTGTTGGTGGCGGCGAATTCCAACCTTAGAGCATAATGCAGTTTTCTCCCCCTGGGAGTGATTATCACAATGTCTGCCTCCGAGCCTTGTTCGTTTGATGCTCCATCCACAAAGAGATTCCACTTGATGTCTTCTGTTATTTCAGATTGCTCCTTACCTTCGTTAGTAGTGAATTCGGCAATGAAATCGGCCATGGCTTGTCCCTTGATGGCGGTGTGAGGATGGTAAGTGATATCATATTGACTCAATTCGATGCACCATTTGAGTAGTCGTCCAGAAGTGTCGGGACGATGGAGTACTTGCCTTAGCGGTTGATCGGTTAGAACTCTGATGGGATGAGATTGGAAATAATGTCGCAGTTTTCGTGACGTGATTAGTAAACAGTATGCTAGCTTCTCAAGTTTAGGATACCGGGCTTCTGCCCCCGTAAATCTCTTACTTACAAAGTATACTGGCCATTGCGTGCGGTTTTCTTCTCTTACCAAAGCGGCGCTTAGAGCATGGGATGTCACAGCAAGGTATAGGTATAGTTCTTCGCCTTCGTTCGAAGTTGAGAGTACTGGTGGCCTCTGGAGGTGTTCGATTAGGTTAAGGAAGGCTGCTAGGAATTCGTCAGTCCACTCAAACTTTTCTTTGTCTTTCTTCAGAGCCTCGAAGAAAGTGATGCATTTGTCAGTTGCTTTAGAGATGAACCTGCTTAGGGCGACCACCTTCCCATTTAGGCTTTGCATTTCTTTTCGAGTGGATGGTATCTTGATATCTTGCAAAGCCCGGACTTGTTCGGGGTTTGCTTCAATCCCCCAGGCATGGACGAAGAATTCCAAGAACTTTCCTGACGATACTCCGAAGGAGCACTTTAGAGGATTCAGTTTCATTCCATATCGACAAAGTACTTGAAACATCTCGTCCAAGTGGCTTATGTGATCGTTGGCTTTCCTTGACTTCACCAGCATGTCATCCACACAAACTTCCATAGTTCGTCCTATTAGCCCTCAAACATCTTGTTGACGAGGAGCTAATAAGTAGCTCCGGCGTTTTTAACCCCAAAAGGCATCACTCTGTAGCAGTACAATCCCCGGTCAGTAATGAAACTAATGTGGTCTTGATCGGGGGCGTGCATAGGAATCTGGTTATATCCTGAGTATGCGTCCACAAATGATAAGAGTTCGCGCCCGGCTGTGCTGTCCACGAGCTGATCGATTCGGGGGAGTGGGAAGCAATCCTTCGGGCAAGCGTCATTTAAGTTGGAGAAGTCAATGCATGTTTGCCACTTCCCATTAGCCTTCTTTACCAGTACTAGGTTAGCGATCCACTCTGGATAGATGGCTTCTCGTATGAAGTTATTGGCAAGTATGCTCTTTACTTCTTCCTCGAGGGCTGCTGATCGTTCTGCCCCCATACTTCTCTTTTTCTGCTTTACCGGCACATTGGTAGGATCGACGTTCAGTACGTGGCATGCTACGTCTGGGGAAATTCCAGTCATGTCAGCGTGCGTCCATGCAAATACATCCAAGTTGTGGTGAAGAAAATCAATGAGTCGATCCTTCATTTCTGCTCTTAACTGAGACCCGATTCTCGGCAGTCTACTTGAGTCATGTTTGTCTACATATACAAATTCCATAGCCTCTGCAGGCTCGACGGTGGCCTCCTCCTCTTTGTCCCTGGGGTCTAATTCATTGAAAAGATCACTGGTATACTAAAGAGGAGGGGCTTTCTTTAGTTTCTATGCTTCCAAAATTTTCTTGCATAGAGTAGTCTCTACATTCTTCCCTTTATCCTTCCTGCGATTATTGTGAAGTTCAGTTACATAGCAATCTCGAGCGGCATCTTGATTTCCTTCTACTTCCCCTATTCCATTATCTGCTGGAAATTTCATCTTCAGGCACCAAGGGGCTAGGACAATCTGGAAGTCAGACAAGGCTGGTCTTCCTAAAAAGGCGTTGTAGGCCGAGTGGTTGTCTATTAGTACAAATGTTTGTTTCCGCACGACGGAGCGGGGATGACTTCCTATTTCAACAAAGAGGTCCAATTGCCCGAGGGGCATCTTCGCATCTCCCGTGAAACCGTGCAGTGGTTTGTTGTAGGGAGACACATCCTTCACTGACAGCTTGATTTTGTCAAAAGCATGCTTGAATAGAATATTCACTGATCTTCCAGTATCTACTAGAATTCGGAAAACTTCGGCTGGGCCGAACCAGGCAGAGATGACCATAAGATCCATGTGAGGGTACTGCCTTCCTTCTAGGTCACGCCTACTGAATGTGATGTCATTATCCTCTTTCCGCTTCTGGTGGCGTTCTTCCATGACAGAATTGACGCAGTCTTCATTGTTTCTAAGTGACTTTCCATATCTTTCCATTTCTGCCCAGTTTCTGTCGGCGATGTGTGGTCCTCTCGATATTGTGTGGAACACTATCTTCTCTTGACTGGAACCGCTGGTGTTGCGATTTCCTCCGCTTATCTCTGGGTGGAGTTGCCCTGGGTTCTCCTTGGCAGGAGTTGGAGTCCTGTCCTGACCCTTTACTTATTGTTCCAATCTCTTCCTTCTGATGTGTTCTTCAATTAGGTCCCGAAGATGGCGGCATTCATTGGTATCATGCCCATGAGATTCGTGGAAACGGCAGAACTTTCCAGACTTGATTGCGTGATCTGATTCCTTCTTGTACGGGGGGCATTTGTATTTAAGCTCGTCTTGGGTGGCCAGGAAGATGTTTTCGACTCTTTCATTCAAAGAAGTGTAAGCGTCAAATCTTGGTCCTGGTCGATATAGACGCTTTTCTCCCTTTTTGCCCCCAGCATTGTCTCTAGAGTCATTTCTTCGAACGTCCTTTGCTGCAGCGGGTGTGTTTCCATGAGCTGCCTTAGTTTGTTCCCCTGCCTACCTTTCAGTGGCAGCGTCTTCAAGTCTCATATACTTTCCAGCTTCATGGAAGAAATCGGGTAGGGTAGCTGGTTTTTCTTTCGTTGGTATTCTTGCAAATTTAGTATCCGGATGCACACCACTACAGAGGGCCATTAAGATAAGTCTCTCATCGGCATCTTAGACTGCGGTCGCTGTGGCATTGAATCGGGTTAGATATTATTGCACTGTCTCTTCAGGCTTTTGTTTGATATTGGATAGGGAATAAGCATCCTTGGGTTGTTCCACATGAATGCGGAACTGACTGATGAACCTTTCTTTCAACATTTCCCATGAGCTGATGGATCCTTGGGGTAGATGGCAGAACCAGGAGGTAGCTAGATCTGCCAGGAATAGTGGAAAGCATTTGTACAACACTCCTTCTGTTGCTCCGCTCATGAGCATATGCTGTGTGCATCTCTGCAAGTGTACAACGGGGTCAGAGGTTCCATTGTTGGCATTTTCCATTCTCGGGGGGTGATAGCGATTTTGATATTGCGGGTGAAAGGGCTGGTTACCCTAGCGCGTATCCCTCGATCTCTTTGATCCCGTCGGACGCACTCTATGAACAATCGTGCCATCCTTTCATCAGAATTTGGAGCAGATAGGAATGAGCTTGGTTCTTCCCTGGGGGATCGATCCCGCCCAGATGACCTGTAGGGATGGTATTGTCTATCCCTCCTAATATTTTCCAGTGGCTGTCTCTGGCCTTCCGAGAGCATGCTAGGGTCAGCTATAGTTGGCCCATGCCTTGATCTTCCCCTGCTGGGTTCTGTTTCAAGCACTTCCTCGAGGTCAACTTCGGGCTGGACTCTAGCTCGGTTCCGTTTACCTCCCCCGTTGGGTTCGGTTCCAAGTGTTTCCTCAGGTTGGAGTTCGGCCTGAGTTCGGGCGCGGCTCCTATCATTGTTGTTTCTGTTGTTAGCTTCTTCGAAGAAGAAAGATCTTTGTTGCCTCCGAGATCCTCCAGACTGGGACTCACCCCATGATTCAGTGTTGTGGTTGGATTCTTCAGCGTCCCTTAAGCGTGACATGAGTTGGTTCACCAAGGCTTGTTGTTGGGATGTGAAGCGGTCAACCACTTCAGCCACAACCCTGTCTAGATCTGCCCTAGTGATTGCTGCTGGCTGTTCCGTGGTAGGGGCTATCGGATTTACCTGATCTTCATTTGGCGCTGCTGTCGGAATGGGATGATTTTCTTGATCTGGAACCACTGGATCTAGAGCACTGCTGGTTGCGACGTTCTTTCCCTTGCTAACATTCTTTCTCTGCCTGGAAGTCATGTTTTCTAAGCAATGAATGATGCTATTGGGAAAAAGGTTAAGTGGGGGAAGCTGAAGCTTCGAGTTCCAGTTCTCAGTGAAAGCACCAAAAATGTTTGCAGAAAAAATGGGCAAACACCTCCAAGTCATATGATTGAGTTGATTTTATGTTGTTCTTAATGATTTGGATGGTTTATGCAAATATGTAAAATGCAGGGACTAAACCGTAAAAGACACACAGATTTATAGTGGTTCGGCCAGAATGTGCCTACGTCCACTTTATATCTTATTCTCCTTTTTCTCTTCAGATTACAAGTACAAAGCTTTGATTACAAGTATATGAAATTTGTTTGAAAGTTCTGTCCGTGCTTGAGCTCTCATACTTGTCTGCCATTGTTGTACCCTTACCCCTCTATTTATAGAGTGAGGCTGGGGGTAGGGGTCCTAGATGTATATAGCTGCTGGCGGGTCTTGGCTGAAATAATCTGGCCTGGCAATGTTGGTTCGGTACGCCTTGGTCCGGTAGTACTTGGTCCGGTGGTGAGTGATCCAATGATGGTTGGTTGGAGTTTGATTCGGTGGGGCTTGGTCCGGTGGTGAGTGATCCGGTGATGGTTGGTCCGGTGTCTTGGTGTGTGTTGGTTCGGAGGTGAGTGGAGGTGTAGGGGGTTGGTTCTGTAGTTAATGGAGTTTGATTCGGTGGGGCTTAGTCCGGTTAGTAGAGGGTGGAGTTTGTTTTGATTCGGTAGGTTGGTTGGTTCGGTGGGACTTGGTCCGGTGAAAGGTGGAAACGCACCCAACACGTTCTAGAAATCCAATTAAAGGACTTAGCAAAACAAGTGGTATAAAATGCTTGCGCTTACTTTGTTGGTTAATTCTTAGACTTGTTTGACTGAAATTCTTATGACAATTTTCGAGTGGAAATCTACAATCTGTTCGTAAATAATTAAGTTAAGCCAGTGGTTATGGGACATGAAGCTAAACTCATTTATTTACTAGCTTAGTGTATTTGAAACTTCTTGATGGTCGATGATGATCATTTTGTGGATTAGGCTGGCGATGTGCGATGTCTCTTTGTCCGCGTGGGGGACTGTACCCCGTTTGTGGAGTTTCAGCTCAAATTGGTGGGGTGGCGACCTATGGTCTTCGGGCCGTTTGTGGGGCTTCGGCTCAAAGGTCTTCGGATCGTTTGTGGAGTCTCGGCTCAAATTGATGGCTAGCAGCCATGGAATAGTGTACCGTTAGTGATACATGTGTTGGTGAGTTTTCATGCTCTCGTTTGTGATAGGTCTACCCCTCTTTGTGATTTCTGGATTTCTAGTTGATGATTTCTAGAATTTGCGATTCACCAATTTTGTGATTGGCATTGATATTTTTGTCAATATTTGTGGCATGGTGAATAAAAATGAGAATATGACATTCTTTTAGTGCTATGAGATTTCTTGAGATATTGTATGATTTTTGTTGTTATTTAATGTGTACTTGTCGCAATATGGCATTATTGTTATCATACGTTTTTGTCATATCTCTTATTCTATCTCATTTTATCAGACATTTATAGCTAGACTGATCCTTTTATTCTTTTCTTATTAAATAATACTCGGGTCAGACCGATATGTTACAGGTGCTTCTGCTTGACTCATCTTCTGGGAACATTATCCGACTTTTGACTACCTACTCTAGTTTAGTAGTTTTTGTTGTTATACATACGAGATAGAGACTCCTTGATGTCTACATATTCTTTTGTCTAGCACTTGTATCTATTCTTTTGTAATATTGTGGATCATGTTTGAACACTACTCTGTTGTACACTTCTATGTGTTATATTCATATCTGTTTCCGCCTTTGTGATATGGATATCCATGACTGATTTGCGTTATGCTTATTTCTATATTTGTTTTCGAAGATCATATAGCAACTGTGTAGTAGCTTTGAGTGAGTATCGGTATGTTGGATTTCCTATTGTAATGAAATGCATGTTATACTATCTGACATATCGGTGCTCGCTCCTTAACAGCCTTAATCTTCGTGCTAGTTGACGGCACTGCTCAGTAGTGTCCTTGGCTAGCACGAGTATAGAGGTGGGACATCACATAGTTGTTTGTTAGGTAGAGGAAATTTATAAATATTCATTGGAAGATAGGATTTACAATTAAAGTAAATATAAATTGGGAGTTTAGAACGTAAGTTTCGGGATTTTGAAAAATTCTTTCGAAGGATTTTGGAACATAATATTAATATCATTTGGAATTTTTTTTTGATATAATTATTTCAAGAGGGTTTGAAATAAATGTTTTAAAAGAATTTTTTAAAGGAAATAAGTTCCGTACTCCTCTCTCTGTCGTTGAAAAATAATTTCGATGATGAGTGCACGCATCATCGACGTTCATTTTCGGGTTTCAAAGTGGGAAGACTGGTGTAGTAGTTTTATTGCACATCCATTTTGATAAAAGAATCTTGATTTTAATTTCTAAAGTTTGAATTGATATATATATATATATATAAAAGTTCTGAGTATATATATTTTTAAAAAGGATTGAAATAGAGCCCGGTTGTTTAGTTTTTAAGTTTCTGTAAATTAGAAATTGAAATTGTTGTAATGAATGGAATCTTGACTATATTAACATTTGAAAACTTCTAAAATGAAAATAAGAAATTTGACGTTAAAATTATTAATGACATAGATAGGAAATTGGAAATTAGTAACTTACAGGTTAAAAATAATGAAATTTTAGAAGATGTAATTATTAAACATTTTGTTTACTAAAGTGAATGAAGTAACTTGTGTAACTTTTTATTGCATTCTAAAAGACATATATATATATATATATATATATATATATATATATATATATATATATATAACTTACCAAATTATTAAAGGTTGAAATGTTAAAAGGAATATGTAATAGAATATTGTGCAAGTAAACTTTCGTAAAAGAAAGTGTTCAATGGACTTACTTTTATAAATAAGAATTTTAATGACTATAAATTGTTATAAACTAAAGTAAATAGTTGAAATGCTACTAATTAAAGGTAATAAAAGTGAATAATGTAAGAAAAATGATTGTAAACTTAAGTTAACATTTTAAGCTAACTATAATCAGATTGAATGGAAAAGGTGGTACGGTAAGTAAATAATTATAAACCTGAATGAATATTTAAACCATTTATAATTAAAATGAGTACTATATTAATTGAATGGTTATAACTTCAAAGTACATTGAAATGATTTAGAAATGAAGTTAATATTCAATAATACTTTATATGGAAGGATGAATGTGAAAGGAAATAATCTATAAATGGTGAATTGAATTGTAAGGAAACTTACCTAATAATGTATAATCCAATAATTAAAATAAGAATAACTTATAAGCAATGAATGTAAGGTAATAAAATGAAAGCAAATAAAATTGTATGAACAAAGAAGAAACGAACTTTTGTAAGTAATAACAAATGTGAATTAATGAAAATAAACATTATATAATGAGAAAGAAAAGTAAATGGAAAAAGAAATCAAACTAAATCGTATATGTGAAGTAAACTGAAATAGAATGTATACAATATTTCAAAAATGAATTCATTTATGATTGAAATAAATGAAATGGATATAATTTATTTAAGTAAAGAATGTAAAGTAATGAAACAAGCCTTACATGTGTGAATGAAAATTTAAAATTTTGTAAGCAATGAACGTGAATTAAAGAAAATCATTGTACGAAAAAAATGATGTACAATAAATGAAGTGAAAAAGAGAAAAATAGTAAACTTAAAATGTGCTGAATTCTTTGCTTTTGGGTATGATAACCCAGATTTTTGGATATCTGATAAGTGGATAACTTACTGGTTTATTCAATTGAACAGATAAAAATTCTGATAATAAAAGATATATGGATATGTAAATGGATTTGAAATTATAATAAAAAAATTGGATTATAAATATCTGGATAAATATTTATAATCTCCTAATATAATTACTTCAAATCTACAAATTATTCTTTTAAAACAAATTAAATATGTGTTTGTTAAATGTATATACATATATGTGTGAGTGGATTTTAAATTGAATTTGAATTGGAAATTCAAAAGATAATTATCGTAAAATAAAGTTGGTTTTAAAAATATATAATATATGATTCTTGTTAATATATAATTTGTTTTATATTATTTTCTTTAAAGGTTTTATTAATATAAATTAAGATAATGTATTTACTTAATATAAATATATAAATAAGTTTTATAAAAATCATTTAAAATTTTATCAATTCAAGGAAATTACACTTGTAAGTTAAGTGTATATAGTTTAACAAATGTAAATCAATTAATACATGCTAATGATAAGTGCTAAGAAGTTAAACAAGTGTCACCATGTTATTTTATTTTTCTTTTATTTTTTTAAATGTCCATATCTTCTCTTCTCCATTCTTTTTCTATCTTCATTTTTCAAAACAATGAAAAACAAAAATCGGTAAAACTAAACCAGAGAAAATTAAAATCAAAAACCTGTAAACAAAAGGTTAGCAAACCAGAAATATCAAGCAACAACTTTTCAACTAGATCAATCGAGCAAGATCAGGGGAAAATTGAAGAAAAACAAAGATCAACTCAGTTTTTAAATTAAAAGCAGCAGTTTAAAATCAAGAACAGGAAGCAAATTCAAATTTCAGGAGAAGACCCAGGCTTCTCAGATTTTTCCAGAATAGTGAGTAAACATCTATTTAAAAACAGTTTTCTTTCACTTAAATGTTGTGATGAAATTTTGTTGAAAATGGGTGCATATATTTATGAATATGAATGCATGTATGTACATATGATGTGGTTGTGTATATAATATGTGTGTGTGTGTGTGTGTGTGTGTGTGTGTGTGTGTGTGTGACTCTGTTAACTCTACAGGTTCAAATCCTCTCAAATAAATTCAAATCCATCGTATGCATTCAATTTTAGGTCTCGATCCCTAAATAAAAAATGATTGTGGATGTGTAATAGTGTTTCGAAAAATGTTATCAAGAATTTATATTAAGGAAATTTCTTCAAAAATGATAAACTACATAGAAACATCAAGATAGGTAAAAATTTAATCATCTGGAAAATTTTGTTTTGATTATATAAACAGATTCGTGTTTGAAAATTATAAATTTTGGTGGTAAATTTAAGATTTTTAAGATTATAATGGATGAGATCACCTGTGTTGGTCAGTTTTGGGTACTTTGGCAATCGACGGTGATCGATGACAATCTGGAGCTTGGGGTTTGGCCTGGAGGTGGCCAGGGTGTCGGGAATTTCCAGAAAAATGGTGAAGGAATTTATCTATGGCCGTGGTGGCCATACATCTGTGATCTAGGGTTCGGAGGCTTGTTCTGGTCGGGGTTATTGTGTGCTTCGCGGGACGTCGATCGATTGCTAGGGGTGATCGCGAGAGGTGGATTTGAAGCGTGGTGATGTGGAGTGGCATAGGATTGGTCAGCGTGATATACGATGGTCGGAGGCGTTGGCTAGGATGGGTTTTACGATTTGGGAATGGGTTCCAGTTTTTGATCGAGGTGCTCATTTTCGATTTGTAAGTGTTTCCGTTGATTTGAGTTATCAGGGAGGATGGCGTAGTTGTCTTCGACTGATAGATGGTCGTGGCGTCGATCAATGGCGATCGGAATAATGTGCATGGTGCATGGTGATCGGGCGTGTGTGTGGGTATTTTTGGGAAATAAGTAGCTTTTGGCTCGAGATTTTCTCGAGTGGTTCTCGTGTACAACTTGAAGTAGAGGAGAAGCAGGAATTTTGTGATGTGCTCGGGAAGAATCGTTGTTGGGCTCGGGTTTTCTGGCATTTGCGTGTTGTTTCTAATTAAAGAATTATTGCAGATTTATAAAGAGCAAAGATTTTAACTAGTTTAAGTTTGTAAAGAAGGGTTTTTAAGACAATAAAGGTTTGGAAGAAATGATTAGTCAAGTTTAAAGGTGTGTCCAAATGTATATGTTTACAAAGCAAAATAAAAAAAATTTCCATGTTAAATATTGTATAAATTCCAAAATAAGTGATTAAAAAAGTTTAAATGATTTAGTAAAATTAATTAAGGTTAATTAATTAATAACTAAAGGATAATTAATTATTGTGATTGATTAATGATTGATTAATTAATCAGGGTTAGTTAATTAGTGTAATTAAGTAAGGATAACTAATTGATTATTAAGTAACTAAGTAATAGTTAATTAATGAAGTAATTAAGGGATAATTAATTACTGAATGAAATTGTTGTGTGTATGATATCCATAATATGAATCATATTGTTTTAAAACTTAACAATTTGGATTAGAAATGATATTGGATTCGAAGAGACCGGGGTCGGGTATCAGTAATACGCGAAACCACTTCGATCAGTAATCTAAATTCCTTATAAATTGGATATATGAAATTAAATAGGCTAGGATGGAATAAATTCAAAACATGGACATTTGACTTGAGAACAGTTGTGTGTTGGTAAATGATTGACCATAACAAGTTAAGAACTCGTAGTAAGGCACGAGTTACCCCGGGTTTTCATTCATGATTTATAACTTGGTATTTCAAATTAGATGGGTTTACTCACGCTGGTTTCCAGCCGTACCCGGGTGTTACTTGGTGTAATGCTAGAGTTAGACCGAGTATTAAAGATTTTTAGGTTAGGACGTTCTGGAGCTCAGGAGGCGAGCTGGATGGCAGAAGTTTTTCCGCGGTGTATATGAGACTGTATAGTCTGTATAGATTGTAGTCTGAAACAAGTTGTATAACTGTCCATTTTTTGTATAAGTGACTGTACTCTGCTGATTTGTATGTAAAGTAACAATTACAACTTTTCTCTATAAAAATGCTATTATTTATTATTATATTTAATCTGCTGCGAGTGTGAGATGTTGTTATTTCTGTTCTCCTTCTATCTTCTTTCTTCTTTCTTCTTTCTTTAACAATTTGGGATTTTCGGACTCAAAAATTTTAGGTCGTTACATTAGGCTTATGGATTGGTTGGAAAAGGATACTTCTATTTTGTATAAAGATGTATAAATAATCTATAAGCTTTATCTACGATAGTTGAGTGTATGGTTTACTTCATAGTTTATTTATCATTTTATGTTATTAAAAGTTCTGAACCCGAAAAAACCATTTGTTTTGGTTGAAATGGATGGATGATTGTTTTTTGTTGAAATGATGTTTTTACTATTTGTTTGCAAGTGATTGTTGTTATGTTGTATTGATTTATTTTGTTATTAGTTGAAAACAACTTAAAATATTTCTCTTTTACATAATTATTAACTTCTTTGGATTAGATAAGTGAAATATAGGTTATGGAAGCAGTTGCTACTGCTTTTGGTTTCATAAATTAAGTGTTATTTGCCCAACAAATATGTGCATTTCCATATTATGGTTTTCTAGCGATATTATATTGTTTTTCACATGGTCTGGGATATATTATTTTTAAATATGATATATATTGTTATTATTGATATTATTATTTCTCCCAAACCTCTTCGTACAAAAGAGAATTTGCTAAAATTTTCTGTGAATGTTGGACTTAAAAAAAATTTGTGAAATGTTTTCAAACATTTATTAACTTGAATATAAAAAGATCAATGGTTATAAATTGATATATTTTATTTAAATTATTAAATTATGTAAATTAACTATTTATAAATTTAATATTTTGAATAAGATATGTTGATTCTTTAATTCCTTCTTTTCATTTTCGAGGACGAAAAGTTTTGAGTGGGGGAGATTGTAACGACTTGTAATTTTCGATAATTAAAAAATTGTAAATTTAATAAGGTTTTATTATTTAATGTTGGAAGAAATAAAATTTTGGTGATTTAATAATAAGAATGTAATTGAAATAAAAGGTAACCTATAATTTCTTTGAAAGTTATTCCAATTAATTAAAATGATTAAAGTCATTATTGGGTATAGATTGTAAATTAATTATAATAAGGTGTGTATTAATTGATAATTGGATTTAAAGAGTAATTGATAATTTAAATGTTGATTTATTAATGAAATAATGTGTAATAGATTGAATTGGATAAAATTTGTGTAACGTGAGTTGTTATAACATTTGTTTGTAAACAATAAACTTACAAATGTTATTAAATGTAGAAATGGTGACAATTGTTATTTATTACCAATTTATTTAAATCAATTGCAATTCAATGACATTAAATGTTACATTAATGTGAGTTAAGACAATAACTGCAAATTGTGAATGTAACAAAATGAATAGAAATGTTAATTATATTCATAAGGTAATAAATGATTTAATAAAAGAATGAAACCAAGAAAAATAAATTAATTGGGATTTCAAATTTTAATTAATGTGAAAAATCGACAAAAAAATTCAATATAATTGAAATATAGTAGTTAATACAAATAAAAGATGGAAATTGTTGCATATTAGGGAAATAAGATATAAACAAATGTTAACTATGTTTATAGAGTGATAGATGATTGAATAAAAGATCGACACCAAATTGAATCAATTTATTGGAATTAAATTATAACTAATTGGATTTAATTACAGTTGAAATTGAACACTTTAATTAGTAAAATAATTGACATTGAATTATATGTAAATTTGTTTTAAATTATTGTAAATATCTATGTAATCAAAAATGATAAAAATGGTTAGTTAATTAATTTAAATATAAGAAGTGATAAATTTAATTTAATAATAATTTATTTAATTAATGTAAAAATAGTCATTTTGACCACTATCTCGGATTTTGATGAAACTAGTTTCATCGGATCCGTAACGGTGAATTATTTTAGGGTTTCAAGTTTCGTAGCGATCGGACTTGTCTTTCGATCATACGGACTCGAAACGTCTGGAAATCAATTTTATTGAATTCAATTGAAATCAATTTGAAATAAGCTGATTTTAAGCTAACTTCTTCATATGATGGAATTAGGACTTGAAACCTGTACCATTGAGTTTAGAAATATTGAAAACATTTATTTTGATATATTGGATGACCCATTTCCGTTTCAGGAACGAAATGGGCTTTTCGGGTCGTTTATCGTTCAACTTTCAAATCAATCTAGCCCGTTCATTCCTATTTCTGATCTGCCTATATATAGCTTGTTATAAAACCTAGCTATTTCTTATTCCATTATTCCGTACGTACAAATTCTATTTGCTTCTCTCTTTCCAACGGCAGACAAATAAAACCAATTCCAAATTCAATTTTAAAACCAAATCGAAAATTCAAATTCCTCAAACCCTATCAAATTTTATATCAATTCGAAGATCTCGAAGAGCGTAACCCAGATCTGCTATTCGTTTTGGTCATCGAATCACCGTTTGTTCAGAAATCGAGGTTGAAACTCGGCCGTTCATTTTAGGGTTTTGACGATCCAACGGTGGATTGTCGAACGTTTGACAATCGAAGGGTGGCACTGGGAAGGTGTTGTCGAGCAGGTTCGAACCATGCGACTACTTGGGGCTGGAAGTGCTTGGATTCGCAACAATTGGAGGTCAAAGTAGGTGGCAGCCGTGATTGACTGGGAGAACTGGAGAGGCGTGTGTGGCCACGATGGGGTCGGCTAGGTCAGGGCATGGTGGCGACGCTTCTTGATCTGGGTGGTTCGTCGTGTTTCGCCGGCAATTCGAGGAAGAACGACAATGGCTTATTCGTGAATGAGGCGATGCATAGGGATTTAAATGAACGCAAGTGCTTGGGTTCCAGGCGCGTGATGACGTGTGCGGTAGGTAACGTGATTTTTTTAATGTAATTTAATTTCAATTTCCAAACGTTCTAATATGCATAACTTTTACATACAAGGTTGGATTTATGCGCGGTTTGTTCCGCTACGATCGTATCAAAATTCCGAAATTTATGGGACTGGTTTCTTCAAATTCCGAGACTGTCCAATTTTGAGCCTATTTTTGGATTTTAAATTGATTTAAAATCAAAGGTGGGTGTTTTATCCCATTCACAACTACTAAACTATCTTATGTTAGTTAAATTAAGAGGCATTTCACTAGAAGGACAAACTTTACAGTTCAATTAGGTTCTAGGACACACATTCACATAAATTAATTTCAAAGCCAAAAACATCAAAATAATTACTTTTAAGGACAAAGTCGGCGGTCCAATTACTTTCAAGGACAAATTTTCATAAATTTTTTGGCCTTAGAAACTAGTTATTTTGCATTTTGACCTTAAAAGTAATTATTTCAGCTATGTGTCCTAGAAACTAATTGCACTTGCTAAAGAGGCCCTTGTAGCTAATTTCCACAAAATTAAATTTATGATATGATTTGAAATTTATTGATTGATGTTTGGTGTGTTTAAATTGTCATTCTAGTTAAATTTGATTTTTATTGCATTTAACAATCGTTTAATTTAATATTGAATTTAATTGTCGATTTAATGCCTGTTAATGATAATCCATTATTTGTTGATGTTATTGGTTGATTTGGATGATGATTGTGATGTATGTTTGATTGTTGATATCGGATGACTGGATGTTATATTTATATGTTATAACACTACAAGTTCCTTATGGGGTGAAATGATACATACCTGAATGATCCATAGATTAGGAAAAAATCATGGGTTGGAATGATAAACTCGAGCGATTTTATGAATTTTTATTTAATTCGGGATTGCGATTTAAAATGATATATAACCGTAAAATTTTAAATTGCGGGTTGATATGATAAATATCCGTATCACTTGACCAAAGGGTAGAAAATTATATACGGACACCGAATTAGTTAAACCCAATGATTTCAAATTTTTTAAATTTTAAATTCGGTTAATTGACATTTTTGAAATAGAAATGTTTTTATTTAAACTGAATTATTTTTGAAACCCCAAGCGTTAATGTTGAAATTGGAATTGATTTAATAAATTGTTCAAAGGATTTAAATTGAAAATTCAAAGTAAGGTGTCGAAGATAAATGAATCTATCGGACTTGAGTTACTGGAAATGTTTGGATACAATTTTGAAATATATTTTAAATTTATTTAAACTATTTTAATCAATTTAAAACTATTTTAATTTATTAATCTAGTATAACCTATTTGATCCAATTTAACCTTTTTTTTATACCTATTTTAAACTAATTAAATTTATTTAATCTATTTGTGAATCTATTTAACATAATTTAAATCCATTTAATCTATTTTAAATTTATTTAATCTATTTAAAAATCTACTTACTATAATTTAAATCTATTTAATCTATAATTAATCTATTTAAAACGTTTAAACCTAATTAAATCTATTTTATCTACATTTAATCTATTTAAATCTAGTTATATCAAATTCAAATCTATTTAAACTATTTTACTATTTAAACTATTATAATTTATTCAAACTATTAAACTATTTATGACTATCTAAACTATTTTCTAATTTCTCAGACTGTGTAAAGTAGAAGTATTTATATTTAAATTCTTGATGATGATACAACTTAAGTTGGAATTTGAAATTGATACCTTTTTGTGAAATGACATATTTGAGTAAATATGAATTTGAAAGTGAAGACGATTTTGAAAGTGAATATGGTTTTGAAAGCGAATACGATTTCGAAAGTAATATGGTTTGAAATCGAATATGATATTTTGATATTAAGTATAAATTGACTTTTGAAATGTAAAACAACCATCCGGTGTGAAATAAGTGTTTGGTTGTTAAAGAAACTGGGATCGGATATTGTCATACTCTCTTTCAATACCGAAAACCACTTTAACAACTGTGTACGTGGTGGAGATTCCAGAAATGAAGTAGGATGGTTTGGCGAACAATTCTATATGAGGTATTTACGTGACCCTGACTCTCGTGAGTCAGCTTGATGTGGCTAAAACAGGAGCTACTCTGGGCCAAGAATGGTCATTCCTCTGGTCGGGCACATTTCTTCGATACCATATTATGACTTTATGATGATTTGGTGGCCACCCTTGATTTTGATTTGGGAGTGTGTTCCGAGGTGGACGGTAGTAGCTGCTATGCATTGCCACCAGTCTGGATCCGCAATTGGTATATCTATCCTGGGCATTGCCTTGAGTTCCTTGTCACATGCCTTATCGTGCTTTCTACGAGTTTGTTTTGTGTCGTACTTATGGAGTGCTCCTTGATAGCCCACCTGCGGATGGAGTTTCCAATATCTGTATAGACTACGACATTATATAAAATGTGTTAAGGCGGAAATGGATAATGCCCTAACGCTATTTTAATACTTTACTTACTGTAGACATATTATAATAGCGTATTGTACTACATAGTAGATAGTCTAACAGATCCTTAGGAGATGGAAATCCCCAACATTTCTTAAGTTACTACACTCACGTTAACAACTGGATAGGAGATGTCAAACCCCATAAACATCTTTGATGTAGTTACACTCATATTTATTTACTGTTGATTTAAATTATATAAGATCTTTTAGTTCCGACTCGAGTGTTTTGTTTTCTCAATTCGCTCGGGTCAGTCTAAGCTTTTCAGTTTATCGAAGACGGCTTTCTGAAGGATGAAAATGAATATTTTGTATTATTACTATTATAGTTATCCCACTGCATCATGTTGTTCCACTGAATTTATTTACTTATTCCTGTTTTATGTAACTCTGATTTTTGTGTTGTAAAAGAATAATCAAATGTATTTATAAAACAGCTTCATGAACTATTATTTGATTATTATATTTTGTCATTCCTCTATGAGATTCTGTATTTATTTTTTTTCTTTCTCTATTTTCTTTATTTACCCCATAACAATCTATCCCTTTTGAGTGGTTTGAGTTTGACGTGTGTGGTTTATCGTCGGTTTAAACCGTTCAGAAAGGCAGGTCGTTACAATAGTATTGGTGAATGGAATTCCAATATAGATCGAACTTGTGTGTTGTGTTTGAATCAAAACGAAGATAGGGATCATCTCATTTTTAAATGCAGCAACTCTAGAAAATTACTGGAAGGTACTATTCACAAGCTAAAGTTGAGTCTTGGTAACACTTATGTTATAAACCAAATTTTGGAAAATATATATCAAACCAAGAAAAATATCTCCTTAATCAACGAAATCACCAACATAACAATTACTTCCCCGATTTGGAACATTTGGTGTGAAAGAAATAATCGAGTTTTCATTGGTATTGAACTGCCTACTAATTTGAGACTCAACCTCTTAATTCAAGAATGTAAATTTCTAATCTAGTACAAATGAAAGCTTCAAATGATAAATTCAGAGTTAAAACTTATCTTAACATAGTTTAACATTGCTACAGATCCATCAGCTAACCAATGTCTTCCTTGAACTCTGCTCTGCCTCCTTCTACAGTTTGGTGATGGTTATCTTCGTTCTTTATTAGTTCAACTACCTCCGCCATTATTGATCTAATTAGTTCGACATTTTTAGATTAGATCCAATTTGGTAAAGTAGATGATTTTCCCTCTCCTATTGGTGATAATGCGTAGCCTCGGAACGTTGTGCTTTTTTCTTCTTTTGTTTTTTTTGTTTGTTTTACACATGTCTTTTGTATTTGGTTTTTTATTTTATTTTGTTTGTTGACCCAAGTTGTTCATATGGATGGTTTTGAGTGTGTATCATTTTTGTTTACTCCTTCATCTATTTGACAACTTGGTTCAGGCTCTACTTTGTTTTATTGTTAACATATGGAAATGATATGTACTCGTTTTCCTTACAAGGTACCCATATAGGTTAAAGGGATTGCAAGGTTTTAATGAGGCATGTCATGCAAGTATATGTGTTCTATGTTAGTATATAAAGTACCATTTTCCAAAAATAATTCATAGAAAATCCACAAAAATTCAGAAAAATCTTAAAATTGAAAATCGTCTCCAAAATAATATTTCTGACCTTTATAAAAATTAACAAGGCAATTAGATGTTATTTACTAGGATTTTCACCTTAAAATAAATCATAAATCAATATGAATAACCATAATTCATCAGCAAGTGTATATAATCATTCCATCATTAAAAAATATGGCAAATCAATGCAAAATATTCAAAATTCATCTTAAAACCAAAACCATAAAAGATTTGAGATGTAAATATTATTCACCTTAGCTTTATAGGATTTAGGAACTTGAGATTTAAATGGATTTGATTTGAATTAGCTTTTCCTTTGGCTTTTGTTAATCTTCTTCCCCTTTTCCTTAATAATGGTGGCTGCGTCTTATTTTAAATTTTTTAAAATGAAATGAATGTGCAGTATAATACACGGCCAAGGTTCGAAAGATACAGAAATGACCTCTTTCCCATTTTACCCCTCCTATATTTCACTTTAAACTCTTTCTTAATTTATTGGTTTCAAATGGCATGACTACCCTTAATTAAAATCAAATCTCAATCCCCTAATCTGCACGTTATTTTATTTAATTTGACTAATTAAATATCCTAAATAATGTTACCAAAAATCTAGGGTGTTACAAAAATGTATGGTGAATCTTTCCAAAAATCAAAATGTTCACTTACCAAAAACCTTTTCAAAGCCCTTTTAAACTTTGAAATAGCATAGCACCTTGAAAATCCTTTAGCAAAAAATGATTTTTTTCTACCTCCGGCAAGCAAATAGGCTCGGTCTATGCACTGTTGGGCTCGGCCACTATGGAAGAGGGTTTGACCAACATAAAGGAAGGTGGGTATGGACTCATTTGGCTAAGAGGAGAAAACGGAGAAAGAAGGGAAGTGTTTTTAAGCTACTTTAAAAGTCTAAAAGAAAAAAGGAGATGGTTTTAAACTAAGAAAAATTGTAGGAAGTCTTTCAAGTGAGTTTACAAGCTTTTGAAAAGAAAATAAATGTTTGAAAAGCTTTTTGAAAAATGAGAACAGAAGGCGAGAGAAAAATGAGATTTGTTAGAAACAAAAATAAAGTTCATTTATCTTTGATTAACATAAACAACTTTTTAAAAGGATTAGTACATATCAACTATAAAAGTTAAAAGAAAAATTGCTGCAAACTTTGATGTTGATTATACTCTAATTTAGAACGAAAACATTGACGCTCTAAAGCAAATGGATGTAAAAATAAAGTGAGTTAGTTAATATTTAAAATGCAGTTGAAGCTTAAAGTAATCAATGTTGCTTAGGACCACTAATTTGGTTGAGGCGGCACTGAGTGTAAGAAGAAAAAAGGAAAGAAAAAGGAAGAGGGGAAAGGGAATGGATTTCTGTGGATCAATGCAACGAGAAATCCCAACGTTAAGTTTGCCGAAAGGATGAAGCGTGTGCGATTTACGTATTCATTTGTAACCGGGATAATGACCAGTACAGATTTGACTCGGCACCATTCGATGAATCATTTAAAACAATGCTAACTTGATACATTTATTTCATACTTATACAAAGTTATGTTCGTTGTCACAGGATTTGATGAATCCCATTATAATATTATTACAGAGGTAAAAACTGTGCAGTGCATGTCCAAAACATACTAAATTTGCATAGATATTGTTTCATAGACCATAAATCATTAGTTTAAGTATCCAAAGGATGAACAAGACTACACGATTCAAATATTACTAAAGACATTAAGCAGTGAGTTAAACAAAAAAGGAAACATTTCGAAAATAATTGTAAAAACCATCACTCTTCAATCTCTTCTTTGGGTCATCAATTAACCCTGCATGAAAATAAAAACAAAATTGCTGTCAGGATCTAATAATGAGTCTGTATAACACAGAAAGCTGATTGTGTGTGATATGATCGCATAGTTTAAGATAAAAAAGGAAAACATGTAAGCATATGAGATACCTTTACAGAATGGCTGATACCAAATAGAACAATACTTCTTATTTTGGGTTGAACCTAAATACTTTGATTCTTCCCCACCGTTATTACAGCAACATATAGTTGTTACAGCTTGGATTTTTACCTTCCTTGGAATAGAATACTTTGCCCTTGCCCTGAAAAAAGGTGATCATGCCAATAGACTGGTGCAGCCACAATCACTCTCTTTGGTTCATCTTTATGACAGTGGGTTAGAAAGACCCTATTCTTAACCCTTTTAACGGTTAGCAGAGACGTGGTAGACAGGGAAGATCCGAGAAACAAACTTCGGCCACGCAAATCATCAGTCTCTTTCCAGACCATCCTCTTTAGATCAAGAAGAAACAAACGAATCCCACTCCCTCGGTTTTTGACCCGAACTGCCATCACCGTGTCGATCCAGTCAACAAGGTAGTAGCGGCAGTAGTGGATCTCATCGTCATCATATTTGTTCCTGAATTTAACACTGTAAAGTTTCCAAGTCCTTTCTAACAAATCAAAGACTCCTAGTCTGTAGCCTTTGCTACCCAAGCAGTAGAATCGACTATCCAAGTACACTGGGTTGGATGACAAGTAAAATGGCTCGTTGTTGTTGTCGTACTCCAAATTCAAAGCCCAATCCGGCTCTTTTTGGAACAAGTGCACGGTGACTTGGTTCTCATGGGACGTGTCGATTAGAAATATTACGTAGCAGTTGTTATGCAATCCTATAGCAGTGCCGTTGAAGGATATGTTGCTCGTTATGCTCGGAAAATCAATCGAGTACCCATCTAAAGGGTTGACCATCATCATATGCATCTCATCCTGGTTGTAGATCAGTACAGTTCCATCTTTTGCACTAATGGTTTCGTACCCTCTCATGTCCAAAGGGAATCAGAATCGGAATGCTTTGTTTAACCACGGGCTGTGGTAGTGGAAAATGGGCCCCTTTCCTCCTCCTCATCCTTCTCCTCTAGTTCTTACACGGATCAACATGGGGCTTTTGTCTAATGGATATACGGGCCTTTTTTTTCAATTATATCCCTCCAACTCTTGCACATGCATGCCAACTTCGCCTCGTCCTCGTATGGCAGCTTCGATATTATCAATCCTACAACATCACTAGGTAGATCTATCCATGAGAATTCTTCCAACTCCGATCCATCTCTCCTCGTCACTTGATCGCATTCCCCATTCATACCTAATGAGGAGTCATCATATGCTATTGTTTACTACTTTTTCAAAGTCTTAAATTATAAGGCCCGGCTTGGTTTCATTTTTAAGCTTTGTGCTTTGTGTTTTCATTATGTATTGCAAAATATTAGAAAGAAGAAGAAAGAAATTATCTAAAATTCCTAGCCATTACAACGACGAACGGATGACAGGTGGGATTGAATTTTTCTTCATGCTTTTGTCATGTCCCAAAAGCACGGAAAGCAAAATAATTCTGTTTTCCATATTCCAAAAACAAGGAAAAACAAAACAAAACAAAAGCACAAAAATTGTTCTACCAACTTCGTTGTCTCAATCGTTAAGAATTTTAGGGCCCGTTTGGTTTCATTTTGTATTTTGAGTTTTGTGTTTTCATCCTGCACTTAAAAATAGTGAGAAATAAGAGAAAAAGATTTATAATTCTTATCCATTGCGACGACCAATGGACAACAAAGGAGTTGGATTATTCTCTGTGCTTTTATTATCCCTCGAAACACGAAAAACAAAATAAACTTGTTTTCTATTTTACATGTTAATTTCATTTTTCAAAATTGTTTGTTTTTCAATAATACGTACAACAGACGCCCTTTTGTATAGACGAAAACACAAAACTAAAAATGACAAGCCAAACGGGGCCTCATATTTTCTTTCCCGCTCTCTTCATATTTTGTACTGCATATTGAAAACTCAAAACGATACCAAACGGGCCATAACATTCTTCTCCGATGCATGTTTATGAGCAAACCATTTAGGTGTTGTTTAGCCAATAGATAACAAAGTAGAACTTAAAAGTGAACATGTAAACGTATACTATTAGATCTCTATTAATAGATAAATTCATTTGCCTCTTCCAACGAAGCCGCACCACATCATCATTAGAAACTTCAAACTCATCAGTAGTTTCCTAGCCCAAGTTACAATACTTTCTATCATAGTTGCTCAATGTCTGATAAATAACAAAATCAAAAATATTTTACGTACGAAAGTTGACAAAAAGTAATTGCACTTAAAAATGCAAACTTTAAGGACAAATAGTCACAACGTCATTACACTTGCCAAACATAACCCCTGTAACGACCCGAGATTTTCGATCTCGAAAATCTCAGATAGGTAGAAGAAGAAGGAAGAGATAGAAGAAGAAGAAACGGAAAACACAATACAAATTCTCACATTCGCAGCGGAGCAAATATAATATCAAATAATAACAGTTTACAAAAGAACTCTGTATCTGTCACGTATATTTATGATACATCGGAGTTACACATATATATACAGACACTGGATATACACAATCATCATGTCTCAGATATACAACAATAATAATACAGCGAAAACACTCTATACGTTCTTACCATCCAGCTCGCCTCATGAGCTCCAGAACGTCCTTACCTAAAAATCTGTAATACTCGGTTTCACCCGAGCATTACATCAAAGTAACACCCGGGTCAGGCTGGAAACCAGCGCGAGTAAACCCATCTAAGATGGAATACAAAGCATAGAACTTATATAAAACCCGGGTAACTCGTATCAATTTATAAATTCACAATTTGTTATAGACATCACTTATTTCACACATCAATTTTCTAAGTGCTAAAATTAAGATTAAATAGTCCAATTCAATTAAATCATTTCATTTCAGCCTATTGATTTCACATATCAATCTATAAAAATTCAAAGTGGTTTTGGGTATTTCCTAATACCCGACTCCGGTCTCTCCGAACCCAATGTCATCTAAACACAAGTTATTCAATTAAATACAATTAAATTTTAATTACCGGATAACACTTTTACACAGCAATTCATAATTGATAGATAATCACATTATCACCGTTCATCCAACATATCATACCACAAACATTTCTTATTAGAGATATAAACCAATTTAAGGCATTCAATATAATCCAATCATTTATAAACAAGGTTAATTAACCACACAATTAATTTAAATCAAATAAATTACCTAACCATACTTAATTAACATTAATTACAGGCCTTAGTTATTACTTTAATTAATAAAATTAATTTATCATCCCTTCTTATCCAACTTAAGTAATTATCCTCAATTACTTAATTATCCCTCAAATTATTATATTAATTATTCTTTGATTTATTATTTACATTAACAAATTAACCCTTAAATTACTTAAGTTAAGTAATTATCATGTTTGCTTTCGAATTAAGTCCCGAGCTACCACCCCTTTTTTCTGCATATACATTAATTGAATTAAATTAAAATAGGGCAGATAAACCTTACCTCGTCGTCGAACATCGTCGCTACACTACCCAACCAACATCGTCGGCCTTCCACTGACGAACCCCTAACCGCTTCGCGTTTTCCCTTCTCCCTTAAATCGCGTCTCCCCCAAAATTAATGCGAAACTTTAGCTTCCTGACAACGACGACATGCCGTGGATGCCTCAGCGCGTGCGAGCGCCTGCTCCCCTATTCGCGAAGCTCGCCGCGACGCTGCTTGATTCGAGCGCCATGCCGAAGCTTCGACTTGCGTGACCTTGCCGAGATGAATGCGTCTCCGCCCTAGCTTGCCGCCCCTTTCTTCTGGCCTCGCGACTCATCTCGATTCGTATATTATTATTTTCTTTTTATTAATCGATTTGTTTTTTTATTCTGCACGACCTAGAGGAAAAAATAAAAGAGATGTCATGATTTTTAACAAAGGGGAGTGGCGCGATCAGATGTAGGTTGGCTCGAGAAGGGTAGGACGGCTGATATAGGGTTTGATTTTTCTTTTTTTACTCAAAATATCTCGTATATATATAGGGAAATCTTGAACTCCGAATCAGACATGCCGCCAGGCGTTTATAAAGTTTTACCCGCATTCCGAACACAATGGAACATGTTTCGAAACCTATTTCGGTCATATGTGGAAGATAGCTTTTTGAATCGAGTTTAAATATTAAATTATCGATTTTAATTTCAACAGGTTTCTCACCCGTACGGACAAACGGTAACTTCAAACGCAACGAAAATTGAAATTCGATAATAAATAACTATTTCGGATCCAATGAAATTGGTTTCGTCGAATTCCGAGGCTATACCTCGGAAGGTTATTTTTAAATACCGATTTAATCGATATATTTTCAAAACTAAACAAATCACCTTTAAATTCAATTTTAACACTTCTACTATCTTCAGTACTATCGATATAAATTTTGCAACCCTTCAAATTATTTTTAACAGGCTTAAAACTCCAGATTCAACATTTTACCCAACTCAAGTTATTAAATTCAATCGCCAAATTCAAACTGATATTTGAAATCCAAATTAAACTATCTTGCAAATATTTAAAATTAATTAAATATTTCAATTTCAAATGCCTAAAAATTTCGGGCCGTCACAACCTCCTCATACAGTATTTTGAGTATTTCGTTGTGGATTTAGCTAGAGATGACAATTGAACAGTTTTTTTGATTTAACTCCCTAAATGTGGCAGAAATAATAGGATCGTAATGTAAAATAGACAGAAAACTAATATTTAAAAATAAGCAAGCACAATCAAAGATGCAGAGATAAGAAAATCATATACATAATTTACCACGGTTCCACTATAGCGAGATAGTGTTCATCCACTATAGCGAGATTGTGTTCATCCACTTTGCAGAGATAAGATTCTATTACTGTTGTTAGAATAAAATACGATCAACTACAGTTAATATCATTTTTAACTCTCTAATTCAATTCTAATTTAAATTAGAGTAATGCCAAATAGTATTTTCGTGTAATACACAAAACGGAATTTATTGCTATCGGTTCAATTCAAAAATTAGAATAGTTAATGTTATGCTTTCAAGTTAGGAACGACTTATAGGTTATGCTAGCATTTATTGTATAACACAATTGTATCCAAAAATATTAGCTATACTTTGTAGCTTTTGAATTATTTGAGCATATTTATCATTTAAGTTTGTTAATAATTTTTCAAAAAAACCGATTCAAAAAAGCACAGTCCAAAAGTTTACGCTCTACCCTCACATTACCAAAAAAGTTCAAAAATTCCGGTTTAAAAATTATGCAAACGTCGTGTACATAGCACGGGTTCGCACTTGTTTTTCTAGATAATAAACTTTTTATTATGCACAAAAGGAAAAAAAGAATAGAGATTTAATTATTGTTGTGCTAACATTGTCCAAATTCAAACTCAATCTATCATTAATTTAACTTAAACTAGATGGTGGAGAAATGAAAGAAAGAGGACTTTTTTAAAACATTAATAACTAAATAGCCATTACATGCTTATTAATGTTTTATAAAGCTTTAGGTTGGCTTTAACATGATTTCCACATTAATAAGGTTTTAAATATTAAAGACAACCAGATAGTTTTACAGTTGCATCCACTTTTTTATACTTACTACCAGCATACGCTCCATATTAGCTTCATTTAATAACTTGAAGAAACGCTTGGCCTCTGGAGTTTGACCTTCAGAAGTAGATGGTTGGCCTGGAAAACTAGAAGTTTCTGCAACTAAAGGCACAAACATTTCATCGAGAAAATCATTTATTTCACTTCTCTCTTTGATCATTGCCCATTTGTGTATCATTAACTCGATTAGAATAAGCCTCACTTTCTACATAAGAATCCTCGATGTAAGGTTATATAAAGGGGATCCATTCCACATGAAAGAAGATGACTAGCAATAGTTAATCTATCATTGAAATCATGATTGCAACATTTTTTACAAAGACAAACGATTTTATCTTTTTGAATAGATTTGGAAAAAGCCTCATTCAAAAATAATTCCATCTCGTTTCTATACTCATCTAAGCAACGATCAACATTTACCCAACTTTTGTCCATAGATTAACTACTGTCAAAAAATAAAAATATCATGCATATAAACACCCTTCCTATTTAACATCGATATAGTACAAATGTATAGTTATTTCTTAAAGACCTTACATATTTATCAAATGAAAAAGATACAACTAAAGTAACAAGTAGTTATGTTCCAAAAAGATGCAAAGTGTAGTTCTTAACTTCTTATACCTACCATGTTCATAATTATTCATGCATTTGTTCTAGTTATTAGGTTAATCATATTCTATTTTGTTATCAAAACTAGATAAGTGACAAGCACCATTGCCCAAGTGGTTAATTGATTCGGCTTGGTGCAGGATGTCACAAGTTCGAAACTTGCTTTCGAACGTTTATTTGACATGAGATATGTTGTCCCATTGATTTGTTGTATATAAAGTACCAGTTCAAAAAAAAACTAGATAAGGTCCAAATTAATTAATCGCATATTTGGATAAGAATTTTTACTCAACTAACCTTTATCAAAAAATAGGATGTTGGAGGATCACAAAATTTTACCAACGGAGAGAAAACTAAAAAAATATAGCATTACTTTGTTAAGGGGTTTCATGAATTTAGTGATCCCTTAATTTAGTCATTCTAGCCTTCTTCTTAATAAATCTCATGATAATTGCATTGTTAATCTTACATCACAACAAAATAAGTTAAATAAAGATCTTACATATTTTTTCTACAACTATTTGTTTGTTATATGTATAACAGTTGTTCAAACGACCAAACAATGAAATAATTACAATTTTCAAACATATGGATTTATGCAGCAAGAAATAAAGGAAAAGAGTCATTGTTTTAGCAACAATAATAGAAAGAAAACAAGAGTTGGACGAAGAAATAATTAAGCTAATCATAATTGCTTATATAAAGATAAAAAAATCCTAAAGCAAAAAATATATTTGAATGTGTATGTACTGATATATATATATATATATATATATATATATATATATATAGAGTACTCTCAGTAAATTTAAATGCTCCTTTAATATAAGATATAGTCTAGGCAATATTAAAAACACAAATTTAGACTAGACAATGATAAAAAGATCAATTGTCCATTTGAATCGGATAAGGTAGATCTCACAGCTATTTCATCGCCTAATTTCCAATTTGATCTATTTCATTACTCTTTTAACTCCTTATTTACAATCTATAATCGGTTCCACAATCCGCTTTAAATCAAGTGTTTTGACTTACGCCATCGATATTCTAAACAATCACTTGTTCAACTTTACTAATTTGGAAGGAAATATACAAAACAAAGAAGGAAGTATATTCGAAATACATATAAAGATATAAATACGTGGAGACGAGCATGAAGTAATAATTGGAAAATACACAATTTCTGCAAGGAAGCATACAACTATTTGAGAATAAATGTGATGCATGTTTAATTTCAACACAAATGTCAATTTTGACATAAAATACCAATTTGTTCATGTTGTTTTACATTTTTTTTTATTAAATTTACATGTCAGAATATTGACATATTTCCTCATGCATGACATTTAGAGTTTTCCTTTTGTAATACATGAACTTACATTATATTTACTATTTTTTAGAATTATAAATAGTGTCATCTCTATCAAAATCACTAGTGTAGATAAGAAACAAACAGTTACATTATAGAGTTATTATAAATGTAAAAATGTCACAAATAAAGATATAAATAAGATAATACGCTAATATCTGCAAAACTGGTCAAGCTAACAATACTTAGTCATTAATTATGTCCATTTATTAATAAACCATTACTGTCTTTAATTTATTTTTCTTCATGCAACTTTTTGAATTTTTAAAACTTCTATCATTATTTAATACGATACACATAAAAATAGATTTTTGCCCACAAAACTATTAATACTTTTTTAACTAACACATGATTTGCCCTGGTGTTATTCAAATATAACTTTGGATTCAAAATAATAAACAAGATTATTTTATTGGAAAATTGATATGGAACGATATGAATGAATTATCCCTAAATTTTCATTAAATTATTTCATCTCTTTAAAATTATGAAAAATATGACCAATTTTGACTCTATATAATGGCTCATAAGCTAACTTGTTTTAGCCATGGTTTTATATGAGGAATACAAAAAAAATTCACACAAAATCGGTAACTACGAAAAGTTTTATGGCCTAAATTTCTCCAATTATCCAAAAAACTTTAAATTTCTACAATACAGTTTTTAGGAATCCATTCTGTTTTTTACCAATCTAATCCAGTGCGGTGTCAAATTCATACGTCTTGAACTAGTTTCCCTCTAATAGGAAACTCTTTCGTCTTCAACTACTACTTTGACATATGCTTTAATCAATAATGTGCTTTAATCCAAAATTTAGTATGCTGCTCCATAATTAATCAAACTTTATGTGTGTAAAATCCACTCGTTACATTTCACTTTACAAAATAATCAGTAATGGGAAAAATTAAGTAGTTAGTTTACAAAATACCAAAAACATCTCAAATGTTTATTTTTTTAAATCTATTATTTGGTAATCTGTCAAAATCTAAACATATCTCTAGGAAGTCATTTTAACTATTTTGTTTGAAATGCATTAATACGCACAAAACATATCAGAACCATTTTATATTTTATTTGTGTTTTGTTCATTGATAAGTCAAAAATCATTTTAACCACTTTAACCATTACAAATCTACAAAATAGCTTAAGAGTTGATTTTTTAATAGTCCGAAGAACAAAATAAGGATATGGAAAAAAGATCTTTCCTTTTATTTTGACAGTAACAACAGCCAACTGAACTGATTTAGGAAGATATCAAATAATGGAAACAAAAAACGATGAAAATTTACTCAATAAATAACTATGCTGAAATAATTGTATGGTGAAAAACAATTTCAATTGCGAATAAGATTATAAATACAAGTAAAATTTACCATAAACAGTACTTGTTGATATGCTATCTAGGGTTTTGTCTTTGAAGTAATTGCCAATGAAAGACGAGATGACATGAATTTGGCAAGGATGGAGGAAGGAGGAAAATGAAGAAGCACGAACTCCTTAGAACCTTTTCTAATCCATCGCCCCTTTCTACGATGCAGCCGTATTTTTTAATTTAGTTTTCAAGGCAATTTACCTAGCAAATCAACAGCAGCGTTACTTACATAGAGAAGTTTAAATAGGCACTTGTTGTGTTAAATGGAGACATAATATCTTTTTTACCCCTAATTATTGGTTAATAGACTTAAACTGAAGCCCTTTATTTAATCCATTAAATAACAGTAAAGTGGAAGGATCCGAAGCTCTCTCGTTAATTAGAGGCTCTATTCTTCTTAATTCTCTACAAATTTAGTTTATGTATTTTATTTTAAAAATCTTATAATTTACCACTTTACAACGGTTCTACTAAACCTTTGTAACAACCCGCATATTTAACGATTTTATAATTAAATGATTTATTTAAGTATAGCGTCGTTAGTCGAATTTTGGGGTCCGAAATGTTACTTTCTGCAAACGGCCGAATTGGAGCTCGAAACCACTTCCATTGAGTTCAAAGCGTCGTTTGCGATCTTTTTGAGTATAATCTTTGATATGTTTGGAGTAAGTTGAATTTTGCTACTTTTTCTGGTTGGGCTTTAGCTTTGGGTTCAGCCCCAAACCCCACTTAACCCTCTAACTCAGCCCATCTCCTCCCATTCATTCATTCCTACTCCTCTTCACTTCTAAACTCAAGCTCCAACTGAAATGGGGGAAAGGAAGCGGAAATAGAAACTCTCAAGCCTTACTTGATCTTGATAATCCAAATTCTTGCTCCAAATTCAAAGAGAAGGATAGGTAAGCCTCTTCTCCATCTTCTCCATCTCTTCTCCTCTTCAATTTCAGAAAATATCCTAAACCTAATTTAGGAAAATATGTGTTTTATTCTTAGATTGAAGCTTGTTGAGTAAGAGTGAAGAGTGGTTAGCCTTTCCTTTGCATTTGAGCTTCTTCTTCTTGTTCTTGAGTTAAAAAGGTGAGTTTTGAACCTACACCTACTTCTCTTGATTTCATTGATGTTATGTATGAATTCCTAACACCTTGTTCATATGCACTTGTAATTGGTTTGGGTTGAATTGGAGAGTATACCAATTTTTAGTGTTTTGGGTTCAAATCTTTGAAATCCTAGCTTTGATGTTTTAATCATGTTTTGGTGATGCATCGAGGAACATATAGGGCCGGGTTGTCGATTGGCACAAGCCCTTAGAGCCAATGTTCGTCCGATTGCATTTTGGGAGAGTTTGCTCTTCATTTGAATAAGGCTGAAAAACAGCCCAGGCATGATTCAGTCGACTGAAAACTCTGTTCAGTCGACTGAACCTGAAACCCGAGAGTTTCCAGGCATGATTCAGTCGACTGAAAAACTCTGCACAGTCGACTGAACCTGGAAACAGAAAGTTTCCTAAACCTGGAAAATCTCCAGGCACAGGGTCAGTCGACTGAAAACTCTGTACAGTCGACTGAACCTGCTGTTTCAGCCCACTTTGCCTTTTTGATTGAATTTCCAATTTGAATTGATTCATGATGATCCCATGTATGATTATCAATTGTTTTGACTTTGATGGTTCCTTTCTAATTTTAATCCACGGGTTTTTATAAAATAATCTCTCGAATCGCATTTAAAAGTCCGTTTCTCTAATTTATAAATTCTATTTAAACCACACACTTTCGCACTTCGAACGAAGTGGAAGGGTGATTAAATGGTTGGGCAAAACACGGACCATGAATCTGTGCGTTTATCTTTCCGATTAATCCTCGACCTATTCGATTGATTGTTTTGACCTTCGGGTTTGGTTTATCGATGATATGAGGTAAACTTTGTACTGCTTTGAGTGTGGAAGGGACTGACGGATAGTAAACCGTTTAGTGCGAACGAGTGGTTATGGGACATATGTTAACACTTTTCGGATTCCTTTTCGAGAGTTGTGACACATTCCGCCAGTTAGTGGTGTCCAGTACTGGGTCTTCGACCTTCACCACTACGGCTTGTCGCCCTATTGTATCACTTCTGATGTTGGCGTTGTGTGCCGCATGGGTGATATTGGGTTTGTGCCTTCGGGTTTGTCGCCCTATATAGTTTCGCTCTGATGTTGGCCTTATGTGCCGCATGGGTGATACTTGGGTTTGGAGTCTTCGGGCTCATGGATCCTTGTTTGTACAGTACTGAGCTCGAGCAAATTTGATGATGTTTCATTGATATTATATTCCCTTGGTATCGCCCATCGTGTTGGTCTGTTTGAGCCGCATGATGTATAACGATTACCTTGTGGAACTTGTATACCTTATAGGTATTTGTTATTTGCCATTCGGCTTGTTTTGGGATATTCGTATCCTTTGTTTCTACATGTTGCCGATGATATGAGGCTTGTTCTATATGATTCATCTCTTGTTGATGATTGTGTTATCTCCTCTGGAGATATTTGTTATACTGTATGACCTTGCAGGTTTATTATTGTTCAGTTTATCTAACTGATTTGTTTAGCTAGACTGACCCAGGTATTTTATACTCGGGTCAGACCGAGATGTTTCAGGTTAGGTGCTTTGGACTTAGCCTCTTTTGCTTCCGCATGGACTATTCCGCTGACTCCTTTTGTCTTAGCTTTTTGTGTAGTCCTTTCTGTTATAACTCTGATATGTATTCTATTGACTCGTCTGTATATTGTGGTTTTCTATACCACTTGACATGTATTATTTTGTATACTCATCTTTGTATCAGTATATGTGTGTATATGATGGTTTACTGTTCTGTGATGTATATTGCATTTGAGTTGTTATATTCTGTTCTGATAGATCCCCTAGCCACCTCTGGTTTTGTTTTAAGTATTCATTGGACATGTCGATCTGCTTGGTAAGGCAATTGTCGATGTATTCAATAGATAATTAAAGCAAGGCCATAGATGGTCGCTCCTAAACAGCCTTATTCTCCGTGTTAGCAGACGGTATTATCTATTAATACTCTTTGCTAGCGTGGGTATAGAGGTGGGGCGTCACAACCTTTCATACAATTTTACATTCAAATACCTACTTTAAAAAAAATCAGCAATTATTTTCAAATCTTTCGTAATTGTCTTAAAACTTTTACCTTAAATTTCATTTATTTAAACTACTTACATAATGCAAAATTTAGACTAATTGTTAAACTTAGTCAACTAATATTTATTAACCTAAAAAATGAAAGTTTCAATATGCATACTATAGGTACATCAACAATTTGGTTAAAAACTCATATATATATATATCTTATAACATAAATTATATACGTTAATGACAGAATGACAGTAATAAATATATTTTATAATTTATTTAATAAATGAAATTATCGTACATTGCACTGTAAATTTCTATTAACTTTAAATACGTAAGTTTTCATTTTTTTTTTACAATCATAAATAAAACTCTTCTCAATTATCTTTTGTGGAAAACTGGAAGGAGGACAAACATAAAGAAAATTTTTGATGCAAGGACAACACGTTTTATATTTAGTACGAAGGCCAAACTTCCTGTAAAAATACATCGTAAGACCAAACATAAGACGCGACTAAAATGGTAGTAATTTGGCAGGCGACACCATGGGGGATGAGGCTTAGGAGGCGATGACGTGACAGAGGCATGGGATGGTGATGGTGGATGGTCGATGTAACGACCCATAAATTTTGATAATTTAATTTGTTAATTTAATAAGATTCTGTAATTTAATATTGAAGAGAATAAAAATTTGTGAATTGTTAGTGGAAATGATGACTAGAATGAATTGTAACAATACCAATGTAAGTTAACTATTAACAATTCATATGAAATCCCAATTAATTGAAATGATGTAAAGGTTATAACTTGGTTATAAATTGAATGTAAGTAAATAAATTTAAGTGTGTATAAACTTTTGAACTAGTACATAATTTGTGGTAATATAATAAAATTTGTGTTATAGAGGTAAGTTGTAACATTTGTTTACGATAATAAACATAAAGGTGTTATAAATGTGATTTAAGGTAAATGGTGACTAACATTATTATAGGTTACACATTATTTAATATATTAAAAATTAATTGGGAATCAATCGTAATCAATTCACTTAATTATTGCGGTTATTGTAGACTAGATTTGTAATTGAAATATAAGAAAAACAAATGTAGGTATTGAATTAATTAATGAAATAATACAGTGTCAATGGTAAATAACAAACTTGTACATGTAAGTAAAAGTAAATAGGTGACAACTGATATATTTAATTTATTTATTTTGTGTGTTAAATAAGATTGGTTATCAAATTGCAATTAAAGGTAATAATGTTAATAAACAATTAACTTAGTGCAATCCCAATTAATTGAAACCAATTGTAAGGTTATAATTGATTGTAATAAATAAATTGGAAAATAAGTTCAAAGTATGTTAATTGACAAAATAATATGTAATAAATTGTAATTTGATAAAATCAATATTGGATAATGAATTGCAATAATTGTAAAATTTAATTAGGAAAAAACCAAATGACCGTATGAATGAAAAATTCTAATTGATTGGAATAATAAACGTAAAAAAAAGAAAAATATATGTTTCTTTACTAAATTAAAAAAAATCATATGTTTATTTATTTGAAATATTAGTGTTGAAAATATAGTACAGAAATAAGAAATTAATAAATTTTAGTTTGTATACAATAATTCTAATTCCGTAAATACGTTAAATTACTATAAAAAGGAATTGAATTGTCTCATTTATTTTTACCTTAGAAATCAATGACAATTAATGTGATTGTAATCTTTTAATTAAAAAGTAGGAAGACACTAATTGTAAACATATATTGAAATAAATTTAGATTGGGTGATTTATTTCCAATTAAATCAGTTCATGTTTCAAAATTTAATGCTAGTTTACTGCATATATGTTTATACCTAAATTTAAACTTATGTTTTAGATCCAATTATATCATTAAAAAGAAAGGATTATTTAAGTTTGAAATCTCATACGTTATTAAATTAAATGTTAATAGGAGATGATAAAAGGGGTAAAATAGATTTACACTTGACTATTTCCTTTTCTATTAGACTTTATTAAATTTTAGTTGCAACATAACTTACCTTTCCATCTTCACTTTTCTAATTTACTCTTACATCCATTGCCTCCATATGTGGATTTTTTTCATACCTTTTATTTATGAATGTAAACTATAAGGAGTGATAAAGATGTACATATATATATATATATATTATAACCTGTTTATATTACCTTATTTATGTTATCATATTTTTGAATGTATGTTAATGTATTCCTAATAAAACATTCAATCGAAATGTTGACATGTTTGTTTAATTACCAACCTAATCACAAAGAGGGAGAAATGAAAAGTTCATAATGTTGTAATTTCTTTTAATTTATGACACAAATTTGTGTAGAGAATTTATTTTCCTTTATTTTGTGTAAATTAAATCTTTAAAGGATGTTAATTTTGGTATGTTTAGGGTTAACAAAGTTAATTAAGTGAATAATTGTTTTGAAATTCGAATTCTAAAAGTATGTTTACAGTATAGAGTTGGTCCATTCATTCCCTTTCTAATTAATAATTGCCTCATTATTTTTATTTTTTCCCCCATTTGCTACATTACTCCTTTCCATCTACATTGTCCGAAGCTTTTCGATTTCGCAAACATGAAATACTTTTCATATTTTTAGTTCTTTCATTTACCTCATTTTAATACCTGGTACTTCTGAAAAGCTATTCATATTTACTATATTTCAATGACAAATTTGTTCATATTTACTTTCCTTTTTTCATTCATTTTACAACTTCATTTTACTGTAATGTCATTTCATTTATTTCTAATTAATAGCGACCTCTCTTTTCAAATCTCTTTTGTAACGACCCGTATTTTACGTGTCGATAGATTGTAGAATTTATAGGTCGTTAGTGTTGATAAGTTGTGTGGAAGTTAACTCGTATGGTGCTTAGGTCGAATTTACGAGTTAAGTTAGTCAACGACTTAGTGCTTAAGTCGTTTGGTAGCCTAGGTCGTTAGGGATTGAGTCGTGACCGACTTAACGTCTTAGGTCATGTGATGATTGAGTCGGTAGGAGCCTAGGTCATGCGAACGAGTCATGGAGGTAGCCAACTTAGGGGATAGCAAGTTATTGGGTTGGTCTGACCTAGAGGTTAAGGGCTTAAGGTGTGGCCGACTCATGGGTTAGTGGAAGTAACGACCTAAGACAATTGCCGAGTTACGACCTATAGGTTTGGACCGAGTTAAGGGTGTTAGTGACTTAGGAAAACCTGAACGACTCATGGGTTGACGACCTAAGGGGATAGGTCGTTTGGATGTTAGGTCGTTGGGGAGTCTAGTAAGCGACCTAAGAGTTAACGAGTCAGCGACCTACGTGTTGGTGAGTCAGTTGTTGGCGAGTTAAGTATGTCAACGACCTAAGAAAAGTTAGGTCGTTGAACGACTTAAGGGAGTGTTAGGCCGCTGGGCAAGTTGAGTCGCGTGAGCGACTTAGTGTTAGGGATGCCGTGTATTAAGTCGGCAGGACTTGAGTCGTTAGCGACTTATAGATAGCTTGGGCAGGAGTTAGGTCAGCATTGTTGAGTCGTAAGTCGTTGTGGTTAGGTCGCATGAAGGCCTGGGGAGTTAGGTCGTTGACTCGGTTGTGTTAGGTCGGCAAGGAGTTGAGTCGGCAGGGTCTTAGGTCGTAGGTTGGCATGCTAGTTAAGTCGTCATGCGACCTAGGACTTAGGAAATGCGGCAGTGTGTTGAGTCGTGTGACAGTTGGGTCGGCAGTGCGTTGAGTCGTTAGGTCGGCCTGTGTTTTAGGTCGCGTCTGGGTTAAGTCGTAAGTCGGCCTTGGTTGTATGTTGTGTTGGTTAGGTCGTAGGTCGTAGGGGCTGATGAGTCGGCAACGACTCATAGTTAGGTCGGGAACGACCTAAGGGGCGACGACCTAAGGAGTTTCCAGCCTATAAATAGAGGGGTTCGGCTCACTTTTTGGCACCGGTTTTTGAAGCAACGAAGTGCTGCCATTTTGAAGACTCGACTACAACATTTCTTCATCTTCTTTTCTCCATTCCAATCAAGTGTTAGCATCCATCCAAGATCGAAGATCGGGATCGAAGATTCAAGTGTCCAAGTTGAAGATCTTCATCCGTTCGGGCTAGATTTCATCGATTGAAGCGAGATCTTGCCGGATCAAGCCTTGTTCTTCGCTGTCCAGATCTGAAGTGTGTGGTTTTTGAGGTGTTTGGGTGATTTGGTGAGTGGTAGTTATCTCTCACGCGGACCCAAAGGAGTGTAGTGGATTGGTAGCTAGTTTATGTGTTTGAAATAGCATTTTCTCGCATTGTCCTTAAGTCTGCATGTAGATCCATCATTTTTGAAGATGTTTACCTATGCATATTTGTTTAACAAGTATTAGAGACAAAACCCATGTTTTATATTTGATAGATCTATGCTAAAAACCTATGAATCATGCATGTTGGACTTATGCTCATTTATTTATGATATTGCCATTTTTGTTGATATTGCTTATTAAATCTTGTTTGAATGCTTGATTGTTTGTATTGATGAATGATTTGGATTGTTTCAAGTTAGCTAGTGGTTGATTTGGAACAAGATGGTTCGAGATGATTCAAAAGCTAGGTGGAAAAGCTCTTGAATGTGGAAGCTGCCTGTAGCATATGAAGCGGATGTGGAAGCTCATATGGATGGATTCGAGGATGTGGGATCTTGCCATGATACGAGAAGGCAAAGCATGATTGAGATGGGACTTTGCTATGATGCGATAAAGCAAGGTGTGATGTTGAAATGGGACGGGTCATGATGACGTTCCAAGAAGAGAGACTTTGCTATGATGTGATGAGGCAAGACATATGTTGTGATGGGACGGGTCACGATGACGTCCCAAGCACGGGCTGCGACGACGTGCAAAGTTATGTTGATTACTCGGTGATGCGATCCGAGTTGGTGATAATGGTTAGCTTGAGAGGCGCTTGAGCTAGTATGGAAATAGTCGTCGAGGAGGATGACTAGGAGGCTGAGATCTTATCGTTGTTGAAGGTTCTAGCATGCTCAAAGCAAGGGTACGTTGGAACGGGCTGCGACGACGTTCCAGGCACGGGCTGCGACGACGTGCTAGTACTCTGGGTAGTTGCGAAAATTCCTAGGCACGGGCTGCGACGACGTGCGGAGTTATGGCTAGAACCGGGGTTACCATTAGCCCTTGACAGGTGGTCATTCAACTAACGGTGATATCAAGGCAATGATACAGTGATAGCCAGAGTCATGGATGTTTGGTTGTACTATCATTCGGTCTCAAGTGCGGTGTTTTCTGGGTGCTTATCTGATCTTGGTTTAGGCCTTGGGGGTTTGTATTTGGAAAACATCGTCCTTGACTCGAGTGATTATTGCTTTATTTTAATTACCTGCTATGCTATGATTGCTTCTCCTTAGTGTGTGTCTGGGGGCTATCACTGTGAGAAGAGGTGGAGTGGGATGGTTTAGTTCCTATTCCTTTTATTCCTTATGCTCTTTTGGTATGTTTGATAGTTAATTTACTGCTCACTAAGACTTTGTCTGACTCAAGGTTTTATGTCTCCTCTTATTACCTTGGGCTGTTCATCCATGTTGGGATGGGCAGACTAGGTAGCAGGTGACAGGTGCTGTGCTAGGAGTTCTACGATGAAGATGACGAAGACGAGCAGGAGGCTTTGCATATTAGTTTTCTTACTATATGTACTGGGTATCCGCTGCAGTATTTGGTTGAGTGATTTGTAGTGAGGCTTTCATGTATGGATTTGAGTAGATGATTGTATAAAACTACTGTGATGCTTATATGATGATGTTCTGTTCTATGGAGCTTCACTATATTATATTTCTCTATTGTATTTTATCCATGCGCTGTGAGTTGTACGATAGAGATTCTTTTGTTTTGTTTTACCCTGACTATCGTCCATGGCGGCCTGGCACGCCTTTCAGCGCATTATTTCCTTGTTTTGGTACGGGAGTCATGGGCGGTCGTCACATTTGGTATCAGAGCCAGGTTAATCGATTTTAGCCAACGCTCGCTGACGTAATTACGTAAGAGAGACGTAATTGTATTTTGATGGATGATTACTATATATAATATGGTAGCTTAGAAGGATTTGAACTCCTTATGCAGTTGTTTCTTAAGGTGTTCTAATCATTCTTATTTACAGATATTAAGGATGAGCAGAAGTGAGAGACAAGCTGCGAGGGATAGCCGTGCTGCTAGGGAGGCTGTTGATTATGCTCCTATGTTTGAGGCCATGATGACTTCAATCATGAGGAGGATGCCCGTTCCAGGGCCTACTGTTGATGTTGGGGTTCAAGTCCAAGCTCCGAGACCGGTGGATTTCGCCAAGCTTTGCAAGGATTATACTTCTCTTGGGGGAAAAGCTTTCTTGGGGACGGAGTCGACTATTGAAGTACAGAGATGGATTGATGCTTGTCGAAGGATCTTTGGTGACTTAGGGATTGAGGATGCAACCAAGAGAAAGCTTGCATCGAGACAGCTTCAGGGAAGAACTGCTGATTGGTGGAATTCTATCACCATAGATACACCAGAAGAAGGGATTACTTGGGAGCAATTCCGAGTTAGATTTGAAGCTAAGTTCATCTCTACGGCTCAGAAGTCTGTTTTGTTCAAGAGGTTTGTAGAGCTCAAGCAAGGTGGGAGACCAGTTCTTGAGTATATTTCCGAGTTCGAAGCTTTGTCTAAGTATGCCAGATCGTATATTGATTCTCCCTACCAGAAGAACGAGAAGTTTGTGACTGGTCTGGATGCTTATCTTGGGAGGCAGTTAGTGGATCACTTGGACGATCCATTTGAGAAGCTGGTGGAGAAAGCCCTTAGGCATGAGAGTTTGTTCCCTAAGGAAAATTCTGTTGTTGCTGTAACCAGGGAAGGATCTAAACCACAGCAGAGTGGGAATAGGAAGAGGAAGCAGCAGCAGCAGAAGAGTAAGGATGGCCAGAAGAAGCCAAAGGGCGAAGTGACCTGCTATAATTGTCAGAAGAAGGGCCATCTCTCCAAGGATTGTAGGAATCCAAAGGCGCCGGCGAAGTGCCATAACTGTGATAAGCCAGGGCATTTCAGGAAGGATTGTCCAGAACCGAGGAAAGATAGGCAGGTTGTGCAAGCCTATGCTTTGGGGGCTGTTCCATCGTCTTCGAAAGCTCCTACTGCTGAAGAGAAGGGGAAGAGTGTGGTTGTTCAAGGTACTCTTTCTATTTGTGGTGTTCCAGTTAGAGTGTTGTTTGATACTGGAGCGTCGCATTCTTTTGTTTGTGATGATTTGGTAGGCCGGTTAGGTTTGAAACCGGATATTGTTGATAGGCCATTGGTTGTGACTAATCCAGTTGGGGGTTCGTCATGTTTGTGTATGATATGTCGTGGTCTGGTTGTGTCGAGTCATGATTGCTCGTTTGTTTGTGATTGCTTTGTTCTGAACTTTGCGGGGTTCGGAATTATTTTGGGTATGGACTGGCTTAGGAAGTATGCGGCAAGGATTGATTGTGAGAGGCTGGAGGTGACAGTCGGGAATGTGGAAGGGCGAAAGGTTGTGATACGATGTAAGCATGAAGAAGGCGTCTTCATGAGCTTCATGTATTCGCTGGTTGTTCCACGGGATGGACTGTCGTCGATGCCAATCGTGAATGGATTTGAGAATGTCTTTGACGAGGTCAAAGGGTTACCGCCGCATAGGGAGATCGAGTTTCGTATCGATCTAGTTGAGGGAGCCAGACCTGTTGTGATGCCTCTTAGGCGGATGGCACCGAGGGAGCAGCAAGAGCTGAAGGTGCAAGTTGATGACCTTTTACGGAAAGGATTCATTCGGAGAAGTGTGTCCGAATGGGGTGCGCCCGTTGTGTTCGCAACCAAAACGGATGGATCGTTGAGGTTGTGTGTTGATTATCGTGAGCTGAATAAGGTGACTAAGAAGAACAAGTATCCATTGCCGAGAATAGATGACTTGTTTGATCAGCTTCACGAGGCTAAGGTGTTTTCTCAGATGGATTTGGCAACGGGATTTCACCAGTTGAGAGTGGCGAAGGATAGTGTGCCGAAGACTGCTTTCAGAACACCATCCGGGTTTTATGAGTGGCTGGTAATGCCATTTGGGTTGACTAACGCGCCAGCATATTTTGTGGATCTTATGAATAGAGTATTCAGAGATCAGTTGAATAAGTTCGTGCTTGTGTTCGTTGATGATATTCTGATTTATTCCAGAACTGAGGAAGAGCACAAGACGCACTTGAAAGTTGTTTTGGAAATCCTGCGGAAACATCAGCTGAAGGCTAAGTTTTCAAAGTGTCACTTCTGGAAGAGTGAAGTGAGGTTCTTAGGCCATGTTATTTCTGGAAATGGAATAGCGGTTGATCCCGCTAAGGTAGCAGCAATCCAGGATTGGATTAGACCTAAGAATGCATCTGATGTGAGAAGTTTTCTTGGATTAGCCGGATATTATCGTCGGTTTATTAAAGACTTTTCCAAGATAGCTGCACCGTTGACAGGATTGACGAAGAAGAACCAAGTGTTCAGATGGGATGACAAGTGTGAGCAAGCTTTCGTAATCCTGAAAGAGCGACTGACGAGTGCTCCTGTTTTGACTATTCCAAGTGGGAATGATGAGATGGTGGTTTACACCGATGCATGTGGCACTGGACTAGGAGCGGTGCTAATGCAGAAGGATAAAGTTGTTGCGTATGCTAGTCGACAACTGAAGCCGCATGAAAGGAATTATCCGACTCATGATTTGGAGTTAGCGGCGATTGTGTTTGCTTTGAAGATGTGGAGACACTATCTATTGGGAGTTAGATTCGAGTTGTTTACAGATCATAAGTCGTTGAAGTATCTGTTCTCCCAAAAGGATTTGAATCTTCGACAGCAACGGTGGTTAGAGTTTCTAGCATCGTATGATTTTGGTATAGCCTATACTCCGGGGAAAGGTAACGCAGTGGCTGATGCGTTAAGTCGAAGACATGCAGGATTGGGAGCTATGTTTTCGGAATGGAAGAGTCTTGAGTATTTGGCTGGATTTGATTTCAGGCCTAGATGTGAATTGGAACCTGAGATGTTGGCAAACTTATCGATAAGGCCTACTCTGGTGGAAAGGATTGGTGAGAGCCAAAAGAGAGATGATAAGCTTGTCAGGATTATCCGAGATTTGGAAGCTGGATTGACTCCAGAGAAGGATAAGGGATTCGAGGTCGATCAAGAGGGTTGGCTTCGAAAGCAAGGACGATTGGTTGTTCCCGATGTTGATGGATTGAGAGATGAAGTTCTAAGGGAAAGTCATCACTCGAAGTTGACAATTCATCCAGGAGGGAATAAGATGTATCGGGATATGAAGAGAGCTTACTACTGGGAAGGTATGAAGAAAGATGTTGGAAGTTTTATTTCCAAGTGTATGAATTGTCAGTTGGTAAAAGCTGAGCAGAAGAAGCCCAGTGGATTGCTTCAGCCATTAGAGGTTCCTACGTGGAAGTGGGAGCAAGTGTCGATGGATTTTATTGATGGTCTACCTAGAACAAGAGCAGGGAATGAAGGGATTTGGGTCATAGTAGATCGTTTGACCAAGAGTGCAAGGTTCATTCCAGTTCGATCGACTAGGACTGCATCGAAGTTGGCTGAGCTGTATGTGAAGTGGATTGTTCGATTCCATGGTGTTCCGAAGAGTATAGTGAGCGATCGAGACCCATTGTTCACTAGTGGATTTTGGAAAAGCTTCCAGGAGGTTTTGGGAACCGAGTTGTGTTTGAGTACAGCTTATCACCCTCAAACAGATGGTCAGACTGAGAGAGTCAACCGGGTTTTGGAAGATCTTCTTAGAGCTTGTGTTTTGGACTTCGGGGGATCATGGGAGGATCACCTTCATTTGGTGGAATTTGCATATAATAACAGTTATCAGTCGAGTATTGGTATGGCACCATATGAAGCGTTATATGGAAGACCGTGTAACTCTCCGACATGTTGGTTGGAGGCTGGAGAAAAGCTGATACTTGGGCCAGAGATGATTCGACAGACTTCGGATTGTATAGAGATCATTCGGCAAAGAATGAAGGCAGCCCAGGATCGTCAGAAAAGTTATGCAGATAATCGTCGAAAGGATTTGGAATTCGACGTAGGTGATATGGTTTTTGTGAAGATTTCTCCTCTGAAGAGTGTTATTAGATTCGGAAAGAAAGGAAAGTTAACTCCGAGATTTGTTGGACCATTTCCGATTATCGAGCGAATTGGAAAGCTCGCTTATAGATTGGAGTTACCGGAAAAGATGGCGGGTGTGCACAATGTTTTTCATGTATCTTGTCTACGGAAGTATGTGCACGACCCAAGTATGGTGGTTTCTGCTGATAGCTGTGAAGACTTGGAGGTTGATCCAGTTGTTTCGAGACCTCGTAAGCCGCTTCGTATTGTTGAAACCGATACGAAACAGCTTAGGAGGAAGACGATTACGTTGCTCAAGGTACAATGGAGTGATGATGTTAACGACTGTACATGGGAGGAGGAAGAGAGGATGAAGGCAGCTCATCCCGAACTCTTCGAGGTATGGCCCTAAAGTGTCGTGACATCTCATGAATTTGTAGCTTGTTCTAAGTCATAGAATTCTGCATGCTAGGTTAGAATTGGATGCATGGTTTGTTGATTGCTATGGATGGTAGGCATGCGGAATAATTGTGATTGCTGTTGTTTGCTTGGAATTTCGAGGGCGAAATTCCTAAGGGGGAGAGAATGTAACGACCCGTATTTTACGTGTCGATAGATTGTAGAATTTATAGGTCGTTAGTGTTGATAAGTTGTGTGGAAGTTAACTCGTATGGTGCTTAGGTCGAATTTACGAGTTAAGTTAGTCAACGACTTAGTGCTTAAGTCGTTTGGTAGCCTAGGTCGTTAGGGATTGAGTCGTGACCGACTTAACGTCTTAGGTCATGTGATGATTGAGTCGGTAGGAGCCTAGGTCATGCGAACGAGTCATGGAGGTAGCCAACTTAGGGGATAGCAAGTTATTGGGTTGGTCTGACCTAGAGGTTAAGGGCTTAAGGTGTGGCCGACTCATGGGTTAGTGGAAGTAACGACCTAAGACAATTGCCGAGTTACGACCTATAGGTTTGGACCGAGTTAAGGGTGTTAGTGACTTAGGAAAACCTGAACGACTCATGGGTTGACGACCTAAGGGGATAGGTCGTTTGGATGTTAGGTCGTTGGGGAGTCTAGTAAGCGACCTAAGAGTTAACGAGTCAGCGACCTACGTGTTGGTGAGTCAGTTGTTGGCGAGTTAAGTATGTCAACGACCTAAGAAAAGTTAGGTCGTTGAACGACTTAAGGGAGTGTTAGGCCGCTGGGCAAGTTGAGTCGCGTGAGCGACTTAGTGTTAGGGATGCCGTGTATTAAGTCGGCAGGACTTGAGTCGTTAGCGACTTATAGATAGCTTGGGCAGGAGTTAGGTCAGCATTGTTGAGTCGTAAGTCGTTGTGGTTAGGTCGCATGAAGGCCTGGGGAGTTAGGTCGTTGACTCGGTTGTGTTAGGTCGGCAAGGAGTTGAGTCGGCAGGGTCTTAGGTCGTAGGTTGGCATGCTAGTTAAGTCGTCATGCGACCTAGGACTTAGGAAATGCGGCAGTGTGTTGAGTCGTGTGACAGTTGGGTCGGCAGTGCGTTGAGTCGTTAGGTCGGCCTGTGTTTTAGGTCGCGTCTGGGTTAAGTCGTAAGTCGGCCTTGGTTGTATGTTGTGTTGGTTAGGTCGTAGGTCGTAGGGGCTGATGAGTCGGCAACGACTCATAGTTAGGTCGGGAACGACCTAAGGGGCGACGACCTAAGGAGTTTCCAGCCTATAAATAGAGGGGTTCGGCTCACTTTTTGGCACCGGTTTTTGAAGCAACGAAGTGCTGCCATTTTGAAGACTCGACTACAACATTTCTTCATCTTCTTTTCTCCATTCCAATCAAGTGTTAGCATCCATCCAAGATCGAAGATCGGGATCGAAGATTCAAGTGTCCAAGTTGAAGATCTTCATCCGTTCGGGCTAGATTTCATCGATTGAAGCGAGATCTTGCCGGATCAAGCCTTGTTCTTCGCTGTCCAGATCTGAAGTGTGTGGTTTTTGAGGTGTTTGGGTGATTTGGTGAGTGGTAGTTATCTCTCACGCGGACCCAAAGGAGTGTAGTGGATTGGTAGCTAGTTTATGTGTTTGAAATAGCATTTTCTCGCATTGTCCTTAAGTCTGCATGTAGATCCATCATTTTTGAAGATGTTTACCTATGCATATTTGTTTAACAAGTATTAGAGACAAAACCCATGTTTTATATTTGATAGATCTATGCTAAAAACCTATGAATCATGCATGTTGGACTTATGCTCATTTATTTATGATATTGCCATTTTTGTTGATATTGCTTATTAAATCTTGTTTGAATGCTTGATTGTTTGTATTGATGAATGATTTGGATTGTTTCAAGTTAGCTAGTGGTTGATTTGGAACAAGATGGTTCGAGATGATTCAAAAGCTAGGTGGAAAAGCTCTTGAATGTGGAAGCTGCCTGTAGCATATGAAGCGGATGTGGAAGCTCATATGGATGGATTCGAGGATGTGGGATCTTGCCATGATACGAGAAGGCAAAGCATGATTGAGATGGGACTTTGCTATGATGCGATAAAGCAAGGTGTGATGTTGAAATGGGACGGGTCATGATGACGTTCCAAGAAGAGAGACTTTGCTATGATGTGATGAGGCAAGACATATGTTGTGATGGGACGGGTCACGATGACGTCCCAAGCACGGGCTGCGACGACGTGCAAAGTTATGTTGATTACTCGGTGATGCGATCCGAGTTGGTGATAATGGTTAGCTTGAGAGGCGCTTGAGCTAGTATGGAAATAGTCGTCGAGGAGGATGACTAGGAGGCTGAGATCTTATCGTTGTTGAAGGTTCTAGCATGCTCAAAGCAAGGGTACGTTGGAACGGGCTGCGACGACGTTCCAGGCACGGGCTGCGACGACGTGCTAGTACTCTGGGTAGTTGCGAAAATTCCTAGGCACGGGCTGCGACGACGTGCGGAGTTATGGCTAGAACCGGGGTTACCATTAGCCCTTGACAGGTGGTCATTCAACTAACGGTGATATCAAGGCAATGATACAGTGATAGCCAGAGTCATGGATGTTTGGTTGTACTATCATTCGGTCTCAAGTGCGGTGTTTTCTGGGTGCTTATCTGATCTTGGTTTAGGCCTTGGGGGTTTGTATTTGGAAAACATCGTCCTTGACTCGAGTGATTATTGCTTTATTTTAATTACCTGCTATGCTATGATTGCTTCTCCTTAGTGTGTGTCTGGGGGCTATCACTGTGAGAAGAGGTGGAGTGGGATGGTTTAGTTCCTATTCCTTTTATTCCTTATGCTCTTTTGGTATGTTTGATAGTTAATTTACTGCTCACTAAGACTTTGTCTGACTCAAGGTTTTATGTCTCCTCTTATTACCTTGGGCTGTTCATCCATGTTGGGATGGGCAGACTAGGTAGCAGGTGACAGGTGCTGTGCTAGGAGTTCTACGATGAAGATGACGAAGACGAGCAGGAGGCTTTGCATATTAGTTTTCTTACTATATGTACTGGGTATCCGCTGCAGTATTTGGTTGAGTGATTTGTAGTGAGGCTTTCATGTATGGATTTGAGTAGATGATTGTATAAAACTACTGTGATGCTTATATGATGATGTTCTGTTCTATGGAGCTTCACTATATTATATTTCTCTATTGTATTTTATCCATGCGCTGTGAGTTGTACGATAGAGATTCTTTTGTTTTGTTTTACCCTGACTATCGTCCATGGCGGCCTGGCACGCCTTTCAGCGCATTATTTCCTTGTTTTGGTACGGGAGTCATGGGCGGTCGTCACATCTTTGGCCCTAAACCTAACTCTAACCTTATAAATAAGATATGATGCAAATGAAATCCAACCTCCATTCAAATCTTCTTCTTTTCTTTCTTTTTCTTTTTTTTCTCTTTCTTCAAATCTCCTTATTATCTCTCATTTTAATTTTTCCTTCCTCTTCAAATATTATTCTTCTTCTTTAAATTTTCTTCTATTTCAAACTTTCTTCTTTCTTTTCAAATATAGATCTTCTCTTCCATTTTCAGTTCTTATTTTAATCCTTTTCTTTTCCAATCTTTTTTTTCAAATCTTATTTTTTTCAAACCTTTTAAAAATACATATATACATATATATGTTAATATAATAAGGAGGGAAATTAAAGTAAATCAAAATAAAAGAAAAATTACGGAACAAAGCTAGAAATCAAGAAGAAGACTAAGGAAACATAGAACGAAACTATTGATTAGAAGTCTATTATTTTCAGATTCGTATAAAGATGAGTGTTTTAACCCACTAACAACTTCTAAAATTTCTTATGCGTGTTAAATTAATTTCTGATGTGATTAGAAATTTATTTATGGCTATTTGGTATATTTTTATCATCATTCCAGTTAAATTGAATTTATTGAATTAAATTTGTTATTAATTTATTATTGCATATAAACTGCCAGTCAAATTTATTTATTTTTGAATATAAACTGCCAGTAATTACCTGTTATTTATTATCTGTTCTATATTGATGTTATTTTTTGAATTGGATGATGATTGTGATAAATGATTGATGATTCATATTGGGTGAATGGATGTCGTATTTTATATTGCTATAAACTGCAAGTTGTTATGCATTTTTATTTCATTCGGGATTGCAGTTTGAAATGATATATAACCGTATTTTTATTTTAAATTACTGATTGAAAGGATAAATATCCGTACCATTTGACCATAGGATAGAAAATTTTATACAGACACGTCGGTCTATATATATAAATATTTTGAAAGTGATTTCTATGGTTTTGGATAGAATTACACGGTTTAAAAAATATTAATTCTTTTTGATATTATATAAAAATATTTTATATATAGTTAAATTCATGTATTTAAGCTATGTATAAATTTGTTTAATAACAATAAGTTTAATAATGGAGTTTGATTTTTTTTTTTTTGAAAACCCAATAGAACCCGATGGACCGGTAAACTCCTAAGGAGGGTATAGTAAAGCCGTCCGCTGATCCATAAGTTTATTAATGAAGTTTAATATTGGAGTTTGATTTTATTAAAATAAAATATGGTTAAGTATTTAAATCATACTTTAATATAGAGGTTATAATGATTTAAATAAATTAAGATTGGAAGGTAAATTGGCAATTTATTGAAATTGAGCTTATTTAAGAATTAAACTCCATAAGTTTATGTAAAATTTATTAAACTTGAAATTTTAAAAGGTATGACTTTTATTACTGGATTTTTGTTCAAGTTGAATTAAAAGAATATTTCAAGTATAAATAAATTGAAGGAATTATTTAGTTATTTGTAATTTGAGTTCTATTTAAATGATAATGGATTTATTATGCAAATATTTCAAAATTAAATAATAAAAATGGAATTGTTGAAGCATAATTACCAACCTTAGTTTTGAAATGGTTTAATACTTAAGTTTGAAATATATTGAAATTGAACGTATGAATTGAGATTTAATTTAAAGTGAATAAAATTGTGAAGTCGAGGAAATTATTTTACTTTACAAAGTAATTTTAAATTCAAACTATTTTATTTTATATATGGTTTGAATATCCAAACCATTTAAGTTTTGGAAGTTACGATTTAAAAGCTATGAAAGTCGAAGTATTATGTTTTGAAAGGATATTTCAAGCGTTTGGTTTCGAAATATTAAAAATTTGAAAGTGTTATGATTTTGGAAAGGATATATTCGAAATAAAAATGATATTATATTCTTTTGGGTTTCATAAAAATGATATCATATTTATTTTGTTTTTGAAAGGGGAATGATATTATATTTATATGGTTTTGAAATGGATTGTATATTTTGGTTTGAAGTACAATTATTTTGAAATGACTGCGTGTAACGACCCGTTAAATTACTAATATTTAATAAATTAAATTAATATAATTTCTAATTTGTTTAAGAATAAATGTAGAAATTTGGTATAGTAGTTGTAACCTAGTGTAACAATAAAATTTTATGACAATAGATTTGGATAATGTAATTTGTCACTTTTTGTTAAAAGTAAATTTTAAGAAATCAATAAATGTTGAATTGAGAATATTAATAAAAATATTAACTAAAATGAGATTCATTAATATAAAATCAGTAGTGAAGATGTCACCTTTGGTTGTAATAAAGGTGAATGCTATTAGTGGATGTCAACACTTAATAAAATTTATTTAGAAATAAAAAGACCGTTATTAACTAGTAAATTAATAAATGGATTCTAACAATAGGTAGTAATTAATGCGTGTATATTGGGCATTTGCGGATTACCAATTTTTCTACCTATTCATATAATTTATTTATGTAAATCTAAACCTATGGCAACATTTTGTTAATAAATGTTGGAAGTGAATTTGAATATATCAAAGGATAACAAGTGTTTAGGTTAACCATTTATTTTATTTAGTTAAGAAGGGAAATAGATTGAAATAAAGCTAATTTATTTTTTTTGGTTGTTAATGGGTATAGTTAAATAAGGAGAAGTTATAGGAAATAAAACGCGCACTAATGAGATGTAATATAATTCCAAAGTTATTTATGCCCACAAATAGGTTAATTACTGTATAGAAAGAGTCTAAATCAATAAATGAATTTATTAAGATTACATTTATAATTTTATAACCTTTATGCTGATTTAAGTTCAATTAATTTATTTGATTAAATAGTGCAGTAGCGTAGTTTTGTGCGGTAGTTGAAATAGCTAATTCTTTTAGGTGAAGTTAAGGCTAATTCTATGTATATATTTGACCTATTGTTGATATAGATTCTAGGATGCATGATCTATTAATTAAATGGAGTATTAGATTCAATAATTGCATTTATCGCATAAATAAAGAGAATATAACGGTTAAATTTGGCGTAATTGAAATTAAAAAGGAATGGGGGAATAATAATTTGAAATCATTGCAATAGATATTAATTTAAGGTTACCTTAAATAAATTAAGGTAATAAATGGAGGATAGTGTAAATATCTTTATAATACGATGATTTGTGTAGTTAGGGTAGTTTTGATTTGTCACTTAAGATGGAGGATTTTTATAAAATGTAATAAATGCAGTTTAAATTAAGGCATTGACGTTTGGGTATTTAAGAAGTGATAAACTAAAATTTATTTATTTATTTGAAAATTTGAAATCCAATTTGTGGATTTATTGCAAATAAGTGAAATTTGTGTTTAACCATTACATCGATAGGAATAAATTAAATTTAAGGTTATATTAATAAAATTTGGACTAGAGAAATGATATGAATCGGTTTTAGAAGCCTTAAATATAAAATGGGAAGTAGACGAGATTTCACGTTACAACCATTTTAAAAATCCTGATGTATGTAGAAATATTTATGAAATATAACGTAAACCAATGTTGAATCAAAAGAATAGAGTCAACACTTATTTATTCATTTAATGTGATATAACTACGAGTATGATTTATTGCAAATTACATGGAAATCTAATATATAGGACATTACCTAAAAAGGAAGAGTAGATAAAATTTATGATAAACATATTTGTATATGAAGGTTATTGATTTAAGGAGAAATTGGGCAAGTTTTATGTATTTGGGTTAAGTGCAACCTTTAATAGATAAATTTAGTGCAATTAAAAGAAATTGACATTTAATATTTCGATAACTTAAAATTTGATGGGATAAGAACATTTGGGTAATGAAGGGATGACAAATATTAGCTGTGATTCTAGAAGGAATTAAATAGATAATGGGAAGATTAAAATCAGGTTCTAAGCAATAATTATTAAATAACAGAAGTTTAGGAGTAAAGTGAGATAATTGAAAATTTTAATCATTCGTATAAGTCATTTGTTTATTAATATGAGTTAGCTAATAAATTTAACTTGGGCAATACCTATATATTGGAAACACATTTGTAAAGTGTAATTAATTGAATTTGGTGAATTGGGAATGAATCCAAGGTTATAGGAATTGATGTAATACTACGCAAATAAAAGGTAACTGCATAAAATCAATGTTTCGTAATAAATTGTAATTGACAATTAAGTAGGAATGGGTTTGAATTTGACAAAAAGGAAAATTTATTATTTGCTTACCCATCTATTCAATCTATTAAATTTGATCAGATCCATTTGCAATTAAACGAATTTATTTACAAGTTAGTATGTATTTAGCTGATAACTATAAACCAATTAGCGCAATTGGGTATATATATTACCAGTTAAGTTATATAAGATAATGGTTGACTTAATTAAGGGAGTTTATGTAATAATTTCATTTATTTTGTAAGTGGAAATAAAACGTTAATGATAACAAGTACTCAAAATTTACCCATCTATTCAATCTATTAAATTTGATCAGATCCATTTGCAATTAAACGAATTTATTTACAAGTTAGTATGTATTTAGCTGATAACTATAAACCAATTAGGGCAATTGGGTATATATATTACCAGTTAAGTTATATAAGATAATGGTTGACTTAATTAAGGGAGTTTATGTAATAATTTCATTTATTTTGTAAGTGGAAATAAAACGTTAATGATAACAAGTATTCAAAATTTACCATCTATTTAGTATATTAAGTATAATTGATAATCAACTGCAGCAAGTAATAAATAATAAATACGTAACGTTAAATGAAGTAATATTTGAAATTTAATATTTAGAAACTATGTAAATATAAGTGCAGATGAAATTGGGGGTATTTACATATTGAAATATGAATCCAATGATAAATCAATTCACGTTTCAAAATTTAATGCTACTTTATTACATATATGTTTATGCCTAAATTTAAACTTATGTTTAGATCCAATCCGATCCATCTATTATTTTTCAGCCTTGTCTATATATAACCTGTTATAAACCCTAGCCCCATTTTATTTTCCCTTTCGCTGTACGTTCATTTCTTCATCTCCTTCTCCTCCTCAAATGAATGCAACCTAGATCTACCCCAATCCAAATTTCAGTGAAAATGCAAACACTTCAGAAAAATTCCACAAAAATATATGTTAATGTTCTCGAGGCACGTAATCTACTGGTGCAATTCGTTTTCTGTTTTGAACATTCGTTTGACCAGAATTAATTCAAACAGTCCGTGACCATTCATCATCGTCGTCGCAAACTTCGCCGGATCGTCAAACCTTTTCTGGGTTTTGTAGAGTGGACGATGGGGATCGCATCTATATGGTTTTTGTGTCAATTCAACGGTTAGATCGTCATAGATCTTCGATTAGGGTTTCTGGAAGGGGGCCGCGTGCGTTTCTGGGAATAGAAGGAGTGACGTGGCACATATATTTGTAAGTGATGAATGTGTGTCGTTTTATTTATTTTCAATTTTGAATTCAATCATCATTTTTCGACGTAACTTTCTCATACGACCTCGGATTCAAACGAATTTTTTTTTGTTAGGTTCGTATTTAAATTCCAGACCCAATGACGCTGGTTTGGACAAATTCTGAGACCGTCAAAATTTTGAGTTTAAATTGAATTTAAATTCGATTTAAATTCAAAAGGTGAGTGTTTTAACCCACTCACAACTACTAGAAGCTTTTATGTTTGTTTAAATTAATTTTAGAAATGAACAGAAATTTATTTTTGAGTATTTGACATGTTTATTTTATTCATATTTGTTGAATTGCATTTATTAAATTTAACTGTTAATTTAATTTATTTATTGAGTATTAATTGATAGTTAGAATTTATCTGTTGCCTATAAACTGCTAGTTAACAGTTATATAGATTATTACTGAATATAGACTGTTAGATTAATAGTTGTTAAATTTAATCTGAATAAAATTGCCAGTTATTACCTGTTATATATTATCAAATATAAATTGTTATTGATTGATATTGCTTGATGATTGTGATTGGATGATGGGTGATGTTGATGGATGTTTATTGTATATCATTAAATTGTAAATTATCATGCATATTTCATTTCATTCGGGATTGTGGTTTGAAATGATATATAACCGCAAAATTTTATATCTTTTAAATTGCGGATTGAAATGATAAATATCCGTATCACTTGACCATAGGATAGAAAATTATATACAGGCACCGCGGTATATATATAACTATTTAAATGTGATTTCTATGGTTTGGATGGAATACGGTTTATAATAATCTTAAATTTTATATTGTATAAATATTTTTCTTCCATATATATATACATATGAAGTTGAAAATTTTGAAATTAAAAGGTGTATAAAAATCTTTATTAAAAATGGAAGAAAATTAAGAAAATGGAGTTTAATAATTTATATCATATGTTTAAATGTTAAGTTTGGAAATTTTAAGATATGATATTTATAATTGGATTTTTCCTAAAATAAATTGAAATGAATATTCTAGTATAATTTGAATTGGAAAATATATATATATTTTATTACTAGAAATTGAAGTCTTATTATTTATGGATTTTATATGAATATTCAAGACTAATTAATTGAACAATTGATTTGTTGAAAGAATAAAATCCAACTTTAGTTTGAAATATTGATACTCAAAATGGATATACGTATATATAAATAAGTTGAAGTGGTTTTGGAACTTGAGAGAGATAATATAAATTTTGGTTTAGACTTTAATAAAGAAATGTATTTGTAAAGCCATGAGAACTATTTTCTTTACAAAGTAACATTTAAGTTAAACCATTTAATTCATATACCGTTGAATGTCCAAACCATTCAAGTTTTAGAAGTTATGGTTTTAAATTATGATTTTCAAAATATTATGCTTTGAAAATATTTGATTTTCAGACGTTATGAAGTTAAAGCATTTTGATTTTGGAAAAGAATTATATTTGGGATAAGTGATAAAATATGGTTTTGGGTTTTGAAATGATATCGTATTCATGGTTATGAAATGGAATGTTTATTCTGATTTTTAAAGTATAACCTATTTTTAAATGACCGCGGTGTTATAATAACGATGGGTTGGCAAAGAGACGGGGATCGGATATGGACATACTCTCTGTCGATACCGAAAACCACTTTGACTAACCGTGTACGCGGTGGAGATTCCAGAATGAAGTAGGTGGTGGCGACGTTTCCTGTAAGGTAAATACGTGGACCCGACTCCCGTGAGTTGGCATAAGGTGGCTAAAACAGGAGCGATTCTCAGGCCAATGAGGTCATTCCTCTGATCGGACCCTCCTCTTCGATATTATACTTTGATTTTGGATTGATTCAGTGGCCACTTCTATATTTTGATTTTGGGGAGTTAGTCCGAGGTGGGCGGTAACTGCGGCTACGCATTTCCACCAGCCTGGATAGCAATTGGTATATCTACCCTGGCATTGCCTAGTTGTGCCGTGTCACCTACCATACCGAGCCTTTACTACGAGTTTCTATTTGTGTCGTACCTATGGAGTATCCTCTGGTAGCCTCCCGATCAGGAGGTATTACGGTACTGTATAGACTATTGGCATTTTACGTGTTAAGGTGGAAAATGTAAAGCCTTAACGCTATTTAAAAGTAAGTTTATTTTACAATTAGACACTATTATAATAGCGCAATATACTACATAGTAAATAGTTTAACGGATCCTTAGGAGATGTAAATCCCGAGCATCTCTTGAGTTACTGTACTCATATTTATTTCTGTTAATTTAACTCACATAAGATCTTTTAGTTCGGACTCGAGTGTTTTTGTCTTTTCAAATTCGCTCGGGTCAGTCCGAGCGTTTCAGGATCGAAGATTTTATCTTTGGAGGACGAAGACGAAGAATCCATATTATTATTATCTATAGTATTGCACCACACTCATACTGTTCCGCTGCATTGATTGTATTGGTAGGTATAACTCTGATATTTATTGTATAAAGCAAATCAAGTGTTTGTAAACTGTTTTGAACTGTATATTTATTATTATATTTTATCCTTCCGCTGTGAGATTCTATTTCGTTTTTATTTCTTCTCTGTTTTTCTTATTTACCCCATAACAATCCGCCCTTGCGTATGCTTTGAATTGGCACGTGTGTCGGTTTAAAGTGTGCAAAAAGGCGGGATGTTACAGTTGGTATCAGAGCTTTGATTTAGCGATAAACCTTGGCTTTGTGGGGTTTGACTCTTTATTAATAGGGTAGTAATACCCTATGGGAGTCGCTGAGAGTATATATATGAGAGAGCGTATTTGTTAGTTTTATAAAAAGATTTTGATATTGTGTTAATCTGTTCCACTTTGTATTTATAAATTCTGGTTGATGCATGGGACGCTATGTCATCAATAGGGATTTCTAAACACTTAATAGGACAGACCGACATAATATTTGTTTTTAATATAGGTGAATGAAATAATTTTGCCTATTATATTTTCTATATATAAAAATATTTTTATAAAGATATATATATATATATATTTGGTTGCTATAGATTGGGTGTTAGGTAATAAAAATATTTATAACAATTGAAGCTAGGTTGAAATTATAATAAATCAAATTGGAGATTTTAGAACTTAAGTCCGGGATTTTGAAAATTTGTTTTCAATGGATTTATGGGATATAGGGATTTGGTTTATAAATATTTTCTTATATAAATATTTAGTATAATTCGAAAGAATTGGTTAAAGAGGATTTTGAAGAAAATAAGTTTGTACTTTCCTCTCTGTCGCTGGAAAATAATTTCGGTGATGACGGCCGCATCATCGACTTTCATTTTCGAGTTTCGAAGGGAAAGGCCACTGTAATAAATTCTACTGCAGATTTGTTTTGAAATTATTTAAAATTTTAATTGTTTAAAGGTAATTAGAGATATAAAAGTTGTAAGAAATTAATTATCTATTATTTTAAAGAAATTTTGGAATTTGACCCGGTATTAATTCTTGAATTTCCATTAATTAGTTGTAAAAAATTTAGGTTAGTGAAATAAAAGAAGTAATCAATGAATTAAAAGAGTTGAGATTAAACTTGCATAAGTTCTTTTGCTTTTTCTTTAACATAAATAACTTACCAAGTATAAAAAGTTGAAATGTAAATTAAGAGTGGAATAGAATATTATGCAAGTAGAATTTTTGGAAATAATGAAGTATTCAATAAATTACTGTTATAAATAAGAATTTAATGGTATTAACTTAAGTGATGATTGGAATTTTACTAAAATTAAAGGTTGTATTATTAATAGGTGATTTTAACCGTAAGAAAGTAAAAATGAAATTCCTTAATTTATAAAGTTTGATTGTAGGGTTATTAACTTAAGTACGCCTTAATTTCCCCTATTCTAATATAATAGAAAGTAGGAAAAATATAAATGACTGCAATCCATAGTTAATGAATGAGTAAAATCTTTCACTTATAGGAATGCAAGTTATAAGGTTAATAAATTAAGTGTAAGTAGAGGGTTACTGTAATTAAATATAATGGAAACTTCAACATTAAATAAATGAAGGAGATTAAAGGTAAGTTGAAATTGTAATTTATAAAACAAATATATATTAATTAAAGGAATGGAGAAGAAACTTGTAAATTTTCACTTACATTCTTAAAACATACATAACTTACCATATAATAAAAAGTTGCAAATGTTAGTAGGAAAATGTAAGGGGAAATCTTACTAGTGAAGAGTAAGGTAATAAAGGTATTCTATTAATTTGCTATTATTAATGAGAATTAATTGTGTAGACTTAAGTTAAATTGGAAATTTTACTATAAGTAAAGGTAAGTAGTATAAATAGATGATAGAAACTTTAGTAAATAAATTGGAATACAAATATAATGAATTTTGTGATAAATGGAAAATGAAAATTTGTAAGAAATAAAGAAATCACTTCATAAATGAAAGAAAGAAAATCAAACCATTGAAGCATGAGATAAATGTATAATAAATAAATGTGGGTGTTGGTTTGAATTGTGTTGTTTGATTTATGTTGTTGGGTAAGAAATTTGAAGTGGTTAAACGAATAAGTATCTATCTTTGTTCCATCTAAGACTGTTGAGTAAAGGATGCACTTGATAGTTAATTTCATTTCATACAAATTTCAAGTTTGAACCCAAACAACTATTTGTTTGATGGATTAAATGGTTGCTTTGTTTGTGTATGTATGTTGTTTGTAAGGTTGATGGTTGTTGAATTGTTTGGTTGATTAATGATTGAATCCACTTGAATAGTTCACTTTAAAATAAATATTTAACCTTTTAGATTATATAAGTGAATACAGGTGATGGAAGCAACTGCTACTGCTTTTGGTTCCACAATAATTAGCGTAATTGCCCGACAAATAGGTACGTTTCCGGATTACGTTTTAGCGCCATTTTATATAGTTTCCCGGGTTGGGATATAATATTTTGATAATATATGTAATATATTTGTATATTTGGATATTATATTTTCTCCCGAGCCTCACCGTACAAAGGAGACTCTGTCAAAATTTTTCGTAAATTTTGGACTTAGAATTTTGTGAAAATATTTTCCCAACTTTAATAATTAAGTATAAAATAATATAATGATTATAAATAGGTATATTTTATTTAAGAAAATAAAATTAGTAAATTATTGTTATAAGTTAATATTTGGAATAAGATGTACTGTTTTATTCTTCCTTCTCCCTTCTTTTTCCTTTTCGGGGACGAAAAGTTTTGAGTGGGGGAGATTGTAACAACCCGTTAAATTACTAATATTTAATAAATTAAATTAATATAATTTCTAATTTGTTTAAGAATAAATGTAGAAATTTGGTATAGTAGTTGTAACCTAGTGTAACAATAAAATTTTATGACAATAGATTTGGATAATGTAATTTGTCACTTTTTGTTAAAAGTAAATTTTAAGAAATCAATAAATGTTGAATTGAGAATATTAATAAAAATATTAACTAAAATGAGATTCATTAATATAAAATCAGTAGTGAAGATGTCACCTTTGGTTGTAATAAAGGTGAATGCTATTAGTGGATGTCAACACTTAATAAAATTTATTTAGAAATAAAAAGACCGTTATTAACTAGTAAATTAATAAATGGATTCTAACAATAGGTAGTAATTAATGCGTGTATATTGGGCATTTGCGGATTACCAATTTTTCTACCTATTCATATAATTTATTTATGTAAATCTAAACCTATGGCAACATTTTGTTAATAAATGTTGGAAGTGAATTTGAATATATCAAAGGATAACAAGTGTTTAGGTTAACCATTTATTTTATTTAGTTAAGAAGGGAAATAGATTGAAATAAAGCTAATTTATTTTTTTTGGTTGTTAATGGGTATAGTTAAATAAGGAGAAGTTATAGGAAATAAAACGCGCACTAATGAGATGTAATATAATTCCAAAGTTATTTATACCCACAAATAGGTTAATTACTGTATAGAAAGAGTCTAAATCAATAAATGAATTTATTAAGATTACATTTATAATTTTATAACCTTTATGCTGATTTAAGTTCAATTAATTTATTTGATTAAATAGTGCAGTAGCGTAGTTTTGTGCGGTAGTTGAAATAGCTAATTCTTTTAGGTGAAGTTAAGGCTAATTCTATGTATATATTTGACCTATTGTTGATATAGATTCTAGGAAGCATGATCTATTAATTAAATGGAGTATTAGATTCAATAATTGCATTTATCGCATAAATAAAGAGAATATAACGGTTAAATTTGGCGTTATTGAAATTAAAAAGGAATGGGGGAATAATAATTTGAAATCATTGCAATAGATATTAATTTAAGGTTACCTTAAATAAATTAAGGTAATAAATGGAGGATAGTGTAAATATCTTTATAATACGATGATTTGTGTAGTTAGGGTAGTTTTGATTTGTCACTTAAGATGGAGGATTTTTATAAAATGTAATAAATGCAGTTTAAATTAAGGCATTGACGTTTGGGTATTTAAGAAGTGATAAACTAAAATTTATTTATTTATTTGAAAATTTGAAATCCAATTTGTGGATTTATTGCAAATAAGTGAAATTTGTGTTTAACCATTACATCGATAGGAATAAATTAAATTTAAGGTTATATTAATAAAATTTGGACTAGAGAAATGATATGAATCGGTTTTAGAAGCCTTAAATATAAAATGGGAAGTAGACGAGATTTCACGTTACAACCATTTTTAAAAATCCTGATGTATGTAGAAATATTTATGAAATATAACGTAAACCAATGTTGAATCAAAAGAATAGAGTCAACACTTATTTATTCATTTAATATGATATAACTACGAGTATGATTTATTGCAAATTACATGGAAATCTAATATATAGGACATTACCTAAAAAGGAAGAGTAGATAAAATTTATGATAAACATATTTGTATATGAAGGTTATTGATTTAAGGAGAAATTGGGCAAGTTTTATGTATTTGGGTTAAGTGCAACCTTTAATAGATAAATTTAGTGCAATTAAAAGAAATTGACATTTAATATTTCGATAACTTAAAATTTGATGGGATAAGAACATTTGGGTAATGAAGGGATGACAAATATTAGCTGTGATTCTAGAAGGAATTAAATAGATAATGGGAAGATTAAAATCAGGTTCTAAGCAATAATTATTAAATAACAGAAGTTTAGGAGTAAAGTGAGATAATTGAAAATTTTAATCATTCGTATAAGTCATTTGTTTATTAATATGAGTTAGCTAATAAATTTAACTTGGGCAATACCTATATATTGGAAACACATTTGTAAAGTGTAATTAATTGAATTTGGTGAATTGGGAATGAATCCAAGGTTATAGGAATTGATGTAATACTACGCAAATAAAAGGTAACTGCATAAAATCAATGTTTCGTAATAAATTGTAATTGACAATTAAGTAGGAATGGGTTTGAATTTGACAAAAAGGAAAATTTATTATTTGCTTACCCATCTATTCAATCTATTAAATTTGATCAGATCCATTTGCAATTAAACGAATTTATTTACAAGTTAGTATGTATTTAGCTGATAACTATAAACCAATTAGGGCAATTGGGTATATATATTACCAGTTAAGTTATATAAGATAATGGTTGACTTAATTAAGGGAGTTTATGTAATAATTTCATTTATTTTGTAAGTGGAAATAAAACGTTAATGATAACAAGTATTCAAAATTTACCCATCTATTCAATCTATTAAATTTGATCAGATCCATTTGCAATTAAACGAATTTATTTACAAGTTAGTATGTATTTAGCTGATAACTATAAACCAATTAGGGCAATTGGGTATATATATTACCAGTTAAGTTATATAAGATAATGGTTGACTCAATTAAGGGAGTTTATGTAATAATTTCATTTATTTTGTAAGTGGAAATAAAACGTTAATGATAACAAGTATTCAAAATTTACCATCTATTTAGTATATTAAGTATAATTGATAATCAACTGCAGCAAGTAATAAATAATAAATACGTAACGTTAAATGAAGTAATATTTGAAATTTAATATTTAGAAACTATGTAAATATAAGTGCAGATGAAATTGGGGATATTTACATATTGAAATATGAATCCAATGATAAATCAATTCACGTTTCAAAATTTAATGCTACTTTATTACATATATGTTTATGCCTAAATTTAAACTTATGTTTAGATCCAATCCGATCCATCTATTATTTTTCAGTCTTGTCTATATATAACCTGTTATAAACCCTAGCCCCATTTTATTTTCCCTTTCGCTGTACGTTCATTTCTTCATCTCCTTCTCCTCCTCAAATGAATGCAACCTAGATCTAACCCAATCCAAATTTCAGTGAAAATGCAAACACTTCAGAAAAATTCCACAAAAATATATGTTAATGTTCTCGAGGCACGTAATCTTCTGGTGCAATTCGTTTTCTGTTTTGAACATTCGTTTGACCAGAATTAATTCAAACAGTCCGTGACCATTCATCATCGTCGTCGCAAACTTCGTCGGATCGTCAAACCATTTCTGCGTTTTGTAGAGTGGACGATGGGGATCGCATCTATATGGTTTTTGTGTCGATTCAACGGTTAGATCGTCGTAGATCTTCGATTAGGGTTTCTGGAAGGGGGCCGCGTGCGTTTCTGGGAATAGAAGGAGTGACGTGGCACATATATTTGTAAGTGATGAATGTGTGTCGTTTTATTTATTTTCAATTTTGAATTCAATCATCATTTTTCGACGTAACTTTCTCATACGACCTCGGATTCAAACGAATTTTTTTTTGTTAGGTTCGTATTTAAATTCCAGACCCAATGACGCTGGTTTGGACAAATTCTGAGACCGTCAAAATTTTGAATTTAAATTGAATTTAAATTCGATTTAAATTCAAAAGGTGAGTGTTTTAACCCACTCACAACTACTAGAAGCTTTTATGTTTGTTTAAATTAATTTTAGAAATGAATAGAAATTTATTTATGAGTATTTGACATGTTTATTTTATTCATATTTGTTGAATTGCATTTATTAAATTTAACTGTTAATTTAATTTATTTATTGAGTATTAATTGATAGTTAGAATTTATTTGTTGCCTATAAACTGCTAGTTAACAGTTATATAGATTATTACTGAATATAAACTGTTAGATTAATAGTTGTTAAATTTAATCTGAATAAAATTGCCAGTTATTACCTGTTATCTATTATCAAATATAAATTATTATTGATTGATATTGCTTGATGATTGTGATTGGATGATGGGTGATGTTGATGGATGTTTATTGTATATCATTAAATTGTAAATTATCATGCATATTTCATTTCATTCGGGATTGTGGTTTGAAATGATATATAACCGCAAAATTTTATATCTTTTAAATTGCGGATTGAAATGATAAATATCCGTATCACTTGACCATAGGATAGAAAATTATATACAGGCACCACGGTATATATATATAACTATTTAAATGTGATTTCTATGGTTTGGATGGAGTACGGTTTATAATAATCTTAAATTTTATATTGTATAAATATTTTTCTTCCATATATATATACATATGAAGTTGAAAATTTTGCAATTAAAAGGTGTATAAAAATCTTTATTAAAAATGGAAGAAAATTAAGAAAATGGAGTTTAATAATTTATATCATATGTTTAAATGTTAAGTTTGGAAATTTTAAGATATGATATTTATAATTGGATTTTTCCTAAAATAAATTGAAATGAATATTCTAGTATAATTTGAATTGGAAAAAAAATATATATATTTTATTACTAGAAATTGAAGTCTTATTATTTATGGATTTTATATGAATATTCAAGACTAATTAATAGAACAATTGATTTGTTGAAAGAATAAAATCCAACTTTAGTTTGAAATATTGATACTCAAAATGGATATACGTATATATAAATAAGTTGAAGTGGTTTTGGAACTTGAGAGAGATAATATAAATTTTGGTTTAGACTTTAATAAAGAAATGTATTTGTAAAGCCATGAGAACTATTTTCTTTACAAAGTAACATTTAAGTTAAACCATTTAATTCATATACCGTTGAATGTCCAAACCATTCAAGTTTTAGAAGTTATGGTTTTAAATTATGATTTTCAAAATATTATGCTTTGAAAATATTTGATTTTCAGACGTTATGAAGTTAAAGCATTATGATTTTGGAAAAGAATTATATTTGGGATAAGTGATAAAATATGGTTTTGGGTTTTGAAATGATATCGTATTCATGGTTATGAAATGGAATGTTTATTCTGATTTTTAAAGTATAACCTATTTTTAAATGACCGCGGTGTTATAATAACGATGGGTTGGCAAAGAGACGGGGATCGGATATGGACATACTCTCTGTCGATACCGAAAACCACTTTGACTAACCGTGTACGCGGTGGAGATTCCAGAATGAAGTAGGTGGTGGCGACGTTTCCTGTAAGGTAAATACGTGGACCCGACTCCCGTGAGTTGGCATAAGGTGGCTAAAACAGGAGCGATTCTCAGGCCAATGAGGTCATTCCTCTGATCGGACCCTCCTCTTCGATATTATACTTTGATTTTGGATTGATTCAGTGGCCACTTCTATATTTTGATTTTGGGGAGTTAGTCCGAGGTGGGCGGTAACTGCGGCTACGCATTTCCACCAGCCTGGATAGCAATTGGTATATCTACCCTGGCATTGCCTAGTTGTGCCGTGTCACCTACCATACCGAGCCTTTACTACGAGTTTCTATTTGTGTCGTACCTATGGAGTATCCTCTGGTAGCCTCCCGATCAGGAGGTATTACGGTACTGTATAGACTATTGGCATTTTACGTGTTAAGGTGGAAAATGTAAAGCCTTAACGCTATTTAAAAGTAAGTTTATTTTACAATTAGACACTATTATAATAGCGCAATATACTACATAGTAAATAGTTTAACGGATCCTTAGGAGATGTAAATCCCGAGCATCTCTTGAGTTACTGTACTCATATTTATTTCTGTTAATTTAACTCACATAAGATCTTTTAGTTCGGACTCGAGTGTTTTTGTCTTTTCAAATTCGCTCGGGTCAGTCCGAGCGTTTCAGGATCGAAGATTTTATCTTTGGAGGACGAAGACGAAGAATCCATATTATTATTATCTATAGTATTGCACCACACTCATACTGTTCCGCTGCATTGATTGTATTGGTAGGTATAACTCTGATATTTATTGTATAAAGCAAATCAAGTGTTTGTAAACTGTTTTGAACTGTATATTTATTATTATATTTTATCCTTCCGCTGTGAGATTCTATTTCGTTTTTATTTCTTCTCTGTTTTTCTTATTTACCCCATAACAATCCGCCCTTGCGTATGCTTTGAATTGGCACGTGTGTCGGTTTAAAGTGTGCAAAAAGGCGGGATGTTACAGTTGGTATCAGAGCTTTGATTTAGCGATAAACCTTGGCTTTGTGGGGTTTGACTCTTTATTAATAGGGTAGTAATACCCTATGGGAGTCGCTGAGAGTATATATATGAGAGAGCGTATTTGTTAGTTTTATAAAAAGATTTTGATATTGTGTTAATCTGTTCCACTTTGTATTTATAAATTCTGGTTGATGCATGGGACGCTATGTCATCAATAGGGATTTCTAAACACTTAATAGGACAGACCGACATAATATTTGTTTTTAATATAGGTGAATGAAATAATTTTGCCTATTATATTTTCTATATATAAAAATATTTTTATAAAGATATATATATATATATATTTGGTTGCTATAGATTGGGTGTTAGGTAATAAAAATATTTATAACAATTGAAGCTAGGTTGAAATTATAATAAATCAAATTGGAGATTTTAGAACTTAAGTCCGGGATTTTGAAAATTTGTTTTCAATGGATTTATGGGATATAGGGATTTGGTTTATAAATATTTTCTTATATAAATATTTAGTATAATTCGAAAGAATTGGTTAAAGAGGATTTTGAAGAAAATAAGTTTGTACTTTCCTCTCTGTCGCTGGAAAATAATTTCGGTGATGACGGCCGCATCATCGACTTTCATTTTCGAGTTTCGAAGGGAAAGGCCACTGTAATAAATTCTACTGCAGATTTGTTTTGAAATTATTTAAAATTTTAATTGTTTAAAGGTAATTAGAGATATAAAAGTTGTAAGAAATTAATTATCTATTATTTTAAAGAAATTTTGGAATTTGACCCGGTATTAATTCTTGAATTTCCATTAATTAGTTGTAAAAAATTTAGGTTAGTGAAATAAAAGAAGTAATCAATGAATTAAAAGAGTTGAGATTAAACTTGCATAAGTTCTTTTGCTTTTTCTTTAACATAAATAACTTACCAAGTATAAAAAGTTGAAATGTAAATTAAGAGCTGGAAAATAACATGGTTGTAACATTGGTTTACGTTTCAACATAAATAACCATTTTTCTATTCCACTCTTAATTTACATTTCAACTTTTTATACTTGGTAAGTTATTTATGTTAAAGAAAAAGCAAAAGAACTTATGCAAGTTTAATCTCAACTCTTTTAATTCATTGATTACTTCTTTTATTTCACTAACCTAAATTTTTTACAACTAATTAATGGAAATTCAAGAATTAATACCGGGTCAAATTCCAAAATTTCTTTAAAATAATAGATAATTAATTTCTTACAACTTTTATATCTCTAATTACCTTTAAACAATTAAAATTTTAAATAATTTCAAAACAAATCTGCAGTAGAATTTATTACAGTGGCCTTTCCCTTCGAAACTCGAAAATGAAAGTCGATGATGCGGCCGTCATCACCGAAATTATTTTCCAGCGACAGAGAGGAAAGTACAAACTTATTTTCTTCAAAATCCTCTTTAACCAATTCTTTCGAATTATACTAAATATTTATATAAGAAAATATTTATAAACCAAATCCCTATATCCCATAAATCCATTGAAAACAAATTTTCAAAATCCCGGACTTAAGTTCTAAAATCTCCAATTTGATTTATTATAATTTCAACCTAGCTTCAATTGTTATAAATATTTTTATTACCTAACACCCAATCTATAGCAACCAAATATATATATATATATATATCTTTATAAAAATATTTTTATATATAGAAAATATAATAGGCAAAATTATTTCATTCACCTATATTAAAAACAAATATTATGTCGGTCTGTCCTATTAAGTGTTTAGAAATCCCTATTGATGACATAGCGTCCCATGCATCAACCAGAATTTATAAATACAAAGTGGAACAGATTAACACAATATCAAAATCTTTTTATAAAACTAACAAATACGCTCTCTCATATATATACTCTCAGCGACTCCCATAGGGTATTACTACCCTATTAATAAAGAGTCAAACCCCACAAAGCCAAGGTTTATCGCTAAATCAAAGCTCTGATACCAACTGTAACATCCCGCCTTTTTGCACACTTTAAACCGACACACGTGCCAATTCAAAGCATACGCAAGGGCGGATTGTTATGGGGTAAATAAGAAAAACAGAGAAGAAATAAAAACGAAATAGAATCTCACAGCGGAAGGATAAAATATAATAATAAATATACAGTTCAAAACAGTTTACAAACACTTGATTTGCTTTATACAATAAATATCAGAGTTATACCTACCAATACAATCAATGCAGCGGAACAGTATGAGTGTGGTGCAATACTATAGATAATAATAATATGGATTCTTCGTCTTCGTCCTCCAAAGATAAAATCTTCGATCTTGAAACGCTCGGACTGACCCGAGCGAATTTGAAAAGACAAAAACACTCGAGTCCGAACTAAAAGATCTTATGTGAGTTAAATTAACAGAAATAAATATGAGTACAGTAACTCAAGAGATGCTCGGGATTTACATCTCCTAAGGATCCGTTAAACTATTTACTATGTAGTATATTGCGCTATTATAATAGTGTCTAATTGTAAAATAAACTTACTTTTAAATAGCGTTAAGGCTTTACATTTTCCACCTTAACACGTAAAATGCCAATAGTCTATACAGTACCGTAATACCTCCTGATCGGGAGGCTACCAGAGGATACTCCATAGGTACGACACAAATAGAAACTCGTAGTAAAGGCTCGGTATGGTAGGTGACACGGCACAACTAGGCAATGCCAGGGTAGATATACCAATTGCTATCCAGGCTGGTGGAAATGCGTAGCCGCAGTTACCGCCCACCTCGGACTAACTCCCCAAAATCAAAATATAGAAGTGGCCACTGAATCAATCCAAAATCAAAGTATAATATCGAAGAGGAGGGTCCGATCAGAGGAATGACCTCATTGGCCTGAGAATCGCTCCTGTTTTAGCCACCTTATGCCAACTCACGGGAGTCGGGTCCACGTATTTACCTTACAGGAAACGTCGCCACCACCTACTTCATTCTGGAATCTCCACCGCGTACACGGTTAGTCAAAGTGGTTTTCGGTATCGACAGAGAGTATGTCCATATCCGATCCCGGTCTCTTTGCTAACCCATCGTTATTATAACACCGCGGTCATTAAAAATAGGTTATACTTTAAAAATCAGAATAAACATTCCATTTCATAACCATGAATACGATATCATTTCAAAACCCAAAACCATATTTTATCACTTATCCCAAATATAATTCTTTTCCAAAATCATAATGCTTTAACTTCATAACGTCTGAAAGTCAAATATTTCAAAGCATAATATTTTGAAAATCATAATTTAAAACCATAACTTCTAAAAACTTGAATGGTTTGGACATTCAACGGTATATGAATTTAATGGTTTAACTTAAATGTTACTTTGTAAAGAAAATAGTTCTCATGGCTTTACAAATACATTTCTTTATTAAAGTCTAAACCAAAATTTATATTATCTCTCTCAAGTTCCAAAACCACTTCAATTTTATTTATATATACGTATATCCATTTTTAGTATCAATATTTCAAACTAAGTTGGATTTTATGCTTTCAACAAATCAATTGTTCTATTAATTAGTCTTGAATATTCATATAAAATCCATAAATAATAAGACTTCAATTTCTAGTAATAAAATATATATATTTTTCCCAATTCAAATTTACTAGAATATTCATTTCAATTTATTTTGGGAAAAATCCAATTATAAATATCATATCTTAAAATTTCCAAACTTAACATTTAAACATATGATATAAATTATTAAACTCCATTTTCTAAATTTTCTTCCATTTTTAATAAAGATTTTTATACACCTTTTAATTTCAAAATTTTCAACTTCATATGTATATATATATGGAAGAAAAATATTTATACAATATAAAATTTAAGATTATTATAAACCGTATTCCATCCAAACCATAGAAATCACATAAAATAGTTATATATAGACCGCGGTGCCTGTATAAAATTTTCTATCCTATGGTCAAGTGATACGGATATTTATCATTTCAATCCGCAATTTAAAAGATATAAAATTTTGCGGTTGTATATCATTTCAAACCACAATCCCGAATGAAATGAAATATGCATGATAATTTGCAATTTTATGATATTCAATAAACATCCATCAACATCATCCATCATCCAATCACAATCATCAAGCAATATCAATCAATAACAATTTATATTTGATAATAGATAACAGGTAATAACTGGCAATTTTATTCAGATTAAATTTAACAACTATTAATCTAACAGTTTATATTCAGTAATAATCTATATAACTGTTAACTAGCAGTTTATAGGCAAACAAATAAATTCTAACTATTAATTAATACGCAATAAATAAATTAAATTAACAGTTAAACTTAATAAATGCAATTCAACAAATATGAGTGAAATAAACATGCCAAATACTCATAAATAAATTTCTATTCATTTCTAAAATTAATTTAACAAACATAAAAGCTTCTAGTAGTTGTGAGTGGGTTAAAATACTCACCTTTTGAATTTAAATCGAATTTAAATTCGATTTAAACCCAAAAATTTGACCGTCTTAGAATTCATCCAAACCAGCGTCATCAGGTCCGGAATTTAATTACGATCCTGATAAAAAAAATCTCACGTGAATCGGAGATCGTATGCGAGAGTTATGTCGAAATTTGCACTTGAATTTAAATTTTAAAATAGTAAAGAATGGTACACATTTACATACACAACATTCCACGTCAGCACTAATTCCCTCTCTCACGTTCTTCCTCACCACAGAAACGCGCCCCAGGTTCCTGCCGTTCGAACCCAACCGAACACGTCCATAGACCAAGCTTTGACCGTGAATACCCATCACCTCCGACCACCAGACCGCCTCTAACCACCACCACCTCGAAGCTCTTGCCACGCCGCCTGCATCTGTCCCCCTGCGCACGCCCTGGTGGCCTCCGCCGCCTCCACCATAACCCTAGGCCGAACCCAAATTCAATTATCTAGCACGATCTAGCCGTCGAATCACCAGATAAACTGCATAGATGCAGTCCCCTCGGTCCCCTCTACAATACCCAGAAACCGTTTGACGATCTGACGAAGTTTGTTACGGCGCTGATGAATGGCCACGAACTGTTTGAATTTATTCTGGGTAAACGGAGCATCGATTCGAAAAACGAATCGCACCATCAGATTACGTATCTCGAGAACATCGACATATATTTTTGTGGAATTTTTCTGGAGATTTTGAATTTTCATTTTGTTTTTGAACTGAATGGATCTAGGGTTAGCCCCCATTGAAGAAGAAGAGAAGCTTGAAGAAAATACGCGCAGATAAATGAAATTAGGCGGAGGCTAGGGCTGAAATAGCTGGATTTATATAAGGGGTTAGAGGTAGCGTAGATAGACCGTAGAACGAACGCGCGGAACAAACTAAGGCCCAAAAAGCCCGCTATGTCTCCGAAACGAAATTTCGTAAATCTATATATCCAAATAGGTAATTTAAAATATTCTGAACGCGATGGAAAAAGTTTCACGTCCAAATTTGATTGTATGAAGAAGTTATGCTGAAAACAAAATTTCCAAATTGATTTCAAATTGATTTTATTAAAATTGATTTCAAGGCGTTTCACGCCCGTACGATCAAACGACAAGTCCGATTGATACGAAACTTGAAACCCTATAATAATTCACCGATACGGATCCGATGAAACTGGTTTCATCGAAATCCGAGTCCGTGACAAAAATGGCTATTTTTAATATTCATTAAATAAATTAAATAAATTATAAAATCCAATCTTGTATTATTATTCTAAAATTTGTCCCAATTTTATTGCCTATATAAATTAATCAATTTCAAATGATTTAACAAGTTTGGATGTGAATTAAAATTGACAAGATATAAATTTCAGTGTTCATTCCTGCACTTTCTTATATTTAAAATTTAATAAATTATATTCTCAAAAACCCATACTTTAGACTTTTAACCTTTATATCCTCAACTTTCACCTAAAATAAAGACGTTACTAACATTAGTTCAAGATTTCACTCTAATGTTCACAAATTCCGTTTTATATTCAATAACGTAATATTTTACGTTTAATTCCATTTTATTTGTAATAAGTACCATTTGTTGATTTTAATACTCAAATAAATCCATAAATCCTGCTTTCTAAAATTTATATCAATAAGTGGTCCAACCCTATAAATAAAATTTGCATTAGCTTCATCTTATAAAATTAACTACTGTAATTACAAACAAAACTACGCTAACTGCATGGTTTAAGTCAATTTATTGAGATTGAGTCTACACCAATGTTATAAATTTTAATTGCAAATCTCAATAAATTCATTTATTGATTTAGACTTTTTCTATACAGTGATTAAACAATTTGTGGGTATAAATAACCTTTGAATTAATATACATTTCATCTGTGCATTCTTTATTTTAAATAAATTCTCCTTTATTAACTAGACCCATTAATAACCAAAATAAATAAATTTAGATCTATTTCAATTTATTTTCCATTCTTAACTAAATAAAATAAATGGTTAACCTAAACACTTGTTATTCTATTATATTCAAATTCACTTACAACATTTATTAACAAAATGTTGCCATAGGTTTAGATTTACATAAATGAATTAGATGAATAAGTAAAACTTTGTAATTATCACTAATGTCCAAAACTTATGCATTAATTACTACTTTATTATTAGAATTCCATTTATTTCTTTACTAGTTGCTTCAGTCTTCTTAATTTCTATTCACTGCCAAACTTTCTATTATATTATAGTTTCAATATATTAATATTTAGGCACATCAAGTGCTAGTTTTATTATTCTGCTATTTCAATTAAATCAGGTATGCACAAATAAATTTGTACATTAACTTATTCCTACAAGTTTGTTTACATACATTCAATTCCCAAATTTTATAGAAAATATAATTTAATTACTTACTACTTAATCCATCCATTACATATTCAATGCAAACATGCATTTGAAACCTTTTTATTCTAAATAAATTTTATTAAATGTTGACATCCACTAAATAGAATTCACTTTTATTACAACCAAAGGTAACATCTTCACTACTGATTTTATATTAATGAATCCCATTTTAGTAAATATTTTTATAAATATTCTCAATTCAACATTTATATTGGTTTCTTACACTTAACTTAAAGCTAAGTATGATCATTTGCATAATTCACATCTATTGCCATGCAGATATTATATTGTTGCATTAAATTACAACTACTATACCAAAATTTCTACATTTATTCTTAAACAGACTAGAAATTATATTAATTTAATTCATTTAATATTTTCAAATTTAACGGGTCGTTACATAACCGCTTGCAAATCCACTTTAAAATTGACGGTTACTGAAGTCAAAACAATAGTAAATTTGTTCGTCAAAAATATCATCAAACAACACCCATTAATACTATAGTTCCGGCGTACAAATTCCGTTATAAAAATAACGGCAACAAATTACGTTTTACAACTTAACATCGGTTCAATGCAAATTAATTAACGGACTGCATTAAAATTTTCAAACACGAAAACATGAGCCCTGAAATTATTATACTCCCCACTTGTATGTAACACATTAAAATATGATGTCTGGAAATTATGAAACACCTGAATCAAAACACACGTTCTCCAAATCGATGAGACTTGGCAATGCTTCTTCATACACGTTAATGTGCAAACCTGTAATACACAGGCATCACTTACCCAAAGCTTAAGTCAAAAAAACAGGTTGAAGCCGAAGTTTCCACATAGTCACTAAAAACGAACTACAGTGTCCATTTTAAACGCATGTACTCAACTTTAATGCGCGCATTATATTTTAACGCATGCATTGTATTCACATTTACATGTAACCCACTCTTACATGTAACCCAATACACCAAAAAACTAAATCCCCTGAACACTTATGCCATATATAACAGGGCCTGAGTATAGCTACTTGTATGATGAAAACAAAATTTTTATTCAAGCTATGAAATGGGCATGCATGCATGCATCAAGGCTTGTACGCACGCATGTTATAGATACATTGCTCTGAATCATTTTTTTTCACACTTCATAGAGTACGCATTCATGTATAGAAACACTGCTCTGAACAAAAATTATTTCTTTCTAGTTTCGGGTTTTAAAACCCATGCACACTTTCAAATTGAACAGATGTAAATGGCCAGACACTATAATGTTGCTTTTATGGCAAAAATAAATAATAGAAACATGTTAAAGAAGGATACATGAAGTTTAAACGGCACAGGTCAGGGAACAAACGTGTGCATCATGTAACTGCAGTGAGGACATAGTTGGAAACTTCTACTTAAGCATGCAAATATATATACTAGCACTCAAGTGCTGTCTCAAAATCACTGTGTGAAGTTGTAGTGCAAAAGCCCAGGAAGCAAAGATGTGAAAATCACAAAAAAAGCATTCGAAAATCATAAGAAAACCCACGCTTCAAAGCAGAGACAGAGACTTGATGACATAAACTAGATGTGTGAGAATAACTCAAATTTCCTTGCTTCGAATTCAGTTAGAACCGGAGATGGAAACAAGCAAAAATTTGTGGAATGTGGCCATTAAGGTCTTATCAGAGCTCTGTGCTTGAACGAAAAAAATGCAGAGAAGTATTATTCTCTTTCCTCCAAATGGCATAAGTCATTAAAATGGATGTTGGCCATCTTTCAGGTACACTTAGCATTTAATGCACGAGTGTATTTTATTGAAATGTTGTACACTGCAATACTAGGCTAGTGACAGTCAGAAAGATGATGATATCTAAAATATAATACATGATGATACACACTTGCTTTCACACTATGATTTGCTTCTGTGAACATGCTTTAGCATTACCACTTGCATTCTAAAGTGTGGTCATCTGTTGCATAATTCACCTTATTTTCAAATCTTTTTTCTAGTGTGAATAGTGTATTAAGTATATGACAGTTTGCACAGGGTATTGGATACGTGAGGCGTGTGTTGCATGAAAGTGGGTTACCTGTGTGTTGCGTGTATGAGTATTACTCATATTATACAGGCCACATTTAAACTTAGTTTAAATATATGCGAAATCTTTCCAAATGAAAATGGTTCCAGGTGCAAAGATATTACTCAGGTCATTCATTTTTTTTCACGTGTAACAATCCTTGCACCAGAAAAACGCAAATGTGTTCACACTTGCACTGTTGTAAACTTGACTTTAGATCGGCTAGAAGAAAATTATCCCAACTTTGCTTGCACGTGAAAGAAAAATGCAGTGCACTCTCCCATTCACAAAGTTAAGCGTTTACTGACTTTACAACAATCTTTTTTCAATTTTTATTTTAAAAAATTTCTATTTAAAATATTCACTCCGACAGTAATTCAAAAATTACGGTCGTTACATGAATTGAGATTTAATTTAAAGTGAATAAAATTGTGAAGTCGAGGAAATTATTTTACTTTATAAAGTAATTTTAAATTCAAACTATTTTATGTATGGTTTGAATATCCAAACCATTTAAGTTTTGGAAGTTATGGTTTACAAGCTATGAAATTCGAAGTATTATGTTTTAAAAGGATATTTCAAGCGTTTGGTTTTCAAATATTAAACTTTTGAAAGTGTTATGATTTTGGAAAGGATATATTTGAAATAAAAATGATATTATATTGTTTTGGGTTTTGTAAAAATGATATCATATTTATTTGGTTTTCGAAAGGGGAATGATATTATATTTATATGGTTTTGAAATGGATAGTATATTTTGGTTTGAAGTATAATTATTTTGAAATGACTGTAGTGTTATAATAACGTTGGGTTGTTGAAGAGACCAGGTTCGAAAGTTGTTATACTCTCTGCAAACTCCGAAAACCACTTTAACAACTGTGTACACGGTGGAGATTCCAGAATGAAGTAGGACGGCAGTGGCGTTTCCTTTGAGGTAAATACGTGGATCCGACTCTCGTGAGTTGGCATAAGGTGGCTAAAACAGGAGCGATTGACGTGCTAATGAGGTAGCTCCTTCGATCGGACACATCCCTTCATTATTATACTCTGACTTTTGGACTGATTCGGTGGACAATTTTGATTTTTTTTCTGATTTGGGGGTGTGGCTCGAGGTGGGTGGTAGCTGCGCGCTACGCGTTACCACCGACCCGGAAGCGTAATTGATATATCTACCCTGGCATTGCCTAGTTGTACCGTGTCACCTACCCTAGCGCACCTTGTACGAGTTTGGTTTTCTCCCGTAGCCCGAGGAGTATTTAGGGTAGTCTCCCGATCTGGAGATGCGCTGATACTGGGTGGACTACTGGGACTATTACGTGTTAAGGGCTATATGGGTAACCCCTTAATGTTATTAAAAAGTAAGTTTATTTTACTATAGACATTAGAAAAATAGCGAAATATTAATACATAGTAAATAGTTTAACGGATCCTTAGGAGATGTTAATCCCGAGCATCTTTTGAGTTACTGCACTCACGTTAGACACTGGATAGAAGATGTCAAATCCCGTAAACATCTCTGACGCCGTTCCACTCATATTATTTACTGTTGATTTAACTTACATAAGGTCTTTTAGTTCTGACTCGAGTGTTTTGTCTTTTCAATTCTCTCGGGTCAGCCTGAGCATTTCAGGATTTGGAAGTCCGTATTCTGGAGGACGAAGACGAAGATTTATTATTATTTATTATTTTATTCCACTATATTCATACCGTTCCGCTGCATTAATTATTATTCCCTGGTATGTGTAACTCTGATATGTATTGTATAAATATAATCGAATAATTTGTAAACAGCTTCATGAACTGTTTATTTGATTATTATATTTTATTGTTCCGCTGTAAGATTTTATTTTGCTTTTTCTCTGCTGTTTCTTATTTACCCCATAACAATCTTCCCTTCTGTATGGTTTAAGTCTGACATGTGTGGTTTATCGTCGATTTAAAGCGTACAAAATTGCAAGATTTTACATCAAGTATCAGAGCTTTGGTTTAGCGATAAACCTTAGCTTTATGGGGTCCGACTCTTTATTAATAGGGTAGTAATATCCTATGATGAGTTGCTGAGTGTATATATATGAGAGAGCGTGTTTGTTAGTGTTATGAAAGTTTTTATATTGTGTTAATTTGTTTTGTTTTGTATTTATAAATTTTGGTTGGTGCATAGGACGCTATGACATCAATAGGGATTTCTACACACTTAATAGGACAGACCGACACAATATTTGTTTTGAAATATAGGTGAATGAAATAATTTTGCCTATTATATTTTCTATATATATAAAATAAAGTTTTTATAAATGATATATATTTGGTCGTAATATATTGGTTGTTAGGTAGTGAAATTTATAAATATTGGTTGGAAATAAGATTCAAATTAAAATAAATAAAATTTGAAATTTTAGAACTTAGTTTCGGGATTTTGAAAAATTTGCTTTCAAAGGATATGAGTATTGAACATTAAATTAAATTAAAAGAAATGAGAAAACTTGTATAACTCTCAATTACATCCTTAAAAACATATATATAACTTACCAAATATTAAAAGTTCTAATGTTTAATAAGAAAATGTAATGGATATTATACAAGTAATAAATTTGAAGTAATGAAAGAATCCAATGAATTTGCTTTTATAAATAAGAATTTGATGTTATAATGGTTATAAACTTAAGTTATGATTGAAGCGCCACTAATGTAACAGAAATGTAAGTAGTATAAATGAATGATAATAAACTTAAGTAAATGGTTGAAGCTATTTATAAATAAAATAAGTAGGAAAAATGAATACTGTAAGTAAGTGAAATTAAGTAATGAATAAATGAATGTAACGCAAATAAAAGAAATTTGCATTATATATGGATAAATGAAACTGTAAGAAATAAATGTAAATTAAAAAGGTAAATCATTATATGAAAGAATGGAAACCAAACAAAAATATTATGAAATGAAATTAATAAGAATGTTGGTCTATTGTTTAAAATTGTTGTTTGTTTGGTTTATGGTTGTTTGGGAAACGATACTTTAAATTTGTTTGGATATATGAATAATCTATTTATTTTCATCTAAGTCTACTGAGTAAATGATGCACGCAGTAGTTTATTTTTCATTCTGCACGATTTAAAGTTTTTGCACCCGAACAACTATTTGTTTTGTTTGATATGAATGGATAATTTATCTATGTTGATCTTATGTGTTGGTTGTATGCTCTATTGCTAGTGATTGTTGTTTATATTGTTTTTTCCGTTGTTGCGATATATTATTTTGAGATATTGTGTTATATATTGTTATATTTGATATTATACTTTCTCCCGTGTCTCTCCGTACAAAGGAGACTTTGCCAAAAAAATTCAAAAATTTTAAGATTTAGAAAATTTTGAAAAATGTTTTCTAAACTTTATTAAGTTGAGCATAAAAAGATTTAATGATTATAAATTGGTATATTTTATTCAAATTAATTAATTTTGTAAATTCATTTGTTTATAAAGTTAATATTTTTGAATAAGATGTATTGTTTACTTAATTCTTTTTTCCCCTTCTTTTTCCATTTCGGGGACGAAAAGTTTTGAGTGGGGAAGAGTGTAACGACCCGTAAATTTCGATAATTTAATTTGTTAATTTAATAAGATTGTGTAATTTAATATTGAAGAAAATAAAAGTTTGTGAATTGTTAGTGGAAATGATGACTTGAATGAATTGTAACAATAATAATGTAAATTAACTATTAACAATTCATATGAAATCCCAATCAATTGAAATGATGTAAAGGTTATAACTTAGTTATAAATTGAATGTAAGTAAATTGAATGTAAGTGTGTATAAACTTTTTAACTAGTACATAATTAGGTGTAATATAATAAAATTTATGTTATAGAGGTAAGTTGTAACATTTGTTTATGATAATAAACTTAAAGATGTTATTAATGTGATTTAAGGCAAACGGTGACTAACATTATTATAGGTTACACATTATTTAATATATTAAAAATTAATTGGGAATCAATCGCACTCACTTCACTTAATTATTGCGGTTATTGTAGATTAGATTTGTAAGTGAAATATAAGAAAAACAAATGTAAGTATTGAATTAATTAATGAAATAATACAGTGTCAATGGTAAGTAATAAACTTGTAAATGAAAGTAAAAGAAATAGGTGACAACTGATATATGTTATTTATTTATTTAGTGTGTTAAATAAGATTGGTTATCAAATTGCAATTAAAGGTAATAATGTTAATAAACAATTAATTTAGTGCAATTTCAATTAATTGAAACCAATTGTAAGGTTACAATTGAGTGTAATTAATAAATTGGGAAATAAGTTCAATGTATGTTAATTGACGGAATAATACGTAATAAATTGTAATTTGATAAAATCAATATTAGATAATGAATTGCAATAATTGTAAAGTTTAATAAGTAAGAAAACAAATGACCATATATATGTAAAATTCTAACTGATTGGAATAATAAATGTAAAAAAAAGAAAAATATATGTTTCTTTACTAAATAAAAAAAATCATATGTTTGTTTATTTGAAATGTTGGTAGTTGAAAAATATATTACAGAAATAAGAATTTAATAACTTTTAGTTTGTATACAATAATTCTAATTCCGTAAATACGTTAAATTGCTATAAAAAGGAATTAATGTGATTGTAATCTTTTAATTAAAAAGTAGGAAGATACTAATTGTAAACATATATTGAAATAAATTTAGATTGGGTGATTTATTTCCAATTAAATCAGTTCACGTTTCAAAATTTAATGCTAGCTTACTCCATATATGTTTATGCCTAAATTTAAACTTATGTTTTAGATCTAATTAGATCATTAAAAAGAAAGGATTATCTAAGTTTGAAATCTTATACGTTATTAAATTAAATGTTAATAGGAGAAGATAAAATGGGTAAAATAGATTTACACTTGACTATTTCCTTTTCTATTAGACTTTATTAGATTTTAATTGCAACATAACTTACCTTTCCATCTTCACTTTTCTAATTTACTCTTACATTCATTGCCTCCTTATGTGGATTTTTTCATACCTTTTATGTATGAATGTAAACTATAAGGAGCGATAAAGATGTACATACACACACACACACACACACATATATATATATGTATGTATGTATTATACACCTGTTTATATTATCTTATTTATGCTATCATGTTTTTGAATGTATGTTAATGCATTCATAGTAAAACATTCAATCGAAATGTTAACATGTTTGTTTAATTCCCAACCTAATCACAAAGAGAGAGAAATGAAAAGTTCTTAATGCTGTAAATTCTTTTAATTTATGACACAAATTTGTGTAGAGAATTTATTTTCCTTTATTATGTGTTAATTAAATCTTTAAAGGATGTTAATTTTGGTATGTTTAGGGTTAACAAAGTTAGTGAACGATTGTTTTGAAATTTGAATTCTAAAAGTTTGTTTACAGTATAGAGTTCGTCCATTCATTCCCTTTCTAATTAATAATTGCCTCATTTTTTTTTATTTTTTCCCCCATTTGCTCCATTACTCCTTTCCATTTACATTGTCCGAAGCTTTTCGATTTTGCAAACATGAAAATACTTTTAATATTTTTAGTTCTTTCATTTACCTCCTTTTAATACCTGGTACTTTTAAAAATGCTTTTCATATTTACTATATTTCAATACCAAATTTGTTCATATTTACTCTCTTTTTTTCGTTCATTTTCCAACTACATTTTACTGTAATGTCATTTCATTTATTTCTAATTAATAGCGTCCTCTCTTTTCAAATCTCTTTGGCCATAAACCTAACTCTAACCTTATAAATAAGATTTAACGCAAATGAAACCCCAGCCTCCATTCTAATCTTCTTCTTTTCTTTCTTTTTCTTTTTTTCTCTTTCCTCAAATCACCTTATTATCTCTTATTCTAAATTTTTCCTTCCTTTTCAAATATTCTTCTTCTTCAAATTTTCTTCTATTTCAAACTTTCTTCTTTCTTTTCAAATCTAGGTCTTCTCTTCCATTTTCAGTTCTTATTTTAATCCTTTTCTTTTTCAATTCTTTTTTTCAAATCTTTTTTTTTCAAAACTTTTAAAAATACATACATACATATATAAGTTAATATAATATGGAAGGAAATTAAAGTAAATCAAAATAAAAGAAAAATTACGGAACAAAGCTAGTAATCAAGAAGGAGACTAAGGAAAGATAGAGCGAAGCTATTGATTAGAAGTCTATTATTTTCAGATTCATATAAAGGTGAGTGTTTTAACCCACTCACAACTTCTAAAATTTCTTATGTGTGTCAAATTAATTTCTGATGTGATTAGAAATTTATTTATGGCTGTTTGGTATATTCTTATCATCATTCCAGTTAAATTGAATTTATTTAATTAAATTTGTTATTTATTTATTATTGCGTATAAACTGCTAGTCAAATTTATTTATTATTGAATATAAACTGCCATACCTGTTATTTATTATTTGTTCAATATTGATGTTATTCTTTGAATTAGATGATGATTGTGATAAATGGTTGATGATTCATATTGGGTGAATGGATGTTGTATTTTATATTGTTATAAACTGCAAGTTGTTATGCATTTTTATTTCATTCGGGATTGCGGTTTAAAATGATATATAACCGTATTTTTATTTCAAATTACGGATTGAAATGATAAATATCTATATCACTTGACCATAAGATAGAAAATTTTATGCAGACACCATCGGTCTATATATATATAAATATTTTGAAAATGATTTCTATGGTTTTGGATAGAATTATACGGTTTAAAAAATATTGATTCTTTTTGATGTTATATAAAAATATTTTATATATTGTTAAATTCATGTATTTAAGCTATGTATAAATTTGTTTAATAACAATAAGTTTAATAATGGAGTTTGATTTTATTAAAATAAAATACGGTTAAGTATTTAAATCATACTTTAATATAGAGCTTATAATGATTTAAATAAACTAAGATTGGAAGGTAAATTGAGAATTTATTGAAATTAAGCTTATTTAAGAATTAAACTCCATAAGTTAATGTACAATTTATTAAACTTGAAATTTTAAAAGGTATGATTTTTATAATTGGATTTTTGTTCAAGTTGAATTAAACGAATATTTCAAGTATAAATAAATTGGAGGAAATATTTAGTTATTTGTAACTTGAGTTCTATTTAAATGATAATGGATTTATTGTGCAAATATTTCAAAATTAAATAAAAATGGAATTGTTGAAGCATAATTACCAACCTTAGTTTTGAAAAGGTTTAATACTTAAGTTTGAAATATATTGAAATTGAATGTATGAATTGTGATGCCCCACCTCTATGCTCACAACAACAAAGGTTATTATAAGGAATAACGTATGCTTTTGCGAAGAATAAGGCTTGTTAGAAGCGACCATCCGTAAGTTATGCCTTAGACGAGTATTGATTATATCGATAGGAGTTGTGAAATTTACTCCCAAAGATATAAATTCAATCCAAATCTAAAACAAAACTATAGTGGCTAAAGAAAAATCCAGAACATCTCATAATAACAACAACACTGATGGTATATTCACATCAGAACAGAAATATCAGATACATAGCAGAAGATAAGTCTGGAATACATGCTACAACAATCTATAGTTCCCATGAACCAAATACAAATATACATGGATAACTACATACATAAGATGGGAGTCAAATAACCAAAAGAACTCCTCGAAGGCTAGACAAAAGATGATGCGAAATCCCAAAAGCTGAAGCTGCTACAGAATCAGAAATAGCGACTATCCTGAAATAACTCGGTCTGACCCAAGTATTATTTAAAAGAAAATAATAAACAGATCAGTCTAATTTATTCTTAGAAGTGAATGCATCATAAACAACATCAAAGAAAAATAATGATAATCTCGAATGAGACTATTCAACATAAGAAATCAACGTAGTTAAATGAAGAAATCACATCAAACTTCATCAAAATCAACTTTCAAATTCATAATTGAATTCAAAACAGCAATTCACAAAATCTAGAAATCAAAAATAGATAACTAGAAAAATCAACATAAAAGTGGATCGATCCCATCATATGGCGAGTCTAAGTTACGCCGCACGTGCATCAACATATGGCCGAAGCCTACCAAGTACTGTCATCATAATTTTGGCGCCCAACGAATGACCCGAAGGTCCAACATATGACCCGAAGGTCTAGTACTGGTATTTGACCCAAAGGTCCATCATATGACCCGAAGGTCCAGCATAGTGGCTCGAAAGCCCAACGAAATCATCAAAATCATCAAACAACAGCAAATATTTCAATTAACGAGTCCTGGGTTAACCGAAATAGTAAAAGTGTGGTTCCATACTCCGCATTTTTGCTAAATCGTTTAAATCTCTTCATCGTTTCCTTGAAAGTGTAAAATCATGTATTCTTATATAAATACACTTTACGTTCTCAAACGGACAAGTCCAGAATTAACCGAATCAATAAAAGTAAGAGATCATAGTCCTCAATTTTGCTGAATCGTTTAAATCACTTCCTCATTCTTTTGAAAGCGCAAACTGTAAAATTTGGAAACAATTTTTTTTTAAAAACGATTTTTAAAACACGTGATTAAAACATCAACATCTATAGCAATTTCGACAATGAAATTGCGCTTTACAAAACACCGTAAAAACGGATATCAAATCAGTGTTGCGGAATAACCGCTTGCAAATCCACTTTAAAATAGGCGGCTACTGTAGTCAAAACAACAGTAAATTTGTTGGTCAAAAATATCATCAAACAACACGCGTCAAAACTATAGTTCGGGCGTACAAATTCCATTATAAAAATAACGGCAACAAATTATGTTTTACAACGTAACACCGGTTCAATGCAAATTAATTAACGGACTGCATTATAATTTTCAAACATGAAAACATGAGGTCTGAAATTATTATACTCCCCACTTGTATGTAACACATTAAAATACGATGTCTGGAAATTATGAAACACCTGAATCAAAACACACGTTCACCAAATCGATGAGACTTGGCAATGCTTCTTTATACACGTTAATGTGCAAACCTGTAATACACACGCATCACTTACCCAAAGCTTAGGTCAAAAAAACAGGTTGAAGCTGAAGTTTCCATGTAGTCACTAAAAACGAACTACAGTGTCCATTTTAAACGCATGTACTCTGCTTTAATGCGTGCATTATATTTTAATGCATGCATTGTATTCACATTTACATGTAACCCACTCTTACATGTAACCCAACACACCAAAAGACTAAACCCCCTGAACACTTATGCCATATATAACAGGGCCTGAGTATAGCTACTTGTATGATGAAAACAAAAATTTTATTCAAGCTATGAAATGGGCATGCATGCATGCATCAAGGCTTGTACGCACGCATGTTATAGAAACATTGCTCTGAATCATTTTTTTTCACACTTCATAGAGTACGCATGCATGTATAGAAACACTACTCTGAACAAAAATTATTTCTTTCTAGTTTCGGGTTTTAAAACCCATGCACACTTTCAAATTGAACAGATGTAAATGGCCAGACACTATAATGTTGCTTTTATGGAAAAAATAAATAATAGAAACATGTTAAAGAAGGATTTATGAAGTTTATACGGCACAGATCAGGGAACAAATGTGTGCATCATATAACTGCAGCGAGGACATAGTTGGAAACTTCTACTTAAGCATGCAAATATATATACTAGCACTCAAGTGCTGTCTCAAAATCACTGTGTGAAGTTGTAGTGCAAAAGCACAGGAAGCAAAGATGCAAAAAAGGGATTCGACAATCATAAAAAAACCCCGCTTCAAAACAGAGACAGAAACTTAATGACATAAACTAGATGTGTGAGAATAACTCACATTTCCTTGCTTCGAATTCAGTTAGAACAGGAGATGGAAGCAAGTAAAAATTTGTGGAATGTAGCCATTATGGTCTTCTCAAAGCTCTGTGCTTGAACGAAAAAAATGCAGAGAAGTATTATTCTCTTTTCTTCAAATGGCATAAGTCAATAAAATGGTTGTTGGCCATTTTGAGGCACACTTAGCATTTAATGCACGAGTGTATTTTTTTGAAATGTTGTACACTGCAATACTAGGCTAGTGACAGTCATAAAGATGATGATATCTAAAACATAATACCTGATTGATACACACTTGCTTTCACACTATGATTTGCTTCTGTGAACATGCTTTTGCATTACCACTTGCATTCTAAAGTGTGGTCATCTGTTGCATAATTCACCTTATATGCAAATCTTTTGTCTAGTGTGAATAGTGTATTAAGTATATAATAGTTTGCACAGGGTATTGGATACGTGAGGCATGTGTTACATGAAAGTGGGTTACATGTGTGTTACATGTAAGAGTATTACTCATATTATACAGGTCACTTTGCAAACTTGGGTTAAATGTATGCGAAATCTTTCCAAATGCAAATGGTTCCAGATGCAAAGATATTACTCAGGTCATTCATTTTTTTTCGCGTGTAACAATCCTTGCACTAGTAAAACGCAAATGTGTTCACAGTTGTACGGTTGTAAACTTGACTTTAGATCGGCCAGAAGAAAATAATCTCAAATTTGCTTGCACGTGAAAGGAAAATGCAGTGCACTCTCCCATTCACAAAGTTAAGCGTCTACTGAATTTACAATAATTTTTTTTTTCAATTTTAATTTTAAAAAATTTCTATATAAAATATTCACTCCGACAGTAATTCAAAAATTACGGTCGTTACAGAATCCCCCTTTATAAAAATTGCGTCCTGCAATTTTCATACTAGAAGCAATCAATAACGTAAATAATCCATCCCAACAAAGATTCAAAATAGAAAAGATGAATAAGAAGGCTCACCCCCACCCGAAGAGGAGAGAAAACCGGGATAAGAACGCTTGATGAATTCTCTGGTTTTCCAAGTGCAATCCTTGGGGTTTGCGGACTATTGAATCTTCAGGAGCGGAACTTCTTTGTTCCGAAGGCGTTTCACCTCTGTAGCTAGCACACGAATAGGATTTTGCACAATAGACAAGTCGGGTGAGATCTTAAGATCTTGCAACATATGAGGATCAATAATAGAATCTGAATCAAGAAGACATCGACGAAGCTGAGATACATGAAATAATTCGTGAATTCCTGAAACTGTACAGGTAGCGATACACGATAAGCAACAGGGCCAATACGTTCTGTAATAGGAAACCGTCCAATGTAACGAGGAGCCAATTACTCAGATCTACTAAACGCACCACACCCTTCATCGGGGAAACATGAATGAATATAAGATCGCCAATAGAAAATTCCAAAGGCTTCCTATGATGATCGGCATAAGATTTCTTCCTATTCTGAGCCTCTTTCATTCTCTGTCTGATAATATCAATCCTCTCAAAAGAATCACGAATATAATCAAGGCCGAGAACTTTTCTCCCGATTCCAACCAACAAGATGGTAATCGACACGGCCTTCCGTAAAGAGCTTCGAAACGAGCCATACCGATACCGGATTGAAAACTGTTGTTATAAGAAAATTCAACAAGAGGTAATCGGTCTTCCCAACTACCACCAAAATCAAGAATGCAAGCTCGAAGGAGATCACCTAAAACTTGAGTCACCCTTTCAGTCTGACCATCTGACTGTGGATGATAAGCTGTACTGAGATTGAGCTTAGTGCCTAAAGCCTTCTGAAACTCCGCCAGAAACCACTAGTGAAAAGTGGATCTCTGTCACTAACAATAGAACTAGGCACACCATGAAGTCGAACGACTTCCTTAAAAACAGCTTAGCCAACAATGGAGCATTCCAATTGGACTTGATAGGAATAAAGTGGGCTGATTTAGTCAATCTGTCAACAATCACCCAAATACTAGTATGGCCCGACCTCGAACGAGATAGACCATCAATGAAGTCCATGGAAATCTTATCCCATTTCCATAATGGAATCTCAAGAGGCTGCAAAAGACCACTGGGACGATGGTGTTCTGCTTTAACAACTTGATAAGTCATGCAACGACTCACATAACTTGCAACATCACGCTTCATACCCTCTCAAAAGTACAAGCGTTTCATATCAGCATACGTCATACTACTATCCGGATGGATTGTATACTTAGACGATGATAGTCCTCAAGAATGTCATTCCTAAGATTAGGAACATTAGGCACGATCAACCTTCCCTTCTTCCGAATACAACCATGGACATCAATATCGAAATCATATGAAGCAAGAAATTCGAGCCAACGCTGTTGCCTAATATTAAGCTCTTTCTGAGTAAATAAATACTTTATAGATTTGTGATCAGAGTGGAGAACATCACTCCTCTCTAAAAGAATGATGTCAAACTCTATAAGCGAAACAATAGCCGCGAGGACTAGAGAACATCACTCCTCTCTAAAAGAATGATGTCAAACTCTATAAGCGAAACATGAGTGGCATACCTAGTCTCGATCAGCTTTAATTGTAAAGAAGTGTAAGTGATAGCACATTTTCTTTTTGCAAGAGAACGACACCCAAACCAATACGACTAGCATTGGTATAAATGATAGAGTCTTGGTTCCCTTCGGGAACCACAAGAATAAGAGTATTAGAAAAGAGTTCTTTCAAATAATCTTCTTTCCTGAAAAGCTAAAACTTCCAAATTTTACAATTATCTTTATGAAATCATTTTCTAGAAATTTTTTAATTTTTATTGGTCAATTTATTGTGTTAAATTGTCTCATCAAAGCGTTTAGGAGATTCCTATCGATAACATTGATCAAGCGCATCGATCAGAATTCTTAAAGCACTCAATATGCAATACAATCACAAAATCATCTTCTATATTATAAACACAAATCCAATTATACTTGTAAATAAATCTTATGAAAAAGATTTGAAAAATTTTAAATTGCCGTTTTCATCCAAAATTAATAAATACACAATTGGAGTCATCGAGATATTCGTAGAATACTCGATTCATAAAATGGATGAATTAAGCTAGGCAAACTGAATGACATAATAAGTCATTCCTAAGAATCATAACGAGTGCAGAATGTGGTAAGTGGAATGCTATCTTCCGCAACCCGTAACTGACGAAACCCGGTAGTAAGATCGAGTTGGAAGAAGAGCTGGAACGAATAAATGCTTGGCTTCCAACTCAGATAATTGTTGCTTGAGTTCCTCATTTTCCTTAGCAGACATCCTCGTGGAAGAACGACTAACAGGATGAGATCCAGAGATAAGATCAATACGGAACTCAATTGCCTGCTTCGGCGGCAAACTCGAAATAGGCTCGCAGACATCAGAAAATCATAAACAACAGGAATATTAGCTATGATATCCTCCGATTCGAAGGAAGAAATGAAAGCATTCGAAGGATGGTCCATACTTCGAAATGTAATAGATAATTGCTCGCTAGCATCGGGATGCTTGAGATATAAAATTCTTTCGTGGCATAGAATTTGAACTTCATAACGAACGAGCCAATCCATACCCAATATCATATCAAAACCAAGATGATCCATAACATGCAGATTCGCATGAAAGGAGAAGCCACATAGAATAATCTCAACATCAACACATAACAAACCAAGAGTAATGGATCCACCAATAGGATTTGCAATCCCCAGGGTCGCGAAGAGTAATAACATCCAAATGAATAACATCTACAAGCTCCTTCGACATGAATGAATGCAATGTACCTGTATCGAAAGGAACTCTAATAGAACGGTCATGAAATAAAATAAAACCTTCCAAAACAGAAGGAGTAATATTTTTGGGCTGAGAAGAATCACCAGAAGCTTTTGCAACATAAGCTTCCCAGAGTTGAAACCCTTAGGAGCAATCAGACAATCAGAAACCCAATGACCTTCTTTCTTGCAATAACTAAAAATGCAAGGCTTAGTACAATTGCGAAGAAGATGATCCAAAGAACCACAATTATAGCATGCCCTCTGAACAGAAGGTGCACTACTAGGCTGAGAACTAGAGGTAGCTTGCTTCTTCTGATTAGAATTAGGCTTACAAAATGGAAACCTCTTCTTGTTGGGGTTCTTAGAAACCTCAACATCATCACCACGATCACGTTCCTTTTCAACAGCTTCAAGACAAAGAGCCAAATCAACAAGCTCCTCAAAAGAGAGCTTAAGCTGAAGCAAAAGAACTTTCTTCAAATACTTCTTCAAACCATCAACAAAACGAAGATTCTTCTTACGCGGAGTGTTAATGAACTCGACTCCGTATTTGGACAAGGCCTCGAAAGATGCAACATAATCAGAAACAGATGACTCTCCTTGCTTCAACTCAAGGACACTACGAGCAAGATTAGCCTTTTCCAATTCAGGACCGAACTTAAGTTCGAATCGTTCCTTAAACTGAACCCAAGAGAGAGCGAACTCATCAACTTCTGAAATAAAGAGCTCAAACCAATCAAGCGCATGCTCTTGCAACATACTAGATGCCACAAGAACGCGATGATGATCCGAAAGATCCATCCGAGATAATATGCGCTCACAAGTGCGCAACCAAGTCTGAACCTCCATAACACTTTCCGATCCCTTGAAAGGTTGACCTCCAAGGTGGGAATAGTCACTACACATGCGGGCGAAGGTAGACTTCTGAGCAGGAGCTGCGGGAGTAGCAACAGGAGGCTGAGTACCCCGAAATAGCTCCATAAACTGATCAACTGACATATATACACCGTCCGGATGAGAACCACTAGACGGGCCTGCAGAAGAATACTCCCCTTTACCTCTTCCAGCCATGGGCTGAGAGATAAGAGAATGTAAAGATCAGTTAAAACAATACACAATTGATAAGACGTTTAACAAATGGAACACTACGGAATGTATAATTTATTCCTAGACGTACTCCATATGTTAAAGTGGGAAGAATAGATTAGAAAGGCACAAATAAAACCCCCCAAATAGTTGTAACACATGTTCCATTCTGTTTCTGTTCTGTGTCTATTATAATTTGTTCTGAATTTCCGCTCTGATACCAAGCTGTGACGCCCCACCTCTATGCTCACAACAACAAAGGTTATTATTAGGAATAACGCCAGCTATTGCGAAGAATAAGGCTTGTTAAAAGCGACTATCCGTAAGTTATGCCTTAGATGAGCATTGATTATATTGATAGGAGTTGTGAAATTTACTCCCAAAGATATAAATTCAATCCAAATCTAAAACGAAACTACAGTGGCTAAAGAAAATTCCAGAACAACTCATAATAACAACAACACTGATAGTATATTCACATCAGAACAGAAATATCAGATACATAGCGAAAGATAAGTCTGGAATACATGCTACAACAATCTATAGTTCCCATGAACCAAATAAACATATACATGGATAACTACATACATAAGATGGGAGTCAAATAACCAAAAGAACTCCTCGAAGGCTAGACAAAAGATGAAGTTGATACAGAATCGGAAATAGCGACTGTCCTGAAATAACTCGGTCTGACCCGAGTATTATTTAAAAGAAAATAATAAACGGACCAGTATAATTTATTCTTAGAAGTGAAGGCATCATAAACAACATCAAAGCAAACTAATGACAATCTCGAATGAGACTATTCAACATAAGAAATCAACATAATTAAATGAAGAAATCACATCAAACTTCATCAAAATCAACTTTCAAATTCATAATTGAATTCAAAACAAAATTCACAAAATTTAGAAATCAAAAATAGATAACTAGAAAAATCAACATAAAAGTGGATCGATCTCATCATATGGAGAGTCTAAGCTACGCCGCACATGCATCAACATATGGCCAAAGCCTACCAAGTACTGTCATCATAATTTTGGTGCCCAACGAATGACCCGAAGGTCCAACATATGACCCGAAGGTCTAGTACTGGTATTTGACCCGAAGGTCCATCATATGACCAGAAGGTCCAGCATAGTGGCTCGAAAGCCCAACGAAATCATCAAAATCATCAAACAACAGCAAATATTTCAATTAACGAGTCCGGAATTAACCAAAATAGTAAAAGTGTGGTTCCATACTCCGCACTTTTGCTAAATCGTTTAAATCTCTTCATCGTTTCCTTGAAAGTGCAAAATCGTGTATTTTTATATAAATATATTTTACGTTCTCAAACGGACAAGTCCGGAATTAACCGAATCGGTAAAAGTAAGGGTTCCTAGTCCTCAATTTTGTTGAATCATTTAAATCGCTTCCTCATTCTTTTGAAAGCGCAAACTGTAAAATTTGGAAACAATTTTTTTTAAAACGATTTTCAAAACACGTGATTAAAACATCAATATCTATAGCAATTTCGACAAAGAAATTGTGCTTCACAAAACACCGTAAAAACGGATATCAAATCAGTGTTGCGGAATAACTGCTTGCAAATCCACTTTAAAATTGACGGTTACTGAGTCAAAACAATAGTAAATTTGTTCATCAAAAATATCATCAAACAACACCCATTAATAATATAGTTCTGGCGTACAAATTCCGTTATAAAAATAACGACAATAAATTACGTTTTACAATGTAACATCGGCTCAATGCAAATTAATTAACGGACTGCATGAAAATTTTCAAACACGAAAACATGAGGCCTGAAATTATTATACTCCCCACTTGTATGTAACACATTAAAATATGATGTCTGGAAATTATGAAACACCTGAATCAAAACACACGTTCACTAAATCGATGAGACTTGGCAATGCTTCTTTATACACGTTAATTGCAAACCTGTAATACACACGCATCACTTACCCAATGCTTAAGTCAAAAAAACAGGTTGAAGCCGAAGTTTCCACATAGTCATTAAAAACGAACTACAGTGTCCATTTTAAACGCATGTACTCAACTTTAATGCGTGCATTATATTTTAAGGCATGCATTGTATTCACATTTACATGTAACCCACTCTTACATGTAACCCAACACACTAAAAGACTAAACCCCCTGAACACTTATGCCATATATAACAGGGCCTGAGTATAACTACTTGTATGATGAAAACAAAAATTTTAATCAAGCTGTGAAATGGGCATGCATGCATGCATCAAGGCTTGTACGCACGCATGGTATAGAAACATTGCTCTGAATCATTTTTTTTCACACATCAAAGAGTACGCATGCATGTATAGAAACACTGCTCTGAATAAAAATTATTTCTTTCTAGTTTCGGGTTTTAAAACCCATGCACACTTTCAAATTGAACAGATGTAAATGGACAGACACTATAATGTTGCTTTTATGGTAAAAATAAATAATAGAAACATGTTAAAGAAGGATACATGAAGTTTGTACGTCACAGGTCAGGGAACAAACGTGTGCATCATGTAACTGCAGTGAGGACATAGTTGGAAACTTCTACTCAAGCATGCAAATATATATACCAGCACTCAAGTGCTGTCTCAAAATCACTGTGTGAAGTTGTAGTCCAAAAGCCCAGGAAGCAAAGATGCGAAAATCACAAAAAAAGCATTCGAAAATCATAAGAAAACCCACGCTTCAAAACAGAGACAGAGACTTGATGACATAAACTAGATGTGTGAGAATAACTCAAATTTCCTTGCTTCGAATTCAGTTAGAACCGGAGATGGAAACAAGCAAAAATTTGTGGAATGTGGCCATTAAGGTCTTCTCAGAGCTCTGTGCTTGAACGAAAAAAATGCAGAGAAGTATTATTCTCTTTCCTCCAAATGGCATAAGTCAATAAAATGGATGTTGGTCATCTTTCAGGTACACTTAGCATTTAATGCACGAGTGTATTTTATTGAAATGTTGTACACTGCAATACTAGGCTAGTGAATTTCAGAAAGATGATGATATCTAAAATATAATACATGATGATACACACTTGCTTTCACACTATGATTTGCTTCTGTGAACATGCTTTTGCATTACCACTTGCATTCTAAAGTGTGGTCATCTGTTGCATAATTCACTTTATTTGCAAATCTTTTTTCTAGTGTGAATAGTGTATTAAGTATATGACAGTTTGCACAGGGTATTGGATACGTGAGGCGTGTGTTACTTGAAAGTGGGTTACCTGTGTGTTACGTGTATGAGTATTACTCATATTATACGGGTCACATTTAAACTTAGTTTAAATATATGCGAAATCTTTCCAAATGCAAATGGTTCCAGGTGCAAAGATATTACTCAGGTGATTCATTTTTTTTCATGTGTAACAATCCTTGCACTAGAAAAACGCAAATGTGTTCACACTTGCACAGTTGTAAACTTGACTTTAGATCGGCTAGAAGAAAATTATCTCAACTTTGCTTGCACGTGAAAGAAAAATGCAGTGCACTCTCCCATTCACAAAGTTAAGCGTTTACTGACTTTACAACAAATTTCTTTTCAATTTTTATTTTAAAAAATTCCTATTTAAAATATTCACTCCGACAGTAATTCAAAAATTACGGTCGTTACATGAATTGAGATTTAATTTAAAGTGAATAAAATTGTGAAGTCGAGGAAATTATTTTACTTTATAAAGTAATTTTAAATTCAAACTATTTTATATATGGTTTGAATATCCAAGCCATTTAAGTTTTGGAAGCTATGGTTTACAAGCTATGAAATTCGAAGTACTATGTTCTGAAAGGATATTTCAAGCGTTTGGTTCTGAAATATTAAAATTTTGAAAGTGTTATGATTTTGGAAAGGATATATTCGAAATAAAAATGATATTATATTGTTTTGGGTTTTGTAAAAATGATATCATACTTATTCGGATTTCGAAAGGGGAATGATATTATATTTATATGGTTTTGAAATGGATAGTATATTTTGGTTTGAAGTATAATTATTTTGAAATGACTGTAGTGTTATAATAACGTTGGGTTCTTGAAGAGACCAGGTTCGAAAGTTGTTATACTCTCTGCAAACTCCGAAAACCACTTTAACAACCGTGTACGCGGTGGAGATTCCAGAATAAAGTAGGATGGCGGTGGCGTTTCCTTTGAGGTAAATACGTGGACCCGACTCTCGTGAGTTGGCATAAGGTGGCTAAAACAAGAGCGATTGACGGGCTAATGAGGTAGCTCCTTTGATCGGACACAACCCTTCGATATTATACTTTGACTTTTGGATTGATTCGGTGGTCACTTTTGATTTTTTTTATTTGGGGGCATGGCTCGAGGTGGGCGATAGCTACGCGCTACACATTACACCGGCCCAGAAGCGTAATTGGTATATCTACCCTGGCATTGCCTAGTTGTGCCGTGTCTCCTACCCTAGCGCGCCTTGTACGAGTTTGGTCTTCTCCCATGGCTCGTGGAGTATTTAGGGTAGTCTCCCAATCCGGAGATGCAATGATAATGGATGGACTACTGGGACTATTACGTGTTAAAGGCTATATGGGTAACCCCTTAATGCTATTAAAATGTAAGTTTATTTTACTATAGACATTAGAATAATAGCGAAATATTAATACATAGTAAATAGTTTAACGGATCCTTAGGAGATGTTAATCCCGAGCATCTTTTAAGTTACTGCACTCACGTTAGACACTGGATATGAGATGTCAAATCCTGTAAACATCTCTGACGCCGTTCCACTCATATTATTTACCGTTGATTTAACTTACATAAGATCTTTTAGTTCTGACTCGAGTGTTTTATCTTTTCAATTCGCTTGGGTCAGCCTGAGCATTTTAGGATTTGGAAGACCGTATTCTGAAGGACGGAGATGAAGACTTATTATTATTTATTATTTTATTCCACTACATTTATACCGTTCTTCTGCGTTAATTATTATTCTCTGGTATGTGTAACTCTGATATGTATTGTATAAATATAATCGAATATTTTGTAAACAGCTTCATGAACTGTTTATTTGATTATATTTTATCGTTCCGTTGCAAGATTCTATTTTGTTTTTTTCTTTCTCTGCTTTTTCTTATTTACTCCATAACAATCCGCCCTTCTGTATGGTTTAAGTCTAATGTGTGTGGTTTATTGTCAATTTAAAGCGTACAAAAAAGCGGGATGTTACGGTCGAGGCGATGAGGTGGTCACAGCCCAAGAGGCGACGAGGTGGTTGGTCAAAGTGGATTGGAAGGCAATGGAAAAGAATATTGTTGGTAGTGTAGTGGCGAAGCAAGGCGTCGATGATGGCGTAGCAGCGAAGCATGCATCAACGATGGAAGAGAAGACGGCCGAAGCTGATGCCGATCGATTTTTTTTGAATAGTTAACATTAAAAAATGCTAAATATAACTAGAATTATCTTTAAGTGAAAATGAATATAACATTATATGTATGTGTATAATGCTAATTTAGTTTAGCATTTTTAAACTATAAAAAAGAATGATAATACTAGTTTATTTTATCATTTTTAAACTGACATTTTAGCTATGAAGTACAATAGCATTTTTAAAACATGCAAAATGATAGTTTAATGTAACATTTTAGATACAAAGTTTAGTAGCATATTAATGATACTTGAAATGATAGATTGAAGTAGAATTTTAACTATGAAGTACACTAGCATGTTTAACGTATGCAATATGATAGCAAAATTTAGCATTTTTTGAATATAGCATTACAATGATATAATGCTATTTTAGTTTAGCATTTTATAATGTTATTGACTTTCTAAAATTCAGATCGATGATGATTTAATCTGCTTCATAGCTAACACCGGCGAAGATGGAGCAAGGAGCAGTGCATGTTAGGTCGAGACAATGACTCCGACGATCAGGAAAGCGGCAATGACGATGGGAAGAGCGGCAGTGAAAAACCGACAACATATCTACGAATACGATGAGGAGAGAGGCAATGACTCCGGCGAGGCGGAGCAAGGTGCAGTGCAGGTCGAGGCTGCGTGGGTCGAGGTCGACTGTTGAAGGCAATGGAGATGAGAGGAGGAGGGGCTATGAGGTTGTGGTATTGGCGGAAGAATAGGAGTAGTGGGAGTTGAAAAGAAACGGATTTGAGATTAACGTGGAGAAGAGAGAAAACATGGTTTCGTCCTTGAGCCTAAATTTGAAAACTTCTGGACAGCATCTAATTTTTTTTATTAATGTTTGTTCTTTTGGCTAATTACCTCTTATCTTTTAATATTTTACATTCAAGTCTATATATACGTTAATTACGGTAATAAATTTATTTTATAATTTATTTAGTAAATGAATTTATTATACATTGCACTGTAAACTTCTATTAACTTTAAATACATAAATTTTAATTTTTTACAATCATGGATAAAACCCGTCTCAATTATCTTTTAGTATTTTATATTCAAGTCCATATATTTAATTAATTGTGTAATCATAAATTTAAAATATTTAATAAATATGATTAATTAATATTCATTAATCTTCTAATAAATCCCAAAAATAAAGGAATTTCAATCTATACAAAATTATAGATATGGGAAAAAATGATTTTTTTTCTTTATTAATATATGTGAAGATATTTAAATCACATAAAATAAAGCGTATATATACATAAATAATAATAAATCTTTTAATTACTAATTTATTTATCTTAAAAAGTTATCGTACATTACATAACATAATTTCATTTTGAGCGACCTTTAAAGATAAATTTATATTTAATAATATTATGATACGAACGCACATATTACATTGATAATACTACATTATATAAACATTCTCATTTTCAGCATCTTATTAAACCTCCTACAACATTACAATATTACCATGTGAACGCTACCTAACTCATAACTCAACTAAATGCTACATAACATTATTTTTGCAATTATCAAAGTTGTAAGCACGACCCTCCTACAACAATATGAAATTTACGATTAATTACAAGGATAAAATTGTGTACAAATGAAAACTATATAATGAATAAACGTTCACAATTAGATAAACTAGCCGCTCTTCTCAAATTTTTTCAATCTTTTTACATTCAATTCCTTGTATTTAATAAGTTATATTGATCCTTAGTTCAAAGTATATAGATAAATTCAATTATTTAATGTTCATTAATCCATTTATAAATCCTCAAAAAAGATGACAATTCAATATATATATATATATATATAATAATCATATTAATAAAATGATAAAGTTACTTATTCACTCGTACATATCAAGATATATGTCACATAACACAAATTATTTATGTCATCAAGAAAAGACATATATTATTTACATATATAATATTAGCAAGTTTAATTTATAATTGTTTTGAGTTAGGACGTTAATTTTATAGAAATATGTTGTTAACGAAGATTGAACGCTCAATCTTATATCAGAGCTTCGCATGTTATTTTAATTTGAGATTAACCTATCATGATAAATTTATTATATATTGCGTAATCAAATATATTTAACAATTAAAAAAATACTATTTTCTAACAACATTACTGTGTGCAACGCATGGGTTACACATTAGTGTTCCTGTAACTTCAAATTTTGGTTGTTCCATGTGGGTGCCCAACAATACGTCATCTTCAATTTACGTCATCCACTTCATCACCAGTTCTACGTTAGTCTATCAGCTCTATACGACAATCAGCACCCAGTCTAAATTGATTTGTATCTATTCTGCATCAACGCCAACATTCAACACTCATAGTCATGCACTTTCAGTTTATATCATCATCAGCTGGATAACACATGCTCTTCGGAGTAAAACGAAATATGCTTTAATTTCCGTTCTTTTAACAAGATTTAATTCATTTATGTAGTTTTAATTTTATTATTTTACACTTCTATGATGGTTATTTTCATGTAGTCTGCTTCAATTTTACAAATAATTACTCCAAATCTTCATCATTGGCTCCAACTAAAACTGGAATGCAGCCCTTGCCTACTCCTACTATTTTCATGGTTTTTCTTTGTTGTTTAATAATGAAATTTTTTGATCTATAACTAAAAAATGAGTATAGCGAGTGGTGTATATATAAGAAATGAGAAAGTTAGAATAAGTAGAATGTATATTCATATTTTTGTAGCATGGAGTTATAGCATTAATAAAGCCTTCTTTCAATGAGTTGGGTGAATAAATTTAATATAAGTCACATGTTTTTTCACTAATGGGATGACATGGAATGTTTAGACATTTTTGAACTACGTTTCTTTTTTGTTTATGTCTTATTCTAAATAAATTTCTATTTTAATCTTTTCTCATTCATCAAATGAATTTTAATTAAAAGCTAACTTCTATTAACTTTAAATACATAAATTTTAATTTTTACAACAATGGATAAAACCCTTCTCAGTTATCTTTTAGTATTTTATATTCAAGTCCATATATTTAATTAATTGTGTAATCGTAAATTTAAAATATTTAATAAATATGATTAATTAATATTCATTAATCATCTAATAAATCCTAAAAATAAAGGAATTTCATTGTATACAAAATTATAGATATGGGAAAAATGATATTTTTTTTTCTTTATTCATATATGTGAAGATATTTAAATCACATAAAATAAAGCGTATATATACATAAATAATAATAAATCTTTTAATTACAAATTCATTTATCTTAAAAAGTTATCGTACATTACATAACATAATTACATTTTGAGCGACCTTTAAAGATAAATTTATATTTAACAATATTATGATATGAACGCACAGATTACATTGATAATACTAGATTATATAAACATTCTCATTTTCAGCATGTTATTAAACCTCCTACAACATTACAATATTACCATGTGAACTCTACCTAACTCATAACTCAACTAAATGCTACATAACATTATTTTTGCAATTATCAAAGTTGTTAGCACGACCCTCCTACAACAATATGAAATTTACGATTAATTACAAGGATAAAATTGCGTACAAATGAAAACTATATAATGAATAAACGTTCACAAGTAGATAAACTAGCCGCTCTTCTCAAAAATTTTCAATCTTTTTTACATTCAATTCCTTGTATTTAATAAGTTATATTGATCCTTAGTTCAAAGTATATAGATAAATTCAATTATTTAATGTTCATTAATCCATTTATAAATCCTCAAAAAAGATGACAATTCAATATATATATATATATATAATCATATTAATAAAATGATAAAGTTACTTATTCACTCGTACATATAAAGATATATGTCACATAAAACAAATTATTTATGTCATCAAGAAAAGACATATTATTTACATATACAATATTAGCAAGTTTAATTTATAATTGTGTTGAGTTAGGACGTTAATTTTATAGAAATATGTTGTTAACGAAGATTGAACGCTCAATCTTATATCAAGGCATCACATGTTATTTTAATTTGAGATTAACCTATCATGATAAATTTATTATATATTGCGTAATCAAATATATTTTAACAATTAAAAAAAAATACTATTTTCTAACAACATTACTGTGTGCAATGCACGGGTTACACACTAGTGTTCCTGTAACTTCAAATTTTGGTTGTGCCATGTGGGTGCCCAACAATATGTCATCTTCAATTTACGTCATCCACTTCATCACCAGTTCTACGTTAGTCTATCAGCTCTACAATCAGCACCCAGTCTAAATTGATTTGTATCAGTTCTGCATCAACGCCAGCACTCAACACTCATAGTCATGCACTTTCAGTTTATATCATCAGCAGCTTGATAACACATGCTCTTCGAAGTAAAACGAAATATGCTTTAATTTCTGTTCTTTTAACAAGATTTAATTCATTTATGTAGTTATAATTTTATTATTTTACACTTCTATGATGGTTATTTTCATGTAGTCTGCTTCAATTTCACAAATAATTACTCCAAATCTTCATCATTGGCTCCAACTAAAACTGGAATGCAGCCCTTGCGTACTCCTACTATTTTCATGGTTTTTCTTTGTTGTTTTAATAATGAAAAAATTTGATCTATAACTAAAAAATGAGTATAGCGAGTGGTGTATATATAAGAAATGAGAAAGCTGGAATAAGTAGAACGTATACTCATATTTTTGTAGCATGGAGTTGTAGCATTAATAAAGCCTTCTTTCAATGAGTTGGGTGAATAAATTTAATATAAGTCACATGTTTTTTCACTAATGGGATGAGATGGAATGTTTAGACATTTTTGAACTACGTTTCTTTTTTTGTTTATGTCTTATTCTAAATAAATTTCTATTTTAATCTTTTCTCATTCATCAAATGAATTTTAATTAAAAGCTAACTTTATAAGCACACAACACACACCGACACACACTCCCATAACTGGTTATTTGGACACAGATTAAATATAAAATAGTGACACAAAAGATCTAAACCGTTAGATCATATTGTCTTTATATGGAAGTTAGAATTCAGCGGACAATCCAACGGTAAAGATCAATTGTATCGTCGGTCAGAAGTTGGTGATTCTGATTTATTATCATCGCATAACAATAGGAAGAATCAAAATATCAGGCAACAAAATTTCATTGCGCTTTATAAATGAACATATATACTTAGAGTAGAAAGCAACCACATACCGATTAGTTTGAAACAAATATTATATTTTATCTGTAAGTACTATTGTCCCTTTAAATTATGAACGTAGGTATTATATGTCATGTGGTATGGTACTCGTACCGTGTTAGTTTTTTTACTACCAAGCTGCTACATTCCGAGTTTACATTTAAAATACACATTTACCACTACTCAAATTGTTTAACAGTTGTGTGATAACCAACTCTTGTTTAAATGATATTGATTGTAACAATCCTCCTTTTCGACTCTTAAACGTGGACATTAATACATCCATGGTATTCACATGCCGAACATCCAAGTGGTGGAAAGGTAAATTGTTGAGATGAAAGAAAGAAAGACATAACAGAATATCAGAATGTGACGAGTAATATAATATACAACAGGTCTTTAAAAAAAAGAAGGAAGTTTAATATACAAATTATCATCAGAGAAAACTAATCTATCACCAGTCTGGGTAGTTATAACACCATGTCCTTACAAATGCTGATAAATACAAATAAAGAACACAGCAAAAGATAAAATACATAAGTATACCTTGGAGTTATCTAGTTCGTCTCCTGAAACTCTAAAGTGTCAAGCTAAATCTGGAAAATATGTTCGTGCCAACCCGAGCATTATAAGAAAATAACGTCCGGATCAGTATGGTGAAACCAGCATGAGCAACACAATGAAAAGTGATTTTATATTTATCAAAACCCTTTAAAAATAAAGCTATCTCGTAAGACCATGCCGCATATAGACACGGACGGGTTTTTACCTTACGATAACCAAACTATTTCTTAGGAAATCTTGATATTATAATAATGTCTAAAGTTTAAACTAAAAATAGAATCAAAGCTGAAGTTCTTACATTAATTAAATTCCAGCTATCTAGGTACACAACTAAGTCCGTAATAGCATGCGTTGGAAAATGGATTTCCTACAATGACAAAGCTATTGGGGTATTGCCTGTCATTGTACATCTCTAAAAAATGTATCAAGGGCCTTACATAAACCCCATGCATGGCAAGATCAACCTATCCCTTGCTGGATAGTATTGAATATTTCATAACCTAGTTACATTGCAACCTTTTCTCAAGAGTTCTCATGCATAACCAAATCCACAAATATATATCTAGAAGGGTGATGACAATAACCTAATGGGTACGACCCACACATCCTTGTGACATCCCATGTTTTAGTCATTCCCGATTGTTGTGTTTAGATATTCCTTTTTACGTCTTTAGCAAATCCCATTTCGAATGCTAATACTGCACTTGAGGAAACAATATGTAACGACCCCACCGTTATACCCATATTATTTAAGAACATTATAAATAAAGTCGTCTAATAATACGGAGAATACGGCTTATTATGGAAGACCGAATGTCAATATATCTTTGAACTAACACTGAAGCATCATACTTGTCATTTTACTTTATCTGAATAAAATTTATTGGTTACAGTCTCAGTTCAAAGTAATAATTGCACCGGTTTCTCAAAATGAGAATAGTATATCATATAAATAACAATCATAGATCATAGTGGAATAATAAACATTATATTTGTAATGATCCGTATTTTTAAACGTTTAAATAAATTAAATAAGAAAGTTTGAATAAAAAAATTTAGGAATTAAAATTTTAGTTTTTTTAATACGAATTAAACTATTATATAATGTTGTCATCTTAAATTAAATTTATATTAATGACATAGGTTGGAATTGTTAGTCCATGAGATGATGGTTTTGATGACAACAACCTTAGAATAGATTATAAAATATAAATACTAACATTACAAGTTTAGATATATATGTATATGCAGGATCTAATCATGAAGGTATCAAGAATGAAGACTGTACTGTATAGATTCAAGATATAGAGATAGAAGACTCATGAGTATCAAGATTATCAAGAGTTCAAGATTTCAAGGTTAAGTTTGTTTTATTAGGAATATTTGTTAAAACTCGTAGAAAAGCACTGGCATCTTAATATCCAATTTATTTGTAACAACCAGGTATTTTCAACCATTCGCATCCATTATAAGTGTAAAGGTAGACACTCATGCCGGAATTGAATTGCTCAAAATACCGCGTTGTAAATAAAAATTTGGCAAACCTCAGAATATACAGTAAATAGTAATCACAGATCACAGACACAGAGTATTAATAATGCAGCGGAAGTAAAATAGATAGTAGTTCATGAAGCTACTATATAAATATATCAGAGTTACATAAGATACAACAGAAGAAATAAAGTACAACAGAAGTTTAAATATGATAACCAAGTACAAGCTGAATAAAACAACCGAACTGAAAAGATAAAACTTGACAAGTAGATAATCTCCAGCGATTCCAACCTCCAGAAAGTGGAAATCCAAATCTATGAATAACTCAGGCTGACCCAAAGCATAAATAAAAATACAAACACTCGAGTCAGGACATACATACTTATACAATGTAAACCAACTCAAGTGAACTGTAGTAAAGGTACAAGTAACTTAGAAGATGCTTGGGATCACCCATCCTCTAAGGATCCATTAAACTACTTACTATGTAGTATATTTGCGCTATATACAGTAGTGTCTAATCAGTAAAGTATAATCATATAGAAAATAGCGTTAAGGGGATGGTGAACCTTAACGCGGTCGGATCTTTAAAACCAAAATCGTAGTGGGCTCGCCATAAGGAGATGACACGACACGCGAGGCAATGCCAGGGTGGATACACCGTTTGCACTCCCGGACCGGTGATGACGGCAAGCCAGCAGCTTCCGCCCACCTCGAAAAATACTCCCAAATCAAAGTGGCGCCACATATCGAACCACAAAAGTAATAGAATGGTTTCCGATGGAGCATGCTCAATGAAAGGGTGCGACCCTTTATGTAGCCCGGTATAGCTCCTGTTTTAGTCATTTATGCCAACTCACAGGAGTTGGGTCCATGTAATATACCTTGAGAATGTCGCCACCATCCTACTTCATTCTGGAATCTCCAACGCGTACACGGTTGTTAAAGTGGTTTTCGGTATTGGCCGGCTATAAGACAATATCCGATCCCGGTCTCCTTAACAACCAATCGTTATTATAACCCGTAGTTATAACTTTAAAACAATATTTATACTTCAAAATAAAATATCATTTCAACCCAAATCTTTATCAAAATAAAGATTAAATCATTCCAAAATATCATATCTTTCGATCTTCTTTTCAAATCATTTTAATATCAAAATATCATATCTTTCAAAACTCCATTTTTAAATCATTTTATTATATCAAAATATCATATCTTTTCAAAACCACATTTCAATCATTTAATATATCAAAATGTCATCTCTTTTCGAAACCACATTCATTTCCAATCATTATTCATTTTTTTTAATTTAAAATACCATTTCAATTCACATTTCAATATAGTTTATATTCCAAAAAATCATTTTTAACCATTAAAATGAAGTTATTTTGTTTAATAATTAAATTATTAAATTTCTAAAATTTTCAACTTTCAAAGTTCATTTATTCACTTAAGTTTATCAAAACAGTGAAAATTCCCTTTTCGTGGCATTTAGAAAATGCTACAGAAAGATACATTCAAAACAATTCAATTTAACAAAAGACAACATTTAAAACGTTGTAATAGGGTTTACTTAAATTTCAAATAACTTAGTTAAATTCAAAAATTATAGCACTTACAATAATTGCTATAATAGTTTTTAATTCAATAGCTTTTTAGTTCATTATCATCAACTACAGCATTTTCAAATGCTGTAAAATCATTTACATTGTAATTAATAGCATTTCAAAAATGCAGTCAATTTACTTCAAATATTCAATATAATTTCTCAACCAATTATATTTTTATTTAAAACATTTTTAACTTATAAAATCATACATTTTCACATTTATAAACATCATTTAATTTTCCTCAAGTTCATGATTTTATAATGTTAAATTTCCATTCAAAATCAAGATTTAATAATAATTCACTTATTAAATTACAATGTTCAAATTTTAAATCCATTGCATTAAATTTCAAATTAACACTTAAGTTCAAAATCTCAAATATAACTTAGTTTTATTTTTATTTACTTAACTAAAAGTTCACTTTTAAGTCAATTTCATAAATTTCCAATTTTAGTTATATTTCAAAATTCCAACTTAAAATATTGATTCATTTCACATTTCAACTTTATTAAAAATCATTAGTATGATATAAAATCACTTTAAATTCATTTAAATTCAAATTATCATAAATTTATCATAATTTCATATTCAATTTAACTTCCAATTTTTATTAAATCAAATTTCCAAAATAACTTACGTTCAAAATTTTCTTACTTTTTCATTAATTCATTTCACTTATAATTATTCAAAAAATCAATAATATATTACAAAAATCCATTTTAATTAGATTTAAATCAAATATTTTAATATTTACATTTCTAAAATAACATTAAAAAATTTAGAAAACATATATTAACTACGGGCCTGTATATAATTTTCTAAGCTAGGTAAAGTGATACGGGTAATATATCATTTCAACCCGTAATTTACAAAGAAAATCCGGGTTTTATCATTTCAAACTTGCAATCCCAAGTTAAAATAAATTAAATAAAAACTGTTCAAGCCTATCATTTCAGCCCATAACGATTTTTCCCTATTCTAAAGTCCGTTCGGGTATGTATCATTTCAACCCATGGTGATTCTAATCTAAAGGGAACTTGCAGTGTGATGAACAGATAAAATAATCAGAATATCATGAAATAACAGTAACATATAATATAATAAGTGTAATAATAGGTGTGAACATCATATGATAATAATATAAGCAGTTATAACATGATAATATAGTTCTACAGATTCACAGGGTGTCAATTCACATTTGTATAAGTATAAACATCTGGTGAGATTTACTCACCTGTCAAAGCTGGAGATTTGCCAACAAAGCACACAACACAAAGACTACAAAGGAACGACAACTCGAATACGATTTGAGTGTGGAGAGCTAACACTAATTTCCTTGAGTATATTTACACAAAAAAAAAACATGAATTACAAACCAAAATATTACAAACAATGCTAGGAATAACTACACAATTTAAAGCTAGAGCTTTTGCACTTGCATTCAACCACTTATACTTCAGTTATGGCCTGGAAAGACACTGTAATGGGATGGTTTTGGATCAGGTTTGGATCAGGTTTAGGTCATACAAGGATCGGCCATAGCAATATAAAGAGGAGATGAAGGATATGTGCTTGAATTTCAAAACAAGGCAACACAACTACAAGCAACAACATAGATTTCAAGGCCTAAATGGGTTCGGCCAAGGGACTATTGGGCATGGCCTGATCTGGAAGGATAAACTACAGGTACTAAAAAGGTCCAAGGCTCAGGTTATGGCAGGTGGTGGTGGTGTTTGGCCAGCCAAAGTGGAGGAGAGAGGTGGTGGAACAAGTTAAGCTAGGCTATGAACATTTAGGTGGAGTTTTGTTCATTTTTTAGGTGGATCTACTTCATGGGAGGCCACGGCTGTAACGACCCGGCTTTTTCAATAGTTAATTTGTGATATTTAAAATGAATTTAAATAATTAATTTGAATTATAATTTGATTTTGATTATGAAAAGTTTGGTTGTATTTAATAAAAGGGATCCAAAATTTAAATATAACAATCAATTAAATAAATTAAATAGTAATTGACAATTGGGTAAATTATTTAAATTCGGAATTGTAAGCTTGTTGGAAATATTTCAACGGTTTATAAACTTTATATTAATAATACTGAGAATAATAGATGGATTAAATTTGCATTTAACTGCCGTTTGTTCAATTTTAAAAATATATCGTTTAAATTGATATTTAAAAATAGCCATACAAGGCACAGTCTTGGATTTCGACGAAACCAGTGCAGTTGGATCCGTAATATTGAATTATTGCTGGATTTCAAATTTCGTAATTTTTGGAGTCTTCGTGTGAGCGTACGAGGTAGGAACGTCGAGACAATAATTCATCGTTTTAAATTTAAATATCTTACATCTTGTCACCAGCCGAAATCTTTTCCATCAGCTACTTTCCATTCCATCAAACACTGTGGCCTTTTGTCTCCAACACGCTACTGTCACTTTTAAAAATCACGTCTCTTTTCCCTTTCATTTTATTCCTTCGAATCAAAGCACGATCGGTTTGGGGTGGCTCCGTAGGCAGAACTCGAGCAACAACTTAATGGATCGGCGATGGAGTGAGGTCGAGAAGGGGTTTGCTCGAATGGCGACGAAGGCGGCGCTGGAAGTTCGGGGCGATTAGGAGCGCTCGCTGCTGAGGATCAGCGATCTAGGGTTTAGTTATTGGGGGCCTTGGCTCGTTCACGGAGGCGACGTGGTCGCGATGGGCCTGAGATGCAGTGGTGCGTCGACGGCTGAAGGTAGCTGGGTGAAGTGTGTTCGTTCGAGTCTGGGTGTCGCGAGCTCGAGCTCAGTCCTTGGGCTTTGTGTTGACGGCCGATGTCGACACCGGAGGGAGGCAGTGATAGCTGTAAGGTATCCTCCAATTTCATTTGTAATTTAAATTTAATAAACATAAGTTGTGAACCGATAATAAATATATGTATACACACATTTTTAACTTATTATATATTATTTTAATCAAATAAACATACTTATTCACATTTTAAATCTGTTAGTTCATTTTTAAATAATATATATATGAGTAATTAACTTGTTAATAAATTTATTTAGCTATTTTAACTTCTAAGAGATTTCTCAAAGGGAATTTTGTTTAAATTGAATTATTTGTTTAAAATAAAACCATTAGCTTGAAATTGAAATTTATTAGCCTAAATTAAACTTCTTAAACGAAAATAAATTGTTCGATTAGTTCAAAATATTAATAAATCCATGAAATTGTTATTCAAGGTCAAAAATATGGAAACGAATCTGGATTGGGAAGGATTGCAACAATTAAATCAAAGGTGAGTTAATCTCACTTAGTTAAGTTTAAAATTTGAATTGTTGAATTTAAGTTTAATTGTTGAATTGTTTGAATGATGGTTGAAGTAGTGAATAATTAAATAAACTTTATACGCCGCGTAATAAGCGGATGTTAGAAATATTAAACCCATATACTGCAATATTTCACATTGAAGTGAAATTGTTATTTTATTGTGCTAACATCTGTGGATGTAGGGAAACACGTTGGAGGGATCCAACAGGATTCCTCAAAACTATTTATTTTATTTCGTATATATGCTATTATGTGACAGGATGATATATTGAGTTGGGTGGTTTTATAGATAATTGAATTATCAACTGTTGAATAACAGAGAAGTTGAAAATTTGAAATTTCTATTACGTTAATAAATTAATTTGAAGAAGTTAAATAAAACTCAAATAGAAAATATTTATTTGAAATTTGAATCTACTTTAAGTGAGAATGAAGAAAAGAAATAAAAGTATATTTTATACTTAAGTTAAACCTTAATGTGATAAAGTTGAGTTTTGGAAAATTTAAATTATAAATTTATACTTGAAGGAATATTGTAATCGATTAAAGAAAATGGAATTATATTAAGAAATGGAAATGGAGGTCTATTAAGGAAATAAAAAGAAATATTAATAAGAAAAGAAAAGAAAATTTATTAGGAAATAAAGAAGATGCTATTAAGAATTACGAATAAGAAATTCTATTAAGAGTCAAAAGGAGATTTTATTTAATAATGAATGGAATTTATTGAATGGGACAATATGGAACTTTATAGAAAGAAATAAAAAATTAAAGATGGGATTTTTAAATCAAACTATCTTATAATAAATGAAATTCAAGGAGAATTTATAAATTCATGAATGGAATTTATAAATGATATATGAAATTGGTTGAATGGAAATAGCAGGATATTTCCAAAGGTGAATGTGGACAAGAGGCATTTATAAAAGGATATTGGATTTTCTAAAATTATAATTTATTTTAAAAAGAATATTTTAAATTACTATACTATATAAATCCTTTTTATAAACTATCATTTGAATGTAAAATATTTTCGAATTAGTTATTTTGAAGGTTTAGCTATTATTTATTATAAACTCTAAGTTTTCTAAAACCATCTTTGAAACTTATAAATAACTAGATATAAATTTTAATATTTAATATTACTTCTTATTTTATAAATCTATATGTTTTCAAAATGTTTTTAAAATCTAATTAAAATACTCTTGTGATGGTAAGCAAATTAATTTAAATGGGATAAGATTTAGGAGAAATCTTATTAAGTGGAGAAAGTGAATTTGTGAAATTATAAGGAAAGTGTAAATTGAATTTTTGAGAAAGAAATGGGAAAATAAGGAATATTTTCGAAGGATAAATCAATTGTAAGTGAGTATAAGAAATCGGTTAAATGATTTCGTGGAATAAAAGGGCTTTGAAAATTTATTTCAAATGGGTTAAAATGGAAATAATATCTGAATGATATTTGAGATAAATAATTTGTGGATATTATTTGATGGTTGTTTGTGAATGATTATTTGATAGTTAAATAACCGACTATCAATATTGAACAATGCGTTGATCGTTTCGAAGAGTCCGGGATCGGATTTAATTATCCGAATACCACTTCGATCCGATTTGAACGATTACGAATGAAGACCGTGAAGAGTTGAAGACGGTGATTCGGTTTGTCCAGACCCAGGGCAACTTGTATGGATTGAATGCTTTCAGAACATCGTCAGGAGGACGATGAGCATTCTAAGTGGGACTCGTTCTTGAAAGGTAACGCTTAGCCTCAAGCCTCATCAACCGGGAATGGCTAAAACAGGGGAGGTGCAGCAAGGCTTCGTGGGTAGCCCCCACTTGAGAGTAAGGTTTCCCCTGTCTAGATGTCCCTTTTTTATTCGGCTTAGTGGGTGGTTGGTCGCGCCAACCACGGGGTGATCTTGCTTGGAACTGTTCAGTAAGGAATGGGTCCGGCCTTGTGATGCAGGGGAGCGGGCGTACTCCTCGGTACTCTGATCTAGACCAGGTACTTGACGGGCGATACCCCAGTAGCCCAGCCATTGTATGGAATCCAATCTCCAATAAGAGCCTGTACGGTTTTGATTGTGCCCAACTATTGCTGAGACGTGAGATGCAAGCATTTCAGCTAGATTCTATTTTACTTTCTATAGACACTATAATAATATCAGAGAACTTTGATATAAAACTGTTTTAGCTATCGTAAGGTAAAAACCCGACATGTTTATTTGTGGCATGGTCTTACGAGATGCTTTTGTTTTCAAAGGATTTTTGAAACTTTAATAATCCAATTGAGTGTGATTTCTCACGCTGGTTTTCCAAACTGACTCGGGTGTTGTTTTATATGATGCTCGGGTCAGACCGAGTTAAACAGGTTCAGGTTATATGCTGGAGCCCAGGAGACGAGCTGGATGACAGAGCGTATTCCCATATTTGTCTATTATTTCTGCTGTGTATGGATATGTATGATTGATTGATGTACTCTGATATGGTATGTATGTATATACGACAGTACAGATTCTTTGTATTTAAAAGCTATTGTTATATATTATATTTTGTTCTGCTGCGATGTGAGATTCTGATGTTGTTTTCTTTTCTTCTTCTTCTACCTCTTTCTTCTTCTTTTTCATAACTCTCTGGAATTTTCGGGTTCGGAAATTCCGGGTTGTTACAACTGGTATGGAAGGTCAGTGGGCTGGAGGAGATGGTAGCCTGATGTGGTAGTGGTGGAGGTGGCCATGGTGAAGGAGGAGCAAGGGCTGAGCTACAAAGGTGAAGGCAGATGCAAATACATAAGAAAAATAAGGAAGAAATGAGAAGAAAAGAAGAAGAATTTTACCAAACTTTTGCAAGATGGAGGCCATGATTTTTTTTTTAAGGTTGAAAAGAGAAAAATTTAGTGAAAAATAAGAAAGGGAAGTCGGCTGGAGATAGAGCAAGGAATGGCTAAAATAACTGATGTATTGATGACAAAAGAAACTGTAAAAGAAACGTTGAAACGACTTTACGTTTCTTAGCCTTTAAACCTTTCAAATTTCGTATATATATTTTTGTAATTTTATAAATACATATAAACTGAGAAATAAAGATAAAAAATCAGAAATAAGAATAAATATATAAAATAAATAATTAAATTTTAATTAAATAGAATTTAAATTAAGAAAATGGCTTAAAATTGCAAACTAGGCTTTAAAATTGAAAACAACTCAAATAATCTTTGGAAAAATCTATTCAAATTTGAATACATGAAAAATGAATATTAATAAAGTAAAAAACAGAAAATAAAAGTGAATGTATAAAATAAATTAATAAATTTTAATTATACATAATTAAATTAAGGAAATAGCAAAGAAAACAGAAACTAGGCTAGGAAATTTGAAAATAAATGCAATGGACTTTGGAAATTTTTTATATACTTGAAGAATATTTATAAATAAAGATAATAACATAAAAAAATGCATTAACAAAATAAATATATAAATTTTTATTTAAATATAGTTTAGATGAAGAAAATAGCTGAAAAATAGAACAGCCTTTAAAAATAGGAAATAAATACAGTAAATTCTGGAAAAATTCTATTATCATTTTAAAAATATTTAAGAGTCAAAATATACATAATATAACATAAATATACACGTTAGAATAAGATAAATCAAATAAAATGTCATTTATATAATTTAAATTAAAGACTATTGCTGAATAACCCAATATACACACAATATTGAAAACAGTATAACTTTTGCAATTTAAATCCGTTTTCAATGAAACAAAAAGCAGCGTTCTTAAAATTTTATGCACTTTCATAATAAAAGATAAATTTTAAATTTTCAAACTTTTAAAAATTTAAATTAAAAGTCAAAGTTTGATTATTTTGACCAAAATTCACTTTTTTGAAAATATTCTTTTTAGTCATGCTTTAGAATGAAAATTCTTATCAAACTAAAGCTTATATTTAAAGTAACAAAATTAATCATTCACAAAAAAAAATTAAATCAAAATTAAATTAAAATAATTAAAATATACAATTAAAAATAATCACAAAATACAGGGTTGTTACACTCTCCCCCACTCAAAACTTTTCGTCCCCGAAAAGGAATGAGGTACGAGAAAGCACAGAAAAAAATAGAGTGAAATAAGATTAGGACAATATGACAAGGAGAATGAAATTATGCATGATGGCTATTGTTATAGGTCAGTTTTACAAGGTGGAGATGATCTTTCCAAGATTCTCTAAAATTAAGAACACAAGCACGAAAAGGTGGATTCAAAATGATTACCAAAGATCTATCAAAGATTATAGAAAGATGCCTATACCAATCTATAGCAAGATAAGGATGATAAGGACAACCAAAAGATAGTTTGGAAAACAAAATAAGGAATTATATTTGAAAGCATGGAAATTTCAACTTAAATAGAGAATAAATCTTTACACAAGTTAAATAAATCTTAACTATCTCAAATTTCATTATCTTATTATCCAATCATCTAAAATTAACAATTTTTAAAACCGCGGGTTTGAAAAATAATCTTTTGTTACACTCACACTGTACTTATAAATTTAATTCTCTTTATTCCTAATAAAAATTAGATTTATTCCTCTCAATACATTTATCACTTATGTTAAAAATACTTACACTTATTATAACTACTTTATTTTATTCTTAGTTCTTTTAACATTATTTTATTGTAAGTTATTCAATGACCCTTTATTATATTTACCCCTGTTAATCATTAAAATTTAAGCGTATAACATTTATTATAACCACTCAAATTTTATTTATAAAAACTTTTTATATTGTATATTATCCAATTACATTGTTAACTTATGAAATAAGGTAAGTTATATTTGAATGCAATTGTATTATACAAATAAACTTTCCAATTAAATCATTTCATGCTTGATATTCATCCAAAATTTTGATTTGATTTTTTTTTATAATTGGAATTATTCTTTAAAATAAAATTTAAGAACTAAATTTTCGATTACACTCAAACCATTTAGAGCTAAGTAATAATATATACATAATATGTCAAATCAAATTTCAATCATATATATATATATATATTATAAATCAAGTCATATTTTAGAAATTCAATTCAAATCAATTTGATTTACCAAAACAAAGCTGTAGTAAGTCCACAGAGCAGCCTCTTCACTTCGAAACTCGAAAATGAACGTTGATGATGCTGCAGTCATCACCGAAGTTATTTCCCAGCGACAATGAGAAGAGCACTAATTTTAAACTTAAAATTCTTTGGAAACAAATTTTTATTCGAAAATACTTTAAATGATATAACCTTTTAAAACATTAAACACAAGGTTTGAAACCATCAGAAATTAAATTCTAAAATTCTTGATTTAAATTCATTTCAGTCCCCAAATCAATTTACAAACAACTATTCATAAATTCATTTATAGAACTATAAATGATAAATCAAGTATTATCACTTCAAATGATTAGTTTAAATCAATTTATTAAGTTCCATAAATTTACTTATATCAAAATTTAATTCACTAACCAAATTTTAAAATAATATTGTGTCAGTTTGTTCTGTCAATGTGTTTTAGAAATCCTATCGATAGCGTTGATCAGACGAATCGATCGGAAATCCAATTCAACATCAACAACTCAAACAACACAATGTATAAACAAAACATAGATTTACAAGTACAATTCAAAATGTTTGAAAATAGGTTGGAAACAAAAGACAAGATGATTAAATAACAGAGCAGGGAGGTGGATGAGCTTAAATAAATCGCGGGCAACCTTAACCGGGTCAACCGTGACTTAAATAATAAGATCGATGTGGATTTTCTAGGGTAAATCTACATTCGATCTCAAGAGTTAGAGTTTGGGATAACAAAAGGTATTAGCACCTAAACCAAGGACAGATATAAATCTCTGATGAATCGATGCTAATTGTAAAGGAGTTTTCCCCATTTTTCAATTCAATTTTAAATTGGCGTGACCGCCGACTGACTAAAAAGATCATTCAAAGCGGAGTTATGGAATACTCCAGAGTCAAAAGAAGATAAATAGTGAGGGATACGAATGGATTTCGGAACCATAGGGAACGCTCCAAAATTCAATGGAATCGAGTCAAAAGGAAGAGATTCAAACTCGAATGAAAGTGATTCTGTAAATACATTCACTCCATATGCTGAGTTTTGCCTAGAGCTACCAAAGCTTGGATACCAACCGTAACAACCAGGTATTTTCAACCATTCGCATCCATTATAAGTGTATAGGTAGACACTCATGCTGGAATTGAATTGCTCAAAATACCGCGTTGTAAATAAAAATTTGGCAGATCTCAGAATATACAGTAAATAATAATCACAGATCACAGACATAGAGTATTAATAATGCAGCGGAAGTAAAAGAGATAGTAGTTCATGAAGCTACTATATAAATATATCAGAGTTACATAAGATACAACAGGAGAAATAAAGTACAACAGAAGTTTAAATATGATAACCAAGTACAAGCTGAATAGAACAACCGAACTAAAAAGATAAAACTTGACAAGTAGATAATCTCCAGCGATTCCAACCTCCAGAAAGTGGAAATCCAAATCTGTGAATAACTCAGGCTGACCCGAGCGTAAATAAAAAAGCAAACACTCGAGTCAGGACATATATACTTATACAGTGTAAACCAACTCAAGTGAACTATAGTAAAGGTACAAGTAACTTAGAAGATGCTTGGGATCGCCCATCCTCTAAGGATCCGTTAAACTATTTACTATGTAGTATATTTGCGCTATATACAGTAGTGTCTAATCAGTAAAGTATAATCATATAGAAAATAGCGTTAAGGGGATGGTGAACCTTAACGCGGTCAGATCTTTAAAACCAAAATCATAGTGGGCTCGCTACAAGGAGATGACACGGCACGCGAGGCAATGCCAGGGTTGATACACCGTTTGCACTCCCGGACCGGTGGTGACGGCAAGCCAGCAGCTTCCACCCACCTCGAACAATACCCCCGAATCAAAGTGGCGCCACATATCGAATCACAAAAGTAATAGAATGGTTTTCGATGGAGCATGCTCAATGAAAGGGTGCGACCCTTTGTGTAGCCCGGTATAGCTCCTGTTTTAGTCATTTATGCCAACTCACGGGAGTTGGGTCCACGTAATATACCTCGAGAACGTCGCCACCATCCGACTTCATTCTGGAATCTCCACCGTGTACACAGTTGTTAAAGTGGTTTTCGGTATTGGCCGGCTATAAGACAATATCCGATCCCGGTCTCTTTAACAACCAATCGTTATTATAACCCGTAGTTATAACTTTAAAACAATGTTTATACTTCAAAATAAAATATAATTTCAACCCAATTCTTTATCAAAATAAAGATTAAATCGTTCCAAAATATCATATCTTTCGATCTTCTTTTCAAATCATTTTAATATCAAAATATCATATCTTTCAGAACTCCAATTTCAAATCATTTTAATATATCAAAATATCATATCTTTTTAAAACCACATTTCAATCATTTAATATATCAAAATATCATCTCTTTTCGAAACCACATTCATTTCCAATCATTATTCATTTTTTCTAATTTAAAATACCATTTCAATTCACATTTCAAAGCAGTTTATATTCCAAAAAATCATTTCTAACCATTAAAATGAAGTTATTTTGTTTAATAATTAAATTATTAAATTTCTAAAATTTTCAACTTTCAAAATTCATTTATTCACTTTAGTTTATCAAAACAGTGAAAATTCCCTTTTCGTGGCATTTAGAAAACGCTACGGAAAGATACATTCAAAACAGTTCAATTTAACAAAAGACAACATTTAAAATGTTGTAATAGGGTTTACCGAAATTTCAAATAACTTAGTTAAATTCAAAATTATAGCACTTACAACAATTGCTATAATAGTTTTTAATTCAATAGCTTTTTAGTTCATTATCATCAACTACAGCATTTTCAAATGCTGTAAAATCATTTACATTGTAATTAATAGCATTTCAAAAATGCAGTCAATTTACTTCAAATATTCAGTATAATTTCTCAACCAATTATATGTTTATTTAAAACATTTTTAACTTATATAATCATATATTTTCACATTTATAAACATCATTTAATTTTCGTCAAGTTCATGATTTTATAAAGTTAAATTTCCATTCAAAATCAAGATTTAATAATAATTCACTTATTAAATTGCAATGTTCAAATTTTAAATCCATTGCATTAAATTTCAACTTAACATTTAAGTTCATATTCTCAAATATAACTTATTTTATTTTTATTTACTTAACTAAAAGTTCACTTTAAGTCAATTTCATAAATTTCCAATTTTAGTTATATTTCAAAATTTCAACTTAAAATATTCATTCATTTCACATTTCAACTTTATTAAAAATCATTAGTATGATATAAAATCACTTTAAATTCATTTAAATTCAAATTATCATAAATTTATCATAATTTCATATTCAATTTAACTTCCAATTTTTATTAAATCAAATTTCCAAAATAACTTACGTTCAAATTTTTTTAACTTTTTCATTAATTCATTTCACTTATAATTATTCATAAAATCAATAATATTTTACAAAAATCCTTTTTAATTAGATTTAAATCAAATATTTTAATATTTACATTTCTAAAATAACTTTAAAATTTTTAGAAAACATATATTAACTACGGGCCTGTATATAATTTTCTACGCTAGGTAAAGTGATACGGGTAATATATCATTTCAACCCGTAATTTACAAAGATAATCCGGGTTTTATCATTTCAAACCCGTAATCCCAAGTTAAAATAAATTAAGTAAAAACCGTTCAAGCCTATCATTTCAGCCCATAACGATTTTTCCCTAATCTAAAGTCCGTTCGGGTATGTATCATTTCAACCCATAGTGATTCTAATCTAAAGGGAACTTGCAGTGTGATGAACAGATAAAATAAACAGAATAGCATGAAATAACAGTAACATATAATATAATAAGTGTAATAACAGGTGTGAACATCATACGATAATAATATAAGCAGTTATAACATGATAATATAGTTCTACAGATTCATAGGGTGTCAATTCACATTTCTATAAGTATAAACATCTGGTGAGATTTACTCACCTGTCAAAGCTGGAGATTTGCCAACAAAGCACACAACACAAAGAATACAAAGGCACGAAAACTCGAATACGATTTGAGTGTGGAAAGCTAACACTAATTTCCTTGAGTATATTTACACAAAAAAAAACAAACATGAGTTACAAACCATAATATTACAAACAATGCTAGGAATAACTACACAATTTAATGCTAGAGCTTTTGCACTTGCATTCAACCACTTATACTTCAGTTATGGCCTGGAAAGACACTGTAATGGGATGGTTTTGGATCAGGTTTAGGTCATACAGGGATCGACCATAGCAATATAAAGAGGAGATGAAGGATATGTGCTTGAATTTCAAAACAAGGCAACACCAACTACAAGCAACAACATAGATTTCAAGGCCTAAATGGGTTCGGCCAAGGGACTATTGGGCATGGCCTGATCTGGAAGGATCAACTACATGTACTAAAAAGGTCCAAGGCTCAGGTTATGGCAGGTGGTGGTGGTGTTTGGCCAGCCAAAGTGGAGGAGAGAAGTGGTGGAACAAGTTAAGCTAGGCTATGAACATTTAGGTGGAGTTTTGTTCATTTTTTAGGTGGATCTACTTCATGGGAGGCCATGGCTATGAAAGGTCAGTGGGACGGAGGAGATGGTAGCCTGATGTGGTAGTGGTGGAGGTGGCCATGGTGAAGGAGGAGCAAGGGCTGAGCTACAAAGGTGAAGGCAAGTGCAAATACATAAGAAAAACAAGGAAGAAATGAGAAGAAAAGAAGAAGAATTTTACCAAACTTTTACAAGTTGGAGGCCATGATTTTTTTTTAGGGTTGAGAAGATAAAAATTTCGTGAAAAATAAGAAAGGGAAGTCGGCTGGAGATAGAGTAAGGAATGGATAAAATAACTGATGTATTGGTGACAAAAGAAACTTTAAAAGAAACGGTGAAACGACTTTACGTTTCTTAGCCTTTAAACCTTTCAAATTTCCTATATATATTTTTGTAATTTTATAAATACATATAAACTGAGAAATAAAGATAAAAAATCAGAAACAAGAATAAATATCTAAAATAAATAATTAAATTTTAATTAAATAGAATTTAAATTAAGAAAATGGCTTAAAATTGCAAACTAGGCTTTAAAATTGAAAACAACTCAAATAATCTTTGGAAAAATCTATTAAAATTTAAATACGTGAAAAATGAATATTAATAAAGTAAAACACAGAAAATAAAAGTGAATGTATAAAATAAATTAATAAATTTTAATTATATATAATTAAATTAAGGAAATAGCAAAGAAAACCGAAACTAGGCTAGGAAATTTGAAAATAAATGCAACGGACTTTGGAAAAATTTTATATACTTGAAAAATATTTATAAATAAAGTTAATAACATAAAAAATGCATTCGCAAAATAAATATATAAATTTTTATTTAAATATAGTTTAGATGAAGAAAATAGCAGAAAAATAGAACAGCCTTTAAAAATAGGAAATAAATACAGTAAATTTTGGAAAAATTCTATTATCATTTTAAAAATATTTAAGAGTCAAAATATACATAATATAACATAAATATACAAGTTAGAACAAGATATATCAAATAAAATGTCATTTATATAATTTAAAATAAAGACTATTGCTGAATAACCCAATATACACACAATATTGAAAACAGTATAACTTTTGCAATTTAAATCCGTTTTCAACGAAACAAAAAGCAGCGTTCTTAAAATTTTATGTACTTTCATAATAAAAGATAAAATTTAAATTTTCAAACTTTTAAAAATTTAAATTAAAAGTCAAAGTTTAATTGTTTTGACCAAAATTCACTTTTTTGAAAATATTCTTTTTAGTCATGCTTTGGAATGAAAATTCTTATCAAACTAAAGTTTATATTTAAAGTAACAAAATTAATCATTCAGAAAAAACAAGTTTTTAAATCAAAATTCAATTAAAATAATCAAAATATACAATTAAAAATAATCACAAAATACAGGGTTATTACACTATTCGTGGAATGGAATCCACTTCGAGCCCGTTGAAGGGATGGAACCCTAAGTAGGATGGAACCTACGAAAATCTAGTGGGACATTATTTTGTATCCACTAATCTTAATTCAAATGATTTTTCAAAATTTTGTTTTTGAAATGATTTCAAAACTTTCCTTTTAAAAAGATTCAAAACCCTCGATTCCGATTTTAAATAATTTTAGCCTCAAAACATCTTTATTTTCAGAGTCAAAATTACTCCTGATTTTAAACTGTCTTTTCAAATAATATATTTAACTTTTAAATTATTTATACTTCGATTTAAATTATAGTTAAAATAATATATATGTATATATATATATATTGTTCTTTATATTTACTTGTGAATTTTAACTATATTCAAGTATATTTATAAAGTTTTAAATAGTTTTTATATATGATAAATGCTATGTTTATAAAAATTCAAAACATCAAGATTGGCTGAGGGATGTCAACATGCCCATAGGCACCATGTCGACATGGTGACAGTTTAACTCAAAATTCAAATTTCAAAAGAAGTGTCTATTCGCCATAACTCTTCATGAATGGTCATGGTTGTTGTTCTTCTATAAATAGGGGTCAGTTTCAACGAATTTTCAACCATATTTTTTGGCTTTTCACTCCTTTTCTTTTTCCACATTTCTTAACACAAAATCATACCATTACTCTGCCGAAATCAACATCGGATCATACTCGATCACTTCTAGTTTAATTCTCCATCACTATCTCTATAAGGTTCTTAGTGCTTTTCAGAGTTATAGACTTCTTTGTAATATATTAGCGAGAAAAGGTGTTATCATAGCCTTGGAAGTAAATCAAAGGGGAAATGGTGTGATTGTAGCCCGGTTAAATCAGTTGGGTAAACTTGTGGCCCGGAAATCAAGTATCCCTACCCAAAGGATCAAAATTCTGCAGGGTGTACCTCGTAGCCTTTGAAACCGAGGGTGTACTTGTACGATTGCTGTTGAAAGGAAATTCGTACTTGTGTTGCGGGACTAGATGTAGGGCAACTCCGAACCAGTATAAAATCCGGGGTGTTCTTTCCTTTACTGCTTTTATTTTATTTCTGCATCTGTGTTTGTTTCTGTGATCATTCCTGATTCTGTATATTGCATACATTTGTGTCTAAATTAAAATAAACCAAAAAGATTTAGTAATTCTTTATTAACACTATTCACTCCCCCTCTAGTGTTAATCTTAGCCTTAAGATCCATAATCCGCACTTCTAACAATTGGTATCAGAGCAAGGTTTTCAAAGTTTCATAATCTGATTTTTGAAAAGTTTTAAAATGGCTATTTTTGTTAATACTAGTTTAGATGTAGTCAAATCATCAGTGTTTCTTGAGTCTGCATATAATCTATATTCAAATACAAGTTGTCTACCAAGATTATTTGATTTGCGGGAATCATGTTTTATGGATATTGAAGAATCAATCCACAATGGACAAATTATGCAATCAGAAAGAACAAATGGATACTTGATAGTGGATGTTCTAGACACATGACTGGCAATTCAGATATACTCAGTGATATAGTATACAAAGATGGAGGACTGGTTAACTTTGGAGACAATTCAAAGGGATATGTGATTGGCATCGACAAAGTCGGTAATTCTGAAACACCTACTATTTCTAATGTTTTGCTAGTTAAGAATCTGAAACATAATCTGCTAAGTATAAGTCAACTATGTGATAAAGGTATAAGATTAAATTTGAAAAAGATAAGTGTCATATTGAAGATATTAATTCAACCATAATATTTGAGGGAGTCAGGAAAAATAATATTTATATTCTTAGTATGAAAGTTTCAAATGATAACATGTGTCTGTTGGCAAATACAAGTGACCCTTGGATTTGGCATAAGAGATTTGGACATTTGAATTTCAAACTCTTATCTAGATTGTCAAAACATGATCTAGTAAGAGGTCTCCCCAAAATGAATTTTAAAATAGATAGTTTATGTGATGCTTGTCAATTAGGAAAACTTAGAAAAAGTTCTTTTAAATTAAATGACATGATTTCAACTTCTAAACCTCTTGAATTACTTCATCTTGATTTATTTGGTCCATCTCAAATTCTGTCAATAAATCATAGTAAATATGTTTTTGTAATTGTAGATGATTATTCTAGATTTACATGGATAATATTTTTGAAACATAAAAGTGATACTTTTGATAGTTTTAAGACCTTATCAAAAAGAATTCAAAATCAATTTTCTCTAAAAATTATAACTATTCGAAGTGATCACGGTGGTGAATTTGAAAATGAAAAGTTTGAGGAATTCTGTAATAAAAAGGGAATAACTCACAATTTTTCATTTTTGAGAACTCCACAACAAAGCGGAGTAGTAGAACGTAAAAATAGGACTATTCAAGGGTGTGCGAGAACTATGCTTATATATAGTAATTTACCAAAGAATTTTTGGGCAGAAGCAGTTCCTACCGCCTGTTACATTTTAAATAGAATTTTAATTAGACCTTTAACTGATAAGACATCTTATGAACTTCTTTATTCAAAGAAATCTAAGGTATCTTATTTTAGAATTTTTGGAAGTAAATGTTTTATTCTAAACAGAAAAGATAATTTAGATAAATTGATCCTAAATCCGATAAAGGAATCTTTATCGGATATTCTAATAGAAGTAAAGCGTACAGAGTGTTTAATTTAAAAACTAATACCATTGAAGAAACAATGCATGTTTCATTTGATGAAAATTTCAATTTTTTTGAAGATATAAATGATGAAGAAAATTTAATCAATCAGAATCAAGAGTCAATTGAAACTAATAATGATATTTATTATCCTAATAAAAGAACTAAGCTTTTAAAAGATCATCCTATAGAAAATATTTTAGGTGATATGCAATCTGTTGTTAAAACTAGAAATCAACTAAGTCAAATGAGTAATGTAGCTTTTATATCAAATATTGAACCCAAAAATCCAAAAGAAGCATCAACTGATGATTCATGGATTTTGGCTATGCAAGAAGAATTGTAAAGACCCGCAAATCCGTACTCCTTGAATAGACACTAATCTCCAGTGATTAACTCAAGATGAACGGAAATACGAACCCTTAGGGTTTTAAGAAAGAAGAAAGAGGTAGAAGGAGGGATAAGAAGATAGAACGGAACAGAAAGAAAACAACAGAACAAAATCAGAATCTCACAATCGCAGCGGAACAACATATAATAAATAAACGAATAATCTTTAAACAAAGAACTATATCAGTTATTACATTACATTTCATTTCATTACATCAGAGTGTACAACAACAAACAGCGGAAAAGAAATACTATATACTAGTAATACGTCATGCCATCCAGCTTGCCTCCAGCAATTCCTGAATTCCAGAATATCCTGATAAACCTTAACTCTTGACTTCCCGTGTGGAAATTGGTGGGCACCCAGAGTTTAGGAAGGAAAACAATAAACTCCGAGTCAGTCATGTGCCTGGTGTGAGAACTCAAAACAGTTTATTTATCTTTAAAATCAAAAATAGAGGAATATTTTTAAAGTCAATTCGCTATGCTTTTAAAAATGAGACTACCATAAGGCCTCCCGCACACACACACAATGCAAACGCAGAATCGGAGGAGATTTCTCCTTATGGCAGTCAAAGATGCTTGATACGCATTAAAAAGAACATTTGATATTATTACTAGTGCATAGTGTAGAGAAAATCATTTCGAAAATAAAGATATAAATCTTAGCCAGCATAGACATTTCGAACTATGCCTACTATAGCTACCATCCAAACAGTGGGGCGCCACCATAAGTGAATGATAGGTTCTACAACTAATACCGTACAAGATCGTATTGTTTCTTTGGATTTCCAACGAATGGTCAGTCCAAGGAACTTCCCATTGCCACATGAGAACGCATCTGGAAGGACGTCCCCGTGAACCTAACCGGATCTCTGCCAACACAAGGCTGGGTTACCCCTAACTGGGTAACTACTGACACGAGTAAGTCATCGCCCGGTCCTTTGGGACCTTTAACCGAGAGCTCTCTAATCAACATCACACCATAATAAATAAAGTGTTCAACATGAGTAAGTATCTGGGCTCCATACCATGATACCACCCTTTTCCATAAGGAAATGCACATACCCTAAAGGGAGCTACCCCTCATAACCTTGCCGCATCTTTCCTGTTTTGACCATTCCGGGGTGTGAGGCTCGACGAAGTCACGTCCACAAAGCCACGCTTTATACAAAAGCCATGCTTTGGGTCAACAAATGATCATAGAAATGATCACAAAGATAAACGATCAAACAAATGATCCTATCACAAATGATCAATCAATGATCATTTCACAGCAACACTCAGCATGTCACATTACCAAATTGGGAATATATTGCTAATAACCTTCAACTATATAACCTCTGAGCTCGTACGTCTCAGAGAAGGGTGTTAAGCTAAGAGAATAAATTCTCCGCCACCAACAGAAATATATTTGAAAGAAATCAGCTTTATATCTCAATTTGTAATGTCAGGCATACTATCCATACAAGTCTGTTCCGGGATCGAACAGAACCGAAGGCACTTACAAAGAAGTCCTTGCAATCCGGATAATCTCTAATCACGTCCGGATTTCCCATCACATATGGAGATCTCTATACCGGGGATCAGCCAGTGCAGAGACAATCAACAAGAAACCCTTTCGTTTTCGAAAATATCCGGTCTTCAACACCGGTCTTCAAATGCAATTCATAACGACGTATCACTTATTCGGAATGGGTTATACGACCCCAAGGTCCTTTCCCGTTTAACCCGAATAGTGAGCGCTTATTTTAAGAAAAATAAGTGTGGCATTCAATTTCAAGCAAATCACAACAAATACCTATTTAAAGGTAAGTATTGATAGTCGGTTATTGAACTATCAATAGATATGCACAACATCACCAGATTCCAAATAATTTTCCAAATTATTTATTTTCCAAAAATATCTTTACAAGATATATATTTTCAATTCTTCAAAAATAAATCAATATTTATTTTTAAACCCATTTTCCCAATTCCATTTATAAATTCCATATTGAATTTACATTCAAAATATTTATGAATATACGATTTCCATTCGATTTTTAATATTCATTTTCAATTTATCTTCAAAAAGATAAATTCAAAATATTCACTTAATATTGGAAAAACATTTCCATACTTATTAAAAATAAGTAATTCACAAATCTTTTCATTTTCTACACTTGGAAAATATTCAATATACTTAAATCGAAATTAAGTATATATATTTCATTCTTTAAGGAAATCATTCTCTTAACCATATTTATTTGGGCCAAAACGAATGTTGCGTAAAACATCGTTACGACAACCCAAAATCACTAGTATAGGGATTCGAAATTAAAATAGATATATAAATCCCAATACTATACAAAACATTTCCTTTCGGAAATCATTTACTATAACAACAGTGTTATAGTCCACCATTTCCTTTTATTTCTTGAAAACATCTATTTCAACAATGAATGTTGAAATCTATGGTTTCGAATCTTAATACATTTAAAACATCGTTAGATCGTTTTAATTCTATTTAAAACATCACATCTAAAACCATTTCTTTAACATATTATTCACTATTCAAAAACGTGAATATACTTGTTAACCAATTCCATCATTTCTATTCATTTTGTTTTAAAGGCTTATTCACTGTCTAAAACGTGAATATAACTCCATTAACAAGTTACAACAATTTACTTATCAAAATAAGTAGTTGCGGATTTATAAAACAATGTTTATAAATTCCTTTTCTATTTATATTATAACAATTTCCTCTTATAAATTTCCTTTATTAACCTATTCGATTTATAACTCAATTATATACTGAAAGTCCATATTATAAGTTAAATGCTTATAATTTATTTGTTTACAAAATTGTTCTTTTAACTTCCTAAATTATAAATCTTATAACTTATAAGATTCATTTATTTATCCAAAATCTATTCTTTTAAATAACTTTACAAATTTTATAAACCTACTGTTTATAAAATTCCATTTATAATTTCACCGTTATAATCCTATAAATGTCATTCATTAATGAAATTCATTCACAATTCATTCTAATACTTACAAAAGCTCGTTTTACAATTCCAATATTTTTAATTTATAAATATCAATTTATAAATCTTTTATATGGATCAATTTATATTATTCTTTTAAAACGTCTTTCAACTCCTTTATAATTTCATCATTTTGATTTATAAACTAATCAAATTTCATAAATCCTATTTTTAAACTTTTTATAATAAATTCAGAAATCCCAGTTTAAACTATTTTATAAAATCATTAATCCCATATTTTCAAAAATCAACTTTTAACTGTATTTCTCAAAAATCATAATTTTTATAACATTAAAATTTATAACGTTTATTTATTTAAGATGAATGAATTCCAAAAATACTTTACAAACGTATACTTTTAAAAATCACTTTAGAAATCCCTTAAAAATCAAAATCGTTATTTTTAAACTTCAAAATCGGATCCGATGATGCAACACATCAAATGGTCAATCACGACTTCCAATTTCATATATCGATATGATAAACAATCAAATATCACAATATCTGAATCAAATAAATATTTGTGAGGAATCCAGTTGGATCCCTCCAACCTGTTTCCCTGCATCCACAGACATTAGCACAATACCCATTCCACTTCGAGGTGGAATATCGTGGTATATGGGATTTATAAAATATTATCCGCTTAATAGGCGGCGCAATAGGGTCTCATCCGCTATACAATGCGGGAAATCATCAACTGCAATATATACATATGCCAATATATATATATTGCTATATATATAGATATATCCTACTATATCTAATACCACAACCAAATAGCAATCAATCAATAACTGCAAATCCAACTTATAAATTTTTTTGAGTGAGAAGTTCTCACCTTTGCTTTACTTGCAATCCATTTCCATTTCCGGCTTGTTTTCTCGATTTTAAACCTTGTATAAATATTATACAAATTAATTAATATTTGAATACTTTAAATTAACCCGTTATTTTATTTTAAAATAACACTTTTAATTTTTTTAAACAAGCTTCTATTTGATAATTTAAATTGACCAATGATTTTCTTTTAAACTAATTTTCTTCTTTTAATAAATTTATCTAACTAATGATTTTATTTAAACGAACCATAAATTTTTAACTGATTATTTTACTTTAAATTAATATCTTCAAAACAATTTCTTTTATTAAATTTGTTTGACTAAAAATTTAAATCTCTAACAATTTTTTCCTTTACAATTATTTTGGCATTATGAACTTATAGCATATCTAATAAACTTCGAAAATATTCACTTATTAACTTTTTTTTTCACTGCTTGTACAGATTCAAAAATATGTTTATGGCATCAAATTTAAACAATTTCGTATATACCTTACTGTATTCTCTATACATTGCTTACTGTACAAAAATAAATTTAATAAATTTCCTAATTATAATTAGGTTATCAAAATACCTCACAACGCAGATAAACCCCACTGCCCCATATTTACATCTCCAGCACGCGCCTCCAGGAATCGCGACAGCCAAATCGCGTCGCCCTTCCAGATGCTTGCGAGCGCCTGCTTCTTCGAATCGCGGCCCACACCATCCAATAGAAATCACACGGCTTCCAGACTCGAGCTCCACTTTACTTGGTCGCGAACGAATCACGACCTCATGCCCAGGCGCCTCGCCCTCATCAGCCGCCTCCAGATGCTCGCGCACGCGAGCGCGATGTCCCCTCCCCCAAATCTGGTTCGCAACCTCGAGCTGCCGAGAGAATATATCGCTCTTGCCCATTTTTTTTATTTTTTTATTTTTTTTTATTTAAGAGGATCGGCCCTTTTTTTCTGATGTAAATCAAACAACAATAGAAGAGAGGAACGGTGGAAAAGAAAGAGGGGTCTCGATTTAAACTGGAACGAGAAGCTTTATTTATTTTTTTCTATCGGCCATTATTTGTTTTTGAACGAGAGAAAGAAAGTTGCGTGTTTATTTAAAAAGGGATGGAGGGAGACAGAATTTCGTGCTTGCACGATCTTCTTTGTGATTCTCGGCATGATTTTAGGCGTGATAAATGGTAGGACGTGCTGACGTTGACCAATTTTCAAATTTAAATTTAAATTGAACTCGACTTAAATTTCAATGCGTTTATGTGTCGTGTGCTCACATAACAACTCAGAAAAATACGAAATTTGAAATCCGAGAATAATTCAATATTACGGACCCAATGGAACTGGTTTCGTCGAATTCCGAGACTGTGCCTCGAACGGCTATTTTTAAATATCGATTCAAACGATATAATTTCAAAACTGAACAAATCACTTTAAATTTCAATTCTGAAGCTTCTATAATCTTCAATATTATCGATATGAATTTAACAAGCCTTTGAAATATTTTTAATCAGCTTAAAATCAAAGATTCAAATTTTTATTCAACTTTCAATAGATTAAATTCTAAAATTTAATTGCCAAATTCATTCTGATAATTTGAAATTCACATCAAACCATCATTCAAATATTTAAAATTAATTAAATATTTCCAAATTAAATTGTTCAAAATTCTAGGTCGTTACAACCTTCCCCCCTTAAAAGAATTTCGTCCCGAAATTACAAGTTAGGAAGAATGCCCCTATCCCGTCTTTCATTTTTCACAATCCAAATAGTTTTATCAACTTTCTAAAACAATTTTTTTTACTAGGGATTCATTATCATTTCAACTAGCTTTCTAACTTCAATTATAAGTTTCAACCAACATTGTTCTCCTAACAATTCAAATTTGAATTCAAATTCAAATTTCAAACTTTCAAATTTTTTCAAAAATTTTCTAACACTCTAAATTTTTGAAAAATTACGCCAGCGTCTCCTTTGCGCGGCTAGCTCGACACGACTACAAAATGGCACACGGCCCCTCAGAATCAAAAAGAAAAGAGAAAGCCAAGTGGCTGGAGAAGAAAATCATCAAATTTCATACTGAAATTGAAATACGTACCTTTTTGTCGAGCAATTCAATTTTATCTTCGAAATCAAAATCCCAATTCCATTTCCTTTAATATACCTGTATATCCTACTAGCCATAATATCCAATTCCAACATTCAAACTATTTTACCAATTCCATTACAAAATTTCTAACATATGCTTCTTATACATTTTTACTTCACTATTGAAGTTACACATTCATTTTCATTCAATTTTACATTTCAATTTCATTTGAATTCAATTCACAATTTCAATTCTAAATATTGAATTCTAACGATTAACTTTCATTTACTAATTCATATTACTACTTTAAATTAGTTTTATTCACTAATTCATTTCAATTTGCAAATTTCGAAATCGATTTGTCGTTAACTACAATTTTCCAACAATTTTCAAAAAAATTCTAACTCCCAAAATTCATGGAAAATTTTGGCAGAGTCTCCTTTGTACGGGGGAGCTTTTGCAATTTTACAATATGTATAAATATGTATACATCGACCCACACGGTCGGAAAACAGAAAAACAGTTCATATTTCCTATTTTTATTGCGTAGGCGTACCTTATTAGCATTTTTAAGCAAAGCGGCTAATTATTTGCATATTTCGCAACCCAAAATACAGCAAAACGGCTTCCAAAACCTGCACTTACTCAGTTTAACCACGTCAGTGACAAATATAAGAAACCTATTAACATTCCATTCATTTTCAATAACAAATGTATAGATTTCATTAGCAATACATCCAAGATAAATTTCCATTAGCAATTCATATGGTTGCAATTCATCTTTAGTCGCTTACGACCAATTCACGTGACATTTCCATTAAATCAAGTCGTTTACAACTCATTTTCTTCATTCTATTCATTCTATTCATTTCTAAGCAAAACGAATTCATACCATTTTAATTGATTCAAAAATCAATTTTATTTGCTTTCATTAACTCATATAATTTTATACAATCTTGTTTGTGTCAAACGACAATTATTTCTATGCAAATTTAATGATATTCACTTAATAGAATATCCATTCTAGTTTATAACTAGTTTAAATTGATACCAATTCAATTTATTTTAATTCCACTCCATTTCAAAATTTCATATTTTCATTTGGTTTATTTTATTAACCAAACAAATTTCATTCAAACCATTTCCAATTCATTTATTTACAATTTATTTTACAAATCCCAATTGTATATGAATTCATTTCCTTATATATTTTTATTCATATTTATAAATTTTATTTGTTAAATGAATTTATCTCTAATCTTTGGTTATACATTTTATTTCTTATTTAATTCCATATAATAATGATAATAATTTAATATTATTACTTCCTAACAACCATGCAACCATATACTATAATAATTCATAGAAAATCATTTCTTTTCTATACAAAAATAGTTTTGGGCAAAATTATCTTATTCACCCGATTCAAAAACAATTTTATATTCACTAACAAATACGCGCTCATATCTATTATTACACTCAAACTCATTCTAGAGTACTGCTGACTCTATCTCTAATGAGTAACACCCAACAGAGCCATGGTTGTCGCTTAACCATATGCTCTGATACCAAATGTAAAGACCCGCAAATCCGTACTCCTTGAATAGACACTAATCTCCAGTGATTAACTCAAGATGAACGGAAATACGAACCCTTAGGGTTTTAAGAAAGAAGAAAGAGGTAGAAGGAGAGATAAGAAGATAGAACGGAACAGAAAGAAAACAACAGAAAAAAATCAGAATCTCACAATCGCAGCGGAACAACATATAATAAATAAATGAATAATCTTTAAACAAAGAACTATATCGGCTATTACATTACATTTCATTTCATTACATAAGAGTGTACAACAACAAACAACAACAAACAGCGGAAAAGAAATACTATATACTAGTAATACGTCATGCCATCCAGCTTGCCTCCAGCAATTCCTGAATTCCAGAATATCCTGATAAACCTTAACTCTTGACTTCCCGTGTGGAAATTGGTGGGCACCCAGAGTTTAGGAAGGAAAACAATAAACTCCGAGTCAGTCATGTGACTGGTGTGAGAACTCAAAACAGTTTATTTATCTTTAAAATCAAAAATAGAGGAATATTTTTAAAGTCAATTCGCTATGCTTTTAAAAATGAGACTACCATAAGGCCTCCCGCACACACACACAATGCAAACGCAGAATCGGAGGAGATTTCTCCTTATGATAGTCAAAGATGTTTGATACGCATTAAATAGAATTTGATATTATTACTAGTGCATAGTGTAGAGAAAATCATTTCGAAAATATAGATATAAATCTTAGCCAGCATAGACATTTCGAACTATGCCTACTATAGCTACCATCCAAACAGTGGGGTGCCACCATAAGTGAATGATAGGTTCTACAACTAATACCGTATAAGATCGTATTGTTTCTTTGGATTTCCAACGAATGGTCAGGCCAAGGAACTTCCCATTGCCACATGAGAACGCCTCTGGAAGGACGTCCCCGAGAACCTAACCGGATCTCTGCCAACACAAGGCCGGGTTACCCCTAACTGGGTAACTACTGACACGAGTATGCCATCGCCCGGTCCTTTGGGACCTTTAATCGAGAGCTCTCTAATCAACATCACACCATAATAAATAAAGTGTTCAACATGAGTAAGTATCTGGGCTCCATACCATGATACCACCCTTTTCCAGAAGGAAATGCACATACCCTAAAGGGAGCTACCCCTCATAACCTTACTGCATCTTTCCTGTTTTGACCATTCCGGGGTGTGAGGCTCGACGAAGTCACGTCCACAAAGCCACGATTTATACAAAAGCCATGCTTTGGGTCAACAAATGATCATAGAAATGATCACAAAGATAAACGATCAAACAAATGTTCCTATCACAAATGATCAATCAATGATCATTTCACAGCAACACTCAGCATGTCACATTACCAAATTGGGAATATATTGCTAATAACCTTCAACTATATAACCTCTGAGCTCGTACGTCTCAGAGAAGGGTGTTAAGCTAAGAGAATAAATTCTCCGCCACCAACAGAAATATATTTGAAAGAAATCAGCTTTATATCTCAATTTGTAATGTCAGGCATACTATCCATACAAGTCTGTTCCGGGATCGAACAGAACCGAAGGCACTTACAAAGAAGTCCTTGGAATCCGGATAATCTCTAATCACGTCCGGATTTCCCATCACATATGGAGATCTCTATACCGAGGATCAGCCAGTGCAGAGACAATCAACAAGAAACCCTTTCGTTTTCGAAAATATCCGGTCTTCAACACCGGTCTTCAAATGCAATTCATAACGACGTCACTTATTCGGAATGGGTTATACGACCCCAAGGTCCTTTCCCGGTTAACCCGAATAGTGAGCGCTTATTTTAAGAAAAATAAGTGTGGCATTCAATTTCAAGCAAATCACAACAAATACCTATTTAAAGGTAAATATTGATAGTCGGTTATTGAACTATCAATAGATATGCACAACATCACCAGATTCCAAATAATTTTTCAAATTATTTATTTTCCAAAAATATCTTTACAAGATATATATTTTCAATTCTTCCAAAATAAATCAATATTTATTTTTAAACCCATTTTCCCAATTCCATTTATAAATTCCATATTGAATTTACATTCCGAAATATTTATGAATATACGATTTCTATTCGATTTTTAATATTCATTTTCAATTTATCTTCAAAAAGATAAATTCAAAATATTCACTTAATATTGGAAAAACATTTCCATACTTATTTAAAATAAGTAATTCACAAATCTTTTTATTTTCTACACTTGAAAAATATTCAATATACTTAAATCGAAATTAAGTATATATATTTCATTCTTTAAGGAAATCATTCTCTTAACCATACTTATTTGGGCCAAAACGAATGTTGCGTAAAACATCGTTACGACAACCCAAAATCACTAGTATAGGGATTCGAAATTAAAATAGATATATAAATCCCAATACTATACAAAACATTTCCTTTCGGAAATCATTTACTATAACAACAGTGTTATAGTCCACCATTTCCTTTTATTTCTCGAAAACGTCTATTTCAACAATGAATGTTGAAATCTATGGTTTCGAATCTTAATACATTTAAAACATCATTAGATCGTTTTAATTCTATTTAAAACATCACATCCAAAACCATTTCTTTAACATATTATTCACTATTCAAAAACGTGAATATACTTGTTAACCAATTCCATCATTTCTATTCATTTTGTTTTAAAGGCTTATTCACTGTCTAAAACGTGAATATAACTCCATTAACAAGTTACAACAATTTACTTATCAAAATAAGTAGTTGCGGATTTATAAAACAATGTTTATAAATTCCTTTTCTATTTATTTTATAACAATTTCCTCTTATAAATTTCCTTTATTAACCTATTCGATTTATAACTCAATTATATACCGAAAGTCCACATTATAAGTTAAATGCTTATAATTTATTTGTTTACAAAATTGTCCTTTTAACTTCCCAAATTATAAATCTTATAACTTATAAGATTCATTTATTTATCCAAAATCCATTCTTTTAAATAACTTTACAAATTTTATAAACCTACTGTTTATAAAATTCCATTTATAATTTCGCCGTTATAATCCTATAAATGTCATTCATTTATGAAATTCATTCACAATTCATTCTAATACTTATAAAAGCTCGTTTTACAATTCCAATATTTTTAATTTATAAATATCAATTTATAAATCTTTTATATGGATCAATTTATATTATTCTTTTAAAACGTCTTTCAACTCCTTTATAATTTCATCATTTTGATTTATAAAATAATCAAATTCATAAATCCTATTTTTAAACTTTTTATAATAAATTCAGAAATCCCAGTTTAAACTATTTTATAAAATCATTAATCCCATATTTTCAAAAATCAACTTTTAACTGTTTTTCTCAAATATCATAATTTTTATAACACTAAAATTTATGACGTTTATTTATTTAAGATGAATCAATTCCTAAAATATTTTACAAACGTATACTTTCAAAAATCACTTTAGAAATCCCTTAAAAATCAAAATCGTTATTTTTAAACTTCAAAATCGGACCGATGATGCAACACATCAAATGGTCAATCACGACTTCCAATATCATATATCGATATGATAAACAATCAAATACCACAATATCTGAATCAAATAAATATTTGTGAGGAATCCAGTTGGATCCCTCCAACCTGTTTCCCTGCATCCACAGACATTAACACAATACCCATTCCACTTCGAGGTGGAATATCGCGGTATATGGGATTTATAAAATATTATCCGCTTAATAGGCGGCGCAATAGGGTCTCATCCGCTATACAATGCGGGAAATCATCAACTGCAATATATACATATGCCAATATATATATATATATATATATATTGCTATATATATAGATATATCCTACTATATCTAATATCACAACCAAATAGCAATCAATCAATAACTGCAAATCCAACTTATAAATTTTTTTGAGTGAGAAGTTCTCACCTTTGCTTTACTTGCAATCCATTTCCATTTCCGGCTTGTTTTCTCGATTTTAAACCTTGTATAAATATTATACAAATTAATTAATATTTGAATACTTTAAATTAACCCGTTATTTTATTTTAAAATAACACTTTTAATTTTTTTAAACAAGCTTCTATTTGATAATTTAAATTAACCAATGATTTTCTTTTAAACTAATTTTCTTCTTTTAATAAATTTATCTAACTAATGATTTTATTTAAACGAACCATAAATTTTTAACTAATTATTTTACTTTAAATTAATATCTTCAAAACAATTTCTTTTAATAAATTTGTTTGACTAAAAATTTAAATTTCTAACAAATTTTTCCTTTACAATTATTTTGGCATTATGAACTTATAGCATATCTAATAAACTTCGAAAATATTCACTTATTAATTTTTTTTTTCACTGCTTGTACAGATTCGAAAATATGTTTATGGCATCAAATTTAAACAATTTCGTATATACCTTACTGTATTCTCTATACATTGCTTACTGTACAAAAATAAATTTAATAAATTTCCTAATTATAATTAGGTTATCAAAATACCTCACAACGCAGATAAACCCCACTGCCCCATATTTACATCTCTAGCACGCGCCTCCAGGAATCGCGACAGCCAAATCGCGTCGCCCTTCCAGATGCTTGCGAGCGCCTGCTTCTTCGAATCGCGGCCCACACCATCCAATAGAAATCACACAGCTTCCAGACTCGAGCTGCACTTTACTTGGTCGCGAACGAATCACGACCTCATGCCCAGGCGCCTTGCCCTCATCAGCTGCCTCCAGATGCTCGCGCACGCGAGCGCGATGTCCCCTCCCCCAAATCTGGTTCGCAACCTCGAGCTGCCGAGAGAATAGATCGCTCTTGCCCATTTTTTTTTTTTTTTTATTTAAGAGGATCGGCCAATTTTTTCTGATGTAAATCGAACAACAATAGAAGAGAGGAACGGTGGAAAAGAAAGAGGGGTCTCGATTTAAACTAGAACGAGAAGCTTTATTTTTTTTTTCTATCGGCCATTATTTGTTTTTGAACGAGAGAAAGGAAGTTGCGTGTTTATTTAAAAAGGGATGGAGGGAGACAGAATTTCGTGCTTGCACGATCTTCTTTGTGATTCTCGGCATGATTTTAGGCGTGATAAATGGTAGGACGTGCTGACGTTGACCAATTTTCAAATTTAAATTTAAATTGAACTCGACTTAAATTTCAATGCGTTTATGCGTCGTGTGCTCACATAACAACTCAGAAAAATACGAAATTTGAAATCCAAGAATAATTCAAAATTACGGACCCAATGGAACTGGTTTCGTCGAATTCCGAGACTGTGCCTCGGACGGCTATTTTTAAATATCGATTCAAACGATATAATTTCAAAACTGAACAAATCACTTTAAATTTCAATTCTGAAGCTTCTATAATCTTTAATATTATCAATATGAATTTTACAAGCCTTTGAAATATTTTTAATCAGCTTAAAATCAAAGATTCGAATTTTTATTCAACTTTCAATAGATTAAATTCTAAAATTTAATCGCCAAATTCATTCTGAAAATTTGAAATTCACGTCAAACCATCATTCAAATATTTAAAATTAATTAAATATTTCCAAATTAAATTGTTCAAAATTCTAGGTCGTTACAAGAATTAAATCAATTTATTAGAAATGATGTTTGGGAACTTGTTCCTAGACCAGAAAATAAGACTATAATTGGAACTAAATGGGTCTATAAAAATAAAATGAATGAACAAGGAGAGGTAGTTAGAAATAAAGCCCGATTAGTCGCTCAAGGTTATTGTCAAGAAGAAGGAAAAGATTTTGATGAAACCTTTGCTTCCGTAGTAAGAAGCCATTAGGATTCTACTTGCCTTCGCAAATCATAATAATTTCAAATTATTTCAAATGGATGTTAAAAGTGCATTTTTAAATGGATTTGTAAAAGAAGAAGTATATGTAGATCAACCACCACTTTTTGAAAATGATAAATTACCTAATCATGTTTACAAACTTAAGAAAGCATTATATGGTCTAAAGCAAGCTCCTAGAGCCTGGTATGATAGACTAAGATCTTATTTATTGCAATCTAATTTTGAAATTGGTAAAGTAGATAATACTCTTTTTATTAAGAGAAATAAAAATGATATTCAACTAGTACAAGTTTACGTAGATGATATCATTTTTGGTTCAACTAATTTTGAAATGAATAAAGATTTTTTTGAGATGAGTCATATAGGTGAATTAAATTTCTTTTTAGGATTACAAATAAAACAATCAGATAATGGTATTTTTATTAGTCAAGAAAAATATGCTAAAGACCTAATTAGTAAATTTGGCTTGACTACTGCGAGTGGAAAACCCACTCCCATGGCAACCAATGAGTACCTTAGTAAAGAAGATCTCTTGAAAGATGTAGATCAAAAATTATATAGAGGAATGATTGGCTCATTACTCTATATTACTGCTAGTAGACCTGATATCATGCATTGTGTTTGTCTCTGTGCCAGATATCAATCCCAACCTAAAGAGACTCATTTAAAAGCTGTAAAACGTATCATAAGATATGTTAAACATACATCTGATTATGGCTTATATTACCCTAAAAATGATTCTTTTGATTTAATATCTTACTGTGATGCTGATTATGCTGGTTGTAAATCAGACCGAAAAAGTCCGAGTGGAACTTGTCACTTTTTGGGACATTCTCTGGTTTCCTGGTTTAGTAAAAAGCAAAACACAGTTTCTTTATCAACAACTGAAGCAAAGTATATTTCTACTGCTTTGGCTTGTTCTCAAGTAATATATATGCAACAAACTTTAAAAGATTATGGTTTAAATATCTCGAAATCACCAATTTATTGTGATAATACTAGTGCAATAAATTTATCTAAAAATACTACTCAACATGCTCGAACTAAACATATTGATATCAGACATCATTTTCTCAGAGATAATATAAGTAAGGAAGTAGTTACTCTCGATTATATCAATTCTGAGAATCAAATTGCTGATATTTTAACATAACCCTTAAATGAATCTATATTTACTAAATTAAGAAGAGAATTAGGTATTTGTTCTATAACTGAAATATATAATATAAATAAGCAAGTATAACTAATAATTAATATTAAAATATATCAAAGAATTAAAATATAAAGACCATGTCGACATCCCCATCTTATACATGTCGACATGTAACGCTTTTATTTTTATAAAATTTCCCGCCAAAATTCAAAAATTTAGTTATATATTCTTCTCTATTTCGAATTCTTATTCATTCTCTCTGTTTTGTCTTCATTTTCTATTCTGAATTACATATAATAATGGCATCTTCCTCTAAATCAAACATAAAATCAACTTTCTCATTCCTTTCTCCTACTTCTGGTCCACTGCAATGCTCTACTATCTCACATGTAACTAAATTGGAGGAGTCTATGAAGGATACTCTTCAGATGTTGACTGAGATTCAAGTCACTCAACTTCGTATGACGAAAGAGCAAGAGAGGCAAGGAAAGATTCTTAGGAATTTGCAAAAATTCCTAATGGACAACCACGCCAACCCTATCTTGATCGATGAAGATTCTTCTCTCAATCAAGAACAAGAGGCCAGCAAAGAAGAAGAAGAAGAACCCATGGAAGAAGTAGCGCAAGCGGAAGATGATGACAAAGTCGTTTGTGTTGGAGAGGTGTGCTTCAATAAAAATGGGAATTTGGTTGAACAACGTGGAAATTTCTGTTTCCATTATCCACATTGTTCGATTCATAAATCTCCTGTTTAGTTTCTTTCCTTTCTTCTTCGTTGTTTGTGTTAATATATGTTCTATAATCGTTCATGTAAATATATCTATATTCGTAATAAATAATTTATGTTCTTATATGTGTTTGATTATACGTTCTTTCTTGAATTCTTAGTTAGGATAGTTAATGGTTTAGGAATATGTTTTAGTATTAGATATAAGTGTTGATTATTTATGATAACACTATCATTATAATCACTTGTCATAGAGTATTAAATTTAGGGGGAGTTATTTAGTTTGGTTTTAAGTTTAGAGTAAGTTTTTGTTGATAACAAAGGGGGAGAAATATAAAATAGTGTAGTTAGGCATAGATTAAGGGGGAATTGTTAGTTTTAGGGGGAGTTATTAGGATAGAAGTAATATTTTATAAACAAAGGTTGTCATCATCAAAAAGGGGGAGATTGTTAGTCCATGAGATGATGGTTTTGATGACAACAACCTTAGAATAGATTATAAAATATAAATACTAACATTACAAGTTTAGACATATATGTTTATGCAGGATCTAATCATGAAGGTATCAAGAATGAAGACTGTACAGTATAGAGATTCAAGATACAGAGATAGAAGACTCATGAGTATCAAGATTATCAAGAGTTCAAGATTTCAAGGTTAAGTTTGTTTTATTAGGAATATTTGTTAAAACTCATAGAAAAGAACTGGCATCTTAATATCCAATTTATTCGTGGAATGGAATCCACTTCGAGCCCATTAAAGGGATCGAACCCTAAGTAGGATGGAACCTACGAAAATCTAGTTGGTCATTGTTTTGTATCCACTAATATTAATTCAAATGATTTTTCAAAATTATCCTTTTTTTGAAATGATTTCAAAACTTTCCTTTTAAAAAAAAATCAAAACCCTCGATTCCGATTTTAAATAGTTTTATCCTCAAAACATCTTTATTTTCAGAGTCAAAATTACTCCTGATTTTAAACTGTCTTTTCAAATAATATATTTAACTTTTAAATTATTTATACTTTGATTAAAATTATAGTTAAAATAATATATATTGTTCTTTATATTTACTTGTGAATTTCAACTTTATTCAAATATATTTATAAAGTTTTAAATAGTTTTTATACAAGATAAATGTTATGTTTATAGAAATTCGAAACATCAAAATTGGCTGAGGGATGTCGACATTCCTATAGGCACCATGTCGACATGGTGACAGTTTAACTCAAAATTCAAATTTCAAAAGAAGTGCCTATTCGCCATAACTCTTCATGAATGGTCATGACTGTTGTTCTTCTATAAATAGGGGTCGGTTTCAACGAATTTTCAATCATATTTTCTGGTTTTTCACTCCTCTTCTTCTTGCTCATTTCTTAATACAAAATCATACCATTACTCTACCGAAATCAACATCGAATCATACTTGATCACTTCTAGTTTGATTCTCCATCACTATCTCTACAAGGTTCTCAGTGCTATTCAGAGTTATAGACTTCTTTGTAATATATTAGCGAGAAAAGGTGTGATTGTAACCTTGGAAATCAATCAAAGGGGAAACAGTGTGATTGTAGCCCGGTTAAATCAATTGGGTACACTTGTGGCCCGGAAATCAAGTATCCATACCTAGAGGATCAAAATTTTGTAGGGTGTACCTCGTAGCCTTTGAAACCGAGGGTCTAATTGAACGATTGTTGTTGAAAGGAAATCTGTACTTGTGTTGCGGGACTGGATGTAGGGTAACTCCAAACCAGTATAAAATCCGGTGTGTTCTTTCCTTTCCTGCTTTTATTTTATTTCTGCATCTGTGTTTGTTTCTGTGATCATTCCAGTTTCTGTATATTGCATACATTTGTGTCTAAATTAAAATAAACCAAAAAGATTTAGTAATTCTTTATTAACACAATTCACCCCCCACTAGTGTTAATCTTAGCCTTAAGATCCATAATCTGCACTTCTAACAAGAATCTAGAACGTATATTAACATATATCTTAATGACATTGTTTCAAATGTAATTAATTGTAACGACCCAGAATTTTTAACAATTTAATTTGAAAATATTTAATTAATTTTAAATATTTGAATGATGGTTTGGATTGAATTTTCAATATAACTATGAATATGGCGATTAAATTATAGAATTTAATCTATTGAAAATTGAATAAAAAATTGAATCTTCAATTTTAAGCTAATTAAAAATATTTCAAAGGCTTGTAAAATTCGTATTGATAATACTGAAGGTAATCGAAGCTTCAGAATTGAATTTTAAAGTGAATTGTACAGTTTTGAAAATATATCATTTGAATCGATAATTAAAAATAGCCGTCCGAGACACAGTCTCGGAATTCGACGAAACCAGTTCCATTGGGTCCGTAATATTGAATTTTTGCCGGATTTCAAATTTCGTATTTTTTGGAGTTCATATGTGGTCACACGGCGTGTAAACGCATTGAAATAAAAACGAATTCAATATTAAATTTAAATTTAAATTTAAATTTTGATTACAGACAGCGTCCCATTTATCACGCCTAAATTCAAGCAGAGTATCACGGCAGGGATCACGCTAAAAATCGTGAAAGCACGATGTCTTCTCTGTTAAAGGCACGACACTTTCATTCAGTTGAATTCAAAGAAAAAAAAATGTCGTTCGTCTCCTTCAATAAGCCCTTACCCTCATCAAAACCCAAATCACCGAAGCCCTAAATTTAAAATCGCGAATCATGGTGAAGCGTGCGCGCGGCACGATGCGACGTGGAGTGGCGCGGCGACGACAGGGGACGCGCGAGCACACGCGCGCGTAGGCCGAGCAAGTCGCGACCGGGGGGGGGGGGGGGGGGGGGGGGGGATATTGGTGCGTTCGAGTTGAAGCGGCGGCGTGGGGATAGTGGCGCGCGATTCACGATTTGGATGGCGGCAACGAGCGCGCGTAGGAGGGGAGGCTCGAGGCGCGGCCGCGTGTGCACACGCGATGGAGGCAGTGACGGTGGTGACCTGGGGGGTAGCGACGTGAGCATCGAAGTGGTTCGGCGGCGAGCTCGAGACTGCGGCGATGAAGTGGAGATTCGAGTTCGAGCTTGGGGATTTGGAATAGCAGTAAGGTGATTTTTATTTATTATTTATTAATTTATATACAGATAGAAAAAATATATATATATATATGTAAAGTCTTAAAAAATTATAAAACAGGGAGATAAAATAAATAAACTTATAGACATTTGATTTACTTGTTTGATTTTAAAAAAATAAAATATATTATAGAAGTAGTTTGTTTAGTTGCTAAAACGGATAATTTTTATTAAATAAAAAAAAATTAGTTTGAAAGTCAAATTCTAGTTAAATAAATTATTATAGAAAAAAAAAGAAATTTAGTTTTATAATTTAATTGTAATTGAATAAATTTATTTAAGGAATTTTTGTTTAAGATTTAATTCTTCGATTAGATAAATTTATTCAAAGAAATTGATATAAGGATATTAATTTAAAGTTATAAATAAAATACTAGTTGAATTAAAATCTTGGTTTCAAATGAAAAATAAACAGTAAAAGAAAATTTGTTAAGAATTCAAATTATTTGATAAAATGATTTATTTAAGGAAATTTGATTTTTAAATTAAATAAAGAAATAAATTAAGCAAGTTATTAGAGGGTAAGTGATTTTTCACTTAGTTCAAATATTCTATTTAAAAGAAAAAAAATCTATTTATAACAAATTTAATAGTTAAAACCAAAATTTGTTAGTTGATTTAATTTATAAAATGGAAATTTAGTTCAATGGGAAATTTCTAGTTAAAATTATTTTAAAAGTAAAATAATTAGTTAAAATAAATTTATTAAATAAGAAAATTATTTTAAATAAATTTATTAAACGAGAAATTGGTTTAAATGAAACTATGAGTTAATTTAACTATTAAAATGAAATCACCAATGAATCGAAATTATCAAATGAAAATTTAATTTATTCGATTGATTCGAATATTAATAAATTGTGTAAATATTTATACAAGGTATAAATGAAGAAAACAAGTTGAATTGGAAGTGGATTGCAAACGGGAATAAAGGTGAGAACTTCTCACTCAAAAGGAATTTTGTTGTTTATTTAAATTTTAAATAGTTAGATTTAAAATTGATTGACTGTGTTGATTGAATGCTTGAATGCTGATTATTATATATATATATATATATATATATATATATATATATATATATATATATATATTGGATGTGAATAGACCCTATACGCCGTTAGTAAGCGGAGGTTATTTATTGCACACATATACCGCGATATTCCACCTTGAAGTGGAATTGGTATTATATTATATATAGCAATATATATATATATATATTGGCATATGTATATATTGCAGTTGATTGATTTCCCATATTGTATAGCGGATGAGACCCTATGCGCCGTTAGTAAGCGGATAATATTTATAAAATCCCATATACCGCGATATTCCGTCTTGAAACGGAATTGGTATTGTGCTAATGTCTGTGGATGCAGGGAAACAGGTTGGAGGGATCCAACTGGATTCCTCACAAATATTTATTTGATTTCATATATTGTGATATTTGATTGTTTATCATGGGTGATATATGATGTTTGAAAGTCGTGATTGACTATTTGATGTGTTGCATCATCGGATCCAATTTTGGAAGTTTAAAATATGATTTTGATTTTTAAGGAATTTCTAAAGTGATTTTTTGAAATATACGTTTATAAAATATTTTTGGAATTGATCCATTATAGATAAATAAACATTATAATTTTAAATGTTATAAAATTATGATTTTTGAGAAATATAATTAAAAGTTGATTTTTGAAAATATGGGATTAATGATTTTATAAAATAGTTTAAACTAGGATTTTTGAATCTATTGTAAAAAAGTTTAAATATAGGGTTTATAAAATTTGATTATTTTATAAAGAAAATGGTGAAATTATAAAGGAGTTTAAAGATGTTAAAAGAATGATATAAATTGATTTATATAAAAGATTTACAAATTGATATTTGTAAATTAAAATATTGGAATTATAAAACGAAGTTTTTATAAGAGTTAGAATGAATTGTGAATGAATTTCATAGATAAATGAAATTTATAGAATTATGAACGGTGAAATTATAAATGGAATTTTATAAGCAGTAGGTTTATAAAATTTATAAAGTTATTAAAGGAATGAATTTTTAAGATAAATAAATGAATCTTATAAGTTATAAGATTTATAAAATTTATGAAGTTTAAAGGAACGGTTTTATAAACAAATAAATTATAAGTATTTGACTTATAATATGAATTTTTAATTTATCATTGTGATATGAATTGAGATAAGTTAATAAAGGAAATTTATAAAAGGAAGTTGTTATAAAAGAAATAGAAATAGAATTTATAAACATTGTTTTATAAATCCGCGACGACTTATTTTGATAAGTGAATTGTGTAATTTATTAATGGAGTTATATTCACGTTTTAAACAGTGAATAATCCTTTAAAATAAAATGAATAGAAGTGATGAAATTTATTAACAAGGTATATTCACGTTTTTGAATAGTGAATAATAAGTTAAAGAAATTATTTTGAATGTGATGTTAGTATTAAAACGATCTAACGATGTTTTAAAATATGTTGAGATTCGAAACCATAGATTTCCACATTTATTGTTGAAATAGATGTTTTCGAGAAATAAAAGGGAATAGTGGATTATAATATTGTTGTTATAATAAATGATTTCCGAAAGGAAATGTTTTATATAGTATTGGGATTTATATATCTATTTTAATTTCGAATCCCTATACTAGTGATTTTGGGTTGTCGTAACGATGTTTTACGCAACATTCGTTTTGGCCCAAATAAATATGTTTAAGAGAATGATTTCCTTAAAGAATGAAATATATACTTAATCTCGATTAAAGTATATAGAATATTTTCCAAGTATAGAAAATAAATAAAATTTGTGAATTACTTATGAATAAATAAGTAAGGAAATGTTTTTCCAATGTGAAATGAAACGTTTTGAGAATTTATCTTTTTGAAGGTAAATTGGAATGAAGAATTGAAATCGTATATTTTGGGAATATAAATTCATTATGGAATTTATAAATGAAAAGGGGATTTGTTTGAAAATAAATGTTGATTTATTTTTGAAGTGTGAAAACTATATATCTAGTAAAGATATTTTTGGGAAATAAATAATTTGGAAAATTATTTGGAATCTGGTGATGTGTGCATATCTATTGATAGTTCAATAACCGACTATCAATATTTACCTTTGAATGGTATTTGTTGTGATTTGTTTGAAATTGAATGCCACACTTATTTTTTTTAAAATAAGCGCTCACTATTCGGGTTAACCGGGAAAGGACCATGGGGTCGTATAACCCATTCCGAATATGTGATACATCGTTATGAATTGCATTCGAAGACCGGTGTTGAAGACCGGATATTTTCGAAAACGAAAGGGTTTCTTGTCGAATGTCTTTGCATCGACTGGTCCCCGGTATAGAGACTCCATATGTGATGGGAAGTCCGAACGTGATTAGTGAATATCCGGATTGCAAGGACTTCTTTGTAAGTGCCTTCGGTTCTGTTCGAGCCCGGAACAGACTTGTATGGATTGTATGTCTGACATTACAAGTTGAGATATAAAGCCGATTTCTTTCAAATATATTTATGTTGGTGGCGGAGAATTTATTCTCTTAGCTTAACACCCTTCTCTGAGACGTACGAGCTCAGAGGTTATGTAGTTGAAGTTATCAGCAATATATTCCCAATTTGGTAATGTGACATGCTGAGTGTTGCTGTGAAATGATCATTGTGTTGATTATTTGTGATAGGATCATTTGTTTGATCATCTATCTTGGTGATCATTTCTATGATCATTTGTTGACCCAAAGCATGGCTTTTGTATAAAGTATGTTTTTGTGGACGTGACTTCGTCGAGCCTCACACCCCGGAAATGGTCAAAACAGGAAAGATGCGGCAAGGTTATGAGGGGTAGCTCCCTTTAGGGTATGTGCATTTCCTTCTGGATAGAGGTGGTATCATGGTATGGAGCCCAGATATTTAACCTATGTGGTTACTGCGAATTTATTACTTTGTGGTTGTTGGTTATCGGGATCCCGTAAGAAGGTCGTTTACGATCGGGGAATGGCGTGCTCGTGTCAGTAGTTACCCAGTTAGGGGTAACCCGGCCTTGTGTTGGCAGAGTTCCGGTTTGGTTCTCGGGGACGTCCTTCCAGAGGCGTTCTCATGTGGCAATGGGAAGTTCCTTGGCCTGACCATTTGTTGGAAATCCAAAGAAACAATACGTGACTTGTACGGTTTTAGTTGTAGAACCTGCCATCTAATATGGTAGCTATTAGTAGGCATAATATAATGATACCTATGCTGGCTAAGATTTATATTCTACTTTTGAAATATTTTCTACACTATGCACTAGTAATAATATCAAATGTTTTATTTTAATGCGTATCAAGCATCTTTGACTAACATAAGAAGAAATCTCCTCCAAGTCTGCGTTTGCATTGTGTGTGTGGCGGGAGGTCTTATGGTAGTTACATTTTTTAAAAGCATTGCAAATTGATTTAAAAATATTCCTCTATTTTTGATTTTAAAGAAAATAAACTGTTTTGAGTTCTCGCACCAGTCACATGACTGACTCGGAGTTTATTGTTTTCCTTCCTAAACTCTGGGTGCCCACCAATTTCCACACGGGCAGTCAAGAGTTTAAGGTTTATCAGGATATTCTGGAATTCAGGAGTTGCAGGAGGCAAGCTGGATGGCATGGCGTATTACTAGTACTTAGTATTTCTTTTCCGCTGTTTTAAAATTGTTTGTTGTTGTACACTCTGATGATTTGATGTAATGTAATATAATGTGATGTAATAACCGATATAGTTCTTTGTTTAAAGATTATTCATTTACTTATTATATGTTGTTCCGCTGCGAATTGTGAGATTCTGTTGTTGTTTCTTTATGTTCTGTTTTTCTTTCTCTCTTCTTCTACCTCTTTCTTTCTCTTTTCTTCTTTCTTAAACCCATAACATTTCGGTTTTTCGTCAACGAAAAATCGCAAGCGTTACATTTGGTATCAGAGCTGTTGGTTAAGCGATAACCATGGTTCTGTTGGGTGTTACTCGTTAGAGATAGAGTCAGCAGTACTCTAGAATGAGTTTGAGTGTAATAATAGATATGAGCGCGCATTTGTTAGTGAATATAAAAATTGTTTTTGAATCGGGTAAATGAGATAATTTTGCCCAAAACTATTTTTGTATAGAAAAGAAATGATTTTCTATGAATTATTATAGTATATGGTTGCATGATTGTTAGGAAGTGATAATATTGAATTATTATCATTAGTATATGGAATTAAATAAAATAAAATGGATTGAATTCAAGTAAACTAACTTGATAAATTATTAATTCATGGACTAACGAATTGGAATTTGAATTGGTTAAATTAAAGTTTAGTCGTAAGCTGAATTTGAAGATAAATTTGAATTTGAATATAAATTCAAGTAAGTAAAGGAAATAAATTGAAATTCTATTTGTTAGTAATTAAGTAAATTCGTGATGAATTGAATATGGAAATTGAAATTTGAAATGAATTAGTAAATGAAAGTAAATAGTTAGAATTCAATATTTAGAATTGAGAATTGAATTTGAATGAAATTTGAGTTATGAATTGAATTCAAATAGAATTGAAATTGTGAATCGAAATTGAAATATAATATTGAATGAAAATAAATATGTAACTTCAATAGTGAAGTAAAAGTGTATAAGAACATATGTTGGAAATTTTGTAATAGAAATGTGCAAATTGGTTTGAATGTTGGATTAGATATTATGATAGCAGGATATACAGGTGTATAATGGGATTGAGATTTTGATTTCAAAGATAAAATTGAATTGCTCGACAAAAAGGTACGTATTTGAATTTCAGTATGAGATTTGATGACTTTCTTCTCTAGCCACTTGGCTTTTCTCTTTTCTTTTTGATTCTGAGGGGCCGTGGTGCCATTTTGTAGTCGTACCGAGCTAGCCGCGCAAAGGAAACGCTGGCGAAATTTTTCGAAAATTTAGGGCGTTAGAAAAATTTTGAGAAAAATTTGAAAGTTTGAAATTTGAATTTGAATTTAAATTTAAATTGTTAGGAAAACAATTTTGATTGAAACCTATAATTTAAGTTGGAAAGCTAGTTGAAATGATAATGAATCTCTAGTAAAAAGATTTAGGTTAGTAAGTTGATACAATTATTTGGATTGTGAAAAATAATAGACGGGATAAGGGCATTCTTCTTAACTTGTAATTTTGGAACGAAATTCTTTTAAGGGGGAAAGATTGTAACGACCCAGAATTTTTAACAATTTAATTTGAAAATATTTAATTAATTTTAAATATTTGAATGATGGTTTGGATTGAATTTTCAATATAACTATGAATATGGCGATTAAATTATAGAATTTAATCTATTGAAAATTGAATAAAAAATTGAATCTTCAATTTTAAGCTGATTAAAAATATTTCAAAGGCTTGTAAAATTCGTATTGATAATACTGAAGATAATCGAAGCTTCAGAATTGAATTTTAAAGTGAATTGTACAGTTTTGAAAATATATCATTTGAATCGATAATTAAAAATAGCCGTCCGAGGCACAGTCTCGAAATTCGACGAAACCAGTTCCATTGGGTATGTAATATTGAATTTTTGCCGGATTTCAAATTTCGTATTTTTTGGAGTTCATATGTGGTCACACGGCGTGTAAACGCATTGAAATAAAAACGAATTCAATATTAAATTTAAATTTAAATTTAAATTTTGATTACAGACAGCGTCCCATTTATCACGCCTAAATTCAAGCAGAGTATCACGGCAGGGATCACGCTAAAAATCGTGAAAGCACGATGTCTTCTCTGTTAAAGGCACGACACTTTCATTCAGTTGAATTAAAAGAAAAAAAATAATGCCGTTCGTCTCCTTCAATAAGCCCTTACCCTCATCAAAACCCAAATCACCGAAGCCCTAAATTTAAAATCGCGAATCATGGTGAAGCGTGCGCGCGGCACGATGCGACGTGGAGTGGCGCGGCGACGACAGGGGACGCGCGAGCACACGCGCGCGTAGGCCGAGCAAGTCGTGACTGGGGGGGATATTGGTGCGTTCGAGTTGAAGCGGCGGCGTGGGGATAGTGGCGCGCGACTCACGATTTGGATGGCAGCAACGAGCGCGCGTAGGAGGGGAGGCTCGAGGCGCGGCCGCGTGTGCACACGCGATGGAGGCAGTGACGGTGGTGACCTGGGGGTAGCAACGTGAGCATCGAAGTGGTTCGGCGGCGAGCTCGAGACTGCGGCGATGAAGTGGAGATTCGAGTTCGAGCTTGGGGATTTGGAATAGCAGTAAGGTGATTTTTATTTATTATTTATTAATTTATATACAGATAGAAAAAAAATATATATATATGTAAAGTCTTAAAAAATTATAAAACAGGGAGATAAAATAAATAAACTTATAGACATTTGATTTACTTGTTTGATTTTAAAAAAATAAAATATATTATAGAAGTAGTTTGTTTAGTTGCTAAAACGGATAATTTTTATTAAATAAAAAAAAAATAGTTTGAAAGTCAAATTCTAGTTAAATAAATTATTATAGAAAAAAAAAGAAATTTAGTTTTATAATTTAATTGTAATTGAATAAATTTATTTAAGGAATTTTTGTTTAAGATTTAATTCTTCGATTAGATAAATTTATTCAAAGAAATTGATATAAGGATATTAATTTAAAGCTATAAATAAAATACTAGTTGAATTAAAATCTTGGTTTCAAATGAAAAATAAACAGTAAAAGAAAATTTGTTAAGAATTCAAATTATTTGATAAAATGATTTATTTAAGGAAATTTGATTTTTAAATTAAATAAAGAAATAAATTAAGTAAGTTATTAGAGGGTAAGTGATTTTTCACTTAGTTCAAATATTCTATTTAAAAGAAAAAAAATCTATTTATAACAAATTTAATAGTTAAAACCAAAATGTGTTAGTTGATTTAATTTATAAAATGGAAATTTAGTTCAATGGGAAATTTCTAGTTAAAATTATTTTAAAAGTAAAATAATTAGTTAAAATAAATTTATTAAAGAAGAAAATTATTTTAAATAAATTTATTAAACGAGAAATTGGTTTAAACGAAACTATGAGTTAATTTAACTATTAAAATGAAATCACCAATGAATCGAAATTATCAAATGAAAATTTAATTTATTCGATTGATTCGAATATTAATAAATTGTGTAAATATTTATACAAGGTATAAATGAAGAAAACAAGTTGAATTGGAAGTGGATTGCAAACGGGAATAAAGGTGAGAACTTCTCACTCAAAAGGAATTTTGTTGTTTATTTAAATTTTAAATAGTTAGATTTAAAATTGATTGACTGTGTTGATTGAATGCTTGAATGCTGATTATTATATATATATATATATATATTGGATGTGAATAGACCCTATACGCCGTTAGTAAGCGGAGGTTATTTATTACACACATATACCGCGATATTCCACCTTGAAGTGGAATTGGTATTATATTATATATAGCAATATATATATATTGGCATATGTATATATTGCAGTTGATTGATTTCCCGCATTGTATAGCGGATGAGACCCTATGCGCCGTTAGTAAGCGGATAATATTTATAAAATCCCATATACCGCGATATTCCGTCTTGAAACGGAATTGGTATTGTGCTAATGTCTGTGGATGCAGGGAAACAGGTTGGAGGGATCCAACTGGATTCCTCACAAATATTTATTTGATTTCATATATTGTGATATTTGATTGTTTATCATGGGTGATATATGATGTTTGAAAGTCGTGATTGACTATTTGATGTGTTGCATCATCGGATCCAATTTTGGAAGTTTAAAATATGATTTTGATTTTTAAGGAATTTCTAAAGTGATTTTTTGAAATATACGTTTATAGAATATTTTTGGAATTGATCCATTATAGATATATAAACATTATAATTTTAAATGTTATAAAATTATGATTTTTGAGAAATATAATTAAAAGTTGATTTTTGAAAATATGGGATTAATGATTTTATAAAATAGTTTAAACTAGGATTTTTGAATCTATTGTAAAAAAGTTTAAATATAGGGTTTATAAAATTTGATTATTTTATAAAGAAAATGGTGAAATTATAAAGGAGTTTAAAGATGTTAAAAGAATGATATAAATTGATTTATATAAAAGATTTACAAATTGATATTTGTAAATTAAAACATTGGAATTATAAAACGAAGTTTTTATAAGAGTTAGAATGAATTGTGAATGAATTTCATAGATAAATGAAATTTATAGAATTATGAACGGTGAAATTATAAATGGAATTTTATAAGCAGTAGGTTTATAAAATTTATAAAGTTATTAAAGGAATGAATTTTTAAGATAAATAAATGAATCTTATAAGTTATAAGATTTATAAAATTTATGAAGTTTAAAGGAACAGTTTTATAAACAAATAAATTATAAGTATTTGACTTATAATATGAATTTTTAATATATCATTGTGATATGAATTGAGATAAGTTAATAAAGGAAATTTATAAAAGGAAGTTGTTATAAAAGAAATAGAAATAGAATTTATAAACATTGTTTTATAAATCCGCAACGACTTATTTTGATAAGTGAATTGTGTAATTTATTAATGGAGTTATATTCACGTTTTAAACAGTGAATAATCCTTTAAAATAAAATGAATAGAAGTGATGAAATTTATTAACAAGGTATATTCACGTTTTTGAATAGTGAATAATAAGTTAAAGAAATTATTTTGAATGTGATGTTAGTATTAAAACGATCTAACGATGTTTTAAAATATGTTGAGATTCGAAACCATAGATTTCCACATTTATTGTTGAAATAGATGTTTTCGAGAAATAAAAGGGAATAGTGGATTATAATATTGTTGTTATAATAAATGATTTCCGAAAGGAAATGTTTTATATAGTATTGGGATTTATATATCTATTTTAATTTCGAATCCCTATACTAGTGATTTTGGGTTGTCGTAACGATGTTTTACGCAACATTCGTTTTGGCCCAAATAAATATGTTTAAGAGAATGATTTCCTTAAAGAATGAAATATATACTTAATCTCGATTAAAGTATATAGAATATTTTCCAAGTATAGAAAATAAATAAAATTTGTGAATTACTTATGAATAAATAAGTAAGGAAATGTTTTTCCAATGTGAAATGAAACGTTTTGAGAATTATCTTTTTGAAGGTAAATTGGAATGAAGAATTGAAATCGTATATTTTGGGAATATACATTCATTATGGAATTTATAAATGAAAAGGGGATTTGTTTGAAAATAAATGTTGATTTATTTTTGAAGTGTGAAAACTATATATCTAGTAAAGATATTTTTGGGAAATAAATAATTTGGAAAATTATTTGGAATCTGGTGATGTGTGCATATCTATTGATAGTTCAATAACCGACTATCAATATTTACCTTTGAATGGTATTTGTTGTGATTTGTTTGAAATTGAATGCCATACTTATTTTTTTTTAAATAAGCGCTCACTATTCGGGTCAAACGGGAAAGGACCATGGGGTCGTATAACCCATTCCGAATATGTGATACGTCGTTATGAATTGCATTCGAAGACCGGTGTTGAAGACCGGATATTTTCGAAAACGAAAGGGTTTCTTGTCGAATGTCTTTGCATCGACTGGTCCCCGGTATAGAGACTCCATATGTGATGGGAAGTCCGAACGTGATTAGTGAATATCCGGATTGCAAGGACTTCTTTGTAAGTGCCTTCGGTTCTGTTCGAGCCCGGAACAGACTTGTATGGATTGTATGTCTGACATTACAAGTTGAGATATAAAGCCGATTTCTTTCAAATATATTTCTGTTGGTGGCGGAGAATTTATTCTCTTAGCTTAACACCCTTCTCTGAGACGTACGAGCTCAGAGGTTATGTAGTTGAAGTTATCAGCAATATATTCCCAATTTGGTAATGTGACATGCTGAGTGTTGCTGTGAAATGATCATTGTGTTGATTATTTGTGATAGGATCATTTGTTTGATCGTCTATCTTGATGATCATTTCTATGATCATTTGTTGACCCAAAGCATGGCTTTTGTATAAAGTATGTTTTTGTGGACGTGACTTCGTCGAGCCTCACACCCCGGAAATGGTCAAAACAGGAAAGATGCGGCAAGGTTATGAGGGGTAGCTCCCTTTAGGGTATGTGCATTTCCTTCCTGATAGAGGTGGTATCATGGTATGGAGCCCAGATATTTAACCTATGTGGTTACTGCGAATTTATTACTTTGTGGTTGTTGGTTATCGGGATCCCGTGAGAAAGGTCGTTTACGATCGGGGAATGGCGTGCTCGTGTCAGTAGTTACCCAGTTAGGGGTAACCCGGCCTTGTGTTGGCAGAGTTCCGGTTTGGTTCTCGGGGACGTCCTTCCAGAGGCGTTCTCATGTGGCAATGGGAAATTCCTTGGCCTGACCATTTGTTGGAAATCCAAAGAAACAATACGTGACTTGTACGGTTTTAGTTGTAGAACCTGCCATCTAATATGGTAGCTATTAGTAGGCATAATATAATGGTACCTATGCTGGCTAAGATTTATATTCTACTTTTGAAATATTTTCTACACTATGCACTAGTAATAATATCAAATGTTTTATTTTAATGCGTATCAAGCATCTTTGACTAACATAAGAAGAAATCTCCTCCAAGTCTGCGTTTGCATTGTGTGTGTGGCGGGAGGTCTTATGGTAGTTACATTTTTTAAAAGCATTGCGAATTGATTTAAAAATATTCCTCTATTTTTGATTTTAAAGAAAATAAACTGTTTTGAGTTCTCGCACCAGTCACATGACTGACTCGGAGTTTATTGTTTTCCTTCCTAAACTCTGGGTGCCCACCAATTTCCACACGGGCAGTCAAGAGTTTAAGGTTTATCAGGATATTCTGGAATTCAAGAGTTGCAGGAGGCAAGCTGGATGGCATGGCGTATTACTAGTACTTAGTATTTCTTTTCCGCTGTTTTAAAATTGTTTGTTGTTGTACACTCTGATGATTTGATGTAATGTAATATAATGTGATGTAATAACTAATATAGTTCTTTGTTTAAAGATTATTCATTTACTTATTATATGTTGTTCCGCTGCGAATTGTGAGATTCTGTTGTTGTTTCTTTCTGTTCTTCTTTTCTTTCTCTCTTCTTTTACCTCTTTCGTTTTCTTTTCTTCTTTCTTAAACCCATAACATTTCGGTTTTTCGTCAACGAAAAATCGCAAGCGTTACATTAATGGATAGGAATACCAAACTCTAATTGTAATAAGGAGTATAATATGGGAATGTAAGTTGTAGAAAAATAAAAATTTATGATTTTATTTGTGTTAACGTATGTTAGGAGATATGTTTATGATATTAATTTAAATTTCTACTAATAGCATGTATTACTGTAAGATTAAAAAATGATAATATATATTAGGTGTATTTAATAACATTGCCTGAATGTAATTAGTAACAGTGATGTCCGCGAGCATAGCATAGTTGGTCAGGGCCGCTTAGCAACTATGAAACAAAGTTCCTGAGGTCGTAGGTTCGAGTCCGGTTAAATTGAGCCATGTTTCCCAAATAGCTTGGGGTGGTTATTCCCTTAATTCCATATAAATTTGTTGGGAATTGAAACTCTAAAGTTGGGCTAGCTTAAAAAAGGGACAGGTGTGGTGGGCAATTGAGTTCCCTAGCTCTACTCTACGGAATTAATCAGCGTATGTTTTGAAATTTAATTATTGGAATTAATAGTAACTAAAATCTTTCCGTTAGTAAGAAATAGAAGTGAATTGTAATTAATTAGTGATATGTGCAACTTATGTTTTGTGTTAAAAATGAATTGTATTTTAATGAGAAATATTAAGTTAATTGGTGTATTCAATATTATTAATTGTGTGAAAAAAATAATGGTAAAATTATTAATGTGTATATTTTGAGTTAATGAAATGTATTGAAGGGCATAAAAATTTTAAATTTGAATTTCAAAAGTTGTTGTAATATACTAATCCTTTCATTCTCATCAATTTATTATCTTACTATATTCTGCTGTTATCTTGCGTTTTCGTTGTCCCCTCTCTTATGCATATTTCATTCCATTTGTTTTTTACTTCTTGCCATAAATTGAATTATTAATAAAGTGTTACTTTGCATTTGTATTGAAATGGGTCTGTGCATTAATTCATTAATTCATTTACATATAGTATTCACTCATGCATGCATTCATTTCCCTTTAAAACAAAAAAATTTCACATAGCACGTCTGTCTAAAATGTTGTAAATGCCCTGTTCTTTCTTTGTGTAATGAATAGTCTTAAATATGTTAGAATTTCATATTCCACTATTAACGTACATTTATTTATTTACCTTTTCAAATTTCAACTGCCCATTTCATTTATTTATTTCTATTATTGAAGTCTTAAATATGTTAGAATTTAAATATGTTTACCTTTTCAAATTTCAACTGCCCATTTCATTTATTTATTTCTATTATTTATGTTATTGCATACATGCCTCTTTTGGTTTTCCTGTAAGTTTCATTTATTTACACGTGAGCCTTGCCTCGAAACATTTCCTGTTAATGAAATTAATTGAGGTAGCACATGCTTTGAAATTTTATACCAAAAGTTTTGCTTACTTTGTAAACATGTCTTTTATAACGACTTGTCAATTCAAACAATATTTAAAATAAATGTTAATTATAATTGTTGAACAGAATTTGGTTAGGACTAAAAATTTGATGTTTTATTTATGAGATTTATTAATATGAACTGGAAAAAATTTATTAAATAAAAACTTCCTATAAGTTATATAAAGATGATAACATATGTTTGAATGTAATTGGATGAGAATTGATTGCGTAGTTAATGACATGAATTGGATAATAAAGGAAATTGTAAGCGACGGTAAAATGCATATTTATTTAAAGAAACTAAGATGCGTGATTTAAATGGTAACATACCAAGTTGATTTAAAATAATGGAATGAGGTAAAATAATTAATTAGTAAGTGATGAGTGTCTTTTTTTAATGTATTGAACGTTACAACTGTTTAATAAGGACAATAGAAATTAAAAATATGTTAGTAACAATAAATTGAAAATTTATAACCACCGTTTAATTTGAAATATATATATTGAATTGATTAGCATTTGACCTTTTAAACATGATAAGGGGAATCAAATTAATATTGCATTAATTGATGTTACGTTTTTTATTAAGATAAAGTGTAACGGTCCGTAACTTTTAACAACTTTAAAATGACAGTATTTTGAATTTAAATAAAAATTAAATTTGAAAAAATAATTGAGTGTTTTATTTGACCAAATTTAATAGAATAAATTTTTTGTGAAATTTCAAAATTTAGTCAAACTTAGTCAAAGTTTGACATTTGGTTGAAAACTTTAAATTTGATATTTTAAACTTTATTCTTTTTATATTATACTAGACTGAATTCTAATCTTCTCTCCACTTTTCATTTTGTCAAATTCAAATTCTTATTGCTCTAAAATATGAAATACTACTAAAAATTAATATAAGTTTGTAGTGTTTAGTTGTGTTTTATTTGGCTAAGTCCTATTTGGTTTGTTTAGTTTAATGTTCCTTGGTTTTGCAAGAGTCTCTAGCCATACCTAGAGTCTTGTGACCTTCTTTTGCCTACGACCTTTTATTTCTTATCTGACTAAATAAGTACATACATAATTTTCCTGTTGAGAAACTTTCTACATACACTTCTTTTTCCTCCTCAAAATCTGTAGAGAAACTCTAGACTAAATCTCCAATTTCTCTAATCAAAACTTTCTTCTTCGTCCTTTAAAATCCTCCACTCTCTCCCCTATAGTCGCCACCCTCTCCACCATCTCCAGGGCCATCTCCTCCTCCTAATCTCAACCACCATCTCTTCCTCCCAAGGCCAAAACCCTACGCTCTTTCCCAAGTCATAGCCGAGACCTACCACACCAAAACCCATTTATTTTTCCACCATCTCCTCATCTTGCATAGCTGCACCATCACTTCCACCTACCTCCACCTAGGCCGTACTTAAACCCATCCAGAAACCCTATAGCTGAGCCCACTTTTCCAACCTAGGCCGTGCCTCTTAACCCCTCTCTTCTTCTCCTTTATAAAAAAACAAAGGAAATATATATTCATATATATGTTTTGTGTTGCATCAATTCAAGTTCGTGCTTTGCAATTGTTCTTGAAATTCATAGCTTTGTGTTGTCAATTTCCCAGCCTCAAAAGGTGAGCTATTCACTCATGATTTATAATCTTATGCTAAGTGAATGAATAATAATTGATATGTTATTGGAATGTTGGAATAGTTTAGATTTTGCGTAGTTTGTTTATGATTTTGATATGACATATGTTCACCTATGTTCACTTCTTTTTTTGACATGATATTGTTATTTATATTATGTTGTTTACTTATAAAAATAGATCTGATGATAGGGTTATTGATATGCTTCATGATGTTAATATGAAATTTCTATGTTGAAAAAAAAGAAATTTTATATTGATTTAAAAGTTGTCACCCATGTTATGAAAATGTCACTAGTATGATATGTGAAAATTAATGTGTGAAAAAGAAAAAAAAAGAAAATAGAAGAAAAAAGAATAAAATTTATATGCATACATGTGTTATGTTGTAATATAGGAAATCACCTAAAGTGCTTTGTTAGAAATGATTATATATTTGTTATGTTATGGTAGAAATTTTATGTCACATTCCATGTTAAAAATATGAAAATATGTTATGCTATGCAATTATTATGCAAGTTATATGTCATGCTATGTTATTAGTTATGCAAGTTATATGCTATGTTATGCAATTTGTTATGCAAGTTATATGTTATGTTATGTAATTAGTTATGAAAGCTACATGTTATTTATGTAATTTGTTATGTAAATTATATGCTATTTTATGCAATATGTTATGCAAGTTATGTGCTACCTTATGTAATATGTTATGTTATTTATTTTATGTAAATTATGCTGCAAATTCAATTAGCTTAGGAAATCCCTATGGATTGAAATGATACATACCCGAATGATCTTTTAGAATAGAGAAAAATCATTATGGGTTGAAATGATAAACCCAAGCGATTTTTATTGATTTTGGAAATTTGGGATTGTGGGTTGAAATGATATATACCCATAAATTTTAAATTATTACGGTTTGAAATGATAAACATCTGTATCACTTGACTCTAGGATAGAAAACTATATACAGACACTGTTGGTCTGTTTTAAAGTTATTGCATCACGCAAGCTCCGTCCATACTTTTAGGCGCACTCGATCGGTATTTATACTGATCAATCCTTGTGACAGGTACTCCAACGACCAGAGACCTCTGGAAGTATGTTGAAATGGAATATCGAGTTGAGTCAGTTCGATATTTCCTACCTGCAGCGAAGGGCCATACAAGGGAAAGTGCTGGCGGACTTCATCGCTGAATTTATTATTTCTGACGAACCAAGTAGGGATGATGTTATTCCCTCTATTCGATGAAAGCTATACACTGATGGGGCATCAGTCGACCGGTGTTCTAGGGCAGGCGTAATTCTTGCGACTCTTGAAAACTGACCAATTTGTTATGCTTTGAAACTCAATTTCCCAGCTAGAAACAACAAAGCTGAAGATGAAGCGTTGATTGCTGGTTTGAAACTTATTAGGGGACTTAGGATAAAATCGATTGAAATTCTATGCAGCTCACAACTTGTGGTGTACCAGGTGCATGGAGATTATCAAGCGAAGGGGCAGAGGCTTGCTCCATACCTTGCCCAGGTTCATGAACTATTGGCGGATCTTGAATATTACGATATTTCGCATGTCCCGCGTAAGCAAAACAGAGAAGCCAATTCATTGGCCAAATTTGCAAGTACTGGCGGTGCACAACAAATGGGATTGGTTCCCGTCGAAACCTTACATGCTCGGAGTATGAATGTGATGGAGGTAGATTTCGTGTTAGAAACAGAAATCGAGAAGGAGTCATGGATAACCCCTTTCAAGCAATACCTGCTACATGAGGTTTTGCCCAGAAAAAAGAACGAATGACGACAAGTCATTTGCAAAGCTTCGCGATATGTAATGCAGGACGTAATAATGTATCGTAAGGGATTCTCTGTCCCTTTACTTCGGTGCATTGCCCACGATAAGATAAAGCTAGTCCTGAAGGAAGTTCATGAGGGAGAATGTGGTGACCATACCGAGGGCAGACACTAGCAAAGAAGATCCTCCGCTATGGGTATTATTGGCCAACCGTAAATTGGGATGCTGCAGACTATGCAAGAAGACGTGATAAGTGTCAAAAATACGCGAAAGTCCTGAGAGCTCCGCCAACGGAACTCACAAAAATGGTCAGTCCTTGGCCATTTGCGATATGGGGAATCGATATAACTGGTTCCTTATCTATCTCCAAAGATGGTGCGAAATATGCAATAGTTGCGGTCGATTACTTTACCAAATGGGCGGAAGCAGATCCCTTAGCTACAATTACCACTAAAAAGGTCATTAATTTCCATGTATGAAATATCATATGTCGTTTTGGCCTCCCAAGAATTATCATTACGGACAATCGAACTCAGTTCGAAAGTAGGGAGTTCAAAGAATTTTGTCAAAAGTATGGCATTGTGAAAAGGTTTGCAGCAGTAGCTGATCCAAAAGCCAATGGACAGTAGAAGCCGTGAACAAGATAATCGAATCCATATTGAAAAAACGTCTAGAAAAAGCTAGAGGCAAGTGGGTGGATGAGCTTCTAACAGCATTTTGGGCTTACCGAACCACCCACAAGTCCACGACTGTCAACACTCCATTCACGTTGGCATATGTCATGGAAGCTGTTATGCCTGTGGAACTTGAAGTTCCATCACACCGAGTAAATCATTATGACCCTAAGATGAACTAGGATCTCCTGCTGGAATCACTGGACTTTGTCGACGAAAAACGTGAAGAAGCTGATTTAAGGGCGGCTGCATATAAACACCGAGTCGCCCGATATTATAATGAAAAAGTCCGACCAAGAATCTTTGATGTGGGCGATCTCATTTTGAAGCGAGTTTTCCTGGTACCATCGTACATGAATCCCACATGGGAAGGTCCATACGTCATTAAACGGAAGCTTGGAGAAGGAACTTTCAAGCTAGCGACTATTGATGGCACGACACTCCCCCGAGCGTGGAATAGCGAGCATTTATGACGTTATTATACTTAGCCTATTTCTTTTGCATTTTAGTTGCAAATATTTTCAGTGTATTTTTATTTCGTTGATTCTTAGTTTTCGGCATGTAATAAGATAATTCAATTTATTTCCGTTAATAAAGGCTTGAAGCCATCTTTTCCATTAATTATTGATATTTCCGTGTGTGATAATTCTATGGCAAAAATTAAAGTTACATTATTCTGGCCGCCGTATGAACGCGCACCAAAAATTAAAATCTTCAAGTCCCTAAAGCGCTAACTAGAGTACTTTGAGTCCCCAGAGTGCGGACTAGAGTATAAACGACTTAAAAGCTCCAAGTCCCCAGAGCATGGACTAGGGCACCATGAGTCCCCAGAGTGCGGACTAGAGTATAAATGACTTAAAATCTCCAAGTCCCCAAAGCGCGGAATGGAGTACTCGGAGCCCCTGGAGTGCGGACTAGAGAGTATAAACGACTTAAAATCTCCAAGTCCCTATAGCGTGGACTAGAGTACTCTGAGTCCTAGAGTGTGGACTAGAGTATAAACGACTTAAAATCTCCAAGTCCCCAAAGCGCGGACTGGAGTACTCTGAGTCCCTAGAGTATGAACTAGATTATCAACGACTTAAAATCTCCAAGTCCCTAGAGCGCGGACTGGAGTACTCTGAGTCCCCAGAGTGTGGACTGGAGTATAAACGACTTAAAATCTCCAAGTCCCCAGAGCCCGGACTGGATTACTCTGAGTCCGAAGAGTGTGGACTAGAGTACAAACAACTTAAAATCTCTAAGTCCCCAGAGCGTGGACTGGAGTACTCTTAGTCCCCAGAGTACGGACTAGAGTATAAATGACTTAAAATCCCTTGAGCGTGGGCTGGAGTACTCTGAGTCCCCAGAGTGCGGACTAGAGTATAAATGATTTAAAATCTCCAAGTCCCCGGAGCACAGACTGGAGTACTCTGAGTCCCCAAAGTGCGGACTGGAGTATAAATGACATAAAATCTCCAAGTCTCCAAAGTGCGGACTAGAGTAATCTGAGTCCCCAGAGTGCGAACTAGAGTATAAACGACTCAAAATATCCAAGTCCCCAGAGCGCGGACTGGAGTACTCTGAGTCCCCAGAGTGTGGACTAGAGTATAAACGATTTAAAATCTCCAAGTCCCCAAAACAAAGACTGGAGTACTCTTAGTCCCCAGAGTGCAGACTAGAGTATAAACGAATTAAAATCTCCAAGCCCCCGGAGCACGGATTGGAGTATTCTAAGTCCCTAGAGTGCGGACTAGTGTATAAACGATTTAAAATCTCCAAGTCCCCAGAGCGCAGACTGGAGTACTCTGATTCTCCGGAGTGCGGACTAGATTATAAACGACTTAAAATCCCTAAGTCCCCAGAGCGCAGACTAGAGTACTTTGAGTCCCCATAGTGCAGACTAGAGTACAAACGACTTAAAATCTCCTAGTCCCCAGAGCGTGGACTGGATTACTCTGAGTCCCCAGAGCGCAGACTGGAGTATAAACGACTTAAAATCTCCAAGTCCCTAGAGTGAGGACTGGAGTATTCTGAGTCCATGGTGTACAGACCAGAGTATAAGAGATCCAAAAATCCTTAAGTCCCAGAGTGCGGGCTAAGAATGTTATAAGTACCCGAAGCATGGAATAGAGGATCTACGATTCCTAAAATCCCCGAGTCGTATGGAAGTGGACTGAGGCTTGTGTTACTCACAAGATTTCAGATTTTGACTACAAGTTATATAGAAGTCGAACAACAAAAATTATTGAAAGCAAAAGAACAAAGTTTTATTCATTAATCCAAAATAGAGTTTCACTACAACTTCTCCTGAACTTGGAGCAAAAAAGTCTATCTACAACAGCTATGCAAATAAATAGAAATAATTATATAATCCAAGCTGATTCTCACTGAATGAGCGTGGTAGCTATTTCTTCGTCTTCTTCTCTTTCTTCGGCTTCTCAGACGACCCCTCTTCTATGCGTTTTCTCTTGGATGATTTGCTTGCTAGAGAAGTGATGTCGGAGGAAGGAGGAGGAACTTCCAGTGACCTGGTCCCACCAGGAAGAATTATTTTCAGAGGCCTATTCAGTGGATCATCGAGTTCGATCACTTGTGGCTCAACTTTGATTTCAGTTTTCTTCTTCCCCTCCTTAATAATTTGTTCCTTCATGCTCAATTGAGAGGTGTGTTCGGAGGCATCTGTATTTCCAACTTAATAGCTTTCTTCGACGGGCGACGGACTTTCATATTTGTCGTTGTTGAGCGCCTCGATCACTTGGGCATCAGGCCTAGGAGTTTCTCCATTTGAATTGCTTCTCCCGTTTTCTCCTCCTTCCCCACGACATCATCGCTCCTTGGGGTTGGCTCGAGATCAGAACGGCCTACACAAAATCATAAAAGACAAATGTTAGAATACATTAACTACTCGCCGGGGGCTAAGGCCCTTTGAACTTTGAGAAGAAAATTATGTACTGGTCTCTGGCCGACTCTCAACCGTATGGGAAGTATCACCCTCTGGAATGGGAGATAGAACATGAATATCAAGGCCAGGATCTTCTAGATTGTAGCCAATATGCTGCTCGAAAGGGTTAAGTGATGGGCGATCAGTCGATTGAGTAGGGGGACGAACTGGAGGCTCGGCTCCGGACAGGCTGGAAATGTCATTCTTTACTTTCGATGAGGAAGAGTCTCTTCTATAAAGAGCCTTCGCTGCAGAAAAGTCCGAAGGCTCATTCCCTCGGAGAAATTCCTTCAATAAAGCTTCTTCGTCAACCTCTTCAATGCCCAACTCAAGCTTTTTGATCTTTATCAGAGTTTCCCATGCTTCGGTCAAAGATTCGAGGTAACCCCCGTCAAGAAATGTTAGATCACGATGCATGAGAACTCGAGCATTGTACTCGGCTATAAGCGGATCAAACATGCACTTGACTTCCTCCCTTCTGGCCTCGGTAGCCGCCTCAAGGCGAGCATCAACTTCAGCGTACGCAATCCTCTTTCCCTCTTCAGGAGCTTCATACTTCAACGTTTCAGCTTTTGAGAGTTCTTCATCGAGCTTTGTCTTTAGGAGTCGTGTAGCGACAATCTCGTCGCAAAATCAATGTGACTCCTCCTGAGCAGCAGTTTTTTCTTCCCTCTCTTTAAAAAGTAGCTCTTCCAACTCTTTAACTCACTGAGTGAACACATCTCTCTCCTTTTTGACCAAGTCCTTCTCTAAAGCTAAGTCATCACAACGTTGTACCGCTTCATCAACTTCTTTTTTGTGAGCGGCTTTTAGACGATTCACTGCTTCAGCTGTGTCCTTAGCGTTTTTCTGAGCAACTTCAAGTTGAGATTTATATGAGGAAAGCACTTGGTCCTGGGCTTTAATGATGTCCTTGTCATGGATGGCTTCGAGTTTCAAACGGTCGATCTCATGGTGGCGTTCGATAGAGACTTCTGAAACTTTTTCTGCCAGATGAACAAATGCGTTGTGTTGGACATAGACATCATTGTTGCAAGCGATGGCGCCTGTTTAACACGTCCCAGAATATGATGAATCGCTGGGAGAAATTTTAGAATGTTAAAGCATATTTTTGGGAATGTGGCCTTGAGCTCAGTTAGTTTTTCCGCTATCGACGTATCATGTATAGGAGCGGAAGATGTTTGTCTAGAAACTACAGATGTTTTGTGAGGCTCCCAGAATTGCCTGGTACTAGATAAACTAGAGTGTTGGTCTCGGTGAGCCTCAGGCTAGGACCCTTTATGCATAGACTTCTCCTTGCCTTTCTTCGATTGAGAGGGAGGATCACGAGAGTAAGAAGACTAACTATATGTTTTTCTTCGATACAATGAATCTCGGGGGTGATAGTCTCGATCGTCGGTGTCGTCTCTATCATGGCATTTGCCGGATCCTGAATCTCGGCCGGAATGGTGTAAGACAGAAGATCCACGGAGATGGTCGAGTCCATGAGTACGCCTCATATCACCTGTGTAGAAATTAAATGACGACAAGTTAGCATAAAATAGAGTGATGGCGAAAATTCAAATGCAGAGTGGAGGGCACGTGTCTGTGTGTATCCTAGTCTTCCCTCCGACGGACTAGTTTCTTTATCTTTACTTATCGGAGTTTTCTCTCCTTGGTTATGGGCTTGATCGCCTTTATCGCCTCTCGCGGGCGAATGGAACTTAGAGGCTTCCGGATCATTGAAGCCATAGTTGAGTAAATCGTTAGGAATGGTGAGTCAGATAAGCCCTTCAATGAACCCTCTAAGTGCTGAGGAGACGACTCCTTTTCCATTGGAGTAATTGTGACTTTAGAGGTTCCGCCCATAGTCTTTTTCCTCAGTTTATAAGCCAATTTCTTTTTCCCTTTGAAGGGGGAGACGGTTCATCATTGCCATGTGCCTCAATCACCAGCTCTGGAGCAGGACTTACTTTCTCATCCGATGCTTCTAACACCTCGATTTCCCTAATCTCGCCCTCCTCGGAAGTGTCGGGAGCACCATGTTTTGAAGACTTCGAAGGCCCAGTTTGCTTTTTTCCTTTTTCCGATACAGATTCGGTAATGATGGCGCTAGGAGGAAGACTTATTCGGCGACCCTCCACCAACAACCCACATTTTGAGAGCGATTCATTGGAGATTATGGATCTGATGCCCCGATCTCCCACGGGAACAACTCGTATAGCTTTGACAGCCGCAGGGTACCCGGAGCCTTCGAGACGTGGGCTGATACCTGTAAAAGTTGGAAAAAGTTTAGAAAGAATATGCTTCCTGCCGCATACAAGTATTGATCCAGGAAGGAAACTTACTCCCTTCTAGCCATCTTCTCGCAAAGCCAGGGGGCAGCGCACATAAAACCATTCTTGCTTATATTGGGCGAATTCTTCATGCCGCTGTTAACTCTTGGCACTTGTTATGTGGCTCCAGGAATATGAAAGACGGGCCGTCGGATCGTCTCTTGAAACGATAAATATAGCGGATGTCACCGGGAGTGGGAAGCCTGAATAGAATACTCATGAAAAGAATGCACGTGCCATATATGAATCCGTGGCTGTTGGGATGTAACTGTGATGGGATGATCTCAAAATACTACCACAGATCGCGGAGGAAGGAATGGAATGGTGGCACGCTACCAACCCAGCACATGAATTTGTTGCAGGTAGTATATTCGATTGGGGGCAGGTGAGGATGATCTTGTCCCGATGGAAACAGTACATCGTCAAAAGGAATTCCATGGATTAAGCATAGTCGACGAAGAGCGTTTTCATTGATTCTCGAAGCTTGAGAATCAACCGGATCGTCTAGTATGATTGCTGCATCTATGACATCAGGGGCTAAGTCAACAGATGCAGTCATTGGATTAGGGATATTCTATACAGGAGTTATCGATGGATTTGAAGTTCCTACTACTTCTTGTTGAAAATATGGCTCAGGTTTGTCTGAGGCTGTAGTAGAGCTCGACTTTCTAGACATCTTCGATGAGCATCGAAGATTGGATAAACACCTGTTTGAACTATACTTGAAAGATAATCAATATTAGACATAACGGCAAAAATGCTCCCCCTGCTTGGTGTGTGGACTAGTGCAATCGTTCGAGTGTAAATGTAAAAACAATTAAATCTCGCAAAGTTGATAAAGTAAAAGTTAAGCATTGAACTGTCATCTTCGAAGACCGTCATCACTGACCATCTCTGAGATCCTACCCTATGACGGTTTTAGTTTTGAACAAGGACATTGGTACTATATGTTGAAGGCTATTGTCTGTTTTATGGAGTTAAACTCAAGTTTATAGTTGTTGAGATAGGTGATTTATCAGTCCGGGTTAGTTCGATATGCTTGTTTTCTTAAGCCCTTGTCCTTGTTTATTGTCATATGATTAGGCATGGGAAGTAGGTAAATTTTACATGAGTTGTGTTCGAGTAGGAATGATGTTGATTGTTGTTGCTTACTTCAAGGCTCAATGCCGAGCGACACTCAAAACGTACGGCCGAATGGCCACCTAAAATAGATACACCGAGCCACTTACTTTCTACCTCCCTAACACCACTTTCTCATGAAGACTACACCGATCCACTTACTTCCTACCTCCCTAACACCACTCTCTCTCGAAGACTACACCGATCCACCTACTTCGTACCTCCCTAACACTACTCTCTCACGAAGGATACCGAGCCACCTACTTCGTAGTTGGCCGATTTCCACTCAAAATACAAGTGCCGACCAGGTCGCACTCATTTCTTCCTCTTTCCTTGATTACCAAACGATCTCGAATAGCAGTTCAGTTCCACTTCAACAACCTAACTCCCACGCTTGATGTCCCTTTCCCTTCTCATCTCCATTCCACCAACCTCAAGATTGGTTAAAGTCGTACTAGGTCCTAGCCCTAAGACACGTTCGAACCTTAATTCATCTTCTCCATCTACACACCTCCTACCGTTCGTAATCCAAAGAAAGCTCGTGAATTCGAATTTCGTGATAAACTTATTAGTTTGAAAAAACGGTTGAACAAGAGATTCTTACCTAAGAAGATGGTTGAAGCCTGGGGATCTAATAGGTTTGAGATCGAAGTTCGGTCAGAATCGATCTGGGGAGGAATTGTAGGGAAAGCTTGCTAGATTCAGGGTAGGAAGGGAAAATTGGGGAGGTAGCCGAAGTTCAAGGGAAGGTAAGTTACGGGTTCCTGTAGAGTCGAGGTGAAGGTAGAGAAGTGATGAAGAGAAGTGTCGATTTTTATATGTGAAGAAAGGGAGGTGAGCCGGCATCAACCAGTCGACCCGGTCAAAGCATTCCAGTGGTTCTGTGAGCAGTTGTGCTGAGCGACTGAGGACTTGCCGAACGGGTGGTTCAGTGCATGAATATCGACCGAGCCATATTGGAGACATGGTAGGATGGAGAAATGAATTCCATCTGATGGGAGGAGAAGAGTGGGAAGCATGGTTTGCTCATGATTCAAAGCATATCATGATTGACTCTTACGATATGCTTTGGAAGGCAAATGTTACCCGGTTGCTTGGCCCGCTACGAGAGACAGACTATTAAGTGCCTCTCGGCCTAAGCATCACTCGGCCTAAGTGTCGCTCGGCCTACATATCATTCGACGTAGCTGCATCGCTCGGCATTGTTAGTTAGAACTGCATCGCTCGGCATTCTTGGTTCGCCCAATGTCGCTCGGCACAGGAGGGTTCGACATCTATCGTTCGGCATGACTTCAACAGGGCGAGTGAAGGAGGACTCTCTGCAAGACCTGGCTTCGAGCCAACTACCCGAAGTTCACTGTTCGGTCGATTACCACTCGGTGTAACATTGTTCCAACCTTAGGAGCGGAACCATCTCAGTCATCACCACCCGGCATCCATCATTCGGCCAACGCCGTTCGACAACCCTCTTTGGCAACATCATTTGGCAAAGTCACTCACCAATGTCACTTGGCAATTTCCGTTCCACATCCTTGGCTCGGTGCGCAGAAGCCACTTACCACGAGCCGAAGTACCTTGCTTCTGGGCCCGCGAAGGAAGCCCGACCTATCTTCATCTATAAATAGAGAGGCAGGGGCACAGTGAAAGGGACCTATTTACGAGAACACTGGGGAGACTCTGCCATTTTCAAGACTCGTTCCTTTTCATTTAAAAACTTGTATTCAAGTTGTCGGTGTACGGATTGTATCTAAAATCAATTATTTGAAAGAGCAATAAAGTTAAAATCAATGTGGACGTAGGCAGCTATGCCAAACCACTATAAATCTGGTGTTCTAGTTTTTGCAATTAATTCTGCATTTATTCCTCTATTTTAATTTTCTATCTTCATTAATCTCTCTACACAAATCTTTTTTTAGGTGTTAGTGACCAATTCTGATGCTAACAAAACCCAAACAACCCATCACGGGCCAAGCAAATCAAAACCGTCCCGCGTCCTTCTCCTCTCTTCTTTCCAGATTTCCTCTTCTCCTCTCAGTTCTTTTTTTGTCGAGCCTCCCATCTGTGCACCATGCGTGCATGTGCATATTACCCACGGCTAATTTTCATGACCGCCGACCATCCCCACGACCACGCTCGACCACTACCCCACATCCATCCACCTGAACCTCGGCAAAACTCCCTCGTTCCAAAATTCGAACCCAAGATCAAACCTGGAAACATCACCGTGCCTTCCCTCGCCTCGCCATGCCACCAACGTACCCCATCCATCACCAAACTTCACCTACGAGTTCATCACGACCACGTCTTCGTATTCCCCCTACCACATGCCCCATTGTCCCTCTCGACATCACCATTGCCTCATAATCGAAGCCAACCGCCCTAAAATCTAGAATTGCCTCGACCCATCGCCCTACAACACTATAAGATACCAATGCATTTTTATAAGCTTCTCCATCAACCACGCCACCTCCACACCAAACGCCAAGCCATCCCACTACCTCGACCACCATAATTTCACCAAAGCCCATATTTTGATCATCTCCTTCTACGTCACTCCACACGCAAGTAAAATTTCCTAGACAACTTCCAAATTTCATGATTTTCAGTAACAAACACACTCATATAAATAAAATATTGAACTGTGATACTCGAATTTTGGTCATACCTAAATTACTTACTGTAAAATGAACTTTTCTTCCTCCACGTTTCATGATAACTAACGAAACGAGTTTTAAAATAAAATACATTAAAAAACAATCGACTTTCCTTTTGGAATCATAGCCTAAAATTTAATGAGTAAAGAGATATTGGAACCATAGCCTAAAATTTAATGAGTAAAGAGATAATGATTTTTAAAGTTGCAAAATATCGACTATTTAAAGAACAGAGTAGTTATAATTGTTACTGTGAGTTTACAGGTATACAACATGACTAAACCCACATATATACAGCATAGAAACTAATTAGTACATGCATACTTGACAAAATATAAGAGTTCATACAAATTTTGAAGGTTTATAGGTGCATACAAAAGTTACACTAAGCAAAGGTTTATATTTTACTCACAGTTCTTGATGAACAAGTGACATACTGCCTTTTTATTTGATTTATTTCCTAGAGTTTGAAGTGTTTACACTACACCAAGCAGCCCATTTTGTGACACTTTTCTGCTTTCAATTTACAATGCTAATAACCATTATAAATTTCAAACGGTTATATCTGTTAGAACCATTTACAATGGTTATTACCGTTAGTAAATATGGTAATTTCGTAAATAATTAAAAGCAGAATGGATAAGAGTGTAAATTTATCTTCAGTCAGTCGTTATCTCATTTCTCACGGTAATTTCATTTCTCACTCTCCCGCTTTTTTTCCTCTTTCGTTCGCACTGCCTCCAATGTTTGGCACCGCCTCCGCCGTCTGCAGCCGCCGCCGCCGCAGCCGCCGCCGCCATCTTCTGCCACCGCCTCCTCCCTTTTTCCTATCAAATTGATGAGGATAACGAAGGATCTGGGTTGTGAACTAGGGTTTCGCTTTTCCACTTCAGTCTACTTGAGTATTAACATTTTTGTCAAATTCATATCAATTTCTTACATATGAATTCGAATTTATGCCGAGTAATGTTTCCACGTTCAAAATCAGATTTACTTTTAGCATTATTTTTCACATTCAAAATCAGATTTATTAGTTTTTGTTTTCTTTGTAAAAGTTGGTATTTTTTGAGTTGTTCTTTCTTCAATCTTTAATAAATATTTATTTGCAAAATTTGAAGGGAAATTTGATTTCTTGCTGGTGAAGTTTCCCTCCATTCTTTCTGACAGCCAGGTATTATGTTTAAATATTTCTCTTATGTAGAAATGCTGATATCGAGTCATCTATTGAAAGCTACAAAAAAGCATTTGACATTGTTTATCTGGTACATCTTAAGTGCCTATTATAACATGTCAAAATACATGTTTTACGTTGGTTATGTGGCAAGTCTAGCATTATTTACGTATCTTATTTTCCTTTTGCAAAACGATGTTTTCATGTTTGATGTCATTGACCTTGCTTCTGAACTATGCCCATCTAACAAGTAGCGAATCATGGAGCATTCAATTTATGATCTAAGAGATGATTGGTGAAGAATTTCAATTGTTTACATATTATATTACATTTTCACTTTAAATAATAGTTCAATGCTACGACTGAATTAAATTCCAGGTGGCAGCTCAAACTACAAATGATATATTCAATTTTACAAGTGATAATTGGGAACCTACTAAAGGCCTTAGGTAAATTACCTTCTACTTATTTATTTGTAAAAATGTAAGCTATCACTGAAGATGCCGTTCTTTTTCAATTTGAACTAGTGAATGTAAAGAGAAAATCAAACAGCTTGTAGTAAGTGGGTGTAGAAACAATATTTTATCATTACCTGTAAGTTCATTCTTCATTCATGTTGATTCTTTTTTCTTCTTATTTTCATTGAAAATTGAGTCAACTGGTCTTGTTGTTAAAGCAAGGTTGATATTATTTATGATGGACCTCGTAGCCACGGAGCAAGTGGACATAACCGATTTAGGAAGGTTGATGATCCATTTAAAGATGAGAAAAATGGTCAAGTAACAGTATTCATGAACATCGTTGAATTCCTAAAACCAAAAAATGTGTTTATGGAAAACATTATTGATATTCTCAAATTTTCAAATGGTTGTTTGGGAAAATATGCTCTTTGTTGCCTGATTAAAATGCATTATCTGGCAAGATTGGGAATTCTTGCAGCAGGGAATTATGACCTAACCCAGTATCGTATGAGAGTATTTCGGTGGGGAGCCAAACCAAATGAGGTTTTTAAATTTTTCTCTGCCCAATTCTATATATTCATATGGTTATGGGCGATTAGTTTCATTTTACCGTATTTGATGAAGTTTTCAGTGTATATGATTAATAGCTACTTTCAAGAGCTTGAAACCTCAAGAATAAATGGAATACTGGTCCTTTTTCATACTCTTTATTATAGATCTAATGCACATCTTTTATAGGTTCACTATCGTCGTTATAATGTTATGTTAGTTGTTATATTATGAAGATAAGGAGATCAACCTACAATGATGTGATACAAGTTTCAAAGATTCAGAAGTGCTTAAACATTAGTGGAGTTCAAGTATATATCATAAACAGTGCAAAAATTGTCTTTTTGAATGAATGTCCACAGAAAGACCTAGCAAAGGAATTACCAATACTTGGCAACCATATCCTCCTGATTCCTTTAGCTTTAGCTCTTCTGGTTGTAAGGTATTTTTACATTTTAATTTAAAAATATTTTAAGAGAGATTTTGATTCTATTAACTCTTATAACAAAGCAGATTGTTGGTACATCCAAAGAATTTAATAAGAACAAGAGCAAGAAAATAAAGGCAATTATGGCTCAATCATCCAAAGACTTTAGTAAGCATTGTGTTAATTTATAGGTAAATTAACTATCTTTTTATTGTTGAAAAAAATAGTACGTGTGAAGTCAATATCATGGGTATATAAAGTGAAATAAGATTGCATCCAAGGCGAGTTTTGATTTGTTGATGTTTTGAGTCTCTATTGAATTTCTTCAGTTGTAACGTGTTTTCATTCATTGAGATTTTAAAACTCATTTATATGATTTAATGCTAGTTTATGAATAAAATCACGAATTTCCTAATCTTCCACAAACTTTGTTAAAAGTACATTAAATTTCTAAAAGTAACTTTTACATTAAAAAATGAAGTCTAAGTTTTGAATTTGCAACTTTCCATGTCAATTGCATTACGTTGAAGGTGTATAAATGATACACCATCTAATGTCCAATTAAAGATTAAAGAAAGTAAGAAAAATGTCCCAATCGAAGCTAACATAGAGGAGGTAATATTGATTGGGAGATTGCAACGATGAAAATACTTGTTTAGTACTATGTTAACTTATGTGCAACGTCCAACCGTTTTGAAGAAGAAAACTGAAAAAGAAGAAAAGTTGAAGATGCTGATGCAAAATCGCTCTCAAACTTGCCTATAAAGCATGCAAAAACTTCAAAACAACCTTGGCCCAAAAAGAGTTTGCATGTAACAAAACTTAAAATCAATGCTCTAACAATGTGCTTTGTTGTATGAGTATCACACGTGATCTTATACGATTTATGCAGCGATAGAAAGAAATGTTACAAGAAAAAGAAAAAAAGACGAGGGTCTAATATGTTGAGGCAGCAAGAAGACAAATAGAAATATTCGAAAAGAGGAAAGCAGCTAAGAAAGCAAGAGCTTGTTCTAATTACGAAAAGGAACCAAGCCATATTCAGAAACTATTGAGTAAAGACATAAGAAGGGACAAATTAAGGTTGCTTCAAGGGACCAACTAAGTTTCAAAGCCAAGTTAAGTAGGCGGTGGAAGAGGCTAGCATGAAGGCTTCTGAAGTTTTGTTCAATGCCTATACCGAGAGCCACAATAAAGGTCACCCCCTATGTTTGATTTGTTTGGGAAGAACGCCTTTGTAATCGAGACGTTTGGGCCAGCGATATGAGGAGGCCAAGAAAGATGAAGCTACTTTTGTTGATGCCCCACTTTCCTTGAGGCAGACAAAGACATTTCTTCTAACAATAATAATGTTGTTCAAACTGACATCGACCAAAATTAATCTTTTAGTCTGTAATATTTTTTTATGTAAATTTGACATTCATTTTTTGCTATGTTAATGATTTGGATGCATTACTGTTCAAGGATCATACTTTCTTTTACCCTTCTAATGAAATGTCTTATTTTTACATAGATTAAGATAAAGAAGTCAAACATTGTTTCTATATTATTACAAAGTTTTATGGAGTCGTAGCAAGACAAAAACCTATCAACTACTGAAAACTATTAGTATTGGTATGAGTCAACTTTATGCTAATAGATTTTTAATGTTAACTTAGCCAATTGTCTTGAAGTTGTGAAGGATTCTCATGGAAAATCTTACACTAAATTAGATAAATTTCTTAGGAATAAGGATTATAAGGACAACCATATTTTGACTTTGACTGATCAAATTAGTTTTGCTGTTCGAAACCAAGATGAAGATTTCCAGCTACTGCAGCATAACACTGGAGATCCTCAGATCGGTACTATTCATATAACCAAAGCTACTATCTTTTATTGAGCTGTGTGACTAATAAGCTAAATATTTTAACTTTTATAATTGTTATACAATGATTTATATATCTGTAGGATGGGATATCGATCAGTTTCTTACTGATATAAGTGAGGCCACTCTAGTTATGTTAAGTGTGATCCGAAATGTAAGTTTTCTCAATTTATGTTATATATTTCAACTATATAAAGATCTATGTGTATTATTATTATGTATGTGTTTTTTTTATTGATTGATGTTGAAGTCGTTTAATTTCAGGGTGGACTTTCCCCTGGTGGTTTCAACTTCGATGCCAAATTGTTAGTGCTATCCTGATATCAAATATTTTTTATAATAATGCTTACTAGCTGGGTATTTTCTTATTGTTATTGAGTATGTCATTCACAACACCAAATGGCTCATTTTGTAACACTTTTCCATTTTCAATTTGTAATGGTAATAACCGTTATAAATTTCTAACGGTTATTTTCGCTATGACCATTTATCATGGTTATAACCGTTACTAAATCTGGTAATTCGGTAAATAATTAAGAACAATATGTGTTTGCGCCAAAATTGGTCACAAACCCCGAATATCATAAAAGCACCAGTGTATGAACACAGATCAGTAGTATTCTAACACAAATGTCAGATCCAGACAAAGTAGAGAACAGCAATCGAAAAATAACAAACAGGGACACATGATTTATAGTGGTTCGGCTGTCTCCGGTCTACGTCCACCCCGAAAGATAATCTTTTATTGATTTACTCGCTGGTTATAGTGGATTACAGCAGTAATTTTCGAGTACAACAATGGAGTTTGAGTGCAATGGCGATTTTGGCAGAGTCTGGACGTTGCAGTCGAAAAATGTCCGTGTCTTGTAGGCTTTAGGGTGCTATTTATAGGCACTCTATGCAAATATCTTGCTCAAACTTCGGGAGACCTCTTATGGCACGTGAGCGGGCCCACGCGATCGATCCCATGCAATTTTGATTCGATCCATTATCGATACGAACGTAATTCGTATCGATCAAGATTTTGTCCAATGGAATCGAAATTTGGCATGAACCCTCTTTAAGTTATACGTAAGCTCCTATGAAAATTTCATAGCATTTGGACTTGTGGATTGAGAGATATGATCGATGTAAGTTAGATTTTTTACCTAGGCCGTCGTGTTTTTATCGATATGCTTCGTATTGATCTATTCGACTCGATCTCGAGCACGTGTATGCGAGATGACGTTGCGCAAAATTCCTGGGTCGATCCACTTTTTGTGCCGAACGATCGAGCCTCGTTCGTATCGATCAGTAGTCATTTGTTCATATCGATCGCTACAGTGTTGTTCGTATCGACCACTTATAAAGGTGTGGTGTACTGTTCGTAATGATCGATCGTGACTCTGTTTGTATCGATCAATTATATGATTGATACGAATTAGTAGTGTGATATGGATGTGAATAAAGCCCTCATCAGATCGATACGAGCAGTGCAATTCTGGAGGAGTGCGAACATAACCGTTGCAAATAGAACCGATGCGATCTGGATGGATTCGAACAAGACTTCATGATGGATACGAACGACGTATTTTCATTAAGTTGTATCGATCATATCTCGAAAGTATGAACTCCGATCAACTTGAAATTTGAAATATTGGCTCTCACAGCTTTGCTTGTCATGTCTGGTCAATTGTAGCTTGATCTGGACTCGGACAAGATTCACGACATTCATAGTGAACCTGTGGTGTATAATCGATATTTGGGATGAGCGATCTTTGATTTTCAGTTAATTTTTTGATATCTCTGCCTTGGTAAAAGGTGGGATAACATTTTACCCCCCAAAACATGCCTTTTGGTAAAACACATGTTTTGAATAGCTTTGAATCCAATATCGCAAGTCCATATTTTATCCGTAGCTATATTATCGTCAATCAAGCTGGTGGCTGTTTGAAGTCGAATTAGTATCCATTTCCACTTGTTGAAGTCAGTATTCCACAGCCTCTCCGGACTATCAACGGCCGCTTTGGACCCTTGCTAAATCCATTTCGAACTTAACGATCGAATAGAAAGATCTTGTCGCGCTCCAGCGAGGGCATATAGCAATGTCTTGGTCTTTCTGGACCGATCATAGCCTCTCTGGGCTCTTACTGGATCCCATCCTGTCATTCTTCGGTAAAGGGGAAACATCGTCGAATGAGCCGATCCTGTCGCTCTCTGACGAAGCGGCAACAACTCCTGCACTCTGGTTCAGTGTCCTTGAACATTAAGCGATGTCATGGCCTGAATCCTAGGCCCATCATAGCCACTCCAGGCTCTTATCAAACCCTGATCCAATCCAATCGCTCTCCGATGAATGGGGAACGAAGTTAAGTGAGTTGATCCCGTCGCTATTCGGTGAAGCAACTCACTTCTTGCACTTCGGACCCCATCTCTCCGGGTAGGGTCATAAAGCAATCAATCTCAGGCTGACTTTGGATATTCATCCTTTAACTCTCCGGTCAAAGGTTTATCTTATGAAATTCAAGTTCATTTATTAAATTCAAATTCTGAATGTTCAATCACAAATAACATGAAAAACTAGATATTATCTCTCCAGGCAGAGCGGTCTATTACCATCTCAGAGCATGCCTGGGGATCTATTCGGTTGTCGTACACATGTAAGTGGAATAGCCGTTTTATTTTGAAATCAAATCTATAGAGTTTATATAATCACCTACAGTTCAAATCTTGAACTTGGCCCTTTCCATCATGATCATTTGATGACGAGTTGTGATCCTGATCTAGGATTAGTTCTGTTAGGTGGAGGTGGTAGTTGCTCAGGTCCTACGGCCACTATCCGATCTCTGGCGTATTGTGGCAATCTATCACTTCTGACATGCTCTTCCACCTCATCCTTCAGATGGCGGCATTCATCGGTAGTAAACCCTTCCAGCTCATGGAATATGCAGTATTTTCGGCTTCTACGCTCCCATTCCATGGGATCTCTCCTGGGTGGTTTCCGATTGGGGAGCTGCCCCCGAGTCTTCGTGTAAATCCGTTCCAGGTTTGCCGTTAAGTCTGTGTATTGTCTGAACCTGGGTTCTCAGAATTTCTTCCGTCTGTCAGGACCATCGTATCTGTCATCCTGCTTTCGCTTCCCTTTGTCTGCTTCAGACTGTTTTTTGGAGGTTCCTTCGGCTTGCACATCATTCGTTTCTTGGTTCTCGATGCGTGAATCCTCTAGCTGAATGAATCTTTCAACTTCATGATACGGTTCTCCAAGATCTTGTAGTGGATCTCTTTCTAAAGAATCCTTAAACTTTGTGCCTTCCGCAACTCCTGCCATCGCCGCCATCAAAATCATCGATGGATCCGGGCGATCTACTGAAGCTACAGTTGCGTTGATTCGCAATAGAAAATCTTTTATGGACTTTTCGGTCCTCTGTTTTATCGATGCTAAGGTCATCACACTTTTGGGTCGCATCATGTGGACCCAATACTGCCTCATGAAGCATTCTACTAGCTCGCCCCATGCTCTAAATGGTCCATTCTCTAGCTGCCTAAACCAAAGCGCAGATACAGAGGGAAACACCGTGCCATCACTTCCTTGGATGCTCCCAGCACTTCCGTATGCCTGATATATCTAGAAATATGCATGGTTGGGTCTGATTTCTCACCATAAGGATCCAGCGCAGAAAACTTGAATTTTGGAGGATTCCTTGCGTTTCTGATATTCTGAGTGAACGGACTCCGACTAACTTCCTCTAAGCCTCCGCTTGACAATCATCCTGTCATAATTCGTCGCATTAATCCTGTAACGCCCGAAAATTTCGATCCCGAAATTTCCAGATAGTTAAGAAAAGAAGAAAAGAGAAAGAAGAAAAAGACAGAAACAAGTCACAAAAATCTCACATTCGCAGTGGATCAAATATAATATCATATAAAATAGCAGTTTACAAAATGAACAGTATCAATACATATACATTTTTACATATCAGAGTTACAACGTTTACACAACACAGGACCATTCTAAATCAACATGTCCTAGATATATAGCTATATATCACAGCGGGTACGCTCCATACGTTCCAGCCATCCAGCTCGCCTTCTGAGCTCCAGAACGCCCTTACCTGAAAATCTGTAATACTCGGTCTGACCCGAGCATTACGTCAAAGTAACACCCGGGTCAGGCTGGAAACCAGCGTGAGTAAACCATCTAAAATGGAATACAAAAGCATACAACTTATATAAAACCCGGGGTAATTTATATAAATTTTCAACTTCACAAGTTATTATAGACATCATCTATTTCACATATTAATTTCTATGTGCCAAACTTAAATTAAATGGTCCAATTCCCTTAAATCATCCCATATCAGCCTATTGATTTCACCTAGCAATTTAAAAGAATCGAAGTGGTTGCGGGTATTTACTAATACCCGACTCCGGTCTCTTCGAAACCATTGTCAAATTAACTTACATTATTCAAAGTGAAATACAACTCTATTTTTTTATACAGGATGTCATAGTAATTCTTAATCAATAGATAATCACATCTTCACAGTTTAAATCATACATATCATATTACATAGTATCACGAACCACCTATTAGGGATAACAATTAATCAAGGCTACCAATATCATTCTATTTATTTTAATTACATTTAAGTAATTAGCCCTTAACTAATTTCACAATTTAATTATTCTTATCCAAATACAGTAATTAACCTTTAATTACTTCATTAATTAAATATTAACCATAATTATTAATCACCCTTTAATAACATCCAGTAATTAACTACCCTGAATTACTTCATTGAATAATTTAATTACTCCTTAATTATCTCTAATTAATCCCTTGATTTATTATACAAAATAATTTATTCCAAATTACTTTCACAATTCCATCTTCCACTCATTACACCCAGTACTTATAATTTAATACTTCACTTCATTAATTACATTAAATAACTATTATCAAATCATCAAGTGATTAAAATTAATTAAACTTAACTAATTAATTTAAACCAACCACATTAAACTCCATTAATTACTTTAAGTGATTAATTTCTTAATTACTTCCATTAAGTAATTAAACTTAAATAGATTTCACAATTGATTATCATTTAATTAATTAATCTAATTAGTTAAAATTAATCACATTAATTAATTGTTAAATAATCTTAAGTTGATGACCATCATTTACCATTAACCATTCTTTAATTACTTTTCTTAAGTAATTAACTTACATTAATCAATATTAACTATTACTTAATCTTGCATATCTAATTAACCTTAATTATTTAATTAATTCATAATTACTTAATTAATTAACCTCTAATATTAATTAATTTTCTAATTAATAGTTTTTAATTCAAATTAATTACCCTTAATTAATTAATCATAATTAATTAATTTTAAACCTTAATTACTTATTTACTCAATCCAAATGATTAATTAAACAAATGAATTAATAATCTATTGAACTTCCTTATAAATTTAATGAATTACAAATCTTTTAAATTTTAGTTTACTTTAAAATCAAACTTTGCTACTAATCCAGTTACCATTTACAAAGTTTTAAACAATTTACTTTAAATTTACTTCCAAATTTCATTTAAATTTAAGATTTAAAAATGAATTCAAATTATCTTTAATCAAGTTTTAAAACACATTTTTAAACCTTTCATTTCATAAGTATAAGAATTGACAAATAGTTTAATTAACCTTAACTTAATTTAGCAAAGTTTTAAAATTAAGTGAAGTTTCAAAACTTCATAAACAATGTTAAAGAATCAACTTATTATACAAGTAATTTATAAAGAAAGTTGAATTAAATTCATTTTAAATTTTCAAAACTCCAGTATTTTTAAAATCTCTTTTATTTGCTCCAGGGAATACCCGAAGTCCACTCGGAACACAACCGAGTATACTTTCTGTTTCAAACCTCTGTTTAGTTTCAATTTAAGTTTAAATTCAAACCTGTAACCATTACACAGTTCACAGGTTACAACATTACTAACTACACGAGACAACTCGAGATTCATTCCGAGCAAAACCCAAGAAGACCCGTGAACCACTTCGCACACAATCTTCCTGAACTCACTTCTTCTTCTTCCTGTTCTCTTTTTTTTTCACCTGCACATAAAGACACAGTGCACGTGTACATCCTCCTCCGGCCGTTCGACTTGCTGCCAACCCATCGCGTCGGTCATCCTCGTCACCCATTCTACTTCCAGTCACTCATAATCACACATCTACCCCTCGAGCAAAAATTCGAACTATTCCCAAAAACCACTGGAACAGACACTGTTCTAATCCCACCTCGCTCCGACAACTCAAGCCATCGTACAACGTCAAACTTCGCCGAAATGAGCGCCACAACCCCTTCCTTCTTCTCCCCCTGGTCCGCACCTCCCACTCCTTCCCATGTCGCCGTGGTTATCTCAAAACCGACCATACCCACATCAGTCTTTCAAACCCTACTTGTGCCTCGATCCTTCATTTCCCACAATAGAAAAATTAATGAGCATTTTTCCCGACATCAGTAGGCGCTCCTCCATCTCCGGTCGAATCCTTGACATTCCAAGATCCTTCGACCATCTAGAATCGATCAAAACCCATTTATAGGTCATTTAACCACTGCTCTCAGCATACTCAAAGAAAAATTACCAATCTTGTTTTAAAAATCTTGTTTTCATATGGTAATTCATGTTATATGCTTAAATCAAAAATTTATGACATTAGATTTTATCATGTATGTGCATATTCATCAAGACTGTGAAGTTTTCAGGCTCATCTTGATCTTATTTTGCTGGAGATAAATTTTTAACTTTGATTTATGACCAAACAAACATTTTGTATTTGAAACTTTCAACCTAACAGAAATCAAGGGATATGATATTTGGGTTTTTGATCGAGCCTTTATGCTCTGAATCAAGAAACAGAGATGGTTTGCAACATAAACAGGCATTCACACCTACAAATATTTATACACCGAGGAAATTCATGTATATATATGCATAACAACACAACTTCAAAATATCAGACTTAGAGGAAACAAATAAATATATTTACTTAGTTTGATTTAAATTGTTTACTCACAGAATCTAGTTTAAACAGAGTATATGTTTCTTTTCTTTTTCTTTTTTTCTCAAGCATGCATGCATTGTTTCCGGGTAAAGATATACATGCAATCGACTTTTACATCCAAACCTCATAATATTTCATTAAAACAAGATACTGGAAGATTCAAAATGGAAAGGGGTAGTTCACTCACCTCACAAATCTGAACAGGGAAGTTGAAACTGGAATAGAAAGCCCAAGACCGTAAATTTTCTGCTTAGATCTGAGATTGCTTGAGTTGATTTTTAATTTGCTTCAACATGCACCTGATCTTGCTTACTGATTTGGATTTCTCTTGAAACTGAGATGACCTGACTACCTCTTTTCTCATTTTTTTTCAATTTCAAGTAAGGTTTTGAACTTGCAGATCTTAACTTACGGTTTTGTTACTTTTGCTTGAATATGGAAAAGAAAATATATAAGGGTGGAGATATGTTTATATTTGGTTTTGTTATTAAATTTATTTCCAAATTTTGAAAATAAAAGAGTTAGTGCCACTTGTTTCATGAATGAACCATGTATTAACACATGTCAAGCCCTTTATAAATTTGTATACAAGTGTGTTTTATAATTGGTTTTTAAGATGTAAATATTAAATTTGTTATTTATTTACAATTGAATTAAACCTTAATTACAATATTATCCTAATACTTATATTATATATAACTATGCAATGAATTTATATCCTATGTTTTATTTCTTATATTTACAAATCCATCTTCTAAAGACAAGTTTAAAAGAAAGAAAGCAAACATTTAGTTAAATCTTATTTTAATAGTTTAATCATAAATTTCTATAGCTAACATTGATATTATATATATAAAATCTAGATTTGTTTTCAAAATAATCAATTTAAAGGAAAACAAATTAAATCTTTATAATAATGTACTATATTTCAAGTTATTATTCATTTAATAAAAATAAAAAAAATTCCTTTAAGTGTTTTATAAATGAAATGAAATTTTATTTTGTTAAAAAAAAACATTTTTATTAAACCAAATCAAAACTTTTCAAATTACTATAAAAACTTATGTACATTAAAATTTTGAAAACATATTTCCATTTAAGTTTAACCAATTATTTTCTGTTTACAATAAATATATACAAACATAAATATCCATTATAAATAGAAAATCTTAAATATTAACTTCGGTAATTATTGGAATTCTAAAACAAAACATCAAATCACAATATATAAACATATATGTATTATAATTTGAAAACATAACTTTTATTGTTAGTATTCTATAAATTAACCCTGTTAATTATCAATTAACAGATACTCAAAAAAAATTCGGGTTATTATATTTCTCCCCCCTTTGAATCTTTTCGTCCTCGAAAAGGAACGAAAACAGATTTCATTAAATATTTTGAACATAGTTAAAATATTCTTTGATCATTTTTAAAATACTTTTAAAATCTGTATAATATTACTAAAATAGTTTTTATAAAAATACTTTTATAACTCGATGTTTCAACCAGTCCATCCTTGTTCTCGTAGAAATTCGGTCATACGTTGATCAGGCGTAAGACTGAAAATCTACAAATACTTAGCAGACTCGTTTTCAACATCCAGTGAAAATACTTTGAAAATAATTTTTATTGAAAATATAGAAAACAATTTTTGAAAATAGAGGATATATCTTTGGTGAGAATGCACTGGAAATCATCGCCCCCATCCATGGTCACAGTTACATTCCAGGGTTACGTTGCCGTCGCAGCAAAAGTCCATGTAACTGCAGGCTCTCAGCGGCCTCTCGATTACACCATGGATCCCCACACACAACAGATCACAGTTACACCTAGGGTTACGTTGCCGTCACAGCAAAAGTCCATGTAACTGCAGGCTCTCAGCGGCCCTTTGATTTTCGCTGTCCAAATGAAACTTCTCCACTCCAACATAGGTCGCAGTCTGCCGATATAAAATCAAACGCAGACTGTTGGCTCTCAGCGGCACACACGACTTTCGCTATGTTATACCATAGATCGCGGTCTACCGATATAAAATCAAATGTAGACCTTGGCTCTCAGCGACACACCCGACTTTCGCTATGGTATACTCTACTCATGATCCCCAGGAACTAGTTTCGTCCGGACTCCTCATAGGATCAACTTTAGAACCCCCCTTGGGGCTCAAGGCAACACCACCCAATGGTACTCCTGAGAAGTTCATTCCAAGGGAGCGCCTTTTTCCCCAGAGCCATCATCAAAACATTTTATACTATACATATATAGTATCTTCAAATCATACACCAAGTATGATATCATACAAAGCTCCTTTACACAAAATCGATTATTCCAAAATCGATAATTCTCAAACTAGGCTTTCCAAATATAATATTGATTTTACCCAAAATCAAAAGCCTTTCCAAATCCATAGGTTCCCAAAACCTTTTTTCCAAAATCCTCATATGATCCTTTATATATATTCAGATATTAAAATCTTTTAAAACTTTTGATCATTTCAAACTGGTATAAAACTCCTTTTTATACTTCAAAACACCTTCAAAAATCCTTTTCTTCTGGTAAAAGATTCAACAAGGGGAGTATCATTTTATAAAACAAAGATTTTTAACTTTGTTTACTCAAAATCAAATATTCAAATTTGATTACTTCTTTCAATATCATTTTCATTCAAATCCGTACGATATACACATATCATTCGTACGCTATACCAATCTGATCGTTCACTCGATCACACAATTTCACTTCCGAACTAGTATCGTCCACCCGACTTCCTAGTGCGGACACAGATCTGGTTTCTTGATCAAAAACCGTCATTCTCCTTGCATAGTCATAACTATGATAGAGAATATCCAGAACCAACCAACAACCCATATCCAGATTCGTCGTCGAAAATCGAGTGAAAAATCTTACTCGGATCGATATAACTATCTCGAAATTCTGTGCTCGAATCTGGATCAAATCACTATGCGAATAGAATAACATACGTACACCCTACGTATTTATCTTTATTGGTTATTAGCCAAATTAATTCTCTTTCTATTCACATTTACTTAAATTTTCATTCACTTATTGACAACCGCTTCAATCCCATTTGGATTATTTCTTAAATTCTTATCTCGATTGGGTATTTAACCAATAACAGTTTGAACTCCGTCCAGTTTAAATTTAGAAAATAACTTGAAAAGTTAAAATTAGATAAGTAGTTGGAAAACAATTACTAGTTTGTAAAATAAGTGTAAAATAGTTAGAAAATAGTTAAAATATTTATAGAAATTTTAGATAATTGCAAAATAATATTGAGATAGTAATTAATTTTGTAAAATAGTTGAAATATAGTAATTGGTTTATAAAAACCGTTTTAAAAATTGTTAAACAGTTTCAAAAATAATTGTAAACAAATATAGGATAGTTTGGCTTTTAAAAGAAAGGTTGTATACATAATAAATAGTTTTGAAAATAGTTTTAGATTAAAACAATTTATGTTAAAAATAGTCCAAAGTCAAAACTGTTCACTTTCCAATCTCTATTCTCATCAATTCAATTTAAATTTCCTTTATCATTTAAATTGACCCAATTCAAATTTTAAATAACTCCAATTTCCATTGGACTTGATTTATTCCCAATTCAAGCTGAATTAATTCTCAATTCCTTTTCAAATTTAAATCAAATTCCATTTGATTTTAAATATAATCAACTTTAATTACAATCCCAAGTTATTCCAATCACTTTGGACTTATATCATTTTAATTGAACCCGCTTCAATTCCAATCTATTTCAACTCCAGTTTGAATTAACCCCAATTTCAAACTCTATTTCCAAATCAAGTTGAATTATTCTTGATTTCTTCTCAATTTCAATTCAAATTCCATTCGAATTTAAAATTATTTAACTTTAGTTATAATTCCAAATTATTCCAATAAATTTGGACAAATTTCAAATTGAATCCACTTTAATTTCAAATCGTTACAAATTAATCCAATTCAAATTTTCCATTTGAATCTTATACTCATACATCTTCAATCACACTTTCAATTACTTCAAATCAAATTCAGTTTGAACTAATTCAAATTTCAAATTTTAAACCATCTCGAATTATATAAATTCGAGTTAATACTTCAAATATTGATTTAATTCCTTTAAATCAATTTACCTTTTTATCTCAACAATGGATTACCATACTCCATTTCTCATTCATTCAAACAAATCCAATTCACAACTTAAAGATTTTTAACAACAATAGGATGATATCATCTAATTCATCTTAAAACATCCATCAGTTTACAATTTCCAGATCTCAAACCCATTTTGAGATCACACAAACTCCCAATTCAGATTAACCATTTAACTCCCCAAATAAAATTCCAATTCCATCTTGAAATTCCCCAATCATGTTGATCATTCCAACTTATTTAACTTTTTTCCCAAGTTAGACTCAATTCACTTAATCCAGTCAACCTTACCCAATTTGAATTTCCATTTCAAATTTTAAACCATTCATAAATAATCTTCCCACTATTAAGTTCAAAAACTTATTACTTTGGGTATCATTCTCTTCAGATTTAAAACTCAACATTTAGAGTTTATTTTCAAACTACCTTTGATACTATGTATATCCACCTATATACATATTAATTCCTTCTACATACCAAGTTACACTTTAAAATTTTAAACTACCTTTGGTTTTAAATTCAAACAAATTCCTTTAAAATTTCAAACAACCCTTGTTTGAAATAGGACCCTTTCATTCATATATATTAAATAACATCTCTTATTTTAAAATAAGATCATATTCAAAATATTATCTATTATTTCTTTAAATTAATTACATCATTAATTAATTCCAATTAATCACATTCGGTAATTAACTTATTTCTTAATTACCTTCATTAAATAATTGTCCCTTAAATTACTTACCTCTAGTTACTTCATCAAGTAACTCCCTCTTTATTTATCATTTCCAATTATTATCCATTAAATAATCTCATTAAATAAAGTTTAATTAATTACATAAATTAGTTGATTATCCATATCCTGAAACCTTCCCCAAATTCAAGATTTAGTTTCAGTTTGAATTCATTTCAAACTTATCTTTATTTAATTTCAATTTGGTTGTAATTCTATTACCACTTAATTCTTACTATTACTTTTAATTTAATTAATATTACAACCAATTTCCTTAATATAATAGATAATCTATTTCTTATATAAGATTCATTTACCTTTGAAAATCATTTAAAAATCTTTATATAAGAAAATAACAAGTACGCTCTCTCATATATACACACACACACACACACACACACACACACTCTACTCATCCTAGGGTACCACTTACCCTACCCTTAATGAGTAATTCCACCAGAGCCAAGGTTCTCGCTTAACCTTCAGCTCTGATACCAAAATGTAACGACCCGAAAATTTCGATCTCGAAATTTCCAGATAGTTAAGAAAAGAAGAAAAGAGAAAGAAGAAAAAGACAGAAACAAGTCACAGAAACCTCACATTCGCAGCGGATCAAATATAATATCAAATAAAATAGCAGTTTACAAAAAGAACAGTATCAGTACATATACATTTTTACATATCAGAGTTACAATGTTTACACAACACATGACCATTCTAAATCAACATGTCCTAGATATATAGCTATATATCACAGCGAATACGCTCCATATGTTCCAGCCATCCAGCTCGCCTTCTGAGCTCCAGAACGCCCTTACCTGAAAATCTGTAATACTCGGTCTGACCCGAGCATTACGTCAAAGTAACACCCGGGTCAGGCTGGAAACCAGCGTGAGTAAACCCATCTAACATGGAATACAAAAGCATACAACTTATATAAAACCCGGGGTAATTTATATAAATTTTCAACTTCACAAGTTATTATAGACATCATCTATTTCACATATTAATTTCTATGTGCCAAACTTAGATTAAATGGTCCAATTCCCTTAAATCATCCCATATCAGCCTATTGATTTCACCTAGCAATTTAAAAGAATCGAAGTGGTTGCGGGTATTTACTAATACCCGACTCCGGTCTCTTCGAAACCATTGTCAAATTAACTTACATTATTCAAAGTGAAATACGACTCTATTTTTTTATACAGGATGTCATAGTAATTCTTAATCAACAGATAATCACATCTTCACAGTTTAAATCATACATATCATATTACATAGTATCACGAACCACCTATTAGGGATAACAATTAATCAAGGCTTCCAATATCATTCTATTTATTTTAATTACATTTAAGTAATTAGCCCTTAACTAATTTCACAATTTAATTATTCTTATCCAAATACAGTAATTAACCTTTAATTACTTCATTAATTAAATATTAACCATAATTATTTATCACCCTTGATTAATAACATCCAGTAATTAACTACCCTGAATTACTTCAATGAATAATTTAATTACTCCTTAATTATCTCTAATTAATCCCTTGATTTATTATACAAAATAATTTATTCCAAATTACTTTCACAATTCCATCTTCCACTAATTACACCCAGTACTTATCATTTAATACTTCACTTCATCAATTACATTAAATAACTATTATCAAATCATCAAGTGATTAAAATTAATTAAACTTAATTAATTAATTTAAACCAACCACATTAAACTCCATTAATTACTTTAAGTGATTAATTTCTTAATTACTTCCATTAAGTAATTAAATTTAAATAGATTTCACAATTGATTATCATTTAATTAATTAATCTGATTAGTTAAAATTAATCACATTAATTAATTGTTAAATAATCTTAAGTTGATGACCATCATTTACCATTAACCATTCTTTAATTACTTTTCTTAAGTAATTAACTTACATTAATCAATATTAACTACTAATTAATCTTGCATATCTAATTAACCTTAATTATTTAATTAATTCATAATTACTTAATTAATTAACCTCTAATTATTAATTAATTTTCTAATTAATAGTTTTTAATTCAAATTAATTATCCTTAATTAATTAATCATAATTAATTAATTTTAAACCTTAATTACTTATTTAATCGATCCAAATGATTAATTAAACAAATGAATTAATTATCTATTGAACTTCCTTATAAATTTAACGAATTACAAAACTTTTAAATTTTAGTTTACTTTAAAATCAAACTTTGCTACTAATCCAGTTACCATTTACAAAGTTCTAAACAATTTACTTTAAATTTACTTCCAAATTTCATTTAACTTTAAGATTTAAAAATGAATTCAAATTATCTTTAATCAAGTTCTAAAACACATTTTTAAACCTTTCATTTCACAAGTATAAGAATTGACAAATAGTTTAATTAACCTTAACTTAATTTAGCAAAGTTTTAAAATTAAGTGAAGTTTCAAAACTTCATAAACAATGTTAAATAATCAACTTATTATACAAGTAATTTATAAAGAAAGTTGAATTAATTTCATTTTAAATTTTCAAAACTCCAGTTTTTTTAAAATCTCTTTTATTTGCTCCAGGGAATACCCGAAGTCCACTCGGAACACAACCGAGTATACTTTCTGTTTCAGACCTCTGTTTAGTTTCAATTTAAGTTTAAATTCAAACCTATAACCATTACACAGTTCACAGGTTACAACATTACTAACTACACGAGACAACTCGAGATTCACTTCGAGCAAAACCCAAGAAGACCCGTGAACCACTTCGCACACAATCTTCCTGAACTCACTTCTTCTTCTTCCTGTTCTCTTTTTTTTTTACCTGCACATAAAGACACAATGCACGTGTACATCCTCCTCCGGCCGTTCGACTTGCTGCCAACCCATCGCGCCGGTCATCCTCGTCACCCATGCTACTTCGAGTCACTCATAATCACACATCTACCCCTCAAGCAAAAATTCGAACTATTCCCAAAAACCACTGGAACAGACACTGTTCTAATCCCACCTCGCTCCGACAACTCAAGTCACCGTACAACGTCAAACTTTGCCGAAATGAGCACCACGACCCCTTCCTTCTTCTCCCCCGGTCCGCACCTCCCACTCCTTCCCACGTCGCCGTGGTTATCTCAAAACCGACCATACCCACATCAGTCTTTGAAACCCTACTTGTGCCTCGATCCTTCATTTCCCACAATAGAAAAATTAATGAGCATTTTTCCCGACATCAGTAGACGCTCCTCCATCTCCGGTCTAATCCTTGACGTTCCAAGATCCTTCGACCATCAAGAATCGATCAAAACCCATTTATAGGTCATTTAACCACTACTCTCAGCATACTCAAAGAAAAATTACCAATCTTGTTTTAAAAATCTTGTTTTCATATGGTAATTCATGTTATATGCTTAAATCAAAAATTTATGACATTAGATTTTATCATGTATGTGCATATTCATCAAGACTGTGAAGTTTTCAGGCTCATCTTGATCTTATTTTGCTGGAGATAAATTTTTAACTTTGATTATGACCAAACAAACATTTTGTATTTGAAACTTTCAACCTAACAGAAATCAAGGGATATGATATTTGGGTTTTTGATCGAGCCTTTATGCTCTGAATCAAGAAACAGAGATGGTTTGCAACATAAACAGGCATTCACACCTACAAATATTTATACACCGAGGAAATTCATGTATATATATGCATAACAACACAACTTCAAAATCTCAGACTTACAGGAAATAAATAAATATATTTACTTAGTTTGATTTAAATTGTTTACTCACAGAATCTAGTTTAAACAGAGTATATGTTTCTTTTCTTTTTCTTTTTTTCTCAAGCATGCATGCATTGTTTCCAGGTAAAGATGTACATGTAATCGACTTTTACATCCAAACCTCATAATATTTCATTAAAACAAGATACTAGCAGATTCAAAATGGAAAGGGGTAGTTCACTCACCTCACAAATCTGAACAGGGAAGTTGAAACTGGAATAGAAAGCCCGAGACCGTAAATTTTCTGCTTAGATCTAAGATTGCTTGAGTTGACTTTTAATTTGCTTCAATATGCACCTGATCTTGCTTACTGATTTGGATTTCTCTTGAAACTGAGATGATTTGACTACCTCTTTTCTCATTTTTTTTTCAATTTCAAGTAAGGTTTTGAACTTGCAGATCTTTACTTATGGTTTTGTTACTTTTGCTTGAATATGGAAAAGAAAATATGTAAGGGTGGAGATATGTTTATATTTGGTTTTGTTATTAAATTTATTTCCAAATTTTGAAAATAAAAGAGTTAGTGCCACTTGTTTCATGAATGAACCATGTATTAACACATGTCAAGCCCTATATAAATTTGTATATAAGTGTGTTTTATAATTGGTTTTTAAGATGTAAATATTAAACTAGTTATTTATTTACAATTAAATTAAACCTTAATTACAATATTATCCTAATACTTATATTATATATAACTATGCAATGAATTTATATCCTATGTTTTATTTATTATATTTACAAATCCATCTTCTAAATACAAGTTTAAAAGAAAGAAAGTAAACATTTAGCTAAATCTTATTTTAAAAGTTTAATCATAAATTTCTATAGCTAACATTGATATTATATATATAAAATCTAGATTTGTTTTCAAAAAAAATCAATTTAAAGGAAAACAAATTAAATCTTTCGAATAATGTACTATATTTCAAGTTATTATTCATTTAATAAAAAAAATATAATTTTCCTTTAAGTGTTTTATAAATGAAATTAAATTTTATTTTGTTAAAAAAACATTTTTATTAAACCAAATCAAAACTTTTCAAATTATTATAAAAACTTATGTACATTAAAATTTTGAAAACATATTTCCATTTAAGTTTAACCAAATATTTTCTATTTACAATAAATATATACAAACATAAATATCCATTATAAATAGAACATCTTAAGTATTAACTTCAGTAATTATTGGAATTCTAAAACAAAACATCAAATCACAATATATAAACATATATGTATTATAATTTGAAAACATAACTTTTATTATCAGTATTCTATAAATTAACCTTGTTAATTATCAATTAACAGATACTCAAAAAAAATTAGGTTATTACAAATCCCGCCATTCTTTCGTCTCCATCCAGGGCTTGTCCCCTTAGCATTCTTCTATCTTGCCCCCAGGTCTCGAAGTGTATTCTAGGTAATATTCTTCATGTGCATGTGGCTAATTAATGTTGGCGTTGGCTCTAGCTTGCTGAGCTTCATCCGTAGGTCTTCCAATGTTAGATTCCAAGGGTCTGCCCCCAGGTCCATGTTGATTGCCTTCAGGTTCTTCGTTCTGATCTTGGATCTGACCTCCATTGGCCTATGTGACTGTAGCTCCTTATCATGTGTTTGCAGCCACTGCAGTCGGTCTAAGTTTCGGTGTTCCGGCTACTCTTATCTTCTCAAAGAAGCTTTGCATCGCTTCTTGTTGACTCTTTAACAATATGTCATGTATTGAATCCATCAAAGCCTCCATCTCATTCTTGGTGATGTAAATCGAAGCTTGACCGGCTCCAGATCCAGAAGAGGCCTCTTGGCTTCCCTCTTGTTGGCTCCTTTCTCCTCTTTGTCTTCTTGTTGATGGTCTCGTCATTGTTTTCCAAATCTGAATTCTTAGGCCTTCAAATCCAATATCTAAGCGGATGAATCTCTGAGTTGGGCCTTCTCAGTGAAAGCACCAAAGTGTTTACGTCAAAATTGGTCACAAACCCCGAATATCATAAAAGCACCAGTGTATGAACACAAATCGGTAGTATTCTAACACAAATCGGTAGTATTCTAACACAAATCTCAGATCCAAACAAAGTAGAGAACAACAACCGAAAAATAACAAACAGAGACATAGAATTTATCATGGTTATTTTCATTACGACCATTTATAAATTTCTAACGGTTATTTTCATTACGATCATTTATCATGGTTATAACCATTTTAAAATCTGGTAATTCGGTAAACAATTAAGAGCAATATGGATAGGATTGTAAATTTATCTTCTATTTCTACTCTTTCCCAATTCTCACGAAGAACGTTTCATCCCTTCGCATTATTCTTCTTTCGTTCGTTCTAGGGTTATCTCCCCTTGTTATACCACCACCTCCGCCATCTGCCACCGTTGTCTTCCACCATCGTCTTCCACCGCCTTTGCCTTTTTTTCTCCCGATGAAGATGAAGGAAGATTTGGGTTGCATTCTATTTCGACAATCAACTAAAAACTAATTTTCAAATTTAAATCAGGTATTTACTTCAACCTTAATTTATTTTCGTAATTAGGTATTTTGTGCATTCAACTATTGTTTCTGAATAAAACAATTGAACAAGAATAAGAGACTAGGAATATTATTTCGAAGAATAAGATGCGACAACGGTATATGATATCAATTCCTAACTGTTCATTCTTTTAATGGTTTCTCATTTTCTTGTCTTTTGCTTATTGCACATAGGTCCTTGGATTGGATGGGTATTGAGCTGGAATATTACCTTATAGGTAAGGATATGTATTTTAACAATTTGCACTCATATTTTGCAAAATTATTTTTAGATTTACATAAACAGTTCAACTGTTTAAGAATTAATTAGCATAAAATAAGCAATCAATTCTAATAATTTTGCTTAATGTAATGTGAGCCCTTTGTTGTAGATTTTGACAGAATCCATTTAGGGTAGAATAACACTATTGTTTTTTTATAGACTCGAAATAAATTTGTTTAACATTGTACAATGATGCAAAAATGGATGTTGAAAGAAATAATATTGTATATTAGTATAATATTGGCATGTCAACGTAAAATTATATTCTATGTTTATGCAAGTATGCTATAATCATTTCAGAGATATAATGTTGGAGGTTTTTAAGTTGATTAGTGATACAATGACCCCAGTTCTGTAATCTATGTATTATTAAATAGTTCGAAAGAACTGCATATGTAATATTGCCGTCCAAGTTGAATATTTTATTAGTTTATACTTTATATTTGATAAATAAAGTATCTTAAGCTGCACTCAACTCTAGACTTAAATCTCTTCTAGTGGCATGTAATCTTGCATAACCATATTCAGATACATCTGATAAGGTCTAACTTTTAGCATATAGCATCACAAAAGCAATGATTTATTTAGTGAAATAATTTGTAATTAAACCAAATGATGATAGATTACTTACTGAATCATAAAATTTGCCAAAGAGAGGACCCTTCCATCCTTATAATAACATGAACACGAGCAATATAATTGCTACTATCGTGCGTGCCTTCCCCAGCAACTTTTCTCGGTATTACTTTGCACTCATTGTTATATATAGAGCGCACATCAATCATAGTTACGTACATGCTCAAAGAGAGTCAAGTCCAACTTTCACATTTTTTACTTCTCGAGATTAAAATCTCTATTAAATGACAATTTTCTTATCTAATTTACCTTGTTTTGCATCAGAAGAGGTTCCACAATTTAGAAATTTAGTGTCTACATTTCTAAAGACTATTGAATTCATTTGTTTGTTCCTGCCGTATGCAAAAACTTGAATTAAAAGCTATGAACTCTTAATATAGATAACTTTTAGATTATTCTGAAATTTACCCCTAAAATTAGCCACGGTGCTTTCATTGACATAATCTTTGTTAAGACTCCATGCAGGTAAAGAAGTAAAATGGTCGTCTTTAATGGGTAATTTAGATACCATAAATTATATAGAATAAAACTTAATGAGCATTATTAGACAAGCATTTTATGGTATAGAAATATAGCATATGGTTATTTGTGAGAAAGGATAACAACTTACTATCCACGAAAGCAAAATATAATAAGGGGTCATGTTCTAGTGGCAATGGGCAAAGGTAACGTAGAAGTTCTCCTTTCAAAATCATATGCCTTTGACCTTGCATGACACATGCCATGTACACTTACATTAAAAGATAAATGTGTTATAAGTGTGAAAACAATCACGAAAAAAATTACTTGTGCTGAAATCATAAAAGTGATGAATTTCTGAATCTTCGATGTCGAAAAGAAATAGTCCACTTCAGTTATTATTGCAAAAGTGCAACTTCTTGCTATTTTAGCTAGCTAGTCATAAGCAATTAGTAAGGAACTGTCAAATCATGACTTTATGTCTTAGAAACAACAATTAAATGCACTTAATGGGATAACCAACATCTTTTGCTTCTAATTCTAATATTCTGGAGTTAAACCTTGAACCATATATCCAAGAAATAATTTTCCTGAAATTTTGCGAAACGGCACTTTACCAGTGATATATACAGCAATAACATATATCTAATACTAAACCAGCAACAATACCAACTTTTGAAATATTCTCCTTAATTGTGAGTTTTATGAAAATTCTAATGCTTGATGCATTTCCGTTGTAGATATTGATGGTACATCCTTTGTTGTAGTTTTCAGAAACTACTGGTTTTCCAACAAGTCGTTGTCCATATGTGACAAGTACGTGTAAAATTTAACGTGAGTTGATTGGTTACCCCTTATATTCTTCATTGACATAAAAATTGTTGTCCAAAGTAATTAAATACCGTAAGTATGATGATGGGTTTATCATTACATTTTAATCTGTTTAAAATATTTATTTTAAAGTGGTCTTATCATCTGAGTATCATTTATGGATAGATACTCATCTAAAAATCATAGCAATTTTAATTTTTAACTAAGCAAAGCGTTTGGTTTTTATTATCAGATTTGGTGCAGTTCTATTTTCAAGTACAGCGAAGCTTTCTTTCTATTTGATTTATAAACCAAGCTTTTTTTTCTGCATATGCATGCTTTGCTAGAAGCTATAGAAGAAAAGAAAAAATCAAAAGCAAGTAAAATTTGGCCATATTATTTGATGGAAGGTTTTTTAATTTGGTCGGAAAGTCGCATTCGTTGTTTGTAAGCTTTTAGATGTTTTGTACTAGTAAAATTCGAAGTTACCATGGACTTTGTGGAAGATATGTAGTATTCAGTATGTATGATGTTTATTTTGAAATTTGGTGCAACAGTTTTAAAATTTGGTAATGTGTTTGTCATTAATATAAATTTGTATTTGTATTATAAATGAAATCTGTTTGATGTTTGTTGTTACATGAAATGGTTCAACAAAACCAAATTTCTATTTATAAATTTGAATTTGTATTAAACTAAATATGTTTATGGTATAAATGATGTATTTTAGTAACATATTTACCAACGGTTATAACTGTTGGTAAATACATTATATACCAACGTTTATAACCGATGGGAATATGAGAATTTCCAACTATTATAACCATTGAGAAATATGTTGTAGATTTTGTCATGTGTCTATTTTTAATGGTTATAAGTGTTACAAATTTGGTTTGTAATGGTTATAACTGTTGTGAATTGACAGTTGTGGTGTTATGTTAGCTCTCTAAGGTTGTAAATGGCAGTTTCTTTTTATTTTCTAAATGGTATACGTGAATAACCAAGACAGAGGTGTATATATAGAGAGAGAGGAGAGGGAACAAGTAGACAACGGCTGAAGGTTTTACTCATATATAGTACTTCGTTTTTTTCTTTTGATTTTATTTTTCATTTAATTTGATTTAAAATTTGGTGACTTGATTTGATAAATTTGTGTTGATTAGGATTCCTTATTCATTTTATTATATGCTTGAGTTGATATGCATTCATCATAATGTTCCCTTATGTGTGTACATACATCATAAATATAAGTAGATTTCCTACACTCTTTGATCATATGAACATGTTTTGCCTACTAACATAATTTTTAACATGCTAAAGTTTGTACATAAACACTATATATATAAGTTATAACATATACATATATAGTTGCTTACAAGTATTTTTTATTTTATTATTTTATATCATAAGTTTGGTGTATACGTACATACATACACATATATTTATGTATGTATATATAGATTTACATATACTCTCTGTTTATATTAACATACATACATATATATACATATACATATACATATACTTATATATCTTTTGTCATCATATATATTTAGATATACATATTTTTACAAATATATAGATATTTATATTTCCATATAAATAAACATTTACCCATATACTTGTATATAGTCCTAAGTTTGAAAATTTTCCATTATGAAGTTTATACATTAATGTATATATATTTATTTACATTTATAATATTTTTCATAAACACATATACACATATATAACTTTTATATATTTTTAAACATCATAAAGCTTGTATATATTTATATAAATGCATATATGGATATTCTATCTTAAATTTTAATGGTGGAGTTTATATACATATATCTATAAATTTTATCATATCCAGAAATTTTCGTTTTAAAGTTAAATCTAGTTTCCAAGGCTTATAGATTCAGTTATTTTAAATATCATAAAATTTGCTTATTCGACTTATGAAAACTTATATTCCAATAATTAAAATTAGTTAATTGTCCTAATATCAGATGACTAAAAATACAGATTGTTACAACATATTCAGTCGACTGAATAATGCACTAAGTCGATTGTTCAGTGTAAAAAAAAGTATAAAATTTATGCACAGGTTCAGTCGACCGAGGGCATCAGTTCAGTCGGTCGAACTATATATTTTCTGAAAACCTGAATGCAAGTAAGTTGTGGTGGCTATTTTCAAAGCGTATGCAATCTGCATATATATGTGAGGGAGTGATGATACTTAAGGAAAGATTTTAAAAAAAATAGACTTGACTCTAATTTATATAATTCTTGACTCTAGGTTATATATATAGTATATATGAGCCATACATTGATTCGTTAAGTCCAGTCTTCGTAGTTGTCGTAGATTCATGAATTGTTGCATCGCTTGAATTTCTTGTTGGTAATCAAAACATAAGATCCAACGTTCTCCCCCTTTTTGACGATGAAAACTCCATTTGATATGAATGAATCTTGACAATATTGCTTCATGCCTCGTTGTTCTATATCTCTGTTAACCAGCATCTTGGCCCGGTTACAAGACGATAGTTGAAGAAATTATCATTAGCATTAGACAAGATTCTGACCAAGAAGGGCCTGAGGATATATGGGCTTGATGCAGTCGACATGTTTTGGCAATCAAGAGCGTTCGACGTTAGAAGGACGCTCGGCATTGAGAATCGTTCGATATTGTATATCGTTCAGCAATTATGGAATGCTCGGCATATAGGAGCACTCGGCACCAAGAACGTTCGGCGTACAAGGCACGTTCGGCTTCCAGTCATTCGGCACTCGCATCGACCAGGCAACTAGAACGTTCGGCATGCAGGGTCGTACTCGGCACAAATGAGCACTCGACACGTTTGAACGTTCGGCAGTCAAGGGTTGTACTCAGCATTGAAGAACGTACGTCCACCCAGGTTTGCACTCGGCACGAGACCTTCAGCATTTCACTCGGCACTCCCTCCACTCGGCCTGCTCTTCACTCGGCATACCCTTTGTTCGGCACATCCTGTGCTCGGCATATCCTTTGCTCGGCATGTCCTGTGTTCGGCATTCCCTCTACTCGGCGTATCCTTTCACTCGACATCCACGCCTCACTCGGCATCCCAGCATCGTTCTGCCCGCTTCCTCCATTCAACAGAGAGATCCATCGACTTGGAAAGGAGGGCTCGGCATGCCGACCGTTCGGCATGTTCCACTCAGCACACAGGGCTTATTCCATTTGGACCGAGATATTCAGCCACCAGGCCCACCAGGGAAGTCCAACCCATCTTCGTCTATAAATAGAAGGGCAGGGGCACACTGAAAAGGGACCTTTTTCCGGGAACACTGGGGAGACTCTGCCATTTTCTCTACTCTTCTCTTTTCAATCCAAACTTGTATTCAAGTAATTGATTTACGGATTGTATCTGTATCCAAGTAGTTGATAAAGCAATAAAGATCAAACTCAAAGTGGATGTAGGCAATTATGCCGAACCACTATAAATCTGGTGTTCTCGTTTTTATTGTTCTTTTGACATTGAATTACACTATTTTTCAGTCCTAATTTACTCTCTTCATTAATCTCTCTACATAACTCTACTCAAGGGTGTTAGTGACCAATTTTGGTGCTAACAATCTCCCTCTGAATATATGCTAGCCTTATCTTTCGGTTTTGTTACTCCTCCTAAATCTGTGCTTCTATTCTCCTGTAAATAGTGATAGAGCAATATCTTTCTCCCCCTTTGTCATCAACAAAAAGAAAAGTTTATAGGATGGCATAATTCTATAAAATATGTGGAAGATCCTTTAAAATTCCAAAATCTATCATTTTTCTTTTGTTTCTCTATGTACCTACAATAAATAATAATCATTTTTAAAAAAAACAATAAAAAGAATAACAAGGATAATGGCGAATCAATCAGATCTAGGAGGGGAGGACGCGGAGGAAGAGGGCTGGACTAGGGTGATGGATCGGAGAAAGAGGCAGGCGACTTCAGGTGTGAATGGGCAGAAAGGGATTCGATCTACGGCGGCTGATCATGCTAAGGGAAAGTCAGATCTACATGTATCTCGGGTAAAGATGGGGGATCGGATGAAGGTGAATAAGTCAGCGATCGGATCAGGCGTGTTTGCAAAGTCTACACCTAAAAGCTGGTGTGATCTGGTCAAAGGGAAAAAACAAGGTGAAACTATTCAATACTTTGATCCAGTAATTGTTAATGATAGAAAAACAGCAATAATTGGAGAGGAGGAGCTGATCTCATCAGAGAAAATGTGGTCTAATTCTATTCTTATATATTTGGTGGGGAAAAGACCGTACTATATGTTTTTCAAAGCATATATAAGAAGAATGTGGCTTCCAAAAGGTAAATTTGAAGTCTTTGCTAGGGATAATGGTTTCTATCTTGTTCAATTTGAATTAGCAGAAGATTGTAACAAAATACTAGAAGGAGGACCATGGATGATGGATGGGAAGTTCATCATCATGAAAAAATGGAATAGTTCTATCAAATATGAAAAAGACCTATTGCTATCCATTCCTATTTGGGTGAGATTTCCCAATCTAAATTTTGCATATTGGAATCATATTTCACTGTGTAAAATTGCTAGTACTATTGGTAGACCTATTGCAATGGATGAGCATACTAAAAATAGGAGCAGAATAGCTTTTGCCAGAATGCTCATCGAAGTCGATGCGTCTTTCAAATTTGAAAAGGAAGTGCAAATCAAATTGCCTAAAGGTGATTGCGAAATGCAAAATGTTGAATATGAATTTATACCTCCAGTTTGTCATAACTGTGTATGCTTTGGTCATGTGACTACTGAATGCCCTATAACATTTACGCAACAATGGATACCAAAGCCCACAACATTTAACAACGAGACTGATAGCATGGACATTGTTTCAGAGGAAAACACAAACCAGCAAACTCTTTACATCAATTCAGAAGGAATAGTACATCACAATGCAGAAGTTATTACAATAGATGAGTCCAATTTTCAAGATTATACATATAATAAGAATAAAGATGTTTCTCCATCAGACACAACTGCTTTGAATGTTGAGACATCTCAGATATCATCAAAGAATCCTGCAATTGCAATTGCAGCCCCGCCATTAATTGAAACAGAAGAATGTGGTTCACCTCCACAAATCAGCATGGCTGCTACAATTGCAAAGGAACCCTATGCTCGTCTCTCTGATATCCCAAATACAAAACATTGCAGAAGGAACACCTACAAGTACTAAGACTCTGGATCCAACTGCACTGATGTCATCGACAAAAGCCTCAGTCAATCTATCATCATCAGAGAATTTATGCAACAGGGAGTTATCATATCACAATGAACATGTTTTAAATAATTTACACCCTCAAATTTCAGATCTAACAACTGTAGTGCTTAATCCTTTTCAGGTGCAGAAAGACATGAAAGACTCAAATATGGAAGCATCTTCTTTATCTCAATCATGTATCAAACCCACATACCCTTCAACCATTAATCCTCCCAACAATTCACCTAAAAACCTCACATCCATCAATCCTAAGTTTGAAAAAGTGCTTACAGAAATGAAAGGGAAAAATTTTCAAGAAAAGAAAAAGAATAAAGTGATTCATGACAGTGTGACTCCCACTATAGGGACCAGGAGTCAAGCAAGTTCATCCAAATAATGTCAATCTTGTGTTGGAATGTGCGGGGTCTTAACAAGGCAGCACATGTTTTAGAGGTAAAAAACATTTTTTTCTCGCAAAAACCTTCTATGTTTTGCTTAGTTGAAAATAAACTGAGAAGAAATAAAATTCAGCTGTATATGGAATCGTGGGGAAATAAATGGACATGCATAAATAACATTGAGTATCATCACAAGTGCAGAATTCTCATTATGATCAACTCAGATATTTGGAGCAGTTATGTAATTTCTATGAGCAAACAACATATTACATGCATGCTAAATAATACTGCGGGGGCTCAATGTATTGTTACAGTCATGTATGCATTAAATCTTGAATCCGAAAGGAAAACTTTATGGAAACAACTGGAAAAAGAAGCAAACACTTTTATTACACCTTGGTGCATCATAGGGGATTTTAATCGTGTAAGATTATTGAAGGAAAAAATGGGAGGAAATAAGTTGACAACCAGAAACATTCAGGAGCTTAACAATTTTATCAACTCTGCAGGGGTCAAAGAACTCAGTATTTCAGGGGTTAAGTTTTCATGGAGATCGGGGCCTAACAAAAATATTGCTACAAAGATTGATAGACTTTTATGCAACATTGAATGGATGAACATGTTCAAAAATTCTCATGCAAAATATTTAGACCTATCTACCAGTGACCATGTACCTATTATGTTCCTCTTTAATTGCACACAAACATTAGAAGGTCCAAAACCATTTAAATTCATGAATCACTGGGTCATGTGTGAGGGGTACAAAGAAGCAGTTGAAAAGTGTTTTGTTTTCCCTGAAGAAAATCAGTTATTCAACCTTATTCAAGTGCAGAAAAATATCAAAAAGGAAATTAAAAGATGGTGCAAAGGAAAAAATGATTTACAGTCACAAATATCAAAATGTAAGCAAGAGGTCAACACTGCTTTACAGATATTAGAAACTAACCATAACTCCTTACATGCACAAAATCTGCATGATGCTCAAGTAGAACTGGCAAAAAATTTGGAGCTGTTAGCAATGGACAATAAACAAAAAACAAAATGCCAATGGATCAAATGGGATGATAGTTGTTCAAAATTTTTCTTTGCAAAACAAACAACCAGGAGATTTGTCAACAGCTGTCACAACATTATAAAAGAAAATGGAGAAGTAGTCAAAACTCTAAAAGAGTTAGAGGAAGAGGCAGTCAAATATTTTTCCAACATATATAATAGAGGAAACATGATTGATCAGTTCCCCAATATCACTCCAAAAAGAAAAATAAATGAATGGGGAAAAGTATTCCTTAATGCTACATTTGAGGAAAAAGAATTAAAAAGAACCATTTTCAGTGTACATAATGATATTGCTCCTGGATATGATGCTTTTAATGCAAAATTTCACAAAAGACATTAGAATGAATTAAAAAAACCTCTTTTAGAAGCTATGCAGTCTTCTTTTGATAATGGCAGAATAGTGAGAGAAATTAATCACACTATTATCTCCTTAATCCCAAAAGTTAAAACCTCAGAATCTGCTTCAGATTTCAGACCTATAGCATGTTGTTACATGCTGTACAAAATCCTATCTAAAATGTTATGTGACAGTGTTCTTGGAGAATTAATATCTGACAATCAAACAGCCTACTTACCAAACAGGCAAATCAAAGATGGGATAATTATTGCACATGAGCACATCAGAAATTTTAACAAGCATGGGAGTAACAAAATGTGCATAAAGGTGGATCTTAAGAAGGCATATGACTCAGTAAACAGACAATTCATCCAGCACATGATGAGAAGCATGGACTTTCCAGCTAAATGGACAAAAATAATTCAAGAAATGATAAGTACTCCTAGTTATTCTTTTTCTATTGATGGATATCATAAGGGATATTTTACTGGGAGTAATGGTTTAAGACAAAGAGACCCCTTATCCCCTTACCTTTTTAATTTATGCATGGAATACTTCACTTTGTTGATGGATGCTAAAGCTACTAAAGGAAAAGTAGAATCAGTTATCAAGAACAATTCTAACATAACACATCTTATTTATGCAGATGATCTGTTAATTTTCATAAATGCAACTGTAGTTGGAGCCAAATCTTTTAAAAACAGTTTCAAAAAACTAAAGAAAGTGACTGGTTTGGAAATGAATAATCTCAAAACCCAAGTTTTTTTCAACAAGTTTTGCAACAATAAGGATCAAGTGCTTAACATTCTGGATATTCAAGAAGGAGAACTACCTGTCAGGTATCTTGGATTACCCTTATCTGTCACATACATCAAACATTCAAATTGTAAACAACTTATAGATAGAGTGTTAAATAAGATGCTTGGTTGGGAGTGCAAATTTCTCACAGTTCCAGGTAGAATTGAACTAATTAAAGCTGTTGTTTATCCAATGGTCAGTTTTTGGATGTAATGTTTCATGCTACCTAGCTTAACTATCCATAAAATCAATCAGTTATGCAAACAATTTATCTAGAAAGGTAAGAAAAGTAAAGTACCACGGGAAACCGTCACAAGTGTTAAAGTTGAAGGTGGGATAGGGTTGAAAAAACTGTCAGATATAAATAATACTTTCTGCATCAAAAGAATATGGGAAACTCTTAACAATTCAACTTACAGTGCTAAGTGGCTTAATGTGAAATATGCAAACAATGAGACTTTGTGGGAAGCTAACTTTAGTAATAATTCCTCATGAACTTGGAAAAAAATGTTACATCACAGAAAAGATGCTCAAAAATTAATCGATAGAAGAATTATGGATGGCAAATCTACTAGTTTGTGGTTTATACCTTGGATTAATGGTTCAACCTTATTGGAGAAACTGGGGCATGAAACCTTATCATACTCAAGAGGTTATAACCACAAGGTAGATCAAATTATATCTGGTAATAGTTGGAGGCCTGAAAACATCTCATATCTTGGTAATATAAGTGAGGAAATAAGGCAAATACCCATATATCATGATAAAACAGAAGACTATTGGTTTGTATAAACAGTAAAAATGGTGTTTTTTCTTTTCATGATGCATGGAATGAGTTAAGAGTCAAACATCAGAACATCAATTATTACAAAATCATATGGAATACCATCCCACTCCCAAAAATGAATGTATGCTTATACAGAGCTATATTCAGCTTCCTACCCACAAAGGACAAACTACAATTGCAAGGAATGACTGAAGATAATATTTGTGTTTTGTGCAAAAGGGAAGTAGAAACATGTAAACATCTATTTTTAAACTGTTCTTTTTCTAAGCACGTGTGGTGTTGGATCAGAACCATGATGGGGGACCCTATAACGCATAGAAATGTTCATATTTCAATCACAGATGCCATTGCATATATAACTCAGAAATTTGCAGCTAACAGCATAAAGAAAGATATCATAATAGCTGCGCTTAGCTCCTCTGTTTGGTTCATTTGGAAAAGCAGGAATTATATCATTTTTAACAATGAAAAGATAGACAAAATCACGGTCTGTAATACCAATAAATCCAATGTTCGTGACATTATCATTAATAGATCCAAGTTTTTCAGTCAAAGCATGATTAACGCTGATGATATCATTCAGAAATGGGAGATTTTACCTCTGCGAGTTGACATTACCTTGACCGAAAACCCCAACTTCCCAAATACAGCATCATCCTCAAGATACATGATTGATAGAGAAGATAATGAAACTGAGAGCTCGAGATTGTCTAGACGCACTAATAGTATTATCACTATCGTTGAAAGAGAAGAAAGATTGCCTGGTAGAGAGAATGAGCCGCCATGAGTTGCTAGGTTTTCGCAAAGAATTTAGGGCATTGGTTATGAGTATACGGGTCGCTTAAATGTCCATCTGTTTATTATGTATATACTGTGTATGTAATGTTTTGACATTATCAATAAAGTGTTTGATCCTTTTTCAAAAATAATAATAATAATAATCATTTTGGTACCTCCTTATTATGTTAGGGTTCAAGGGTTAATCATGGATGAAATCCTTACTAAAATAGGTATGGTTGTACCCTCTGAAAATATAATGAAACAATTTTTTAAAAATAACTACTACTTATAATTTAAGATTTCAGAAAAAATAACATTTAAAGCATGCGATATCCAAATTTCTTATAATTTCCTAATTTTTAGGAAACCATACCCAGTTGGGTGTGGTTGAACCTTCACAAATATAGTTTTCAGTACAAATCACATTCTTATAATAGTTTCTAATATAAAGTTGTTTATCATGATCAATCATATTAGCTGGAATCCATATCTTAATGCTATTAGTCATTAGCTTAGTACTTGAAAAATAATTTCTATCATTTCTAAACAAAGTTCTATTATGACTACAAATGGTTTTAAAACTATCTTGGTTACTAGTACTAGCACTAAAATTAGTGTACAAGAATGCATATCTAGCACTACTTTTTACGTTTAGCTTGTTTATAGCCCAAACCGCAGCGCAGTGCCTCCAAATATTGAATTCAAAACTCAACTTAATAAAGGAACATCCTATCTACTTCCCTTACATCCCCTGGTCGGCCAGGGCATAGAGGATTTTGCGACAGCTTCTAAACGACAACAAGGGAACTGACAAACTACCGCTACTCAAACGATACACTCAAAGGGATACCATACTGATCACCCTTGAGGAGAATCGACCTCCATATATATTTTGGAAGCCAGCTACCTGGAGAGCCTCCTACAACCATGGATCGTTTCTATGATAAAAATGAATCTAAACCAAAGTGTGGAGGAGCGGAACAGACTAAGAAAAATAACAATGATGGCCCGTTGGCTAAGGATGTAGATCCTAGTAGCCGAAACAAGACCTTAAAATTCGGTTCATATGCTCTTTGAAAGATTCAATTGACAACCTCTACTTGAAGACTCACGACTCGAAGTGGTACTGGAAACCAACCTCGAGAGAGTACACCAAAGTCTAAAGAAAATCAGGGGAATGTTGTATATTCCCAAATGCTCACTGATCCTAACACGGGCGATTACAAACACCTCCGAGGTATGATCGAAAAGCTGATCTAGAAAGTAAAGCTTCAATAGTATGTACATTTCCTGCAGAATGGCGGGCAGCGAATATCCGATGCCTATTAATAAAGGGATATGATTATCAGTTGGGCTGCTGACGGCCGACATCCCTTTGAAAGGAGCCAGGGGCAAAAGTCGAATAGCGAGCGCACGATGCTGTTTCACTTATCAATGAGATTTATCATAATATTCTTTCAATTATTTCCATTTCTATTTTAATTGTTCTATGAACTACGACTAACTTGAACTAAACTACTTTCAAAACGATGCAGGAGATTGGATACTCAGATTTGGTCACCAACCAATCCACACAGACCATGATCGGACGTGTGGAGTTACATCTAGACGAGAATAATTCAATCGCTCATCATCAATCACGTGCCTTTAATTTAGGGCCAAGAACTAGAGATTGAAAAGCTCATTACGATTAGAGCCCAAATATAAAGTCGACATGACTGACCATCTATTCATTGACCCCCACGTTTGACTCAGAGACCTGAACAAGGCTTGGAATTAGTATGGCCTGATCGCCGCCTCAAATCAAGTCATAGAACAAAGTTTGACAAAATACAGAGGCCTCTTCTGAAGCTCAGTGACGCCAGGATCTGTCTAGAGTGGACGTGATTTGATCATCTACACACCAAATCCTGCCTTCAACACAAAAGAAGGAGATACAGAGCAAATTGTAAGAGATTCTGCTATCTAACCCAACACGGATGTGATCCAACCATCTGTCATATACCTCCTTCCTTGACTCGATTGGAAGAGCTATAATTACCAAGCGGACGAGAATCGATCGTCCATTTTTCAAATTTCGTCCCTTGAGCTGGGGGCAAGATCCCATTCCATGAGCAAACATGGTTCGACTGTTCATTCGACAACATTAGCCTCGATACGGTAGATGTACACGAATTAAAGAGTGGAAATACGACTGCTCTCAACTTAAAACCTCCAAGTCCCCGGAGTGCGCACTGGAGTACTCTAAGTCCCCAGAGCGCGGACTAGAGTATAAATGACTTAAACCTCCAAGTCCCCAGAGTGTGGACTGGAGTACTCTAAGTCCCCAGAGCGCGGACTAGTGTATAAACGACTTAAACCTCCAAGTCCCCAGAGCGTGGACTGGAGTACTCTAAGTCCCCAGAGCGCGGACTAGAGTATAAACGACTTAAACCTCCAAGTCCCCAGAGCGTGGACTGGAGTACTCTAAGTCCCCAGAGCGCGGACTAGAGTATAAACGACTTAAACCTCCAAGTCCCCAGAGCGTGGACTGGAGTACTCTAAGTCCCCAGAGCGCGGACTAGAGTATAAACGACTTAAACCTCCAAGTCTCCAGAGTGTGGAATGGAGTACTGTAAGTCCGCAGAGCGCGGACTAGAGTATAAACGACTTAAACCTCCAAGTCCCCAAAGCGCGGACTGGAGTACTCTAAGTCCCCAGAGCGCGGACTAGAGTATAAATGACTTAAACCTCCAAGTCCCCAGAGCGCGGACTGGAGTACTCTAAGTCCCCAGAGTGCGGACTCGAATATAAGCAATTCGGATCTCCTAGTTCCCTAAATATGAACTATGACACAGATGACTTGAATTTGTCAAATCCCTGACATACGGGCTAGAATGTATTCTAAGTGCTCGAAGCACAGAATGGAAGTTCAACAACTCCCGAAGTGTTTCTGAGTTATATGAAGATGGACCGAGAAGTCTATATTACTCACAACTGCTTGGATCAACATCACAATCACAAGGAAAACTGAACAATAAGAGTCTTTTGTAAGATGGAAAAAGGAACTAAAACTTTAATGAGAAATGAGTTCCTATTACAACCCCTCCAAAGTTCGGAGTCGACATTCTATTTACAAGGACTAAGGAAATAGATGAAAATAATTACATGACTTAAACTAACTCTCGTTGAACGAGGATAGTAATCACTTCTTGTACTTCTTCAACTCCTTTCCGGATGGCTCCTCTCCATAGCATTTACCCTTGGTACTCTTCTTTGATAGAGGGGTAGCAACTGAAGAAGTACGGAGAACTTACATAGGCTTGGACCCGCCAGGAAGGATGACCTTCAACGGCTTGTTCAAAGGATCGTCCAAGTCCACAACTCGGGGCTCGACCTTGACCCTGACCTTCTCTTTCTCGAGCCGCTCCTTTATGCTCAATTCGGATGTGTGATTAGAGGCGCCTGTAATTTCTACTTCATAATCCCCGTCGGTATAGGAGGAGGTTCCGGACTTGTCTTTATCAAGCGCTCCAATCACCTGAGCGCGGACGGGAGTACTCTAAGTCCTCTGAGTGCGGACTAGAGTATAAACGACTTAAACCTCCAAGTCCCCAGAGTGCGGACTGTAGTACGCTAAGTCACCAGAGTGCGGACTAGATTATGAACGACTTAAACCTCCAAGTCCCCAGAGTGCGGACTGGAGCACTCTAACTCCCAAGAGTGCGGACTCGAGTATAAACGACTCAGAAACCTCTATGTCCCCAGAGTGCGGACTAAAGTGCTCCTAGTCCCTTGAGTGCGGACTAGAGTATAAACGACCTAAGAACCTCTACATCCCCGGAGTGCGGACTAAAGTACTCTAAGTCCCCTGAGTGCGGACTAGATTATAAACGGCTTAAAAGACCTCTACGTCCCTAGTGTGCGGACTACAGTACTCTCAGTCCCCAGAGCACGGACTAGATTATAGACGACTTGAGAAGAATCTCTAAATCCCAGAAGCAGACTAGATTACTCTAAGTTCCCGGAGTGTGCACTGGAGTATAAATGAATTGACAAAAATCTCTGTGTCCCGAACTGTGGACTAAAGCATAAACAGTTTGACAAATCTCAAAGTCCCCGGAGCGTGGACCGAAGCATGAACACAAATTGGGCGTGAGCCGACCGGGGGGAGAATTACACTAGGTCACCAGAATGCAGAGTGGTGTATAAATATCGATAAATAGACGAGTGGATTCCGACCATTCTCTATTCCGCAAACTTCGGCATGGAATCGTTCGAAGGATTATTAACCTGCTAAGAATAGAGTTCGACCATCCCATCCTCTGCTCGAGCTCAAAGCTTGACAGAACATTAATCTTACTCCTCAGGCTTGGCGGAAGTGGGATCCAAATGAACACTGATGCGATTCAACCGTCCATAAACTAAATCTCGTCCTTCATTGATGATAGATAAGTGGAAAATAATCGAGATCCCACCAATCACTCGCCAAATTAAATCCTGAGCATGAGGACAAGTCACCACACTGAAGCCAAAAAAGGATTGATACACGACAATCCTTCAACTGACTCTGGTCTCCCAGAGTGCGAGCTGGAGTACAAACTTATAAATGTAGTTTCGAAGAGGATGGATCCGTCCATCTAACAACCTCACTTGTTGGCTCGAGGTAGATGTGATCTGACCATCCACGATCCCGATAGATCCTTCATTCCCAGAATGCGAACGAACTCCTAAAAAGCCTAAATAGATGCGACTGACCATCTGTCAGCTAACTCCAAATTCCCAAATTGCGAATTAGAGTATAAACCTCAACTCTAGGTTCCCAGAGTGCGAATTAGAGTATAAACCTCAACTCTAGGTTCCCAGAGTGCGAATCAGATCATCGATTGCAAATAACTCTAAGTCCCCAAAGCGCGAACTGGAGTATAAACACCAGAATGGGCGTGACTGACCACCCGTAAAACAATTTAAGTCCCCGGAGGGCAGATATAATCCTAAAATACCAAATGGGTGTGACCGACCACCCATCAACAAACTCCAGACTCCCAGAGCACGAATTGGAATGTAAAACACCAACTCACTGTAGTCCTGAGAGTGTGGACTGGAGCGCAAATGCCAAGTGGGTGTGACAGATCACACATCAACCAACTCCAGTCCTTAAAGCATGGTCTGGAATGTAAATACCAGGAGGGATGCAATTCGACTCCCCTTCTATCAACTCTGGTTCCTTAGCAAGTTCTGTAGTATAAAAAGGGGATGTGGTTTGACTATCTGCTTTCCAACTCTTTCCCGGACATGGGGGCGCACTTGTCATAAAAAATCGGATGCGATCCGACCATCTAGCACTAAGCGGGCACGACATGTCCATTCATGCATCAACTCTTATTCCCAGCACGGGACCTATAGCATAATCTTATAGGGATGCACTCCAACCCAACAAGCCAAAATTTCTTCCTTGATTCGACAATGAGATGTAGATTCGCAAAGCGAACCCAGCTGAACGTCTTATTCTAAATGGACGTGATTACCCATCCTACCGCAAATGAACATGACACAACCGTACATCCGCTAACTCTAACCAATGATCTGGCGGGTTGTGCATGCAACATAGATGGATGTGACACAACCATCCGCCAATCAACTCCTTCCTGCAATTCAGTAGGAGAAACATCAAATTAAAGTTGGCACAATGTGACCGACTCCACTTCGACTTTCGCCGTTGACTGGTGCCTGAGGAATTAATCGAAGAAAACGTGGTTCTACCATTTTCTGCTAAAACTCAGTCCCTAGAGTGTGGACAGGGTATAAACATCAAATAGGTGTGACTAATGGCTCTTCAACTGCCTCTAGTCCCCATAATGCGACTGCGACCATAGACAAATGAAGAATGCGATTCGACCATTCATTCACCAACTCCGACCTAAAGTCGACGGGAGGAGTATAAACTCGCTACAGATGCAATTAAACCATCCACAAACTAACTCTGCTAACCCAAGACCGGGGGAAGAAGAACAAGTCATTGAAAGAAGAGAAATGAGACTCGCTACATCGCTAGCTTAGCATCCTTTACAACTTAAGGTAACGACTACAGGGAGGACTCAATACAGAACCAATCGAAAGGGCATCCGAAGCTACGAGCAACCGACTATATCATACCTCAGATCGAGGGCCAATACCGATCCGCACCAAGCATATACGAATGTGATTCGGATGTTTCTTGGAAGACTATGACCCCCAGAGTGTGGAAAGGAGGGTGAACCATGAATACTTGGCCAAAAATTCTCCAGCACCCTCATTCGATTCGTCGGGAGGAGTATGAAACTGGAAGAGCATAACCCAACTGCCTTTGTAGCCAACTTTACCCCGAGAACTGATTACAGAGCATGAACCAAAGTGGATGTAGATGACCATCCACTGTCCAAATTACGCCCTGAAAATGACGTGGCATCGAAGTATTCCTCTTGGAATGAAAAACCACGATAAAATCCGAGATAGGTGAGACCTAGTCTCCCATCGATTGACATAATCCCACGATTCAACGGGAAAGAGAGTAAAGCTGAAGTGGGCGTGGCTGGCCTTCCTACTTATCAGTATATGCCCCAGACCTGGGGGCACGAGCGAGGAGCAAGATGAATGAGAACCGACTATTCACCGATCACCTCTATGTCTTTGGAACTTAGGTGAAAACATAAACATAGCTAGGACGAGACTTAACCGTCCATGCAGTACATTTATCAACCCGAGACTGGGAGAAGACGCATGGTCATCCTAAAACTGGCTACGATAGCTCAGTATTAAAACTTATATATAGTGCTTACAGTTGCTCAAGGAGACGGCCGAAAGGATGCCTAGAGATTGAATCATTGAATTGACACCTTAGCTCATGAGCAATTGACTTTCACTCCAACCCGAAGGACGGGTAAAGGACCGTGAATGCATTGAATAGAAAGTGCGTTACTCGAATACACAAGCAAATTCAAACTCATAGCAAGATCCAGCTATACGGTTGCACGCCACTCGAGGCTGACCCCCACTCGACATTTCCTTCAATGCGCTTCTAAGCCTGATCTTTGGCCATTTGTTGATAATCTATTAGAGCATTCAGAGTCCTTCGCTATTAGACTTTAAAACTCATGACAAGACTCTGGGGTTCGACTAGAGCAACCATCATTATTGGTCGTCCCAACCATATTTCACATTGAATGTTATGCAAAATAATTACATCTATACTCAAAGAATCTGGGATGGCACCTGCTAAGGTGACGGTCGACATTACACTCAGCCATGGCGACCCTTTCCGGGTGCTGAATATCGGATCACAACTCAGTGTAGTGATGATAAAAGAATTAGTTGGATTTTCTGAATAAATGATGATATGTTCCCTTGGACCCATTCTGACAAGCATATGTGATTTCATTAACTATCGCGAGCCATGCATTGGATATCAACCCGAAGCTACAAAAGCTAGCATAATATCTATTGATTTCACCATGAAAGCTTCACTCTTACTGTTAGGCTCAATCCATCAACGTCTATGCCTACCAACCGTTGCGACAGGGCATACAATGACCTGAGACGTCTGAAAGACTACTTAAATGAAATATCAAACTACGCTAATTCGATATCACTTATTTCCCTCGAAGGGCTATCTAAGGACGGAAATCAGCAGACCTCACACCCAAATTCACTACCTCAGAACACTACTCGAAGAGTAGCAGAGAACCAACCATAAGATGGAAAATGTACGTGGATGGAGCATCCAATGATCAGCGTTATGGCATAGGAGTCATGATAATAACTCCTGAGGAACGATCAATCTGCTACGTCCTGAAACTCGATTTACCTATAACAAACAACGATGCTTAGTATAAAGCCTTGGCTGCCAGCCTCAAGCTTGCTAGAGGATTTGAAGTGAAAGTGTATACAAATTTAAGGAAGTTGATCTTGCTAGGAGGCATTGTCTTGCTCCTTATCTAGGCCAAGCCCAAGAGCCACTAACCGACTTCACGTATTACATCATTACACACGTACTCAGCGAACAAAATGAAAAGGTGTCATGGTTGATTCCTGTCGAAGACTATCTACAATGAGGAATTCTTACTGAATGGAGGAATGGAAAATGACAGATCCTCCTCAAATCTTCATGCCAAATCATCTAAGAATAAGTCGTGTGTCAAAAGGAGTTTATCCATCCCCATGCTTCGGCGCATCGCCCATGATGATATCTTGAGCAAATTCTATGAAGAAGAATGCGGTAATAGCATCAGGGGGAAAACCATGATAAAGAAGATACTCTGCTACAGGTATTACTAGCCAACTATCAATCTAGATACGGTCGATCATGCTAGACAATGCGAAAAGTGCAAGATGTTCGCAAAAATCCAGGAACCCCATCGATGGAAATTACTCAAATAGCTAGTCCACAGCCGTTTCCCACTTGGGGGCATTGACATCCTCTTCTTACCAATCCTAAAGGTAGAACGAAATGCACCATCATAGTAATTGATTACTTCACCGAATGGGCAGATAAAGAACTCTTAACCACGACCAAGATGAAGAAAATAATCAACTTCTTTATTCATAGCGTCATCTGTCCTTATGACCTTGCATGATCCATTATACCTGCAAATGGACAGGTTGAAGCTGTGAGCAAAATCATAGAGCTTTTACTGAAGAGGGGTTTGGAAAACTCCTCAAGTGGCTTATTGCAACCCTTATTTCACAGAAAATACAAACAAGGAATCGCAATTGAATTGCAATTAAACTGGACGGAGTTAGCGACGACTTATGAGCATATAAAACGCATCCGAGAGCCAATGGAAAGAACATGTACCCAAACGTGCATGTGTACATCCGAACAAGTCCGACTTCTTGAAATCAACAGAAATAGAATTCTCACTAAGGGTTATTAAGAAAAGACTAGATCAGATAGCCGAAGCTTGCTAGCTCTGAAGAATCAGACACGGGTGGTCACTGATGAACTACAACCCTGGATTTATAATATTGGGAATCAACCAAGCGTCAAGACGGCCAAAGAAGGATATGACAGCTTGGGAGGATAAAGTCGAAGGATAATGACTATTCAAGAAACATGATGGATTCCTTTCTGAAGACAAGGAATACTCGCTGATTCAAAGCGTGTTGTGTTGCTTCACACGACACACTTTGGGGGGCAAATGTTAACCGGCATCTTGGCCCGGTTACAAGACGACAGTTGAAGAAATTATCATTAGCATTAGACAAGATTCTGACCAAGAAGGGCTTGAGGATATATGGGTTTGATGCAGTCGACATGTTTTGGCAATCAAGAGCGTTCGACGTTAGAAGGACGCTCGGCATTGAGAATCGTTCGGCAATTATGGAATGCTCGGCATATAGGAGCACTCGGCACCAAGAACGTTCGGCGTACAAGGCACGTTCGGCTTCCAGTCATTCGGCACTCGCATCGACCAGGCAACTAGAACGTTCGGCATGCAGGGTCGTACTCGGCACAAATGAGCACTCGACACGTTTGAACGTTCGGCAGTCGAGGGTTGTACTCGGCATTGAAGAACGTACGTCCACCCAGGTTTGCACTCGGCACGAGACCTTCAGCATTTCACTCGGCACTCCCTCCACTCGGCCTGCTCTTCACTCGGCATACCCTTTGTTCGGCACATCCTGTGCTCGGCGTATCCTTTGCTCGGCATGTCCTGTGTTCGGCATTCCCTCTACTCGGCGTATCCTTTCACTCGGCATCCACGCCTCACTCGGCATCCCAGCATCGTTCGGCCCGCTTCCTCCAATCAACAGAGAGATCCATCGACTTGGAAAGGAGGGCTCGGCATGCCGACCGTTCGGCATGTTCCACTCAGCACACAGGGCTTATTCCATTTGGACCGAGATATTCAGCCACCAGGCCCACCAGGGAAGTCCAACCCATCTTCGTCTATAAATAGAAGGGCAGGGGCACACTGAAAAGGGACCTTTTTCCGGGAACACTGGGGAGACTCTGCCATTTTCTCTACTCTTCTCTTTTCAATGCAAACTTGTATTCAAGTAATTGATTTACGGATTGTATCTATATCCAAGTAGTTGATAAAGCAATAAAGATCAAACTCAAAGTGGATGTAGGCAATTACGCCGAACCACTATAAATCTGGTGTTCTCGTTTTTATTGTTCTTTTGACATTGAATTACACTATTTTTCAGTCCTAATTTACTCTCTTCATTAATCTCTCTACATAACTCTACTCAAGGGTGTTAGTGACCAATTTTGGTGCTAACAATCTCCCTCTGAATATATGCTAGCCTTATCTTTCGGTTTTGTTACTCCTCCTAAATCTGTGCTTCTATTCTCCTGTAAATAGTGATAGAGCAATATCTTTCTCCCCCTTTGTCATCAACAAAAAGAAAAGTTTATAGGATGGCATAATTCTATAAAATATGTGGAAGATCCTTTAAAATTCCAAAATCTATCATTTTTCTTTTGTTTCTCTATGTACCTACAATAAATAATAATCATTTTAAAAAAAACAATAAAAAGAATAACAAGGATAATGGCGAATCAATCAGATCCCGGAGGGGAGGACGCGGAGGAAGAGGGCTGGACTAGGGTGATGGATTGGAGAAAGAGGCAGGCGACTTCAGGTGTGAATGGGCAGAAAGGGATTCGATCTACGGCGGCTGATCATGCTAAGGGAAAGTCAGATCTACATGTATCTCGGGTAAAGATGGGGGATCGGATGAAGGTGAATAAGTCAGCGATCGGATCAGGCGTGTTTGCAAAGTCTACACCTAAAAGCTGGTGTGATCTGGTCAAAGGGAAAAAACAAGGTGAAACTATTCAATACTTTGATCCAGTAATTGTTAATGATAGAAAAACAGCAATAATTGGAGAGGAGGAGCTGATCTCATCAGAGAAAATGTGGTATAATTCTATTCTTATATATTTGGTGGGGAAAAGACCGTACTATATGTTTTTCAAAGCATATATAAGAAGAATGTGGCTTCCAAAAGGTAAATTTGAAGTCTTTGCTAGGGATAATGGTTTCTATCTTGTTCAATTTGAATTAGCAGAAGATTGTAACAAAATACTAGAAGGATGACCATGGATGATGGATGGGAAGTTCATCATCATGAAAAAATGGAATAGTTCTATCAAATATGAAAAAGACCTATTGCTATCCATTCCTATTTGGGTGAGATTTCCCAATCTAAATTTTGCATATTGGAATCATATTTCACTGTGTAAAATTGCTAGTACTATTGGTAGACCTATTGCAATGGATGAGCATACTAAAAATAGGAGCAGAATAGCTTTTGCCAGAATGCTCATCGAAGTCGATGCGTCTTTCAAATTTGAAAAGGAAGTGCAAATCAAATTGCCTAAAGGTGATTGCGTAATGCAAAATGTTGAATATGAATTTATACCTCCAGTTTGTCATAACTGTGTATGCTTTGGTCATGTGAGTAATGAATGCCCTATAACATTTACGCAACAATGGATACCAAAGCCCACAACGTTTAACAACGAGACTGATAGCATGGACATTGTTTCAGAGGAAAACACAAACCAGCAAACTCTTTACATCAATTCAGAAGGAATAGTACATCACAATGCAGAAGTTATTACAATAGATGAGTCCAATTTTCAAGATTATACATATAATAAGAATAAAGATGTTTCTCCATCAGACACAACTGCTTTGAATGTTGAGACATCTCAGATATCATCAAAGAACCCTGCAATTGCAATTGCAGCCCCGCCATTAATTGAAACAGAAGAATGTGGTTCACCTCCACAAATCAGCATGGCTGCTACAATTGCAAAGGAACCCTATGCTCGTCTCTCTGATATATCTCAAATACAAAACATTGCAGAAGGAACACCTACAAGTACTAAGACTTTGGATCCAACTGCACTGACGTCATCGACAAAAGCCTCAGTCAATCTATCATCATCAGAGAATTTATGCAACAGGGAGTTATCATATCACAATGAACATGTTTTAAATAATTTACACCCTCAAATTTCAGATCTAACAACTGTAGTGCTTAATCCTTTTCAGGTGCAGAAAGACATGAAAGACTCAAAGGTGGAAGCATCTTCTTTATCTCAATCATGTATCAAACCCACATACCCTTCAACCATTAATCCTCCCAACAATTCACCTAAAAACCTCACATCCATCAATCCTGAGTTTGAAAAAGAGCTTACAGAAATGAAAGGGAAAAATTTTCAAGAAAAGAAAAAGAATAAAGTGATTCATGACAGTGTGACTCCCACTATAAGGACCAGGAGTCAAGCAAGTTCATCCAAATAATGTCAATCTTGTGTTGGAATGTGCGGGGTCTTAACAAGGCAGCACATGTTTTAGAGGTAAAAAACATTGTTTTCTTGCAAAAACCTTCTATGTTTTGCTTAGTTGAAAATAAACTGAGAAGAAATAAAATTCAGCTGTATATGGAATCGTGGGGAAATAAATGGACATGCATAAATAACATTGAGTATCATCACAAGTGCAGAATTCTCATTATGATCAACTCAGATATTTGGAGCAGTTATGTAATTTCTATGAGCAAACAACATATTACATGCATGCTAAATAATACTGCGGGGGCTCAATGTATTGTTACAGTCATCTATGCATTAAATCTTGAATCCGAAAGGAAAACTTTATGGAAACAACTGGAAAAAGAAGCAAACACTTTTATTACACCTTGGTGCATCATAGGGGATTTTAATTGTGTTAGATTATTGAAGGAAAAAATGGGAGGAAATAAGTTGACAACCAGAAACATTCAGGAGCTTAACAATTTTATCAACTCTGCAGGGGTCAAAGAACTCAGTATTTCAGGGGTTAAGTTTTCATGGAGATCAGGGCCTAACAAAAATATTGCTACAAAGATTGATAGACTTTTATGCAACATTAAATGGATGAAGATGTTCAAAAATTCTCATGCAAAATATTTAGACCTATCTACCAGTGACCATGTACCTATTATATTCCACTTTAATTGCACACAAACATTAGAAGGTCCAAAACCATTTAAATTCATGAATCACTGGGTCATGTGTGAGGGGTACAAAGAAGCAGTTGAAAAGTGTTTTTTTTTCCCTGAAGAAAATCAGTTATTCAACCTTATTCAAGTGCAGAAAAATATCAAAAAGGAAATTAAAAGCTGGTGCAAAGGAAAAAATGATTTACAGTCACAAATATCAAAATGTAAGCAAGAGGTCAACACTGCTTTACAGATATTAGAAACTAACCATAACTCCTTAAATGCACAAAATCTGCATGATGCTCAAGTAGAACTGGCAAAAAATTTGGAGCTGTTAGCAATGGACAATAAACAAAAAAAAATTCCAATGGATCAAATGGGATGATAGTTGTTCAAAATTTTTCTTTGCAAAACAAACAACCAGGAGATTTGTCAACAGCTGTCACAACATTATAAAAGAAAATGGAGAAGTAGTCAAAACTCTAAAAGAGATAGAGGAAGAGGCTGTCAAATATTTTTCCAACATATATAATAGAGGAAACATGATTGATCAGTTCCCCAATATCACTCCAAAAAGAAAAATAAATGAATGGGGAAAAGTATTCCTTAATGCTACATTTGAGGAAAAAGAATTAAAAAGAACCATTTTCAGTGTACATAATGATATTGCTCCTGGATATGATGGTTTTAATGCAAAATTCTACAAAAGACAATGGAATGAATTAAAAAAACCTCTTTTAGAAGCTATGCAGTCTTCTTTTGATAATGGCAGAATAGTGAGAGAAATTAATCACACTATTATCTCCTTAATCCCAAAAGTTAAAACCCCAGAATCTGCTTCAGATTTCAGACCTATAGCATGTTGTTCCATGTTGTACAAAATCCTATCTAAAATGTTATGTGACAGAATGAAGTTTGTTCTTGGAGAATTAATATCTGACAATCAAACAGCCTGCTTACCAAACAGGCAAATCAAAGATGGGATAATTATTGCACATGAGCACATCAGAAATTTTAACAAGCATGGGAGTAACAAAATGTGCATAAAGGTGGATCTTAAGAAGGCATATGACTCAGTAAACAGACAATTCATCCAGCACATGATGAGAAGCATGGACTTTCCAGCTAAATGGATAAAAATAATTCAAGAAATGATAAGTACTCCTATTTATTCTTTTTATATTGATGGATATCATAAGGGATATTTTACTGGGAGTAATGGTTTAAGACAAGGAGACCCCTTATCCCCTTACCTTTTTACTTTATGCATGGAATACTTCACTTTGTTGATGGATGCTAAAGCTACTAAAGGAAAAGTAGAATCAGTTATCAAGAACAATTCTAACATAACACATCTTATTTATGCAGATGATCTGTTAATTTTCATAAATGCAACTGTAGTTGGAGCCAAATCTTTTAAAAACAGTTTCAAAAAACTAAAGAAAGTGACTGGCTTGGAAATGAATAATCTCAAAACCCAAGTTTTTTTCAACAAATTTTGCAACAATAAGGATCAAGTGCTTAACATTCTGGATATTCAAGAAGGAGAACTACCTGTCAGGTATCTTGGATTACCCTTATTTGTCACATACATCAAACATTCAAATTGTAAACAACTTATAGACAGAGTGTTAAATAAGATGCATGGTTGGGAGTGCAAATTTCTCACAGTTCCAGGTAGAATTGAACTAATTAAAGCTGTTGTTTATCCAATGGTCAGTTTTTGGATGTAATGTTTCATGCTACCTAGCTTAACTATCCATAAAATCAATCAGTTATGCAAATAATTTATCTGGAAAGGTAAGAAAAGTAAAGTACCACGGGAAACAGTCACAAGTGTTAAAGTTGAAGGTGGGATAGGGTTGAAAAAACTGTCAGATATAAATAATACTTTCTGCATCAAAAGAATATGGGAAACTCTTAACAATTCAACTTACAGTGCTAAGTGGCTTAATGTGAAATATGCAAACAATGAGACTTTGTGGGAAGCTAACTTTAGTAACAATTCCTCATGCACTTGGAAAAAAATGTTACATCACAGAAAAGATGCTCAAAAATTAATCGATAGAAGAATTATGGATGGCAAATCTACTAGTTTGTGGTTTATACCTTGGATTAATGGTTCAACCTTATTGGAGAAATTGGGGCATGAAACCTTATCATACTCAAGAGGTTATAACCACAAGGTAGATCAAATTATATCTGGTAATAGTTGGAGGCCTGAAAACATCTCATATCTTGGTAATATAAGTGAGGAAATAAGGCAAATACCCATATATCATGATAAAACAGAAGACTATTGGTTTGTATAAACAGTAAAAATGGTGTTTTTTCTTTTCATGATGCATGGAATGAGTTAAGAGTCAAACATCAGAACATCAATTATTACAAAATCATATGGAATACCATCCCACTCCCAAAAATGAATGTATGCTTATACAGAGCTATATTCAGCTTCCTACCCACAAAGGACAAACTACAATTGCAAGGAATGACTGAAGATAATATTTGTGTTTTGTGCAAAAGGGAAGTAGAAACATGTAAACATCTATTTTTAAACTGTTCTTTTTCTAAGCACGTGTGGTGTTGGATCAGAACCATGATGGGGGACCCTATAACGCATAGAAATGTTCATATTTCAATCACAGATGCCATTGCATATATAACTCAGAAATTTGCAGCTAACAGCATAAAGAAAGATATCATAATAGCTGCGCTTAGCTCCTCTGTTTGGTTCATTTGGAAAAGCAGGAATTCTATCATTTTTAACAATGAAAAGATAGACAAAATCACGGTCTGTAATACCAATAAATCCAATGTTCGTGACATTATCATTAATAGATCCAAGTTTTTCAGTCAAAGCATGATTAACGCTGATGATATCATTCAGAAATGGGAGATTTTACCTCTACGAGTTGACATTACCTTGACCGAAAACCCCAACTTCCCAAATACAGCATCATCCTCAAGATACATGATTGATAGAGAAGATAATGAAACTGAGAGCTCGAGATTGTCTAGACGCACTAATAGTATTATCACTATCGTTGAAAGAGAAGAAAGATTGCCTGGTAGAGAGAATGAGCCGCCATGAGTTGCTAGGTTTTCGCAAAGAATTTAGGGCATTGGTTATGAGTATACGGGTCGCTTAAATGTCCATCTGTTTATTATGTATATACTGTGTATGTAATGTTTTGACATTATCAATAAAGTGTTTGATCCTTTTTCAAAAAATAATAATAATAATAATCATTTTGGTACCTCCTTATTATGTTAAGGTTCAAGGGTTAATCATGGATGAAATCCTTACTAAAATAGGTATGGTTGTACCCTCTGAAAATATAATGAAACAATTTTTTAAAAATAACTACTACTTATAATTTAAGATTTCAGAAAAAATAACATTTAAAGCATGCGATATCAAAATTTCTTATAATTTCCTAATTTTTAGGAAACCATACCCAGTTGGGTGTGGTTGAACCTTCACAAATATAGTTTTCAGTACAAATCACATTCTTATAATAGTTTCTAATATAAAGTTGTTTATCATGATCAATCATATTAGCTGGAATCCATATCTTAATGCTATTAGTCATTAGCTTAGTACTTGAAAAATAATTTCTATCATTTCTAAACAAAGTTCTATTATGACTACAAATGGTTTTAAAACTATCTTGGTGATTAGTACGAGCACTAAAATTAGTGTACAAGAATGCATATCTAGCACTACCTTTTACGTTTAGCTTGTTTATAGCCCAAACCGCTTTTATCATTGTGAGCTTTCGAATTTGTAATTAAGGAAGATAAGATATCTTTACCTTTGTTAAAATTTATGATTTTTTATTTAATCCTTCAAAATTTGCTTTAGAATTATAAACTTCTTTTTGCAAAATATTGTTATTATCTTTTAAAATCTTGCATTCTTTAGATAATTCTAAATTCTGTTTAAGTAAAGATTCATTCTCCTTTTCAAGAGACAAAATTAAAGAGTTGGAATTATTTAAAGAATTTTCCAAAAATGTATTTTTATTTTGCAAAACATCGATTTCCTACAAAAGACTATTGTTTGTATCTTCTAACTGCTCATTTTCTTTTTATAGGAAATCTTTTTGTAAAGCAAGTTTTTCTATGGTATTTTCAAAACATTTAGTTTGTTTTACCAAAAATTTAATTTTCCTCTTTTAAATTGGAAACTTCTTGCTCACAATCTTTTAACTTTGCTAAAGTAATTATGTTAACTTTATTCAAAGTTTTACAATCTTTTAATAATTCATCATGTGCTAACAAAAGATCTTTATATAAAGAATCTAAGCATACCGATTGTGATCTGAGTTTAGCCATAAAGCATTCGTTTGTTTGATCCTTTGATTCTTCTTTATTGATCTTCCTCTTCCTATTGCCTTAATTAGATCTCTTTATTGCTATTTATTCTAGGTGTTGTTATGATCTCTAAAAACCTAGGCTCAGATACCAAATGAATGTGACAATGCTATAGGATCGTGCAATATGGAATATATATACTAAACTTATTAGTGTGGAAAGTAACTATAAAATAAAATATTAGTAAAGTAAAAATGAAACTGGAGATTTTTATACTGGTTCGAACTTTACATCCTACGTCCAGTCCCAGACTCCTTTTGGAATTTAAAACTAGCAACCCTCACTTAACCTGAAGGAAAAGGTATACATCGCCTGAGCAACCGAAGAAGACTTGACAACCTAAGCAACCGAACATGACTTGACCGTTTGAGTAACCGAACAGGACTTGTCTGCCTGAGCAACTGAACAGGACTTGATAACAAAGTAGATTGTCTTGACCTTGTATGTTCTAGTAACACAGATTTGTCACCTGTAGTACAACCTTCCTATAATCCTTTCCTCAAGTAGGATGTGTATAGTTGTGTGTATATGAAGAATATGAAGTTTCAAATTGCTAGAAAAATAATATGGAATTGTGATTGTAAGCAATGAATATATGAATTTAAGAAAGCAATAGAATCGGAGATTAGAATTCAAGTTAGAGCAAGAAAGAAAAGTAAATTGAGCGGTTTGGTCATTGAAACTCTAGCATATATTTAGTAGATAAGGAGTTGCTACTTCTGGTGAAAAGATATGAAAGAATAGCAATGGCTGCAACTCTTCACTAGTGAGAAATCTATTTAGAAAAGGAAGTGTCTACTCAACAATTTTGACAGTTATACAGAGTTCAGTTGGTTGCAATTATAGCTTTAGTATACTGAATTCAAATCGTGCATGTGTATTTGAAAATGCATAGATTCAATCAACTGAATGATGCACTCAATCGACTGGTCTGTGTAAATTTTAAAAAAAAATTGCACAAGTTCAGTCGATTGAGGCCATCAGTTTAGTCAACTGAACTATGTATTTTCTAAAAACCTGAATGCAAGTAAGTTGTGATGGATATTTTCAAAGCGTATGCAGTGTGTGTGTGTGTGTGTGTGTGTGTGTGTGTGTGTGTGTTTGTGTGTGTGTGTGTTTGTGTGTGTGCGTATGGGGAAGTGATGATACTTGAGGAATGAATTTAACAAAAAACTAGACTTGACTCTAATATATATAGTTCACGAGTCTAGACTATATATATAGTATATATGAGCCATACATTTATTCGTTGAGTCTGGTCTTCGTAGTTGTCTTAGATTCATGAATCGTTGTGTCGCTTGAATTTCTTTTCAGTAATCAAAACATAAGATCCAACAACACCTTTCGAAATCATAATTCTTATCTCTTTCGAAACCATTTGGGTTATACTTTAATAAAAGAAAAGGTCTTTAAATCATTTAAGTCGAAACCATCTATTTCGAAACCATTTCCTAAGTAATGAAGTGACATTGTTGAAACCATCCCTTCGAAAGCATGTGAGAGGTGGTCAAATTTTAGAAAACAAAACAACCCCTTCGAAATAATCTGGAATGAAAGGTAAGCGGCGGCAGCTAAAGGCCTCGACTCGGTTGAAAGCAATCATTTAAAACAAAAGCGCATTCCAGTTAAAACCATATCTTTAAAACAATTTGACTTATCGAAATCTAATCAAGTCGAATGCAACCGGGTGCATTTTCTTTTAAAATCAAAGTAATTCTTCAACCCCTTCAAAAACCCCTAGTTTCGACCCTATACCTTTCGCCCTCTTTTAATTTATGACGTACCAGTTCCCTGATACCATGTGCATTGGTTTCGACTGTGTTGGAGGCGAAGGAATGGAGGTGGAACCTTGTGCCAAAAGCATTTAAAAAACATGTTTATTTGTACTTTTCAACTATTCCTTTTGTACCTAAAATGCCTTGTTTGTCTAAATTTGATTGGTTGCAAGTTTCTCTTTTCAAAAGTGCTGCCGACTTTCTAGATTTAACAAATTTATTTATTTGCAAAAGCCCCTTCTCTTTCTTTAATTATAAAAAACATTTAAGTCCCATACCTTAAATAAAGCTATATTACCTTTAAAAAACATAGGAAAAATCTACGAAAATTCCAAAAAATCTCATGTTGTATATTTTCAAAAATATATAAATTTCAGACCCAAACAAATAATTATTTACCCGTAAATAATTTATAACCCAAAAGAACATTATCTTTACTAGAAAATTCATAGAAATACCATGAAAATTCATAAAATCTGGAAAATTGAAACCCATCTCCAAAATAATATTTTTGGTCATCATAAAAATTTGCAGGGCAATCAAATGTCATTTACTAGGATTTTCCCTTAAAACATATCATAAAATCAATATGAATAACCATAATTCATCAAAAAGTATATATAATTATTCCATCATTCAAAAACATGGCATATCAATGCAAAATATTCGAAATTCATCTTAAAACTGAAACCAAAAATGATTTGAGAGGTAAATATTATTCACTTTAGCTTTGTAGAGGTTTAGAGCTTGAGATTTGAATGGATTTGATTTGGATTAGCTTTTCCTTTAGCTTTTGTTAATCTTCTTCTCTTTTTCCTTAATAATGGTGGCCGACCTCTTGTTTTAAAAATTTTAAAATGAAATGAACAGGAGTATAATACATGGCTAAGGATTGAAAAATATAGGAATGGCATCTTTTCCATTTTACCCCTCCTATATTTCACTTCAAAGTCTTTCTCAATTTATTGGTTTTAAACCGCATGTCTACCCTTAATTAAAATTAAATCTCAATCCCCTAATCTACACATTATTTTATTTAATTTGACTAACTAAATATCTTAAATACAGTTACCAAAAATGTGGGATGTTGCAAAAATGTACAGTGAGAGCCTCATCGGGACCCCGTACTAGCAAGAATGGCCTATCACTTGATAGTACTAAATATGATCATTCCTTGGTTGTAAACAATAACCATAAAAAGGCGCCGAAGCATACACTGAAATATCGACTCTAGAGCATGGGATGATCATATCTCAATGGGTGCGACCCACATAGCATTGCGGCGTACCCTGTTTTAGCCATTACCAGGATGTGAGGTATGAAAGGCCTTGATTACCTTTTCTTCATAGCCGACCATCTTGAAATGCTTACACTGTCCTCCAGGTAGAAATGAAATGCTAGCATTGATCCAATACAAGTTGTTCCAAGATCGAACAAACATTCAACATTTACTATTTTCCATTTGGAATCACCCTCGAGAAGAATACTGTAGCTCCATGGCAGACTTCATCAGATCCAGCACGACGTTATTGATTTAGAGTAGTTTGGATAAATCATACTTAACCGAAACTGGTATCTCCCAACTACGCGGTAATTTCTGGAAAACTCAATTTTGGTTATTCGAAAGCATGCAAACAATATTCGAGTCCTCACCAGGGAACTCGAATATACACAACGCACTTCTTGAGTTAAAAACATGTCAATGTTTGATAATCAGTTATTTAACTGTCACATAAACATTCAAACAATAATCCAGAGATTTAGTTTTCTCATAGCAACTACCACTACATCAAAACTTAACTTTTATGGCAATCATTATCAGCTTTTGAACGTTAAATGCTTTAAATTCAAAAGGAAATTTTTTATGCTCGAAAGTTGAGATAGGTTTTGGTTGTCGCCTTGTCTCTTTATATTTTAACAATTAAAATTCGTTTTCGCTCGTCTAATTTTTTTCACGCTCTACTCCTAAAAATTCCATTCTATCCCTTCCTCGCCCAAACCAAAACTTCAATCTGAACTTTGATTTTTTTTCAATGGAGTTGAGCTTCACTATTGCTTTATCATTCGCATGTACTCTGGTTTTGATAGTCGACTGATTACTCATTTATATCATGTTTATTAGATTCATCGATTTTTGGTTTATTAATTTACTGATCTCAACTTTCATCTTACTTTAGGCGCTTCGCTTGAAATCGAACTTTGTCCACTCATTTTGCCAGATTTCAGAAACTCAACAGAAACCCGGTGCGTTTTTCCTAACCCTATTTCCATTTGATTGCTTAAAAAGTTGATTCTCTGCTTTCGTTCATTCTCTATATTAATGGCCTATAAAAAGTTCTTGTTGTATTTGATATTCATCACGATTAGTTGTAACATTTTCTTGTTGTTGAATTTCTAGATGAACTTAGTTCATGAAATACGATTTGTAAATCAATGTTTTAAAATTAACATTTTCTTACCTTAAAATTAACCATCCGGCACTTGTCCCTTTTGGGAAATATCATTGAACTGCCAAAACATCAGTGCTTGGGTTGCGCGTGTGTCTTTCAAGGTTCCACTCTATTATTTTTCAAATATGTTTGTTGGATAACTGCTTCGATTATTCTATAGATTACCTCAGTTTTCTCAACGTTAGGCCCATGTGCGGCTTTAGCATCATTCTGGTTGAGTATATTATATATATGACTATCATCTATTTTTCGTGGACATTTGCACTACACCGAGTCACTGACTCACCATTACGCACACAATACATACAAATGCTTGCATAACTGCAGATATCTCATGAGCTTACCACTTGTAGGAGCTTTCTACTATTGGTTGATGGCTATTTCAGTGCTTCTTATTATTACTGAGTTTTATCATTTTGTATTCATCTGCTTGTATATGCAGATATGGATGTTATATGTATACGTATCGGGATGTTGTATGCATATGAATAATTAAATAACCAGTTTTACATTTATGCATATGGGTATTGAACTATTAAAATAAACCATGCTACAACAAGTTAAGTATTTGTTTTTAGTTATGATATGTATGATGCTACATCTTATTTTTGGAAACCTAGGAATGGTTGAATAACATGCTGATTATGAAGAAATAGTAGATGGGGCAAATGTTGCATTGTGTCAACAAAATTTTGCAGCAGGTGGATTCATTTATCTCAACTTATGCTTTGTAAAAACTGAGTAACTATTAGTTACTAATTTATACTGCATTTGTCTGTGTTTTGTAAAATTTGCAACTATAATTTCTATTGTTCATTCAATAGAGCAGTCGGATACAGTTGTACGGGAACTCAATGCAATCCGAGGTAAACGACCACTTGTTATACTTTATAATAAGCGATATAGGATGCTCATGGAAGACCCTTCTAATAGGCAGTGACTTGAAACTTGGAAAGCTAAAGGAGTGTTCATTACTCCAAAAGGATCCAATGATGAATGATATATTTTCTTACTTACTCTTAAAATACAATGAAGCATAGTTTCTTATGTGCCTCTTAAAATCACAATGAATTTGAGCATTAAGTTGGTTCATTATGTTTCTTCCTCTGACTTTTCTAATAAATACATGTAGCTACTATGTTTGATCAACCTTTTCTTTTCATTTTGAAGATCTTATATATATTCACTACAAGAAATTTTGTCCATTATACCATCAAGAAACACTAAAAAATAGCATTTTGTTTCTGCTTGCTGTCTGTCCGATTAGCTAAATGAAAATAAAGAAAATACGTGTTTACGAGCTATAGATACACAATTTTATAGGCGGGAACCTAAAAAATTTCACCGTCCGCTTCTTTTGCAATTAACCATTGTTCACGTTTTAATCCCCAATTTCTTAAATCAAATCAAATGAGCGCTAAATTATTTATCTCTATGTCGATCGTCCACTCCTTGCCTTTTCTATTTTTCTCCTTGGATCGCCTAAATAACCTAGGTTGTTTATTTTTTTTAAGTCTAATTTGAGTAACCAATAAACTATGTCTCGTTCTTCAACTTGATGCTTCAGTTTTCGTTGATAGCAATGCGAAACCCTAACTTCCATCATAGTTGTAGTCTCCATCAAGGTAAAATTATCCTCTCTGCTCATATTTGTGTAATATTCGCAATATTTTTCTTAGGATCAGGTTCCTTTTCAAAAATTTGAAAGTAGTATTGCAGTATCACATAATGCATCTGATGCTTCCTTAGATAAACGTGAAACTAGTTAAGCAACAACTGAACGATCCAAGTCCGCATGAGGTATTTTCTATTATGCTCCCTTTTCCTTTTAAATTTTACTCAAATATTCTACCTATACATAATGCACATTTGATGTTCTTTGTAAATCCTTTCACTTGAAAACGGTCGTTGAATGTTTTAACAGCGTTCGGAAATCCTTTAGAAACCCTTTCATTTAATGGAGATTTAGGTTAGTTTTTTAAACGCCGTTGAATGTTTTAACAGCGTTTTAGAAAGTCATGGAATATTTTAACAGCGTTTTAAAAACGCCGTTGAATTGTTTTAACAATGTTTTTTAAAAATACCGTTAGTTATTCCAAATGCTGTTAAATGATTTCATGACACCAGGGAAACGCTGTAAAAAAGGACATTTAACAGTGTTTATTCGTTTTCATTCTATATATCTGACATATAACTGCATGTCGATATACATTGTATGTAAAAACGTTGTTAAAAGCTTTTATAGCATTTTTGAAACGCTGCTAAAAGTCCTGTTTGTTGTAGTGCACTAAGTCTCTAAATAAGTTTTCGTTTATTTAAACATATTTCTAAAATACTTATCAAAATATTCATATACTTATCACACTAGAATAAATATATTTACAAAACATTGTGAAAGTTTTCTCGTTTCAAAATCAAATTAAAAGGATCAAACAAATGTTATATAAATTTAGAATAAGGATAAACGCAAACATTATTCCTTCGGTGTTAGGCATGTAAAGAAAGTTCCACACCATTATAAGTAAGAAGGTCAATTATGGGAAATCACATTTCAAATTCTTTTATAAACCTCCATCTATAACCCCTTTTCTTTAAAAAACATATCATTTACTAGTATCATTTGTAAATCTCCTTTAAAAAAGCCCTTTATAAAATATTATTTACAAAATATCATTTTCAAATACTTTTATCAAAATAATTGGGCATCTTACAAAGTCATATAAAACAATTAACCTCAAACTGATATAAATTAAAGTCAATTTAAATATCATAAATTTACGAATTTGGAAGGAGGCTTAGTGACCGCAATGGTACTAAATCAAATTACCATTTATTTAAGGTTTGTCTTTCAAGTCACATAACCATTATTTACATAAGCCAATAAATATGAAAATATAATCCATAATCAAATTATAGCATAACATGTCAAAATAAACCAACTGGTAGATGGATATCTAAACAACATTGCAGGAGGATGGTGGTTTTTCCTATTAAAAAGATGTCCAAACAATCTATTAACTTTACCGGAACGGGAATTTATTCTGCCGACAGATGTCCAAATAATTAATTCAATTAAGTATAGCCGAATTGGGATTTATTCTGCTAATAGATATCCAAACAATCAATTCAATTTAGTTATAGCAGAACGAGGATTGTTCAAACAATTTATTGAGTTTAATATTTAACTCTTTCGTGATTGTCTGGCTATTTGATGGCATAGACTAGAGATCCCTTTGTTTAAATTCACTTTGCTTATATGGAGAATCGACTTAAAATAATTGTTAGCTTTTAAAATTAAACCTTCATTAAATAATAACTAAATCTTTATTTATTTACTAGTTAAATCATCATTCAATTTCTAATTAAATCTTATTTGACTCTAATAAAAACTTAACTAAATTTAAACAATCCTTAATTATATCTTAATTAAACCTAGTTAGATTAATTTATTGAACCCTACCTAATTAGTAATTAATTATTAATTAACCCTAATTAAATAATAATTAATTAAACTTAACTGAATAAAGTTAATTATTAATTAATTTTTAACTTAATTAATCGTTAACTAAACTTCTTTAAATAATTTACTAAAATTAATTAACTTTAAATCATAATTAAAAAATAATTACTTAACTTAATTATAATAAATTAATAATATTCTTAATTAAATAATTAATTAATCAATTGGATATAAAATTATATTTAATTACCAATATAATTAACTTCTGAACTTAGTTGGTATTTGAAAAGATTTTCAAAACTATTTTTAAAAAAAAATCTTTTTAAAAATCTGAACATCATCTTGGGAGATTTAAAACCATGGATATCTCATATTTTCTTTTATTTAAATTAGGCCTTTCACTTGAAAACGGTCACATCATCTTACATAAGTACACTTATGTTATTAATTTTTATTTTATTTTCTAATCCATGTTTAAGTTATTTTAGAAGGTGTAAATATATTAACTAAAGTGTTTACATCATTTTAAACAATTTTTTAATGGTGAAAAATTAAAATTTTCAGAAAGGTTTTCGATCACATTTTCTATTTCCTTTTGAAATACATATTTTTGTAAACTAAATTTAAAAATCTTGCCACCATCATTAGTTATTATTTTAAGAAGGGTGTTATGAGTTTTAAAATTCATATGTTAAATATTTGATAATACATTAAATATCCATATTTAAAGAGATTAAATTTCGAGTCGTCATAGAGTGTTTAACTAATTTATAAAAAACCAATGTACGATATGTTAATTAGGCCTAGCGTTTATACATCTTATGATTAAACTGCTCTGAATGACTATATTAATACAGACCTAGAGTTCTAAACTTAATAGAAAATAAGCATCATAAAAACTTTAATAATGTGTTGGTTTTACTAACCTTGTCATTAGCATTTGGAATTCTATATTTTGTCGAATCATTTTCAATTAAAATAGATAAAAAATCAAGTTCATTTATCATTGACTAAACTACATATGCAACTTTGATAAGCACCATTGTCCCAATTGTTAAGTGATTTGGCTTTGATGCGAGCGATCACAAGTTCAAAACTTGCGTAGTGTGATTCGAACCATTATTGACATGTGATATTTTGTCCCAGTGGCATGTTGTATATAAAGTACCATTTAAAAAAAAGAAAATACATATACAACTTTTTAAAAGGATTTGTACACATCAACTACAAACGTTCAAAGAAAACTTACTGCAAACTTTAATGTTGATTATAGTCTAATTTAGAAAGAAAACGTTGACTCTCTAAAGCAAATATATGTAAAAATAAAGTGAGTACATCGTAAAGGTACCAAGTCCATTCTAACGAATCAAAGACTCCTAGTCTGTCGCCTTTGCTACCCAAGAATTAGAATCAACCATCAAAGTACACTGGGTTCGATGACCAGTAAAATGGCTCATTACCGTGGTCGTACTCCAAATCAAAAGTTCAATTCGGCTCTTGGAACAAGTGCATGGTGACTTGGTTCTCATGGGACGTGTCGATTATAAATATTACATAGCAGTCGTCATGCAATCCTATAGTAGTGCCATTGAAGGATACATTGCTCGTTATGCGCGGAAATCAATCGAGTACCCATTTAGTGGGTCGTCCATCCTCATCTGCATCTCATCCTGGTTGTAGATCTGTAGTGTTCCAACTTTTGCACTAATGATTTCGCGATCTCTCAAGTCCAAAGGGAATCAGAATTGGAATGCTTTGTTTAACAGCGATCTATAGTAGGGGAAAATGGCCCCCTTTCCTCCTCCTTTTTCTTCTTTTCCTCTACTTCTTACATGGATCACAAAGGGCTTTTGCCTACCGGATATGCAGGCGTTTTTTTCAATTATATCTCTCCAACTCTTGCATCCGCATGACAACTTCGTCTCGTCCTCGTACCGCAGCTTCGATATTATCAATCCTACCACATTAACAGGCAGATTAACCATGAGAATTTTTCCAACTCCAATTCTTCTCTCCTCTTCACTTGATCGCATTCCCCATTCATACCTAATAAGGAGTCATCATCTGCTATTATTTACTACTTCTTTTTCAAAGTCTTAAATTATAAGGCCAGGCTTGGTTTCATTTTTAAGCTTTGTGCTTTGTGTTTTCATTATGTATCGCAACATATTATAAATATGAAGAAAGAAATTTTAGATAATTCCTAGCCATTATGACGACGAATGGATGACGGTGGGATTGAATTTTTCTCCATGCTTTTGTTATGTCCCAAAAGCATGGAAAACTAAATAATTTTGTTTTCCATGATCCAAAAACAAGAAAATCAAAACAAAACAAAAGCACAAAAATTGTTCTACCACCTTTATCATCATAATTGGTATTAATTTTATATTTTCTTTTCCACTATCTTCATATTTTGTACTGCATATTGAAAACTCAAAATGTTACCAAACGGGACCTAACATTCTACTCTAATGCATGTTTATGAGCAAACCATTTAGGTGTTATTCAGCCAATAGATATATACTACTGTATCTTTGTTAATGAATAAATTCCTTTACCTCTTCCCATGAAGCCGCAACAAATTATCATCGAAAAGTTCATCCTCATCGGTAGTGTTCTAGCCCGATTTACAATACTTTCTATCATGTTGCTCTATGTCTAACGAATAACAAAATCGAAAATATGTTATATATGAAAGTTGATAAAAAGTAACCGCACTTAATGTAACGACCAGAAATTTACGACCCCGAAAATTCGACACTAATACGTTCACTGTAGAAGTGCCGAGCAATCGAACGTCGCTCAGATTGTTAAGGAAAAGAAGAATAAGAGGTAGAAGAAGAAATAGAAACAACAGCACAGAATCTCACAATCACAGCGGATCAAATTATAGTATCAAATAACAACATTTATACAAAGAAAAGTTGTAACTATTACTTTACATACAATATATCAGAGTACAATCATTCACCAATAAACTGGACAGTTGTAACAACGTGTCCCTGACTACTATCAATACAATCTCAAATGCACAGCGAAATATACTCCATACGTCCCCGCCATCCAGCTCGTCTCCTGAGCTCTAGAACATCCTAGCCTGAAAATCTGTAATACTTGGTCTGACCCGAGCATTACATTAAAGTACCACCTGAGTGAGGCTGGAAACCTGCGTGAGTAAACCCATTTAAATTGAAATACTAAGGTTGTAAAGCTTTTTTGAAAATCCAGGGTAACTCGTTCATCACTATGAGTTCTAATTATTCTGTAGCCAAACAACTATTTCACAAAATAATGTCTATGTACCGTTACTTAGTTTCAATGGTCTAGTTTGTTAGAAGTGCGGATTATGGATCTTAAGGCTAAGATTAACGCTGGAGGGGGGGTGAATAGTGTTAATAAAGAATTACTAAATCTTTTTGGTTTATTTTAATTTAGACACAAATATATGCAATATACAGCTAGGAGATTGAGTTTCGCATAGACTTAATAAAGGATGCCAGGCAAATAGTTATCACTATTCAAAGTTGTCACCTATGCTAGTCAGCAGCTGAAATCGCATGAGAGGGAGTACCCAATCCATAATCTGGAATTGGCTGTGATAATGTTTGCTTTGAAGATTTGGACACATTACTTATTAGGAGAAAGGTTCGAGTTGTTCACGGACTACAAATCCTTGAAATACTTTTTCTCTCAGAAGGACCTTAACCTTCGTCAACAGTGATGGTTGGAGTTCTTAGCCACTTATGACTTTAGCATTTCTTATGTACCTAGTAAGGGAAATGCAATCGTCGATGCCTTAAGTAGAAGACTTTCCAGTTTAGAAGCAATGTTCCTAAAGTGGAAGTGGTTAAAGTATATCGCGGGCTACAGTTTCAGACCTCATTATGAGTTAGAGCCAGAGATGTTGGTGAGCTTAATGATCAGACCTACTTTGATTAGGCGGATTAATACTAGTCATAGGAGAGACGCTAGACTAGCGGAGATTATGGCAAACATAGTGTTAGCGCCAAAATTGGTCATTAACACCCAAATCGAAGCGAAAGCACCAAATCACGGTCACAACTCACAGATAGAATATATGTAGAGAGTAATAATGTGAAGAACAATCAAAATTAAAATGAAATTAGTAAAGAACAATAGATTTTATAGTGGTTCGGCTAACTCCAGCCTACGTGCACTCCATAAGTTTCCTTTTTATTGCTGTAATAATCGATTACAGTTACTAAATGGTAGAGTAACCTTAGCCTTAGGAAATATAAAGCAAGAGAGCCCAAGCAAGATCCCTTTTCTGGACCCCCACATACTGTATTTATAGAAAAATCCTGAGCTACTAGGCTTCCTGAGGATTCTGGGCCCATCAGGTCCATAGCTGAGCCAATATCCTTCATTATGACCGACCCACACTATCGTGTCGACTGACCTATGCCGATGCACTCCACCAATGACTGAGCCATGTATGAACTTCCAACCTTCACCGAGCGGTATCCCAAGTAATCACGTCATTCCACCTGATACTCCATCGAGCTACCCAAGTGATGTCCCGAAATCACATGCCTCGGGACTCGAAGTAACCGAACCATACCACCGAGGCCAAACGACATCTCATGGCCGAAACACATCACTACACCAAGCCACTTTGCCGAGCCACCTCCAAGTGCCGAACCACCATCAATGCCGAACCACTCAGGCCGAACCACGATGTCGAGCGACTCATTATTTCTAGACCGAAAAACCTATGCCGAGCGACCCATACTTCCAGACCGAACGACATCATCAATGCCAACCAACCCTTGACTTTCAGACCGAGCAACATCATCAACGCCAATCGACCCCTGACTTCCAGACCGAGCGACATCATCAAGGCCGATCGACCCTTGACTTCCAGACCGAGCCACATCACCTAGGCCAAACCACCTCACCAAGGCCGAACTGCCTCACCAAGGCCGAGCCGTGCCACCAAGACTAAACCACCTCATCTAAGCTGAACCACCTCACCAAGGCTGAATGACCAATGGCAACCGACCCATGCATGGTCTCCACTCCTCGACCGAGCCATGCTTCCACACCGATCCACATCGAACCATCTGTAACCGAGCTTCTATCCGCCAAACCAGCTCAAACCTATCGTATTCCAATCTCGACAAACAAGTAGTCAATTTAGTTAAATCCGCCTACTTATGGCCTTGCCAAAAGGCGAGTTAAAACATAGAAGAAATAGTAGAGTTTGAGGAGATGAAGTAGTATAGGCTCGACCAAGATGGTTGGCTCCATAAGGATAGGAGATTGTTTATTCTCGGTGTAGACGGGTTACGTGATGAGGTGCTATGAGAGTGCCATCATTCGAGATTATATATATATATATATATATATATATATATATATATATATATCCTGATGGTAATAAGATGTACCATGATATGAAGTAGACATATTATTACGAGAGGATGAAAAAGGATGTCAGGGCATTCATCTCGAAGTGTATGGACTGCCAATTGGTAAAGGTAGAGAAGAAGAAGCCAAGTGGGTTGATGCAAGCACTTGAAGTTCTCGAATGGAAATGGAAGTAAGTTTTGAAGGACTTCATCGATGGGTTGTCAATGACTAGAGGAGGTACAATAGCATTTAGGTTATAATCGATAGACTGATGAAGAGTGTTTGATTCATATCCGTTAAGTCTAGTAAAATGACATCCAAATTGGTCAAGTTGCATGTTAAGTGGGTGGTATGATTCAATGGTGTGCCAAAGAGCATTGTGAGTGACCAAGATCCTTTATTCACTAGAAGGTCGTGGAAGAGCTTACAAGAGGCGTTGGGGAATGAGCTACGTCTCAGTATAGCTTATCACCCTCAAACTGATGGCCAGATCGAGAGAGTGAATAGTATGTTGGAGGATCTCTTACGAGCTTGCATACTCAATTTCAATGTCTCGTGGGATGATCATTTGCACTTGTTAGAGTCGGTTTAAAACAATTATTATCGGTATAGTATTAATATGGCATGGTATGAAGCATTTTATGGTTTACCGTGTAATGCTCCTTTGTGTTGGTGGGAAGCAGATGAGAATCTGATACTTGTGCCAAATGTGGTTTGAGTGACCTTAGAGGAGATTGATATCGTTCGATAATGAATGAAAGCTGCTCAAGATAGGTGAAGAGCTACACTAATAAGAGATGTAGAGATTTGGAGTTCTCTGTCGATGATATGGTGTTTATGAATATTTCCCCATTGAAGAATGTTGTTTGAAAGTTGGAATTGAGATTCGAAAGTCCTTTTATGATAGTAGATAAGATTAGAAACCTAGCATTTAGGATCGACTTACCTCAGAAGACGGTGGGAGTGCACAACGTGTTCCACCTCTCTTACTTGCGGAAGTTTATGCATGACTCAAATGTGGTGGTTGCACCAGATCAACTTAATGATTTCGAGATCGAACCAGAAGCTTCAAGACCTCATGGGTTGATTTGTATTATTGGACGTGATATGAAATACCTTAGGAGGAAGATGGTGGAGTTAGTGAAGGTTTAGTGAGATGAAAGTGAAAGCAGTTGCACGTGAGAAACCAAGGAGAGCATGAGGGCTGCATATCCAGGGCTCTTTCAGTGGTAAGGCCTACTGTTTATCATATTTACTTTCGGTTTTGATACCATTTTGATTTCTCTGGATTCGTATTGCTTGCTATCCATTTTTAGATTTGGGATTAAACTTGTAATTTTAGGTATTAGGTGAGTGATTTATGATCTCTAACTATAGTATGCATGTCCGTATAGTTAAAAATGATGTTTTTGGTATGATTTCTATGTTAATATGTTTTAAACTATGATTGAACCTTCATATATGTTAATAGCCAAATTTAAAAGGTTTGAAAAGGATTTCAAATGGTTTTGTAATGCCTTATGAATCATATTGCCATTCTTGCATAAAATTGGATCTAGGCTAAACTTTGTATGTTAATCATGTTTGGATGACTTGGTTGTGCTAATGTATACTTTTTGCTATTTCATGTATTTATTTGACACATTTGTTAAGTGCTTTTAGATTAGTTATGAAGTGGTCGTCGATCTAGGCAAAACGAGATCAAAATGCTCCAAATCAAATGCGACATGGAGGAGGGGTTCTGGAGAAGAAGGGAAGCCTACAACTTAAGTCACAAGTCAGTAGGAGTTCGTTTAGATGCCTAATCTAATGCCAATACCAAACTAAAAATTAAGATGTGGAAGGTTGCAGTTTTAGCCGCTAGAGGAGGTTGCTTCATAACATAGGATACAAAACTTCAATGGAGGACTTCAGGGAAAAACAAAAATGGAGTTCCATGACTTAACTTCGAATTTTGAGGAAGTTGTTGTACACGGTACCGATCTTTTCTTCTTAGTACCGATCTAAATTGCTGCTGATGGTGGGCGGTGGAGAGCTTAGGAACTTAAGGCTTGGAAAAGGAGGAGCTTATGGCAAGAAATAAGGAAGTGATTGGTGAAAGAGTTAGGGGTATGCCCTAAGGGCAATTCTATAATATATTGTAAATTACTAACTCTGTAATAAATTCTTGTTTGTAATAAAAATATTTACTTTCTATTATATATTTTTTATAATGTGTTATAAATAATTAAATGTTTAATTAAAATATGTTTAATAGAAAATCCATAAATGGTATGTTCATGATAGTAATTACAAATAGTTGTGATCATGAGTGTGTATCACAATGAGACAAACACGTCATTTTAAATATTCAAAGTCATGATCATCAAGATTTGGATATCAATTCATCCGTTGAGACAATAGTGCATAGTGCTCTTAAAATGTTGGACAGCATATTACTCATAACTATTGCAAGTACCAGGGTGTTATGCACTGATAGTTATTCGATAACCATGAAATGACCTACTCGGCAGTTTTCTGTTGATTAATATAACTAAGGTCAAACAAAAAATATTGATGTAACTAATTTACTAAGTTGACTTAAGAATACTGTTTATCTTCAATATGAGAGCTCTACTTGATTATAGTCCAATCGTAGCACGACGTCCATCAAATGACTATAGTTGGGTTGAGTGGAAGTATTGGAAGTGAAACACTATTCAAGATAAGATTCGTCTCCTCGGTTATACGAGGTTTGTGTCATGGTCAAATGAGTCAAATCGAAGTCAAAATCTTTGGCCATAGTACTTCAATAAATAATAATTATTATCATTGAACCAATGGATTTGTGAATGGATTATAGAGTTGAATGTGGACGATACTGGAATTTTGACCATTACCAAATTACATAAGTCTAAAGTGATATAGTTTAAATGAAAAGAATTGGTGTAAATAATTGTCACTGCCAGATAATGTTTAATAAATAATAATTAGATTTTATCAAAACTAAATAAGTGATAAATTTGGCCATAATGTCACACCACCTGCTAAGTGAAGTGCGAATGGTAATATTCAGATCGTTTGACATTAATCATTAACCAAATCTACACTAAAGAGTCATACAATTGAAATGTTGAATACCCCTTTTTCCATCCGATTTAATTAATTTTTAATTTTTACAAATTAATTAAATTTAATTAATATTTATGAAATGTTAGTTACAAAATTTTATTTGTTGTGTATTGAACAATATTAAATAGTGTGCATATAATAGTTAAGTAAACACTAATCGATATTTGATATCGATACGCATTTAGATTGGATTTAATATTGTTCTTGCTTGAAATGGATATGAGGCCCATATGGGGCAAGCTAAATTTGGCTATGATAGGAACATAGAGGTTGGGCATAAGATGGCTAGAAGGCAGTGATTTTGAATGTTTAAAAGAAAGGAATTGGTAAGAGAAGATTAAGGATCTTGATCCTACCTTTTCTCTCTAGCCTCTCCTTTATATAAACATCTTAAACCTCACTTTAGATTTGATTTTTGCTGCCTCCATCCTCTCCATTGCTATCCAAAAACACCTCCTCTCTCCTCAAATGTTCAAGCATTTTCAATACAAATTAAAATCAAATAATCGTTGGTGATAAGGCAATTCAAGAGCTAGCAACTTCGGGATAGGAATTCGATTCTAGGAGTTCACTTCTTCATTTCAACGTGCAAGCTATGGGCCTTAGTGAAAGTGCACTTCTAGTTTACTATTATATATTAATATTCACATGATCATTGTTATATATATATATTGTTTTATTAGAAATATCATGAATCGGTATATCGAAGGATTGTCACATGTTGATAGTTGTATTTATATAATTACAAATATAAATTAAAAGAAAAAATATTTTATGCATATTAGTTTATACATGGTCTATAACAACCCGCCTCAACACAGATCTAGTTTCAATCCAATAAAAGCTCGTCGAATCTTAGGCCTATCTCAAGACAAGCTGTTAGGTTGATAAAATAAAATAATACACAATACACATAGATTTATACTTTTAGAATCTCACAACTGAATGGATAAAATATAATACCAGAAACAAGTACCAATTTGTAACGACCCTAGATTTTAATTTAATTTAAATTGATAATTAAATGAATTTCTGAATAAAATTGTAAGGGAAATTGATTATAAATGGAAGCGAGTTTCCCCAAGTTCAAATATATTCTATATAAATCATTTAAATTTTTAAATATTATATATATATATATATGTGAATGTATATATATATATGTATATTTGGGTATATATGAGTCAATTTAAAATTATAAAATCTTGAGTGTATATATATATATATATTTTGATTTGAATTTAAATCTTAGATGAATGGTTTAATAAATATTTGAGTTATAAAACAAATTAAGAAAAATATATATATATATATATAGTAACTCATAATTAAATATTAAAGTAAGATAACAATAAATATTTAAACTAGAAATAGAAAAATAATATGAGATAGATTTTAATAAAAATAGGAAGTAGAACATTTGCTAAATTCTAACAACATAATAAAATAGAAATTTATTTATATTTCAAAACAAGAAGATTTAAAGAAAATGAAATACATTTAAATATGAAAAGAATGTAGACGAAAATAAAACAAACAAATACAATACAAAGGACTAAAACAAAAGAAATAACATATATAGTAACACATTAGTGTAAAATAGGAAGTAAATGCATAAAAGAATAAACTATAACAACATGACAAAAGTAGAACTTCATTTTATTTCAAAGTGATAAAGACAAGTAAAATGATATTTTTAGTTAACAATAGAAATTTATTCATATTCCAAAGTATAAGTTAAATATAAAATGAATTAAACTATAAAAAGAATACAAAGCAAAATATCCACAAACTAACTACATACATAATTTAAAAACAAAGCAAATAATAATAATTTACATAAATGGCTGAAACAAACAAGACAATAAATAAGAAGTAAATAAAATATAAGATATAACAATATAAAGTAAATATATATATATCTTAATCTCATATTAATAAATCAATACAAGATAATACAAATGGAGTAGGCTACAAAAGTAATAAGAGTAAAATAAAAATAGAAGTTCACTTATTTTGTAAAGTAAAATAATTCATATTCAAGCTATGAATAAAAATAAGAACAATTATATATAAAACAAAAACAATAAGTAAACATATATAGGAAGTATTACAAAACAAAAATATAAATAAAAGAATTAAGGCATAAGCTTATAAAAAAAAAACAAAGTACAAATATGCATGAACAAGTAAAGTAAGAACTGTACATAACATAACAAAACAAGATAACATTAACTTGTACAAATAAAAATGTTATACATCAGCCACCATAACCTATCATCTCAGCCGAGATCTTGTTTCACTAAACAAATGAATAAACAAGTACAAGCAAGCATACCAAGCCATGCCTATTATACAAAGATATCACACTGAACAAGTTTTCTTTGTATTGTACATTTTATCACCCTGTAGTTTTCCTATAAATCAACTTCTCCTTCCCTTCAGCTCGTTCCTGCAAAGCTAAGAATAAACTGAAGTAAAAACCCTTTCAAACATAAACAAATTTCAACTTAAATAATACAATCAACTCGAGCCAGGGAATCAAGTAAAAGATTTCAACAAAAATAAAGCTGCTTTCAAAACATGCCTGTTCTGTGCTCTGTCTTCATTCTGCAAACAGGTGAGCAAAACATTCTTTTATTTGAATCTGAATCTGCTATGATATCTTTATGATATCTGCCTGAAGTTGCTCGTATAAATGTTAATATGCATGAATGTTTGTGTGTATATATCTTTGAATACATGCCTGAATGGTGTACTACTGCTTCTTCTCTGTTTTATGATACAGGGTGGAAACTAATAAGGAAATTTCAATTTCACTGCATATGATCATTTTTAGGTTTCGAGTTTAAAACCAAACTAGTTTATTTTCACCTGAATGAATATTTAAAAATAGTTTCAAGCTTTATGGTGATATACAGTATTTAAAAATTTTGATTTTTACAGGAGAACTCAAACTTATGATAATTTCGAATATGATGAATCATTGATTCAGGTATAAATCGTGAATTGTTGTTCGAAAACATGATTTTTAAAACAAAAATTTTGATTTTTCATTGAGTTTATCAACAGCAGTTTGTAGATAACAAAAAAATGAACTTTATCAAATTTCCAGCGATCAAAAGATAAATTGATGTTGGGATTTTGTATGAAGCAATCCTAGAAATCAATGAAGTCAGGAAAATTGTTAAACGATTTTTCTATTGAAGGAGATGTTGGGTCGAACCAACTTTAGGGTTTTCGAACTGTTTTAGTCGAGTCTGGAAATGAGATCACGGCAGTGTCTCTGGTGGATCGAGTTCCACCAGACTATAGGAAACGAAGCAGGCGATTACGGCGGAGGTTCCAGTGGAGTTGCGAAGTTTCTGGCGTCGTGACGTGGCGGCGCGAGGCAATTTGGTTGATCGAGATGGGTTTCTGGTGCTCGAAATTGTTCGATTTCGTTTCCCAGGTCGATTCGAGGATTTAGGTGGTTAGGTTGTTTGAGTAGGTCATCAATGACCTGTACACGGCGGCGATGTGGATCAAGACGCCGGCGAACTCATGTGCACGTGTACGATAGGTCACGAGTGTCAATGTTTGGGTTAGTTCTGGTTTTGGGGAAGAAGCAACGCGACTCGAAGTCGTACACGAGAAAATGAAGCTCGAGCTCGAAGTTGAACTCGAGTTATTTTGGCATGATACCGGGTCAATTTTTAACACTTAAACAAAATTTTGAAATTTATAAAGCTCGGGTAAGTTTGGGGAAAAACTCGAAGTTGTCTTCGGGTAGAATGGGGTTTGACTCGAAGCAGGGCCCGGGTAGGTATAAAAACAGTTTTTGAAACTTTAAAACAAAATTCAAGTTTTAAACATTTTTAACTCATTCTTATAAATAATTGTTTTATTTAAGTATGGGATTGGTTTAAGGTTTAAAAGTAAATTATTTCAATTTAAATTAAGTTTTAATTAAAGATTTAATTAAAAAAGGTTAATTTATTAAAGATTTAATTTATGTGATTGAATAAATTAAGTGATAAATTAAAAGATTAATTAATTAAAGGTTAATTAAGTACTGATAAAAAAATTTAATTAATTTGTTAAGAGCTAATTTATTAATGATGAATAATTAAAGGATAATTATTTAATTAAATATTAATAAATGATAAAGATTGATTTAATCAAGTGATTAATCAATATTTAATACAAAGCATAATGTGATTGACCCAAAATGATAATTAATTTGAGATTAATTAATTAAAGGTTAAATTTAATTTAATGAAGTTGATTAAGGAATGATAATTAATCAAGGAAAAATTAATTAGAGTAATTAATTAAAGATAATTAATTAAATGGTGAATTAGATAATTAAAGATGAATTGTTTAATAATTAAAGGTTGATAATAAAAGGTTAATTAATTTATTTTTAATGGATAATTAGTAAAAGATTAAAGAATAATCAATCAAAATGATTTGTAAATTATCAATGTTAATTAACCAGGACTTATAATTCATAAGAAATTAATTTGATTTAAATTAATCAGATAATTAACTGATTTTACTTACGAATATTTGGATTCTATTGGATGACTTGATTGTTTGATATCCCTAATATATGATGCTTTGTGATACATCCTGATTTATGTGGTGATCTGTAATTTACTATCTGTGACATATTTATCTGTGATCTGTATATAACCGATAAGCGTTACAGCTTATATCGCTTATCAATTATATTCCTGTATTCTGATCTGTAATAATTGTATGATGTTGCACTACTGTGTATAACCCCTGGACCACACTTATACACACACAATTATGGATTTCACGAGGAAATCGATTAAGTCACATATTTTTGAAATAGTTTAAATTTGAATATTTGAATTCAAATGTTTTGGAAATGGATTGGGTTTAAAGTGAAAAGCTTTTGAAATGGAATTTCAAAGATGGAAATTTATTTTGAATAACGGGATTAAGTGTTGGAATTTAAATACTTTAATTTAAATTTGAATTCAATATTTGAATTGAATTCTGTAATTTGAAACTAGGGATTTATGATATTATACTAGTCATTATGAGTTAAATCATTTTTAAAGTATTATTTTTGGGAATTTGAACTTAACCCAAGGATTTCAACTCGTATAAAAGAATTAGATTTTCTGAGATGAAACTGTTTGTTTTCAAAAGATAAAAGCTTTCAGATAAGAAATGGAATTCCTATTTAATTAGGGGAATTTCAAGATTGAATGGAGAAATGATTTTCCTAAGTTATGAATGAATTCTTTTTTTGAAAGCTATGAATTAAATCTGTTTATTTTTAACAGATTTAAATTGATGATTTGTTTAAATCAAATTGAAATGAAATTGTTTTGAAAGCTATAAGTTAAATCTTTGATTTAAAGATTTAACGAGTTAATCAAATTGAAATGAAAATTGATTTGGAAAATCTGTGAATAAATCTTCTGTTTAAAAGATTAAAATGTGAAAATTGTTTAAACCGTTAAAGATTGTGAAAATGAATCTTTTTGTTTAAAGATTGAAAATGGTAATTTGTTAAGCCATTTGAAGAAAAGTTTTGAATTATTAAGTTGTGACTTAATTGAAATCCCAATATCCATATATTTTAAAAATATTTTCGCTCACTATTCGGTTTAGCCGGGAAAGGACCTTTGTGTCGTATAACCCATTCCGAATAAGTGATTCGACGTTATGGATAGCATTTAAAGACCGGTGATGAAGACCGGGTATTTGCGAAAGCGATAGGATGACCTATCGATTATCTCTGCACTGGGTAGCTCCTGGTATAGAGATTCCCTAAGTGATGGGAAATCCGATCGGGATTGTGAATATCCGGGTTGCAAGGACTTCTTTGTAAGTGCCTTCGGTTCTGTTCGATCCCGGAACAGACTTGTATGGATTGTATGTCTGACATTACAAGTTGAGATATAAAGCAGATTTCTTTCAAATATATTTCTGTTGGTGGCGGAGAATTTATTCTTTTAGCTTAACACCCTTCTCTGAGACGTACGAGCTCAGAGGTTATATAGTTGAAGGTTATCAGCGATATATTCCCAATTTGGTAATGTGACATGCTGAGTGTTGCTGTGAAATGATCATTGTGTTGATTATTTATGATAGGATCATTTGTTTGATCGTCTATCTGGGTGATCATTTCTATGATCATTTGTTGACCCAAAGCATGGCTTTTGTATAAAGTATGTTTTTGTGGACGTGACTTCGTCGAGCCTCACACCCCGGAAATGGTCAAAACAGGAAAGATGCGGCAAGGTTATGAGGGGTAGCTCCTTTTAGGGTATGTGCATTTCCTTCTGGATAGAGGTGGTATCATGGTATGGAGCCCAGATATTTAACCTATGTGGTTACCGTGAATTTATTACTTTGTGGTTGTTGGTTATCGGGATCCCGTGAGAAAGGTCGTTTACGATCGGGGAATGGCGTGCTCGTGTCAGTAGTTACCCAGTTAGGGGTAACCCGGCCTTGTGTTGGCAGAGTTCCGGTTTGGTTCTCGGGAATGTCCTTCCAGAGGCATTCTCATGTGGCAATGGGAAGTTCCTTGGCCTGACCATTTGTTGGAAATCCAAAGAAACAATACGAGACTTGTACAGTATTAGTTGTATAACCTGCCATGGAATGTGGCGGTAACCTGCTATTGAACATGGTTAGCTATAGTAGGCATACGATAATGGTCGTATGTTGGCTAAGATTTATATTCTACTTTAGAAATGAATTTTTCCTACACTATGCACTAGTAATAACATCAAATGTTTCTTTTTAATACGTATCAAGCATCTTTGACTATCATAAGGAGAAATCTCCTCCGATTCTGCGTTTGCATTGTGTGTGTGTGTGGGAGGCCTTATGGTAGTCTCATTTTTCAAAAGCATTGCGAATTGACTTTGAAATTCTTTTGTTGAATGTTTTAAAAGATAGACTGTTTTTGTTGCTCACACCAGTCCCACGACTGATCCGGAGTTTATTGTTTCTTTCCTAAACTCTGGGTGCTCATTATTTTCTACACGAGCAGTCTAGAGTTGGGTTTTACAGATAGTTAGATATAGTGGATTATCTGGAGTTGGTTCAGTCTTTGGACCACACCAGCCTTGCTGAGCTTGGTGATATGTTATTGGGGGTTCGAGTTTCTGCTGGATTGATTCTTGGAAATGGAGTTGCAGTTATTTTCGGAGTTCTCTTTTGAAGACTATCTTAGAGTTATTTGTTTCGTATGCTAGATGTTGTTATCTATTTTCTTTCCGCTGCTATTTTTTTGTATCATATCTCTGATGTATACTGATATCTATTGGATCATCTGTTGTATCAGATATTGTATCAAAGCTGTATATCAATGTATTATTCTTTTGTTCCGCTGTGTTGTTTACTTAATGATTGTTATAAGCTCCGGCGAATCGGATTTGAACGGTCGAATCTATGACATTCGAGTATGATGTGAAGTATGGATGTCGATTTTTGAGCGGGCAAAATCTGCGTCGTTACATTTGGTATCAGAGCTAAGGGTTGAAATTTAGCTCAGGAGTGTAACACGTTAAGTAGCTCATTAGAGATAGGATGAAGTAAATCCTAGAATGAGTAATCCCTAAGATATCTGTTTGAATGCCTCTGTAAATTCTCTTACTATCTACTGATAGTAAGTATGAGTGCAAGAAGAGAACGAGATAGAGGATAGAGAAATACGACTATAATTGGTCAATACTCTGTAACAACAGTGGAAACAATCTTTCTTATCAAATTTCTTTGATTCGTTTCTAAATTCTTTTGATTTCTTCGTACCAGCTACAAGAAGAAGTTTTGGTGCGGTGATGCTCTACGAATCGTTGTAGGAAATTTTTATTTCGTATCTTCATCAATTTCTTATCAGTTTTTCGTTTTAAACTATAATGAATTTGAAAATTGAAATTGGAGATTTTAAATAAATTTTAAATTGAGTTAAATTGATTAATAAAATATGAAGGATAAATTGAATTGTATTGATAAAATGATTTCGTTTGAAACCAAATTTTGAAATTCTATTGCAATTTATTGTGAATACCAAGGTCCGAAGAGGGACAAATTGGTACGTATTTTGAGATATTCCGACTCGAATTTGGAATCCATATCATGTATTTGAGAAATTATAGAAGATTGAATCTGTCTATCTCTGTGTTGTTTTCGTGCCTACGAATTTCGAGGACAAAATTCTTTTAAGTGGGGAAGTTTGTAACGACCCTAGATTTTAATTTAATTTAAATTGATAATTAAATGAATTTCTGAATAAAATTGTAAGGGAAATTGATTATAAATGGAAGCGAGTTTCCCCAAGTTCAAATATATTCTATATAAATCATTTAAATTTTTAAATATTATATATATATATATATGTATATATGTGAATGTATATATATATATATATGTATATTTGGGTATATATGAGTCAATTTAAAATTATAAAATCTTGAGTGTATATATATATATTTTGATTTGAATTTAAATCTTAGATGAATGGTTTAATAAATATTTGAGTTATAAAATAAATTAAGAAAAAAAAAATATATATATATATATATATAGTATATATATAGTAACTCATAATTAAATATTAAAGTAAGATAACAATAAATATTTAAACTAGAAATAGAAAAATAATATGAGATAGATTTTAATAAAAATAGGAAGTAGAACATTTGCTAAATTCTAACAACATAATAAAATAGAAATTTATTTATATTTCAAAACAAGAAGATTTAAAGAAAATGAAATACATTTAAATATGAAAAGAATGTAGACGAAAATAAAACAAACAAATACAATACAAAGGACTAAAACAAAAGAAATATCATATATAGTAACACATTAGTGTAAAATAGGAAGTAAATGCATAAAAGAATAAACTATAACAACATGACAAAAGTAGAACTTCATTTTATTTCAAAGTGATAAAGACAAGTAAAATGATATTTTTAGTTAACAATATAAATTTATTCATATTCCAAAGTATAAGTTAAATATAAAATGAATTAAACTATAAAAAGAATACAAAGCAAAATATCCACAAACTAACTACATACATAATTTAAAAACAAAGCAAATAATAATAATTTACATAAATGGCTGAAACAAACAAGACAATAAATAAGAAGTAAATAAAATATAAGATATAACAATATAAAGTAAATATATATATATATCTTAATCTCATATTAATAAATCAATACAAGATAATACAAATGGAGTAGGCTACAAAAGTAATAAGAGTAAAATAAAAATAGAAGTTCACTTATTATGTAAAGTAAAATAATTCATATTCAAGCTATGAATAAAAATAAGAACAATTATATATAAAACAAAAACAATAAGTAAACATATATAGGAAGTATTACAAAACAAAAATATAAATAAAAGAATTAAGGCATAAGCTTATAAAAAAAAAACAAAGTACAAATATGCATGAACAAGTAAAGTAAGAACTGTACATAACATAACAAAACAAGATAACATTAACTTGTACAAATAAAAATGTTATACATCAGCCACCATAACCTATCATCTCAGCCGAGATCTTGTTTCACTAAACAAATGAATAAACAAGTACAAGCAAGCATACCAAGCCATGCCTATTATACAAAGATATCACACTGAACAAGTTTTCTTTGTATTGTACATTTTATCACCCTGTAGTTTTCCTATAAATCAACTTCTCCTTCCCTTCAGCTCGTTCCTGCAAAGCTAAGAATAAACTGAAGTAAAAACCCTTTCAAACATAAACAAATTTCAACTTAAATAATACAATCAACTCGAGCCAGGGAATCAAGTAAAAGATTTCAACAAAAATAAAGCTGCTTTCAAAACATGCCTGTTCTGTGCTCTGTCTTCATTCTGCAAACAGGTGAGCAAAACATTCTTTTATTTGAATCTGAATCTGCTATGATATCTTTATGATATCTGCCTGAAGTTGCTCGTATAAATGTTAATATGCATGAATGTTTGTGTGTATATATCTTTGAATACATGCCTGAATGGTGTACTACTGCTTCTTCTCTGTTTTATGATACAGGGTGGAAACTAATAAGGAAATTTCAATTTCACTGCATATGATCATTTTTAGGTTTCGAGTTTAAAACCAAACTAGTTTGTTTTCACCTGAATGAATATTTAAAAATAGTTTCAAGCTTTATGGTGATATACAGTATTTAAAAATTTTGATTTTTACAGGAGAACTCAAACTTATGATAATTTCGAATATGATGAATCATTGATTCAGGTATAAATCGTGAATTGTTGTTCGAAAACATGATTTTTAAAACAAAAATTTTGATTTTTCATTGAGTTTATCAACAGCAGTTTGTAGATAACAAAAAAATGAACTTTATCAAATTTCCAGCGATCAAAAGATAAATTGATGTTGGGATTTTGTATGAAGCAAGCCTAGAAATCAATGAAGTCAGGAAAATTGTTAAACGATTTTTCTATTGAAGGAGATGTTGGGTCGAACCAACTTTAGGGTTTTCGAACTGTTTTAGTCGAGTCTGGAAATGAGATCACGGCAGTGTCTCTGGTGGATCGAGTTCCACCAGACTATGGGAAACGAAGCAGGCGATTACGGCGGAGGTTCCAATGGAGTTGCGAAGTTTCTGGCGTCGTGACGTGGCGGCGCGAGGCAATTTGGTTGATCGAGATGGGTTTCTGGTGCTCGAAATTGTTCGATTTCGTTTCCCAGGTCGATTCGAGGATTTAGGTGGTTAGGTTGTTTGAGTAGGTCATCAATGACCTGTAGACGGCGGCGATGTGGATCAAGACGCCGGCGAACTCATGTGCACGTGCACGATAGGTCACGAGTGTCAGTGTTTGGGTTAGTTCTGGTTTTGGGGAAGAAGCAACGCGACTCGAAGTCGTACACGAGAAAATGAAGCTCGAGCTCGAAGTTGAACTCGAGTTATTTTGGCATGATACCGGGTCAATTTTTAACACTTAAACAAAAATTTGAAATTTATAAAGCTCGGGTAAGTTTGGGGAAAAACTCGAAGTTGTCTTCGGGTAGAATGGGGTTTGACTCGAAGCAGGGCCCGGGTAGGTATAAAAACAGTTTTTGAAACTTTAAAACAAAATTCAAGTTTTAAACATTTTTAACTCATTCTTTTAAATAATTGTTTTATTTAAGTATGGGATTGGTTTAAGGTTTAAAAGTAAATTATTTCAATTTAAATTAAGTTTTAATTAAAGATTTAATTAAAAAAGGTTAATTTATTAAAGATTTAATTTATGTAATTGAATAAATTAATGTGATAAATTAAAAGATTAATTAATTAAAGGTTAATTAAGTACTGATAAAAAAAATTAATTAATTTGTTAAGAGCTAATTTATTAATGATGAATAATTAAAGGATAATTATTTAATTAAATATTAATAAATGATAAAGATTGATTTAATCAAGTGATTAATCAATATTTAATACAAAGCATAATGTGATTGACCCAAAATGATAATTAATTTGAGATTAATTAATTAAAGGTTAAATTTAATTTAATGAAGTTGATTAAGGAATGATAATTAATCAAGGAAAAATTAATTAGAGTAATTAATTAAAGATAATTAATTAAATGGTGAATTAGATAATTAAAGATTAATTGTTTAATAATTAAAGGTTGATAATAAAAGGTTAATAATTTATTTTTAATGGATAATTAGTAAAAGATTAAAGAATAATTAATCAAAATGATTTGTAAATTATCAATGTTAATTAACCAGGACTTATAATTCATAAGAAATTAATTTGATTTAAATTAATCAGATAATTAACTGATTTTACTTACGAATATTTGGATTCTATTGGATGACTTGATTGTTTGATATCCCTAATATATGATGCTTTGTGATACATCCTGATTTATGTGGTGATCTGTAATTTACTATCTGTGACATATTTATCTGTGATCTGTATATAACCGATAAGCGTTACAGCTTATATCGCTTATCAATTATATTCCTGTATTCTGATCTGTAATAATTGTATGATGTTGCACTACTGTGTATAACCCCTGGACCACACTTATACACACACAATTATGGATTTCACGAGGAAATCGATTAAGTCACATATTTTTGAAATAGTTTAAATTTGAATATTTGAATTCAAATGTTTTGGAAATGGATTGGGTTTAAAGTGAAAAGCTTTTGAAATGGAATTTCAAAGATGGAAATTTATTTTGAATAACGGGATTAAGTGTTGGAATTTAAATACTTTAATTTAAATTTGAATTCAATATTTGAATTGAATTCTGTAATTTGAAACTAGGGATTTATGATATTATACTAGTCATTATGAGTTAAATCATTTTTAAAGTATTATTTTTGGGAATTTGAACTTAACCCAAGGATTTCAACTCGTATAAAAGAATTAGATTTTCTGAGATGAAACTGTTTGTTTTCAAAATATAAAAGCTTTCAGATAAGAAATGGAATTCCTATTTAATTAGGGGAATTTCAAGATTGAATGGAGAAATGATTTTCCTAAGTTATGAATGAATTCTTTTTTTGAAAGCTATGAATTAAATCTGTTTATTTTTAACAGATTTAAATTGATGATTTGTTTAAATCAAATTGAAATGAAATTGTTTTGAAAGCTATAAGTTAAATCTTTGATTTAAAGATTTAACGAGTTAATCAAATTGAAATGAAAATTGATTTGGAAAATCTGTGAATAAATCTTCTGTTTAAAAGATTAAAATGTGAAAATTGTTTAAACCGTTAAAGATTGTGAAAATGAATCTTTTTGTTTAAAGATTGAAAATGGTAATTTGTTAAGCCATTTGAAGAAAAGTTTTGAATTATTAAGTTGTGACTTAATTGAAATCCCAATATCCATATATTTTAAAAATATTTTCGCTCACTATTCGGTTTAGCCGGGAAAGGACCTTTGTGTCGTATAACCCATTCCGAATAAGTGATTCGACGTTATGGATAGCATTTAAAGACCGGTGATGAAGACCAGGTATTTGCGAAAGCGATAGGATGACCTATCGATTATCTCTGCACTGGGTAGCTCCTGGTATAGAGATTCCCTAAGTGATGGGAAATCCGATCGGGATTGTGAATATCCGGGTTGCAAGGACTTCTTTGTAAGTGCCTTCGGTTCTGTTCGATCCCGGAACAGACTTGTATGGATTGTATGTCTGACATTACAAGTTGAGATATAAAGCAGATTTCTTTCAAATATATTTCTGTTGGTGGCGGAGAATTTATTCTTTTAGCTTAACACCCTTCTCTGAGACGTACGAGCTCAAAGGTTATATAGTTGAAGGTTATCAGCGATATATTCCCAATTTGGTAATGTGACATGCTGAGTGTTGCTGTGAAATGATCATTGTGTTGATTATTTATGATAGGATCATTTGTTTGATCGTCTATCTGGGTGATCATTTCTATGATCATTTGTTGACCCAAAGCATGGCTTTTGTATAAAGTATGTTTTTGTGGACGTGACTTCGTCGAGCCTCACACCCCGGAAATGGTCAAAACAGGAAAGATGCGGCAAGGTTATGAGGGGTAGCTCCCTTTAGGGTATGTGCATTTCCTTCTGGATAGAGGTGGTATCATGGTATGGAGCCCAGATATTTAACCTATGTGGTTACCGCGAATTTATTACTTTGTGGTTGTTGGTTATCGGGATCCCATGAGAAAGGTCGTTTACGATCGGGGAATGGCGTGCTCGTGTCAGTAGTTACCCAGTTAGGGGTAACCCGGCCTTGTATTGGCAGAGTTCCGGTTTGGTTCTCGGGAATGTCCTTCCAGAGGCATTCTCATGTGGCAATGGGAAGTTCCTTGGCCTGACCATTTGTTGGAAATCCAAAGAAACAATACGAGACTTGTACAGTATAGTTGTATAACCTGCCATGGAATGTGGCGGTAACCTGCTATTGAACATGGTTAGCTATAGTAGGCATACGATAATGGTCGTATGTTGGCTAAGATTTATATTCTACTTTAGAAATGAATTTTTCCTACACTATGCACTAGTAATAACATCAAATGTTTCTTTTTAATACGTATCAAGCATCTTTGACTATCATAAGAAGAAATCTCCTCCGATTCTGCGTTTGCATTGTGTGTGTGTGCGGGAGGCCTTATGGTAGTCTCATTTTTCAAAAGCATTGCGAATTGACTTTGAAATTCTTTTGTTGAATGTTTTAAAAGATAGACTGTTTTTGTTGCTCACACCAGTCCCACGACTGATCCGGAGTTTATTGTTTCTTTCCTAAACTCTGGGTGCTCATTATTTTCTACACGAGCAGTCTAGAGTTGGGTTTTACAGATAGTTAGATATAGTGGATTATCTGGAGTTGGTTCAGTCTTTGGACCACACCAGCCTTGCTGAGCTTGGTGATATGTTATTGGGGGTTCGAGTTTCTGCTGGATTGATTCTTGGAAATGGAGTTGCAGTTATTTTCGGAGTTCTCTTTTGAAGACTATCTTAGAGTTATTTGTTTCGTATGCTAGATGTTGTTATCTATTTTCTTTCCGCTGCTATTTTTTGTATCATATCTCTGATGTATACTGATATCTATTGGATCATCTGTTGTATCAGATATTGTATCAAAGCTGTATATCAATGTATTATTCTTTTATTCCGCTGTGTTGTTTACTTAATGATTGTTATAAGCTCCGACGAATCGGATTTGAACGGTCGAATCTATGACATTCGAGTATGATGTGAAGTATGGATGTCGATTTTTGAGCGGGCAAAATCCGCGTCGTTACACAATTTTAGAAACATAACAAGTTAAATATTACAACATGTTTACATAAAATCTCCATAGTACAATATCTCAGAATAACAAAACTGTCTGAACTATATATGTATATACACACTTTCAGAGTCTCACAACAGAATGCATAAAATATAATACTAGAAACAAGTACCAATTTTAGGAACATAACAAGTTAAATTAAATATTACAACATGTTTACATAAAATATCCATAGTACAATATCTCAGAGTAACAAAACTGTCTGAACTAGGTACAATAAAATACATAAAAAGCATATATATATATATAATTGCCATAGGTCTTCATCTGCACTTTTGCCTCCTAAAATCAGCACTGCCTTCTCTAACTTGTGTGTTGTAATGAGGAGTGAGTCAGAACAACAAATGTCTGATGAAATGGAAATCTCAAGCTTTATCATAATTGCACTTGGGCGGTATTATTTAAATAAGAAATATGAAATATGTATTTAAGACTATACCAAATGTAACGGTCACTCTAAATGACGGTGCCACAAATACTAATAACTTTAACTATATGCCCAAAAGTCTTTCCAGTCCAGTTTCAAAATTCTATTGCAACTAACATCAATGATGCAAGAGAGAGCATCCAAACCTATAAATGTCCTATATTGGTAATTAGGCAGACACTAACCATTAAATACCTATAAAATAGGCAGGTCCCCATCCTTTAATACCTAACCCATTTTCAAATTCTAATGCAACTATCGTTAACGATGTGAAAGAGACCCTCCATACCACTTAATACATCTTCATGGGACTTAGGAGGACTCTAACCATTTAAGGCCTATAAAATAGGCAGATCGCCGTTATTTAAGACTCAACCCAAGGCGGGTCCCTACATGGTTCTCACTAGCTGACATCGTAAGAAATCCCATTAGGTCACTTAATACTTCTCCTAAAAAGAAGATGCAGGCTCTACCATAACCACTTAATACCTCAAACCAGAAGCGGATCACTCCATAGGATTTCACCTACTACATCCAAAACACAATTTATGACCCATAACCCACACTTTTGACATCTCACATTAGACCGACTATTAGTAGGTACTAGTAGCCAGATTAACCGGGTAGGTTTACCCTACAGAATCCACACCGTTGGTAGCCGGATTTAACTTGGAAGACTTTGGTGTAGCTTTGGACTAACCTCGCATCCTTATAACTTAGTCATAACTTATATGTATATCCACTATATACATACATCATCCTACCTGAATAATAATTGAGGTCATCTAAGGTGTCCATTTGTTATGCCCCTAATTAGCGATTACACCCCTAATTTACTCTAACTCCCTTACTACAAATTAATGTTACTTAACTATTCTAATAATACTTGTTTTCACGTTCAGTACGCAATAATCAATACACTATAATCGATACGTTATATTATATATATTCTCATATTTTATGCACTGAATTTAAGGTCTAATCATTACGTTACAACAATTTGATAATAATTGGCTTATAAGGTATTTTGAAATATCAATCTCATACAAGTCTACAATTGTAACGCCCCGAAAATTTTCGAACTTTCGAAAATTCGACGTCGACACTCACTTTATCGATTGCCGAGAAATCGAAGGTCAAAAACCGGAATGTTATGGGTTTTTAAAAAAAGAATTAAGAAAAAGAAAGAAGAGAGAAGAGAAGATAGAAAATTTTGATAGGGAAAAGAAAATAGGAAATTTGAAAATAGAAGATAGAAGCATTTTAAAAATAGAACGGGACAGAAGAAAACAACAGAACAACAACAGAATCTCACAATTCGCAGCTGAACAACATATAATAATAAATGAATAATCTTTAAACAAAGAACTATATCAGTTATTACATTACATCACATTTCATTACATCAAATCATCAGAGTGTACAACAACATACAACAACATAACAGCGGAAAAAGAAGTACTATATAAACTAGTAATACGCCATGCCAATCCAGTTTGCCTCCAGCAACTCCAGAATATCCAGAATATCCTGATAAACCTTAACTCTTAACTGCCCGTGTGGAAATTGGTGGGCACCCAGAGTTTAGGAAGGAAAACAATAAACTCCAAGTCAGTCATGTGACTGGTGTGAGAACTCAAAACAGTTTATTTAACTTTAAAATCAAAATAGAGAGATATTTTTAAATCAATTCGCAATGCTTTTAAAAATGAGACTACCATAAGGCCTCCCGCACACACACACATGCAAACGCAGAATCGGAGGAGATTTCTCCTTATGATAGCCAAAGATGCTTGATACGCATTTAAAATAACATTTGATATTATTATTAGTGCATAGTGTATAACAAATTCATTTCGAAAGTAGAATATAAATCTTAGCCAACATACGACCATTATCGTATGCCTACTATAGCTACTATCCAAACAGTGGTGACCACCATAAGTGAATAGCAGGTTCTACAACTAATACCGTACAAGTTTCGTATTGGGAATTGGATTTCCAACAAATGGTCAGGCCAAGGAACTTCCCATTGCCACTGAGAATGCCTCTGGATGGACATCCCCGAGAACCAAACCGGATCTCAACCAACACAAGGCCGGGTTACCCCTAACTGGATAACAACTGACCGAATATGCCATCCCCCGGTCCTTTGGGACCTTTTTCCGAGAGCGCTCTCTAATCAATTCACACAATCATAACAAAGTGTTTTCAACATGAGTAAGTATCTGGGCTCCTTACCATGATACCACCCTTTTCCAGAAGGAAATGGACACATCCTAAAGGGTGCTACCCCTCATAACCTTGCTGCTTCTTTCCTGTTTTGACCATTTCCGGGATGTGAGGCTCGACGAATTCACGTCCACAAAAACATACTTTATACAAAAGCCATGCTTTGGGTCAACAAATGATCAACACAATGATCACTAAGATAGACGATCAAATAAATGATCCTATCACAATAATCAACACAATGATCATTTCAGCATCACTCAGCATGTCACATTACCAAATTGGGAATATATCGCTGATAACTTCAACTATATAACCTTTGAGCTCGTACGTCTCAAAGAAGGGTGTTAAGCAAAGAATAAATTCTCCGCCACCAACAGAAATATATTTGAAAGAAATCGGCTTTATATCTCAAATTGTAATGTCAGACATACAATCCATACAAGTCTGTTCCGGGCTCGAACAGAACCGAAGGCACTTACAAAGAAGTCCTTGCAATCCGGATATTCACAATCCTGATCGGATTTCCCATCACTTAGGGAGTCTCTATACCGTTGCAACTCAGTGCAGAGACAATCGATAGGTCATCCTATCGCTTTCGCAAATACCGGGTCTTCAACACCGATCTTCAATGCAATTCACAACGACGTATCACATATTCGGAATGGGTTATACGACCCCATGGTCCTTTCCCGGTTAACCCGAATAGTGAGCGCTTATTCAAAAATAAGTGTGCATTCAAATTCAATCAATTCACATCAAATACCCATTCAAAGGGAAGTATTGATAGTCGATTATTGAACTATCAATGGATATGCATACATCACCAGATTCCAAATAATTTTCCAAATTATTTATTTTCCAAAAATATTATATAGTTTCAACACTTCAAAAATAAATCAATATTTATTTTTATACAAATTCTACTTTTCACATATAAATTCCATAATGAATTTATATTTCCAAATATCTATGCATATACGATTTCAATAATTCATTTCGATTTATCTTCAAAAAGATAAATTCTAATATTCACTTCTTATTGGAAAACATTTCCATACTTATTTATTCATAAGTAATTCACAAATCTTTTTATTTTCAATCCTTGGAAAATATTCAATATACTTAAATCGAATTAAGTATATAATTCATTCTTTAAGGAAATCATTCTCTTAAACATATTTATTTGGGCCAAAACGAATGTTACGTAAAACATCGTTACGACAACCCAAAATCACTAGTATAGGGATTCGAAATTAAAATAGATATATAAATCCCAATACTATACAAAACATTTCCTTTCGGAAATCATTTACTATAACAACAGTGTTATAGTCCACATTTCCTTTTATTTCTCGAAAACGTCTATTTCAACAATAAATGTTGAAATCTATGGTTTCGAATCTCAACACATTTTAAAACATCGTTAGATCGTTTTAATTCTATTTGAAACATTCACATTCTAAACAATTTCTTTAACGTGCTATTCACTGTTCAAAAACGTGAATAAACTATGTTAACAAACTTCATCATTTCTATTCACTTTAACTTAAAGGATTATTCACTGTCTAAAACGTGAATATAACTCCATTTATAAGTTATAACAATTAACTTATCAAAATAAGTCGTTTGCGGATTTATAAAACAACGTTTATAAATTCCGTTTCTTTTTATTTATAAAAACTTCCTTTTTATAAATTCCTTTATTAACCTATTTGATTTCATATCTCAATTATAAACTAAAAGTTCATATTATAAGTCAATTGCTTATAAAACGATTATTTTACAAAATCGTTCTTTTTTTAAAGACTTTTCAATTTATAAACCTTATAACTTATAAGATTTATTTATTTAATAAATCTATTCTTCAAATAATTTCACCAAATTTATAAATCTTACTATTTATAAATTTCATTTATAACTTCACAGTTTATAATTCTATAAATTTCATTCATTTATGAAATTCATTTTCACTACATTCAAACACTTATAAAACTCGTTTTATAATGTCTATATTTCAATTTATAAATATCCATTTATAACTCTCTTAATATAAATCAGTTTATATTATTATTCTAAAACGTCTTTAAATTCCTTTATAATTTCATCATTTCGATTTATAAAATAATCAAATTTTATAAATCCTGTATTTAAACTTTTATAATATATTCAAAAATCCAATTTAACCTATTTTATAAAATCATTAGTTCATATTTCTCAAAAATCGACTTTTAATCGTATTTCTAAAAATCAGCTTTTTAACTATATTTCACAAAAACCATAATTTTTATAACTTTAAAAATTATAACGTTTATTTATTTATAATGGATCAATTCCAAAAATATAGTATATTTTCAAAATCACTTTTAAAATCATTTTAAAATCCCAAAATCTGGGTCCAATGATGCTACACACCAAATAGTCAATCACGACTAACAACGATATCATATATCGATATGATAATCCATCAAATATCAAAATATCTGAAATAAAATAAATACTGTTGAGGAATCCAGTTGGATCCCTCCAACCTGTTTCCTGCATCCAAAAACATTAGCACAATACCAATTTCGCTCCAGTACGAAATTATCGCGGTACATGTTCTTATTAAATATTATCCGCTTAATAACGGCGTAATAGGGTCTCATCCGCTAAACAAAAAATGCGGGAAATCAACAACTGCAATATATACATATGCCAATATATATATATTGATATTATATATAATACCAATTTCACTGTTTATGAAATATTCGCGGTATATGTTTTTATAAATAACATCCGCTTACTAACGGCGCATAATGTCTATTTTAACAATCAATAATTTACAGTCATCATTCAAACATGCATTCAAATATTTTAAATCTAACTATTTAAAATAAAATCGAAATCTATTCGATTGAGTGAGAAGTTCTCACCTTGGTTTTAATTTCCGTTTTAGCTTTTATTTCGAATAAAATTAAACGCGCGTTTAATTTTACCCAAAATTCTCACTAACTCCAAACGACTCCAAACCAACTCCATCGCGTAGTGCTCGTCCATACGATTCCAACGCAACTGAGTTTGCATTTTTTCGACCTCGTATGAAAAAGATACGAATTTTTAAAGTTGCATGAATCTAAACATAATTAATTTACAATTTAATTTTATAAATCTAACCCTAACTAATCACAGCCTTTGATCTCACCCCCCTCACATCTGGGCCGCACACATATGCTCCTTCTCCTTCGTGCGTCTCCAGGTAGTAACGTGCTAAAGAAACCCATAGGCTAATGAACTAGGGTTTGATTTTACTTCCGATTCAAGCGACATGAACACGATCAGGTAGCTCCGTGACGTGCGCCTCCATGAACACCACCCACGCCCCCAACCGCCTGAAGCTCGGCCCCCCCTAGCACGTGAAAACGCGTGCGCAAATGACCACGAACGCGGCCAAAATCGAGCCCATCCAGACCTCCATCGTTGATCATCACCGTTGGATATGAAGCTCTCACTACACTCTACAATTTCTTAGTTGAAACTATTCCGAATCGATGCATGGATTTTGAGAAATTGGAGGGGGAAGAACAGATATTTTCGGCCATTGAACCTTGAAACTGGCGGCCACGAACTTAGGCTAGGGTTTTGGAATATTTTTTTTTATTTATTTGTGTGTGTGGTGTATTTATAGAAAACCAAGCGTAAACACTATTCATCCCGGGAATTCCGAACTCCGATTTAGACGCCGTAACCAGCGTACCTAGGGTTTATCCCGCGTTCCGGACACAATGGAACAAGTTTCGGAAGCTAATTCGGAAGTATGTGCGAGTTATGGCTGAAAACGTTCAATTTAAATTAAACCGATTTAACTCGATTTCTAGGCGTTTTAATTCGTACCGGACAAACGGTAAATCCAATTGACTTGAAATTTGAAATCTTACAATAATATCACATTACGGATCCGATGAAACTGGTTTCGTCGAATTCCGAGACTTTTTGAAAAATGGCTATTTTGACTCGCCAAATTTAAATTAAAAACGATTCGATGCGTTTCGAGCTGCCACGCTCAAACGATAACTCCGATTGACACGAAAATTGAAATCCGGTAATAACTAACTATTACGGATCCAATGGAACTGGTTTCGTTCAATTCTGAGACTGTTCAAAAATTGACTATTTTACAGTCGATTATTAAATATTAAAATATTCAATTTTCACAAATTAACTTTTAATTCGATTTTTAAAAGTTCTAAAATATTTCTATAACTCCAGTATGATTAAATAAAATTTTCCAAATTATTTTCAATCATATTTAACTCGATTTTCATTTATTTCCATAATTTAACATATTAAATTATTGATTTTAATTATCCAATTAAATCCAATAATTCAAATAAAAATTTATTTGACTTATAAATTCACTTATAAATATTTAAAATTAATTAAATATTCAAATTTTAATTACTAAAAATTCTGGGTCGTTACAATCTTTCCCCTCTTAAAAGAATTTCGTCCTCGAAATTACAAGTAAGAAAGGTTACAGAATCTATTAATTTTCCCAAAATTTATAATTAAACTTATTACCATACTTTACTAAGTTTTCAAATCATACTTAGTTATCTTTTCAAAACAAACTATATCATTTAACTTTCAATTCCAAAATCAAAGTTAAAATTTTCAAAATTTTCCAATTTTCTCAAATTTTTCTAACGCCTTAAATTTTCGGAAAAATTCGCCATAGTCTCCTTTGCGCGGCTCGATCCGAAAAAAAATGACAGTATATATATCACAAATATACATCTCATCAAGTAATGAGGCATCCCGAAGGGAAAAAAGTATAAAAGTGCGATATTTAATCCGAGATATGTACCTTATATTTTATTAGCAAGCATATACGGCTAATATAGCGCAAAAGCGAACTCCAAATGCGAAGCAAACGCGATCCGCACCTACTAAACACTCAACAAACAACATGAGAAACATGCATATATGACAATAGTATCGATATACAACATATAGCAACATAACAACTATATATGTCACATAGCAAATGCAACTAAACAACAAATGCAAACATCAACCATCTATTAAATCTATATTCATTCATATTCTCATTAATATTAAATGAATTGGTTTTCACTTTAAATCATATTTGATTCATTTACATTGGATTTACTAACATTCATTCTCAATTCAATTAGTTTACATTCACTAATTAAATCCAATTCACATTCAATTTCTATTCAAATTTATTTACTTTCCATTTGAATTCAATTACATAGCTTTCAATTTCATTAACACTTAATGAACTTTTATACAATCAATCAACATCCATATAGCAACCAAAGCATATTAATTATAACCAAATTCCTTTGCTTATATTCATTTTCATTCAATTTTATTCAACTTCTAATAACATTAGATTTTAATGAATTATCACTTATATTCATTACTCCATATCAACTTATTTACATTCAATTGATTATCATTCAATCCATTTATTCAATTCAATTACAAAGTTGAATTTCATTTATATAACTCAAGTTCATATTCATCACTTAACTTAATTAATTTACTTTGATACCCAAAATCAATTTCATTTACATTACTTAAGTTATATTTCATTTAATCTTGAAATTCACTTTTATTCACAACTGTAATTCACATTAATTATAATTCAATTCTTATAATTCTTTTGCTTATACAATTATTCTTTTATTTAGATTATCCAAACAACCTAACAATCAACTTACATACATTAATAATTCTGAAAATTTATTTCTTTTATATATAAAAATATACTCAAGGCAAAATTATTTCATTTACCCAATTTAAAACAATATTGTGCCGAATTGTTCTATTCAAGTGTTTAGAAACCCCTTCGGCATAGTCTTGCGGACCACGTTGACGAAAGTTCATATGCCACTCAATAAACCAATCATCACAATATAAAACAATTTCATATTCACTAACAAGTACGCTCTCATAGCTATTATTACACTCAAACTCATTCTAGAGTACTGCTGACTCTATCTCTAACGAGTAATACCCTACAGAACCATGGTTATCGCTTAACCATCAGCTCTGATACCAAATGTAACGCCCCGAAAATTTTTGAACTTTCGAAAATTCGACGTCGACACTCACTTTATCGATTGCCGAGAAATCGAAGGTCAAAAACCGGAATGTTATGGGTTTTTAAAAAAAGAATTAAGAAAAAGAAAGAAGAGAGAAGAGAAGATAGAAAATTTTGATAGGGAAAAGAAAATAGGAAATTTGAAAATAGAAGATAGAAGCATTTTAAAAATAGAACGGGACAGAAGAAAACAACAGAACAACAACAGAATCTCACAATTCGCAGCTGAACAACATATAATAATAAATGAATAATCTTTAAACAAAGAACTATATCAGTTATTACATTACATCACATTTCATTACATCAAATCATCAGAGTGTACAACAACATACAACAACATAACAGCGGAAAAAGAAGTACTATATAAACTAGTAATACGCCATGCCAATCCAGTTTGCCTCCAGCAACTCCAGAATATCCAGAATATCCTGATAAACCTTAACTCTTAACTGCCCGTGTGGAAATTGGTGGGCACCCAGAGTTTAGGAAGGAAAACAATAAACTCCAAGTCAGTCATGTGACTGGTGTGAGAACTCAAAACAGTTTATTTAACTTTAAAATCAAAATAGAGAGATATTTTTAAATCAATTCGCAATGCTTTTAAAAATGAGACTACCATAAGGCCTCCCGCACACACACACATGCAAACGCAGAATCGGAGGAGATTTCTCCTTATGATAGCCAAAGATGCTTGATACGCATTTAAAATAACATTTGATATTATTATTAGTGCATAGTGTATAACAAATTCATTTCGAAAGTAGAATATAAATCTTAGCCAACATACGACCATTATCGTATGCCTACTATAGCTACTATCCAAACAGTGGTGACCACCATAAGTGAATAGCAGGTTCTACAACTAATACCGTACAAGTTTCGTATTGGGAATTGGATTTCCAACAAATGGTCAGGCCAAGGAACTTCCCATTGCCACTGAGAATGCCTCTGGATGGACATCCCCGAGAACCAAACCGGATCTCAACCAACACAAGGCCGGGTTACCCCTAACTGGATAACAACTGACCGAATATGCCATCCCCCGGTCCTTTGGGACCTTTTTCCGAGAGCGCTCTCTAATCAATTCACACAATCATAACAAAGTGTTTTCAACATGAGTAAGTATCTGGGCTCCTTACCATGATACCACCCTTTTCCAGAAGGAAATGGACACATCCTAAAGGGTGCTACCCCTCATAACCTTGCTGCTTCTTTCCTGTTTTGACCATTTCCGGGATGTGAGGCTCGACGAATTCACGTCCACAAAAACATACTTTATACAAAAGCCATGCTTTGGGTCAACAAATGATCAACACAATGATCACTAAGATAGACGATCAAATAAATGATCCTATCACAATAATCAACACAATGATCATTTCAGCATCACTCAGCATGTCACATTACCAAATTGGGAATATATCGCTGATAACTTCAACTATATAACCTTTGAGCTCGTACGTCTCAAAGAAGGGTGTTAAGCAAAGAATAAATTCTCCGCCACCAACAGAAATATATTTGAAAGAAATCGGCTTTATATCTCAAATTGTAATGTCAGACATACAATCCATACAAGTCTGTTCCGGGCTCGAACAGAACCGAAGGCACTTACAAAGAAGTCCTTGCAATCCGGATATTCACAATCCTGATCGGATTTCCCATCACTTAGGGAGTCTCTATACCGTTGCAACTCAGTGCAGAGACAATCGATAGGTCATCCTATCGCTTTCGCAAATACCGGGTCTTCAACACCGATCTTCAATGCAATTCACAACGACGTATCACATATTCGGAATGGGTTATACGACCCCATGGTCCTTTCCCGGTTAACCCGAATAGTGAGCGCTTATTCAAAAATAAGTGTGCATTCAAATTCAATCAATTCACATCAAATACCCATTCAAAGGGAAGTATTGATAGTCGATTATTGAACTATCAATGGATATGCATACATCACCAGATTCCAAATAATTTTCCAAATTATTTATTTTCCAAAAATATCTTTACTAGATATATAGTTTCAACACTTCAAAAATAAATCAATATTTATTTTTATACAAATTCTACTTTTCACATATAAATTCCATAATGAATTTATATTTCCAAATATCTATGCATATACGATTTCAATAATTCATTTCGATTTATCTTCAAAAAGATAAATTCTAATATTCACTTCTTATTGGAAAACATTTCCATACTTATTTATTCATAAGTAATTCACAAATCTTTTTATTTTCAATCCTTGGAAAATATTCAATATACTTAAATCGAATTAAGTATATAATTCATTCTTTAAGGAAATCATTCTCTTAAACATATTTATTTGGGCCAAAACGAATGTTACGTAAAACATCGTTACGACAACCCAAAATCACTAGTATAGGGATTCGAAATTAAAATAGATATATAAATCCCAATACTATACAAAACATTTCCTTTCGGAAATCATTTACTATAACAACAGTGTTATAGTCCACATTTCCTTTTATTTCTCGAAAACGTCTATTTCAACAATAAATGTTGAAATCTATGGTTTCGAATCTCAACACATTTTAAAACATCGTTAGATCGTTTTAATTCTATTTGAAACATTCACATTCTAAACAATTTCTTTAACGTGCTATTCACTGTTCAAAAACGTGAATAAACTACGTTAACAAACTTCATCATTTCTATTCACTTTAACTTAAAGGATTATTCACTGTCTAAAACGTGAATATAACTCCATTTATAAGTTATAACAATTAACTTATCAAAATAAGTCGTTTGCGGATTTATAAAACAACGTTTATAAATTCCGTTTCTTTTTATTTATAAAAACTTCCTTTTTATAAATTCCTTTATTAACCTATTTGATTTCATATCTCAATTATAAACTAAAAGTTCATATTATAAGTCAATTGCTTATAAAACGATTATTTTACAAAATCGTTCTTTTTTTAAAGACTTTTCAATTTATAAACCTTATAACTTATAAGATTTATTTATTTAATAAATCTATTCTTCAAATAATTTCACCAAATTTATAAATCTTACTATTTATAAATTTCATTTATAACTTCACAGTTTATAATTCTATAAATTTCATTCATTTATGAAATTCATTTTCACTACATTCAAACACTTATAAAACTCGTTTTATAATGTCTATATTTCAATTTATAAATATCCATTTATAACTCTCTTAATATAAATCAGTTTATATTATTATTCTAAAACGTCTTTAAATTCCTTTATAATTTCATCATTTCGATTTATAAAATAATCAAATTTTATAAATCCTGTATTTAAACTTTTATAATATATTCAAAAATCCAATTTAACCTATTTTATAAAATCATTAGTTCATATTTCTCAAAAATCGACTTTTAATCGTATTTCTAAAAATCAGCTTTTTAACTATATTTCACAAAAACCATAATTTTTATAACTTTAAAAATTATAACGTTTATTTATTTATAATGGATCAATTCCAAAAATATAGTATATTTTCAAAATCACTTTTAAAATCATTTTAAAATCCCAAAATCTGGGTCCAATGATGCTACACACCAAATAGTCAATCACGACTAACAACGATATCATATATCGATATGATAATCCATCAAATATCAAAATATCTGAAATAAAATAAATACTGTTGAGGAATCCAGTTGGATCCCTCCAACCTGTTTCCTGCATCCAAAAACATTAGCACAATACCAATTTCGCTCCAGTACGAAATTATCGCGGTACATGTTCTTATTAAATATTATCCGCTTAATAACGGCGTAATAGGGTCTCATCCGCTAAACAAAAAATGCGGGAAATCAACAACTGCAATATATACATATGCCAATATATATATATTGATATTATATATAATACCAATTTCACTGTTTATGAAATATTCGCGGTATATGTTTTTATAAATAACATCCGCTTACTAACGGCGCATAATGTCTATTTTAACAATCAATAATTTACAGTCATCATTCAAACATGCATTCAAATATTTTAAATCTAACTATTTAAAATAAAATCGAAATCTATTCGATTGAGTGAGAAGTTCTCACCTTGGTTTTAATTTCCGTTTTAGCTTTTATTTCGAATAAAATTAAACGCGCGTTTAATTTTACCCAAAATTCTCACTAACTCCAAACGACTCCAAACCAACTCCATCGCGTAGTGCTCGTCCATACGATTCCAACGCAACTGAGTTTGCATTTTTTCGACCTCGTATGAAAAAGATACGAATTTTTAAAGTTGCATGAATCTAAACATAATTAATTTACAATTTAATTTTATAAATCTAACCCTAACTAATCACAGCCTTTGATCTCACCCCCCTCACATCTGGGCCGCACACATATGCTCCTTCTCCTTCGTGCGTCTCCAGGTAGTAACGTGCTAAAGAAACCCATAGGCTAATGAACTAGGGTTTGATTTTACTTCCGATTCAAGCGACATGAACACGATCAGGTAGCTCCGTGACGTGCGCCTCCATGAACACCACCCACGCCCCCAACCGCCTGAAGCTCGGCCCCCCCTAGCACGTGAAAACGCGTGCGCAAATGACCACGAACGCGGCCAAAATCGAGCCCATCCAGACCTCCATCGTTGATCATCACCGTTGGATATGAAGCTCTCACTACACTCTACAATTTCTTAGTTGAAACTATTCCGAATCGATGCATGGATTTTGAGAAATTGGAGGGGGAAGAACAGATATTTTCGGCCATTGAACCTTGAAACTGGCGGCCACGAACTTAGGCTAGGGTTTTGGAATATTTTTTTTTATTTATTTGTGTGTGTGGTGTATTTATAGAAAACCAAGCGTAAACACTATTCATCCCGGGAATTCTGAACTCCGATTTAGACGCCGTAACCAGCGTACCTAGGGTTTATCCCGCGTTCCGGACACAATGGAACAAGTTTCGGAAGCTAATTCGGAAGTATGTGCGAGTTATGGCTGAAAACGTTCAATTTAAATTAAACCGATTTAACTCGATTTCTAGGCGTTTTAATTCGTACCGGACAAACGGTAAATCCAATTGACTTGAAATTTGAAATCTTACAATAATATCACATTACGGATCCGATGAAACTGGTTTCGTCGAATTCCGAGACTTTTTGAAAAATGGCTATTTTGACTCGCCAAATTTAAATTAAAAACGATTCGATGCGTTTCGAGCTGCCACGCTCAAACGATAACTCCGATTGACACGAAAATTGAAATCCGGTAATAACTAACTATTACGGATCCAATGGAACTGGTTTCGTTCAATTCTGAGACTGTTCAAAAATTGACTATTTTACAGTCGATTATTAAATATTAAAATATTCAATTTTCACAAATTAACTTTTAATTCGATTTTTAAAAGTTCTAAAATATTTCTATAACTCCAGTATGATTAAATAAAATTTTCCAAATTATTTTCAATCATATTTAACTCGATTTTCATTTATTTCCATAATTTAACATATTAAATTATTGATTTTAATTATCCAATTAAATCCAATAATTCAAATAAAAATTTATTTGACTTATAAATTCACTTATAAATATTTAAAATTAATTAAATATTCAAATTTTAATTACTAAAAATTCTGGGTCGTTACAACAATTCCAACATGAACTGCTACTACCATAGCCAAATAAAATAGATTTGTACAAACATGAAATGTCTACACTTGTCCTATATTTATACATTAGAATCCCTTTTCAGTTTTAAAGAACAGATCATCATAAATTAGACCGCCTATATTCAATTCAACTTTTGTACACAACAATTTGAAGTGAGAAAGGAATTCCTTATTTATATAAGGGTAGAAATAGGTTGGTGCGAACTATAAATAATTCAATTCATAACCTTTTCTAATTTATTTCTTTTCTATATCCTTTAACACTTTAATTTTAAAGAGGAATATGAAATGACCCTCTCTTTTATACCTAAATTTTGTAAGGATTTTTTTTTACATAGAGACATATATATTAGTTATCCTATATATATATATATATATATATATATATATATACATATTTCCGAAGCCTAGAGTCATTTTTCAAATAAACAAACTTTATCCAGGATCAAAAAGTTTTACCAATATAGACATATCAGTGTATTCACAAGGATATGCACACACATATGAAGATGCATGTGCCCCTCTTGTTCAATCAGAGTTATGGCAAACAAGAGGTTAAATTGGTTGATTAAATTTTTAACCAACCCCCACATAGTTCAATTTCATTTAGGTAATAAAATTTCATTCATATAGATAACAACATGATTTTAATCTTTGATTGCTTGCGGGATTCTTTATGAAGTATGATCCATAGAAACCAGATAGTTGTGTTGTAATTATCTATAAAATTTATGGTGTAGTGCTTATGCTCTGAAAATGATATAAGCTTCTATCATTTTCTAAGTTTGCTTCCTAAAATCTACATTAGATGACAACCCATATCTAGGAAACTTTTAAGTAAAATACTTTATTTCTAAAGCTTAATTCTTTGATGTCATACTGCTACACTAAATGAAATGCAGACATGAGTGAGTTGCTGAGTTCATGGGTACCCAGAAAAAAATATGTGGTCTAACCAGACTCTTTGTTCTGGCATAACTCATAGGGTCTTAAAGTACATTTTGATCAAAGCTTCAGTAGAAAGAAATTCAGATTCATGTTAAAATTACAAAGGTATTGATGTGCTATTATCTGAACAAAACATTTTTAAACTTGTATATATATATATATATATATATATATATATTATCATGGACATGGTTTTCAATTCCTATGTTACAGATTCTTCCTCTATTCAAGAATAAAATATAAAACATTTTCATAGTGCAAAATTTGCATTTTAGAAACATGTAGACACATAATACATTTTCCCTATGCTTTTAAACTTTTGCATTCACTTGTCATAATAAAAGAATATTGATATTGTTCTTTGAGACTCAACTGTCCATATTTTCCAATACTCACTCTTTTTCGAAAAAACTCAAGATCGACTACTACATGTATAAAATATAACCATCCTATTTTTCATGGTGTTCTTGACTAAATTTACATACAAAATTATATATAAACTTCTTTAACTTTTCAGATAATAATAATTAGATTTCCAGATTCCAGTAACAAGTCAATTCCTTAACAAAATACTTAGCAAAATATCCAATCATTATTCAATTCTCACTACAAATGGTAATTTAAAAATATCAATACATGCAGATTTCATCTTTTAAGCTCTTATCTATCTAATTCTAGCATGCTATAATCTTCTTCTCAAAGCTTTGCTCCTACTCCTACTTAGTAGCTGATGTTCCTGAAAATGCATTTGAAGCTGCCCCATATTAAATGAGACACCCCAGATGCCATTAGCACACTACACAGGTATGGTATGAGAAAATCCACTAAACAATTTTGTTAATCAAGTTAAAGTTGGAACTTGAAAATATATCTATAATTCTACCTTCAGAAAATAAATAAGACAGGTGTGCATGTTCTGTGTTTTTGTACATGTGTATACTTAAATCTTTCTTTCCAGAAATCTTTAGTGAATATAGAACATTCACTCATTCATACATTCCAGTCATAATCCAAACAAGCATCAATTCAAAAAAGAGGAATCGCCCAAAATGAAGTAAATCATTTATTCCCTATTCAGATTTCAATCAGGGAAAACTCTAGTTTCTCTTTATATCAGATATTTTTACATTGATTTACTTATCTATCCTGGTCTCATCTGCAATCATGTGAATCAATGGACACATTATAATGAACTAATTCACTCCATTACACAAAGATCTCAGGACTTAAACAAGCCATGTGTCAACTTGTATTACTCAAGAACACAAGTCATTCCTGCAGTGATTCTTGACCCCATTTCCTAGTCAGACCTTTAGGTAATTACACTTTTGATTTTTACATAGAAAACCCCTTCAGTGAATCCTTTTTACTAAAACAAACATTTAAGTCATGGCATTTCATGTCATTCATAACTAAGAAAAAACAAACAAGCAATTAAACATATGTGTCTAATAGAGAGGATTCTGCACCCATATATATATATATATATATATATATATATATATATATATTTGCATTTTACAAGGGGTATAGGCAACTAACATTGGCTTATGGCTTTTGAGAGAGTTTTCTATTTTTTTCAAACATCTATGCTTAAGATAAACTCGGAACGACCAAGTTTCACTTAATCACAAATTTATTTGTTAGGTATATGGCTATATATATATATATATATATATATATATATATATTCATTGAATCAGGAGCATCAGCACATAGGCAATCCCTATTGCACCCTAATTCCTTTTTGTCTCAAGCCTCAGCACCTATACATAAGTATATTGCAGCTCAACATGTTTATAATTCTCTGGGTTAAGCCAAAACCAACACTACTTGCCTATATTCAACATTTAAGTCTCTGGGTTTTTTACTTATGTTCCTGAACATAATCATATCAAAGAGATCTGGGTTTTTTAAAATACTTATTATATTCATACTAATAATACTTAGAACATTCATATGATAAAACAAGCAGAACAACCAATTTAAACATCAAAACATTGCTAATCTCTAAAATCACAAACAGACAATCACATATGAAAGTACATTTTCTTTTTAAAGAAAAATTATCTTATAAACTGGATGCCTTCATTAGGACTTAATGCCTTAGATTATGAGTGAGTTTTCTCACCTAGTTCTCCTTTACTTCTTAGTTGTTTGACAAGCTTCTGCCTTTTGCTCCCAAACCATTTTCTTCACCTGTCTTATATTTATGTGATATGTATATTTTTTTTTCAAAAGTTCTCAGGGAAGAAGAGAAGGCCACTGCTTATTTATGCAGGGTTCTTCTTAGGGTTTAAGGTATTAGCTAAAGTCATTTTTATCCCTCTGAAATCATGCCATTAGCATTTTGTCTAAACCCAAAATCTTACCCTTCCCCCGGCTCAAGTTGGTGAAGAGAAAAGTAGTTATTTTCTTTTGGTTATTTTCAGAAATCTTGCTTTTCTATAAAATGCTTTTCCTCTTGTCTATTATCATGCTAAAAGTGTGACTTGTTTTCCCTTGGTTATTTTATATCTATATATCAAGTACTCTTCCCAATTCTGCCTATACAAAACATATTTCTATTTTTATTTTATTTTTCCATTTTTAGCTTTTACTTAATTAACATGTACTTCTTTTACTTATTTATAAAAAGGATCACTCCTCTTATACCTTCATTCTTTTCTCTCTGCCTATAATTTGAATTTTATTTGTGTATTTTTATTTTACTGATTTGAACTCTGGTATTTGGTTAGCATGCATATATGGATATATATATGTCTTACAGAAATAATTAACACACACATATATATCTACACATTATTTTTTACTGAACACACATACACATGTACACTCAAATATAATTAGTAGTATTCATATATATTTATGCATATAGCTTTGAAGGATTTTATCCATTTACATGTGTGTATATATATATATATATATATATTCCCACACATCAACAGGTGTTCATTCATGTCATTCAGGAATTAAGCTCTCATTTATGTGTATTTCCTGTGTACACATGTACACCATATAATTACACTATATCAAGCCATATCAATTCCCCTTAAAAAAATTGTTTTTAAACTTGTTTATGTTTTTAAAACAAATTCCTAAAATCTTGGGTCATTACATACACCCCACCTTTTAGAAATTGTGTCCCACAATTTTGCTAAGCTTAAATTAATTTTAAACTTAATTCAGAGAACAAGTTTATTTTCATCCACTTAGATTTTTAGTTCTATCATAATACTAAAAATGCATGCATCCAAAAGGAAAATAAATTAAAAATCAAAATTACCTTTTAATCTGAGAATAGCTTAGGGTAATTCATCCTAACTTTGTCTTCTAATTCCCATGTGCAATCACTGGGATCAATACTCCACTGTACCTTCACAAGTTTCAGTGATTTATTCCTTAACTTCTTCACATCCTTTGCCAAAATTCCCACTGGATTCTTTTCATTAATCAAATTAGGATTTATTTGCACTTGGGTTGGGGTCTCCAGAATTTCTGCTTTGTCATGGACCCACCTTCTCAGTTGTGATACATGGAAAACATCATGCATCCCTTGCATGTTCTCTAGTAATTCCAACTTATATGCCAAGGAACCAATTCTTTCCAGAATTTTGTATGGCCCAATATATCTTGGGGTTAACTTGCCTTGTTTCCCAAATCTCAGTACATTCTTCATAGCTGAGATTTTAATGAAAACAAAATTTCCTACTTCATATTCCACCTGTCTCCATATCTGCAAATTTCTTTTGCCTATCATGAGCTGCTGTCATTCTCCTCCTTACCAACTTAATTTTCTCCTGGGTTTCTTGTATGTACTCAAGCCCTAAAATAACCTTTTCTCCTGCTTCTACCCAGCAAACAGGTGACAGACATAGCTTGCCATATAAGGCCTCAAATGGAGCCATTCCTATGGTGCTCTGATAGCTGTTGTTGTATGTAAATTCAACTAAATGAAGATAGTCTTCCCAATTGCCCCCAAAATCCAATGCACATGCTCTCAACCTGTCCTCCAAAACTTTATTCACTACCTCAGTCTTCCCATCAGATTGAGGATGGTAGGCAGTACTTAGGCATAGTTCACTTCCTATAGCTTCTTAAAAGCTTCTCCAGAATTTCGAGGTGAAGATGGTATCCCTATCACTCACAATGGTTTTGGGAATGCTATGCAATTTTACCACTTCCTTCATAATGACTTGAGCCAATTTTGGTGCTGTCCTTTCTGATTTGACTGGGATGAAGTGTGCCACTTTAGTTAGCCTATCCACTATCACCCATATGCTTGTATTTCCTCTCTGAGATCTAGGAAGTCCATCTATGAAATCCATAGATATGTCTTCCCACTTCCACTGTGGTATGCTAAGAGATTGCAAAAATCCTGATGGCTTTTGTTTTTCAGCCTTGACTTGTTGGCAAGTCATGCATTTGGCAATATATTTGGCTACATCTGATTTCATTCCCTTCCACCAAAAATCTCTTTTAAAATTTTGATACATCTTTGTACTGCCTGGGTGTATGGAGTACTTACTTCTATGGTATTCATTCAATATCTCCTCCCTCAATTCTATGTTCTCTGGCACACACATTCTATTTTGGTTTCTCAAATAACCATTTTTATCAATATGTTGATTTATCACTTCCTCCCCTTTTAATATGAGAATTTTCTTCTCCAATAAATTTGTGTCTTGTCCTTGCATTTTTCCTACCTTCAAAATTAAGTCTGATTGAAGTGTTATCAAGCTTAGCTTCCCTTTATTTTCCTGTGCAACTTGCACCTGCACATCCATGTGCACACAACCTTTCTCCCCAATTTCTTACTCAGTCAACAAAGACAAGTCCTCAAACTCTTTTATCATCATCATAGCCAATTTAGCTTGTTGTCTACTTAAAGCATTAGCAACTTTGTTTGCTTTGCCTGGTGTATAGAGTATGTCAAAGTCATTGGCAGCTAGGAACTCCACCCATCTATGTTGCCTCATGTTTAAATATTTTTGTGAAAATAAATATTTTAGAGACTTGTGGTCTGTGTAAAGTTCAAACTTAGTTCCTAACAAATAATGTCTCCAAAGTTTCAGAGCATAAATCATAGCTGCTAATTCAAGATCATGCGTGGCATACCTTACTTCATGGGGTTTGAGTTGTCTGGATGCATATGCAATGACTTGGCCTTGTTGCATTAATACTGCACCCAAGCCAAACCCACTAGCATCAGTGTATACAACTAACTCTTCATTTCCCGGGGGTACTTTCAAAATTGGAGCATTCACCAATGCCTCCTTCAACTGTTCAAAAGACTTTTCACACTTTTCTGACCAAACAAAGGCTTGATTTTTCCTGGTTAAGTTAGTAAGTGGTGTAGAAATTTTTGCAAAATCTTTTATAAACCTCCTATAATACCCTGCCATTCCCATAAATGATCTCACTTCACTCATAGTGCTAGGCCTCTTCCATGTTTGAATGGCCACTACCTTATTGGGATTCGCAGAAATTCCTTTAGCAGAGATGACATGACCAAGGAAATGTACTTCCTCTTTCCAAAATACACATTTTGAATATTTTGCCTTTAAGTCTTTTTCCATCAGTCTAGCCAAAACCATATGCAAATGACTTTTATGTTCTTCCACTGTCTTGGAATAAATTAAAATGTCATCTATAAAAATAAGCACAAATTTGTCTAAATAATCTCTATAGGTTCTGTTCATTAAATCCACAAAGTATGATGGTGCATTAATCAAGCCAAATGACATCACCCGAAATTCATACAGCCCATACCTAGTGTTAAAGGCAGTGTACTTGATACTTGACTCTTCTACCTTCATTTTATGAAAACCAGATGCTAAATCTAGTCTAGAAAATACTCTTGCCCCAGCTAATTGATCAAAAAGATCATCTATTCTTGGAAGTGGATATTTATTTTTAATGGTTACTTTGTTCAATTCTCTATAATCTATACAAAGCCTCAAGGAACCATCTTGTTTCTTAACATATACCATTAGTGCTCCCCAGCAAGAATTACTAGGTCTTATAAAACCCTTATCTTCCAATTCTTCTAACTGCTTCTTTAATTCTTTTAGTTCATTTGGCCCCATTCTAGTTTGCTTTTTAATCACTGGACTTGCTCCTGGAACTAAATGAATTTGGAATTCCACTGGTCTATAGTTTAGAACACCCTTAACCTCCTCAAAAACATCCAAATATTCATTGACTATGGGAATTTCTTCAATTTTCACTGGAATATTTTCCCAATTCACTCAAATGATACAATTCCTGTCCTTAGCTACTTCACATAAAATTGTGATCCTCTGGCCACAAAAGTTTTGCAATGATATGGTGGATGAATCTAAGTTAATTATGGCTTTAAACTGCCTTAACCAGTCTACTCCTAGTATAACACCTATATTTGGGTAGTTTAAAACATATAAATTGGAAATAAAAGTATCTCCCCCTATGTTTAATTCCACATCCACACAAATCATATCTAAAACACTAGAACTCCCCAGTGGGCTTTGTATGTGTAATGGGGTTTCAACCAATATGCAATTTAATTTCAACATTTTGACTAATTCATAAGAAATCAAAGAGTGAGTTGCCCCAGTATCATATACTACTGTTATGGGTATAGTATGAATAAATAGTATACCTTCCATTTGACTGTGATTCTCACCATTACTCTCCACTATGGATTTGCCCTTGCCTTCCAAGTTTGCTAATTTTCCTTGTTGTTTATACTCAGGGAAATTTCTCTTCATATGCCCCTCTTTCCCACATAGATAGCACTTGAAAGCTCCTCCTTTTAGTTCTGGACATCTTGGTTTGATATGTCCTTCATTTCCACATTGATGGCACACAATTTTCTTCTTGGTCTCCTTAGATTTAACATCCCCAGTGCCTTTGTTACTGACCTCTTCTTTCTTCTTATCATAAGGGTGATACCTTCCCTTACCCTTCTTAGTGTTATTATTCTTGAAATTTCTGAACTTTTCCCTTTCCTTGTCATGCTGCTCCAATCTCAAAGCCAAGTCTATTACTTGATCAAATGTCCTGTCAGCATAAGGTAACATGGCTCTGCTAAGTCCTGGGTTCAACCCTTTAATGTATCTACCATTTTTGGATGCTTCATCTGCCACTAGCATTGCTCCATATGTGGAAAGCCCCTCAAACTTTTGAGTGTATTCTATGACATTCAAAGTTCCTTGCCTAAGTATAATAAATTCTTCTAGTAATGTGGTCTTAGCTGATGCTAGTACAAATCTTGCTTCCAACATCTCCTTGAATTGATTCCAAGTGATTTCATTCTCATCTCTTCCAGTAATGATTACTTCCCACCAGCTTAAAGCTACTCCTTTCAGCTGTCTTGAAGCCACTTGCCTCTTTCTTTGATCATCAAGTTGCATGTCATCGAAAACCCTATCCAATGTTCTCAACCATGCTTGAATTTCCATAATACTCTCTGTTACTTCAAAGCTTTTGCCTCCAAGATGGGTATAAGTCTTGAGTAATTTTGAGAGCTCTTCATGGGGATTTTCTTGCCTCTGTCCTGCCCCATCCCTAATTGCTCTCACCAAATCTTGCAGATTGACCATTGGTGGTGCATTGAAGGGTCCTGCTCCCTGATTTGGTGGTCTTCCTACCATAGTTTGCTAATAATAATTTACATAACTGGTTAGTTTAACTATGTTTTAGTAACATAGCTCTGATAACAAATGAAATGAACCTTTCTTTTATACCTAAATTTTGTAAGGATTTTTTTTTACATATATATATATATTATCGTATATATATATTTCTGAAGCCTAGAGTCATTTTTCAAATAAACAAACTTTATCCAGGATCAAAAAGTTTTACCAATATAGACATATCAGTGTATTCACAAGGATATGCACACACATATGAAGATGCATGTGCCCCTCTTGTTCAATCAGAGTTATGGCAAACAAGAGGTTAAATTGGTTGATTAAATTTAACCAACCCCCACATAGTTCAATTTCATTTAGATAATAAAATTTCATTCATATAGATAACAACATGATTTTAATTTTTGATTGCTTGCGGGAATCTTTATGAAGTATGATCCATAGAAACCATATAGTTGTATTGTAATTATCTATAAAATTTATGGTGTAGTGCTTATGCTCTGAAAATGATATAAGCTTCTATCATTTTCTAAGTTTGATTTCCTATCAAATCTACTTTAGATGCCAACCCATATCTAGGAAACTTTTAAGTAAAATACTTTATTTCTAAAGCTTAATTCTTTGATGTCATGCTGCTACACTAAATTAAATGCAGACATGAGTGAGTTGCTGAGACTATGGGTACCCAGAAAAGAAAATATGGTCTAACCGGACTCTTTGTTCTGGCATAACTCATAGGGTCTTAAAGTGCATTTTGATCAAAGCTTCAGTAGAAAGAAATTCAGATTCATGTTAAAATTACAAAGGTATTGATGTGCTAATATCTGAACAAAACATTTTTAAACTTGTATATATATATTATTATCATGGACATGGTTTTCAATTCCTATGTTACAGATTCTTCCTTTATTCAAGAATAAAATATAAAACATTTGCAAAGTGCAAAATTTGCATTTTAGAAACATGCAGACACATAATACATTTTCCCTATGCTTTTAAACTTTTGCATTCACTTGTCATAATAAAAGAATATTGATATTGTTCTTTGAGACTCAACTGTCCATATTTTCCAATACTCACTCTTTTTCGAAAAAACTCAAGATCGACTACTACATGTATAAAATATAACCATCCTATTTTTTATGGTGTTCTTGACCAAATTTACATACAAAATTATAGATAAACTTCTTTAACTTTTCAGATAATAATATCTAGATTTCCAGATTCCAGTTACAAGTCAATTCCTTAACAAAATACTTAGTAAAATATCCAATCATTCAATTCTCACTACAAATGGTAATTTAAAAATATCAATATATGCAGATTTCATCTTTTAAGCTCTTATCTATCTAATTCTAGCATGCTATAATCTTCTTCTCAAAGCTTTGCTCCTACTCCTACTTAGTAGTTGTTGTTCCTGAAAATGCATTTGAAGCTGCCCCATTTTAAATGAGACACCCCAGATGCCATTAGCACACTAGGGTCAGACACAGGTCTGGTATGAGAAAATCCACTAAACAATTTTGTTAATCAAGTTAAAGTTGGAACCTGTAAATATGTCTATAATTCTACCTTCAAAAAATAAATAAGGCAGGTGTGCATGTTCTGTGTCTTTATGCATGTGTACTTAAATCTTTCTTTCTAGAAATTTTAGTGAATATAGAACGTTCACTCATTCATGCATTCCAGTCATAATCCAAACAAGCATCCATTCAAAATAGAGGAATCACGCAAAATGAAGTAAATCATTTATTCCCTATTCAGATTTCAATCAGGGAAAACTCTAGTTTCTCTTTATATCAGATATTTTTACATTGATTTACTTATCTATCCTGGTCTCATCTGCAATCATGTGAATCAATGGACACATTGTAATGAACTAATTCACTCCATTACACAAAGATCTCAGGACTTAAACAAGCCATGTGTCAACTTGTATTACTCAAGAACACAAGTCATTCCTGCAGTGATTCTTGACCCCACTTCCTAGTCAGACTTTTAGGTAATTACACTTTTGATTTTTACATAGCAAACCCCTTCAGTGAATCCTTTTTACTAAAATAAACATTTAAGTCATGGCATTTCATATCATTCATAACTAAGCAAAAATAAACAGGCAATTAAACATATGTGTCTAATAGAGAGGATTATGCACCCATATATATATTTGCAATTTAAAAGGGGTATAGGCAACTAACATTGGCTTATGGCTTTTGAGAGAGTTTTCTATTTTTTTTCAAACATCTATGCTTAAGATAAACTCGGAATGACCCAGTTTCACTTAATCACAAATTTATTTGTAAGGTATATGGCTATATATATATATATATATATATATATTCATTGAATCAGGAGCATCAACACATAGGCAATCCCTATTGCACCTCTAATTCCTTTTTGTCTCAAGCCTCAGCACCTGTACATAAGTATATTGCAGCTCAACATGTTTATAATTCTCTGGGTTAAGCCAAAACCAACACTACTTGCCTATATTCAACATTTAAGTCTCTGGGTTTTTTACTTATGTTCCTAAACATAATCATATCAAAGAGTTCTGGGTTTTTTAAAATACTTATTAATACTTAGAACATTCATATGATAAAACAAGCAGAACAACCAATTTAAACATCAAAACATTGCTAATCTCTAAAATCACAAACAGACAATCACATATGAAAGTACATTTTCTTTTTAAAGAAAAATTATCTTATAAACTGGCTGCCTTCATTAGGACTTAATGCCTTAGATTATGAGTGAGTTTTCTCACCTAGTTCTCCTTTACTTCTTAGTTGTTTAATAAGCTTCTGCCTTTCGCTCCCAAACCTTTTTCTTCACTTGTCTTATATTTATGTGGTATGTATATTTTTTTTTCCAAAAGTTCTCAGGAAGAAGAGAAGGCCACTGCTTATTTATGCAAGGTTCTTCTTAGGGTTTAAGGTATTAGCTAAACATTTTTGCCCCTCTGAAATCATGCCATTTGCATTTTGTCTAAACCCAAAATCTTACCCTTCCCCCGGCTCAAGTTGATGAAGAGAAAAGTAGTTATTTTCTTTTGGTTATTTTCAGAAATCTTGCTTTTCTATAAAAATGCTTTTCCTCTTGTCTATTATCATGCTAAAAGTGTGACTTGCTTTCCCTTGGTTATTTTATATCTATATATCAAGTACTCTTCCCAATTCTGCCTATACAAAACATATTTCTGTTTTTATTTTATTTTTCCATTTTTAGCTTTTACTTAATTAACATGTACTTCTTTTATTTATTTATAAAAAGGATGTCTCCTCTTATACCTTCATTTTTTTCTCTCTGCCTATAATTTGAATTTTGTTTGTGTATTTTTATTTTACTGATTTGAACTCTGGTATTTGATTAGCATGCATATATGGATATACATACATACATATATATATATATATATATATATATATATATATATATATGTCTTACGGAAATAATTAACACACACACACACACACACACACACACACACACATATATATATATATATATCTGTACATTATTTTTTACTGAACACACATACACATGTACACTCAAATACAATTAGTAGTATTCATATATATATTTATGCATATAGCTTTTAAGGATTTTATCCATTTACCTGCATATATATATATATTCCCACACATCAACAGGTGTTCATTCATGTCATTCAGGAATTAAGCTTCCATTTATGTGTATTTCCTGTGTACACATGTACACCATATAATTACACTATATCAAGCCATAACAATTCCCCTTAAAAAAATTGTTTTTAAACTTGTTTATATTTTTAAAACAAATTCCTAAAATCTTGGGTCATTACAGAATAATAGGTTAAATTGACCATAAATTATCTAATTCTAACAGTTAATTTGATTCCGATATACGAATACAAAAAACAATTATAATTCCAATATATACAAAGAATGATATTTAGTTAGGGATATTCTAGGGGTTTTAGGTATTATGTTTTCATTCCCAAAATTTCCCAAGGAATACATCAAATTCAAATAAATATTATTCAATCAAAAAATGGAAAAAACTTGATATTTCCACTCATAGAGAATTGTTTACTTCCTGACTGGATTTGATTCCACCATGCCTAACTCTCTTCCAGATCTCCCTATTTATACAATAAAGTGAATTTTATTTAGAGGTTAGACTAATAATCAGAAACTAGAGGAATGGAATCAGTAATCAAAAGAATTAACATCTAAACCTTTTACCTAAAGACTCTAATTGATTCTGGAATATAAAGAAGAAGAAGAAGAAGAAGAAATCAGATTTCTACCACTCCTAATTCTCTGTTAGATCTTCCTCGTTTTGAATATACAACAAATAGTTTTGTTGTGTGTGTATATATTAGATTCCGGAAATCGAAAGATAGAGATAAGAAGAATTAATTTAAATTAGAGATTATAAACTAGAATTACACATGAGAAAAGTTTACTATTTCTGAAACCCTAAGGGGAAAGATTTTGGCAGAGCTTTGCTAGCATTCCAAAAATTTTATGAAGGAAAAGTGGGGCCAATTTATAGAGGTATGAAGGAACCGGAACCATTCGATCAAAATCAAACAAATCTAGACCGTTTAAAATATAAAACCCTAGCCGCCACCCACATTCCCTCCCCTCCACCGGTCGACCTCCTCGACCCACCGGTCGACCGCTAATGGTCGACCGATCCCCTTTTTTTGTACATATGTTCTCTGCATTGATTTATTTCCCATTTTAATTCATTAATTACCTAAATTAATTTGACGTTGCATGTTACTTTAACCCTTACTTAAACATTAAGCCTCCCTTAACGTTAGCTTTTTAGATTCAAAATTTAAAATTCAAACTTCATATTTTTAATTTCAAATTCAAATCCAAATATTTAAATTTTAAATTCAAAACTTCAAGCATTCATAACACTTTCATTTTAACTTAAATTCAAAACTTCAAGCGTTCATAACACTTTCATTTTAGCTCCGATTTCAACATATTATATATGGAAATTGATCAGAAAATCACCATGGATACAATGGTGCGACTTCCGTGACCAAATTCTGACAATTAATAAATTTCCTTTTTTAACCTTATTTACTTAATTTCTTATTAAATTTTATAGGGTGTTACATTCTTCCCTTAAAACGATTTCGCTCCCGAAATCACCAAGGGAAGATAATGTAACGCACACTCAAAAACCATGTTATACAACCAATTTTTTTGCAATAACGTACACGACCATCTACTCATCCAAAATGCAATGTGATTATGTATACAAACATACTATAGGTACGCTCAATCCTAGCGTGAATGCAAGGTTGTGACATATATGCATGTATGCAGACATCCTAAATATACATAAAATTCTATACGAGTGCAAAAATAATAGTAAAAAGTATAGCGACCATCTCTTACCATCCAATCTAGCAACCACAATGCAGCCAAAAACCAATATTTTTAGAGAGAAAAGTTTACCAAAGGAAAACTCGGGATGAGAAACATTCACGTTTTCCTCGGTTTCCCATGTGCTTTCCACTAGGTTATCTCCCTATCTACTCAAATCAACCTAATTTTCTTCACTATGAAGCCTTTCAATACCATATACACTATGCAGGTAGGAGCACAAGGGGGCAATATGCTCCATTTCAACATCTATTAACTGATCAGGCTCCACTGTAGAGGCAATGTTTTGTAGACATTTCCTCAAATATGGAACACGAAAGACATCACGAAGTCCCGCTAACTAGTCCAGAAGCTTCACTAACTAAGCAAGTTACCCCCACCCTCTCTAAAGTCAGGAAGGCCCAACAAACCTAGATGCCAACTTCTCAGAAGTACCAAACCTCATAACCTTTCTAAAACGGGAAACCTTAACGAATACCATGTCCCTAACTAAAAACCCAAATTCCTATCTTCACCTTTTAGCCTAAGACCCTTGATGGTCCAGTGCGGCCCTCAACTGCCGCCTCAACACTTCTACCTTCTCTAAGGAATTCTAAAATCCTTGATGCAAACTTTCCACCAATCTTAAAAATTCTTGTTCATCATTTTCGTCTAACCGTCGGTATGCGTGTAGTAAACGGGGCTAAGATCCAAAGTTGTTCCCAAAGAAGGTTTCAAATTCCTCTGAAATTCCTTAGTGAATAATGGTTCTCTATCACCAACAATGCTAACTGGAACTCCAAAAAGTTGCAGCAATCCCTTAATGCAAATTTGTGCTAGAGATGCTAGAATCCTATAACTTCCAACGGAAGAAAAATGAGCCAATCTACTATAACCTTTATAGCTTTATTGCTTCTAAGCAACCCATCTATAAATTCCATCGATATATGCTCCTATTTCCAAGTTGGAACCTCTAATGAGAATGACAACCTTCTAAGCTTGCCTTGTTCAGCATTAATCCTTTAGCACATCAAGTATCTTGGACAAATTCAGTGGCTCTTTCTTCATCCTTGACCCATTTAGAAAATTCCCTATATACCTTGTCACATTCCAGGTGAATGGTGATACTCCACTAGTCTTGAGTTTAAAGCATTCTAATCTAATTTCCTTACTAACTTCCAGTTTTACCTTCGGTTTATCGCTATTAAGTGTCCTTATAATTTTATTTTATTTACGATGTTCCTTAATATATATATATATATATATATATATTTAATGGTCCAATCTCATCCCTAAAATCAACACAGTGATAAAATAGGAACATGCCTTACACCATATCAAGTGCTTTTTCCTAAAGGGAGACAATTAGCAATTTCAACTCAAATACTCGAAAAGAAAATTTTACTGGAAGCTACCCTTAATCATCGACTGGTGTTATTGATGTTGGGGTCCTAATGCTCCTTACCAATTTAAGATGGATATTCCTAGAATGTCATTCAACCAACACCTACCTTCCATAATTTATTTTCTTAGTTCTAATAAATATGCATTACCGATAATAACCAGTCAAAATTGACAATCTATAATCAATTCTTGTTAATCCATTTCAATCCATTACTAGATTCAAAATCTTCTAATTATGAGTATTCAATCCTTCGATAACTATCATATTAGCTTCCTTGATCAGTCCCTTATCTAATTACCTTTTTATCCTCTATTATTTACAAATTTATTGGCCATTAATTCTGTAATTAATGTCCATAAATCATAGTCATATAATTGCTATGCTTTTTATAATTAATACGAATACCATTATAAGTTATGCTATTTATATGTTTCTTATTTCTAATTAGTAATTTCTAAACTATATCATACTATATTTTACTCTTTTTAAAGCTATTCTTTCAAAAAGGATTACCGTTAAAAATATCCATAAATCAACCACAAGTGATATTTTTTCCTTTTTAGAAATTACAAGGTATTATTTCTTTTTTCTTTTATTAAAATGCATAGTGTAAACTACAAAAAGGATATTCATATTTTATACATCTCTTTGCATTTTAGTATGTCCCTTTGAAAATTAAAATGCCACAATTTTATATAGTTAATGAATTAGATAATTTATGAAAATTACATAGAACTTGCTTCCAATAATTAAAAATATAGAAATTCACATTCTAAGGCAACCTAACTTGCAACCATATTTTAGATCTGGAATATCTTAACAACCTTACTAACATTTTACAAATACATGCTTGGGACTGGTTTTAAATTACTAAATCTGGTTGTATACACTATTTTTATTTCATCCATATTCTGAAACCATTAACCCTTCTTACTTAGCTTGTGGTCCCAATTTACTCTATAAAAATATAAACTTAGAAATCCACATTAGGTTAGTATACGACACTTGAGATTCAACTTTACAAAAGATTAAAAGAAAACTTTTAAGCATACTTTTCAAAAGAATTTCCAGCTTGTAAAAATAGTTCGGAGAATTGAATTCTTAGAAACATATAAAAACCAGTTTTATTTTATTCCATATATCTATTCCATTTTTATTAATCATTTGGACAAAACCTTTCCTATAACGACCCCAAATTTATCACTTTGATAAAATATATTTATTTTTAAAATTATTTAAATAAAGGGTTGATAATATAAATAATATTATTTTAAATAATAATAATCTTATTTTGAACAAATATTTACAAAAATGTTTTCCTCGAAATTTAAATCGATAAAATGGCTGAAAACCGTTTTATCAATAAACAGCTTTATAATCATAAAACATAGCAAATAGGGATGGATACATATGCCTATTTTATAATTTAACAAGAATATGAAATAAAATCAATCGAATTGTTTTTGAAAATAAAATGTGTTTTGACATCATTTTTAATGCCCTTATATTTTAATTTATTAAATTTAATGAAGATCTAATGATTTAATAATTATTATAATCATTCAAATAATTATTTTTAAATGACAGTGGTTCATTTTATAGTTATAAAGTTTTAAGAAAACATTTATGTTATTTTTAGAAAGACAAATAATGGATTTGAAAATATAAGATAAAAATCAATATTGTTTTATCGGTATAATAGCAATTTTTGTAAATAATTATTAATATTAATTTATATGGTTTTATAAATGAAATGTGATCATTTTAATTTATTAATAGTGATAAAAAAAATTATTTTCAAGTTTTTTTTTACAAATATATGTATATAAATTGATAAGTGAAAATGTGACCGATAATTGATATATGTATATAAATTTATTTTCAACGATTTAATAAACAAAAAATTGTCCGAAGTCGTTTGAAATGTTGTTATACTCTTGTGCACATTCATGTACATGCATATACATGTCATTTGCACATCATAACATATATATGTGTACATGAACACTTAAATATATACATATTACAAAATAATTAAATAATTTTTTAAGACTTAACACTTAAGTAACCAAAAAGAAAACATCAACTCAAGTTTTCAACACCATCATCACACCATCACCTCACATCACCATCTCTAGCCTAGGGGGCTATCGTGCATGTGTAGGAGGGGTAGGAAGGGTGTGGGTCAAGGGTAAAATGGTAATTTTTCCATTAGATATTTTTCCAAATTTTCACCTATAAAAACCCATCCACTTTCTCATTTTTTTTCCATCATACTCTTATCATCTTCTTCTCCACTTCAAGCTTTTTTCATTGCTTCTATGCTTAACAAAATAGTCGTGAAATATTTAGCAAAAGAAAATTAAAATCATACAATACATATAAGTTATCAAATCCACTTCAAACGAGGACGAATCTCCTCCATTCTTCTTCCTAAAACCACGGCCATCTCCTCCATTCTTCTTCCTAAAACCACGGCCATCTCCTCCATTCACCAAGGTCATGAGCTCCACCATCTACAAGGCTAGGTCGAACCCTCCTAAGGGTCTCAAGCTCAATTTCAGTAATTTGATTCGATCGTAGTGGAGCTATAGCCAATTTTAAAATAGGCCGTTAAAAAAATGAACGTGAGAAACTCTTAAACTGTAGTATTATATGCTATTTGATGTTATATATATTTGATTACGATTGTTGATGATGATTTTTTAATATGATGTTGAATATATATGCAAATCATGGAAATACATGTCGATAAGCACAAAGGAAATCACTTTCCTTTATTTAATGAATTAGTGTATATGGAATGTTAAACCTCTTTAAAAAGGTTTTAAAATGAGTTTGAAATGTTTTATAAACATACAAAAGTATTTTGGTGAAGTTTGAAAGGTAGCTGAAAATTTAGTCAAAAATAGGTGTGTCGCGTAATGGCAGTTCTCGATTTCACACCATAAAAGTCAAACAAGTATATAGAATGGAATGTAGCTCAGGATTCTTCGAGATAAAAAATTTCCTAACAATTATATCCATAGTTTTCTAACAAAGAAAGAAAATAGAGATTTTGATAAGTATATTATGAAATATGAGTAAAACAAGTTTTTGGAAAAGTCGCGGTTTTGTAGTTCGGAATCCATAAAAGGATTTCTTTGAAAATTATGTTTTAAATTTGTTTAAAAATATGTAATAAATTATAAAAATCTTTGAAAATGTTTTAAAAGTTATTTGAGCTATAAAAATGAATTTCCAAATGATTAAAAGCCATTTGGATCAATATAGCTTAAAAAGCACTTTCAGCAGCACTTTTCCGCGGCACTATTCTATAACTTTTGAAGTATAGTATTTAACACAATCATTCTTTTCTATATATTATGTAAATGTTTCAAATGATTTATATGAAATGGTTAAATTTTTAATGATTTAGAGTCGATCAAATTACTTGACCATCTTACGGGTGGCAGAGAGACAATGTCTAGTCTTGAGTTTGGAAAATCATTTTCTTGCTCTCCCTAGATATCTGAACTGGTCTGACGGATGGGATAGTAAATTTCATTTACTGGGATCAAAAAATTTCAAAGTATAAAGGATATGATTTTTCGAATATAAATAACCTGGATTTTATGGAGATAATCTTCTTGTACTCGGTGTTAAAGCCCGAAGAGGGAACTCATAACATTATTCCTCCCATAGTACTTGTTGAATACGGAAATTGGTATTTGGTAGAATTAGATGATTTCTATATATTCTACTCACTTAATATTACTGGTTTTGGATTAACATCCTAGATAACATGGTTTTAACTTAATAAAAATTTTGAATTTTGAATTTAGAAATTTATGTTAAGATTTGAAATAATTGATTTGGAAATATTTTCCTAAGTGAAAAATGAAATGATTTCGAATTATTCCCAGTTTAAAAAAGTTTAAAGTAATCGAAGGATTTGATAAAAGAGGTTTAGTGATTCTGTATATACCAGAAATAATGTTTTATGCACACACACACACACACACACACACATATCTCAATAAGATATTTCGATAAAAAGAAATTAAACAACTAAAGAACGATTCTCTATTCACAGAACGTCTTTTTATCGATGATTGGTTCGAAAAAACCGGGATCGGATTTGCTTGCTTTGTGCAGTATGATAGAGGGTTCTTGCTTCATGTTTGGTGGCGAGAAGATGACTCTTACCCCTACATGTCCCTACGTATGAAAGGGTTGGTGTAGTCGAAAAGCTGGCTGTAAAGGCAAATCGCGAGGTACTAGTGCGTGCCACGGTAGTTGTACCCACTGCTAATGACGGGTCTTGGGCCCGGGATGTCATAATTTGTTATCGGTGCACAAGGTTAAGCAAGAACCTTGGCTTTGTTGGGGTAAAGACTCATCAAAGATAGGGTTAATAATACCCTAGGATGAGTAACTCATTAGACATAGGGTTAATAACACCCTAGAATGGGTTTGAAAGTATTGTACATGAGTGCGTATTTTTAATGCTATATATAAATGATTTTGTTTTGGAAAATCGTAAATGAGATAATTTTACCTAGGATTACATTTTGAATATAAAGAATATTTTTCAAATAATATAGTTATTTGATTAAGAAAATGATAGTACTCGGTTATTATCATTGATTGATTGGTTGTTTAATTTGAAAATTTAAGTATAAGTACCACGTGAATTTAGTTTCATAATTTGACTATGGGGTTTTCGATAAATAATAATGTTGGTTTAAGATTAAAGGAATTTTTTAAGATAAATGAATCTTATGAATATATTTTATATAAGTGATTTTATAAACTGGATTTATAAAACATGCTTTATAAAGGAATTTTTGAGAATTGAAATTCCAGTATTTTAGAAAGTAATTTCAAAAGATTTTTGGAAAAAGAATAATAATAGTATTATTTCTAAATTAGGATTTTGAAAACAAAAAAATAATCGCATAATTAATTGATTCGAGTGGCACAAAAGTAACTAAAATTGGGCGTGAGATGTGTTCGGATGGTAAACGCTTCTCTTAAGTATTCCCCTCTCATGTTAAGGAAATGTTTGATACTGTTGGTGGTACCCAGTTCCTTGATATCACTTTTGAGTTACTTGATCTATATGATTTTCTAAAGTTTAAAAAATGATGCGGGTCATTAATTGATGATCGTCAATTTTTATCAAAGTGTATTATCTTAATTGATAAGCGTGGGTATGCTTTGATCGTTAAAAGAAATGGTCAAAGTTATTAATGAATGGTTTTGGGTTTGTAGTAAATGATGTTTTAGCAACATCTGTTTTTAAACCCTTGAATTTCATTTTGAAAAGAAATGTGTTTTTAAGTAGAAATATTTGGAAATAAAAATGTAAAATGGTTATGTATAAAGCAGTATCTTTTTAAAAGTTTGAACAAAAGACGAAAGTTTTTTGAAGTATTTTCATAAGAATTTTGGAAAGATTATGAAATTCATATAAAGTATATGGATTATTTCATTGCATGATTTAATCTAAGATTCGAGTGCAGAACTTGGAAGTGTTTACACCGATCCGAAAGAGGATTATCACTCTATTATTGATGGTGAACGTTGGTGAGGGTTTGTGGGTAGATACTTCAGTTCTCTATCATAGTTGAGAGCTATGAAAGGAAAACTAATGTTTTGATCAGAAATCTTGATCGGGGTTTGCACTAGAGGATCGAAGGATCGATACTAGTTTGAAAGTAGAGTTGTGAACTCGAATGAAAGATTGAATTAGATATTGTGTACGGATGATCTATATACATCGTACGGATGTAAGTTTAAAATTAAATATTTTGGGCAAATTTTGGGTTTCTGTTTTGAGTAATTTCAGGGAATAAATTCTTTTAGTGGGGAAGTCTGTAACGACACACAAATTTATCACTTTGGTAAAATATATTTATTTTTAATATTATTTAAATAAAGGGTCGATAATAGAAATAATATTATTTTTAATAATAATAATCTTATTTTGAAAGATATTTTCAAAAAAAAATCATTGAAATTTAAATCGATAAAATGGCCGAAAACTGTTTTATCAATAAACAGCTTTATAATCATAAAACATCACATACATGACTGGATACATATGCTTATTTTATGACTAAGCTAGATTATAAAATAAAATCAATCGAATTGTTTTTGAAAATAAAATGTGTTTTTGAGATCATTTTTAATAAAGTGTTAAGAAAACATTTATGATAATTTTATGAAGACAAACAATTGATTAAAAATATAAGAAAAAATCAATATCGTTTTATCGGTATAATAGCGATTTTTGTAAATAATTATTAATATTAATTTGTATGGTTTTATAAATGAAATATGATCATTTTAATTTATTAATAGTGATAAGAAATTTATTTTCAAGTTTTGTTTACAAATATATGTATATTTATTGTCACTGATAATCGATTTCCTCTTTTTCAACTATTTAACAAAAAAAAATTGTTCGAAGTCGTTTGAAATGTTGTTATTCTCTTGTGCACATACATGTACATGCATATACATAACACACACACATCATAACATATATATATGTGTACATGAACACTTAATATATACATATTATAAAATAATTAAATAATTTCCTAAGACTTAACACTTAAGTGACCAAAAAGAAAACATTAACTAAACTTTTCAACACCATCATCACACCATCACCTCACATCACCATCTCTAGCTTAGAGGGGCTGTCGTGCGTGTGTATGAGGAGTAGAAAGGGTGTGGGTCAATGGCAAAATGGTAATTTTGCCATTAGATATTTTTTTTTCAAATTTTCTCTTATAAATACCCATCCACTTTCTCATATTTTTTGACCATACTCTTATCATCTTCTTCTCTACTTTAAGCCTCTTTTCATGTCTTCTTTGCTTAACAAAATTATGGCGAAATATTTAGCAAAAGAAAAGTAAAATCGTATATTATATATAAGTTATCAAATAAACTTCAAACGAAGACGAATCTCCTCCATTCCTCTTCCAAAACTCATGTCCATCTCCTCCATTCAACAAGGTCATGAGCTCCACCATATACAAGGCTAGGCCGAGCCCTCCTAAGGGCCTCAAGATCAATTTCACTAACTTTGATTCGATCGTAGCGGAGCTATAGCCAATTTAGACTAGCCCGTTGGAAAAATAAAGGTCAGGAACTCTTAAACTGTACTATTATATGCTATTAGATGTTATATATATTTGCTTATGATTATTGATGATGATTGTTTAATATGAATACTGAATATATATATATATATATATATATATATATATATATATATATATATGCAAGTCATGGAAATACACGTCGATAAGTACAAAGGAAATCACTTTCCTTTATTTAATGAATTGGTGTATATGGAATGTTAAACCTCTTTAAAAGGGTTTAAAAATTAATTTGAAATGTTTTATAAATGTATGAAAGTATTTTGGTGAAGTTGAAAGGTAATTGAAAATTTAGTCAAAAATAGGCGCGTCACTAAGTGTAGTTCGCTATTTTGCGCCAGAAAAATCAAACGAGTATATAGAATGGAATATAGCGTGGAATTCTTCGAGATTTGAATTTTTGGAACTATTATATCCATAATATTCAAATAAATAAATAAATCGAGATTTCAATAAGTATATTTTGAAATATGAATAAAACAAGTTTTTGGAAAAATTGCGGTTTTGTCATTCAGAATCCGTAAAAGGATTTCTTTGAAAATGATATTTTAATATTGTTTAAAAATATGAAATAAATTCTAAAAATCTTTTAAAATGTTTTACAGGTGATTTAATTTATAGAAATGAATTTCCAAATGATAAAAAGTCGTTTTGATCAATATAGCATAAAAAGCACTTTCCGTAGCACTTTTCTATAACTTTTGAAATATGGTTTTAAATGCAACCGTTTCTTTTCCATATATTTTTAAAATGTTTTCAAGTTATTTATAAATTATTTTAAATATGATTTGAAGGATTTTGTAATGGTTAAATGTTAAACGATTTAGAGTCGATCAAATTACTTGACCGCCTTATGGGTGATAGAGAGATAGTGCCTAGGCTTGAGTTTGGAAAACCAGTTTCTTGCTCTCCCTGGCTATCCGGATTGGCTCGATGGATGGGATAGTAAATTTGATTTAATCGGATTAAAATTTTCTAAAGTATAAAGGATATGATTTTTCGAATATAAGTAACTTGAATTTTATGGAGATAATCTTCTTGTACTCGGTGTTAAAGCTCGAAGAGGGAACTCGTACTATGCGAGGAATTTAAAGGGTGATTTTTTCATTATTCCACCCGTAGCACTTGTTGAATATGGGAATTGATGTTGAGTAGAATTAGATGATTTCTTTAGATTCTGCTCACTTTATATTTACTGATTTTGGATTAACATCCTATATTACATGGTTTTAACTCAATCAAAATTTTGAGTTTTGATTTAAGAAGTTTATGTTAAGATTTTAAAAGAAATGATTTGGAAATATTTTCTTAAGTGAAAAACGAAATGATTTCGAATTATTTATGGTTTAAAAAAATTTAAAGTAATCAAAGGATTTGATAAGAGAGGTTTAATGATTCTGTATATACCGAAAAGAATGTTTTAGAAATATATATATCTCCAGAAGATATTTTTATAAAAAGAAATTAATCAATAAAAGAATGATTCCCTGTTCACAGAACATCTTTTATCGATGATCGGCTCGAAGAAACTAGGCTCGAATTTGAGTAATTCCTACCAGAAGACCACCTCGAAACAATTTACATATTTGAAGCTGAAGCATCCTGTAGCTCCATAGCGTTTAAGTGCGAAAAGTTGTAGTAGAGATATATCGGGGATATAGTAGGATATAGAGGGCGACTTTAAAAAGAGGAATGATGAATATTCTACATTAAAAAGAGGAACAAGTATTACTTATTATTTCCTACCAAGCAAAACAAGTTACAATAAAGTCAAGATAAACAAAGTTGACACTAAAAATTTTAGAACTAGTTATAATAACCAACAACGTATATCATTGTTATATCAACTTTGAAGTTACCATAAAAATTAAAAGCAAGACATCAAGTAAAATGCTTATTTATAGGAAAGGGGATATAGCGGGGCAACAAAATCAGGGATATAGCGGATTATTACTGCAATATCGGGGATAATAGCGGATCCGCTATATTATGCCGCTTTATAGGAATATCGCTGCCCCAAAAGTCCACTATGGGATATACAGGGATATATTGGGGAATTGGCTGCACAGTTTCGAAGTGAAGACATGGATTTGATTTGGAAGATGAAATGTAGGGCTGCTTATCACTGACCCTCGGGGGAAATTTTCCATATCATATTACATGGCAGTAGTTCTCCATTTAAGATCATCGATGCAAGGACTTCTCGCTACTAATCCTAGGTGTAATTCCCAACCGGATGTAGTAGGAGAGTGCCTTTGGTTTGTCATGTTCCTAAGCAACTTGTATGGATGAATCTCTGACGTTGCATTTCTAGTTACGTAAATCGATCTCTATGAACGTATCATCTATTTGGTGGCGGAGAAGGCAACTTCTTTTAGCTTAACATCCTTTCTTGAGTCGTACGAGCTTAGGAAGTATACATTTGTAGAAATCAGTTGTGTGGCTATGGGATGGCAATGTGGCATTCAAAGTGGTTGCTTTGTGAAAGGTAATCGCTACCTCAGACCTCATTACCCTGTAATGGCTTAAACAGGGTACTCCGCAAGGCTATATATGTTCGCAACCATTAGGGTATGGTCATCACCTTTCTAGATTACTCTCTATATGTCGAATATGTGGTGTATGCTATAGGGCTCGGGATAGGTCGTTTTTGACCGGGGTGATGTCATATTATGTTCTATCCAAGTCATGTATGAGTGCCGAATAGGGATAGACCGATCTTGCCAGATGCGAAGGATTGTTTGTGTATCCTCGTTACATTCCTCAAAAAATGTACTATAGGAAATGTAGTCCCTTACCTGCCATTATATGGAAATCCATTCCCTGGACGAGCCTAGTAAGAGTTTCATTTGTAGATCCTAACATATCCGGAATTCAATAATGGTATCAATTTCGGCTAAGATTAATAAGTTTACTTGCACGTGTTTTCAAAGGAATGTCATTAAAAATAATATCAAATGATTTTTCTTATCAAATTTTTTGGTTATCATAAGGTAAAAACACATCTATATTTATGTGTGGGCGTGGTCTTATGAGATACCCTTTTATTTTCAAACACATATTTTGAGTTTCTCAACCAGTCGCATGACTGGCCTGGAGTTTATTTTCCTTTTCCCTTAAACTCCGAATGCCCTAAATTTCCTCAAGCAGCTTGATAGTCAGGTTTAGTTCGAAGAAATATGGTAGATCTTGGAGCATGGAGTTAGAAGATTCTTCTGTAGGTTGTTATCCTTTTCCACCACACTTGTGCTATAGTATTCCGCATTTGTAAGGTCGGATATTTATAACTCTCCATTTTTTAACTCTAATAAATGTGTTTAAATTTCTGCTGTAAAGATTATATGTTGAAATAATATATATGAGATTTTGTTATGTCTTTATTTTCTTTCTTACCCATGATAATCCACCTCTCTGGCACTTGGATTTGCGGCACGTGAATACTGAGGATGTATTAATGTTGATTTTCGTGGGTTGAGGAAACGGGTACTCACATTCCAAAAATATTTGAACCCAATTTTTCAAAATTTTCAATACATTTACTGCTTTATTCTTTGCCCAAAGTTCAAAGGTTTTAAAATTACTTAGTAGACTAATTTCCTTCCATAATAACTTTCGCCTTAAAATCCTTCTTTAAAGGTAGGGTCTTTAACCCTGAACATTCAAAAACTCAATTATTGAACAGTACTTATTATTAAATTAAAATATAAAAAGAATTGTTTAATTCTCTTTTTCAAAGCTTTCTACATCAAAGATTTATTCCTTTGAGAGTTAGTCTTTTATTTCAAAATATTCAAAAACATCTTATATAATTTTAAACAATGAAAAGTGGAATAGACATGGTAAACTCCTATCCAAAAGTTTTCCTACCCCATTCTCATTATTTCTCCTATATTATATCTATCTAGATTACTAATCATATTTTATAAGTTCCTACCGCTATTCCTATCCAAATCTCCCACTATTGCCTTTTTTACGTTTTTCCTACCTAAATGGCTTCTTCGAAATTTATAATCCAGTTCCATTTCAATTTAAAAGAAGAATTTTAAAAAACTTCCAAAATTATGAAATAGGAAAAATGACAAATTCCAACCTATGCTCTATTTTACGTTTATTTCACAAAGAAATATCCTTTATCGAAAATCTTTAAATCAAAAACTTTTTAACACAACGATTTTTAAACTAAGAGTTTCAAAAACTATAACCTTTTTTTAACAAAAACCTTTTAATCAAAACTTTTGACTCCATAATTTTTTATTCACAAACCCTTTCCTTAAAAAATCTCTTCCAAAATAATAGCTCCTCTATAAATCTTTTGAAAACCTTTTCAAAAATATTTCAAAGAATTTTCTAAAGAAATTTTTTTATCAAATCCTTTACGTGGAGTTAAATTTTTAGAAAATCTTAAAAACAACTTCTTAATAATTGTCTTCTCTATTTCATTTTCTTCTTCTTTCATCCTTTACTTTCGGATATTTATAACTATCCTTCCTTATAATATTTAATCAATACCTAACATTTTTATTTATTATTCCCACAAATGTCACGTGGTCAATATTAAATGGTTATTACCTTAACGGACATTTCCTAAAGACATTTATTTACTTATTCAACTTTTATCTTAATGGTCTTATTAATCTATTTAATTCTTTATAACTCCTCACTTATTACACACTCATTGTCTATTAAATTTTTACAGTTACAACATTCCCAATTCCATAATCCCATAATTATCTTAGTGGTCTCTTTAATTAGTTTATTTATATCCTAATTAAATTATTATAATTCCCTATTTATTGTATTCTTATTGCCCTATTAATCTCAGAGTTATAATCTATTCCATTTACATTTCTTACAAAACATCACTCATTCCCTACTATATTCATTTTTATGACCCATAGTCATCTCATCAATCCTTTCGGAATATGATCGCAACTGCTTCTATGGTTGAAAACTATACAGGAAATTCAAATTAAGTGCATATAAATATATATAGTATATTTTTGAAAAATACTTTCAAAAATTATAAGAATGCTTCTCATACGTATACCCATCCCTGTAGATAGGGTAACATGTCTGATACCAAATGTGATAATCCACCCCAAAATGGACCTAATTTCGACCCAAAAACCCGTCTAACCTTAGGCCTATCTCAAGGCAAGATGTTAGGTTAATAAAATTAAAACAGTACACAATCACAAAGCTAACTATTTGTATTTTCAGAATCCTATAGTAGAATGGATAAAATATAATATCAGAAAGAAATGCCCATTTTAGGAACATAACATGTTAAATATTATAACATGTTTACATAACATCTCCATAGTACAATATCTTAGAATAACAAAACTGTCTGAATTGGGTACAATAAAATACTTAAAAAGAATATGTGTGTGTATATCTATAGCTGCCATAAGTCTTCATCTCCACCGTTGCCTCCTAAAACCAGCACTGCCTCCTCTAACTTATGTGTTGTAATGAGGAGTGGGTCAGAATAACAAATGTCTGGTGAAATGGAAATCTCAAGCTTTACATAATTATACTTGGATAGTATCATTTAAATAAGAAATATGTCCTACATATATAAAACCACATCAAATATAACAGTCACCCTAAATGTTGGTGCTACAAATAGTAATAACTTTAACTGTAAGCTCAAAAGCCTTTTTAGTCCAATTCTGAAATTCTAATGCAACTAATATCAATGATGTAAGAGAGAGCATCCAAACCAATAAATGTCCTCTATTGGTAATTAGGTAAACACTAACCGTTTAATACCTATAAAATAGGCAGGCCCTCGTCCTTCAATACCTAACCAATTTTCAAATTCTAACGCAACTATCCTTAATAATGTGAAAGAGACCATCCAACCCACTTATTACATCTTTTATGGGACTTAGGCAGACTCTAACCATTTAAGACCTATAAAATAGACAGATCCCTATAATTTAAGACTTAACCCAAGACAGATCCCTACATGGTTCTCACTAGCTGACATCGTGTCCCATTAGATCACTTAATACTTCTCCTAAAAAGAAGAGGCCAGCCCAACCATAACCACTTAATACCTCAAACGTGAAGGGAACCCTCTGAAGGATTTCATCCACCGCATCCAAAACGCGATTTATGACCCATAACCCACTTGTGACATCTCATATTAGTCCGACTATTCATAGGTACTGATGGCCAGATTAACTGGACAGGTTTACCATACGCTATAATCAGTACGTTATAATCGATACATTATATTATATATATTCTTATATCTTATGCATGAAATTTAAGGTCAAATCATTACGTTACAATAATTTGATAATAATCCACTTATAAGGTATTTTGAAATATCAATTTCATACAAGTCTATAGTTCCAATAGAACTACTACTACCATAGCCAAATAAAATAGATTTATACAAGCATGGAATATCTACACTTATCTCATATTAATACACCAGAATTCCTTTTATCTTTTAAAGAACAAATCATCACAAATTAGATCGCTTATATTCAATTCAACCTTCATATACAACAATTTGAAGCGAGAAAGGAATTCCTTATTTATTTAAGTGGTAGAAATAGGCGGTACGAACTACAAACAATTCAATTCATAATTTATACACAGTTTCTAATTTATTTTCTATTTTGAATCCGTTAACACTTCAATTCAAAAGAGGAAAAATATGTTGATTTAACCATAGATTATCTAATTCTAATAGTTAATTTGATTCTAATATACCAATACTACAAACAATTATAATTCTAATGTACACAAAGATTGATATTTACTTAGGAAAATTCTAGGGGTTTTAGGTATAAAGTTTTCGTTTCGAAAATTTCCCAAGGTATACATCAATTTCAAATAAATACTATTAAACTACAAAAATGTGAAAAACTTGATATTTCCAACCATAGAGAATTGTTTGCTTCCTACCTAGATTTGATTCCACCATGCCTAACTCTCTTTCAGATCACCTTCTTTATATAATAAAGTGAATTGTATATAGAGATTAGATTAATAATTATAAACTCGACGAATAGAATCAGGAATCAAAAGAATTAACATCTAAACTTTGTACTTGAAAATCCTAACTGATTCTGGAATCTAAAGAAGGTGAAGATCTGATTTCTACTACTTTCAATTCTCTGCTAGATCTTCCTCTTTTTGAATATACAACAAATAGATTTTTTTGTGTGTGTATATTAGATTCCAAAAATCAAAAAATAGAGAAAAGAAGAATTAATTTAAATTAGAGATTAAAAGCTAGAATTACTTAACAGAAAAGTTTACTGTTTCTGAAACCCTAAGAGAAAAGATTTTGACAGAACTTTGCTAACGTTTTCAAAATTTTATGAAGGAAAAGTGGGGGTTTAGGGTCTATTTATAGAGATAAGAAGGAACCAGAACCATTGGACTGAAATCAAACAAATCTGGACCATTTAAGATATCAAAACCCTAGCCGCCTCCCATATTTTTTCCCTCTACTGTTCGACCGCCTCGACCCACCGATCGACCGCTACTGGTCGACTGGTCGTAGGTAAGGGGTCAATCGATCCCCCTTTTGTGTGTGCCTGTTCTCTATGTTGATTTATTTCCTGTTTTAATTCACTAGTTACCTTAATTAATTTGATATTACACGTTAACTTTAATCCTTACTTAATCGTTAAGCCTCCCTTAACATTAATTTTCTGATTCAAAATTTAAAATTCAAACTTCATATTTTTTAATTCAAATCCAAATATTTAGATTTTACATATAAACTTCAAACATTTATAACCTTTTCATTTATCATCGATTTCAACATATTATATATGAAAATCAATTAGAAAATTGCTACGGATGCAATGGTGAAACTTTTGTGATCAAATTCCAAGATTTAAAACATTTCCGTTTTAAACCGTATTTTAATTACTTAATTTCTTATTACATTTTACGGGGTGTTACACGCAATCAGTCGGAAAATTTAAAAAACTTTTTATTTTAAAATTTTAAAATAGTAATTTATTTTATGAATTTAAGTATTAAGTCTAACATAAAAGTTAACATTGTTTAATATATATTTTCAAACTTTACAAAATTTAATTTTGTTACCATCGCTTTCGGTAATAATAAAAAAAATTCTAATATTTCTCATATATACATATAAATACTATTATTTAATACAAAATTAATCATATAAATAAAATGTATGTATATATATCCATAAATAATATACAATCATGGAAAAAAATTATATAACATAAAATTTACATTTTGGTTTTGAAAATATTTTTTGTTTTTTACTAGTTTCGTACGGTTTATTAATTAATTATTAATTTTAACTAATAAGTTAAAAATAGAAAATTAAACTAATAAAAAATTTATTTTTATTAGTAAGATAAAGCAGTAGAAATATATTTTTTATTATAATTTTTTTTATTTATATACATATATTTATAACTAGTTATATGTTTATATGTAATGTGTTTATGATTTAATGTAAAATAAATATCTATAAATATATAAAAAATTAGTTAAAAATTAACTATAAATATTTTTACAAACTAATGTTTAAAATAATTGTGTAATTTAATTTAATTTATTCAGGTGCGCGCACAGACACACACATATGTGTGTGTGTATGTATATATAAATATATGTATATGTATTTAATTCAATGTTTGTGTAAGTATTCTACAAATTATATTTTATATTAATCATATAATAATATTTTCACATCTATATATATGTGTTTAAACAATTTTGCGCGCACACACACACATACATTTCTATCTTTATACATGAGGGGCTGACATGTACATTGCAGTGTAAATCCCAACATCTACACACAAGCATGTCAAATCATGTACACGTTATCTTATTACATGTTCAAACCAAAACATATGCATACAAGATACACATATATACAAATATAATATAAAATATATAAAATAAAATTTTATTTATAAATTAAAATAAAATATTGTTTTATTTTACAGAAAATTAGGAAAATTTATAAATAAATTAGATAAGACAAGCCCATTAAAGATCTAATATTGGAAAAAATTATAATTTACCCAATTACTCCACCGTGGGCTAGCCTGTTCCAACTATTGGGGCTTGAAGTACTTAGCCAAATTCATAGCTAAGAAAGTCATATTAGTACCAATCTGATTAGGTCAGTACCGATATGAATTGATGGGGCCAATCTTGGCCAAACTTCTAAAGGATGCTTAGGGGTTCCTAAAAGGTCATGTCGAAGCTGTTCGTTCATTTGTTTGATGTTTAGTTGTGGTGTGGTAGCACGATGAAGAATAACAACTTCATTACTTTAATGATGGTAACTCAACGGTTTGGAGTTTTGTTTCGACGATGATAGCTCGATGTGGAATGGAATTGTGAGGATGATTATCCGTATGGATGGGTTTTAGGAAAGGTGACTTGTAAATATAATGTTGAAAGGTTCTATCATGGAAAGAAAGGAATATGGAATGGTTCCTTGAGGTTGACAGGAAACTTGATAGAGTAAGGAAAGGGCTCGAATACGCATGTTAAGGGATTGTTGATATTCGAAGTGTTCTCTGATGTACTTGTAAGAAGGGGTATTGTAAGGAGGCTCATTGGGTACTTGGAACCGCTACACCAGATCAGTGGAACTGAATGGTATACCTTGGATCGATGGAATGCTTCTAGTGTCAACTTTAGACTGGTGGCTGAGTACACTAAAAATCATGATTTTTCCAATAATCCTAGACAGACGAATGGTCATATGAGTTGACATATATTCAGGGCACACTAAGTGACAGTAAGGATTTTTTTGATGGATGCTAAGCTTGTTGTGGTTACTTTTCTATTAGTCTATCACTTTATACATGTCATATGATGTAGGTATTGTGGATGTGAATACCTAGGCACCTCGATGTTGTACTTAGGATTAGTTCACCTTTATGGAGATAGTGGAGTAGAGAATTATAGATGTTATGTACTAAATCTATGGTTGTAGGTAATAAAGTTAGGCATATGCCCTAGTGGAATTTTTTTAATTTATTACATATATCTAACTAGATAACCAATCTCATTTAAAGTAAAAGATGTTTTCTTTCTATTATATACTTGATATAATGTGTTATGTTAATTAAATAATTTAAATGAAAGTATATTTAATAAAAAATCCTTAGATGGTATGTTTTGTGATAATAGTTAGGAAGTGTTATAACTATGAGTAGTTTATCACAATGAAATTAAAAATACCATTTTGAATATTCCTAGTCATGATGTATTGAAACTTGATATTGATACATCCATCGAGACTAGAGTATGTATCGCTCTTCAAATGCTGGGTAGTGTATTATTCATGACTGTTGGGGGCACAATAGGTTACGTACTGATAGTTATTGGATAATTATGGAATGATTGATAGTTTTTTATTGGTTATTATAACTAAGGTTAAAGAGAAAATATCGATGTGACAAAATTACATAATTCTCTTGACTTGAGAATACCGCTAATCTTCAATGTTAAAGCTCCTCTTTGATTATAGTCGTGGCATGACATTCATCGAGTAACTATAGTTGGATCGAGTGGAAACATTGGAAGAGAAACAAAAATAATTTGTACATTGAAAGACTATATGTACATCATATAGGATTTAGTATAATTGTATGCTATGTTTTTTTGGCTTGTGGAGAGTTTGGGGAAGGACTCATTGAATTATTTGAGATAGTATGAACAATCGACTAAGTAATAATCTAAGGCGGTTGAGAAAAACTTACGCTTAGTAGTTTAGTTATCATTCTTGAATGATAAGAAGGTTTTTAACCTAGACAAAATTGTGAGCTATGTTTGCTAATGATTGTAATACTGTTAAGTATTAAAGTATGATTGCTTATTTGGTTGCTTATGTTGTAATTTCGAGGACGAAATATTCTAAGGGGGAAGAATGTAATGACCTGGAATTTCGAACACTACATATTTAAATATCTGAATTATTTAAATATTTAAATCTAAGATTTAATGTGATTTAATATGATTTTATAACCTTGCTAAACACTTTTCAATTAATAACTAATGATGGAAAACTTACTTTTGAAACGTGTTCATAAAAATATATTCTTTGAATAAATACTGAAAATGTGACCGGAAAATGTTTTATTAAAAATCAATTTTTTGTTCAATACAAGTTGTATAAGTATTTTATAACTTTTATAGTAGTATAACAATATATATACATATATATATATATATACATATATAAAGTGAATAACATAGAAGCTAGCCAATAGGGTTGGCGCAGTTGGTTGATGGTCCGGACTGCGTGATCGAAGGTCACGAGTTCGAGCCCCGAAACCGACAACCCTGTAACAAGTACCCGACGTATGTGTTTGGCAGGCACATACTTCCCTATAGTTTACAAGCAAAGCTTGGTTCTCTAGGTAATTCAAAAAAAAAAAAATAACATAGAAGCTAACCACAAATTAACTAAAGTGAGCATATTTAGTTAGATGAACATAACGCATAAGACATGCCTTAAAACAAGGCAAGGATTAAGGAGCCTTGTTTTAAGAAGCATGCCTCATGAAATTAGGAAGGGAGGAGGCTTCCTTATGAGGATTATGGAAGGTCACATTCCACATTTCCTAACTCTATATAAACACCCCCTTACTCTCTCTTTTCATTCATTCATTCCATAGCCTTACTTCTTTCTCTTTACAATGTCTTCTCTCCCTTGTTTTCCCCTTATGCCATGAGTATTATGTTGTGGAAGATGGCCTCAAGCCGTATGCTAGAGAGGAAAAGGAAGGCTACGGTCGAGAGCAAGATGGGGTGGATGGCCACGAGCAAGGAGGAGGCAGCTAAGTCGTGGGCTAGAAGAGGGGAGGAGGCTATGGCCATGTGCAAAGGAATGAAGGAGAGGCTTTAGCCGTAGCCTAGGAGCAAAGGGAAGTGATAATAGGAGTGTTTGGTTAATTACTTGAATGTTGGTAGGGATATGGTAGTGTTTGGTTTAAATGAAAGTGATTTGTTCTCACTTTAGATGAATCTATAAATGTTAACATTGCTCGTTAATAAACATGTTAATTTGATTGTTATTATTAATAATACTAGACACAAACTACTTAAAGTTATAACCCTAAATTATGTGTTGGAAAAAGCTTGTAATTTTGTTTAAGTAATGTGCGTTAAAAGGCTAATGAATTGGGTTGTTTAAATAAGTGCATGTAATTGGAAATGTGAACATTGAATTTGGACATTTAATATGGACATGTAAATTAATTACATATGTTGATAGAAGTTAGTAGTGATGTGGTTTAAATTTGGGAATCATATGTGTTTATATAATTGAATGATGTTTTATATTGAATTCAGAATTGTCTGTATAGCGATAGTCGCTATAAACACATTTTAAATCCATTAACTATAACTTATGTAATTTGGTGATTTGTGAATATATCTTAATATAACCTGTTTTGGTTCTTATCTATAGTTCTATAAGTGTTTTAGAAAGCAAAGCACATGTTTGGAAAAGTTATAGAAAATGTAAACCAAAGTTAAAAGTTAATAGCAAAATAGTCGTTATAACGACACTTCTAAATTCCTTGTTTTTGGGAAAAAACGTTTATTTTTGTGGAAAAATTTCTAAGAGTTTCTTTACTATTCTAGCAAGCTAATAATATATTATTATTGTAAAATTTCGAAGCTTAAATATATAGATAGCTAGTGGAATGAAGTGGAAAAATTTAGAGCGAAATAGTTGTTATACGTGCACTTCGGAAAAAATACCTTATTTTCGAAAATTTCTTTAAAATAACCAAAAGATGTTATTTAGGACTCTTCTTCATGGTTTATAAGTACTCAAAGTATACTAACTATTGTAAAAATAATGGATCTAAAATTATCTGTTAAGGCATTGAAAATTAGACGCATAATTGTAGCAAAACAAAACATGTTAAAAACATACAACAGAAGTTTAGATAGTAATAGAAAAATGCTACCTTTTCTATTTGAAACAATTAATTGTTTAAAAATGATACCTAAATTAAGTGTTTTTCTCTAATATTTATGGAATTATTTTTTAACTTATAATAGAGTGTTTTAAAGTTAGTTTCAAGTTTAAATGTATTTTAAACAATTAATTATGAATTTTTAAACTAAGTAGCTTTTAAAATAAAACATGTTTATTTAGATTTTTTTTTTTATTTATTTCAAAATTCCTTATTTTTACATAATATTCTGTATAAATAATTATTTTATATTTTAAAATAGTTTAAAAGCGTTTTAACATATTAAGAAGTATTTTAAAGATATTGCTATATATATATATATATATGTGTGTGTGTGTGTGTTTGTGTGTATATATAAGTTTTAAAAAGTAAGTTAAGTATTTTATTAATTAATAAAGGAAGTTTTGATTAATGAAAGAATTTTATTAGATAAAAATATGTTTTACTAATAAAAAGGGTTTTTAATTAATGAAGGATAAATTAATTAAAAAGTGATATAGTGGTTATACATTTACTAGCTGATGGAGAGTATATGGGACTTAGTTCTCTTATACGATCATTCACATTATTGTTGAATAAGACCAAATCCATCGATTCAGTCTTCGAGAGACCAGATCGTTAAGTATTCTACTTATCGAAAACCAATTCAAGGCTAAGATATGGTATCTATGTTTTAGAAGTGGAATGATGGAATCCATGTGTGGTTCTGAAATCAGTTGAGATGATGGAATCCATATGAGATTCATTATTTGTTCGAGCTATGAAAGATGCCGAATGTTGCTTCGACATTGGAAAAATGACTAAAGATAGAGTAGGACGATGATCCTAGGTTTAGCTAACCCAAATAGAGGTACATCAACTCCAGTATCTAAAGTATACCTATCAATATGTTGCGCACGGGGAGTTGATGATACTTGGTTTATGTATTAGGATATAGTCTAGTTGTGTTTACCTTATGGTTTATCTAAAGATATACGACGCTCGGAAGGTTGATTCCTATCCTTGTCTTGGAGATTGGTTTCGGTAGTATTACTGTGGAGGTCTCCGTGAAAAATCCATTTATACGAACGTGCCTTAGCAGTTTTGTTTGTATACCTAAATGTGATGTTGAATATCAATGCAACCATTCTGACTATGTTATATATTTATATTAAACACCCTAGACATTATTTTGATATCACTAGAGTTTATAATAGAAATCATTTGGTTATCGTAAGGTAAAAACCTATCTGTGTTTATTTATGATGTCGATACATTTATTTTGAAAAGTTTTATAACGTTAAATAATCCAAATGACTTGATTTTCTCACCTTGGTTTACCAGATTGATGTGGGTGTTATTTTCTTATAATGCTTGGCTCGGCCTCGTGTATATTTCCAAATTTCTTTGATGTTCATTGGAGCTCTTGGAGAGGAGCTGGATGATTACCTACCGTAGTTTTTATTTTTATTGCATTGCTTTGTTTATATATTTCAGCAATTATAAGGATAGGTAGTTATAACTGTCCAGGCTAATGATAGGTTACTTTTTTTGATTATTGTATACATACAGTTTTTCTTTTGTAAAGATCATTCTGATATTACATGTTATCATTTCGTTGTGAGATTTTGACGTTTTTGTTCTCCTCTTCTTGTTCCTTTTCTTTTACCCTATATATCTTGGAATCAGAGCCGAAGCTTAAGTGAGAACCTTATCTTTGGTGGGGTATAACTCATTAAGAGATAGAGTACGGAATACCCTGGCATGAGTTGAGTGTACTATACACATGAGAACATTTTTGTTAATGTTGTAAAAATGTTTAATATTGTGTTAACTGGTTTGTTGAGTGGTTTACGAATTCTGGTTGGTATATGGGATGCCATGGTATCAATAGGGATTTCTAAATACTTAAACATAGCAAACCAACATAGTACCGTTTTCAAAACTGAGAAATGAAATAATTTTACCTAATATTATATATTTATATAAAAGAATAAATTTTCATAAATTAATATAGTTATTAATGATGTATTTGTTATGAAATGGTAATACCCAATTATTACCATTTATTGTTTGATTAATTATGCTCGGCCAGTTTATGAGCATTGACTATCGTTTATTAATTTGTAAGTAGCTTATCTTCTTCAACATAGGTTGGGTAGATAGTAATTTATAGGAACATTAAAACGAACATCTTGTGAATTAAGTTTTACATTTTGACTCTAAGGCATTCGATGATAATGTTGGGTTAAAAAGTTAACTTTAATAAAAGTTATTTGTTATAGTTTTAAAGGAAAGGTATGATATTTAAAAGCTAAATACTTGTGAAATGATTTTATATAAGAAAGTAACTTTATATAAGTACGGTTTAAACAAAAATGATTTAAATTGAGAATTTGGGAACTCAAATCCCGATGTTTTTGAAAATCGTTTCTAGGAGTTCGAAGTAAATAATAATAGTATTATTTCAAACTATTTTAAAGGATTGATGTTTTTAAAAGAGTTTTAAGAATTGTTCGAGTTTGAGGTTACCTTCGGAATCAACAAGCCGATTTAGGAAACAAAGTATATTTATGTTAGCTAATTCGAGTGGCTCGAAAATGACTAAACATGGCAGAGATGCGTTCGGTTGTAAGCACTTTCTTAAGTATTACCCTTCTTTGTAAAGGGAATATATGGAAATATTTGGTAGAACCCAGTCCCTTGCAATATTTTGTTGTTACTCAATCTATATGAATATCTTCCAGAGATTATAAGGATTATATTTTGGAAATTGGTTTTGAAAATAATTTTGGTTTGATCCTACAAATGAGGTTTGATATCCAAAAAGTTATATGTATATATTATTATTTCAAAATATTTGAAATAAAACCCAATGTTTAATTCCTAAGTTTTCTATTGAGTTATATTATGATCGCATGTATCCTATGCATTAGGTTAGTTTGGTTGTGCATCTTATTATGATATGTTGTTTGTTAGTTTCAATTATTGAAATAAAATGGAATCTTTGGCAAATTTGGACAGTCAAAAACTTCAAAATTGATATAAAAATTGAAGCTAAGTATTTTTGTAAAAAAATTATAAATGCTAAATTTTTATAACTCTCAATTTGAAAAGATAGTAAGTTAAAACGAGTTTAAAATTTGTTAAGCTTCCTTGTTAAATAGAACATTTGATATTATTGAGCCAACTAATAAACATCTCTACTTTAGGTTCTCTAAGGAAAGTAGGCTTTAGTCTTGAGTTTTGATACCTGTGTCATGCTCTACCAACTACTTGCCAAACCCAATGGGTAAAGAAGTCTAGAAGGTTGCTTCGATTATAAGATCCAAATTATTTTTGGGCCTTCGTTGAAACTTTAGGTAAGTGAATATGAATTTAAGATAATGAAATGTTTTATAAATGAAGTTGTGACTTCTTAAAAAGAGTAATGAACTTAGGTCTTGGAATATCTTCAAATGAACTTTCGTTTTGATAAAATATTTTATAGGTAAAGATAAGCCTTTATGAAATGTTCATAAACTAAAGTAATGACTTATGAAATAATCCATAAATGATTTTACTATTATTTAAGAAATGATTTTGTGTAAATAATGAGAATTGGGAAGAAATTGGTATTGTTAATAAATCAATGGAAATAAATACGTACGTAGATTATTTTATTCAGATGATAGTTCTTGACCTAGGATTCGAGTACATGATTTCGGGGTCATTTACACAAGTCCAAACAAGGATTTTTCATTAGATTCTTGACGGCGAACACTTGATATGAATTCTTGATATGATTCTAAAGTTTACTATCATAATATATGGCTATGAAAGAAGAACAGAGGTTTCTAATCAAGGACCCAGATCGGAGACCGTGCTAGAGAGGTCAAGTGAGATATACTAGTTCGAAAGTGAAATTTATGTGATCGAGCTAGTGGTTGGATTTAATATTGTGTATGGATGACATAGTACATCATACGATTTTAGTATTATTGTACACTATGTTTGTTTGGCTTATGGAGAGTTTGAGGAAGGACTCTTCGAATTGTTTAAGGTAGTATGAATAAACGACAAAGTAATAATCCAAGGAAGTTGAGCAAAATTTACACTTAGTAGTTTATTTATCATTCTTGAATAATAATAAGGTTTTGAACCTAGACAAAACTGTGAGATATGTTTTCTAATATTTGTAATATTGTTAAGTATTAAGGTATAGCTGCTTATTTGGTTGTTTGTGTTTGATTTTCGAAGATGAAATATTTTAAAGGGGGAGAATGTAACGACCCGAAATTTCGAACACTTTATATTTAAATATCTGAATTATTTAAATATTTATGTCTAAGATTTATATGATTTAATATGATTTCATAAGCTTGTTAAGTACCTTTTAATTATTAACTAATTATGGAAAACATTTTTTATAATGTATTTATAAAAATATACACTTTGAATAAATACTTAAATGTGACCGGAAAACATTTTGTTAAAAGTCAACTTTTTGTTCAATACAAGTTGTATAAGTATTTTATAACTTTTAAAGTAGTATAACAACATATATAACAATTTAATAACATATAAGTTAACCACCAATTAATCAAAGTAAGTGTATTTAATTAAAAGAACATAAGGCATAATGCATACCTTAAAACAAGTCATGGATTAACGAGCCTTGTTTTAAGAAGCATGTTTCATGGCATGTCTCATGGAGTTCGGAAGGAGGGAGGAAGGTTCCTTTGGAGGGTTATGGAAGGTCATTTGCCACATTTCCTAACTCAATATAAACACCCCATTACTCTCTATTTTCATTCAGTCATTCCATATCCTCACTTCTTCCTCTTCACAATGTCTCCTCTCCCATGTTTTCCCCCTTGGGCCATGAGTATTATGGTATGGAAGACGGCCTTAGGCTGTGTGCTAGAGAGGAAGTCTATGGTAGAAAGTAAGGTTGGGTGGATGGACGTAAGCAAGGAGGAGGAGGTTAGGCCATGGCCTAGGAGAAGGGAGGATGTGATAACCACGTGCAAAAGAAGGGAGGGGAAGGCTTTGGTGGTAGGCTGGGAGAAAAAGAAAACCATAATAGGAGTGATTGTTTTATTGCTTGAATGTTGGTAGGATGATGGTAGTGTTTGGTTTAAATGAAAGTGAGTTATTATTACTTTAAATGAATCTATAAATGTTAAAATTGTTGGTTAATAAACATGTTAATTTGCTTGCTGCTATTAACAACAATAGACACTATTTAAAATTATAACCCCTAATTATGTGCTCAAAAAATCTTTAAATTTTGTTTAAGTAATGTGCCTTAAAAAAGCTGTGAATTGGGTTGTTAAAATACGTACATGTAATTGGAAATGCGAATATTGAATTTGGACATTTAATATGGACATGATAATTAAGTACATATGTTAATACATGTTTAGCAATGATGTGATTTGAATTTGGGAATCATATGTGTTTATATAATTGAATTTAATATCGAATTGAATATGGAATTGTCCGTATAGCGATAATCGCTATAAACGCACTTTGAATCCTATAACTATAACTTGTGTAATTTGTTGATTTGTAAACATATCTTAATATAACTTGTTTTGATCATTATCTATACTTATATAAGTGTTTTGGAAAGAAAAATATATCTTTGGAGAAGTTATAGAAAATGTAAACCAAAGCTATAAAAGTTAATAGCAAAATAGTCCCTATAACGACACTTTCGAATTTCTTATATTTGGAAAATAACATTTATTTTTGTGGAAATTTTGTTAGGGATTTCTTTACTATTTTAAAAGGTTAATAATATATTATTCTTATTGTAAAAATTTCAAATCTTAAATTAGTTGATAGCAAGTTGAACGAAATGGAAAAATTTATAGCGAAATAGTCGTTATACGTGCACTTTGGAAAAATACCTTGTTTTTGGAAATTTCTTTAAAATAATTAGAAAATATCCTATAGGATTCTTCTTCATGGTTTCTAATTACCTAAATTATACTAACTATTGTAAAAATAATGGATCTAAAATCATTTGTTAAGGCATCGAAAAGTAGATGCAAAGTTGAAGCAAAACATGTTAAAAATACACAACAGAACTTTAGATAGCAATTGCAGAAATGCTACCTTTTTATTTAAAGCAATTAATTGTCTAAAAATGATATTTAAATTAAATATTTTTCTCTAATATTTTTGGAGTTGTTTTCTAACTTATAATAGAGTGTTTTAAAATTGGTTTCAAGTTTAAATGTATTTTTAATAATTAATTATGAATTTTTTAAACTAAGTGGCTTTTAAAATAAAACTGTTTATTTAGATTTTTCTATTTGTTTCAAAATTCCTTGTTTTGCATAATATTATATATATAGATAATTATCGTATATTTTAAAGTAGTTTTAAAAGTGTTTAACATATTAATAAGTATTTAAAGGTATTTATATATATATAAGTTTTGAAATTAAGTATTTTATTAATTAATAAATGAAATTTTGATTAATGAAAGAATTTTGTTTACATAAAAAATGTTTTACTAATAAAAAGAGTTTGTAATTAATAAAGGATAAATTAATTAAAAAGGGATAAAAGTAGTTTATGTGACTTGATCATACTTTGGATGTATTATTGTGCTTGTATGTGTTTATTTACTTATGGAGAGTATTCGGGACTTAGTTCCTTTATACAATCATTGACATTATTGTTGAATAAGACAATCCATCGATTCAGTCTGGAGAGACTGGGATCGGTAAGTGTTCTACTTAACAAAAACCACTTCAACACTAAGATACGGGTTCTATATTTTGGAAGTGGAATGATGGAATCCATGTGGTTCCAAAATCTATTAAGATGATGGAATCCATGTGGGATTCATTATTTTCTCAAATATTAAATACTCGTGTGAAAGATGCCAAACGTAACCTTGACATCGAAAAAATGACTAAAGACAGAGTAGGTTGCATGACCTCGGGTTTAACTAACCTAAATAGGGGCACATCAACTCCAGTATCTAGAGTGTGTTTATCGATATGTTGTGCCATAGGGAGTTGATGATACTTGATTCACGTATTTGGGTGTGGGCTTGTTGTCCTTAAGTTATGATATATTTTATCTAGAGATATATGAAGATCAGAAGGTAGTTTCCAATCCTTGTCATGGAGATTGATCTCAATAGTATTACTGGGGAGCTCTCCATGGAAAATTTATTTATACGAACATCCCTTAGCAATTTTGTTAGTATACCTAAATGTGCTGTTGAATGTAACCAATGTAATCATTCCAACTATGTTATATATTTATATTAAACACCCTAGATATTATTATAATATCACTAGAGTTTCTAATAGAAATGGTTCGGTTATCGTAAGGTAAAAACTCATCCGTGTTTATTTACGGTGTGTTCTTATGAGATACCTTTATTTTTGAAAGGTTTTATAACATTAAATAATCCAACTGACTTGATTTTATCATGCTAGTTTACTAGACTGATCCGTATGTTATTTTCTTATAATGCTTGGATCAACCCCGTGTAAATTTCTAGATTTCATTGTTGTTCGTTGGAGCTCTTGGAGAGGAGCTGGGTAATTAACTACCATTGTTTTTATTTCCATTGCATTACTTTGTTTATATATTTAAACAATTGTACGGACAAGTAGTTATAACTGTCTAGGTTGATATTATATACATACAGTTTTTCTTTTGTAAAGATCATTCTGATATTATATGTTATTATTTCGTAGTAAGATTCTGACATTTTTGTTCTCCTCTTCTTATTACTTTTCTTTTCTTCCTTTTCTTTTACCCTAACTTTCTATCTTTTCGACCCTTGGATGCTAATCACATGAATACCGCGGTTGTACTAGTGTCGACATTTGGGGGTGAAAAGGCGATCATTACAATATTTCATCTCATAACCCGTAATTTACTTTTTCTCTCTTCCTCCATTTTCTACAGCCATGGTCGACCACCACTCCCCCTCCCTTATCCTTAAAAATTTCAATCTTAAAATGTTAAATAAAATAAGGTTCAAACACTGATGGTAGCTGCATTCATTTAGTAGCATTTTATGGATTCTGAAATCGATTCAAGGAGTTTCGATTCTACATTTCAAGGCATACAATCTGGGCATTAAGTGAACCGTAAAATCCTCCTTTTATAATGATATATATATATATATATAATGTTCGTTATATGACAGATGTGTGGAGATAGCGATTAACATTGTGATGTCTTCATTATATGGATTGTATATATTTATAAATAACTTTTTTTACATGTGTATAATCATGCATATTGCTCACGGCCATTAAAAAATATTATTTTTTTGCAAAATAATAATAATAAATGATAAAAATAAAAGATTTAAAGGAAAAATGATTTGAAATAATCAATGTTAAGTAAAATATGTTTTACACTAGTATATATACATTTATACATTCAAATATATATATATATATATACACACACTATAAAGAAAAACCTTGGTCAAAGTGGTCAAAGTGAAGCCTTTTATTGAGTTCCCATATTTCCTATCTTGCAAACGGCAACTTCAATACGTTATTAGGGTACTTTTGACATTTACCCCACCAACTCGTCACACGTTCCAACACCTATCTTCCCACGTTTCATTAACTTCTTCTCCCCTTTTCTTCCCTTCTTCCTCTCTGTTTTCCTTTTTCCTCTTCTTCGCTTCTCTTCTCCGTTGAAATCATTTGTCCTTCCATTTTTACGGTCCATTTTCCAACGTGAAAGAGATAAATTTATCAACCTCTGTTCTTCCCACGCTTTCATTACACCGCCTCCGAAGAAGAGCACTGCTGCGAGGATGATGGTCCATCCTAACGGCACTAAATCAGAGTATCGATCTTACTCTACGATCTGAAATTTCAATTTCTCTTTTTGGTTTATAACATCGTTTAGCCTCCAGCCCTAATTCTACCTATGCTATTTTCGCAGGTACATGAATGATTCACATTGCCTTCTTCCATTCCGCTGCCTGTAGAGAGGAGCACTGCCACGTGGAAATCAAAGGTATTGTTTACTGTTATTTATTTTCTCCTTTTTCATAGTATAAACTGTTATTTGATGCATTTGTTGCTTAGTTATCTGATGCTTTCTTTGAAGCACATATTGCTCAGTTTTCATACTACAGAATGTTTCGCACCTCACGAACATAATACATCATAAATACTACAGTAAATTAGATGAATAGGATAATCTTGAGTTTATTTTAAGGATACTGTCATCTTCTTTAATTTGAGAATTTGCTTACCTATACCGTTGTTTCTGACATGGACTTTATAAAGTTGTAGAAACATCTAACAAGTTCTATTATATTTGAAAATCATTTTCTTATTATTTCCATTATATTATTTAACTAAACATCTTTTTTTGTATTCTTTGAAGTTGGATGTAGCTTTGGAGGATCAAGACTTTGAGCGGAAAAATAAGGTTGTTAAAGTGGAAGAAAAAGAGGCAATGACATCACTTGAAATGAATTCAAGGTATGGGGAGGAGGTTTTACAGCCTATAGTAGGCAAGTGCCTACCTATAGAAAATATTGTCAAAAAGTGGAATAAAACGGGAGTATCCAACATGTTGAAAATCCTGCAACATTTTTGATTTGAATATATTAGATGAAAAGATTGCTTAAGTTGTTGCTTTCGTACAAAATGAACTCTGATTCTACTAAACCGCATGATTCTACTAAATTTGTTTCAATTTTTAGGACCCAAATTTTTATTTGGATATTTCCTATAATAAGCTTATATGTTACCATTAACAGTCATTGCTTCTTTACCTCATGAATTTTATTTTGAATATTAATGAATAATAAAAGTAGGAAATCCATTTTTAGTTAGATTACAATGACTGAAATGGTGATCTTTATTTAAATAGTGACAAAGTTGTTGAAGAAATGAATAGTGTGCTACTAAACAACTTTCCATGTTGTTTAGGTTCTAAAAGAAGGAGATGGCAAGGGCTTATTATCAAATAACGATAAAAGTGACATTTGCAGCCTAGCTAATGATGATTGAATTCAAAATTTGAACAATCAAAGTACACATGATAAAATTTAGGCAATATTTCATTCAAAATACAATCACATGATAAAAAAACAACTACCTCTTAAATGTCCTCATTTTATTTCTTCTCTTTTTCTCTCACTTGCATAACTCTTTTACCTTAAAGTAATTTTATTCCTTTTTTAACTACAAAACAGATAAAAGTTCTCTTTTTTTTGCTCTGAGGTATGTTTTCATATTAAAAGAAATAGATCATATAATACCTAAAATGGTAGAAACCATGATTTCTAATGAGCTCATAAGCATATTCAATATTCAAATGATGCATAACAATTAAGTATATTCAAATGATATCTTTGGTGTTGCTATTTTTATTCAACAACGCCTATAATGGCCTATAACTCATGTACCAGTAAATTGATTATAATTATGAATAACTGTACAAATGTTACATTTAATTAAAATAATATTCATTTAAGTATGCTATTGATTTCGGATTTGGCTACACTTTGGTATTCCATTTAAAAAAAAGAAGAAGAAGAAGAGTTCTTCTGTTTCCCTCTCTATATATACATCACTTCGATAAAATCTTTCTACAGTGATAGAATGATTAAAGTCTTTAAATTTGTATATTTTCTTTCATACAAAGAATTAAATATTTATATGTATTATCTTTAGTTGTTGGTAAATCAAAACCTTTATAGAACTATTATGTATTTTCTTTTATACAAACAGTCCAATATTTATTTACCCACATAAAGTTTATGAGATGTAATTAGATTTTATACACTTATCAGACTGGAATGGGATATAGTTTCCATTTATTTAAGGTACATTATTTACATTTCAGATATTTTTTTCCAAACTTCAATACATCATTAATTTTTACATCTGGAATATTAATGATATTTTTTTTGAATTGAATGATTAATGATTTTATGTATATTTAACCGCATGATATCTTTAGTATTATTGTGATCTTCTATGGGGTTATATTGCAAAAAATTATGTATAGTTTTATCTTTCCTTAATTCTATATTCGAAGTGCAGTGCAAAATCTAATAAAGTTTGACATGCGAACAAAAATCAAGCGCTGGCTGCAATTTGCGCTGTATCCTTTGACTAATTTTAGCGTATTGGATGCAATTTTTGCTATTTACTTTTCTTACTTTGCATAATGGGAAGCGGTCAAGCTTGATATTTTCTGAGATTGGGAAGAAAGCTAGCGACAAGCATTAAATTTACCTTTTTTATTGTGCGTTTTGCCACGACCTACTGATTATATGTAATTTGATTTTTTTCCCATAGATATTGGTCGATACAGTTGTTTTTTCAATTCATGTCCTATGTTGATTGTATAGTTATGGTTTTGTGTTATGTTTCTTTTCATCGGTTTTCTTATGTAATGCAGATCTCTTCACAGGAGATTATAACGTTGACAAATAAGTTTTCTTCGTCCACAGTTAGTGAAGATGAATTGGTAAGTCTTGGTTATCCTTTTTGCTGATTATTTTGTATACCATTTTCTATCTATGAATCCTGTGTAGTTTACTGCTTCTTCTAGATTTTGAAGTAAGTGCATCTCCAACCCATGCCTAATGTAATATTCCAGCATCTTCATTATGCTAAACATCCTTATTATAACTAAAATTACAGTATAAATGCATGCTTTGGGACAGTGGGGAAGCTAACATAGGACTTCTGCTACGTTTCATATTTATGTGTATAACATGTGTGCATTTATGTCAATCTGTTAACAAGAATATATTGTCACAGATACAACGGTTAGAGCGTTGCTGAAGGTTTAAGTAGTTGTAAAAGTGTGATTAGTTGTCAAAGAGTTGCGGAAATAAATGCGGGCTTCAGAGTTTCATCACTGCATGTCATCGAACCACATTGATAAGTGCCACAATGGTCTTCCATTTCAAAGTAATTACCCTTTTGAGGTTCGTCAACTGTTTATTTTTTTTATACTATTTTTGTTCAGATTTAGGATAAACGCCACTGTTTCTTGCTGTTGAATTTGAATGTTTATCCTATACTATTTTTGCTAAATTGTTTATTTTACAAAGGAATTCATTACCAATGGATTTTTTTATGATGTAATTGTTGTTGTCGAATTTGACAGCCATTGTTTGTTGACTCACTGAATTAAGGACTGTTTATCCTCTGTGATTCGACTCACGCAACAATTCGACGGCAACAAAAAACCCAATGATATTTTTCACAAACAATTCGACAGCCATTGTCTATAAGCAATTTGCTACTGTCGAATTTGAACAATATGTTGCTGTCGAATTTGAACAAGTTGTTGTCATGTTTAGGATGAACGCCACTGCTTAGGAAAGCATAATTTCATTCATAACCTATTTGTCAATATCATGATTGTAAATTCCGAAGTGTTAATGTCCTAAAAATTTTTTTGTTACTGCTAGGTATTGGTTGCTTTGAAACTACTGATGGGTGTATGGTACATGATCGGCTTTCTTTTTGAGGTCTCTTATGCCCAAAGAATATCCATTGATGGTAAATTCTACTTATAACTCATTGTGTTTGAAACTAAATTTGGAGATGGATGTTATCATATATTTATTTAAGAATATGTATTACTATGGTTGAATAACTTACCAGGTGAAGCTGGAGATAAAGGTATCCTTGCTAAACTAAAGTTTAAATTGATTTTCATGACTCTTTTTTCCAATTGAATATAAAAGTGCCTTGGTAAGCTTTTTTATTATACATGTGAAAACGTTTCCATGTTTTCTTATCTTTGACTTTTGAGTTTCTATTTGCGGTTATAAAAACTGTTATATCATGTACCAATTGCAGAACCGAGAGTAGTAATATGTGTTAAGAGAAAAAGTGGCATAACCGAAAGCCCTATGAAAGATCACAGTACAGATTTAAAGATTCAACTTCTATAATTTATGTTTAGATACCATTATATGTTTCACCCATATTAAGCATTCACTGAGTTATTTGGATATATATTTTCTTTTTATTTCAGTAAATAGAAAAAAGAAATGGCTTCACAGTTAGGCGTCTTTTGAACTTAGGAAAATATGAAGCTGGGTTGCTTTGGGAATTAATAGTGAGTCACATGCTATGATTGTTGGATGTGTATAACCGAAGATAATGGCATACATAGAAGAAAGGTCAATGTGTATGAGTGAGGCTTTGTGATATCATTACCATTTCATATCTAAGAATGGACTTTACTATCTTTCTTGCTCTATTTCTCTTCAATCTATGTTTGGCCAGCCGGTTTTATAGTGGACCGTCCACTTTTTATTACGAACGTAATAAAACATTAAATATAGGAGTAAGGTAGAGGCACCTTAACTACTAGGAAAGAAGAAAATACAGCACATGAGTGTAACAAAAATGTCACAGCTACTCAATAAGAAGACTAGGGCACCTCCAAAGAGGTAGAAACACCAATGTCAGTTTCCACCAGGGAAGAAACCAAGGAGACGTTCCCAAGAAGACCAATATAGGGGAGAAATTTGAAGGCAAGTGAAGGATCATAAATCTCAGCATCAGAAGAGTAAATAAAGGATCGATCCCATGTAGTATCAGCAAGCATGACAGAATTTAAATCAGCATAAGAGCCATCCAAGTCAAGAACCAAGGAATCTCCAGATGGTCGATAGTATAGGCAACGAAGATCACTAAGATCATCGAAAACAAATCTAAAATAGGAATCATCCGCGTGGTTGAAACATATGTCAGAGCATCGATCAACCCAACATCTCTCAGACTCATCCCAGAAAACAGACAACAGAGGCGAAGCAAGTTCCTGGGCAGCAATGGTAACTGAAGGATCAACACTAGGAACAATGGAAGCAGATGGGGATGAAGGTCGAACAATAGGAGATGGAGGACCAGGAACAGAAACTGGAGCTATGGGAGGAGGGTCAACCTGAGAGACCTTAGGAACCCATTTCTTGAGCGGAGGGCAAGGCAGAGGGATCTTAGGTGCAGTAGCGGTAACATCAGAATGCGAGCAAGCGGAAGCTAAGTGGCCAAAGGAGTGACAAGAGGAACAAATGTCCGGGACCCAACCGTAACGAATACAGACTTCCACCACATGGCCAACAGCTAGCTGAACAGGAATAGAGGAAGGGAGAGGCTTAAATGGGGTAATCTCAATCAGAGCCTTAGCGTACACCAGCTTATCACGCGCAGCAGTATTAGCATCAAAACATTTCAATTTACCAACATTGCAAGCAAGCCAATTCAAGCCAATCAACGGCTGAAGAGCGGAAGGAATCTATGAAAAATAAACCCAAACTGGGATAGATAGAACTTGTTCACGAGCGATTGCAACCGTAGGAGACCAGGGAATGATAATAAAAGGTTTGCCATCAAAAAAAGAAGGCTCTGCCTCAAGAACACGACTGCGATCTTCAAAGGAGGAGAACAACAGGAAGTACATAGAGTCAACCAGCTTAACACGAAGATCACCGCGTAACCTCCAAGCCCTGCGACAAACAGTAGTCACATCACGAAGGCGATGATTTGGGTCCAAAAAGAAACCAACCAGATAATCCGACCAATAGTCCACTCCGGCTTGCATAACATTTGGAGGAGGAATCATCACTCCATTTTCCTTAACAATATCAAAATCAAATGGTTCATAAACACCCGTGTTACGGGGAAGAGATGAAAATAGCGATGACCATAATTTGGGACCAACAGGAGAAGGAGCAGAAGGAGGGAACTCCTCTACAATGGGAACACCGACAGAAGCCTTAATCGCTTGACCAACAGGGGATGAGACCTCAAGCAAAATATTGCCACTTCTCAAAACATTGGTACAGGGATCAACCTTCTCAGATGCATTTAGACAACCACTTGGTATGCATCGGCAAGTATACAAATTATTAGCGGCATCAGAACACAAAGAACAAACTGTCACACCAAGTTCCACAACTTTATCCCCAGAAACAACGCCATCAGTCACAGTCGATGGCAAAGGATAACTTACAGATCGACAAACATCATCATTCAAAGGTTTCAACATCACTGGACGCGTGCTACAGCACTGAACAACTGCTAAGTGCGGATACTTTACAGAAGGTAGGGGAGGAAACTCAGAGGAAGATAGCATTGGCGGAGATGAACTCGAAGACGCAGTTCTGAGATCCTTATATACTCTACCGGACCTAGTAGATGAGGGGGAAGAGGAAAGAACAACAGGGGGGCGGGTGAATGGGAGAAATACGCGTGGACGCGAACAAGCTGGAACGGCGAGCGAGAGACTCGAGCAGAAACTACGAGGAGAAGGACGAAATAACCAAGAGCGAAACGCAGATCGCCATTTTTGATTTCACCAAGAGCGAACGCTCTATGTTTGTAGTATTAATTTTTACTACAACTGTTATATCATGTACCAGCTGCAGAAATATACAAGCCAAAATTCACCTCCTTTTCTTTTCTGTATACATGCGATTGCCTTTTGTAATTCTGTTATAACAGCAAAAGTTACATTTGATATCATGATCCAAAAGCTTCTTTGCTAAAGAACACATGTCTAAGCATTATTTGGATGGACATTTGTGCTTTGAAAAGCATTTAGTACTGTGAGTTCTTTTGTGAAATTTGCTATTTTTATTTTTTGTCCGATAGCAACCACTTACCAGCTTCTTTTAACATGCCTTAAGTTATGAAATAGTAAGATTTTCCCTTTGCTGTCCAATAGTTTGATGAAATGACTAACAGTTATAAAAAGTTAATGTTTAAAAAGTTAATCTATTATTTGAGATGCTAATTATTGTTATTTTAATCAATAGTGCACCTTATTCCCTATCATATGAACAGTAAAAAATTTTTGTCTCATATGAAATAAGAAGTTTCATTTGAGACGCTAACCATATGAATATTTTGCGATTTCAGGTACGGCATAGTCTATGGTTTGTTTGCAGTAGGGTTGTCCTTCGTTGGTTCGTAATGGTAAAGTTAGCACAACAAGTTGTAAATTTCTTGATATGTCAGTTATGGAAACAACAGTTTCATTTTACCTCTTTATTTATTACTGAAAAATGTGTACATATCAAAACTGTTGTTTTTGGGATATTATATGAAACTGTAATTGTTGACACATGGATAAAAATAGCCTTACAATGGATAATGCAAACATTCATTCTATAATGGCAAATGTCAAAATTTCAAGTTATGCGTGCTTATATACATACTTGAGATTCATAAATGATAAATAGAGACTCATCTTTTTAATTTGAATTGAGATGAAATTTGTATGTCCATTAAATTTGATGTGCTATAGTCTAAATAAAAAGCTAATTTGCCCACTATTTTACTTTTGTTGTCAACTATATGAATGTCTACTGCAACTGTATTTAAATAGATATGCAAAATTCTTTATGGAGTGGAGGACAGTAGACCGAGTTTTCTACACCTTTTTTTACCTTATTTACTGTACTTAAGTTTTGACATCGATCATCTAAATTTAAAATTCAATTGATATATTATTTAACCATCTATTTTCTTAATCCGGATAAGGATTTCAGCAACCTCTTTATGCTATCTCTACAATGATCAGATAGACAAAATTAACCTTGCACTACGTCAAAATCTAAAAGCTAATATGACTTAATTAATTTTTTATTAAGTAAACTTGAAAATATCATAGATTATTCATAGGTTGATGTAACTCAAAGGTGCCTCATCATTATCAGGTTTACCTATCTTCTTTCTTACAACACCTTATTTCTGTTTAGTTGTCATATCTTCTTCCTCTTTTTTTCCATAATTAACCAAAATGTTACTGCAATCTCTCACAATATCATAATTGTAACAAAGACAAAATACGCTCACTTCCTTCTTTACACACATCCAATGGACGTGCCACCATACTCGTATATATAATATTTATATTCGAATACAATATAGTATTTTATTTAAACTAAATGTTACATCTAAATGTATACACGCATTATAAGTTATGTAAAATATGTTTATATACATATTTAATATAATACATACATTTATTGTTTTTGAAATAAAATAATTTAATTTTTTCCTCATAGATCTCCATACAGAACTAAAATAAACAAAAAAGTTCATTTTTTATAAAAAACAAAATAAAGCAAAAAAAAAGGATTTTTTTGGGCCCAAAAATACGTATGTTTATACAAATATTAATTTACACAAAATATATTTATAAGTATATATTATACATATATATAGTATTTGTAAATATTATTTAATATATATAGTACACATATACAGATTAAAAAATGATTTTCAAATTATATATATATATATATATATGTATGTATGTATGTATGTATGTATGTATGTATGTATTTACACAAAACTAATATATTAGTTTTAATTTGAAAATACTTGATATTTCATTTTATAGATCTTGATCCAAACATTAAATTTTGAATCTAATAACTGAATTTGAAATACATAAATTCTTTATATGAAATTTATAATTACTTTATAAGCTACGAGTATGAAGGCACGTCCAACAGGCGTGCACATAGAAAAATGCGGGTTAATGTTTTATTAGGCAAAGCATTTGGAACGCATAAAAATTAATTTCAATAACACTTTTGTAATGAAACTACCTAAAACATGAATAAACACGAAAAAAAATCAAAACAGTCAACCTTTATATTCCTTGCCTAATATTTTGTTTATGGAAACGTTAATAATAGTTGATTGTTAGCTTCTTTTCTTGCACAAAATTAGACTATTTTCTAGATAGGACATAGAAATTTAAAAAAAATCCTTATATTGGAAAATAATACTCTAAAAGCGTACCTCAATAGAATGTTAGTCGGTCGGTGACTCGGTCTAAATGGTGTTTTGGTCGGTCTATTTGGACCAATCAAAGCCACCGTTACGGTCACTTAAGCAACCTTGGAGATGCTTTCTTATTCAAACGTTTATGTTGTTGGATAAAGATGTGTAGTTGAAAATAATTGCTCTTGACATGGAGTGCAATTGTGGCGACACATCCTTATCAGGCATTGTAACTTATGTATAGTCGGTGAGTTGTGGGTGAATGAGTGTGTATCCATGAAGAACATAAATTTGATTGATCAAACTTCTCTGGTGAGCATGTTCTTTCATAGATTCATGAGGTTCACATTCTTGTTTCCTTTTTTTCTTTAAAAGCACTCCAACTTTCAATTCTAAACTTTTAAGCACAGTAATGAAATGCCATTATTTTGTTAATAGGTCAAGTTGTGCAAACTACATCTATCGCATGCTTCAATTTTTATATGGAGTATGGTTAATTGAGAATGCATTTGCTGGTAATCTAATTTGATACAAATTACTGATAAAACTAATAAACAGAATAAATATTAGTGTTTACAACATTAATAATAAAATGTTTAGAATTTTCGTTATCTTTGGATCAGGTCAATAACACAATAATGCATTGACTACACCATACATCAATAAAGGTTCAATAACTACAAAAGTATATCAACTACTCCATACAGCCTTAAACAATAGTAGAATCATGTAACATTGTTTTTCAATGGTACAATCGTCAATCATAATTTTATACATTGACTTTAAAAAACACTTTCACTCTCGCTAACAACAAAACTTAAATCTGACAGAAATAACAATAACTACCTAATGGAGGAAAAGGAATCAAAAATTATAACTAAAAAAGGTATTAAGTCGTAAATATAAGAAAAATGATAGTAATTGGTTCAAAACATAATGATATGTACTCTCTTACTTTACATATAAAATTATTACCGACATTCTAACTTTCTCACATGCTCAATTTCAGCAAATGTCATGCACAGTTGGTACTTGAAATGGATATAAATATATAATGTTCACCATTTTGAAAGCTACACTTCTTTCCTGGCCTGCAAACTTAAGGATTACACTATATTCCGGCATTGCTCCATTCGTGCATATGTGGTTGACATTGCTTCATTCGTGCATGTTCTTACATTCTTTATCACGAGGGGTATTTTTGGTATTCCAAAAAGACACAGTTGAATTCATTTTCAAGGAATTCTCATTATTAGTAGTAGATAGATAGATATATATATATATATGCATATATAGTGATAGCTCACATGTATACAGAGAGGCTAACATCTTTGTTGCGGTGTAAATCTCAATATCTATATACATGTATGTCAAATCATGTACACCTTTCATTTTCATGTTGCACATGCATGTACACAGCTATGTGTTTATGGTACACATAATATATATTACAAAATATAATTTATAATAAATAAAACTTTATTTATTAATTAATTAAAATATTTAATTTATTTAAAACAAATTTAGATAAAATCTAAATAAATTTTGACTTCGTAGGCCCAATAAGATCCAAAATAGAATAATCTTTTTTGAAATCGACCTACTTACTCAGCTGCATGCTGGCTCAGTTCCAATAAAGATATCAGAGCCAATAGCTTATATGGTCTAAATTAACAGTATAATGGGCAACTTCTTAAAACTTACCCATACATTAGGTGTCTAAAAAAGTAGTGTCTAAGGTTGAGTAATCAAGTACTATGCCCTACCTAGCTACTAGCATGGCCAGAAATGATGAGGATAGCCTGAAAGGTTATTCCTAATAGAAAAGACCCAATTTGAATTGGTCCTTAGGCTAATTTCATATATTTTTTTAAAATTAAAATTAAAATCTAAAATAAGAAAAATATTACAGTATAGATTTTCAAACTATTTTGAAAATTAAAGTAAATTTATAAAATTTTAAAGTTCAATTTTAAACAAAATACATATTATAAAAGTTATAATATAATTTTTTTCAAAATGTTATAAAATTAACTTAAAAATTATTATTTATTAATAATATTAAGAAAATAATGAATTAATTAAATAAGATAATTAACTAAATATATAATATATATGTATTATATATATAATGATATATGTTATGTTGTCCTGAATATTTAAGACAATATGAGTATACATGTGTGTATAAAAAAATCTACGAAATTAATAAAATATAATATAAATTGTTTAACTTAATAAAGTAATTAAAAGTTAGTTAATAAATTAAAATACATACATATATACATAAAAGATATATGTGTATTACTATAAAGGTTGTATGTGTGTGTATTCATTATAACATGTTATAATTGAATAATATAGTAATTAACTAAAGTGTTAGTTGATTAAATTAATTAAATGCAATTTAATTAATGTAATGCTATACATATAAATATTATGTAAGTTAACTAAAGTATTAAAGTTATATAATAATAAAACTTTATATAACATGAATGTATAAATAAAGGTGGTACATTAAAGAAACCCTAAATAGACTTAAGGAATAAATACATACGTAAAAGTATGTATATTGTGATTTCTGATATGTCCGGTACTAGAATCAGTATGGTACTTCACAAGAAATTCATTATTACATAACTCAATATATCACTCAATTAAATATATTAAAGATTATTAATCTTTAATATAATTGTCATCCTCTACCATTTACATATTAATAAATTACTTACATACTCTTTGGTTGTTGAGAAAACTCAACCTAGAGATGTTATTGTGAAGTATTATTGATATATTGATTAGACAAGGTAAGATAACTATATGCATTTGTTGAGCAAACTCACGATACATATAATATACTTAGGTCATCGGAAAATGGTAGGTACATGCGAATAATTTCTTTCAATTTATTGAGCAAACTCAAGGTCAAAATGAGTTGTATATGATGCAACCGATAAGGAGTTATCATCGTTTGTGGGGCTATGACTTATTGAGCAAAGTCAAGGTCAGAATCCTAAGACAGACGAGTCCTAACACCCACTAGTAAAGTTAAAAGATTTCTATGTTTCGTATTAGGTTTGGAAAAACATAAAAGATTAGTGGGAGCATTATTAAAAAATAAAATTGTAAAATTTACCTTTCTAATATTATAAGAGCATCTGCTATAAAAAGTTTTAATGATATACATTGATAAATTTATGCAATTAATATAAATAATAAAATGTTTATAAATTAAAATACACAAATGAATCGAATTAATATTGATAAGTAGAAATATAGAATATACTTACCAATAGATATTATCCTTATGTTATTGTTTCAATACCCATGAAAACGCCTAATTGTACAATTACTAAATACGTTTTGAAATTGGTTACTTATGTGTTTACTTGCATGAGATCGTGTGTAACGACCTGCCTTTTTAGACGTTTTAAGAAAACACCCACGTCAAACTTAAACCATTCAAAAGGGCAGATTGTTATGGGGTAAATAAGAAAAGATAAAGGAATAAAACAGATACAGAATCTCGCAACGGAATGAAAAAATATAATAATCAAATAATAGTTCATTAAGCGGTTTTATAAATACATTTGATTATTCTTTACAACACAAACATCAGAGTTTCGTAAACAAGAATAAATAAATAAATAAATAAATGCAGCGGAACAACAAGATGCAGTGAAATAAGTATAATAACAATAATAGTACAATTCTTCGTCTTCGTCCTCCAGAAATATAGTCTTCAACCCTGAAATGCTCAGGCTGACCCGAGCGAATTGAAAAGACAAAACACTCGAGTTAGAACTAAAAGATTTTATGTATGTTAAATTACCAGTAAATATGAGTGTAATGGCATCAAAGGTGTTTACGGGGTTTGACATCTCCTATCCAGTGTCTAACGTGAGTATAGTAACTTAAGAGATGTTTCGGATTCACATCTTCTAAGGATCTGTCAAACTATCTATAGTGTAGTACAATACGCTATTATAATATATCTATAATAAAGTAAAGGTATCAAAATAGCATTAAGGCATTATCCGTATCCCCCTTAACACATTTTATATATTCCTATAGTCTATACAGTGACGTACGCTCCTCTGAGAGGTTTGCATAGTGGGCACCCCATAGGTATAGTACAAAACAAACTCGTAGAAGGCGCTCTAGGGCATTTGAACACGGCACTCGAGGCAATGCCAGAGTAGATGTACTAATTGCGGATTTGGACTGGTGGTAACGCATAGCAGCTACTACCGCCCACCTCGAAACACACTCCCATAATCAAAATCAAAGAGTGGCCACCAAATCAATCACAAAGCAACAGATATGGCATCGAAGAAATGTTTCTGATAGGAGGAATGACCTCACTTAGCCCGGTGTGGCTCCTGTTTTAGTCACATCTAAGCTGATTCACGGGAGTCGGGGTCACGTCATACCTTATACAGAAATCGTTCACCAAACCATCCTACTTCATTTCTGGAATCTCCACCATATACACAGTTGTTAGAGTGGTTTTCGGTATTGGCAGAGAGTATAACAATATCCGATCTCGGACTTTTTAACAACCAAATGCTTATTTCACATCGGATAGTTCTTTTACATTTCAAAAGTCAATTCACGAGTTATATCAAAATATCATATTCTCAAAATCATATGACTTTCGAAATTATATTCACTTTCAAATTTTTATAAATCATATCGTTTCCAAAATCATAATTTCTTTCAAAAATCATATTTCCAAATAGGTTAAATCCTTACCACAAAATTATCATATTCAATTAAATACAACACTTAAATCCCAACTTAGGTGTTATGATTGAATAATTAATTATTCATTAATTATAATTTAAGTTGGGATTTAAATCACAATTAATGAATAATTAATTGAAATAAATTATGTCAAATTTACTCATTAATTATAATTTAAATCCCTAATTTATTCATTCATCTTGGTTTCATTCTTTTATCAAATCAATTAATTCCTTATGAATATAATTAACATTTCTATTCATTTTATTACATTCACAATTTTCAATTATTGTCTTAATCTCATTAATGTAACATTAAATTTCATTTAATTTTAATTGATTTCCCATTTCTTTTTAGTAGACTAAATAAATAGGTAACATATAATAGTTGTCGTCATTAACCCTAAATCATTTTTATTTACAAACCCATGTTGTAATTACTTACGTAATACTGATATTACCATTTATTACACTATTTCATACATTAGTTCAATAATTGCATTTGTTCCCTTATATCAAATTTATAACCAAGTATAACATTCAACTTATTTCAATTAATTGGGATTTCATTCGAATTGTTAATGATTAATTTTACTTAACATTGTTATATCTCATTATAACATTACAAATTTTTATTTCGTTCAATATTAAATCATAAAATCCTTTTAAATTGACTAATTTACATTATCGAAAATAACGGGTCGTTGCATCGTGCATTGCCTTCTATGAATTTCGATTTCTAAAAGCAATACAAGAATATAGATATTTGTTCCATACATGTTCACATATAAATGTTAAAGGGTGAATGATCATAGTTCGTAATGTAAGAAACTCGATCAAGATTTTCATTTTCAATAAGCAAGTAAACCATAAAATGAGATCATGGACTCAATATGATTGATAATAATCATGATCTATTGTGTTAAATGTAATAACAAACCAAAAGCTATAAGATAGGTATAAATTTTTTATCATTGAATAGTTAGTTAGATCATTTAATGTAAAGTGCAATTTATTTAATATCCTTAAATGTTAAGGATGAACAATTGCACTTTTGGAAAGTGTTCTTTATGATATTGTAGTATGGATTTCCTATGAATGGTTCGACCACTTAGAAAGGAAATTTTCAAAGGAAATTGAATAAGTGTGGATGTAACCTAAGGCGCGATTTGGATGAAGAGAGTGGATAGTCATTTTTGCTTCATAAGGAAATTCAGATATAAGAATCATAAAATATAATAGATGCTTAACATTGGAATAAGAAATATGATTTCTATTCCAAAAAGGGTTTTCCATATACAAAATCGTTTTGTATATGATTCATTCCTATGAGTTCAAGATATTTGATCTTAAAAACTCGGCTGTAAACTAGTTACAGTAGATGGAATAAATATCGTACATTATGTGTTTGAATGCAGCTCTAAATTTTATATGCTAATATAATAATGAAAAAATAACGGGAGCATGCCATATAACACTTACCACTCGCATCAGGTTACAAAAATTCTTTTTATAAAACATACAAAACAGTATTTATAAAATTATAACTATTATTCAGTGTTGATTGGAAAATAAACATAGTTTTATTTCAGTATGAAAATTCATTATAAAATAAAACTATAATAGTGGTATTCATGATGCATTAAAAAATACAGAAGCAACCGAGTATATATGCAATTATTTTGGAATTATGGACCAAACCACAGTTTGGACAAATAACTCTTTAATTATATGCTTATGAATCATATAGTACATGTGAATTATATCTCAAAAAATAAAGGCAAAGCACCAATTGAGTGGGAGCATCATAGGAGTTAATGATCTCTTAAGATTGTCACATATAGATGTATGCAATTAGGAATCTGCTAATTCTAAAATAGTTCCACAAACTTCATTGTATTCAATGATGAATTGTCATAAACGTAAACATATGTATATGATACGCATGTGGTATGTAAATGATAAGCTCATAATATAAAATGGAAATAAATAGCATATGTGTAATAGAAAATAAAAATGATTTGCATTGATCGAATAGGTGAGTATATTGGAAAGTGTATCGAACATTCCTATAAATGAATATAGATTTAATCTCAAAATTCACTCCTCCTTATGATACATAATGATATATCGATAAGGAGTAATCAAACTTTGTTGAACGAAGTACGATTAATTGTGACTGAAGTTACTTAACTTCTTTCTGTAATGTTGTTTATTTAAGAGTAGTATAGAAGGTTAAAACTAATCTCATCTAAAGAATGGTATGCGAAATCATAATAGATAAGGGTTTATAAGAAACCTTAACATATCTTAGACCAAGGAGTTGGCAGGTTGTGCAACTCGAAATACTACACGTAATTGTTCATGAGAAATATTGTATGAATGAAGTTTGGGAACGATCGTCATTGGATGACCAATTTATGTTTTGAACATAAGTTTCATAAACTAAAATCAAATCATTTTATATATAAGGCATTTCTTATGAATACCTATTCCCTTGCCCTGAGAAGCAACCGTTTTTTCAATAAATAACAACTTCATTGTAAAGGAATTTCTTTTAGAAATTATTGGTATTAAAATGGATTTGGATACAGTCCAAAGATAAAACTGATTACGTGGGATGAAACGAAATTAACCTAATCTAAACGAATAAGGCACGTTAGAGCGTCTAATTAGTATTCTCAAATATTAAAGAGAAACTATGATTTTCTTATCACTGTCGACAATAGATAATTCTTCGTTGTTAATAAACCATTGAGAGTGTTAACTCTACGATATTGTGTGATGCACAAATCCAAAATGGATTCCACGTACGGTATTAACATATGATTTTGGGAGCTATACTCAAAGGGAAATGATCCACTGGCCACGAAGGCGTCTTAAAGAGCAAGAATAATGTATTTGGAAGATAATGGGCAACATTAACAAGAATAACATCGCAAATTTCAGTTGTTGAAATTTGCATAATAGATTCGTTATTCAATAGGCTCAAATTAATTCAGATTTACTCATAAAATTATTGCTTAGTATGACTTTATGTTCGATACTTATGTGTTGAAATGGAAAATTCAAAATAATGATTTAGAATTGACTATTTATACATAGCAACCATAGTATCACGAAGTCAATGGGAGCGATATTAAGTATGTAAGTTTTAGGACATGATCCAAGAAATGATACTATAACGACCGGCCTTTTTGGACTGTTTAGATCGACAATAAACCATACACATCAGACTCAAACCATACAAAGGGGCAGATTGTTATTGGGGTAAATAAGGAAAAATAGAGAAAGAAAGAAAACAAATACATAATCTCGCAGCGAAATGACAAAATATAATAATCAAATAACAGTTCATGAAGCTGTTTTATAAATACATTTGATTATTCTTTTACATCACAAAAACAAAGTTACATATAACAGGAATAAATAAATGCAGCGGAACAACATGATGTAGTGGAATATATATGATATAATATCAGTAATAATATACTAAATCTACATCTTCATCCTCCAGAAATAAGGTCTTCAACCCTGAAATGCTCAGGCTGACCCGAGCGAATTGAAAAGTCAAAACACTCGAGTCAGAACTAAAAGATCTTATGTAAGTTAAATCAATAGTAAATATATATGAGTGTGACGACATCGGAGATGTTTATGGGGTTTTGACATCCCCTATCCAGTGTCTAACATGAGTACAATAACTTAAGAGATGTTTGGGATTTCCATCTCCTAAGGATCCTTTAAACTATTTACTATGTAGTACAATATGCTATTATAATATATCTACAGTAAAGTAAAGTATCAAAATAGCATAAAGGAGTTACCCATATCCCCCTTAACACATTTTATCTAATGCCGTAGTCTATATAGATACTGTAATCTACATCCGTAGGTGGGCTATTAGGGAGCACTCCATAGGTACGACACAAAACAAACTCGTAGAAGGCGCGATAGGGCATGTGAACACGGCACTCGAGGCAATTCTAGGGTAGTATACCAATTGCGGATCCGGACTGGTGGTAACGCATAGCTGCTACTACCGCCCACCTCCGAACACACTCCCATAATCAAAATCAAGGGGTAACCACTAAATCAATCATAAAGTAATAGAATGGTATCAAAGAAATGTGCCCGATAGGAGGAATGACCTCACTTGGCCTAGCATGGCTCCTGTTTTAGCCACATCAAGCTGACTCATCGGAGTCAAGGTCACGTAAATACCCATACAGAATCGTTCGTCAAACCAGCCTACTTCTTTTCTGGAATCTCCACCATGTACATAGTTGTTAAAGTGGTTTTCGGTATTGGCAGAGAGTATGACAGTACCGATTCCAGTATCTTTAACAACCAAACGCTTATTTCACACCGGATGGTTCTTTTACATTTCCAAAACCGTTTCATAACTAATATCACAATATCATATCCAATTTAAACCATATCACTTTCAAAATCATATTCATTTTCAAAACCCTATCGAAAATATAGGTTAAATCCTCTTTTCAAGATCATCATATTTACTCAAATATATTGATTCACTAGAAAATATCATTTCAATTCCCTACTTAGGTTATTACATCATTTAACCAGATTTGCCTTTAAATCAAGGATTTAAGTATAAACACTTCAACTTTGCCCAATTTGAAATTCAAAAATAGTTTAGATAGTTTAAAATAGTTTTAAAATAGTTAATAGTTTAAATTAGATTTTGAATGGTCAAAATACTTTAAATATAGTTTAATTAGTTTTAATAGTTGAATATAGATTAAAATAGTTTATAATACTTTAAATTAGTTTTAAATACTATAAATGGTTAAAATATAGGTTAAAATAATTTAATATAGTTTAATATAGGTTAAAATAGTTTAATAGTCAAAAATCTTAGAAATTAGGGTTTTTAAAATAATAAATTTTTAAACAATTTATATTAAAATAGTGATATTTTAATTAATATCAACATTAAGCCATTTATTTTATTTCAATACATCTGGACTATGTCCAGTTTTTTTTTCAAATCAACTAACTAAAATTGGTTTCCAATTCTTGTTCTTATTTAATCCTTTAATCAATATCAATTTCAAATCCATGTTTGAATTATCAATTTAAACCACTTCATTTCAAAATCACTCGAGCCTATCATTTCAGCCCATAATGATTTTTTCTTATTCTAAAGTGCGTTCAGGTATGTATCATTTCAACCCATAGTGATAAGGGAACTTGCAGTGTGAGGTGTAGAAATAAAATGAACATTTAAATATAACTTCTCATATTTGATGATGCAATAATATTATAAATAGGATTAAACATCATAAAATCACATCACATGCATATATATGAATAATATATCAATTTATACAGATTCACTTGTCATCATTTCACAATAATATATTGGGTCACTCCTTAATGCTATTTTAAAGTAAGTTTATTTTACTATAGACATTATTATAATAGTGAAATATTAGTACATAGTAAATAGTTTAACGGATCCTTAGAAGATGGGCAGTCCCAAGCATCCTTTAAGTTACTTGTACCTTATATTACAGTTCACTTGAGTTAGTTTACAATGTATAAGTATGTATGTCCTAACTCGAGTGTCTGTGTTTATTTCTTACGCTCGGGTCAGCCTGAGTGTTACAGCTTAGCTAGGATCTATCATCTGGAAGCTAGAGATCTCTGGAGCTCATCTGCTTATCTAGCTTTATCTATTTCAGTTCGGTCCTTTTATTTCAGCTATGTATTAGAGACTTATATACTTGGGATTTTCTACTGTATTTGTGTTTAGACTATGTATTTTGTAACTGTTTTGAGACTGTGTTTGAGATTAAGTTTGTAGTGGCTTCATGAACCACTATGGTTATTTAAATTCCGTTGTGAGTATTCTGATTTATCTGTGTCTGTGATTATGTCATTGGTTTTATTTGCTCCAAATTAAATTATAATCTTCTGTTTTGAATTATTCAAGTCAGACATGTGTGGATTTATTGTTGATTTGAATGGTCCAAAATAGTGGGTCGTTACAACATCATATTAAACGATGATTAAATGCAATAAAAGTCAAATTTAACTAGAATGACAATTTAAACTTACCAAACATCAATCAATTGATTTCTAATCACATCATAAATTTAATTTAAATAACATGAGATAGTTTAGTAATTGTGAGTAGGTTAAAACACTCACCTTTGATTTTAAATCGATTTGAAATCCAAAATAGGGCCTAAAATTCAACAGTCTCAGAATTCGTCCAAACCACTGCAAAATGTCCGAAATTTCGATACGATCCTAGTGGAACAAACCACGCGTGAATCTGAGCTCGTATGCAAATATTATACGCGTTAGAACATTTAAATTGAAATTTATAAAAATTAATTAATAAGAATAATAACACATCACCTCCGAAACTTCCACGTGCTTACCCTAGCCTACAGACCCATCTCGCATGAAGCTTAATGCAGCTGCCACCTTATATTGCGTCATCGTGCTCCTACTCACACTGTCGTCTAGATCGGAGCACGACGCTCACTTCCCCACTATTTGCCACTCTACTGGTGGGATCGCGGCCTCCTGAGGCGCCGAGAAAGGCCAGCGCCAGCACCATAAAGGCGAGAAAATTATGGCAAATCTGGCAATCATAAAGACGAACAAAAAACATAGATCGACCTTGCTCAAAGCCCTCTTCGCAACGGCGCCTCCCGATCGTTGATCGGACGATGATCCGCCTTCAGATCGAAAACCCTGGGAATGGATGGCCGAGGTTCATCCTCGATTTATGGTCAAATGGTAAACCCAATTGAAAAATGAATTACACTAGTGAATTACGCTCGTCTAGAGCTTCGAAACAATATAAAATTTGATATGGTTTGAAGGAGTTCAATTTTTTTGGTTTTGGTTTTGAAATTGGATTTAGGGTTTTGGTTTTTCTGCTATTGGGAAGAGGAGATGAGAAGGAAATGTAGATAGATGAAATTGTACGTACTGAATAAGATAATGACTGATAGGGTTAGTGAGAAAGGCTATTTATATAACTAAGGCCTGATAAGAAAGAATAAACATCCGAATAGATTTGAATTGACGATAACGACCCAAAAGCCCTTCTGTCTTCGGAACGAAAATTAGTCATCCCATATATCAAAATAGATGTTTTCGGTATTTCTAAATCCAATGGAATAAGTTTCAAGTCCTAATTCCATCGTATGAAGAAGTTGGCTCAATACTCAGCTTATTTCAAATTGATTTCAATTGAATTTAATTAAATTGATTTCTACGTGTTTCGAGTCGTATGGTCGAACGACGAGTCTGATCGCTACGAAACTTGAAATCCTATAATAATTCACCATTACGGATCCGTTGAAACTAGTTTCATTGAAATCCGAGATAGTGTCCAAAATGGCTATTTTCACATTATTTAAATAAATTAATATTAAATTAAGTAAATCACTTTTTAACTCAGTATTTATAAACTGACAATTTTCATCATTTTTCATTACTTAGGCATTTTCAATCATTTAAAAAAAATTACTTATCAATTCGGTGTTAAATATTCACTAATTATAATGTTCAATTTAACTTGTAATTAAATCCAATTTATTATAATTTAATTTCAATAAATTGATTTGATTTGATTTCAATCCTTTTTGTTCAATCAATTATTAGTCTATTAACATAGCTAACATTTGTTTATATCTTATTACACCAATATGCTACAATTTCCATCTTTTATTTGTATTAACTACTATATTTCAATTATATTGAATTTTGTCGATTTTCACATTGAATAGAATTTAAATCCTAATAAATTTATTTATCTTTGGTTTACTCTTTTATTAATTCAATTATTGCCTTATGAATATAGTTAACATTTCTATACATTTTGTTACATTCACAATTTGCAGTTATCGTCTTAATTCCTATTAAAATAACATTTAATTTAATTTAATTATAACTGATTAAATAAATTAGTGACAAATAACAATCGTTGCCTTTTCTCAATTTAATAACATTTGTAACTATATTCTTTACACAAAATGCCATAACTACTACCACGGCACTACTTTTATCAATTGCAATTACTTACATATTATTTCATTAATTTATACATATTTAAATTATCAATTACACATTTTATCCAATTTATCAACTGATATACACATCATTACAAATTATTTACCATCTACAACCAATTATAACTTTTTAATCATTTTGATTAATTAGAATTACATTTAAAGCAATTATCAATTATCTTACATTAATACTATTGCATTTCATTTCAGTTATCTTCTTATTATTAAATCATAAATTTTTATTTCTTCCAACATTAAATCATCAAATCTTATTAAATTACCTAATTTTTAATTATCGAAATTTATGGGTCATTACAGATACAAAAGTATCATTTTATAAGCATCAGAATTGAATAGGTATTTTGATAGAAATATCGAATAGTTTGATTTTTAGTCAAAATGCAAAGAAAGCCTGTGTCCATAAGAAAGAAGCACTAACAGGTACATAGATATTTCTAGATAAATAAACAACATACAGGGTGTTGTTAATTGTGTACTTATTTTAAAATCACTAATAGTTTGGTTGTTTAATACTTGATATTGGATTTGTAAATTATATCTTTTATAGTAAGTAAAGGATGTTGGGAATGTCCCAAACGATATGCAGGGACACCGTATTTATGAAAATGTGTTCAGACTAGAACTTCATAAGTTCTATCGAGTATAATATGTAAATATTAAATTCATAGAAAAACCTTAATTAAGAAGCTTTAAGTTGGAAATGTTCCAAAATGAAATATTATGGCCGATTCAATAAAAATGCTAAGTATGTTGCCTTGAATAATGCCACAATAAAAGCAATGTGCATACATAAATGCACAAATTTATAATCGAGCTAGAGGTGATTCCAAATATTAAAATACTAATCGTTATGATATGGTAACAACATAATAATAAGATCTCACTAAAAGTCAAGAAACATACTTCCAATAGTTCTACATGACAAAAGTATTTTATCAGCATCGGAGGGAGTTGATTGGCAGAGTAGACAATTAAACCAACGTATCAAATCCACTCACAAAGAGTCTTACTCGATCAGTTCTCATCACATTGATTGAAGGGAGGGAATATTAATTCCATAATTGACCCAAATGTAAGTGGAAGATTAATAGAGTTAGCGTTATGTCCTATGGGCAATTATGTAATTTGTTGCATATATCTAACTCGATAACCAATCTTGTTTGAAATAAAAGGCATTTTCTTTCTATTATATATGTGATATAATGTGTTATATTAATTAATTAATGCAAGTAAAAGTATATTTAATAGAAATCCATAAATGGTATGTTTTGTGATAGTAGTTAAAAGTATTGTAACCATGAGTAATTTATCATAATGAAATTAAACCTACCGTTTTAAATATTCCTAGTCAGATGTATCAAGACTGGATATCAATGCATTTATTAATACTAGCTTATGTAACGTACTCCAAATGTTGGGCAGTGTATTACTCGTGATTGCTGGGGGCACCAAGGGGTTATGTACTGATAGTTATTAGACAACTATGGAATGACTCACTCGATAGTTTTTGTTGGTTAATATAACTTAGGTCAAAGAGAAAATATTAATGTGACAAAATTACACAGTTTTATTGACCTGAGAATACTTTTGATCTTCAATGTGGAAGCTTCTCTTTGATTATAGTTAAATCCTGGCATTATGTCCATTGGATGACTATATTTAGGTCAAGTGGAAGCATTGAAGGCGAAAAACTATTCAAGAGAAGATTTGTCTCCTTAGTTATATGATATTAGTATCACGGTCAACTAAAGTCAAATCAAAGTCAAAGTCTCTGGCCCAAGCATTTTGATTAATAATAATTGTTATTATTCAACCAAGGACTTTGTATTTGGGCTATAGAGTCGAATATGGATGATATTAAAATTTTGACCATTACCAAATTCCATAAGCCCAAAGTGATACGGTTTTGGCAAAGAGAATTGGTGTAAATAATTGTCACAACCGGGTGATGCTTAAATAAAGTAAAATTGGATTTTACCAAAGCCAAATAAGTGATAAATTTGGTCATAATGTCACACTGTCTGCTAATTAGTGTGCGAACTTTAACATTCGAATTGTTTGATATTAATTGCTGGTTGAATTTGCACCTAAGAGCCACACAACCAAAACGTTGAATACACCTTAACCCCTATTTTAATTAAATTATAATTGTTATAATTAATTAAATTAATAAATATTTATGAACTATTCGTTATAAAATTTTATTTGATATTTGTTGACTAATATTAAAAGTGTGTATATAATAGTCATAAATTAATCGATATACGATACTGATACACATTTAAATTGGATTTAAATATTTTATTTATTAATCGGGCTTAAAGTGATTTTAAGGCCCATGACAGGAGCTATTGACTGCGATTATGATGGCATAGAGAGGCCGAACATATGATGTCTAAGGAGGGCTTGAATTTCGAATTCAAAGAGATGAATAAGTAAAAGAGTGGATCTAGATCCTCCTTTTTCTTCTTAGATCTCCACTATATATCAATCTTTAACACTTATTTTATTTTTTACCCTCTTCCACCATTTTCCACAGCTATGGTAGGCCACTCTCCCCCCTTCTCCGTAAATTTTTTAAGCTTAAAACATTAAATCAAATAAGATTCAAACACCGATGGTAGCTGCATTCAGTCTATTAGCGTTTTTTGGATTCTAAAATCATTTTAAGGATTTCTGATTTTATATTTCAAGGTGTATTATCTGATCATTAGGTGAAAGCTAAAATTCTCCTTTTACAATAATATATTAATGTATATAATGTTCATTATATGATATATATGTTTTGATAACAGTTATAATTGTATTGTCTTCATTAGATGGATTGTGTGTGTGTCTATATATATATATATATATATATATATATATATATGTTTACAATTTGTTTTTACATATATATAATTATACATATTGCTCAGAGCCATTAAAAAATATATTTTTTCAAAAATAATAATAATAAATGATTTAAATGTAAAATGATTTAAACTAATCGATGTTAAGTAAAATATGTTTTGCACTAATATTTATACGTTTATAGTCAAAAAACAATTATATACAATATTTTATATTCGAATATAATATAGTACTTTATTCAAATTAAATGGTGTATCTAAGTTTATATATACACATTATAAATTATATAAGATATGTTTATATAAATATTTAATATAATACATACATATATTGTTTTCGAAATATATTTTTTCTCATAGATCTGAATATGGAAATCAAATAAATAAATAAAATTTAATAAAAATAAAGTAAAATAAAAAATGATTTTTTTAGCCAAAAACTATGTTTATTTAAACATATATTAATTTACACAAAATATATTTATAAGTATACACTATTTATATATATAGTATTTATAAATATTATTTAATATATATAGTAGCATATATATACATATAATTAAAAAAATTCGAATTATATATATATACGTATTTACACAAAACTAATATATTAGTTTGAATTTGAAAATATTTGATTTTGTAGACCTAAATCTAGATCCAAGTTTAAAATTTGTATCTAATAATTGAAATTGAAATTTATAAATTCTATATATTAAATTTAATTACTTTATAAACTATATATACATATACATTGACAACACATATATATACAAAGAGGCTAACGTTCCCAACACTTATATATATGCATGTCGAACCATGTACACCATTCATGTTGCATGTGTAAGTACATAGCTATGAGTATGTGATACACATATTATATTTTACGATATAAATTTAAAATAAACAAAACCTTATTTATAAATAAAATAAAATATTGATTTTATTTAAAACAAATTTAGATAAGATCTAAACAAATTTGGACTTCATAGTCCGGTATGATCTAAAATAGAATAATTTTTGCTTGGAATATACATATTAACCCCACTGCATGCTGAATCAGTTCAAACAACAATGACAGTTCAGGTATGGATCATATACCCTTGTTCCATATTATATGGACTTGTATAATATTTTAAGATTTATTGTCGCTCTACATTGGGCAGTTGTCTGACTCGAGGTTTTATGAGTTGCTTCTTATTATCTCAAGTAATATTAAATGAGTAGACTGGTAACACGTTTAGTGGTATGCTGTAGCCACCCTCTTCGGAATGGGCCTGATTTTCGACCCAATGAAAGCCCATTAACCTTTAGTCCATTCCGAAGATGGTTGTTGGTTAGTAGTACTGATTAAATAAACAATATATAAAGCTATCTATCTATGCTTTCAAAATCTCACAACGGAAGGTATAGAATATAATAATTAAATAAGTACCCATTTCGCACATTCCAAATATCAGAAATACAATATCCCAAACATCCATAAGTACAATGTCTTAAATAGTACATCGACATGTCTAGAAATCTTAGTACATTAATGTTAATCATAAACATAAATAGATAGTTACACATCCATAAGTCTTTTTTGCTGCCTCCTTCACACTCATCATCAACCATGTTCCCCCTAACCTATAGATTGTAATGAGGAGGAAGTCGGGACAACAATGTCCAATGAATGAAAATCTCAAGTCCTGCCATATTAATATTTGGGCGGTAGAATTTAGATAAGTACCATGTCTTATGTATTTAAAATTATATCTTTCCGAGTATCCCTTCGACTGTAAGCCAATGGCTCTTCCAGTCTAGCTCCATAATGTATCTCCAACTATAGGCCAACGGCCCTTTCCAGTCTAACTTCATAACTATAGCATAGGTGCAACACAACTATGAAATATATGAGTTCAATAACTCGTCTCCAATCTACTACACCCTAATGACGCGAGAGAAAGTACATGAGTCACTTAAAATCTTTAAAATGGAAAATAGACAGACTCTGGCCACTTAATATCTAGAACCTAGGCAAACCAATGCCATTTAATACCTAGACCCAAGGCTAACCCCTCTCTTGTACTTCCTAGCCGACATTGTAAGAAATCTCGCAAGCCATTTATTACTTCTCAAATGGGGAATAGGCATACCCTCTAATAGTCATTTAATACCTCAATCCCAAAGTGGACACCCTCTAAAGATTTCCACTACCGCACCTAAAAGATAATCCCGACCATTTCATACTTCTCGAATGGGAAAGAGGCAGACCCTACAAAAACCATTTCATATCTCAACCCCAGAACAGGCTCATCCTGGGATTACCCACATCGTTTAAAGGAATTTCCCAAGTCATTTAATGCTTTTTATTAGAGAGAAGGCGGACCCTAAATTAGCCACTTAATACTCAACCCCAAAGCAGACTACTACTGGAACTTCCTCATCCATATAGCATGTAACCTTATTGTGATGTCTTATTTTAGTCTAGCTATTTGTAGGTGCTAGTAGCCAAATCAGCTAGGCAGGCTTACCTTACAAAATTACGAGTAATCTCGCATCCACCATAGGTAATTACTATAGGCGATGTCCCACATCATTTACAAAAGTACACTACCTGTAGTCAGAATAGCTGGATAGACTTCTATGTACTTTCAATTGACCTTGCATCCCAATAACTTAGCCACATTTCCACTCTCTAATTTTTAATGTTGAACTATGTCGCATTCCACATGTATTTAATATATGTACATATTCCTCACCCGCATCCAGCAGTAAAGGCCATATAAGGGAAACTACTTATTACACGTTTAGTTATGGATTAAATTCCATAGTTATTCTCAAATCCTTTTTATATAGTTTATTGCTATTTTTTAATGGTCATTCAATTGGCGGTTCCTTTTTATTTATTACCCTATTATTTTAACGTTATGACTTATACAGTATTATTATATTTATAATTAATGTTTATAATTAATGTTTATTTTTGGCTAATTAGTTTTTATTATATATTTCAAGGTGTGTGTAAAAGCATTTACATAAAAAAAAATTCGCTTCTTATTCGGGGTGTTAAGATGATTTAAATGTAACAGTTTCTAATCCATACAAGTCCCACCCCAATACATCAGTTTACATAGTGCTAATATCACAATTTAAATTAGCCAAACAAAATAGACTTGCATACACACACACACACACACACACACACACACACACACACACACACATCTGTGTGTGTGTATCCAAAAGGATAATCAAAACATCTGACTTATTTTATGTTAATGTAGTAGAATTAATGCCTCTATTCCGAAGGAGAAAAACTTACAATCTAAAATCCTTTATATTCTATTCGACTTTTAAATTTTTCACGTTAAAGTGAAAAAATATTCATATTTATTATAATTGCTGAAGTAGGTGGTGCAAACATGGACTGGTGAAAAATCCATACTTTGCACATCCACTAATAATTCTCTCAAATCCTTCATAACAAACACAAATTAAAAAGTGGAAATTAAATAGAATATACATTATTCATATGCAAATAATAATGGATTGACTTCTACCACATTAACATAAAAATAAGTAAGATTTCAACAATTCTAGAAATTACACTTTTTGGGGAATTTTAGGTTTTCAGATTTAAATTTTCGCATATAGAATTCCCTAATGCATAAAACAAATTCAAATATCAACTGCACAACCTACTATAAAGATAAAAACTAAGATTTCTACTCACATATAGTTTTCTCAGAATTTCCAAGGATTTTCTTTCGTGTTAACGCCAATCTCTTTTTCCAATTATTTAATTTTTAATTTTATAATATATAACAATTCATTTCTATATAGATTAAATTAAAAATTCAAAGATTGGGGAAGAGTATGAATAGGGAAAAAATTATATATGTGTGTGTAAAATTCATTACATCTTCCTTTTACTTGATTAATTTCTTTCCTTATACTTGGATCTTCAATGTATGTATGTATTTTTGTTTTCGAATTTAGGAAGTTTATCGTGGAGGAAGAAAATTGACAGCGTGTTTATTTTTTAAATAAAAATGAAAGAGGAAGACTTTATTTACATTTGCTTGGATGCACCAGGACCATTTGATTAGAATCTATTTGAAATTATTAAACCTGGGTCATTCAGGCCAAGTCAAACCGTAGCCGATATGCTCTGATCGATTGACCGGTTGCCCCTCGGTAGTTGACTGCTAGCGGTCGATCGGTCCAATCAAGGGGTTGACTGGTATGGTCCAGGCACCTTTATTATTTCGTTAACATTAATCTTGACGTTGTTATATTTATTATTTTATCGGGTTTGAATTATTTTCATTCCAAAGTCTTCAAATGTCGATAACTTCTTCGTTTGATCTTCGATCATGAAGCTTTATATACAAAAATTGATAGAAGATCAACATAAACACAATGATGTAACCTTTGCGGCCAAATTCCAACGTGACTAAATTCCATTTTTAGCCTTATTATTAATTAATTAAGTTTCTTAATTAATTTCTTTTTCATTTTACAAGGTGTTACATATGAAGTTATACATAAGACGAGTAGGATATGGCACTTTCACATATCATGTATGGACTTATTTATGCTTATTCTACTATGCGCCACTGTGAAGCCTAGATAGTATCAACTTTATTATTATGAGATAGTTTTATTTGATTTTATTCCTATTCGTACAAACTCTACTATTATTCTATATTACTTTGTAGATCTATGCTCTGATATTTGGTTCACTTAGTTATTACCGTCTCTCATGTTTTATATCAGTGATAACTATTATATTTTATTCAATGCGTTGTGAGATATACAACAAGTTCTTTGATTGGTTTGCTTCTTTTCACCCTTGACAATAGTTCTGCACCGGCCGGGCATCGCAACAGCGCACTCTTCAGACCTATTATGTGTCGAAGGTGTAGGATAGTCATTACATATATGATACATGTAACAACCCGAGATTTTTATCGTCTTGAGTTGTGAATATTTATCTTAATATTCAATAATACGGTATTTTAATCAAAATGAAAATCTCTGTTAAATAAAAATTGGTAATAATGGATAATTTTAAACCAAGATAATATTTTGAATTTCAATATTTTATTTATAAAAAAAATTGATTTAATTATAATTTTTATATATGTATGTATACCAACAGAATTTATATGTAAATTGAAAACAAATTTATGATAAAGAGAAATGAATATAACATATGAAAAATAATATGGTATAAATAGAAAAGAGTTTTAAATTGGAATTTTCTTATATACATATACATATACATATGCATATATATATATCTCCATGTGTGTCTCTATGTTCAAAAATAAATATATAAAACAGTATATTAAAAACAATATATATAATGGAAAGTGGAAAAGTAAATGTAACATACCTGGTCAGAAAAAATGAAGGCTAATGTATATATCAACTCAAGCCACCAAAACTTCATGTCAATCAATCAACAACATTGTACAGCAGCCAAAAATATTATACATGAACAACATTTCATTTAGTAGAAACATGTATATATATATAGGTATGTATTGTGTTTTTTTAGTTCTTTAACCCTGTAAGCAAAACCCTATAAACAAAAGTAGTGCAAAGAAGAAGGAGAAAAATAAAAAACCTATTTTAACAAAATCCAAGGCAAGTAGCACTTTCAAAATTTGCAGCTCGAAGACTAAAGTTAAACTAGAAGATTTAAAAGGAGCAACATGATCAAGGTGAGGATTTAAATTGATTGCTTGGAAGTGTTTTTTCTATACTCTGTAGATATTAACAGGGTTTTAAAATCATGTATACCTTGCCTTCAAAAATCAACATCTCATATTTTGCTTCGAGTTTGTCGATTATGTTAACTGATGAAATAATTGTTTATGAATCAAGATCACCCTAAAAATTGTTTGAAGCTTGTTCGTTTCATATATGGTGTGAAATCGTAAAATGCTAGTAAATAATCCAGTTTTCGACAAAATTCAATATGTTCGAATCATTGAGTTAGTCATGCAGTTGTGATCCTCGTATGAAGATAAGATTTATAGCAAAAAAATCGTAGCTTTTAAGGGCTTGGTTTGCGAGAGGCAGAGATATGATCATAATTTGTTAAAAAAATAAATTCCGACGATGTCGTCGATGAGGCGGAGTTCGATTTGGTCGAAGAGGAGCAGGGGGACATAGGTGAGGGGTTCACTGTGGCCAAATTTTGATTTTGGGCTTGATTTAGGGTAGCATTGGAATTTAGGGTTTAAGGGCATGTTTTAGGTGGGGCTCAGTTTCTTCATCGTGGGTGGAAGCAGGTGCATCAGAGTTCGCCACACCTGGCATGGGGATAGCGTGTGTCGTGGCAATTGTATTGGTGGAGGTGGTAGGCGCTAGCGTGGCTAGATGTGATGGGAAGCGGAGAATTAGGCGTCGGCTTCTTGTGTTCATGCCTGGGTTGAGTTCGAATTCGAGGACGAGGTGTATAGGAGGGGCGAGGAGGACGGTGATCGGTCGAGGTGGTGATGGGTGATGGGTGGCCGGTCTCGTTTTAGGGGTTCGGCGAGTGGATCTCACATGCACATGTACGCATGCACGACATTTCGTATACAAGGCAACGTTCCAAGCAGTGGATGGACGAGTCTTGGATGACGGTGCTGCTGAAGCTTTGGTTGGGTGCTAAGGTCTCGCGAGAAGATTGGAAAAATGATTGATGGAAGTAGCAGGTTTGATCGAAGATTGGGCATTAGTTTTTTTTGCCATGGCAGGAATTTGGGGGAGGGAACAAAAAAGGAAGAGAAAAGAAGGAGGGGAAGAGAAGGGGGTCTGGTAGATTAGAATAGGCTTCAGCCCAAAGGAAAAGAATAAAGGGGGGAGGGGTTTCTCAAAATTTAAAATGTTAAATTATAATTATATTTCGTAAAGTTTAAAATGACATAACTAATGTATACAAAATCTGATTTACACGAGACTGGTTGCGATGGGCTCATATCGACAAACACTACGTCGTTCGGAAATCCATTATCGAGTTTGAACAAGTGGGAATTTATGGTATTTTAAAATGGATAGAAATTAAATTACCCGATTTAAACGAATTTTAGTCATTTAAATCTATATGACCTATCTATCGAAGTTATTTTCCCAGATAAAAATAATGATGAGTTAATTTAAATTAATTACGATGTTTTGACATCAGTTTAGCGGAATAAAACACCGTTTCGCTAATTGTATTTAATTGGATGCCTGTTGGCAGAATAAATCACTGTTCTGCCATTATTATTGAATATGTGTGTTTTTGGATATCGACCAGAAGAAATAAAACCTTGTTCTACCATCATATTTGTACGGACATCTATTATTATCCTAATAATTATATTGGGGAATGTGATGTTAAATTAATTGTTAAAAAAATAGATTGATCTGAATATGGAATCTGCCATTCTAGATTGTTATGTAGTGAATGGTAACTTGATTAAGTACTATTGAAATTAATAAGTCTCTTTTCAAGTTTGGAAGTTGATTTTTGAACCAAGGTTGTTTTAAGGTTAATTATTTTATGATTTTAAAAGAAGTTATTTGAAAGTATTGGTTTCAAAGTTATTTAATTATTTGAAGCGGTTAAAAATATATTTTTAACTATTAATTAAAGTTATCTTATAATGATTTGATTTAAAGTTAATTATTATTTAAGAATTTATCGGTATTAAAATATATATTTTTCAAACATCGTTTGTTTCAATGTTAATATTGTTTTTAAAAATAATATATTATTGATAAAAGAATATTTTATAAATTAACTTTGAAATCATTATACAAAATTTATAAGTATTATTTGAGATGATTATTGAAATAAAAGATTTCGGGAAGTAATGGTATAATTTCATAGTGTAATTCGACGGTAGAGATGCCTACAGTTTGGGATATTTTTGCTGGGCTAGATAAGTAACCATTATGCAAACTACGACCTATGATTGATTGCATGGCGGAAATTGGGAGGCAGAGACTGCCTAAGTTAAGCTTGGTTTTTCTGGGATAGAGATGCAACCATCGAGCTACGATCCATGGTCAAAACCAAACGGTACTTTCCTAATATACTTATATATATATATATATATATATACTTCTTAAAAGTTTTCAACTATTTTTGAAAGGAATGATTTTGAATATGCTTATCTCGGTGAGATGAGTATATATCTGTTTGATAAAGATATTTATTTTATTGAAATTTAAATTAAAGAGGCTGATGATTACAGTGGAAAATGAAATCCTTGTTTGAATGATTGTTTATTTAATAGTTAAATAACCGATTATTAAATCATGACCTAAATATGTAATCCTTATTAATTTTAGTGGTACGAAAATATTCCCTACTTAACACCAAAGGAATTTAACTCTGGAAAAATCTAGGGGAAATACGAGAATTATATGGTACAGTTACCGTTCGACATGCTAAACTATACGTATAAACTTGTGGATCTTCTAAGATAAATGATAAGAAGATTTGTCCACTTAAATGGTTAGGGGGTGATTCCCGATCTTATGTATTATCTGATTATTTCCTAAAGAACCGGTCTTGAGCATTTCGGAAATCGATGAATGGTTTTTTGAGTACCCAGGAAATGGAGAGTGTACACGAAAGAGATGATTCAGAACCCATGACCTACTCTGAAACCATATACAGTTAAATGGAGGAGATGCATTATATTTTGGGAAGTTGGAATCCATATGTGGTTCCGTGACTCGTTGGAGTGTGGGAATCTATGTGAAATTTCAAGATTAATTGAGATGTGGGAACCAGTATGAGATTCTGAGGCCATTGTGGTTTGGGAATCCATATGAGATTCCATGATCTATTTTTGGAGCGGTGCGTAAGCTGGAACGCCGGACGTAGCCTCATTAGTGGAAATGACTAAAACCAGAGATAGGAGGCATGGCCAGTAGGGTTGGAAAACTCATAGGGTGTACTTGGCTCCTTTTCTAGCAATACAGATACCTTTAGTTTTTTGGCATGCCGAAACGATGCACTCGGTCTTAGCAAGACCGGTTATTTTTTTCCTATAATACCCTAGTTAGACGGGTATGATGCTTCGGAAGGATAACTTTGATCCTTGTGTAGGAGGACCATTCATAAAGTACTTAGGGCACCTTTGTGGAAATCTTATACAATTAACAAACGAGTTTATCGAATTTTGATTTTTAAGACTAGTATCGTTGTGATGTACATAGCACATGCATCACAGCTACTTGTTATTATTACTTTGGCAATTAGATGCTATTATAATATCAGATGATTTTCTATAAAAGAATTTATGTTATTGTAATGTAAAAACCCATCCGTGCTTATGTGCGTTGTAGTCTTACGAGGTACCTTTGATTTTAAAGGAATTTTGAAAGTTATAATGAATAAAATTGCTTGTGATTTAAATTCTCATGCTGGTTTTACCAGACTGACCCAGGCGTGGTTTTTTCCTAAATTCTTGGGTCAAACGGAGTATATTTTCAGGTTGGATGGATATTGGAGCTTCAAGAGAGGAGCTGGAGGTCCAGAAACGTATTCTCGTAAACGATTATATTTCCGTGGCATTTTGGTTGTGTTTATCAGCAGTTGTAAGGACAGGTTGTTATAACTATCCGTGTTGAATATGTTAGTATACCCTGATTGATGTCTGTATATATATATATATATATATATAATAATTACAGTCTTGTTTTTGTGTAAAGATTGTTATATATTATAGATTTTTCGTTCCACTGTAAGATTCTGTGTTGTTGGTTTTTCTTCTTCTTGTCTTCCTTCTATTTTCCTTTCCTTAACTATTTGCATTTCCGTTCAATTTGGATTTGACATGTGTGGTAAATCGTCAGTTTGAATTGTATGAAAAAGTGGGTAAGGCAATACAAGCGATAAAGGTCAGCCTATCGTTCGTGGGCTTATGGTTTGTTTATCATCCTCAAGGTTAGAATCTCAAATGTCCAGTGGAGAAATCAAAAGATTTCTATATTTTCTATTTGGGTGAACATACAAATCTAGAGGTAGCCTTATTAGAAAAATAAAATAAATACATTTTAACCTTTCTAATATTGTAAGAATATATGTTATACAAGTTAAAATAATCTACTTCACTAAATTTGTGCAACCAATAAAACATAATTGAAAAAACGTTTATCAGTTATATTATACATTTGAATTGAATTAAGGTTGACATTAAAATATAATATGTACTTACCAATAAATATTTTGACATGTTATCACTTCAAGGCCCATGCAAGAGTCAATTTATAGAACCATTAAAACATTCATGCCTCAATCGCTTAAGAGTTTACTTATCTTGGATAGTGTATAGTCATTTATGCGTTTTGAACTCTTAAGCAATACAAAAATACATATATTTAATCCTCATTTGATCACATGTAAATGTTATATGGTCGATATTCGCGAATCGTAATGTAGGAAACTTTTATAAAATTAGTTCATTTGAAATTAGCAAGTAAAGTATAATGCAAGATCATGTATTCAATATGATTAATTACAATAATTTGTCATCTATTTGTGTCTATATATATGTATATATTGTTAGAAATCCAATCAACGGTTTCAATGACAACAATTATACAATGGAAATCAAATATATATATATATATATTTATATATATAGGTACTTGCTAGAACAACATCACTAGAAAGACAAAAACGAGGCTCAAAGAACACTACAAGAGACTACAACTCGATAGGTAAAAGGAAGTAAAAGAAAGGATGCACAAAAGCTAACATGCACCATATCATACGTCTGGTAATAACACTCAGACATTTGATCCTCTACTATATACGAAAAATATATAGTACCAGACGTCTGAAACAAATACCAGACGTCTGAATTCAAACTCGAACTTCAGAAATAAACTACAACTGCCACATGTGAATGGACATCTCTGCTTCTCTTCGCCACAACTCTTCACCATCAACAGAAGCAACCTTAGAGGATTCACTAATGGATGTAACTACTCAAGATACCAATCTACAACTATATCTAGCATCATGAATCAAGAGATAAAACACTTACTTCACTTACTTACACTTTCTAATTCTATACTCTATTCTATATTCTTGATCTCTGCTCTCTAGCAATCTTTACTTGTATTCACTCTTCCATATACTCAATTCTACGTAGACAATATTCCTTAGAAATATATTGGAAGCAATTATACTAATCAGTCAATATCCGTGTTATATTAGAATACACATTTGATAAGAATAACTCTTTGTAACCAAGCCCATTCCTCCGGGAGAAGCGAGGGTTTTTGATAGTCGAATTCGAAGGAGAGCTTCGGGACTGGACGTAGGACGGGAGGTCCGAACAAGTATAAAATTCTGTTGTGCTTATTCTATATTTACTTAGATTAAAATTATTTTAGCTGCATCATATATTTTGTCACATATACTTGCATATACACTACACAGTCCACCCCGTAGACTTTCATTTTGTATCATAGCAAGGTTTGATCAAAGTACAGTAACACGTATTTGAATCACTTTAATATGGCAAGTATTTTTCAAGAAGTCCAATCCACAGCACATCCCCCACTTTTTAAAGGTTCTAATTATGCATATTGGTCCACACATATGAGAATTTTTATGGAAGCTAATGGATTAGAAATTTGGTCACCCACTCAAAATAATATGAAGCACCTGACACTGCTATGAACACATGGAGTAATGCACAAAAAACCACAGGTTCTAATAATGCCAAAGCTATGAATGTTTTATTTCTTTCATTAGATAAGAATGAATTTTCACATGTCATGTTATGTAACACTATATATGATATTTGCCGTACCTAACAAGTTACACACGAAGGCACGAAAAAAGTTAAGCAAACTAAAATTTCAATTTCACAAAATCAATTTTCATCATTTAAAATGAAACAAAATGAATCTATAGTGGACATGCACTCCAGATTCCAAACTATTCAACACGATTTAATGGCACTAGGAGTTAAATTCACAAATTTTGATTTAGTATCTAAAATACTCAATTTCTGTAACTCCAGAGTGGGAAAGAAAAGTATTAGCTATCGAAGAAGCTAATGACCTCTCAACACTCTTAGTTGAAGAATTGATAGGAAATTTATTGTCCTATGAAGCTAAGCTGCAGGAAAGAAAAGAACAAAATTCGGAGAAGAAAAAATAGCATTTCTAGTAACAAATGAAGACTCCAACTTAGATGAAGAAGAAATCGTATTTTTTGCCATAAACTACAACAAATTCAAGAAGTTTAGAAAAATGACCAGATTTCAGAAAGGAGGAAAATCAAGCACAACAAATCAAACGTCAATCAAATGCTATGAATGTGATCAATTTGGACATACGAAGAAAGATTGTCCCAAGCTCAACAAAGATAAAAAGAAGAACAAATTTGAAAAATTCAAAAAGAAGAAAGCTTTCAAAGTAACATGGGATGACTCGAATTCTTCATCATCATCAGATAGTGACAGCGATAGTGACGGAGGACAAGCTAATGTATGTTTTATGGCACAAACTGATGAGGTATGTCTTGAACTTAGCTATGATGAATTATTAGAGCTTAGCATGGAATTAGACGATAAATTTAGGCAAATTAAAAAAATGAATAAAGAACACATAACCAAAATAAATCGATTAGAACTTGAAATAGGAATGTTAAAAGATAAAAAATTTATTTTAGAGGAGGAACTACAATTATCTCAAGAAAAACATAAAAGCAGTTTAGTTGAATATGAGAGTATATCTATGGATTTTGAAAAAGTTAAACTAGAAAAGGATAACTAGTAAAAAGAAAATATCAACTTGAAAAGTAATATAGAAACATTGAAAATTTAAAATTTTGAACTAAAAGAAAAATTAATAAAATTACAAAAAATGTTTCAAAATTTAATAAAGGAAAACAAGATTTGGAAAATCTTATCAAAACTTCAAGATCTTCAGGTAATAGAAATGGATTAGGATTTAAAAATATTCCTAAACAAAAAGGGAATAATATTAAGAAGTATAGTTTTATTTATCAAAAGACTAAAAGATCACCTAAGTCTAATACGAATACCGAAAACATAAAAATTGGGATTCCTAAGACAAATAATAATTTGATTAGACAAAAACATACTAATAATTTTCTAGATAATGTAGTCTATAATAAAAAATTATGTTCATAAAGGTACCAAACCTTCTTGGGTGTGGCTACCTGCTCCTCCTAACATTTAGGACCCTAACAAAGTATATGTGTACCGATTAAATCATTTTTATCTTGCAGCTACCCAAATAAAAAATAAGGAGAAATGGATACTTGATAGTGGCTGCTCCAAGCATATGACCAGAAATGCAAAAATGCTATCAAATATAACATATATCGATGGTGGAACGGTAACTTTTGGAGATAACTCAAAAGGATACGTCGTTGGCATCGGAGAAGTCATCAACTCTGGTATTTCTAACTCTTATATTATTACAAATGTTTTGTTAGTAGAAAATTTAAAACACAACCTACTTAGCATTAGTCAATTATGCGATAAAGGTTTTTAAATTAATTTTGAAAAAGATAGATGCAATATTTTTGACAATAAAAAACAACTTATCTTTGAGGATTTTAGAAACAAGAATATTTATGTCTTAAATATAAATATAAATTGAAATTCAAACTTATGCTTAACCGCCAAACATGAAGATCCATGGTTGTGGCATAAACGATTCTGTCATATTAATTTTAAATATATTAATAAATTAGCAAAATATAAGCTAGTTAGAGGTTTACCTAAAATAAATTATAAAGTAGAAATATTATGTGATGCTTGTCGAATTGGTGAACCAAAGAAAAGCTATTTTAAATCTAAAAATAATATTTCTACAAAACAACAATTAGATTTATTTGGTCCAACTCAAGTACGATCTATAAATCACAACACATATGTTTTCGTAATAGTTGATGATTTTTTAAGATATATATAGACCTTATTTTTAAAGCATAAAAGTGACACTTTTGGTATGTTTAAAATTTTTTCTAAAAAAATTAAAACCAAATGGATTTGAAAATTAAGAATATTCGAAGTGATCACGGTGGAGAATTCGAAAATGATCTTTTTACTAATTTTGTAATAAATAGGGCATAAGTCATAATTTCTCTTTTCCCCACACACCACAACAAAATGGTGTAGTAGAAAGAAAAAATCATACGATACAAGAATAAGCATGAACACTATTAAATAGTAGCGGTTTACCAAAACATTTTTGGGCTGAAGCTATTGCTACGGCTTGTTATATTTTAAATCAAGTAACCATATGACCTATGACTAAACATACTTGCTTTGAAATGTTTTTTGGAAGAAAACCTAAAGTATCATACTTTAAAACTTTCGGATCAAAATGTTTTATATTAAATACAAAAGATAATTTAGGGAAATTCAACCCGAAGGCCGATGAAGGAATCTTTGTTGGATATTCGGATCGTAGCAAGGCATATAGAATTTTTAATAAATGCACTAACACAATTGAAGAAAGTTTACATGTTTCATTTGATGAAAATTTCCTTAACAATCATACAAATGACGATGAAGAAACTATTCCTATAACAAATACAATAAACTCATCTAATAATGAGACAAATGCACAATATAATACTCTAGTATCACCCCCTAGAATTCTAAAAGATCATCCAAAAGATAATATCATTGGTGATCTTAATTCCAGAGTTGCTAGAAATCAACTTAACCAAATAAGTCATATTGCATTTATGTCAAATTTTGAACCAAAGAATTATAAAGAAGCTTCAAATGATGATTTTTGGATAATAGCCATGCAAAAAGAATTAAATCAATTTGAATGTAATAATGTTTGGGAATTAGTACCAAGACTAGAAAATCAATCAGATATTGGAATAAAATGGGTATTTAAAAACAAAGCAGATAAAAACGGAAATATAGTTAGGAATAAAGCACGTTTAGTTGCTTAGGGTTATAATCAAGAAGAAGGTATCGACTATGACGAAACTTTTGATCCAGTAGCAAGACTCGAAGCCATACGTACATTACTTGCTTTTGCAAGTCATCACAATTTTAAATTATTTCAAATGGACGTCAAAAATTCTTTTTTAAATGGTTTTATTAAAAAAATGTATATTTGAACAACCTCCATTATTTATTCACGAAAAATACCCCGATCATATTTTTAAATTGCACAAAGCCCTATATAGTTTAAAGAAAGCCCCCCGTGCCTGATACGAACGTCTTAAGAATCATTTAATTTCATCCGTTTTTTCAAATAGGTAAAATAGATACGACTTTTTTTATTAAACGAGAAAACAATGACATCTTAGTTGTACAAATTTACGTAGACGATATTATTTTTGGTTCAACTAACGAAAATCTTTGTACTCAATTTTCAAATATTATGAAAAGTGAATTTAAAATGTCTCACATCAGTGAATTAAGTTTCTTTCTAGGTTTACAAATAAAACAATTTGAAAATGGTATTTTTATTCATCAAGAAAAATATTGTAACGATTTATTATGTCATTTTGGAATGGATAAAACTTCGAGCAAACCAACACCAATGAGTACTAGTGTTCACTTAGAAAAGGATGATAATGGTAAATATTTTGATGAAAAATTATATCGTAGTATGATTGGCTCCTTACTATACTTGACGGCTAGTCGACCCGACATTATGATGAGTGTATGTCTTTGTGCCCAATTTCAAGCAAAACCAAAAGAGTCTCACCAAAGAGCTGTTAAATGTATCTTACGATATTTATCTAGTACTAGAGATTATGGTTTGTTTTACCCTAAGGGATCATCGTTTGAACTTGTTTCATATAGCGACGCAGATTTCGGTGAATGTAAAACAGATCGTAAGAGTACTAGTGTAACGTGTCATTTTATCGGACAATCGTTGGTTTCATGGTTTAGCCAAAAACAAAACTGTGTCTCTTTATCGACTTGTGAACCCAAATATATTTCGGCGGCATTAGCATGCGCACAAGTGATATACATGAAAAAAACCCTTAAGGATTTCGGAAAAGTTATCGATAAATCACCAACATATTGCGATAATACAAGTGCAATAGATTTATCGTTGTAAATCACTCACGTACTAAACACGTAGATATACGACATCACTTTTTATGCGAAAATATGGAAAAAGGAATTTTTACATTAGAAAACGTAAATAATGAGAATCAAATAGCAGATATTTTCACAAAACCATTAAATGAACAAACGTTTGTTAAACTACGACGCGATTTAGGAATATGTTCTCTTAATGATCTTATCAGCTAATTCTAAATTTCATTCATTCTATTTTTGGTTAAAAAGTTTTAATCCATAAACAAAATCTTTAAACACTGACCAACAATTTCTTTAGAATGTTTTTTTTTTGAAAATAACTATTTATAACCTTTTACAACATGAATAAATAGCTCCTCCTTTTACAAATAAAATACAGATTTTATATTGGTTCCTTTTAAAACAAACAAAAGCGAAACAAAAACATGTCTTTCGACAACTCTCACCTCTCTTTTTCAACACCAACCTCAGATGGTTCAGCGGATACCCCTCATCGACTTCCTACTCCTACACCAGGTTAAGAGCCGACCTATAAGTGGTCATCCTACTACACGGGATCCACTCCTGACAAAAAAACGGTCCACATAATCTCTATTTGCCTCTCCTAACATCAAGGAGAAAATCGATGATATACATCATTAACAAAAACAACAAATGGATTTACAACGAGAATTACACTTCGAACAAAAAGTCACTGCGAGACGACTGAGTTTTCTAGAGCAAGTAGCGATCAAATATTGCAATTCATGATAAAATGATATACATGAACCACTTCAGATTCCTTGCAATCCTTTGGATCCTTCTGCCTCTTATCATACACCTTGGGATCCTCCACCTAGGAAATTCTCTGGTTCCCCAAAAACCAACGAATGTTGAAATATTTGGTCTCCACTCAAGCCATGGAAGGATAGCAAATATGAAGATCACAATGCTCCATCTTCATCTAAATAAATTTGTTTATTTTCATTGTATTTTCATCTAATTATATTTTTATTTTTTTTCAAAAATAATAATATTATGTTTCAATAAAATCGATCCCTCGAAAATCAAACAAAACCTTCCAAAATAATACTATTTTCAGACATACTGGAGATTACAGACGTCTGATCAATGCCATCAGACATCTAACACCCTTGTATCACACCATTTTTTAATCCTGTGCATATATCAGACGACTGATATAAACAACCAGACGTTTGAAAATTGTCTCTGCCTCATACAAAATAAAAAACGATCTATTTCAGATGTCTGAAGTTGTAACCAGACGTCTAAATAAAGTCTCTGCCTTCTTAACATAAGAATCAGGCCATTTTTGAACGTCTGACGTTATATCAAGACATCTTACAAAACTCTCTTTTCCTTACAATTCTACCTATTTCGGACGTCTGCCAATAACACACAGACGTTTGACAATGTTTACCGTCTTCAAACTAGATTTAAATCAGACGTCCGATTCATTTCCCAGACGTTTGAAATTCAATTGACACCTATTCATGATCTTAAAACGACTGTTTTTCCCAAATATCCGATTCGCATTTCTTTTCGTTTCCTCTTTCAAATCTGAAACGATAATTCTCCAAATGACTATCTCCTTAATTTTGCTCAATTTCATGGTGACCAAAACTAAAAACCCTAGAGTTTCTAAGAGAAAGCAAGAACAAGCTACATCCTCCAACCTACAAGTATGCTTTGATGATCAGATTGAGAAGTGGATGAATCGAGTACCTCATTCTATCAAAAGATATGAAGATATCCAGAAGAAAAAGCTACATACAGGTCCCTTCTATAATTTGCTTAAATTCCCTATGTATGATTTGGATGATATGTGTGAAAATGCTGGGTTACAAAAGTTGATTTCCTTCAATTCAAATAATGTCCAAATCGATCAGCTTGCAATATTCCTTTTCTACGCTAATCTAGATAGCACTTCCATATGGAATACCGATATTGATGATAATTGGCTTTGGTCGAGTGTTTACAGCAACACTATTCGACTTACTCTAGGAATTATAGGTCGTACTCTAGGTTGTTCCGACTCCGAAGAAGATTTGTATGACATCCCGGATATGCGCCTCAAAACAAGAAATAATATTACCCATCAAATTCGGAAAGATGAAATGCCATGATTTGCTTTAAAATACTTACGACCTAAGGCAAGACTATTCGCTAGGATGATTATCAGCACAAACATTCCTCGATTTGGCAGCCATGAGAAAATAAAATAATTGGAGCACAAAGCTCTATGTGCTATCTTTAGTGGTACGAGTGCAAATTGGGCGAAATTCATATTTGACGAGCTTAAACATTATTGGACTCGATCACGTCCATCAATCATTTACCCTACCTACATAATGTGCTTTCTACAAGAACACAACATTCCATCATATTTATCGACTTTTGAGGAGACTGCCCCTAAGTACGCCTCCGTAAAATTCTTCTCTCATATGCACTTACCAGAAAATCCCCCGAATTTTATTTCATTTGAAGAATGGACGCAACGTCGTCAACAATCTGGACAAGCTAGGATTCAACCCCAACAACAACCACCATAACCATCACAAGAAGAAGAACAACATCAGAACACACTCCTCCTCTTCCTGCACCTTTTGACTATCTAGGCCAAGACGACATTTTGGAAACTCGCACTGAAACTAATCCAAATGAAAGCACTCGAGATTTAACTCTCTAAAATCAACTTATCTTATCAAGAAATCAAATACTGTTGGCAAAGCGTATTGATAGCTTTGAAACAACATTTTCTTCTTGCCTAGCCACAGTTGAAACATCACTTTCAACAACATTATCTATTCTAAAAGAGGTTCTCCAACAAGTCTGTGGCCCTACACCACCTTCGAAAGATTGGCCAACTTCAAAGTCTTCTCCTCCTCCTTCAAAACATTCTAAACTTTTTGAAGAGGAAAAGAACCTCTAGAACATACTCTAAAATATCCTAGAGTATAAGTTAGTTCTTCCAAGAATGAAGATGAAGGAGATGATCAAGCCAAAGCTTCCCCTAAAAATCCTTAGATATTTTTATTGGTTCTATCTTTTGTATTGTAATGGAATCAAAAATCTTTGTGGCATGATTATTAATTATATCATACAATTCTTGTATTAATGCTTTTTGATAATGCCAAAGGGGGAGAAATAATGGTAAGCACATATTTAGGGGGAGATTTATAAAATTATATCTAAGTACATTGTATAGTTGTCATCATGAAATAGAGGGAGAATGTTAGGAAATCCAATCTACGGTTTCGATGACAACAACTATACAATGGAAATCAAATATACATATATATTTATATATACAAGTACTTACTAGAACAACAACACTAGAAAGACAAGAATAAGGCTCAAAGAACACTACAAGAGACTACAATTTGATAGGTGCAAGGAAGTAAAAGAAAGGATGCACAAAAACTGATATGCACCATATCAGACGTCTGGTAATAACCCTCAGACGTCTGAACCTCTACTATATTCAAAAAATATATAGTATCAAACGTCTGAAACAAATACCAGACGTCTAAATTCAAACTCGTACTTTAGAAATAAACTGCAACTGCCACATATGAATGGATATCTCCACTTCTCTTTGCCACAACTCTTCACCATCAACAGAAGCAACCTTAGAGGATTCATTAATGGATGTAACTACTCAAGATACATATCTACAACTATATATAACATCAAGAATCAAGAGAACAAACACTTACTTCACTTGCTTACTCTTTCTAATTCTTACTCTATTCTATATTCTTGATCTCTGCACTCCAGCAATCTTTACCTATATTCACTCTTCCATATACTCAGTTCTTCATAAATATTCCTTATAAATATATTGGAAGCAATTGTACTAATTGGTCAACATCCGTGTTATATTAGAACACACATTTGACAAGAACAACTCATTGTAACCAAGCTTATTCCTTCGGGTGAAGCGAGGGTTTTTGATAGTCGAGTTTCGAAGGGAAGCTTTGGGACTGGACGTAGGACGGGAGGTCTGAACTAGTATAAAATTCTGGTGTGCTTATTATATATTTACTTAGATTAATATTATTTTAGCTACATCATATATTTTGTCATATATACTTGCGTATACACTACACGATCCACCCCGTAGACTTTCATACATGATATACATATACATATATATATATATATATATATATATATATATATTCAAAACTTAGTTGTTTATTTTTGTTATCAATCCAACCGCTAAGGAGGTTTACTACTATGGATTTGCAAAACGAAGCCATGTGAAGCCAAAAACGTAAGGAACGCATGTTTAGCATGTCTTCTTAAATTCCTTAAAAATTATTTACTTTGTTCTCTCTAGTGATGTCTCCTTAAATCTCTTCATTATCATTTGATGTAACTAAAACTAGTACAGCCGTACAACAATGGGAGAACGAACCAGCTAGTTCTATAACTTTTTAAAAAAATTACTACTGTTTTTGTATAATTTCAGTTGAACGCGTGATATATCCAATAAGAAGTTATTTTCATTATTAGATATAAAAGACAAAATGTTGGTAGATGTGCATAACAGTGGAACAATAGACCTTTTGATGTCATATAATTCCAATAAAGAAATACATATCTGTGTTATATTATTATACTAGAATTAAACACATAACAACAATTTAAAAACATTTACATTGTGTTGCTATAGATGGAATGTTGTGAACACAACTGCAAATACGCCGATGGAGAGGGTATGGAGAGAATATATCAATTATGCTTTACCAAGAGAAAGGATATATTATGCTTTATCAAAACAATGGTAGTAGAAACGAATACATGGTAATGCTATTGAAGGATCAAAATACCCAGAACTATAATTTTTGAACATTTCATATAAAAGTACGTCATATCGAAAAAGTAACAATTTATTCAATGAACTTGGTGATAGAGTTAAGGGAATGCCTGAAGGAACTGGGCCAGCCCACGGCGGAAGAAATTGGCAAATTTCAAAAAAAATACCCTATTGGATCCTAGTTGGGCCTATGAAGCTTAATTTATTTATTCTATTTTTTTTAAAATAAAATAATTTATTCTATTTAAATTAGTTAAAGGGAATTTTTAATTAAAATGTATAGTGTATCAAATACACCTAACATTTAGATAATGTATAGGGAATGAAACCTTTCATTTCTTTCCCGAAAACAAGGATTAATTGAGAGTATAAATTTCATTAAATAGAGAGAGAAACCTTCATTTTCTCTCTTTAATTTGAATTGATTGATATATTAAATGTCCTTATTTAATAATTTATTCATGGCAAGATTTATTACTATTTCCATATGTATTCTTACTGTACAAATTGTAGTTTGAGATTTATTTAATTTGTTTTATTTATTTATATTATATATATGTATGAACTACATATATATACACACAGAAATATGTGTATGCATGTGTAACAATATAATCCGTGAAGGGTATAAAGTGCCCGTATATAGATGTTGGGATTTACATTGCAACGAATACATTAGCTCATTTTGGGTGTACTATAATTTGTTCAAATATGCGCTTGTATAATATGTGAAAATAGTATATTAGCATATGCATATGAATATATATATATATATATATATATATATATATTATTGAATAAAATAGTTTCTGCCATAATAAATTAACGTAAAATAATCACATAATAAAAATACAGGTTTTGTAATTTCAGAAAATATGAAAACATATTTTGGGTTTAAGATTAATTTGTGGAATCTTTTTAATTAAAATAAAATTTGTTATTAAATAGTTGATAATGGCCCTTAATCAAATTAATTCTTAAAAATATGAAATCAAGTTGAAAAATTCTGAACCTTTTTTTAAGGTAGATGAGACATATTTTGGGATTAGGAAAATTTTCTAGAATTTACTCAATTGAAATTATATTTTTAATTAAATAATTAACTGTAGTTTAAATGTAAATTATTTATAAAAAATATTAAATTAAGTTTTAAAATTCTTAAATTATTTTTGAAGGTACCTGTGAAAGATCTAATTCTTATGAAACATTTCCAAAATTTTATTAATTGAATTTATATATAATTAATTAATTAATTGCAGGAAAAATAAATTAATTTAAAAAACAATAAATTAAACTTAAAAAATCTTAAAATTTTACAGTAAGCATCTTACATGGTGTAGAAAATACAAAAATATATAAAATTGAAATTTTAAACCATTAATTATTTTATACATAATAAACAACTTGCAAAATCATTAAATAATAATAAAATACGTATATACATATTTAGTAAAATAATTTTATATTTTATTGTAACGACCCACTATTTTGGACCATTCAAATCGACAATAAATCCACACATGTCTAACTTGAATAATTCAAAACAGAAGATTGTAATATAATTTGGAGCAAATAAAACCAATAACAGAATCACAGACACAGATAAATCAGAATACTCGCAGCGGAATTTAAATAACCATAGTGGTTCATGAAGCCACTACAAACTTAATCTCAAACACAGTCTCAAAACGGTTACGAAATACATAGTTTGAAAACAAATACAGTAGAAAATCCCAAGTACATAAGTCTCTAATACATAGCTGAAATAAAAAGACCGAACTGAAATAGATAAAGCTAGATAAGTAGATAAGCTCCTCTCTTTAACAACCAACGTTATTATTACTCGTGGTTATAAATTTCAAAAGTGGTTTATATTCCATGTCAAAATAATTCATTTAAACCATTTAAATATGAAGTAATTATCCTTCCAACCCAATTATTCAAATTCCAAAATTTCAGCAATTTCTAAGTCCATTCGTTCAATTTCAACATTTCAAACATTGCAAATTTCAAAACAGCAGCAATTACAGCATTTATAAAGTGCTGCAGTAGGTATATTTAGTATATATCAAAACATAGTTCAATTCAGAAATTTACAGCATTTCAGAAATGTTGTTATAGGTTAACTTAGTAATTTCAGCCTATAATTCAATTTCCAGAAATTACAGCACTTCAGAAATGCTGTTATAGGTCTTTTTAGTGTATTTCCAGCCATATTTCATATTTCTATAGCATTGTTGAACCGCTATGATTTCTGTTATACCATTTTAAAACAATATTCTCATTTTCAACTTATCTAACTTATTCCACTTTTCACAAATTTTTATTTGGATATTATTTAACCTATAAATTTTAATAAAATAACAATATTAATAAATACCTAATTTAGAAAAAAATCCATTTGTGGAATCAATACTTCATAAATTTCTTAACTTTTATTTCAACCAATAACTTAATATTTTATTTAACATACCTATCTCCTAAATAAATTTAATTTCCATATATTTATCTAATTTAAATTTCCATTTAAACCAAATTTCCAAATTCCAAATTAAGGCATATTCAAAATACACTTTTTCCATTATTTATTTACACACTTAACTTATAGGAAATAACTATACAATTTCTTTAAATCATTTAATCCAATTTTTACTAAAATTTCATATTTAATACTTCAAATACTTAATACCTCAAAATAATACTTTTAAAAATAACCACGGGTCTGTATAATATTTTCTAACCTAGGACAAGTGATACGGATAATATATCATTTCAATCCGTAATTTAAAAAGAAAATTCTGGGTTCTATCATTTCAAACCCGCAATCCCAAGAAAATAAATACAATAAAAATCATTCGAGCCTGTCATTTCAGCCCATAATGATTTTTCCTTAATCTAAAGTCAATTCAGGTATGTATCATTTCAACCCATAGTGATAAAGGAACTTGCAGTGTGAGGTGCAGAAATAAAATGAACATTTAAATATAACTTCTCATATTAGATGATGCAACAATTTTATAAACAGGATTAAACATCATAAAATCACATCACAGGCATATATATGAATAATATATCAATTTATACATATTCACTTGTCATCATTTCACAATAATATATTGGGTCACTCCTTAATGCTATTTTAAAGTAAGTTTATTTTACTATATACATTATTGTAATAGTGAAATATTACAGCATAATAAATAGTTTATCGGATCCTTAGAGGATGGGCGGTCCCAAGCATCCTTTAAGTTACTTGTACCTTATATTATAGTTCACTTGAGTTAGTTTACATTGTATAAGCATGTATATCCTGACTCGAGTGTCTGTGTTTATTTCTTACGCTCGGGTCAGCCTGAGTGTTACAGCTTAGTTTGGATCTATCATCTGGAAGCTAGAGATCTCTGGAGCTTATCTGCTTATCTAGCTTTATCTATTTCAGTTCGGTCTTTTTATTTCAGCTATGTATTAGAGACTTATGTACTTGGGATTTTCTACTGTATTTGTTTTCAGACTATGTATTTTGTAACCGTTTTGAGACTGTGTTTGAGATTAAGTTTGTAGCGGCTTCATGAACCACTATGGTTATTTAAATTCCGCTGTGTGTATTCTGATTTATCTGTGTCTGTGATTCTGTTATTGGTTTTATTTGCTCCAAATTATATTACAATCTTCTGTTTTGAATTATTCAAGTCAGACATGTGTGGATTTGTTGTCGATTTGAATGGTCCAAAATAGCGGGTCGTTACATTTATGATTCACAATAGATATAAAACATCATAGAAATTTTTTTAAATTAAATATATACAAGTTATAAACATATACATATAGATAATTTGCAAGTCTGTATACATTTAATCTAGATCTATTTATATATATTATTGTAAATCAAAATTAATTTTTTTTAGAAAAAATTTCAACAATAAATAAATAAAAAATATATTACAACAAGCACATAACCAATCCAATTGTAACAAATATACGTACCCACAAAAGTCTCACCTAATCTAAACATGATTTGGATGTAAATCAACATTCATATGGTAAACTTGAAATCAAAACAATTCTAATAAATAAAAGTTCACCTCTTAATCAAGCCTCTGACTCAACATTAAACAATGAATTTTCTTCTAAGAACAATTCCTAATCCATCAGGCTGCTAATTTGGGATTGGAGACTTTCTACTACAAATAGTATTTTTAAAGTGTACTGGATTTTAGAATTTTGCAATGATTTTAGAGGAGAGTTGCTGCCATTAAAATGACAAAAAAGAAGAAGAAAGTGATGGCTTAAAAAATAAATTAGCATTTGACTAGGGTTATTAGCTTTTATATGGGTAGGATAAGAGAGCAAACAATGATCTCAACCACGCATCTCAAAACCCTAATCTCATGCATAGTAGCTACCCTCTTTCTCTATCAAAACCAATGACTTTCACCTCTAAAATTCATGGGTTATGAGGCCATTTAACACAATTTAAATATACATAATTACATTCAACTAAATTTATTGTCGATATCCCATATCGATCAACATATTTATAACTTTTTATAGATACATGCAACAAATTTATTTCTCATGACCATATACAAATTTTATAATTAATATTTCATAAACATTAATTAAATTAATCGATTTATCATAATTATAAACTAATTAAATCATTCGGTCTTAAAAGAATTTATCGATTCGTTTGTGTGACTCTTGGGTGTAAGTTCGGTCAGCGATTAATGTCGAACTATTTGTACGTTAACATTCATACTTCACTTAGAAGGTGGTGCGACATTATGGCCAAATTAATGGCTTACTCATTTTCAAAAAAAATATTATTTTAATTTAATAAGCCTTACCCAGTGGTGACAGTTTTTAACACCAATTCTTTTCATCAAAATTATACTTTGGACTTATTGAATGTGGTAATGTCCAAAATTCCAACATCATCCACATTCAACTCTATAGTCCAAACACAAAGTCCTTGGTTTAATAATAACAATTATTATTAACCGAACTTCTCTGGCAAGAGATTTTGACTTTGGGTTGACCACGATACTAACCTCATATAACTGACGAGACGAATCCTCTCTTGAATAGTGCTTCACTTAAAATACTTCCACTCGACCCAACTATAGTCACTCGATGGATATCGTGCTACGATTTGACTATAATCAAAGCAGAGCTTTCATATTGAAGATTTATAGTATTCTCAAGTCAAAAGAACTATGTGAATTATTCAGATCGATATTTTCTGTTTGACCTTAGTTATATTAACCAATAGAAAACTATCAAATGAGTCATTCCATAGTTATCCAATAACTATTAGTACGTAACCCCTAGGTGCCCCCAGCGGTCGTGAGCAATACACTTCCCAACATTTGTAAAGCATTACATACTCTAGTCTCAACGGATACATCGATATCCAATCTCGATGCAGTTTGACTAGGAACATTTCGAATGGTATATTTGTTTTTATTGTGATAAATTACTCACGATTACAACATTTTGTAACTACTATCACAAGCATACCATTTACGGATTTGTATTAAATATAATTCTAATTAAATTAATCAATTAATATAACTATATTATATCAAGTATATAATAGAAAGAAAACACCTTTATTTCGAACAAGATTAGTCAACGATTAAATGTATGTAACGAATTACATAATTACCCCTAGAGCATACCCTTTACTCTATCAATCTCCCACTTTCACTTGGGGTTTATTATGAAATCTTGTTCCAACTTCTCCAATCGATTTTCTCAAAACCATTTGGGCCAGTCTCTCTGTGAACGGGTATGTTATTATGTTTCAATTATCTATTTTGTCAATCAACTCTCTCCGACAGTGATAAACTGTTTTACCATGCGGAACAATTCGGAGTATGCCTTTCGACTTCAAGTGAGCTATAAATTCTGTTACGAACTATATTGCGATATTGTTATCATATAACAATGTCATGAGATTCTCATCATTTGAAATCGGCTCGGTTATAAATTTGTGCACTTATATTTGTATATACATTACTTTCCTTGTGGCGCTATTCTAGGCGATGTACTTAACTTTTTTCATTGAATCGTCCATGATCTTTTATTTGGAACATTTCCAACTTAAAGATTTTCTATTGACATATTATACTCAATAACTTATGAAATTTTGAGTCTGAACATTCCTTCATAAGAAATTTGTTGTTTCCGCAAACGATTATCTAGTATTTTATAAATATACGAGAACACTCAAACAACCATTTAGTAATATCAATTTGGATTTGGTATTTGCTTCAAGTATTAAATACATAAACAAAACACAATATTGTAGGCAACATAACATGTATGATATTTCTTATTGCCAATGTATAAAGAATCCATCTTACATGTTTCCTATCAAACATTTTTATAAGGTGTCCTTGCGTATCACTTTGGGACATTCCCAATATCTTTTAGATTTACTATAAAAGAAATCATTTACAATCCAATGTTGAGTATTAAAACAACTAAGGATAATTTTAACACAAGTACATCGCTAAAATCAACAGCGTGTTATTTACCTATAGTTTAGAAATATAAATTTACCTTTTGACTTTCTTACTTATGAGCACATTCTTCCTTTGCATTTTGATTGGAAATCAAAACTATTTGATATTTTCACAAAAATATTTATTCATTTTTGATGCTTATACAATGAAATTTTCTATCATTCCTTGGAACATATCCATATTCTCACAAACTTAATATCACTCCCACTGATTTCAAGACACTTTGGTAATTAGGTGTAAACAATCTAGTTTAAATATATATTTAGAACTTTCTATTTCAACACATATATACGAAAACCTAAAGTCATACTTGGCAATAATTTTGTGAGTGTATCCAAATTAACTTGAGTACGTTGAATAATGATTCTATTACATTAATTTCAATAATTAAAATTTACGAGGTTATTCTCTCATTAAATTTCAACTGCATTAGTCTCTTAAAGACACAATACGACCGATGGATCACATCCCTTTGGTTACAACTACCAAAATTATATTTTGATAACGTATTTCGAATCCTATTGGATTTGCGCATTATGTCATATCAAGGATTCAGTACTCTTAATGGCTTAATTGAAAACTGGGGATTGACTATTCTTGACATTGATAAGAAACTCATAGTTTCTCTTTATTGTGCAAGAATACTTATTAGACACTCTATTGCGATGTATTTGCTTATGTTAGTTAATTTCATTTCATCTCATTTAAACAGTTTTATCTATGGATCGTATCCAATTCCATTTTACAACTAATAATTCTTCAAAAAAATTCCTTCACAATGAAGTTGGTATTTCTTGAGACAACAATTGTTTCTCAATGCAACATAACAAGTATTCATAAACATTTTATGAATTTCTTTATTTATAAAACTGTTTTGGTTTTAGTTTAAAAACTTATGTTCAAAACATAAACATGACATCCAATGGTGGTCTTTCCTGAGGAGATTCATACAAGATCCCTCATGAACAATTAGTACGTGCAATCTTTCGAATCACACAACCTGCCAACTCCTTGGCTTAGGATATGTTGGAGTTCCTTATAAACCCTTATCTTGTGTGAGTTTACCATATACATATTACATGTGTATTGAATACACATGTCTCTGACTGTGATAACTCATCGGTGAATATGACGAAGTACATGGAACCATTTTGTATTAATAGACTTATGGTTGCATACATCTATATATATCGATCCGTAGAGTTCACCAACTCATATGATGCTCCACTGAATGGGTGCATAGCCCTTAATTGTTTGAGTTATAATTAACCATTATCACGTGAATCAAAATCGTATAGCAAAATTATTTTCTTAAAACTATGGCTTAGTCTATAATTCCAAAATAAATGTAGATAATATTAGATACTTCTGTATTTTCCAATGCATCACTTTTGTTATAAAACAAATACTACATTATAGTTTTATTTCTTAACGAATTTTCATATTGAAATATAGCTATGTCTATTTCTCAGTCAATACCGAAAAATAGTCATTATTTCATAAATAATATTTGACATGTTTTACGAAAAAATCGTAATATAATGCAAGTGTTATATGGTACGTTCCCACTATTTCTGCCATTACTATAATAGCGTACTATATTCGAAGGTCCATCATCCAATTAACATAGATTTATTTATTTTACATACTACAACAAGTTTATCGTGGAGAGTTCTTCGATCAAATATCTTGAACTTAAGAGAAATAAATATGAAAGAAAACAAATTTCTATATGAAAATATATTTCGGAATTGAAATCATATTTCATATTCCAACATTAAGTATTAATCATTATTACTACAATTCTCGTTTTCAACGTTTCTTTATGAAGCAGAACTTATTGTTCACTCTCTTTGTCCCAACTATACCTTAAATCACATCTACTCTTGTACATTCGTTTTTCTTTCTAAGTGGTCAAACCATTCAAAAGAAAATCCTTACTACAATATCCTAATGAACCCTTTACAAAAGCACACTCGATTATCCTTAACTTTTAAGAACATCAAATATGTCGGGCTTTGTGTAAACTTATCAAACTGACATTTTAGTCATCGAGTTCTTATATTTATATTGTAGTTTTGGTCTAGTGTTATAGTTAATACAATATGATCCTTTTGTAATCAATTAAATTGAATACTTGTTCTTGCACCAAGGTTTATTTGGTTTTTTGAATGAACTAATTTCATCAAAATATTTTACATTACAAACTCTAACGGTTCACCATATAACATTTATAAGCAATTGTATATGGATCAAAAATACATAGTCTTTTATTGCTTTTAGAGTTCGAAACTCATAGAATGTAATACATGGTATGGACCAAATAAATGCGTAAGTGACCAAAATATGAATGTATTTATTAGTAGTAATATCAGGCACTTGCATAGGTATTGAAACTTTAATATGCAATAATCTTTTATTGGTACGTATATGTTATGTTTTTATTTGTCAATCTTCATTTCATTTGTATATCTCAATTGATAAACATTTTATCGGTCCTATTAAATGGATAAATTTATCACTGTAGATTATTATAACATTATATAGCATATATTCATACAATATTAGAAAGATTAAATTTTATCATTTTATTTTTCTAATAAGGCACCCACTAGTGTTTCATTAAACCCTAAGTGAAACATAGAAGTCTACTAGTGAGTGTTAGGACTCATCCGTCTTCGAATTGTGACCTTAAGTTGGCTCAACAAGTCATAGCTCCACGGTTGATGGATAGCTCCTTGTCGGTTGTTTCACATACAACACCTAACCCATGTTACCTTATCCTAACCTCATTTTGACCTCGAGTTTTCTCAACAAATCGAAAGAGATTATTCACTCATACCTACCATATCGCGATGACCTAAGTATAATATATGTTCCTTGAGTTTTATCAACAAATACATATAGGTATCTTACCTCATCTATTCGATATATTAATAATACTACATATAATATCTGTTATCCGGGTTTTTAACGCAGCAGGACCCACTAGAAAATAGAACAATTCTGTGATATCAGAATGGCTTAGAACTTAAACAAAAAGGCTAGATCATTAAGTTAATGAGAGTCAAGCCGTATTACCAAAGCAACGACTGGGTTCGACTAAACCAAGAGACCAGCATCCGTTCAGCCCAATCAGCGCCAAAGCACAACCAGCTAGTAGATCATCATCAAAACGAAACAACGTGCAATGAGACTACTTGAACAACATCAAAACAAGGCCATGAAAGCATTCCACACTTCAAGTTCCAAAAATATTCCAAGTGAAAGGATCGCTAGCGATCCATACCCTATGGATCGCTGGCGATCCATGCAATATGATGGTTCGTAGGGTGAAAAAGAAGCCAAGAAGCCGAGAATACAAGAGCACAAAAAACACCAAGTGAATGGATCACCAGCGATCCATACAAGATGGGTCGCTAGCAATCCATACCAAACTACTAACTCGCGATACAAAAAAGATAGAAATAATGACTAAGTTATTAGCTTGCGAGCAAGCCAAGTCTATGGGTCGCTAGCGACCCATAGACCATAGATCGCTAGCGATCCATGGTTATGGCTCGGATCTGAGCTAAATCCCCCTAGGACATTCTGTACCTATCTGCAAGTGAATGACAGGCACGTTTGGACCACAAGCTCTCCGATCACTATAAATATCATCCTGCCTGCAACATAAAGTAGATCTTCTCCGGACTAGTTGCTGAAGCTCTGCTGGAAACATTTTTCACTCTCTACCTCCCTCATAATAATCTCCACAGGAATTCACTGTGATTCTCTAGTGGATTCCTAATCTGGGGATTCAATCTACCTAAGGATAATCAACGCCTTGTAAGCAAACAATACTTGTCACGGCAATTAGTCTATAATAAAACTATAAAGTGGACATATGCTTCCTTAATAGCCAAACCACTATAAAATTCCTTTCCTTCTTTCTTTTACTGTCTTTTTCTGTACCTGTTATTTGTGATATTGCTCTGTCAGAACAGGACTGGTGCTTTCAAACTCAAACCTGAGTGTTGATCCATTTTTTGGGTTAACGTTTTGGTGCTTTCACTAAGAACGCCAACTCAGGATCTTGATTTAGCTATTTACTTTAGATCCTATCGGTCCAGAAGTTGGATCCTCAATCTTTGGTTGAAGAATCTGTTGTTTGCAATCAATGACCCTTGAAGGAAGAAGGACTGCCTCTGGAAGATCCATAGGGGCAGTAATAGCTGGAGAAGATGTTAACCCCTAACAAACTGAAGTAAATGGAGCTAACTTAGGAAATAGGGCGCCAGCATCCTCCAGCCAACACAAAGTTGTCACCAGGGATGAGTTGAACAAAATGGTTGACGAGATCAACCAAAAAATGGAAAGTACCCAAAAGGCTCTAATGGATAAGCTTAACGCTCTCCTAACCATACGGTCAAATCCTTTTCCAAGGACTATGCCTGAATCCACGGCTTCTATTGAACAAGAGAATTCCTCTGATTCTGGTTTGCATAGAAGAAATGGAAAATAGCCACAAAAAATGGTGACAATAGTACTTAACGTGGACATAAATGCAAGTACTCCGTTCGCCACAAGGCAACCTATTCTGAATTTGAATCAATGGGCAAAGACCCCATTGGAGGACATAGCTATGTATCTCTCTGACTCAGAGGACGGAGAGCAAGACGATGAGTTGAAAGAAAATTCCGATGCATTTGCTAATGCTAGGAATACTAAAACGGCTTCAGTTAGGCCAACCGCAAGCCAATGGGACCCTGCAGGAGTGGCTCTCCTGAAGATAAGAGAGCCATAGTTTCATCCCACTCACTAAGACCGTTTGAAAAACCAAACACTTGGCGTAGTGATTGATTGTCGTCCTCAAGACAACCGAACATTAAAGGCATACATAGCGGATATGCTTAAATGGTTAATGGTGGAGAGTAAAAATAGAAAAGATGATGAATGGAGATCTACACCAAGTCAGACTCCCTTCATAGATGAAATCTTGAATGAAATATCCAAAAAATTCATAATGCTAGCTATTCTATTCTATGACAGGACAAAAGTCCTAAAACCTCACTTGTACAAATACAGTTGGTATATGGATGGAGCTAATGCCTCCGAAGCTATTCGATGCAGATGCTTTCCTATATTTCTTGAAGGAGTTGCTTCAATGTGGTTCACTAGGCTTCCACCAAGATCTATCTTTACTTTTGACTAACTAGCAACAAGATTCCTTGATCAGTTCAAACTCCATACGACGCAGCCAAAAGATGTCATGTCCCTTTCCAGATTGTTCAAAGGGCGTAACGAATCACTGAAATCTTTCATGAACTGATTTAACGCTACAGTGACGGAAGTACGCAACTCCAATAAAGACATGGTTTTTATGGCATTAGTCCATGCCATTCATCTGGAAACTGAATTCGGGAAGTGGATTAAGATGAAGTAACCTACCAGCAGGAAAGATTTCAATCGCAAAGCTAGTCAGTACCTAAGTTTGGAGGAAGCATAGGAATTCGAAAGGAAATCTATTAGTGTGCAACCGATGAGCGTCGGGCAAAGTGATGTAGCAATGGATCAAAATGTGCACACTTCTCGGACTGCTAGAGGAATCACTGGGAAAGACGGAAATTTAAAGAGAAAAGGTCAAAACTCCAATAAAAAGAATGGTAATGGCAACAATAAAAAGCTCAAAGGGTTTAGGCCCGAAAGCTGCACTCCTCTAACGACACACCGAAAAATATTTTTCTTATGACTTAAGGGACTGAGGAATACAAAAATCCCCTCAGAAAGGAAGCAACCGGGTAGTAAAAGAGCTTGGGAAAATTCTACCTCTTCCACAAGACACACGGCCACAATACAAACAAGTGCCGCCATCTAAAGAATCTTATTGAGGAGTTGATCCAGGACAATAAACTCTAGTAGTACATAAGAAAGTCTCAAAACCTCAATCAATCTGCGACTCCTCGGCCTCCTAAAGGCCGAAGGAATCAAGTAGGAACTAATGAAGAAGGGTCAAAATAAACTGGCCAAAGGCTTATTATTGGAAAAATATCTGGGAGACCACAACCCTCACAAAGAAGTTGGGGGAAAATGGAGCGATATGCAAGTTCATTGAAGCACGCTCCAAAGGAATCATGTTTAGCTATAGAAGATGAAACTCCATCTAAGCTGCAAAGGGTTTTGAATGACGATATAGTGTTCCAAAATCGGGACACCGAAGGGATCGAAGCCCCAACTCTCGATCCGATGGTGGTGACAGTAGGAATCGGACCTGATGTAGTTCGACAGGTGTTAGTTGATAGTGGTAGTTCCATTAACATACTCTTCAAACGTACTTTCGATCAGATGAAGATTGGCATGCAAAGTATATCCGCGTGCTAGACGAAGTTTAAGGGGTTTACCGACAAACCCAAACAACCGATGGGAACAATTGACCTACCTATGGAGCTTGGAGAGGTTGCGCGAAGAGTCACCCTCATTCAGACTTTCATGATTGTGGATGAAATTTCAGCATACAATGCCTTCTTAGGACGGCCCTCATTAGCTGACTTTAGAATAGCATTGGCCCAATGGTGCCTTACAATGAAGTTCCTAACCGAGCACGAAGTTGGATTGTGAAAGGAGACCAAAGCGCCGTCCGCGAATGCTACATCATAGAATTGCATGAGTCAAGAAGAAAGGAAAAGGGAAAGGATGCGGGGAAAACTCTCCACATTCATGAGCCTACTGTATAGTAATTATAGAGCCGCCCTTAGCTTGCGAACCATAGTCGATTCGACAAGGCTTTGAACCCTAGAAAGAAGAGTTCAGGAGAGGATCGGGCATCGCTGGTAGAAATGGTGGTGTCTATCGCAGTCTGTATGGACGACCCAACACGGGTATCGAAAATTGGATTGCACCTTGAAAATAGGATGCGGTTGGAACTAACTAAATTCCTCTGCACCAATTTGGACGTATTTTCTTGGATGCACTCCGATATGTGTAGGGTATCACCCAAAATTTCCTGCTACGCACTCAATATTGACCCCAAATTCAAACCGGTAGGGCAAAAAAGGCACAGCTTAGGCCCTGCACGGTCCAAGGCACTGAGAGAGGAGGTAGATAAACGAATGGCTAACGGCTCCATCGGAGATGCTACTTACCCTGAATGGGTATCAAACTCAGTATTGGTCAATAAGTCTAATGGAAAATGGCAAACTTGTATTGAATTCTCGGATCTAAATAAAGCTTGCCCAAAAGATAACTTCCCACTCCCTAGAATCGATCAGCTTGGGGATGGAATGGCGGGACATGAATTATCGTCATTTATGGATGCATACTTGGGCTATAACCAGATCTTGATGCATGAGCCAGATCAAGAGAACAATAGCTTCATCAATGATTTAGGACTGTACTGCTATAGAGTAATGCCATTAAGTTTAAATACGCCGGGGCAACATACCAAAGGCTGGTGAATACTATGTTCAAACGCCAAATCAGAATGGCTATAGAAGTTTATTTAGATGACATGTTGGTCAAATCTTGAGTAGCTGTTAACCATTAAGAAAATCTCGCTGAAATGTCTGAAATACTTCGAAAGTATGGAATGAAGCTCAACCCACTCAAGTATCACTTCGAAGTGGCCTCCGGGAAATTCCTAGGACTCATCGTAAGTGCCAGGGGCATCGAAGAAAATCCTGACCAAATCACGACACTACGAGAACTCCAATCCCCAAGAAATAAGAAGGAACTTTAAAGCTTGAATGGAAAAGTCGCAGCACTGAGCTGATTTATCTCAAAAGCTATAGATAAGTGCATATCGTTCTTCGATGCGCTGAAGAAGGTAAAGAAAAACTTCGAATGAAGTGAAGCTTGTCAAACGGCTTTCAAGAACTACTACGACACATGGAAGCTCCGCTAATATTATCAAAGCCAGTGGATGGAGAAGACCTATTCATTTACTTAGCAGTCTCACCGCATGCACTGAGCGCCGCTCTCGTGCAGGAAGAAGCAAGAATCTAACGACCCGTGTATTACATTAGAAAATGGTTAACCAGAGCTGAGAAGAATTACCCAAAACTGGAAAAGCTAGCATATTTCCTCTTGGTCACATCTTAGAAGTTACGACCATACTTTCAGGTACATCCAATCAAAGTATTAACCGACCTGCCCTTGAAACAAGTGTTGTACCGACCCAAAAATTCAAGACGACTCCTCAAATGGACGTGGAGCTAAGTCAATATGATATCGCATACCATCCTAGGAAGACCATCAACGGTCAAGTGTTAGCGGACTTCATCGCCAACTTTACCGTACGGGATGATGAAGAAGAAGAGCCGCTGGAGGTGGAGATTCAATGGAAACTCTTTGTAGATGGTGCATATCAATATCTCTGTTCGACGACAAGGGTAGTGCTCAAAACTACCGAAGGGAGAGCCATTTGCTATGCCATGCACTTGGAATTCCCTGCAAGGAATAAAAAAGCGGAATATGAGGTGCTCATTGTAGGACTAAAGATGGTGAAAGAGCTTAAGATAAAATGCATTCAGATCTACAGCTACTCCCAACTGGTCCTCTGTCAAGTAAAGGGGGAATATCAGGCTCGAGGACAGTATCTTGCCCCATACCTATCTAAAGTGCAAGAACTGCTAAGCGACATTGAAATTATACCATAGTTCACATTCCACGAGAACAAAACACCAAGGTGGACTATCTAGCTAAACTAGCAAGTTCTGAGGAAGCTCAATCATTTGGGCTTGTCCCAATCGAAACTTTACCCACCCCAAGCATAGATGGGATGAATGTTGACCGGATCCTCGAGACAACTATCGAGCCGGAGACATGGATGACATCGATAAAGGACTATCTACTTACGGGAACCCTTCCAATTGACCGAAACCAACGGAAAACGCTTCTACGAAAGACACCATGGTTCATGATACAGGATGGAATACTCTATCAGAGGGGATTCTCGACCCCTCTTCTTAGGTGTGTAACCGATAATGAAACACGATGAATCCTAAAAGTTGTACATGAAGGCAAATGCAAAGACCACATTGGGGGAAGAACCTAACAAAGAAAGTCCTTCAGTATGGATATTTCGGGCCAATATTAAACCGCGGCGCTGTAGACTATGCCAAAAGATGCGATCGCTGTCAAAGATTCAGCAAAATTAAGAGAATTCCTTCAACGGAGCTAACGTAGATGGTCAGCCCATGGCCGTTTGCAATATGGAAAATCGTCTTGATTGGCGCCCTGCCAATATTAAAAGGAGGGGCCAAATATGCTATTTTTGTCGTAGATTATTTAATAAAATGGGCTGAAGCGGAACTGCTAGACATCATAACCACAAAGAAAGTCAATAATTTCGTTACTAAAAACATTATTTGCAGGTTTGATGTGCCACGAAAATTCATCATGGACAATGGAACTCGATTCGAAAGTGCTGAGTTCAAAGACTTCTTCAAGCGCTTCTAAATTGAGAAGAACTTTTCCATGATGGCACATCCGCAAGAAAAAGGGCAGGTGGAAGCGATAAAAAAGATCATCAAGTCCACTATTAAAAATCGACTAACAAAAGAAAAAGGAAACTAGGTTGATGAACTTCTACTCGCACTATGGGCTTACAGAACTACCCACAAAGCGACAACCGGCCACACTTCATTCACCTTGGTGTATGGTTCAGAAGCAATGTTTCTTGTTGAATCGTAAGTCCCCTCACATCGAAGGCAAAACTTCAATCAAAAGCAAAACAAGCAGCTCCTACTCGAATCACTAGATGTGATTGACGAAAAAAGAGAAGAAGCAGAGTTGAGAACCGCCGCCCACCAAAAAAGGGTCGCACGGTCCTTCAACTCCAAAGTTCGCAATCAAACCTTCGAAGTGGGAGATCATATGCTCAAGCGAGTTTACCCATTCTGGGGAACCTCGGACCAAACTGGGAAGGATCGCATGTCATCAATCAAAAGCTAAGAGACGTGACTTTCAAGCTAACAACCGTCGACGGAACTCAAGTTCCCAGGGCATGGAATAGAGAATCGCTCTGCCGTTACTTTGTCTGAAAGCTACCTTGTATTTTTTTTTACTTTCCAGCAAATAAGCCATCTCGGGATGCCAGGGCATTGTATATAGGAAAAAATAGCCCTGCTTTCCTTAATAAAGTTTACTTTTTGAACCGACAAAACTGTGTTCATAATAAATACCCGTCGAGTCGACGTAAGCAAATCGACTCAAACCACTGGATCGGTGGAACCCGATCCTGGCCTTCAAAAAACCGGTGTTGCTCCGACAACATTGGGCAGGCCCAAAACATACGCTCCTCGTATTTCCCGAAGATAACCAACAATGAGGAGCACTAAAAGCCACACCAAAACATACGCTCCTCACGTTGCCCGAAAATAGGCAACACGAGGGCACCAAAAACCATGTATTTCGTAAGCCATGCACTAACTTTCAAACACATACGCTCTTGTTGATAGGCAACACTGAGGAGCACGAAAGTCATGCATTTCGTAAGCCGTGCACTAATGTCCAAAATGCCAACTCCTCACATTGCCTAAAGACAGGCAACGCCGAGGAGAACTAAAAACTGCGCATCTCATAAGCCGTGCCAAAACGCACATGCCTCACGTCGCCCGAATGTAGGCAACACCGAGGAGTATCAAAAGTTGCATACGCCATAAGCTGTGCACTAAATTCCAAAACACTAACTCCTCATGTTTCCTGAAGATAGGCAACTCCGAGGAGCATGAAAAATCGCGCACTCAAACCTTAAACTCCTCACCCTGCCCGAGGATAGGCAGGATTGGGGAGAACTAAAATATACGCTCCTAGCATTGCCTAAAGATAGCTTCGCCGAGGAGTACCAAAAAACTACGCATCCCATAACCAGCGCCAACTACTTCTATAATCAGGAATAATGAGCACTACTCCAAAAAAAATTGGAATGCTACAAACCAACAAAAAAAATTCGACTAAGGACACTTAATGATTAAAACTGCCCTTGGTTAACCCATGTAATGTGCACCTATCAAACATGCATATATTACATACTTGCTAGAATATTACAAGAAAATTGGATTACATGCTAAAGTTCCAAAACTTATGAAAAAAGGAAAATCAATCCATGACTTAGCCAAATTTCAAGCTTAATATGAAAATTATCTAAATCCTAAGTTACCGGTCATTTGAAATTTTTTTGAAGTAAATAGCCCTGTGAACTGGGAGGCATACACCGGTACTTGAATAAAAACACGTGAAAATAATAAGCCCACAAGTTCTATCACTCCAAACAAATAACTTTTAAGTTATGTTAATTTTTAAGTTCTGTTACTTCAAATGAAGGATTTTGGCAGTAATCACAGAACTAGATAAGTATAAAATAAAACAAGCACAAGTGCACAGAACATATATGAGTAGACAAATGAGAATACAGTCAAAATATCAATATATTGCTTATAATTTTCTTTATATGGGTCAAAACGTGAAGGCCATACCCACACAACACCGGCCAACAAAAAGAAAATACAGACTCCAGAACATAAACACTAAGTACAGACTCTGCACTTGAACAAATGAATCAAAAGGAACCAAAAATCAAATCAGTCTTCACATGAGCTCCTCAACAGCTTCCTTCCACCGCTTCCCTTTTCGCCCTTTGTTGGTAGATTTTGCTTCGTCTCAAGAGTAGTGCACTGGCGGTAAGGTCAACGAACACCTTAGCAGCAATGTCCTCCTCTTCCTCTGCAGTCTTCTCAGAAGATTCTCCCTTCCCTTTGCGTTTTCGTGATTTACGAGAGCTCTTCGAGGCCTTGATCACTTCAACCTTTTCCTTCTTGTTAGCGACCAGTTTGTGCTAAGTCTTGCGAGGCTGCTCTGTCTAAACTTCCTGCTCCTTAATTTTTGACGCTGTCATGTCGCCTTTTAAAGACACGGAAGGGGCACCCAGGCCATGAAGCTCGGATATTTTTTTTGGACTCCGGCCCCAGCTGCAAGCTAGACACGGACGTAGGAATAGGAATAGGAACAGAGACGACCATGGAGGTTGTAGAAATAGCAGTGGGTATAGGAGCTGAGGAAGCTGACACATCAACTGGAAAGTTGGACGGACCTATAAGATCAAAAACAAAAGCATTAAATTCTTCCTGCTCTTGCGACGTAAGTTGAAAGCTCCCGAACTCGGAGAAAACAAGAACATTACCTGCGTCGGAGGAATGGTCGAGAATGTCGACTTCGTATTCACCACCTTCGCCTTTTTTTGATGGTTACTACCTGAGGAAGATTCTCGAGCTCTGAGCTTGCTAGCAGGTCATGGGGCTGCTCCGATGATTCGCCCACGCCAGAAATAAAAGGCTTGGTGAGCGCTTCGGCGGTAGTCGTTAAGGCAGCGTCGGTGGCATCTTTCTCTCTTTCGACTCAAAGAATCTCCTGGCCCTCGAGCAACGCCTTCTTTTATTCTTCATTAAGGTAGGCATCCTATAGCTCCCGCTCGCTATAGACATCACCACTATTGGAAAAGCGGGATAAGATTTCTTTCCAAACTAAAGCGAGAGTAGGCGGGAACTTCAAACCCAAGTAGTTGAGACTCCCCTAGTGCAATAAAGAGTTAACATAAAAATTATGAATGGTCACGTCTAGCTTCTCCATCTTTCTTTCAAAAGCATTTTGAAGCTCCAGGTAATCCATTATAACGACGGTTTTCTCAACTTCAATGGAAAATTTATTGTCGCTGAGCTATACAACCTGAGCCTGTAGCTTGGCAATTGTCTCGACTTGGTCGGAAATAGCCTTGTTGTGCCTTTCGACGTTGAGATTGTGATCAGCAATGGTTTTCCTTTGAGCCTCAATCATTGCGTTGCAAGTGGCCTTCTCTTAATTTTGCCTCTTCGGTGTGAACCTTATTTATCTTGTCTCTATAGACGATCTCAATCCTGGTATGAGCCTCTTTTACTTCCTTAAGCAAGTCGGCGCTCCTCTTGCACTCTTGTAGTGTCGCTGCCTTTTCTTCCTCCAACAATGTAATTTTAGCATCACATTCTGACAACGCTCTTTCAAAATCATCCTTCTCCGACTTGAAAGTGAAGATCTCTTGGTAGTTATTGTGATTGGTGTCCGCCACCTGTTTACATAGTCTCTCCCATCCTTCGGCCCGATCTAGGTCACTTTGAATAGCTTGAGGGTGGGGCATATATGAATCCTTGCAAACTGGGTGCAGATCATGATCAAACTTAACTCCCTTCAAGAGCCAACTGGGAAGCGCTGCATTAAGATTAGGGTGGCCTGAAGGAATAATATAGGCAAGTATTCGATGAGGACACAAAGCACCGGGAGCAAACATGACTGAAGATGGTGGAATGCAATCGAAGGCGGAGTAGGAGCATAAGTGTCGGAGATTTCTTGACTGATGCAGCACGACCTATGGAAGCATAAGGCTTAGGTCGTTCACGAGTTAATGAAGGTCGGCCCCGACCTAAGGAGTCACGTGAGGAGGAGCTGCAAGTTAATGAAGCCGTTTTAAGTCGTCTACGACCTAACGGATCAGATGGAAAGGAATTCCGACTTAATGGGAGCTTGAATCGTTCAGGTTTGTTGAGTCGCATACGGTCTAACGACACAGCTATAAGTCGTCCATGACTTATCAAGAAGAAAAGGGAAGTTCCTGTAGTTGAAGGCCTTAAGTCGGAAGCGGGTTACGACTTAGTTGAGTCGTGGGAAGATACCGTCCCTTCAAGATGCCACGAGTTACGACTCATGATAAGTCGTTGAAGTCTTAAGTCGTCCATGATTTAAGTCGTATGAAGGTGCTGTTTGAAGATGTCCTTAAGTCGTGAGTAGTTAGGTCGCCTACGACCTAAGTGTTGTGATGTTTGTATTTTTTGAGTCGTGTTGTGATAAGTCGTAGGTCGGCATGTAGATAAGTCGGCCGAATGGGTGCTGTGTTGTAATTCGTTGAGTCGTTATACTTAAGTCGTAAGTCGCTATAATTGAGGCGTGTGGTATTTGTTAGGTCGGCAACGACCTAGTTAAGTCATGACGTTGTAATTTGTTTGTTTTTTTCCATTGAGTCGTTGAATGTTAAGTCGTGAGTCGTGATGTTGTATTGTCGTCTATATTGAGTCACTGCTGATGAGTCGCTGCCGACCCAAGCATGAGTCGTAAGTCGTGTACGACTTAAGGGGCTAGACGAAAGGCTATAAATAGGCGTGCGTTGTAACTTGTAAATTAGGTTCTTTTTGAATAAAATTCCTATTTTGTTAGCTTTGTGCTTTCATTCAAATTGGTAGTTGAGTGTAATCTCCTATCTCCACTTACGTTATTCGAGTGCGCTCGAATCATCGTTTGTTGAAGCCGATTCACGGAATCTTGTGCGCAAGATCAACGTCGAAGAATCGTAGATCTCTTTTCACGGTATCGTGCGCGATCAACGTGTTAGAGATAGCTAAAATTCGGTATCTTCGGATCAACGAATTTGGGCATTCCAGTATTTCTCAATCCACCGATTGTTACTTTCCACAGTTATATTTGTTTTCATAATATCCGCTGCATCATTGACCCGTTGAGGAGCACATCGGAGTGGACACCTGTTGTTCCAAAGAATGTGAACGATGGTCGAATTTCGATCTCTTTGACGGCTTCTCCTTTTCATCAAAAGAACTCCTTTTCTCATACTCGTCGTTGTATGACCTGTTCCGATCTCTTTCACTTTGGCGATGGGCTTTGGCCTCTAGTTCCTTCCTCCTCATGTATTCCTCCTCCGTTTCTCGGGGCTGATAACGGTTGGAAGGGTGCTTAGGCCAGCGGTGGGAGTCAGTGAACTCTTCGAAGTCATCATAGATGCCATGTTCTCTAATCATACCTGGCACAAAACATAAATAAAAGGTTTTAGAAGCATAAAATAGACATGGAAAGAATATAACAAAGTAAGTGTAATCCTAGTAATATGTGTAGTGTGTTCCGAGGAAAGGCCTAGAGCATTGTCACGAACCTGATCGGACAACTGTTATAGGTGGGATCAGATTAACTTCAACTATTCTAGGAAAAACCAGACAAACTTCAGGCGTAGAACTGCTCAAATGAGGAGGCACTTCCTCGAATTTAAAATCTTCCCCCATAAGCGCATCAAAATCAACATAGACGTTGCTCAAATTACCAAACTCCGCTCCAACATCTTTAGTTGGAGAATCTTGATGCCCTCCGATCTCTAGGTCTTTGTCTTTAATGCTCATATATGGAAGGGGTGAGCTTGGAAGGACGGGGTTCATTCTCAGAGTTTCATCACACGATTCTGAGTCCTCATCATCAGATTCTGCATAAAGGTCATCACTTGTAGTAGACTCATTACTATTACTCTCAAACTCCCCCTTTTCCTTTTTTGTGTCCAATGCGGCCTTGCCTTCTCTTTGCTTGAACTCTTCTTCTCCTTCCTTCGAGATCGGAGGCATTCTAACCAGGCCGCTAAATCTAGTCGCAATAACATATCCTCCTTTGCGGGCCTCCTCAGTTGATCCTTAGACCTGTCTCTCTCTCTCTCTCTAGAGAGAGAGGCACCTTCTTCAGAAGAGCGGGATGAAGAAGTAGATTTTGTGCGAACACGGGATCGGGCTGGACAGGGGACTATAACTTGAATGGCAGATCTATCCGGATACGGTAACCCATATCGATGCAAGTTTTCATCAGTCAGCAAAACCTTAACGCATCTTTCCACGGCATCGATAGCCTTTAGTGTCTGAAAAATTTATCAAGAGCCACGCAACTATTTGGCCTTGGTATAACTGCTAGAAGTATACAGCTCGTTAGGAACTCGATAGCAACACCACGAAGCTCGATAAGTATGAAAAGAACTTACCCCCTGTCATCCACCGATGATTGATCCCCTCGGGCATCTAGCGAAGAAATATTGCATCTTGAATTGTGACAAGTTGTTATGCAGATGCAGAATGATTTTTCAATTTCTTTGGGCTTCAATTATGATCAAGGAGGGGAGGTAATCTCTCCTTTTAAAGACAAAAAGTGTCACAACTCATCAAAGCTTGGAGCATGGTTGAATGTCTGCATGAAAAGAACATGTAGGCAAGTCAAGATGGCATAGCCATTGGGATGATCTAAAATGGGACAATGCCTAAGTTTGAAAGAGACTCGCGTAGAAAGTCGTTAAAGGGAGGCATGACTCCATTCAAACACATATACTGATGGCAAGCGGTGTATCCCCGATGAGGCATATGAGCGATCTCGTCCTTCTCTGGTAGACGTACATCCTCCTTTGGAATACCATGTTGCTCATAGATATTATGAAGAACTTTAGCATAAACCGCCGAAGAAGCCCTCTCAGGCGGATTGAGTAGAATTCTAAAGTTGGGAGGAGTTTGATCCACGACTAGCCCAATTGGGACCAACTGACTGTATTCCGCTTGTGAAGTGGTAGGAGAAAGAGCGATGGATGACGACTCGGCTATGGAAAGTGCTGGGCTTCCTCCACTCGATTTACAGCACGAAGATGGTTGATTTATTCTAAAAAAGGGGACTCATGTTCAAATCGGTCAGGTGACTTTATTCTAAATTAATAATTTTCCCCTGCTACACTTGAATTCCAAAGAGATATCAATTCGCGTCTATGCAAAAGATTTCAAGTGTATAAATGGGCAAATGCATCGCGCTGTCTATAGAGGGTGAGCTCGGTATCTGAAACACTACAAACGCTTTATCCCGTGTAGATAGATCGCTTGCATTTGAAAAGGAAAAAAGTCTCCCACGTCGTTTCCACTTGTTTTTAATTCCTATACACTTACCCATTATTGATTAATGATCGATAATGGATCTGTTGTCCGAAGCGATATGGAAAACTCTTCTCACTATAGGGACACCGAGTGCGTAACAAGCAAGCAAGATACGTCCAAATTCTCTGAAAGAATCATGATCGATTAGTGATGTGTTATGTAGTAACAGCTATAAAACTGGGCACAAGTCAATTCTGGTCTAATGGACGAAGATAGAAAAATGCGTCAAGCATTGGGCCAAAGCCCGAATGTCGTTCTGGGAGAAAACTCAACACTCGATTTACTATCTTCCTCCATTAAATCGCAATCAACTCAAACTTCTCATGATCCATATCGCAAATGCAAACTTGCTGTCAAACAAACACTACGACTAATAGACCCACCATGGATCAAACTTTAAACAAGAAATTGGTCGAAGACTTGAATCGGGAGTCCAAAGCAAGCTAGTAGCAAGCAATCAGGTCGACGGCGAGCTGATGATGGTCGAAGGCGATTCAAGATGCATGTTAGGGTTTCGTTTCGAGGTGAGGTAAGGAAGCAGTGATGCTCCAACGGCAGTGGTGCAAAAGGGAATCATGGCAGAAGTGGCTGAGAAATGATGGATCTAATCGAACTAGAAGTAGGTTGAATCGCCTAAAGTTTGGATCGTAAGAAGGCAAGAAGAACCGGGTCGCACGAGAATGATAAGTTGGATCGGCTCGAATAAACGATTAAGTCGGCTCGAGCAACATAATATAGGTAGATAGAAAAGAGGAAGCGAAATTTGGCTAAGTTATTGGGTCGCCTGCGATCCATCATGGATCGCTAATGACCCATATTTTCGACGCAAAATTTTCTAAGTGGCTAGGTTGGTAGCGATCCATCGTACATGGATCTCTAGTGACCCATAAGGTTGATCCGTTAGGACAAGAAATAGTGGTCAAGACTAAAGTTAGGTGATCGACAACATGACCTGCCACATATCCATAAAACTCTAATGCGATTACTTGGAATTCGACAAACAGATGTCAAAGCGATAACTTCCAGAGCACGTCTCGTTTACAATGAAGACGTACTCTATGGGAAAATATTATCCAGGTTTTTAAACCGGCAGGACCCACTAGAAAACAGAACAATTTCGTGACATCCGAATGGCTTAGAACTTAACCAAAAAGGCTAAAGCATCAAGTTAATGAGAGTCAAGCCATATTACCAAAGAGACGACCTGGTTCGACTAAAGCAAGAGACCAGCATCTGTTTAACCCAATTAGCAGCCAAAGCACAAGTAGCTAGTAGATCGTCATCAAAACGGAACAACATGCAATGAGACTACACGAACAACATCAAAACAAGGCATGAAAGAAATACACACTTCAAGTTCCAAAATATTCCAAGTGCGTAGATCGCTAGCGATTCATACCCTATGGATCTCTAGCGACCCATGTAAAAGAAGCCGAGAAGCCGAGAATACAGAGCACGAAAAACACCAAGTGAATGTATCGCCAGCGATACATACAAGATGGGTCACTAGCGATCCAAGCTACTACCTCGCGATCCATAAAAGATAGAGATAAAGGCTAAGTTATTAGCTCACGAGCAAGCTAAGTCTATAGGTCGCTAGCGATCCATAGACCATGGATCCTAGCAATCCACGGTTTTGGTCCGGATCGCGAGCTAAATCCCCCTAGGTCATTATGTACCCATCTGCAAGTGATTGATAGGCATGTTTGGCCTAGAAGCCTGCAACATAAATTGGATCTTCTCCAGACTAGTTGCTGAAGCTCTGCTGGAAACATTCTTCACTCCCTACCTCCCTCACAACAATCTCCAAAGGAATTCACTGTGATTCTTCATTGGATTTCAACTCTGGGGATTCAGTCTACCTAAGGATAATCAAAGCCTTATAATCAAACAATACTTTTCACAGCAATCAGGCTATAATAAAAGTATAAGGTGGACGTAGGCTTCGCTAACAATTGAACCACTATAAAAATTCTTTGTCTTCTTTCTTTTACTGTCATTTTCTACATCTGTTATCTGTGATATTGCTCTGTCAAAACAGGGCTGGTGCTTTCAAACTCAAACCAGGGTGTTTATCCATTTTTTGGGTTAACAATATCCCTAGCTTGTGTTTGTATGCAATTAATTTATTAATATATATATATTTATATGGTAGAGGACAGTTTTATATTAAAGATTCATTATCTTTAATATATTATATCGAGTGATATTAACTTATGACATAAAGTATTTTTTATGAAATACTCTCTTGATTCAAATGTCAGACACATCATAAATCACAGTATACATACATATAAGTATGTATTTATTCCTTAAAGTCTATTTAGGTTTTCTTTAATATTCCACCTTCAAATTATACATTTGTATTATATAGGTTTTATTATTATATAACTTTTATATTTCATATTACTTATATAATAGTTTTATGTATAACATTATATTAACTAAATCATATTTAATTAATTTTAATTAATTAACCCTTTAATTAATTTTACATTAGTATTCCAATATTACTTTTCTATTAGACATACCTAATATAACCTTTATACTGTATGCTATAACCTTTATAGTATTAACACATATAACTTGTATATGTGTGTTTCAATTAATTAACCTTTGACTAATTTATTTAATTAAACTATTATAGTTAAATTATATTAATTTCAAAATTCAGTTCACATACATACATGTATACTTAAGTTATTTTAAACAATTTCTAAACAACATAACATATATCTCATTATATAATACCCACACGTGTTCATTAATTAATTAACTTATTTAATTAATTTACTGTAATTAATCATATTAATAAATTTGAAATTTGAAATTAATGTGAATTATTTTTCAAACATTTTGAAAAGTTATGTTAATTTATAATAAACATATTTTAATTCAAATTTAACAGTTAGATTTAAAATCTTTAAATTTAATTTTAAAAACATTTTTAAAATTAGCCCAAGACCCAATTCAAATTGGGCCTTTTCTATTAGTGCTAACCTTTGGGCTAACATCACCTTTCAGGCCAAGCTGGTAACCAAGTAGGATAGGGTACTTGATTGCCTAATTCCAATCCTAGTCATTACCTTTCTAGACACCGTACTAAGTGGGCAAGCTTAATTAGTTAGCCCTAATATGATTAATTTAGTCCGCATAGGCCATTGGGCTCTGATACCATTAAAGAAACTGAGGTAGCTCGCAGCAGAAGAAATGGGTGAACTTCAATTTTTTTTGCCCTATTGGACCTTAATTTGGCCTGTGAAACCTAATTTATTTAGAACATTTTTAAATTTGTTTTAAATTAAATCACTAATTTTATTTAAATTAGTTAAAGGGAAGTTTTTAATTTCAAATGTCTAGTGCATCAAGTACACCTAACATTTAGTTAATGTATTGGGAATGAAACCTTTTATTTCTTTTCCTAAAACAAGAATTAATTGAGAGTATTGATTGCATTAAATGGAGAGAGAAACCTTTTATTTTCTCTCTTTAATTTGAATTGATTGATACATTAAATGTCATTAATTAATAATTTATTCATGGCAAGATTTATTACTATGTCCATATATGTATTCTAACTATACAAATTTAGTTTGAAATTTATTTAATTTTGTTTTATTTATTTATAAGTATAAATATATATATAATATATATATATATATATATATTTGTGTGTGTGTGAGAGAACCATATATATTTACACATATATGTGTGTATGTGTAATATCATAATAGGTGAAGGGTATAATGTGCCCGTATATAGATGCTAAGATTTACGTTGCAACGGACATATTAGCTCATTTTGTGTATGTTGTAATTTGTTCAAATATGTGCTTATATAATATGTTAAAACAGGATATTAATATATGTATATGAATATATGTATATATTATTGAATAAAACATCTTCTGCCTTAATAAATTAATGTAAATAATCACATGAAAAAATACAAGTTTTATAATTTTTGAAAATCTGGAAACATATTTTGGGCTAAAGATTAATTTACAGAATTTTTTTAATTAAAATAATATTTATTATTAAATAGTTGATAATAGCCCTTAATCGAATTTGTTAGTCCGTGAGATGATGCTTTTGATGACAACAACCTTAGAATAGATTATAAAATATAAATACTAACATTATAAGTTTAGATATATATGTATACGCAGGATTTAACCATGCAGGTACCAAGAATGAAGATTGTACAGTATAGAGAATCAAGATATCGAGATAGAAGACCCATGAGTATCAAGATTATCAAGAGTTCAAGGATAAGTATTTTTTAATTAGGAATTTTTTTTAAACTCGTAGAAAAACACTGGCATCTTAAAATCCAATTTATTCGTGGAATGGAATCCACTTCAAGCCCGTTAAAGGGATGGAACCCTAAATAGGATGGAACCTACGAAAAATCTAGTGGAACATTGTTTTGTATCCAATAATTTTAATTCAAATGATTTTACAAAATTATCTTGTTTTCAAAATGATTTCAAAACTTTCCTTTTAAAAGATTCAAAACCCTTTATCCGTATTTTAAATAATTTTAGCCTCAAAATCATCTTTAATTTCAAAGTCAAATTACTCCTGATTTAAACTGTCTTTTAAATATATTTCACTTTTAAATATTTATACTTAGATTTAAAAATAGAATTAAAAGATAAAATCTATATGTATGATTCTCTATATTTACTTATGAATTTTAACTATAGTCAAGTATATTAGTAAAGTTTAAAATAGTTTTAATATAAGATAAAGGTTATTTTCAAAGAAAATCAAAACATCAAAAATTTCTTTGGGATGTCGACATGCCTATGGTGACCATGTCGACATGGTGTCAGTTGAGTTCAAAATTTAAATTTCAAAAGAAGTGTCTATTCGCCATAACTCTTCATGAACGGGCATGGTTGTTGTTCTTCTATAAACAGGGGTTAATTTCAACGAATTTCATATCAGTTTTTCTGGTTTTTCACTTCTCTTCTTCTTCCACATTTCTTAATACATATTCTTACCATTCTCTGCCGAAATCAACATTGAATTATACTCGATTACTTCTAGTTTGATTCTCTATCACTAACTCTACAAGGTTCTCAGTGCTATTCAGAGTTATAGACTTCTTTGTAATCTATTAAGCGAGAAAAGGTGTGATTGTGGCCTTGGAAATCAATCAAGTAAGAAAAGGTGTGATTGTAGCCTTGGTAAATCAATTGGATAAACTTGTGGCCCGTAAATCAAGTATCTCTACCCAGAGGATAGAAATTCTGGAGGGTGTACCTCATAGCCTTGAAACCGATGGTGTAATTGTACAATTGCTATTGAAAGGAAATCTGTACTTGTGTTGCGGGACTGGATGTAGGGTAACTCCGAACCAGTATAAAATATGGTATGTTCTTTCCTTTACTGCTTTTATTTTATTTCTGCATCTGTGTTTGTTTCTGTAATCATCCATGTATCTGTATATTGCATACATCTGTGTCTAAATTAACATAAACTCAAAAAGATTTAGTAATTCTTTATAAACACTATTCACCCCCCTCTAGTGTTAATCCTAGCCTTAAGATCCGTAATCCGCATTTCTCACAATTGGTATCAGAGCGAGGTTTTCAAAAGTTCATAATCTATTTTTTGAAAAAGTTTTTAAAATGGCTATATTTGTTAATACTAGTTTAGAAGTATTCAAATCATCATTGTTTCTTGAGTCTGCATATAATCAATATTCAAATTCAAATTGTCTACCAAGATTGTTTGATGTGCAGGAATCATGCTTTATGGGTGTTGAGGAATCAATCCACAATAGACAAATTGTGCAGACCAGAAAGAACAAATGGATACTTGATAGTGGATGTTCTAGACACATGACTGGCAATCCAGATATACTGAATGATATAATTGTTTGCGCCAAAATTGGTCACAAACCCCAAGTATTGTGAAAGCACCAGTGTATGAATACCAATCAGCAATATTCAAACACAAATCACAGATTTAAACGAACAATACGCAGAAATACAGAAATTATGAACAAGAACATACGATTTATAGTGGTTCGGCTATCTCCGGCCTACGTCCACTTCAAAGGTTTTAACTTTTATTGATGTCCTTCGCTGATTACAGTTGATTACATCGGATTACAATGGATTATAGCTCTGAAATTCGAGTACAACGGTAGTAGTGAAGTGCACAGTAGAGTCTGATAGAGTCTAGGCGTGCCCCCCATCCCCATCTCTGAATGACCTGGGGCTCTATTTATAGCTGTAGGAGGCTGATATTTCTCCTAAAAATCTGGTAGACCACTTCTGGCATGTGAGGGGGCCCACACGCCTGAATTCTGGGAATCCGGGCCCACTTCGGGATTGATTCGAACTTGGGTTCGAATCGATCAAGAAAACATCCAATCGAGGTGAAATTTTGGTGTGGACATTCTTCAGCGTATACGTAAGCTCCTGTGAAAATTTCATAGCATTTGTACTTGTAGATTGTGAGTTATGATCGATTCAAGATTGCTTTTCCAGTTGACACACGTGGTTCGAATCGATGCTTGGTGCTTGTGCGTGGTGACGTGGTGCGCGCGCTTCTCGGGTTGACCCATATTTTTCTCTGGGTTTACTGGGTCGAGTCCAGGGTTTTAATTGCTTTGACTTGGTGGATTCGAGGTACTGGATTCGAAGACATGTTCCTTCGAATCGATCGAATGGATGTTCCTTCGTATCGATCAGGGTACGCCATAGTTGATCGATACGAAGGCTTCTCAACTGAATGGATTCGATGCAAGTCATGGGATGGAGTCGGAGTGGATCAACTACATGGATTCGAAGACATCGTTCACTCCATCGATTCGAACAACCATCTCGTTCGTATCGATTGCGTCTTGTCTAGTTTGATGGATACGAAGTGACCATACAGGATGGATTCGAAGCAAGGTTACTCGAAGGGTGCGAAGTGAGGTAGCACCATGGATTCGAAGTGGCTCATCCGATGGATTCGAACAAATGGTGATGAGGCTTCCCTCAGATGGATTCGAACAGAGCCCCTGTCTATGGATTCGAACAGAGGCTATTTCCTCCAACTTGAATTGATCATAACTTGAGCGTATGAACTCGGATTGACTTGAAATTTGAAATGCTGGCTTCTACAGCTTTGCTCATCATATCCTGTCAATTATGGCCCGATCCGGACTCGGACAAAATTCATCGATATCCATGGTTATCCTGCAATGCACAGTTGATATTCAAGAATAATAATCATCGGTTCTCAGCAAATTTTGGATATCTCAACTTTGCCAAAAGTTGGGATAACACTTTACCACCCAAAACATGCCTTTTTGTAAAAGGTATGTTTTGAACAGTCTTAAATCGAGTGTAGTAAATTCACGTTTCATTTGTAGCTGCAGTATTATCGTTCAAGTTCACGGCTGTTCGAAGCCAAGTTGTTATCAATCTTCTCCAGTGGAAGTTAAGAATGAAATTCTTCAGTCTCCCTGGACTATCGATGGTCGCTACGGACCCTTGCCAAGCCCATTCTCGACTTAGCGATTGAATAGAAAGATCCTATTGCACTCTGGCGTTGCCTTCTATCCCTTGCACTTTGGTCCTGGTTAGGACGTATAGTGATGTCTTGGTCGTTCTAGACCGATCATAGCCTCTTCGAGCTCTTGCTGGATCCCATCCTGTCACTCTCTGGTGAAGGGGAAACATCGCTTAAGTGAGTTGATCATGTCGCTCTCCGGCGAAGCAACTCACTTCTTGCACTTCGGTTCAGTGTATCTGAACATTAAGCGATGTCTTGGTAGTTCTAGACCGATCATAGCCTCTCCGGGCTCTTGCCGGATCCCATCCTGTCACTCTCTGGTGAAGGGGAAACAGCGCTTAAGTGAGTTGATCCTGTCGCTCTCCGGCGAAGCAACTCACTTCTTGCACTCCAGACCCCGCCTCTCCGGGTAGGGTCATAAAGCCATCATTTTTATATTGATATTTAATGTTCATCCTTTAACTCTCTGGTCAAAGGTTTTATTTCAAGAAATTCTAATTTGTTTATTTACATTTGAGTCTCGGATGCTTAATCTCAAACATCAGGAAAAAATTAACATTGCCTCTCTGGGGGTACCGGTTTATCTCCACCTCAGAGCATGCCTAGGGATCTCTCTGGTTCCCGTACATGAGTAAGGGGAGTAACCGTTTATTCTGAAAACAAATCTAAATGGAATTATTCGGCCGTAGTCCCAATCCTGGACTTGGCCCTTGCCATCTTTAATCAGTGGATGACGAGTCGTGATCCCGATCCAGGATCGTTCCTGTTAGGTGGAGGCGGTAGTTGTTCAGGCCTTACCGCCGCTGTCTGCTCTCTGACATATTGTGGTAATCTACCACTCCTGGCATGTTCTTCCACCTCATCTTTCAAATGGCGGCATTCATCTGTAGTGTGCCCATCTAGCTCATGGAATAGGCAATATTTACCAGTTCTACGCTCCTGCTCCGTGGGATCCCTCCTGGGTGGCTTTCGATAGGGGAGTTGCCCCCGAGTTTCAGTGTAAATTTGTTCCAGGCCTGCAATCAGATCTATGTATTGCCTGAATCTTGGTTCTCGGAATTTCTTCCATTTATCAGGGCCATCATGTCTATCATCCTGCTTTCTTTTTCCTTTGTCCACTCCAGACTGTTCTCTGGAGGTTCCTTCGCCTTGCACGGCGTTTGTTTCCTGCCTTTCGGCTCGTGATTCTTCTAATCGGATAAACTTTTCAGCTTTATGATAGAACTCTCCGAGATCTTGCGGTGGATCTTTAGTCAAAGAATCTTTGAATTTTGTGCCTTCCCCAACTCCTGTCACCGCTGCCATCAAAATCATTGATGGATCTGGGTGATCCACAGAAGCCACTGTTGCATTGAATCTTAGTAGAAAATCTTTTATGGACTCTCCGGTCCTTTTCTTTATCGAGGCTAAAGTCATCACACTCTTGGGTCGCGTCACATGGACCCTGAACTATCTCATGAAGCAGTCTACAAGCTCGCCCCACGTTCTGATTGATCCAGTCTCTAGTTGCCTGAACCAAAGCGCAACCAAATCTGACAAGTACAAAGGGAAGCATCGCGCCATCACTTCCTCGGATGCCCCCAGCACTTCCATGTGCCTAATATATCTGGTAATGTGCATGGTCGGGTCTGACCTCCCGTCATAAGGATCTAGCGTTGGTAGTTTGAATTTTGGAGGGTTCCTTGCGTTTCGGATGTTCGGAGTGAACGGACTCCGACTGACTTCTTCCAGTCCTCCACTAGATAATCCTCCTCTCATGATTCGCCACATTAGACCAATCATTCTCTCATCTCCGTCCAGGGGTTGGCCCTTGGTCATGTTCCTGTCTTATCCCCCGAGTCTTGAAGGGAATTCTGGTACATATTCTTCGTGAGGCTCGTTAGCATAAGTATTGGCTCCAGCCTGTTGAGCTCCGTCTGTTGGTCTTCCAATATCGGACCCTGAGGGTCTGCCCCCATGTCCTTGCTGATTACCTTCAGCTCCTGCATTCTGGTCTTGAACTTGACCTTCATTAGCTTCTGCAGTCCTAATTCCTTGTCCCGCACTTGCAGTTGTTGTAGTTGGCCCAAAGTTTTGCACATTCGCCGCCCTCATTTGCTCAAGAAAATTCCGCATCATCTCTTGGTAGGTTTTCATCATGCTTTCGCGTATCGAATTAGCCATAGCCTCCATTTCATCTCTAGTGATGTAGACGGAAGCTTGTCCTTCACTTGCTCCAGAGGATGCCTCCTGGCTTCCTCCTTGTTGGCTTCTTTCATCCCTCTGCCTTCTACTATTTTGTCTAGTCATTATTGAATCAATTTAAATCCTTCAAACTTTCAAGTCTGAACTTCGATCCGATGTAGCGGGTGCTAGTCTTCTCAGTGAAAGCACCAAAGTGTTTGCGCCAAAATTGGTCACAAACCCCAAGTATTGTGAAAGCACCAGTGTATGAATACAAATCAGCAATATTCAAACACAAATCACAGATTTAAACGAACAATACGCAGCAATACAGAAATTATGAACAAGAACATACGATTTATAGTGGTTCGGTAATCTCCGGCCTATGTCCACTTCAAAGGTTTTAACTTTTATTGATGTCCTTCGCTGATTACAGTTGATTACATCGGATTACAATGGATTATAGCTCTGAAATTCGAGTACAATGGTAGTAGTGAAGTGCACAGTAGAATCTGATAGAGCCTAGGCGTACCCCCCCATCCCCATCTCTGAATGACCTGGGGCTCTATTTATAGCTGTAGGAGGCTGATATTTCTCCTAAAAATCCGGTAGACCACTTCTGGCATGTGAGGGGGCCCACACGCTTGAATTCTAGGAATCCAGGCCCACTTCGGGATCGATTCGAACTTGGGTTCGAATCGATCAAGAAAACATCCAATCGAGGTGAAATTTGGTGTGGACATTCTTCAGTGTATACGTAAGCTCCTGTGAAAATTTTATAGCATTTGGACTTGTAGATTGTGAGTTATGATCCATTCAAGATTTATTTTCAAGGTGATACACGTGGTTCGAATCGATCCCTTCGAATCGATAGGGTCGAATCGATGCTTGGTGCTTGTGCGTGGTGACATGGCGCGCGCGCTTCTCGGGTTGACCCATCTTTTTCTCCGAGTTTACTAGGTCGAGTCCAGGGTTTTAGTTGCTTTGACTTGGTGGATTCGAGGTACTGGATTCGAAGACATGTTCCTTCGAATCGATCGAATGGATGTTCCTTCGTATCGATCAGGGTACACCATAGTTGATCGATACGAAGGCTTCTCAACTGAATGGATTCGATGCAAGTCATGGGATGGAGTCGGAGTGGATCAACTGCATGGATTCGAAGACATCGTTCACTCCATCGATTCGAAGTCATGGAATGGAGTCGGAGGGAGTCAGGAAAAAGAATATTTATATTCTTAGTATGAAAATTTCAAATGATAACCTGTGTCTGTTAGCAAATACAAGTGACCCTTGGATTTGGCATAAGAGGTTTGGGCATTTGAATTTCAAACTCTTATCTAGACTGTCAAAAACATGATCTAGTAAGAGGTCTCCCTAAAATGAATTTTAAAGTAGATAGTTTATGTGATGTTTGTCAATTAGGAAAACTTAAAAAAAGTTCTTTTAAATTAAAAGATATGATTTCAACTTCAAAACCTCTTAAATTACTTCATCTTGATTTAGTTGGTCCATCCCAAATTTTATCAATAAATCATAGTAAATATGTTTTTGCAATTGTAGATGATTATTCTAGATTTACATGGACAATATTTTTGAAACATAAAAGTGATACTTTTGAATGTTTTAAGACCTTTTCAAAAAGAATTCAAAATCAATTTTCTCTAAAAATTATAACTATTCGAAGTGATCACGGTGGTGAATTTGAAAATGAAAAGTTTGAGGAATTCTGCAATAAAAAAGGAATAACTCACAATTTTTCATTTCCGAGAACTCCACAACAAAACGGAGTAGTCGAATGTAAAAATAGGACGATTCAAGAGTGTGCGAGAATTATGCTTACAGATAGTAATTTACCAAAGAATTTTTGGGCAGAACAGTTGCTACCGCCGGTTATATTTTAAATAGAATTTTAATTAGACCTTTAATTAGACCTTTAACTAATAAGACATCTTATGAACTTCTTTATTCAAAGAAACCCAAGGTATCTTATTTCAGAATTTTTGGAAGTAAATGCTTTATTTTAAATACAAAAGATAATTTAGATGAATTTGATCCTAAATCCGACAAAGGTATCTTTATCGGATATTCTAATAGAAATAAAGCATATAGAGTGTTTAATTTAAAAACTAATACCATTGAAGAAACAATGCATGTTTCATTTGATGAAAATTTAAAAATTTTTGAAGATACAAATGATGAAGAGGAGTTAATTACTCAAAATCAAGAATAAATTGAAACTAATAATGAATTTGATTATCCTAATAAAAGAACTAAACTTTTAAAAGATCATCCCATAGAAAATATACTGGGAGATATGCAATCTGTTGTTAAAACTAGAAATCAACTAAGTCAAATGAGTAATGTAGCTTTTATATCAACTATTGAACCCAAAAATCCAAAAGAAGTATCAACTGATGATTCATGGATTTTAGCTATGCAAGAAGAATTAAATCAATTTACTAGAAATGATGTTTGGGAACTTGTTCCTAGACCTGATAATAAAACAATAATTGGAACTAAATGGGTTTATAAAAATAAAATGAATGAACAAGGAGAGGTAGTTAGAAATAAAGCTCGATTAGTCGCTCAAGGTTATTGTCAAGAAGAAGGAATAGATTTTGATGAAACCTTTGCTCCCGTAGCAAGATTAGAAGCCATTAGGATTCTACTTGCTTTCGCAAATCATAATAATTTCAAATTATTTCAAATGGATAATAAAAGTGCCTTTTTAAATGGATTTGTAAAAGAAGAAGTATATGTTGAACAACCACCACTTTTTGAAAATGATAAATTACCAAATCATGTTTACAAACTTAAGAAAGCATTATATGGTCTAAAACAAGCTCATAGAGCCTGGTATGATAGACTAAGATCTTATTTAATGCAATCTAATTTTGAAATTGGTAAAGTAGATAATACTCTTTTTGTTAAAAGAAATAAAAATGATATTCAACTAGTACAAGTTTACGTAGATGATATCATTTTTGGTTCAACTAATTTTGAAATGAATAAAGAATTTTCTGAAATAATGACAAAAGAGTTTGAGATGAGTAATATGGGTGAATTAAACTTCTTTTTAGGACTACAAATAAAACAATTAGATAATAGTATCTTTATTAGTCAAGAAAAATATGCTAAAGACCTAATTAGTAAATTTGGTTTGACTACTGCGAGTGGAAAACCCACTCCCATGGCCACCAATGAGTACCTTAGTAAAGAAGATCTCTCGAAAGATGTAGATCAAAAATTATATAGAGGAATGATTGGCTCGCTACTCTATATTACTGCTAATAGACCTGATATCATGCATAGTGTCTGTCTCTGTGCCAGATATCAATCCCAACCTAAAGAGACCCACTTAAAAGCTGTAAAATGTATCATAAGATATGTTAAACACACATCTGATTATGGCTTATTTTACCCTAAAATGATTCTTTTGATTTAATATCTTACTGCGATGCTGATTATGCTGGTTGTAAATCAGACCGAAAGAGTACAAGTGGAACTTGTCACTTTTTAGGGCATTCTCTGGTTTCCTAGTTTAGTAAAAAGCAAAACACAGTTTCTTATAAACAACTGAAGCAGAGTATATTTCTGCTGCTTTGACTTGTTTTCAAGTAATATATATTCAACAAACTTTAAAAGATTATGGCTTAAATATCTGAAATCATCAATTTATTGTGATAATACCAATGCAATAAATTTATCCAAAAATACTACTCAACATGCTCAAACTAAACTTATTGATATCAGACATCATTTTCTCAGAGATAATATAACTAAGGAAGTAGTTACTCTCGATTATATCAATTCTGAGAATCAAATTGTTGATATCATAACAAAACCCTTAAATGAATCAATATTTATTAAATTAAGAAAAGAATTAGGTATTTGTTCTATAAATGAAATATAAAATACATATATAACAAAGTATAATTAAAAAATTAAGTCAAAATATATCAAATATTAAAAATTTAAAGCACCATGTCAACACCCCCCCCCCCCCCCAAACCCATGTCGACATACAACGTTTTTCTTTTTTAAATGTTTTCCCATCAAAATTCAAAAAATTGGCTATATATTCTTCCTTATTTCGAATTTTTGGTCATTCTCTCTGTTTTCTCTTCATTCTATCTTCTGAAATAAATAAAATCACGGCTTCATCTTCCAAATCAAACATAAAATCAAACTTTTCATTCCTCTCTCCTACTTCTGGTCCATTTCAATGTACTACTCTCGCTCGTGTAACAAAAATGGAGGAATCTATCAAGGATGCACTTCAGATGATGACTGAAATTCAAGTGACTCAACTCCGTATGGCAAAGGAACAAGAGAGGCAAGGCAAGATTCTTAGGAATTTGCAAAAATTCCTAATGGATAACCAGGCCAACCCAATCTTGATTGATGAAGACTCTTCACTCAATCAAGAACAAGAGGCCAGCGAAGAAGAAGAAGAAGAACCCATGGAAGAAGCGCATGCTGAAGATAATGACAAAGTCGTTTGTGTGGGAGAAGTGTGCTTTGACAAAGATGGGAATCTTATTGAACAACGTGGGAATTTCTGTTTCCACTATCCACATTGTTCGATTCATAGATTTCCTGTTTAGTTTCTTTTCTTTCTTCCTCATTGTTGTTTGTGTTTCTTTATGGTTCAATAAACGCTCATGTAAATACAACCTTATACGTAATAAATAATTCATGTTTTTATGTGTTTTACTTATAGGTACTATCGTGGATTATTAGTTAGGATAGTTAATAGTTTAGGACTATTTTTTAGTATTAGATTTAAGTCATGATTACTTAAGATAACACTATCATTATAATCACATGTCATAGAGTATTAGTTTTAGGGGGAATTATATAGTTTGGAGTTATCTAGTTTAGATTTAGTTTTTGTTGATGACAAAGGGGGAGAAATATAAAATAGGGTAGTTAGGTATAAATTAAGAGGGAGTTATTAGTTTTAAGGGGGGTTATTAGGATAGAAGTAATATTTTATAAACAAAGGTTGTCATCATCAAAAAGGGGAAGAATGTTAGTCCGTGAGATGATGGTTTTGATGACAACAACCTTAGAATAGATTATAAAATATAAATGCTGACATTATAAGTTTAGATATATATGTATATGCAGGATTTAATGTGCAGGTACTAAGAATGAAGACTGTACAGTATAGAGAATCAAGATATCGAGATAGAAGACTCAAGAGTATCAACATTATCAAGAGTTCAAGATTTCAAGGATAAGTATTTTTATTAGGAATTTTTGTTAAAACTCGTAGAAAAGCACTGACATCTTAAAATCCAATTTATTCATGGAATGGAATCCACTTCGAGCCCATTAAAGGGATGGAACCCTAAGTAGGATGGAACCTACGAAAAATCTAGTGGATCATTGTTTTGTATCCACTAATTTTAATTCAAATGATTTTACAAAATTATCTTGTTTTCAAAATAATTTCAAAACTTTCCTTTTAAAAGATTCAAAACCCTCTATCCGTATTTTAAATAATTTTAGCCTCAAAATCATCTTTAATTTCAAAGTCAAATTACTTCTGATTTAAACTGTCTTTTAAATATATTTAACTTTTAAATATTTATACTTAGATTTAAAATATAAAATTAAAAGATAAAATCTATATATATTATTCTCTATATTTACATATGAATTTTAACTATAGTCAAGTATATTAGTAAAGTTTAAAATAGTTTTAATATAAGATAAAGGTTATTTTCAAAGAAAATCAAAACATCGAAAATTGCTTTGGGATGTTGACATGCCTATGGTGACCATGTCGACATGGTGTCAGTTGAGTTCAAAATTTAAATTTCAAAAGAAGTGTCTATTCGTCATAACTCTTCATAAATGGACATGGCTGTTGTTCTTCTATAAATAGGGGTTAGTTTCAATGAATTTCATATCAGTTTTTCTGGTTTTTCACTTCTCTTCTTCTTCCACATTTCTTAATGCATATTCTTACCATTACTCTGCCGAAATCAACATTGAATCATACTCGATTACTTCTAGTTTGATTCTCTATCACTATCTCTACAAGGTTCTCAGTGCTATTCAGAGTGATAGACTTCTTTGTAATCTATTAAGAGAGAAAAGGTGTGATTATGGCCTTGGAAATCAATCAAGTGAGAAAAGGTGTGATTGTAGCCTTGGTAAATCAATTGGATAAACTTTTGGCCCGTAAATCAAGTGTCTCTACCTAGAGGATAGAAATTCTATAGGGTGTACCTCGTAGCCTTGAAACCGAGGGTGTAATTGTACAATTGATGTTGAAAGGAAATCCGTACTTGTGTTGCGAGACTGGATGTAGGGTAACTCCGAACCAGTATAAAATCTGGTGTGTTCTTTCCTTTACTGCTTTTATTTTATTTCTGCATCTGTGTTTGTTTCTGTGATCATCCCTGTATCTGTATATTTCATACAACTGTGTCTAAATTAACATAAACTCAAAAAGATTTAGTAATTCTTTATAAACACTATTCACCCCCCCCTCTAGTGTTAATCCTAGCCTTAAGATCCGTAATCCGCATTTCTCACAGAATTAATTCACAAAAATATAAAATCAAGTTGAAAAATTTTGAAACTTTTTTAAAAGGAAAATGTGACATAGTTTGGGCTTAGGAAAATTTTCTAGAATTTCCTCAACTGAAATTATATTTTTAATCAAATAGTTAACTATAGTTCAAAAATAAATTAATTATAAAAATATTAAATTAAGTTTTAAAATAATCCAAAATTTTTTCTGAAGGTATCTATGGAAGATTTAATGCTTATGAATAATTTATAGAATTTTATTAATGGAATTTATATTTTTAATTAAATAATTAATTGAGGCTGAAAGTAAATTAATTTTAACAAAATAATAAGTTATGTTCAAAAAATCTTAAAATTTTACAGCAAGCAACTTATAGGGTGCAGAAAATATAAATATATAAAATTGAAAATTTGAACCATTAATTATTTTATACATAGTAAACAATTCACAAAATCATTAAATAATAATAAAATATGTATATATATATATTTAATAAAATATTTTATATTTTATGATTCGCTAGGTATAAAACATCATAGGAATTTTTTTAGATTAAATATATACAAGATATAAACATATATGCAGTTATACATACAAACAATTTGCAAATTTGTAAACATTTAATTTTGATCAATTTATATATATTAATATAAATATAAATTCATTATTTTTTAGAAAATAATCAACAATAAATCAATAAACAAAATACCACAACAAGCACATAACCAATCTAATTGTAACAAACACATGTACCTATAAAATCTCACCTAATCTAAACAATAAATAGATCTGAATACAAATAAGTGATTTGGATGTAAATCAACATTCATATGATAAACTTGAAATAAAAACAGTACCAATAAATAAAAGTTCACCTCATAATGAGGCCTTTGAGTCTACGTTGAACAACGAATTCTCTTCTAAGAACAATTCCCAATCCAACAGGTTGCTTATCTGGGATTGGAGACCTTCTATTATAAATTAGTATTTTTAATTTAAATTGATTTGAGAACTTTTGGGATGATTTTAGAGGAGAGTTGTAACGTCCCGTCTTTTTGTACGCATTAAATCGACGATAAACCACACACGTCAAACTCAAACCATACAAAAGAGCTTATTGTTATTGGGGTGAATATGAAAAGAAGAGAAAGAAATAAAACAGAACAGAATCTTATAGCGGAATGACAAAATATAATAATCAAATAACAGTTCATGAAGCTGTTTACAGAACATTTGATTATACTTATACAACACATATCAGAGTTACACATACCAGAGAATAGTAAATAATGCAGCGGAGTGCATGTAGTGGAATAATATAATAAATAACAGTAATACAATCTTCGTCTTCGTCCTCTAAAAATAAAGTCTTCAAATCCTGAAATCCTCAGGCGGACCCGAGCGAATTGAAAAGAAAAAACACTCGAGTCAAAACTAAAAGATCTTACGTAACTTAAATCAATAGTAAATAAAATGAGTGGAACGGCGTCAGAGATGTTTACGGGATTTGACATCTCCTATCCAGTGTCAAACGTGAGTGTAATAACTTAAGAGATGCTCGGGACTCACATCTCCTAAGGATTCGTTAAACTATTCACTATGTAGTAATATTTCGCTATTATAATAATGTCTATTGTAAAATAAACTTACTCTAAAATAGCGTTAAGGAATGACCCAATATTCCCCTTAACACATAAATAGTGCCAATAATCTATACAGTACCGTAATACCGCCTGATCGAGAGGCTACCGGAGGATACTCCATAGGTATGACACAAATCAAACTCGTGCAAGGCGTGCCAGGATAGGTGACATGGCACAACTAGGCAATGCCAAGGTAGATATACCAATTACGCTTCTGGACCGGTGGTAACGCATACCCGCGCAGCTACCGCCCACCTCGAGCCACACCCCCAAATAAAAAATAAATAAAAAGTGGCCACCGAATCAATCCAAAAGTCAGATTATAATATCGAAAGCATGTGTCCGATCAAAGGAGCTACCTCATTAGCCCTTCAATCACACCTGTTTTAGCCACCTTATGCTAACTCACGGGAGTCGCGTCCACGTATATACCTCAAAGGAACGCCGCCACCAGCTTACTTCATTCTTGAATCTCCACCTGTACACGGTTGTTAAAGTTGTTTTCGGAGTTGGCAGAGAGTATGACAACTTCCAATCCCGGTCTCTTTAACAACCAAACGTTATTATAACACCGCGATCATTTTCAAAATAGTTTATACTTTAGAACCAACTATCATTGTCGTTTCAAAACCAAATCAATACGATGTCATTTTCATTTCAAATATATCCTTTTTAAAATCATGACACTTTCAAAGTTATAACATTTCGAAATCAGAACACTTGAATATAACACTTTCAAATTATAATACCTTGAAAACTCATAACTTTGAAACATAACTTCCACCACTTAAATGGTTTAAATATTAAAAAACTTCATATAATAAAATAGCTTCTTCAATTTCACAAATCAAATCCAACATAACTCAAATTTCTACATTTTATATTTAACCAAATCCCAAATCATAAATTTCAATTCAATTCAGTTTCCAAATAAACTATTCCAAATTTATCGATTTCAAAATAGATTTGACCCACATAATAAACCATTTCAAATTCAGTATATTTCAAATTTTAAGTATTCAACAATTTCAAAACTAAGTTTGGTAATTCAGATTCAATAATCCAATTTTCTATTATTTAGTTTTGAAATACATTACATAATAAATCCATTATCATTTAAATAAAGCGCAAATTACAAATAAATACATATTTCCTTCAATTTTTTTATACTTGAAATATTCATTTAATTCACCTTAAATCAAAATCAAGTTATAAAAATCTTACTCTCTAAAACTTCAAATTTAATAAATTTCACATCAAGCTTATTTGAGTTTAATTCTTATATAAATTCAATTTCAAATAAATCTCAAATTTATCTTCCAATCTTAATTTGATTTAAATCATTTAAACTCTATATTAAAATATAATTTAAATACTTAACCATATTATTTACAATAAAAATCAAACTTATTATCAATCTTATTCTATATTAAAACAAATTATACATTGCGTAAATCGAGGATAAAATAACATGTATATAATGTCTAAAATCAATATTTATCTGAACCATATATTTCTTTACAAAACCATACAAATCATTTTCAAAAATATTTATGTATAGACCAGCAGTGCCTGTATATAATTTTCTATCATATGGTCAAGTGATATGAATATTTATCATTTCAATCTGCAATTTAATATTTTACGGTTGTATATCATTTCAAACCGCAATCCCGAATGAAATGAAAATCCATAACAACTTGCAGTTTATAACAATATAAATACAACATCCATTTATCTAATATCAATCATTAAACATTTATCACAATCATCATCCAATTCAATTAATAATATCAGTATAGAACAGATAATAAATACAGGTATTTACTGGCAGTTTATATTCAATAATAAATTAAATAACTATTTTATCCAAATAAATTTCAATAAACCAAGATGATGATTCAAAATATGCCAAACAGTCATAAATAAATTTCTAATAACATCATAAATCAATTTAACAAACATAAGAAATTTTAGAAGTTGTGATTGGGTTAAAACACTCACTTTTTTAATTTAAATTGAATTTAAATCCAATTTAAACCCAAAATTTGAAAAGTCTCGGAATCTGCCCAAACCAGTGCCAAAACGTCTAGATTTTTAATATGACCCTAGCGCAAGAAACCGCGTGTGAAACGGTCCTCGTATGTGAAAGTTATTAATGTTAGAGCGAGTTGAAAATTAAATTCAAATAAAATAAAATAAAATAAAATACCCAAACGCACGCTGCCACGTCAACGTTCTTCCTCCCGCTCCTTCGTTCGAACAAGAAACGGTCAAACCCACATTTGACCGCCCTTTTGACCAAGCTTTTCCAGCGCCACAGGTCGCCATCACGCTGCCGACCACCACCGCCTCGATGCCTTCGACGAGCCGTGCGTACTGACCTAGGTCCGGCCCCCCTTATCGCGGCCGACCGCCACCTAGTTCTAGGGTTTTCGAACCCTAATTCGCAAATTCCCGACACCACAGCCCTCTACGCAACCTCCGACCACCATCAAACGACTCCCCGAGCCCAACTCTCCAATACCTCAAAAGCAATTCCTCGATTGTTGCCCAAATCGAAAACACCCAATTCAATTCTTAGGGTTCGCCGATTCAACCCTTTGACCGAGATTTCCAATCGATTCGAGCACTATTATGAAAAATGAACACTAGCCATAGGTTCGACTCGTCGGTATCTTTCCAATGGTGTATAATATGATATACTTTGAGGAGTTTGATTTTTGGATTTGAATTTGATTTGCAATGGATCTGGAATTTATTTGTCTGCCATCGGGAAAGAGGAGCAACGGAAAGAATTGTACATACAGAAAAATGAGAATAAGGAGTAGCTAGGGTTTATAACGAGGTATATATAGGTAGATTAGAAATAGAGATGAATGGACACAATTTTGATTGCACGATAACCGACCCGAAAACCCAGTTCTTCCTCCGGAACAAAAATGGGTCAACCCATATATCAAAATAGATGTTTTTAAATATTTTAAACGCAATGGAACATGTTTCAAGTCCTAATTCCATTGTATGAATAAGTTATGCTAAAATCAGTTTATTTCAAATTGATTTCAATTGATTTTTAATTAAATTGATTTCTTGGTGTGTCATGCCCGGACGATCAAACGACAAGTCCGATCGATACGAAACTTGAAATCCTACAACAATTCATTGTTACGGATCCGATTAAACTGGTTTCGTAGAAATCCGAGTCAGTGGCCAAAATAGCTATACTTCAGTTAATTAAATAAATAAATATTAAATTAATCATATCACCTTTTTAATTCAAATAAATTAACCAACCAATTTTCTCATTTTTTGATTTCATAAACATTTATAATAACTTAAAAAAAGTTTCCATGTTGATCCAAAGCTAATTATTTCACTAATTATCAGGTTTACTTTCAATTTCAATAAATACATAAATTATAAATTAAAATTTTCAATAGTTCCATTTAATTGACCATTTCTTATTATTCAATCCGTTATTATCAGATGGGTGAAATTAGCATTGGTTCGTGATTTATTACATTAATATTCTCAAATCCCATCTAAATTTCCAATAACGTAATATTTAAATATTTAATTTCACTTAATTGCAATTAATCCAATTACTGAAATTTTAAATTCCAGTAAATTAATAAATCTTGATTTCCATTCTCTATATTCAACCAATTATCATTTTATGAATAGAATTAACATTATTTTCGAATATTATTTTAATTTACATCACATAATATTTATATTAGATTAATTGCGATAAATTCCAATTCAACTTAACGGATTAAATATATAGGTAACTTATAATAATTGTTTCTAGACCAATGTTACAGTTAAGTTTATTATACTTCAACCAACTATTAAAATTACATACATAATGCCGAATTCATTCAATTACCATTAATTATATACAAATTCCTTTATTTATACAACACTTACATTTATTTACTTATTCAAATTTTGTAACCAAGTGCAACAATTTACACAATTCCATTATTGGGATATCACTCCAGATGTCAATAATTAGTTTTTAATACCATTGCTACATTTCATTTTTAACATTCACTTCATTATAAATTATAAAGTTTTTATTTATTTCTAAATTTAATTACAAAAATCTTATTAAATTAACCAATTTAATTATAGAAATTTATGGGTCGTTACACTCTCCCCCACTCAAAACTTTTCGTCCCCAAAAAGGAAAAAGAAGGGAAAAGAAAGAATTGTGTAAACAATACATCTTATTCAAAATATTAACTTTATAAACAAATAAATTTACAAATTTAATTTAATATAAATAAAATATACCAATTTCTACAACCATTAAATCTTTTTATACTCAAACTAATAAAGTTTGGAAAACATTTTTCAAAAAATTTCTAAGTCCAAAATTTACGGAAAATTTCGGCAGAGTCTCCTTTGTATGGAGAGGCTCGGGAGAAATTATAATATCAAATATAACAATATATGACATATAATTTCCAAAATAATATATCCCAATACGGGAAAACAATATAATATCGCTATAAAACCGTAATCCGAGAACGTACCTATTTGTCAGGCAATTAATGCTTAATTATGAAACCAAAAGCAGTAGTAATTGTTTCCATAACCTGTATTTCACTTATATAATCCAAAAGAGTTAATAATTATATAGAATGAAATATTAATTTTATTTCATCCACTAGCAAACAAATAAATGTCAAACAACAATCACTTGCAACAAGGCATACAACCATCACATAAAGTCAACACAAATCGATCATTCAAACAATTAAAGTATCCTTGTCCAAACAACCATAAACCAACAAACAATAGTTTCAAACAATAGATCAAGTTCATTCTTATTAATTACATTTCATACATTTGTTGTTTGATTTCCTTTTCATCCATATAATGATTTACCTTTTTAATTTACATTTATTTCTTGCAAATTTTCATTTTTTTATTTATTCATATCATATAAATTTCTTTTTTTATTGCATTACATTCATTCATTTCTCAATTTCATTCAATTTCATTCATTTCTCAATTTCATTTAATTTCATTCATGTATCCATAGTATTCATGTTCCATTAAATTTCATAGCAATTTAATTCATTTACTTAAGTTTATAATCATCTATTTATGATACTTACCTTCGGTTGTATTTACTTATAGTAACATTTCAATTATAACTTAGGGTTTTAACAATATATCCTTAATTTCTTATTTATTAAAGGACTTCATTGAATCCTTTCATTACTTTAAGTTTTACTTGCATAATTTCCATTATGATTTCTTATTAGACATTTCAACCTTTAAATCTTTGGTAAGTTATATATATGCTTTTTAAGAATGCAATTGAAATTTATCTAAGTTTATCTCATTTATTTAAATTAATTTAATGTTCAATACTTGTAATTTCATTCAGAGGTTTCACTTATTAGTTAAATTCCATCTCACTACACTAATAAAAACTATTAATTAACAGAAACTTAAGAACTAAATACCGGGTTTAATTTCAAATCATTTTAAAATAATAGATAGATGTATACACTTACAATTTATATATCCGATTATATTTAAAACAATTTGAAATTTATATTTGTTTATCAAAATAAATATGTAGTAAAACTATTACAGTGGCCTTTCCACTTCGAAACTAGAAAATGAATGTCGATGATGCGTGCACACATCACCGAAATTATTTTCCAACGACAGATAGGAGTGTACATAATTTATTTCTTTCTAAAATTTATTTAAAACAATTCTTTCAAATCATATTGAAATATTTATATCAAAAATACTTCTAAATAATATTATTATATTCCAAAATCCTTTGAAAGCAATTTTCAACATCCCAGAACTTAAGTTCTAAAATTTCCAACTTTCCCTTATTTTATTTTAGATCTTATTTCCAACCAATATTTATACATTTCACTACCTAACAACCAATATATTACAACCAAATAAATCCTTTATAAAATATATTATTTTATATATAAAAATATACAATAGGAAAAATTGTTTCATTCACTTATATTTCAAAACAAATATTGTGTCGGTCTGTCCTATCAAGTGTTTAGAAATCCCTATTGACGTCATAGCGTCCTATGCACCAACTAGAATTTATAAATACGAAACAGAACAAATTAACACAATATAAAAACCTTTTTATAACACTAACAAATACACTCTCTCATATATATACTCTCGGTGACTCATCATAGGGTATTAGTACCCTATTAATAAAGAGTCGGACCCCACAAAGCTAAGGTTTATCGCTAAACCAAAGCTCTGATACCAAGTGTAACGTCCCACCTTTTTGTACGCTTTAAATCGACGATAAACCATACACGTCAGACTCAAACCATGCAAAAGAGCAGATTGTTATTGGGGTGAATAAGAAAAGCAGAGAAAGAAATAAAATAGAATAGAATCTCACAGCGGAATGATAAAATAAAATAATCAAATAACAGTTCATGAAGCTGTTTACAAAATATTCTATTATACTTGTACAACACAGATCAGAGTTACACATACCAGAGAATAATAAATAATGCAGCGGAATACACGATGCAGTGGAATAATATAATAAATAATAGTAATACAATCTTCGTTTTTCGTCCTCCAGAAATAAAGTCTTCAAATCCTGAAATGCTAGGGCTGACCCGAGCGAATTGAAAAGACAAAACACTCGAGTAAGAACTAAAAGATCTTATGTAAGTTAAATCAATGGTAAATAATGTGAGTGGAACGGCGTCAGAGATTTTTACGGGATTTGACATCTCTTATCCAGGGTCAAACGTGAGTGTGGCAACTTAGGAGATGCTCGGGATTCAAGTCTCCTAAGGATCCGCTAAACTATTTACTATGTAGTAATATTTCGCTATTATAATGATGCCTATTAGTAAAATAAACTTACTTTAAAATAGTGCTAAGCAGTGACCCAATATTCCCCTTAACACATAAATAGTGCCAATAGTCTATACAGTACCGTAATACCTCCTGATTGGGAGGCTACCAGAGGATACTCCATAGGTACGACACAAATCAAACTCGTACAAGGCGCGCTAGGGTAGGTGACACGGCACAACTAGGGAATGCCAGGGTAGAAATACCAATTACGCTTCCAGGTCGGTGGTAACGCGTAGCGCGCAGCTACCGCCCACCTCGAGCCACACCCCCAAATAAAAAAATTTAAAAGTGGCCACCGAATCAATCCAAAAGTCAGAGTATAATATCGAAAGGATGTGTCCGATCAAAGGACCTCATTAGCCCGTCAGTCTCTCCTGTTTTAGCCACCTTATGCCAAATCACGGAAGTCGGGTCCATGTATATACCTCAAAGGAACGCCGCCGCCAGCCTACTTCATTCTGGAATCTTCACCGCGTACACGGTTGTTAAAGTGGTTTTTGGAGTTGGCAGAGAGTATGACAACTTTCGATCCCGGTCTCTTTAACAACCAAACGTTATTATAACACCGCGGTCATTTTCAAAATAGTTTATACTTTAAAACCAACTATCATTGCCCTTTCAAAACCAAATCAATACGATGTCATTTTCATTTCAAATATATCCTTTTCTAAAATCATGACACTTTCAAAGTTATAACATTTCGAAATCGAAACACTTGAATAAAACACGTTCAAATTATAATACCTTGAAAACTCATAACTTTGAAACATAACTTCCACCACTTAAATGGTTTAAATATTTAAAATACTTTATATAATAAAATAGCTTCTTCAATTTCACAAATCAAATCCAACACAACTCGGATTTCTACATTTTATATTTAACCAGATCTCAAATCATAAATTTCAATTCAATTCTGTTTCCAAATAAACTATAACAAATTTATCGATTTCAAAACAGATTTGACCCATAGAATAAACCATTTCAAATTCAATATAATTCAAACTTTAAGTATTCAACAATTTCAAAACTAAGTTTGGTAATTCCGATTCAACAATCCAATTTTCTATTATTTAGTTTTGAAATACTTTACATAATAAATCCATTATCATTTAAATAAAGCTCAAATTACAAATAATTGCATAGTTCCTTTAATTTATTTATACTTAAAATATTCATTTAATTCACCTTAAACCAAAATCAAGCTATAAAAATCATACTCTCGAAAACTTCAAATTTAATAAATTTCACATCAAGCTTATTTGAGTTTAATTCTTATATAAATTTAATTTCAAATAAATCTCAAATTTATCTTCCAACCTTAATTTGATTTAAATCATTTAAACTCTATATTAAAATATAATTTAAATACTTAACCATATTATCTTCAATAAAAATCAAACTTATTATTAAGCTTATTCTATATTAAAACAAATTATACATAGCTTAAAAATCGACGATAAAATAAAATTTATATAATATCTAAAATTAATATTTATCTAAACCATATATTTCTTTACAAAACCATAGAAATCATTTTCAAAAATATTTATATATGGACCAGCGGTGCCTGTATATAATTTTCTATCATATGGTCAAGTGATACAGATATTTATCATTTCAATCCGCAATTTAATATTTTACGGTTATATATCATTTCAAACCGCAATCCCGAATGAAATAAAAATCCATAACAACTTGCAGTTTATAACAATATAAATACAATATCCATTCATCCAATATCAACCATCAAACATTTATCACAATCATCATCCAATTCAATCAATAACATAAATATAGAACAAATAATAAATATAGGTATTTACTGGCAGTTTATACTCAATAATAAATAAAATAACTGTTTTATCCAAACAAATTCCAATAAACTGAGATGATGATTCAAAATATGTCAAACAGTCATAAATAAATTTCTAATCACATCATAAATCAATTTAACAAACATAAGAAATTTTAGAAGTTGTGAGTGGGTTAAAACACTCACCTTTTGAATTTAAATTGAATTTAAATCCAACTTAAATACAAAATTTGAACAGTCTTAGAATCTGACCAAACTAGCGCTAAAATGTCCAGAATTTTGATACGATCCTAGCGCAAGAAACAGTGCATGAAACGGACCTCGTGTGTGAAAGTTATTAATGTTAGAGCGAGTCGGAAATTAAATTCAAATAAAATAAAATACCCAAACGCACGTTACCACGTCAACGTTCTTCCTCCCGCTTCTTCGTTCGAACAAGACACGGCTGAAGCCACATTTGACTGCCCCTTTGACCAAGCTTTGCTAGCGCCACCGGTTGCCATCACGCTACCGACCACCACCGCCTTGATGCCTTTGACGAGCCGCGCATACTGACCTAGGACCGGTCCCCCTTATCGCGGTCGGTCGCCGCCTAGTTCTAGGGTTTTCGAACCCTAATTCGCAAATTCCCGACACCACAGCCCTCTACGCAACCTCCGACCACCATCAAACGACTCCTCGAGCCCAACTCTCCAATACCTAGAAAGCAATTCCTCGATTGTCGCCCAAATCGAAAACCCCCAATTCTATGCTTAGCGTTCGCCGATTCAACCCTTTGACCGAGATTTCCAATCGATTCGAGCACTATTATGAAAAACGAACACTAGCCGTAGGTTCGACTCGTCGATATCTTTCCAACGGTGTATAATATGATATACTTTGAGGAGTTTGATTTTTGGATTTGAATTTGACTTGCAATTGGATCTGGAATTTGTTTATCTGCCATTGGAAAGAGGAGCAAAAGAAAGAATTGTACGTACATACAAATGAGAATAAAGAGTAGCTAGGGTTTATAATGAGGTATATATAGGTAGATCAGAAATAGAGATGAATGGACATGATTTTGATTGCACGATAAGCGACCCGAAAATCCCATTTTGCATCCGGAATGAAAATTGGTCAACCCATATATCAAAATAGATGTTTTTAAATATTTTAAATACAATGGAGTAGGTTTCAAGTCCAAATTCCATCGTATGAAGAAGTTATGCTAAAATCAAGTTATTTCAAATTGATTTGAATTCATTTTTAATTAAATTGATTTCTTGGCATTTCGAGCCCGTACGATCAAACAACAACTCCGATCGGTACGAAACTTGAAATCCTACAATAATTCACTGTTACGGATCTGATGAAACTGGTTTCGTCAAAATCCGAGTCAGTGGCCCAAATGGCTATATTTCAGTTAATTAAATAAATATTAAATTAATCATATCACCTTTTTAATTCAAATAAATTAACCAACCAATTTTCTCATTTTTTGGTTTCGTAAACATTTATAGTAACTTAAAACAAGTTTCCATGTTGATCCAAAGCTAATTATTTCACTAATTATCAGGTTTACTTTCAATTTCAATAAATACATAAATTATAAATTAAATTTTTTAATAGTTTCATTTAATTGACCATTTCTTATTATTCAATCCGTTATTATCAGATGGGTGAAATTAGCATTGGTTCGTGATTTATTACATTAATATTCTCAAATCCCATCTAAATTTCCAATAACGTAATATTTAAATATTTAATTTCACTTAATTGCAATTAATCCAATTACTGAAATTTTAAATTCTAGTAAATTAATAAATCTTGATTTCCATTCTCTATATTTAACCAATTATCATTTTATGAATAGAATTAACATTATTTTCGAATATTATTTTAATTTACATCATATAATATTTGATTTAGATTTATTGTGATAAATTCCAGTTCAACTTAACGTATTAAATATATAGGTAACTTATAATAATTGTTTCCAGACCAATGTTATAGTTAATTTTATTATACTTCAACCAACTATTATAATTACATACATAATACCGAATTCATTCAATTGCCATTAATTATATACAAATTCCTTTATTTATACAACACTTACATTTATTTACTTATTCAAATTTTATAACCTAGTACAACAATTTACACAATTCCATTATTGGGATTTCACTCTAATTGTCAATAATTAGTTTTAATTACCATTGCTACATTTCATATTTAACATTCACTTCATTATAAATTATAAAGTTTTTATTTCTTTCTAAATTTAATTACAAAAATCTTAATAAATTAACCAATTTAATTATCGAAATGTACGGGTCGTTACAAGAGTTACTGCTATTAAAATGAGGAGGAAGAAGAAGAAAGTGGTAGCTCAAAAATAAATTAGCATTTGACTAGGGTTTTGAGATTAGCTTTTATATGGGTATGATAAGAGAGCAAATAATGATCTCAACCCACATCTCAAAACCCTAATCCCATGCATAGTAGCTGCCTCCTTCCTCTATCAAACCCAACAACTTTCACCTCTAAAATTCATGGGTTGTGAGGCCATTTAATCCAATTTAAATATACCTAATTTTATTCAACTAAGTTTGTTGTCGATATCTCATATCGATCAACATGTTTGTAACTTTATAAAAACATGCAACAAATTTATTTCTCAAATCCTATCCAAATTTTATAATTATTATTTCATACATATTAGTTAATTTAATCGATCTATAACAATTATAAACTAATTAAATCATTCGGTCTTAAGTGAATTCATTGATTCGGTTGTGTGACTCTTATACGTAAATTCGGTTAGCAATTAAAGTTGAACTATTCAAAAGTTAACGTTCACACTTCACTTAGCAGGTGGTGTGACATTATGGCCAAATTTATCGCTTACTCATTTTTGGAAAAATCTTATTTTTATTTAATAAGCGTTACCCAGTTGTGAAAGTTATTTACACAAATTCTCTTTATCAAAACTATATCACTTTGGAATTAGTGAATTTGGTAATGGTCAAAAATTTCAACATCGTCCACATTCAACTCCATAGTCCAAACAAATTCCTTGGTTCAATAATAACAATTTAATAACCGAACTGCTCTCGCCATAGATTTTGACTTGGGTTGACTTGAGTTGATCGTGATACTAACCCCATATAATCGAGGAGACGAATCCTCTCTTGAATAGTGCATCACTTCCAATACTTACACTCGACCCAACTATAGCCACGATGGACACCGTGCCATGATTTGACTGTAATCAAAGCGGAGCTTTCATATTGAAGATTCACAGTATTCTCAAGTCGAAAGAACTGTGTAAATTATTCACATCGATATTTTCGGTTTGACCTTAATCATATTATCCAACAGAAAACTATCGAATGAGTCGTTCCATAGTTATCCAATAACTATTAGTACATAACTCCTAGGGACCCCCAGCAGTCATGAGTAATACACTGCCCAACATTTATAGAGCTTACATACTCTAGTCTCAATAGATACATCGATATCCAGTCTCGATGCATCTTGACTAGGAACATTTAAAATGGTATATTTATTTTTATTGCGATAAGTTACTCATGGTTACAACACTTTGTAACTATTATCACAAAACATACCATTTATGGATTTTATATTAAATATAATTTTAATTAAATTAATTAATATAACCATATTATATCAAGTATATAATAGAAAGAAAACACCTTTATTTCGAATAAGGTTGGTCAACGAGTTAAATATATATAAAAAATTACATAATTACCCCTAGGACATACCTCTAACTCTATCAATGCCCTGAGGAAAATTCTGTAGTTTATTATAAATAATTAACTCTGTAATCAATTCTCGTTCGTAATAAAGTGTTTTTCTTTCTGTTATATATCTGTTATAATGTGTTATGAATAATTAAAAGTTTAATTAAAATATGTTTAACCGAAAATCCTTAAATGGTGTGTTTGTGATAGTAATTACAAATACTTGTAGTCATGAGTATTGTATCAAAATATTATAAAACACATCACTTTAAATGTTCCTAGTCAAGATGCATCGAGATATGATCGATGTATCTATTAATACTGGAGTATATAACACCCTCCACTTGTTGGGCAGTGGATTAATCATGACTATTGGGAGCACCTAGAGGTTACGTACTAATAGTTGTTGGATGACTATAGAACGACCCACTCGATAGTTTTCTGTTGGCTAATATAACTAAGGTCAAATAGAAAATCGATGTGACAATTTACACGGTTCTCTCGACTTGAGAGTACTGTCTATCTTCAATATGAAATCTCCACTTTGATTATAGTAAATCATGGCACGACAACCATTGAGTGACTATAGGTTGATCGAGTGGAAGTATTGGAAGTGAAGCACTATTCAAGAGAGGATTTGTCTCCTCAGTTATATAGGGTTAGTATCACGGTCAACTCAAGTCAACACAAAGTCAAAATCACTGACCAGAGTAGTATAGTTAATAATAATTGTTATCATTAAACCAAGAACTTTATGTTTAGACTATAAAGGTGAATATAGACGATATTGGAATTTTGGCCATTACCAAATTCTATATGTCCAAAGTGATATAGTTTCAACGAAGAGAATTAGTGTGAATAAAAGTTCCAACTGGGTAACACTTAAGAAAGTGAAATTAGATTTTATTGAAACTACATAAGCGATAAATTTTATCAAGACATCATGTCATATACTACGTGATGTGTGAATGTTAATATTTGAATAGTTCAATATTAATCGCTAACCAAATTTACGCCCAATGAGTTACACAACCGAAACGATGAATTCTACTTTCACCAAACAATTTAATTAGCTTAAAAATGTTATAATTAACATTTATGAAATATTAATTATAAAATTTTGATTATGGTTTGATGAATAAATGTTATTAAATATATTTATAATAGTTATAAATATTTTAATTAATATACGATATTGATAAACAATTAAATTGCATTTAATTAAATAATATTTTCTTTAGTCTTAAATGGATTTTTTGGTCATCATGATGGGTGAAATTTTAGGCAGCAACATGACATGGGTGGCAGCTTAAAATAGGGCTTAGATGCTAGATTTTGGATGGCTCGGATCAAGGGAGAATTAGTATGGGATGAGCTCCACTTTTTCCTTCTTTCTATCCACTATATAAGCAAACCTAAACTAATTTGATTATGACTTTTTTGGCTGTTATCTCCATTATATCTCACTGGCCGAAATTACTCTGTTAGTGCTCCATCATATTAAGTTCAAATCAACTCAAAGTCAGTCACTATTCGATAGTCAAATGTCAACTGTTCAAGAACTAGCAATCTATTGAATCGAAAAAGGTTTCGGAGGAAAGAGTTTATCCTTTCAAGGTGTGCTTCAAGGCTTTGGTTCTTAGGTATGTTTTATCAAATTATAGTTTACAATTCTTTGAATAATATTTTGTTATGTGTATGTGTATATATATATATATTATTATATTATTATTAGTTAGGTGACGATTCTGATATGAATTAATGTTATCACAAATTGGTTTGGTTATATGTATGTATATACTTATAAAATAAAATAAAAACCATTTTTTTCATATTAGATAAGTACAACACTGTCGTTAAAGTACTCAGCTGTTCTATAGCGGCAGGGTGCAAAAAGTTATAGTAGGGATAAAGTGGGGTTATAGGAGAAAATAGAGGAGGTGCAAAGAGTTTCATTAGATATATAACCAAATATTTAAAGTTAATTTATTCTTATTCTCGCATTATTTGTGTCGGAAAGATGAATATTGGTTAATTTTATATAACAAAATCAAAGAATATCACGATGTATGCAAACTAGGTTTGGTGATTATAATAGATTTCTAACTTATATTGAGCACTTATAAATTAAAATTAGTCCTTTATCCTAACTTGTTGATTTATTTTAAAAGAGAACTGGCCAAATTAATGTTTGTATATTAATGTGGCTAAAGCAGATGCTAAAAAACGTTGATTTAGAGGGCATAACAGAAAATAACAGGACTTAAAGTGGATTTACTGTTTAATAGCACTATATTAAAATAGCGTAGCAGCCTAAGAGCGCAATACGCTATAGTGGGGATTTTGTGGGGCTTTTACTGCAAGGTATAGCATCATAATACATAAACTAATTAATATTTTATTATATATATATTATTTAATTACATGTATATGGTTTATATTTAATTACAACATTATACTATGGTTAAAATTGATCATATAATTTTATATATGTAAATTTATGGTAATAGTAATTTTCAATAAAATAAATAAACAATTTTATAATTATTTATTATTATTTAATATATTTAAATCAGTATACTACATATAAATCTTTTAAAATCAAATATGTTACCTTTTAATTTACTAAAACCATTTTAACATTAGATAAGCTCTCCACTAGAAAATAAAAACTAGAAAACATTTCTTTTGTTTTTAAAAATTATTATTCAAATTGACCGAAAATTAATAAATTAATTAAAATTTAACCGAAAAGATTGTGAAATTTTTTATAAAAAAACTCCACCCCGGAGGGAAGAGCTCCTACCTAGAGATTCTGTCATACCCTAAGTAGGTTTAAGCTAGACCCAACACAAAGTTTGATATTCCCAACCAGTTTTTTAGGGTTTACAAGAATCCACCTTCGTGCCTTGTGGGGAGTAGGGAAGACGGGTATCGAACTCGCGACCTCGTTAACAAGAGGCAAGTGTCTCAACCACTACGACACTACTTGTGAATTTTTTTTCAAACTTCAAAATATCATTTATGATTGACTAGAAATTTGAAATTTGAAAAAATGTTTGGAAAGTCATTTTTTATTAATATTTTATGTAATTTCGAATGAATATTCAATTTAAAATATATTTTAAAATAATAAAATCAATAATAAAAAATTTCCGCTCTGTATATAAGATTTGAAATAAAAGGAGTTTAGTTTTAATATTTAATATATATATTCATATATTATAAATATATTTATATATATTAAAATAAATGTAAAATATTATTTTATTATTATGTATACACTGGTACATATTTTATTCACGGTTTTATAAAAAATTATTGTTTATTTAATTTTTAAATAAGTTATTTACTTTTAAATAAATATATTATTATAATATGCATATATATTTATGTATTATTAATATTTTATGTATAAAACTATATATATATTATATACATTTACATAAAATTATTTAAACAAACTTAATATGTACATATATATTTATTTGTAATATTATATATAAGTAATAGTTCATATACATACATATATTTGGACAACATATATTTTGCATATCGGATGAGCTAACGTGTCTGTTGTGATGTAAATTCCAGCATCTATGCATGGGTATGTTATACCTTGCACGGGTTGACATGCCACTCGCACGCGCGCGCGCGCACACACACACACATATATATATTTATGCATGCATGCGAGTGTGTTTATAATGATATATATATGAATTAAATAAAATTATATATAATTTATAAATTTAAATAATATTTAGAAATGTTCTAAATGAATTAGAAATTATAGGCCCAATATAGATTCAATAAGGGGGAAAAAATGGAAATTCACCGATAACTTCCGCTGTGAGCTAGCCCTGTTCCAACACTTGAAACTTTACCAAAGAATAAAGTATTGCTTAGCAAAAGACTAAACAACAAGCTATTTTATAAAAATGAATCCAAAATCCTCTATAAATAAAATGGTGATGCTAATGACATACTGTTACACCCACAATTCTCAAGCAGTGTTAAAATCAGATCTAGTGAGGCGCAAAGCCATAAGTGCGACCATAGAACATGAGAGTTAATTAGCCTGCAGCCGCAATCTTTGTTTTAACTAAAAACTATAGCTAAACAGCACGAAGCTACAACGAGATGAAGTACTACACTCATAAATCAGGCCGAGGAAATATCAGGTCTATGCCAACGTAATGCGCTGCCATTAGATTGAAGTGGTGAAGGATGCCCCATCCTCAGAATATAACAAACATAGGAGTAAAAAGAGAATAGCAATAGAAGAAAATTGCTCCATATTTAAAGGATCTACTAGGTCTAATTATTAATCTTAAGAGCTTATGCATTACTTACTCTTTCAAGTACAGATCTGCCCTACAGTCACGGAGGACTCCTTGAGCAGTACCACGAGGAACCAAAGGCATTCCAAGAGCTGCACACAAGGTTCCCAAACTTCACTCCACCCTAGGTTTATGCTGGTTAGAGAAAAGCAAAGAAGTAGGCGTCTGATCATAGTAGCTTGCACACCCTCATGCCCAGGGTAGGCCAGAATAAGCCAGAGCAAAAGCATGCTAACATTAAACTAGCATCACTGCTCAAACCAGGTAACACAACCCAACTCATTCCCAACACAATTTCAAAACCAACACAACAAATTGGGGAAAGACAGCTCAACTACAACCGTCTCAGCGTAATATCTTACAAATAAAGTGCTTCATACAGAACGAACCAACCTCAATAATCCCATTGGCGATCAAAGTAGAACAAAGGCATAGCCCCTCACTTCGTCAAAAAACAAAATGATAAAGGTAAGATAGCTCACCCTATAAAGAAAGATGCAGTGCAAATAGTTCCCCTCATATGGACACATATGCAAGGCCAATTCAAATTTGAAGTCTCCTTCCATGGTTTCAGATATTCCTGCTCAATTTTAGGTATTCCCGCTTTAATTCAGGAGTTCTTGCCTTCATCTCAAACTTTTCCTCAATGACACGTCAACAATCTAGGTGCATCAAGCAGACGGTGCGAATAGATGACACCTGGCAGGATCCAAGGGCTGAAGCATAACGACAAGAGAAGGATTGTAGTGATCTGTGTGCATCTCTATACTATAAATAATAAAAAAGCACTATAGCAGGAAAGAACTTTTTCCACCTTTCGATACTTTAAGGTTTAAGAAGAAGAAATTATTGTACTCTCTGCCAATGAAATTTGTACCAGAAAATATAAAGGAAGAATGAAATTTTTCCTGCATTTTTTGTTTACCTGCATAATTTTCAGTACGAACTTTACCTTATTTGTATCAAAATTAAATATTACTGGGATTTGACATTTTAACAAATAGTTGAAGTGCAACTACCTAATTACGTAAGCATCCAGCGACATGATTACTACTTAATAGCAAATTTAATACCACTTAATTTTACTAATCCAAAACTACTGAGGTAATTAGTACGATAGTTGCTTCATCATCAATTTGAGTGTTGTAATACGAAAACTCTTACCAACATCTTTTGTGCTAGAAGCAGGACATGAACCTCTGTTCCCCTTTTTCAATTTCCAGCAAACCTAAACTTCCTTATACACCATGGACCCTACCGATTCATCCACCTCCTGCTTAAGTGCTACTACATGTAGCTTCAAAGGCCTCAAAAAAGACTTCTGTAATCTTAAAAAACCCGACTAGGGGGCAAACTTCAACTAAAGTTCTCCTTGATCCAATCCTTATAGCACTTCATACTTTCATAAGCCAGATTAACCAACGTATTTAAGAGCTAGAGAAAATTATGGCCTGACATAGTATCCTAAGACCATCCTCTCCACCTCGGTCCACAGATCATCGTCTACTTTCACCTACCATGCTGACTATTCAGAAGGGAAATGATAAAGGCACTCCCAAAGATGGGAACGGTGATGCTGGTCTAAAAACCGATACCAAGCTGAAAGGCAAGATCCAAGAAAAACTACAAATCAAGTCAAAACTAGCCAATATTAACATTCTGCTGGTTAGGAAACAAATTTGATCTACTCTTGAAGAAGAAGATGCAAATCCGGACAACCATATCAGTTCGAATCCATTTTTGAATTCACCCAAGTCCATTAGGGTTTATCGGTCGAATCCATTCCTGGATTCCCCAAGTCCATCTGGGTCGAAGCATATCATACTATACTTCTTCACGGAGGGTACTTCCCCATACCTCTTACTTCAAAATATAATATACCATATACAGTACCTTTTCAAAATCAAAGCTTCAAATATCGCACTTATATAAATTTCAATATATATAAGATTTTATTTTCAGATAAAGTACTTTTCAAAATCAATAATTTCGAATATATCAAATCATTCATATATAAATTCCATTATTTATAAGGTTTATCTCTTCAAATCGAATACCTTATAAAATCCACAGTTTTGAAAATCAACTTGTACTTATATAAAGTCCGTATTATATAAGAATAAAAAATTCCAAGATCAATTTCATTGTATGAAATGCCATATGAGATTCAAATTTAGAGGATTCCTAACCGAAGAGAACTCAAATCAACAAAACAGACTCGGAAGGAAGATATGATAATTAAATTACAAAAGATGATGATGGATAGCCTTATATTAATCGCGGTTGACCTTAACCGGGTCGACTGTTACTTCGAGAATAGATCGATGCTATATTCTGAGGCAAATCGGCATTCGATCGCAAAAGATAGAATTTAGGTATAACAAGTGATAATAGCTTCTAGACCGACGATACAGAAATCTCCGGTGAATCGATGCCTATTGTAAAAGAGTTCCACCCCTTTACAATTCATATAGTGGAGCTATATGATTCTCCAGAATCAAGGAAACAGGAATAGAAACACAAAAATGGATTCCCAAACAAAAGGGGAGTTCTGGAATTCAAAGGAGATCCGAATCAAAGAGGAAGAGATTCAAGCTTGAACGAAGGTGATTCTGTAATTAAATTTACTATATATGTTAAAATTTTGCCTAAAAACTGGCTCTGATACCACATGTAACATCCCGCATGGAAGTGGGGTAACGCCCACCATAGCATACATTGGTACCTGTGTTCTGCCTTTACGGCCAGCCTCTCGACTGCACCAACCCTCGCAGGGACATGTAGGGGTAAGAGTCATCTGCTCGCTACCAAACCAAATGCGAGAACCCCCTATCATGCTGCACCCGCCAAGGACATAGGCAGACACACATGTCGGACTTGAATTGCTCAAAATATCAGATTATTAATTTATATTTGGTAAAACTCAGCATATACAGTAAATAAATAATCACATAATCGCATACATAGAGTAATGTAACAATAAGCAGCGGAAACAAAAGAATGGTAGTTCATGAAACTACTATATATATAACAGAGTTAAATAAGATACAACAGAAGTTTCAAATACAATGGACAATTACAAGATCATAATACATCACTAGAATCAACTGAATAACTACAAGCTGAAAGATTTAGATGGATCTCCAAATGAAGCTCTAACTCCAAAGGTGAGTCTCAAAGGCTGTATCACTCAGTCTGACCCGAGCGTAAAGCCAAACACAAAAACAATCGAGTCAGGATTAACAATATTATATCAATAGATCCAACTCAAGTGAAATATCAACTGAAATACAAGTAACTTAGAGGATGTTTGGGATACCCATCCTCTAAGGATCCGAGGACTATCTACTATGTAGAAATATACGCTATTAACAACCAAACATCATTATAACACCGTGGTCATTCCAAAATAATTTATACTTCACAACCAAAATATCATATCCATTTCAAAAGCATACCAATACGATATCAATTTTCACTCCAAATATATCCAGTTCTAAAATCATAGTACTTTTAAAGTTATAACATTTTAGAGATTTAAAACTTAGATATTATAGCACTTTCGAAATCGTAACACTTCGAAACGTAACTTTCCACTTGAACAATTTAGATATTAATAATAAAATAGTTTATAGGATAAATAGTTTATATAAAAATGGTTATAAGTTTAAATAGTTTATATTAAAAATAGTTTATATTAAAATTAGTTTATATAGTTTCCTTAAATTTCACAAATCGATTCAAATCAACTCGAATTCCAAAATTCAATTTAATTCAATCTCAATTCTTCAACCACAATTCAAATCAGTTTCTCAATAAACCATTTCAAATTATATCGATTTCAAAAGCAGATTTGAACCACAAAATATACCATTTCAATTTCAATATATTTCAAAGCTTTATTATTCAAACATTTTCAAAACTAGATTTGATAATTTCATATATATATTAAAATTTAACTTCGTTATTATTTAGTTTTGAAATGTTTACTAAATAAATCCAATATCATTTAAATAAAACTTCAAATTTCAAACAATTGAATATTCCTACAATTTATTTAAACTTGATATATTTATTTAATCACCTTATACCAAAAATAAAGTTATAAAACCATATCCTTCAAAAACCTCAAATTCCATAAGTTTCAAATCGATTTAATTGTATAAATTCTTAATTAAATGCTATTTCAAAACAATTTCAAATCTATCTTCTCAAGCTTAATTTATTAAAAATTATTATAAACTCTATATTTCAAAAATATAATATTAAATAAATACTTAAACATATTGTATATAAACTAAATCAAACTTTATTAAATTAAATCTTATTATCAGACTTATTTTATAATAAAACTAATTTATACATATTTTAAAATAGTAAAATTATAAGTAACTTCTTAAAATTTAAAATTTCAAAACCAACTTATAATTTTAAAATTTTCAAAACATATAAATTTAAAATCAAGAATTTAAACTTTATAAAATACATTTATTTATAATATCTTGAAATCAACATTTATTAAACCATATATTTCCTTCCAAAACCATAGAAATCATTTTAAAATATTTATATATAGACCAACAGTGTCTGTATATAATTTTCTATCCAATGGTCAAGTGATACGGATATTTATCATTTCAATCCGTAATTTAAATATATACGGGTATATATCATTTCAACCCATATTCCCAAATTCAATTCAAATGAAAACCGCTTGGGTTTATCATTTCAACCCATAATGATTTTCTCCTATTTTACAGATCGTTCAGGTATGTATCATTTTCAACTCATTGTGAATTCTATACTAATAGGGAACTTGGAGAGTGATAACAAATATGATAATAAAATAAGAAGCGTATATCATCAGTATAAATAAAAGATAATGGTGTCAGATGTCAAAGGTGAACAGATATAGATAATAGCATATATATAGCAATGTAAATAACTAACAACAACATATTTCAATTGTCGTTTCAATTGAAATCAAATTTAATAAATATAAGAATGTTGATTGTGAGTGATTGCTCACCTTTCGAGGCTTAGAGAATACAGAAGATGGCACGGATACGCACACTGATACGGACACTGAAATTGAACTATGAAACCAAGCAAAACAAAATCGACACGAATTCAACAATCAAAGCTGATAATAGGAATTGGTGGAACAAATCAGAATGGGATCATGAAGGTAATTGGTATAAGTGGACACACATATATATCGAAACAAAATAAACATATAATATGAATTTTTTTCTTAAAATCAATATGCAACTTAAAATATCTATCAAAATAAGGTATACATACATACATACATAGATATATATATCTTTAAAACCAATATCCAACCAAAATCAAAATATCAACATATTTTGGATATGTCGAGCATATAATGCCTTGAATACTATTACATATTATATAATTTAAAATTTTACAAGTTAATGCATATATACAAACTAGCTAACATACGTTCATAAGTTTATATATATACACTGTGAAGTATTTATATATATACGCATATAAATAAACCAACTATATATTAGCATATATATATAAGCAACATGTGCTTCAAAATTCTCTAATATATATATATATATATATATATATAAATCCTATAGAATATACATATATAAACCTTTATAACTTAATATATATATAGAGAGAGAAGATCTTATATCCCTTAAATATAGACAGTATATACTTGAAAAGCCAACTCATATTCTTATCTGCCAAGACATATTTTTTGTGTGGAACAAAATAAGGAACAGCTTCTATTGTATATACACTGGATGCAACTTATATATACAACGGTTACAGATCTCTTTTTTTCTTATTTCTGTATATTATATATAAAACTGTAAAATGTAAAACAAAGACAGAGCATCTTTCATGTTGAAAGGATGTATACGGCTACATGCTTATTTATACAATATTGAAATCAAATGTTTAATGGTTAAAATATACCATCTTTCAAATATATACACCCTTATGTATATATACATCTCTATATATAAATGGTAAAAGAATAAAATAAAATAGAATCAATATATAACAAACAATATATGCAACTTCTTTAAAGTACACAAAACGACATATAAATTTATAAACCTATGTATATTTAAAACTGACTCATGCATATTAATATATATAGATATATATATATATATATATATATACTTATATTTGAAATCTACGCACTAACCTATATATATATATATATATATATAAATCAAAGTCTCTACAAATTATATATATATAACAACATATAAGATATACCTATATAATCATAACACGTAACTATTTATATAAACTTTTACAAATTTAAATAGGCTATATACATATAATATATATAACTTTATATATACAAAAAAATATGGAGAAGATTACTCGGTTTGTAAACTGTTGCGTGGAGGCTTCAGAAGGGTGGAGGGCTTTGGCTCGGAGGGGAAAGGAGATAAGGTGTTCGGCTAGGTGAAATAAGGTGGCCAAGGGGTTCAAGACCACGTTGCTTTTGCTGGAGCAGGGAAGCAGAGGGACGGTGGGAAAGATGCAGCTATTGGTGAAGCGAAGACGGGTTTTTGGTGGGCGATGATCGGTTGCTATAGGGATACGAAGGAAGGAATGATGAGAGGTTGCGTGAAAAATGGAGGAAGCAAGTAGGAAAGAAGGTGAATAGCTCCGTATATAGTTTAGAAATGAAGAGCAGCCAAACGAAAATAAACAGTACAACTATAAAACCAATAGAGATGGAATGCCAGAAATAAATAAATTTGGAAAAGCAAAGGCCAATAGTAGTATTTGCAGAAATCATAAACGCTAAGGGCTATTCGAATTATACCAATTGGAAATTTAAAAGATAATGGATCCAAAATTCGAATACAGAACCAATACGGCAAATTGTTCCGCGGTTTCGCCGGCGTATCGGACTTCAAAACATAGGATTTAATATACCACAGAGATCAGCATTACGAGATGATCAGAACGGTATACAGATATCAGTGGTACTATCATCCTATCAAAAGTCGATAATCGGTACCGAAAATGCTGCCAAAACGCCGAAAATAAGATAAACGGAGCAATAGCAGTTCAAATTTGAAGAAACGAAATATAACGTCTCACTTAGAAGATGATTTACAAATTTATAGCATAAAAATATTCAAGTTTGAAAAACATTTTATTATCGTCAAATATTACCTGATTTAAATTGAAATAGAATTACACAAATAAAATAAACTTGCATATTATTTGATGAAAATTTACCATTTGCTATGTTTAAGTAGACATATTCCAAATATTAAAATTTGAATTCAAAATTTTATTATTTAAAATTTCATAAAATTTCAGTTAATTATGTTAATAAAATTAATAAAATTTACAGGTCATTACACTCTCCCTCACTCAAAACTTTTCATCCCCGAAAAGGAAAGAGGTAGGAGAATAGAAACAACCAGAACGATAAATAGATTGAGAGACAAGAGAAACAATTAATTTAAAACTATATAAATTTCAATTTCAATTAATTAATATTCAATAATTTGGTTAAAACCATTTTATTATACCCATAAATAGTCATTCGATTCAAATTTGTTAGTTCAAACTATCAATTCAAATCATGGAAATTTCACTTAGTTGTAAATTGATTTCCATTCACTTATTAAAAATATAAGATATATTTAAAACATCCTCATAGCATTATGCAAATATTTTTCAAAGGTCTAAAACAATGTTAGAAATTTATATCAAAACATTATAATAAGCTTTAAAATAAAGTTTCTTAAATCCGATAATTTATTGGACTCGTTATTTTTTTTAAATAGGTATATGCTCAAGATTATTAAACTAAAATAAATAGTGTACTTTAAATCTTACATTAAATTTTTAATTCAAAGTATAAAATTTCATATCTTCATCATTTATTTTTTCCCACACTTTTTAAAAAATGAGTATTCAAATCATGAAAAAGACATTTATTATGGTTTAATATAAAATTTCAAACAGTAAATAAACCAATAAATTTACTATTAGTATTACAAAATCAAGTAAATATTCCAAACTATACCTCCAAAATAGAGATTTAAATTTATTTGTCAAGTACATTACTATAAATAAACTTCACAAATCAAAATTTTCTTCCATTTATATAATATCTTTATATTATACATTCAAAGAAACTTATATAAACTTTACTTGAAATATTCATTTGAGAGCTTCATTTTCAAATCAATTATCATTAATACTTTAATACGTTTCAAACTCATTAATAAATTTCTTGCTTCATTCATAAATACCATTTAAATATTTAAATAACACCTTTATAAATATATGTAAACTATTTGAAAACAATTATTTACATCATCACTTATATTTACAAAGAAGCTATTGAAAACATTAAATCCATAGTTCATAAATTTATAAATTTTATCTCAAGATACTTTTCAAACATTATTACTAAATCAATAATCATTTACTTTAAATATGTTTTATTTAATTAATAACTTCTAAAATATTTACAACACTAATAATTTACTATTAAACTATGTAGTATATAAATAAAAAATATTTTAAACATTTTAAATTATTTAGAAAGAAAATGATCAAAAATATCCTTTATATAATATTTTATCAAAATACTTTTATAACTCGATGTCTTAACAGGTTTATCCTCGTTCTTGCAGACTCTGGTCGTATGTTGATATGGCGTAAGACTAGAAATCTCCAAGTACTTAGTAGACCTGTTTCAACACCCAGTGAAAAATACTTAAAAATAGGTATGAGAAGTACCGCTCAAAACCCAATGTCTAATTATGATAAGACGATAGTAATGGCCCGCTGCTGATCTAGTATTTACGCAATGGACACAAAACTTTCCAGAAGATCCTTCTACCTTTCGGATTCTAGAAAAATATCGTAGTCATTTCGTAAACAAGGGACCATCGACCCCTGCTGCAGTGGTACGCTGCTGATTCAATGATTTACATAATGGATGCACTTCCTTCCCGGAAGATCCATAAACACCAGATCCCAGGATCGAAAGCGCCTCCATTTGGTAAACGAAAGAACCATCTACCCTGGAAAAAAAATCGAGGAACTCATGAGTTTAAATCTGGACAACCATATCAGTTCGAATCCATTTCTGAATTCACCCAAGTCCATGAAGGTTTATCCGTCGAATCCATTCTTGGATTCCTCAAGTCCATCTGGGTCGAAGCATATCATACTATACTTCTTCACGGAGGATACTTTCCCATACCTCTTACTTCAAAATATAATATACCATATACAGTACCTTTTCAAAATAAAAGCTTCAAATATCGCACTTATATAAATTCCATTATATATAAGATTTCATTTTCAGATTTATTACTTTCCAAAATCAATAATCTCGAATATATCAAATCATTCATATATAAATTCCATTATATATAAGGTTTATCACTTCAAATCGAATACCTTCTAAAATCAACAGTTTTGAAAATCAACTTGTACTTATATAAAGTCCGTCTTATACAAGAATCAATAATTCCAAGATCAATTTCGTTGTATGAAACGCCATATGAGATTCAAATTTAGAGGAGTCCTAATCTAAGAGAACTTAAACCATGAAAATAGACTCGGTAGGAAGATATGATAATTAAATTACAAAAGATGATGATGGATAGCCTTATATTAATCGTGGTTGACCTTAACCGGGTCGACAATTACTTCGAGAATAAGATCGATGCAGAATTCTAAGGCTAGTCGGCATTCGATCGCAAAAGATAAAATTCAGGCATAGCAAGCAATAATAACCTCTAAACCGAGGATATAGAAATCTCCGGTGAATCAATGCCTATTGTAAAGGAGTTTCACCCCTTAACAATTCATATAATGGAGCTATATGATTCTCCAGAATCGAGGAAACAAGAATAGAAACACATAGATGGATTCCCGAACAAAAGGGGAGTTCCGGAATTCAAAGGAGATCCGAATCAAAGAGGAACAGATTCAAGCTTGAACGAAGGTGATTCTGTAATTAAATTTACTATATATGTTAAAATTTTGCCTAAAATATGGCTCTGATACCACATGTAGCATCCCGCATGGAAGTGGGGTAACGCCCAACGTAGCATGCATTAGTACCTGTGTGTTGCCTTTACGGCCAACCTCTCGACTGCATCAACCCCCGCAGAGACATGTAGGAGTAAGAGTCATCCGCTCACTATCAAACCAAATGCGAGAACCCCCTATTGTGCTGCACTTGCCAAGTGCATGGGCAGACACACATGTCGGACTTGAATTGCTCAAAATATCAGATTATTAATTTATATTTGGCAAAACTCAGCATATACAGTAAATAAATAATCACATAATCGTAGACACAGAGTAATGTAACAATAAGCAGCGGAAACAAAAGAATAGTAGTTCATGAAGTTACTATATATATAACAGAGTTAAATAAGATACAACAGAAGTCTCAAATACAATGGTCAATTACAAGATCAGAATACATCACTTGAATCAACTGAATAACTACAAGCTGAAAGATGTAGATGGATCTCCAAATAAAGCTCCAACTCCAAAGATGAGTCTCAAAGGCTGTATCACTCTGTCTGGCCGAGCGTAAAGCAAAACACAAAGCAATCGAGTCAAGATTAACATTCTTATACCAATAGATCCAACTCAAGTGAAATATCAACTGAAATACAAGTAACTCAGAGGATGTTTGGGATACCCATCCTCTATAGATCCTAGGAACTATCTACTATGTAGAAATTTACGCCATTAACAACCAAACATCATTATAACAACATGGTCATTTCAAAATAATTTATACTTCACAACCAATATATCATGTCCATTTCAAAAGCATATCAACACGATATCAATTTTCACTCCAAATATATCCATTTCCAAAATCATAGCACTTTTAAAGTTATAATATTTTAGAGATTTAAAACTTAGAAATTGTAGCACTTTGGATATCGTAACACTTCGAAACATAACTTCCCACTTGAACAATTTAGATATTAATAATAAAATAGTTTATATAAAAATGGTTATAAGTTTAAATAGTTTAAATTAAAAATAGTTTATATTTAAAATTAGTTTATATAGTTTCCCCAAATTTCACAAATCGATTCAAATCAACTCGAATTCCAAAATTCAATTTAATTCAATCTCAATTCTTCAACTTCAATTCAAATCAGTTTCTCAATAAACCATTTCAAATTATATCGATTTCAAAAACAGATTTGTACCACAAAATAAACCATTTCAATTTCAATATATTTCAAAACTTTATTATTCAAACATTTTCAAAACTAGATTTGATAATTTCATATATATCAAAATTTAACTTCGTTGTTATTTAGTTTTGAAATGTTTACTTAACAAATCCAATATCATTTAAATAAAACTTCAAATTTCAAATAACTGAATATTCCTACAATTTATTTAAACTTGATATATTTATTTAATCATCTTACACCAAAAACCAAGTTATAAAACCATATCCTTTAAAATCTCAAATTCCATAAGTTTCAAATTGATTTAATTAAATAAATTATAAATTAAATACTATTTCAGAACAATTTCAAATCTATCTTCTCAACCTTAAATTATTAAAAATTATTATAAACTCTATATTTGAAAAATATAATTTTAAATAAATTCTTAAACATATTGTATATAAATTAAATCAAACTTTATTAAATTAAATCTTATTATCAAACTTATTTTATAATAAAACGAATTTATACATATTTTAAAATATTAAAATTATAAGAAAATTCTTAAAATTTAAAATTTCAAAACCAACTTATAATTTTAAAATTTTCAAAACATATAAATTTAAAATCAAGAATTTAAACTTTATAAAATATATTTATTTATAATATCTAGAAATCAACATTTACTAAACTATATATTTCCTTCCAAAACCATAGAAATCATTTTAAAATATTTAAATACAGACCAACGGTGTTTGTATATAATTTTCAATCCTATGGTCAAGTGACACAGATATTTATCATTTCAATCCGTAATTTAAATATATACAGGTATATATCATTTCAACCCGTAATCCCAAATTCAATTCAAATGAAAATCGTTTGGGTTTATCATTTCAACCCATAATGATTTTCTCCTATTTTACGGATCGTTCAGGTATGTATCATTTTCAACTCATTGTGAATTCTATACTAATAGGGAACTTGTAGAGTGGTAACAAATATGATAATAAAATAACAAGCGTATATCATTAGTATAAATAAAAGATAATGGTGGTAGATGTCAAAGGTGAACAGATACAGATAATAGCATATATATAGCAATGTAAATAACTAACAACAGCATATTTCAATTGTCGTTTCAATTGAAATCAAATTTAATAAATATAAGAATTTTAATCGTGAGTGATTTCTCACCTTTCGAGGCTTAGAGAATATAGAAGATGGCATGGATACGCACACTGATACGAACACTGAAATTGAATTACGAATACAAGCAAAGCAAAATCGGCATGAATTCAACAATCAAAGCTGATAACAGGAATTGGTGGAACAAATCAGAACGGGATCGATGAAGGTAATTGGTATAAGTGGACACATATATATAACTGAAACAAAATAAACATATAATATGATAATTTTTCATAAAATCAATATGCAAAAAAATATCTATCAAAATAAGGTGTGTGTGTGTGTGTGTATCTTTAAAACCAATATCCAACCGAAATCAAAATATCAACATATTTTGGATATGCCGAGCATATAATGCCTTGAATACTATTACATATTATATATTTTAAAATTTTACAAGTTAATGCATATATACAAACTAGCTAATAGACATTAAAAGTATGCATATATATATAAACTGTGAAGTATTTATATATATAAGCATATAAATAAACCAACTATATATTAGCATATATAAAAGCAACATGTGCTTCAAAAATCTCTGATATGTATGTATGTATGTATATATATATATATATATTTAGAAATCCAATAGAATATACATATATAAACCTTTATAACTTAATATATATAGAGAGTAGATCTTATATCCCTTAAATATTGACAGTGTATACTTGAAAAGCCAACTCATATTCTTATCTGCCTAGACATATTTTTTTGTGGAACAGAAAAAGAACAACTTCTAGTGTATATATGGATGCAACTTAAATATACAACGATTACAAAATCCTTTTTTTCTTTCTATATATTATATATAAAACTGTAAAATGTAAAATAAAGACAGAGCATCTTCCAGGTTGAAAGGATGTATACGGCTACATGCTTATTTATACAATATTAAAATCAAATATTTAATGGATAAAATATACTACCTTTCAAATATATACACCTTTATGTATATGTACAACTCTATATATAGATGATAAAAGAATAAAATAAAATAGAATCAATATATAACAACCATATATGCAACTTTTTTAAAGTACACAGACCGACATATAAATTTATAAACCTATTAAAATTGACTCATGCATATTAATATATATATATATATATATATATATTTACATTTGAAATCTACGCACTCGCCTATATATATATATATATATATATATATATATATATATATAAATCAAAGTCTCTACAAATTATATATATAAAACAACATATAAGATATACCTATATAATCATAACACGTAACTATTTATATAAACTTACACCAATTTAAACAGGCTATATACATATAATATATATATATATATGGAGAAGCTTACTCGGTTTGTAAACTGTTGCGTGGAGGCTTCAAGAGGGTGGCGGGCTTTGGCTTGTAGGGGAGAGGAGATAAGTTGTTTGGCTAGGGGAAATAAGTGGCCGAGGGGTTCAAGACCGAGTTGCTTCGGCTGGAGCAGGGAAGCAGAGGGGCGGTGGGAAAGATGCAGCAATTGGTGAGGCGAAGACGGGTTTTTGCTTGGCGATGATCGGCTGCTACAGGGATACGAAGGAAGGAATAGTGGAGAGGTTGCGTGAAAAATGGAGGAAGCAATTAGGAGAGAAGGTGAATAGCTCTGTATATAGTTTAGAAATGAAGAGCAGCCAAACGAAATAAACAGTACAACTATAAAACCAATAGAGATGGAAAACCAGAAATAAATAAATTTGAGAAAAGCAAAGGCCAACGATTGTATTTGCAAAAATCATAAACGCTAATGGTTATTCGAATTATACCAATTGGAAATTTAAAAGACAATGGATCCAAAATTCGAATACGGAACTGATACGGAAAATTGTTCCGCGGTTTCGCCGGCGTATCGGACTTCAACACACAGGATTGAATATACTGCAGAGATCCGCATGACGAGACGATCAAAACGGTATACAGATATCTATGGTATGATCATCCTATCGAAAGTCGATAATCGGTATCGAAAATGCTGCCAAAACGTCGAAAATAAGATAAACGGAGCAATAGCAGTTCAAATTTGAAGAAACGAAATATGACGTCTCACTTAGAAGATGCTTTACAAATTTATAGTATAAAAATATTCAGGTTTGGAAAATATTTTATCATCGTCGAATATTAGCTAATTTAAATTGATATAGAATTACACAAATAAAATAAAATTGCATATTATCTGATGAAAATTTACCATTTGCTATGTTTAAGTAGACTATTCCAAATATTAAACTTTTGATTCAAAATTTTATTATTTAAAATTTCACAAAAATCCAGTTAATTATGCTAATAAAATTTACGGGGCGTTACAAGGATCTTCTCCATTCAACGAGACTATCATCGAAGCAAACTTCCCTGACAACTTCAAGGCCTAGTTGATTAACAATGGGACTGCAAATCTAAATGATCACCTCTGTATATTTGAATACTACGTGGACATTCTGAAACTAGGAAGGATGACTAATTGTAAACTTTTCTCAGTTTACATAGCCGGAGCTGCACCTAGATGGTTTAGGAGATTTTGGTCAGGGGAGGTCTATTCTTGGCGACAGTTATCCATCAATTTTCTGAGATATTTCAATTCAGGAAGAGAAGCCTCCCTGATGTAAACATGACGTCCTATGTTAAACGAGGCGAGAATGTAAGTCTACGTAATTTTACTAAGTGTTTCAAGTATGAGGCTCTCAAGATTGGAGTAAGCGATGAAGGAATTTTACTAATGGCGGCCCATGCCAGGGTCGGAAGGGGGACCTCGGTATGGAAAAAGAACAGTAGAAAGCCATGTCATGGCATGAAGACTTTCTATGAAAGAGCAAGTGGCTACATTAAGATGGAAGAAGCTGGTTTCATTACTTAGATTCAGAAATCTTACACCCCAAACTATGATAAGAATAGGGGAAGAAGGATATCATCTGCTAGGAAAGAGGCACAAGAAACATAGCTATGCAGCAAAAAACTTGGGTGGGGCATATATGAGATGACCAGCTCACTCACACTACTGGTCAAATATATGAGATGACCAAGACAAAACTTGCTTACAACCTGCCAAAAATGGAAAGAAAACAGAACAAAACTAGGGTGGGGCATACTGTCGCCTCCACCAAACCAATGGCCATCATACCAACAACTGTCGACATTTAAAGAACGAAATAGAGAAGCTGATCCATAAAGGATACGTAGGAAACTTCCAAAAGAATAATAGTGGAGGAAAAACTGGGAATCTGACTCCTGACCCAAATGAGAACCAAGTTGGGAACCCCTCTAACCTTATAGCATCAATCCATAAGGGGCCATACCAAGTGGGTGTGAGCAAAAAGGCAAAAGATAGGTACGTGCAAGAGGCGAAAGTTTAACAGAAGTCGATTTTCCTTGTTAACAAGAGCCTGCTTTAGAGATAAAGTTCATGGCAGCTGATGCGGCGAGAGTTTCCTTCCCTCATCAAGACCCACTCATTACTATAGTGCAGATATCAAATTGCACCATGAAGAAAATTTTCGTTGATTCTGGAAGTTCGGTCAACGTTATCTTCGGGTTTGCATACGATTAGATGAGGCTTCCACCAAAAATCATAAAACCTAATCCTGAACCAATCTTTGGCTTTAACAACATTGCTACCATCCCAGTAAGATTAGCGCGCTTGCTTGTTACCGCTGGAACTGGCCCACTACATAGGTCATTCTATGCACACTTCTTAACCATTGACCAACACTCTTCGTATAATGCCTTCCTAGGAAGGCCCGCTTTAATAGACATAGGAGCAATTGTTTCTTAAAAAGATCTGCTTATGAAGTTCAACACTCTTGTGGAAATAGGGTCAATAAAAGACGAACAATTTTTAAATTTTAGCTAGAGAGTTATACAATATAAACCTTACCTCTGGCAATAAAATTATTCGAAATTATTCTGATGTCTCTTTTAATATTTGTAATGATAATAACAAAAAGAAGTCAAATCAGTTCATATGAATAAAATTTATCCTTAAACATACATTTTCGTTTTCATATTGTTACGGAAATAAAAAAATGTACGTTAAATAAGTTATATTGTAAACACCGTGTGCTACGGGTTCGCACTAGTCAAGTTTGTGGCTGAACCCACAAAAAATGGCTTCTTGCAAATGCCGATGAGCAAAATTTCAAATTATTACGTTGTTTTTCTGTATTGATAATGTTATTTTTATATTCGAGAAAAATATAAGTGTAAATTGTAATAGAATTGGGCATTAGGTAGGCATAGTGTACAAGACGAGTAAGATATATCAAAAATGGCATTATAGAAGTTAAGGCTTGTATATAGCTCAGTATTTAAGGATCATCTGAAACATTAGGACAATACTAGTCTCTTCTCGGTAGCACTTGAAATCAAAACTTATTGTTAATTGTGCTATCTCCCAAATTGTTATATGAAATGGACTGTTGGTCGTAGCCTTGTGTGAATATTTGATGTCGCTTCTTATTATGAAATACAGTCCAGAATTGTCATAATAAACTTGGTCAAGAATTTTCTATTGTGACATGTGCAAATTGTGATTTTAGTCCAAAGAAGCATTAAGAGGGTATGGAGCATATCTGAAGATTATGAACTGTAGACTGTAGTGCTTAAAGTTTCAAATGTAGTTTTGAAGATCGAGGGCCTAAAAATTAGGCCTGTCAAACGGGTTGGGTTGGGTTAAAATGGGTTGGGTCGAGTTTGACCCAACCCATTTATGACCCAACCCACTTAATAAGCGGGTTACCCATTTAACCCATTTAAAAATTTAAATTTAATTGGGCTAATAAAAAACAAATAGATATAAAATAATTCTAATTCTAATTTTTATGTTTTGAGATCCGACAAAAATTTAAAAATTTAATTTTATTCTTCATCAAAATTCAAATATGGGAATGAAGTAGCTTATTACAACTGTCAGTCTCCTTGGAGAACTACACTGTGCGTTCACACGATAAAGTATTCGAGTGTTCCATACTATCCGTAATTTAGGTGGTAGTTAATCGGTGGAAGTCCCGCCTGATTCTGAGTTAGAACGAAGGAGTTATTGCAATCTGAACAAAAAAAATAGCGGCTTCTGCACTAAGCAGAGTTATTGCAATCTGAACAAAAAACATATGGATATGGGATCTCAGTTAAGTCACTACTTAAAACTCAAAACATTTCATTCAAGTGATTAAAACAAATTACCATTTCCAATCTTTTTAATAAAATGATCCACTTCAAAAACCTTCAATGGTTTAAACAATTTCCACATTTAAATCTTTTAAACAAAAGATTTATCTTAAAGATCTCCTTTCAATTTTAAAACAAGGTTCATCAATCTTTGCCAAAGGTTTATTCATAGCCTTTCAAAACATTCCAAAGATTTATTTATAACTTTCAAAGCTCGTTTCCAAAGATCCATCCATAACTTGGAAAACTATTTCAATTCAAACATGAAACTTCTTATGAATTTGAAATCTATTACTTATGTGAAAGCTATTAGCATTTGAAAACAAACAGTTTTATTTCGAAAAACCCGATTTCAATTGCACGAGTTAAAGCCTTTCAAATATAAATTTGGATTAAATTCAAATTCCCAAACTAGTAGGATTCAATTTCAAATCTTGAATTTAAATTCAAATCAAACTATTTAAATTTCAAAACTTAATCCAGTTATTCAAAATAACTTTTATTTTTGAAAACTCCCTTTCAAAAGCTTTTCACTTTTAACCCAATTTCATTTTCAAAACCGTTTAAATTCAAAAATCCAACTTTTAAAACCATTTCAAAAATCTGTGACTTAACCGATTTTTTACATGCAATCCATATTTGTGTGTGTATAGTGTGGTCCAGGGGTTTTACACAATAGTGCACAACATACATCAGCATAGATTCAAATACAACAATATATTTGGTAAGCGATATAAATTATAACGCTTATATTTGACAAGCGGTACAAACCAATTGCAACGCTTATCTTTCATTCACAAATCACAGATGTATATATCTCAGAAAATAAATCACAGTAAACATTGCTCAAATCAAAACAGGGCATCTCAATCAGGAATATCAAACAGTTCAATCATTCAATAGAATCCAAACATCCCTAAGCAATATCAATTAATTATCTGATTAATTCAAATCAGATTAGTCACTAATGTTAGTTAATAAATGTTAATTAATTACAACCCATCTTAATTAATTATTCTTAATTAATTATTCTTAATTAATTACAATAACTAATTAATTACTTCTTAATTAATAATTATTCTTAATCACTTCCATTAATTACATCCAGTAATTATCAATTAATTACTTTACTAAGAAATTACCATCCATTATTATCAACTCATCTAGTGTTTAAATTAATTAAAATTAATTAATTAATTCAAACTAATCCCATTAAACTCAATTAATTACATTAAGTAACTAATTCCTTAATTACTTTCATTAAGTAATTACACTTAAACAATTCACAACTGATTATCATTAAATTAATTAAACCTAATTAATTATTTAAAATTAATCACATTAATAATTATTAAATAATCTTAGTTAATGACTTTCATTAACTATTCTTTGATTACTTCCATTAAGTAATTAACTTAGATTAACCATTGTTAATCACAACTAAATTTATCTTTAATTATCCATTAATTTATCTCTAATTATCTAATTAATTAAGTGTTAATTGTCACTTAATTAATCCTTATTTACTTGATTAATTATTTAATTAATCATTTAAATTAATCAAATGATTCTTTAACTTAATATATTATAAAGATTCTTAATTAAGTAGATCATTACCTTAATTAAATCATTTTTAACCAATAACTCTTTAATTATTAATTGAATTATTCCAATTATCTTCATATATTTGTTTATCTTTAAATTAACCAAACTTCTAAATTACTCAAAATAAATCTATATTATAGTTGATCTCTAAATCTTTATTATTTAACTTATTTTAAATAAAACACTTTTAGAAATCAATTTAAATTAAAACGATTTAAACATTCAAAATAAACTTTTAAATCCTTGAACTTTCCAAAATAAAATTTAATACAAACCTTATTATTAAAAAAATTCACTTATTTATTTTAAAAAAACTTTTCTATTTAAATATATATAAAACTAATTTAAAACTTAACTTTGAACAAATTAGTTTTATAAATAAAAACTTGTTTTACTTTGGTTTTAAAGCTTGAATGATTTACAAAATCATATTTCTCTTTGTTTCAAACCTTTTAAAACATTGCTGTTACATTTTAAAACTAGCTCACACAAACTGCTCAACGTAGAACCCTAGCAACCTTCGAGCAAAACATTCAGACGCTCGAATGAAAACTCGATCAGACCCCTCCTAGAATCCCGATGCGAATTCGAGACCGTTCCCCACTACTTCCCTGCTTCGAGAAACAACACCACCATCCTGAAGAAGACTTCGACCTCCAACCCTTCTTCTCCCAAACCCAACTTCCTGATGCACGATACCGTGCACATCAACGTGCACCACCACGCCGCCCCACGTTGAACTCCACTCCGGCCTCCAAAAAGTCGCACTCGACCTCGACGTCATCACTCAAAACCCAGAATCAAAAATCCAAGCGTGAATCAAAAATCGACCCTTATGCTAAAAACTGCAGCAACCTCAATCCACGAAGACCCCATCGCCACCGACGATCCTATCGACAGGCAACTCCAATACTCCTTTCAGAGCAACGCCATATCACCACGCTACTATCCTTCAACTCGCGATCGCACTCGATCATCCCCACGGCAACGCAAGATCCACGAACCCATCGATAAGCAAAAAAAATCCAGAAACCCTACTCAACCCAATTCCCATCGATTCAACCATTGGAAAAATTAAATTGTATTTTTCCCTTCATCCACGTTACAAAAGCAAGCTTCGATCCAGAATTCAACTCAAATCATTGAGTGAATCATCGGCAATTGGCCAAAACCCGAAAATCGAACAACAATTAATATCTCACTGAAACCCAAATGAAAAATTCCAATTCTTATTCCTAAATTCATGTTTTGTTAAGATGAATCTGACTATAAAATCAGATTTTTGAATTATCCTATTTGATTTTTAACAAAATCTTGACTTTACTGTAATCTAAATATTTTTACTGAATGTTTACCAATATTACCACTTAAAGTTATTTTTATAACAAGAATTCAATGTTTTTAACAGTTTCTTTTCAGAAATCAAAGTAAGTTTTGATTATACGGTGACATGTGAATTATCTTGTGATGAAGATGGGTCTGTCATCAACAACAGAACAACAAAATACAACATCCAGAATCAAATATGCAGGCAATATTATACTCATATACACATATTTATATTCAAACTCAAGCAAACTTGCATGCAACGGATAGATCTATAACTGTTTTAAATATAAAAGTTTACTTACTTCAAAAATAATGAGGACGAAGTTTGCTCACCTTAGTTAATGAAGAACGGAGACAGTTTCTTTTTCTTCAAAACTGGAACTTGTTTTGATATCTTGCTTTCAAGTTGAATCTGAATTTTTAATTTCCAGATTGAAGATTTCTTAGTTATATTTGTTTACTTAACTCATCAATAACAAAAAATATTCCATTTACTCACAGTTTTTTTTAATTTGAGGCAAACTGTTGTTTTCCAGTTTCTTTGATGCTTGCTTTTGCTCTGGTTTGGGAATTACTTGATCTCTGGTTTGCTTGTGAATCAGGTTTCTGGTTACAGATTTCCATTTACTCTTTGTTATTCTTAATTTATTCAATACAAAAGAAAAATAAATAAATTACTTACAGGTTTGAATGCATATGCAGAGAACCCTCTTTATTTTTATTTCTGCAGTTGAACTAAAGCCTGATTTTTTTTTCTTTGAACTGGATTTTTTTTGTTTCCCTGCAACTGATTAATCTTACTGATTAATTCCTTATTTTACCATAGATTTACAACTTAAATCCGAGGCTTAAAGAAAAATTTACTTGCCTTTATTTTATGTGATAGAACTATTTTCCTGGCTTGAAACTATTTTGAATTTCTGTTCCTGTGACCTTGCATTTGTTTTGCTTCCTGATTTTCTTATACTCAGGTTTAAGCTTTTGTTTTTTTTCAGTTTTGGGAAAGAAAATGAATAGAGAAACTGAAAGCTTGGTAATTTCTTAAGCCTATTTACTAAATTTTTAAAAGAAAAGTTTATTTTCTTGCCACTTGTCTTTCTCCATATTACACTTGTTAAAACATATTTTAAAAGCTTTACACTTGTATAAATTCTTTGTCCTTTCCTCACAAATGTCAATTTCTTTGTATATTTATGTTAAAAAAAACCTTTATCTAAATTATTTTATAGTTTAAACCCTTATTAATTTCAATTTATAAAACCTATTTATCTATTTTATTTCCTTATGTATATATTTATACTTATACAAATTAAAGTAAAATACTTTGAAATTAAATTATACATTACTAGCAAATATTTATAAGTTAGTAAATAATTTTTTTTATTTTCAACACATTTATATTTATAAACTTAATATATTAAACATACTTATTTAAAATTTTCATTTTAACCTTAAGTAATCGTACTTTTTATATTTTTGTTTCACATATAAATTTCTTTATAAAATTTAGAAAAATCTCAAATTAACACACCATTAATTCACAATTAAATTCAAAATTTTAATTAATTACCAAATTAAATTTAGCATAAAAATTGGGATCGTTACAGAACAAAAAAAAAAGCGGCTTCTGCACTAGGCGGAGTTCAATATGAAAATGTGGTAGCCTGTTATCTTCTAAGTACAACTATCAGTCTCCTTTGGAGAAGTACAGTGTGCGTTTACACGATGAAATATCCGAGTGTTCCATACCGTCCGTAATTTAGTAGGAGTTGATCGATCGAAGTCTCGCCTGATTCCGTGTTAGAACGAAAGAGTTATTACAGTCTGAACAAAAAAAATAGCGGCTTCTGCACTAGACGGAGTTCAATATGTAGATATGGTAGCCTGTTATTTTCTAAGTACAACTGTCAGTCCTCTTGGAGAACTACAGTGTGCGTTCACACGATGAAATATCCGAGTGTTCCATACTGTCCGTAATTTAGGTGGGATTTGATCGGTCGAAGTCTCGTCTGATTCCGAGTTAGAACGATGGAGTTATTGCAGTTTGAACAAACAAAATAGCGGCTTCTGCACTAGACGGAGTTCAATATACAGATGTGGTAGCCTGTTATTTTCTAAGTACAAATGTCAGTCCCCTTGGAGAACTACGGTGTACGTTCACACGATGAAGTATCCGAGTGTTCCATGCTGTCCATAATTTAGATGGGAGTTGATGGTCGAAGTCTCACCTGATTCCGAGTTAGAACGAAGGAGTTATTGCAGTCTGAACAAAAAAAATAGCGGATTCTGCACTAGGCGGAGTTCAATATGCAGATGTGGTAGCCTGTTATTTTCTAAGTACAACTGTCAGTCCCCATGAAAAATTATAATGCATGTTCAAAATTCTTATTTTTCAAATTTATATTAAAATTTAATGTTTTTAATAAATGGGTAAATGAGTTACCCATTTATAACCCTTATAAAAATAGGTCAACCCAACTCATAACCCATTTTATAATATTCATAAATGGGTTGGCCCAACCCATTTATAAGTAGGGTAAATGGGTTGGATCAAATTTTGACAGGTCTACTAAAAACTGAGCTCAAGAAGAAATAGACGACCTGAAAGCTGTTGGTGGTTGATTAGTGTGAATAAGTGTGGAGACGATGATTGTCTGAAATGAGTGCTGCATTTTGTTTAGTGCAGGGACAGATTGTTGCATGTGTCTGTGAAGTTGAAAGCAGTAAATAAGTTGATGAAGATATTAATTGGTACCTGATGCATATGCTGCTGCGTGCCCATAATTTTATAGTAAGTTTAAATGTGTGAGATTCAATTAGTGCATTGGAACTATACATTATTATTTAAGTAAACAAAGTACTGCCTTCATCCACTTTTGAATTGCATATACTAGTTACACACTTGCATTTAACGACAGGAGTAGCAAACCACTATACCGAAAGAATTGTAGCTCATTTCTTGAAATAAATGTCTTATTTTCATGAATATTTTGGCCCACGGATTATATGGTAGCGGCCATTATCGACCACTAACTACTGCAATCTTTGGTAAACTAAACATGATTTTACGGAATACTTTGGTTGGTTTCGGTTTTGATTTTGAGTTGCCGAATAAATAGAGGCTGGCAATGTTTTTTTCCTCATAGTCACGGTACTAAACCATTTCCACCCCTACTTATGTCATGGTGAATGCACAAATTACTAGTCAAATATTGGCTAAATGTGTTCAAACTCTGGCGTTACGTTTGTCCTAAGAGTTGGAAGTTCTTCCAGAAATTTACATTGCACAAGTATAAAGTTGTGCAAAGGCACGGGCTAAGTATTATTATAGTAAATTTTATTCTACATGCATCCGTTTAATCAAACCGACCGTCGGGATGCTTGTTTACTGTAAATAGAAGTGAGCAAATACTTGGTTAGAACCGAGTTAACAAACCGAACAGTTCATTTGACCAGTTCGATTACAAAATTAAATATATTTGAATTCGGTTTATGAAATAATATATATTTTATTATCGTTTAATGGAATAAATCGAATTTTTATCATAATATCCAAATTTATGGCATTTTAAATACTTTTAACATTCGATTTAGTAAAAAAACAAAGATTACCTATTGAAATTAGGTTAATTTTTCCTATAAACATAAAAAATATACAATAAAATCTTTCCAAACATAAAGTTATGTTTTTCTTCTTTTGAATAATTAAATATTATAATTTTTCATATTTATTTTTTTACTTCGATTAATCGGTTATCAACCGAATTAACTGAAATTGATTCGGTTCGGTTCAATTTCGATTTATTTTTATTCTAGTTTTGTTTGACATTTTTACCTTGAAACCTACCAAACCGAGTGAATGTTCATCCCTAATTGTAAGCTTGCAAAATCAAATAGTGTGAAACTAAAAATGAAATCAGAAATATTGGTATATTTTTTCAAACACCGTTGAAAAGTTTTAAAATTCACTTCCGTTCTCTCTCAAAAAAAAAGTTTCATGAAACACCCTGATTAACTTTTTGAGCGAAAATGTGCATTTTAAACTGTATTTATTTCAGCCAGAACTACATATATTTGCAGCAATAACTGTAAATTTTAATTGCACAAAAATATGTAGCTAGAAATGTAAACACTTGTATTTTAAACTGCAAACATTTGCAGTTCCAGCTACATATGTATGCAGTTTAAAATACATACTGTTAATGAAAACTTTGACAGGTGTATTTCATAAAACTTGTTTTTTTAGAAGAGTTTTTCAGGTATTTGTTTTAAAAATAAAGGACGAATCCTAATTTCCAATAATATATTTAATGTATATTCATAAATCTCTCCAATGTTGTTTACTTATTCACACCACAAACATCTCAAATCAATTCTTGTACTTTGTTTATTCAATAAATTTTCACTTCGTTCATAAACTTTCAAATTCTGAGTTAGAAAAACTTTAAAGTTCAAATTTTCAGTTTAAAAAATTTCAATTACAATAAATTCTCTTTTTCATTTTTTTTTTTTTTTTGAAACAAACTCTTTTTCAAATTAATGCAACTAAAAAGTCGTTTTTCCACCTTCTGGTTGTACTAATATAATCGAGCTACTGATTCTGCGTCTCTTTTGTTCCTCTCTAAACCAATTCAACCATCTCCATTTCCATGTGAAAGAGACAAAGAGAGCTATGTCATCTCCAACAAAACCGAAACCGAGTTCATCGCAAACAAATCCAACACCTTCGGATCGGACTCTATTCAGCACCAACATTAGAACGCTTCCTCCTCCCAAAACCCAACATCTCCCAAACAATCGCAGCTTCAGCATCTCCGACCAATTCAAACCGCAAAGCGACTCAACCCATCACCGAACAACACCCATTCAAAATAAAATTCAAATTCAAATTTGCACCACCTAAATCGTAGCATGATTCGGTAGTGAGGAAAAAATCATTTAGAATTCAAAATTCAAATCTGAAATTATCCTGCGTATGCATAAAGGGATCGAGCAGAGGGAGGAGTTTTTTTTGGCTGAAAGCACGTAATCCTTCAAAAATATTGAACATTTTCATGCTGACTATGTTTAGTAAAATATCTAAGACCGATTCAAACTGATCAAGGCCTTTATAATTTCTTCTTTACCAGCAGTATAAAATCCTCCTTTCGCCTCTCTATCTCATCATTATCCACTGGCTGGTATAACTCAATTTGTCGATTATTATATTTTTTTTCATCAGGTAAGCTATGCTTTATACATATTTCTTCACAAATAAATAATTCCTGTGTTCCATAATAGCTCTTCTGCAGAAACAAATTTTTTAATATTTTTTCATGATTTTTCTGGGAGATTTAGGTATATGCGAAGCATTTAATGTAATAAAAAAATTGTTAGTATAATATGGATATGTTTACAAAAATGCTTCAGGGTTAAAGGATTTAATTAAAGCTGTGTATCCTTCGAGAAGAAGAACAGTGATGTAGGGCTCAGACTTTTACATTTTGTGGATGTAACTGTTTACCCTTGAGTAATCAAGAGCTAGTATTGGAAAATAAGAATATTCTATGTGCTATTTTTGATTTTGATCACTATTTGTGCTAACTTATTTTTCCATTTTTTTCCCATTCAATTTCCTTGTGTTTTATTTGTTTAACGATATGAAATATAGAAATGAAACAACGAATATAAGTCAGTCTGCAATGGCCCTATAGCTAAATGATTAGTTTGTTTAGACATCTGTGATCGAACATGTTTCATTACAGCTCCCTTGAGCTACTGTCAGTTAGCAGGTTTCCTTCAGCAGTTGTTTTGTGTCACCTATATTTCATCCGCACATGCCTTATTTGTTCCGTTTATTTGTACTAACATCGGAAACATTATATTAAGTTACTTATGGAATGAGTATTGTTGAAGTGCTTGAGAATTTGTTTGTTATATTGGAATGATTGTTTAGGTTCAAAAATGAAAGTGAGATAAGGTAGCAAATTTTGAAAGACAAAATTAACCTTCGTAATTATTTACTTTATGAAAATAGTAATATATGTTTAAATGACAAACGAATCCTAGCAAGCACCATCATCTGTCATCTATCTTCAGCTGCACATTTGTCTTGACTTGAAATTGTAGATGGAACCAAGTTTACTAATTAAGAAAACAAGAAATAAAACTGCATCAAGCTTTCAAACTATATGCATTACAGTTAGGAAATTGAAAATTAAGTTATTAGTGTTGGGTATAATTTTCTTGATTGTAAATTAAATTGAATTATTGCTGTGAAATACTGAAATGAGAATGGTCTGGAAGTTAAAGAAACTGGAGGGTATAATGGGGATTTATAGGGTTGGGAAGAGAAGAGGATGTGGTGTGATGGTTCTTTGTGAAATAATGGGGTGGCTAAGGAAATTGGCGGGGTGAGAATAGAACTATCCATCAAAAACGGCTATTTAAAATTCCACCTTGTGAGGATCTAAGTTAAATAACAGTTTTTATTAATAAATCCCATCCTGTAAGGATCTAACTTAAATAGCAGTTCTTATTATTTCTCAGACTCAGTTACCTTCTATAATTATTAAGTGTGGCATTAGTTTCTAGGGTGTTTGCAATTTTGATTCTAGGTTTTGTTGATGTTGCAGCCCATGAAGAAAAGAACGGACAACCAGCAGACGAGGACAAGCTCCCAGTGTACGGATGAGAGCGACAGTCTTATGAATTCTTCACCTGCTTATTCAAGGTATTCTAGTTTATTTATTGGTTGGTATTCAATTTGATTGAATAATTAATTCAGTAGATAAATTTGTTGTTTATGGCTGAAATTGCAACTTAATTGTGGTTATTCGAAATTTGATTGAGATGTGTATGGACTATGGACGATGTAATTTGCTAACTTTGTGTACCTTTTGATTACCAGATATAATGGAAGTATTTTGAGATGTTACTTAACTGAGTGAAGAAATATTTACCAAAAAAAAAAAAAAACTGAACATATATTATCGAACACAGTTGGATACGAGCAAAATTATTTTGTTAACATTTTTCACCAATTCTTTTATTTGTCCTGTTTTCCTTTTCTTTTTGGAGAACTAGGTGCGAAAACTTTGAAAATTAGTATTGCCTTTTTCGTTTATACAAACTGATAGTCAAGCAGTGCCAAGTTGAATTATCAATTATTACTCTTATACAATTATACTAGGTTTATGTTGTGTTTTGAACTTAAAAACAAGAAATCATTACTAACTCTGTATTTGAAATGTCCAAAGATTTATTATATAGATTAGATAATAATACGTTTAACTGCTTTCTCGTTTTTATTTTACACTATTATGCTATCATTCTTGTCCTTGTATTTGTGATGAGCAGTTTTGTGGATGTAATCCATGAAATAATGGTTGAATTTATTTATCCAATTATCATTTGAAATATACTAGTCTTTATTTCAAATTAATGAACAATTTTTAGTAGTTTGAAATATACATACATATCTACAGTGAAAATATGAGCTCTTAGAATAGTCTCAGCTTTTATAATTCCATTCACTGAAACTTGCCCTGGTATGTTAGTGCATCTTGTGGACTTCATCTGCCTTTATAACTATAGTGTGGTGCAATTTTGTTGTTCCTTTTGTATTAATTAATATTTAAAATCACTAAATATTAACTAAGACCTTAAAATTTACAGGCGTAGACAAAAATAAGAAAGTGAACTCGTGTAAAAACATCCTCTTTAAGTTTCAAATACACAGCCGTCTCTCCTCAAAAATAGGTTTTAAAAAATCCTCATTTTCAAATTTTAGGATATTTGTGGAAAACTCTGCAAATATTTGCTGAGAAATATGCAAATATTTGCATTTTTTCAAAAAATTCAAAAAAAATATTTTGATCATAGAAACGTATGATTAATGTTCATATCTAATTTTCAAAACAAAAAAAAAACATCGAAAATAAAAATAAGTATGTAATTTTCAACATGTTTTTGAAAACTGAAAATATAAACCAACTAATGCGTCGCTATTTTATTTAATTTCTTATATAAAACTAAAAATAAGGAGAAATATTCACGTACCAAAACTGAAAATAAGGGGCGGAACCAAATTTCCACAATAAGAAATGTAAACCTAAATCTTTGATTCTCACAGTTCCAAAACAATGTGTCACTATTTTATTTAATTTTTCGAGAATTGTTAATTTGTGAGTGCTTGTTATGTATGTATTCAGGCACTTGGTGTAAGCACACTTGTTGTACCTCCCTTAAGTAACTCTTCTGCCTTTTGCAATTCTGGTTTTTGGTTTCAGTTGTTTAGTCAGCTCAATCCATTTTGGGTTATTAATAACAAACTGATTAGCTGAAGTAGAGTTCCCAGTGCTGTCTGGTTCTGTATAAATAACAAGCAGAAAATTCTTTTTTGATATCCTATTATTGCAACAGATTAAAAAGATTCGATATTGGTTTGTGATTGAATTTGACATGAGTACTCGGTTATTTCCTGAGTAGGAGAACTGCAAGATTTACTTCCGTCTCACTTAAATAAGTGTTTTAAGCTTCTTGCCTTTTGTCATTAGGAGCTTTCCAATGTCCATTGAATTGAATTTATTACCGGGAGTGTATCTCCCAGATGGATTAAAACTATTTTCAGAGTTTCTATATATCATTTCTTCGTTAGGAGCGAACTGAATTGCTAATGCCCATCTCATTTATCTTTATAATGGCACTAATAGCATTTGAACTCCTTTCTGGCGGAATTATATTTTGATAGGCGATAAGATTTGTCCAAATTTTATGTAAATAAAAGCATTACTTGTGTCTATTTCCCGATTCCTCTGATTATAGCTTGTCTGATAGGCGAGAAGATTTTTGTCCAAATTTTATGTAAATAAAAGCATTACTTGTGTCTATTTCCCGATTCCTCTGATTATAGCTTGTCTGATAGGCGAGAAGATTTTTGTCCAAATTTTATGTATAAAAGCATTATTTGTATCTATTTCCCGATTCCTCTGATTATAGCTTGTCCGATCAGATCTAGAAGGTTTTGGAATTGCTTGCTTGCCAGGAAAGCTCCTGAGTGTGCCTGTTTCTTCTATTGTCACACTTCAATTTTATTATGTAGTTCTATAGAAATGTGAGGTTTACCCATCATTTTCATTGTTACACATCAATAGAAGATTTACAATAAATGTTGATATGTAGTGCTATACAAAACAAATCGAGGTTGCTTCTCCAATTTCTCCAATTACTGTATTAACATTTTAAAATGAATGGACATTGATTTTATAGATTTGTGCATCACCCTGGTGGTTGTGATTTTATTGTTTGTGAAAATTTATGAATGATGACGATGAACTGTTAGAGGTGCTCATAAAATGAGTTTTACTTGTGTGGTATATCAATATTACTCTTCCCTGATTAGTAGGGAGAGTTATCTCACATGTCAAGTTCGTTTCTTAGTAATATCAAATATGCACAGCCAAAAATAAGCTATTTTTAGTTTAAAAGCAACACCATACATGCACAAAGGAAAGAAGCCTGACACAATTTTATTTTGGATCCATTTAGAATATATATAGCTCAGAATATTACATGATCACATCTATATATCATCCTGTACCATGACAAAATGATGTGTGCCTATTGATCATTTCCCTTTTTACAATAACCATTGTCGTAATTTGGAAGCGCCTTCTTTCTTCGACATCACTTGAACAAATGCTGTCCTTGACTGTTTCATATTTCATTGACAACAATTAATTATTACCACTGAACAAAATCTGATAGAAGTAACACAAAGCCATATATAGATTCCATTCCACCATATTTAACCTTTGATAAAGGAACTCATAAGTATTAGCACAAACAGAAGATGCCATGACAACTAACTCAACACCTCTAACAGTACATGCACATACTTTTAAAACTAATAAAATCAGGTTTCCATTACAACTATGTTGTCAAAACATTTTTCAATTATAACACTGGGTCACCTCTCGCATTTATTTATTTTTGTCACTTGTTTTGATTATTTTTTCTTTTCTTAATGATTTGGAAATAATCATTAATTTTTTGTACTATTTACCTCTTGCAAAATATTGTTCAAATCTCATAAAAAAAAATTCCAAATTTTGTATACCTATTTTTATATATGAAGGTTTTTAGCTAATAGACCAAAGCAATCACACCATAAACATTTATTACACGAAAAAACATGGGGAGAATTTTGGGGGTTAAAGCCACAATTTAATCTTCCACATTAGATAGGAGTAAGATTTTGAATAATAGGTTTGATATAAAACTTCTATCCTATTCTTTTGTCCTAATATCTCTAAATTGTTTTTCTTCATTTTTTCTCTCTCTCATACAATATTACACGAAAAAAAAACGTTTTCATTAGATGTTAAAAATTGTGGATATACAATTGATTCGAAATTCATTGAACATCTCCCATATTATAGGTGTTTGTGTGGATATAATTATGTAAAATTTTCAATTTATGAATTTCGTTAAAATTTTAAACTTTTTGAATAATGTCTTGAATTTTTCATTTCAAATTTGTATTACATTGCATTTTCGGTTCCAATTTTGTTTCATATTTGGTTCCGTAAATTAGAAATACTATATATTAAAAATAATTGAAAAAATATATATTGTTGTTTAGATATCATATTTGGTTCCATCTAATGATGTTTAGATATCATAAATTCAAATTACAGAGTGGGGTAGGGATAGTAAAATTAGGGTTTGAATATATATGTTGTGCAGAATACAAGGCGGGAAGTCCCTAGATGTTAGTAGGAAAAAGATGGTAATAAGATTTGCATGTGTTGCGTTGTATATGTTGTTTGTATTGATTGTTGAAACGCTAAATTTTACTGATTCCATGTTTAAGATTTTACTGAATTTGTACCAATGCCTTGGTACAGAAAACGGTTAATAGTGTTTTCCCAATAAGTTGTTAAATTGTGGAATACAATTCCAAGTTTATAAGGATTATGTTTAATGATGGAGGAGACTCTATATTAGTTTTTCCCTCAAAAATCATCGCCTGTTGATGGCGTTTAGGATACAAAATCATTTTCAAGATGCAAAAAATTTGAAATACGCAAAGTAGGAAACTATAAGTTTGATTAGTGCTTTTTAGACATATTTATGTGATGAATATCTCTTCCTTATACATTATTATGATTGGACACCCATCTTACTAACCCTTACAATACTCAAAAAGCTGTTATGATGACAAGCTAGAAAATTACCCATTTAGTCGATGGGTAAGCTTCTGAGCCTCATTATGTCATTGCATAATCTTATTGAAATATGTGTAGCAGAATACAGAGACAACTGTTCTTTTTTAAGTTGCATTAGCAGCATTTTTTCATTATTCTGACCCCGCATTAACTTAATCTCGTATTTAGGAAATCAGGACCAGCAAGGCGAGCACAAGGCGGTTGGACGACTGAAGATGTAAGTTTTATCCTTTGCGATTGGCATGAGCTTTGTGTTGTGTGTGTGCGCGCGCGCGCGTGCATGCGTGTTTGTGCGTGTGTGTGTGAGAGAGATATTGTTATTAGATTAGACACTAATAATTTATGCTTGTTTAAACTTTTATTAGACAACACAATTTGACATTGATGCTGAGAGATGTTTAACTTCTAAGACTATGCATTCTATATCTTGAAATGTAAATTGCATAATTCTTGCTCATCGTTAAACATTAATGATGCAGGATGAGGTTCTAAAGAAAGCTGTCAAAATTTTCGAAGGAAAGCAATGGAAAAAAATAGGTAAAAGATGAAAAAGCAATAATCAGAACACCATTTGGCAATGAAATTTTGCATATCTAAGTGCTTAACCATTATTTCTTGATATATTTTGAAGCAAGCTATGTTAAGAAGTTCAGTGAGTCCCAGTGTCTCCATCGATGGACAAAAGTTGTGAATCCAGAAGTGAACAAAAGTCCATTTACCCCTCAGGTATCATGTTTTACTTTTTTCCCTGTATTATCTAATAAGTAATAACAGATATATTGTTTCAACATTCTATTGATTTGCAGGAAGATGAGATTTTAATAAATCTAGTTCAGAAGCATGGAATTGGAAAATGGTCTTTTATAGCAAGGCATTTGGACGGTCGCATTGGAAAACAATGTAGAGAGAGGTAGTAACTTTTCAACAGTGTTTTCTAGTTACTATGAACTTTGTACAAAAAATTAATCAATAAATGAATAAACACATTAATATATATATATATATATATATATATATATATATATATAAATTAGTTTTCATTCAGAACTAGTGGGGATGAAATTAACCTTGATCAGGTTATATGCTTAAATATCTAGTTTTTTATATATTCATTAGGAAAATTAAGAACCAATCATCCTCCTTTTGTCTGCGAGCAAAGCTTTAATATAATGGACAAGTTACTTTATAAATAGATATTCAAGTTAGAGAAACTTTAGAAAATAAAAGATTGATACTCAACAATGGTTCTTGCATCTCAATTTCTTGATGCTGCTTTCGGTTTCATGTGTATTTAATTAATTTTTTTAATTTTATACCAGGTGGTTAAATCAACTGAGTCCTTCGATTAAAAAAGGTCCTTGGACTGAAGAAGAAGAACTTATTCTAATTAAGGCACACTCTGTACATGGAAATAAATGGACAAAAATTGCAGAGCTCTTACCTGGAAGGTACTAATCAGTGTAATATTTTTACGTAATGTTCATATTAATCTAATTTGTAGCTTAAATTTGTTATCAAAATATTTTTTGCTACAAAAACCCTTCATATTTTGCAAAAATTATTATGTTTTTAAGCACAATAAATGGTAATTTCACAAATATATAATTTTTCGCAAGCAAAAGTATGGTTCATACTTAGAATCAGTTGTACTTCAATAAACGAAGAGTGGCACTAAGACATCCCAAAGCGCACTTCATAACACTCGGTTTGAAAATAATTATTAGAACAAATAAATTTACATGCTTCATGATACTTTTATCAGTATTATATTGCCAAAAGTAGTATGCCATCTTATATCTTGTGTCACATAATGATTTTTTCATCTATTTTCCTTTGTCATTGACATCATATTAGTGGGTGAAATTTCACCTGTTATATAATATATTTGGTAGTTTTGTGCAACTCATTTTTGGGAGGAAATTTCATGACAGTATACATCCTTGAGAAATTGTGATTCTATACGAGTATGATTTGCTGCATATCACAATATGGTTATGTTGTAAACTATGCTAGTTTTATATTATTATTTTAAAGTACAAAATGGTTAATGAATTCATTATAGGACAATTTGAATGTGTTGTAAACTATCACAATTTGAATTCGTATGTAAAGAAAGAACATTTTTTTTTTCAACCTTTTCATTTGTGCATATATTTATATTTTATTTTATTTGTATAAGTTGTAGTTTTCATTCTTTTTTTCTTTTGTATGGACAGAACTGATAATGCTATTAAAAACCACTGGAATTGCAACCTGAAGAAAAAACAGCATGATCAAGGAGTTACAGATGAACATATAGCCGATTCAAGACCATCCAACAAGTCTGGTTTTTCAGGTGGAGGATCGAATACAAATACTAAGAACATATCTTCTCTTTCTGTTAATGATACACAAGAGTTGAATATTTCGGAGTTGTCAACATCTAAAAAACCATTACATTTGGATCTGAATCAAGATCCAAATTCTGAACATCTCGAGACTGTTGTAAATAATAGTGGAAAACAACCTGAAGCTTCATCCATGGCTCCAAATTCTAAGCCTCATAGTTCAAATGAAACTTCAGTTGAAACTAACACGCCACAAGATTTTGTTCCTGCTTTCAATTTAGCATCTCCTATTAGTCTAGATTCAAGTAATTTTCTCAAATCTACAAGTGGAAGTATTTATCACAATAATACTCAAAGTTCAAGCAGTAAAGTTAAAAGTCACTCAGATACTGATTTAATGACTAGAAGAAGGAAGAAGAGACGATCTGATAATGTTTCTTGCAAAGAAAATATAGTTAGCATCTCGAAGTCAAATGTACATGAGGTTTCAAATAAAGAAAGGGTTGTGTTGGGCAACATCGAAGATAAACCAAATACATCTTCAGTCAAGGATTGCACAAAAATTTCCAAGTACATAGCAACTGGAGGGAGGCAACTTGATTTTACTTCTGTTGAGTGTGAGCATATCGATGTTGGTAGTCCTTCAAGTTTTGAAAGGTATGAATTTTATTTGTCAATTTAGATACCAACATATTATTATATTTCATGATATGCATTATTTTGAAATAAGTTTTCTTTTTGTAATGTGTATAAAAATATCTTTGATTGTCTTCTTGTAGGACTGGAACTGCAAACTTCTCTTGACATATCTCTTCCAACTAGAGATTGTTAAAAATTCAAGTGTGCATATCTGTACAGCAGTCAGTATAAAGAGAAGTTGTTTAGATAACATGAGAAATTTAGGTCATCATGTAAATAGTTAGTATTAGTATTAAGCTCGTGTAATGCACAATGATCAATGTGTGAGTGCTATATTTTGATCTACTAGGCTGTTTTGAAAGTGATGGTTTTGTAGTAGCGGATCACTTGCAAATAAATGGTTATGCAATGCTATTTTTGTTTTCGTTTAAAACATCGCATCGAAATACATCAATATTGTCTAATTTTGCTCACACCATGAATTTTACCAACTTGGCGATGTATTCAGAAGGCAATTACATTACAGCAAATAATCATGTTTAAACGTTCACGCAGTCAGCTTACAGCTAGCACAAAAGTAAATAAAAATAGGGTATGTTATCTAAAAATAACAAAAGCTTTTTTGATGGAAATTAAGACGCATCAGTGAACGTACTACTGATAGAAATGTTTGTAAGAGAACGACTAGATACCACATATACAGTCAGTCCCACACTCTCCGCCGATAAGAAAGATTAAAAATCATTCCCTACCGCCTCACACACTTTCGTTGTTAACTTGTATAGTTTCTCACCTTTATATTACTCAAATCTCTTTTGTATAACACTGACGATGGGTCTTTCTTTATCAAAAATGCACTGAATGACGTGATTGAGAAAGTAATGTAACTTAGCAACATGTGACGATCCTATCTTGTAGAGTATTTTTGAGATATTAGTTTAACGGGAAAATAGACATAATGACAAACTTAGAAGAAAAAAATAGATTGAAGGATAATAAGTTTGTTTTTAAGGATAATGCTAGCTACAACTAGCATTTTGCATGATATAAAATTGAATATAATGCTAGATATAACTAGCATTTTGCATAGTGTAAAAGTTGAACATAATGCTAATTATAAGTAGCATTCTAAAAGTTAAACTTCGTGTCCTTTTATAATGTTTTTTAGGGGTAAGTTTGGCTCACATCCCTAATAAGTTTCAAAATAGAGAAAACATCCTTCGCAAACTAAACTTACATTTTCGGTCCCTATTTCGCGCACGTAAAATGACCCAAATACTCTTTATGTTTTTAACATTTCAAACGCATATAACTTTATGTACAAAAATCGGATCAACACCAAAAAAATGACAAATTTTATGATCTTTAAAATGAAATCCAATGTTGATACCAAAAATTCATATTTGTAGTAAATGTGCAATTATTTCATATATTTGCAGACAATTCAGCAAATTTAAAAAAAATTCGATTTTTTTTCAAATTTACAAATTTGCAAATAATTGCAGACATTTCTGCAACTATATGGTATGGTTGCAGAAATATCTGCAACTATTACATATAGTTGCATATTTGTATAAATACAACTATTGCATATACTTGCAGAAATGTCTGCAACTATTGCATATAGTTGCAGAAATATCTGCAACTATTGCATATAGTTGCAGACATTTCTGCAACTATTGCATATAGTTGCAGAAATGCAACTATTGCATATTTTTGCAGAGATGTCTACAACTATTGCGCACGGTTGCAGACATTTCTGCAACTATTGCATATAGTTGTAGAAATTTCTACAACTTTATGTTATAGTTGCAGAAATGTGTGTAACTATTGCACATAATTGCAGACATTTCTGGAACTATTGCATATACTTACATAAATGTCTGCAACTATTGTATATAATTGCAGACGTTTCTGCAACTATTGTGTATAATTGCAGTTTTCCATTGAAATCGAGAACGCTGAGCTCGCCTTTTATTTTCCTAGCATTTACACTCCATGACCATTCACTATTGTCTTTCTTGGCTGTGTATTCCTATCTCAATCACGTACAAGAATATTTCTTTCTCATCTCAATATCCTCATTTTCATTTGCATTTAAGAATAAAATATATTGTAAGTTTCTTTTTCCTTAACTCATGCCTTTTTCGTTTCTTAGCATTCACTCCCACTACTTCCTAGCCATGCATAACTCCATTTATTACCCATGAGAAACATCTCATTTCCCCATCTCTTCATTACTTATTCACGGCTAAGAAAAGGAATTTTTTTTATTAAATACATCAAGTTATTTGTTTTATAGTGTTGCCTTTTTATTTTTCAAACCATTGAAACTCTTGCCTTTTATTGCCTAGCCTCTTTATTATTTTCCTTAGCCATTCACCACACATCTTTAGCCGTTCATTTTGTTGTAACCCTAGCCGCCACTAAGTTGTAAATCACGTACAAAAAAACTCCTCATCTCATTATCATTTGCATGAAGAAAAAAAATACAGCAAGCTCAAGTTATTTTCCATGGCTTCTCCTTACCTTATTCTTCTATATTTCTTTTGTTTTCTCTTTTGTCTTCAAGATAGGCTCGACCTCCAAGCTATAGCCGACCTCACCATCACCACCACACCACCATGCCGACCATCATCACCTCCTCCACTCATAGGCCGTGACCACCATGAAGACTCCATCATCAAAACATGACCAAACCCTAGCCAAACTCTTATTTCCCATCACCTCCTTCCCTATTAGCCTCGGCCACACCATACTAACTCCACCAAATTGCTTTTCCATGACCATACCATCCCCTAGCCGTGAGTTTGTGATGCCTAGACCCTACCCAAACCCAATGGCCGAGCCAAACTATAACAACCCGCATATTTTACGATTGAGTATTTAAATATTTTATCGTTAGTCGGATTATAGTCCGAAAAGTTTCTTTTTGCATACGGTCGAATTAGGACTCGAGACCACTTCCATTGAGTTCAAAACGTCGTTTGCAATCTTTTTGAGTATAAACTTTGATGTGTTTGGAGTTAGTGGAATTTTGCCACTTTTTCACTTAGGGCTTTGGTTTGGGTTGAGCCCATGTACCCCCACTTATTAGCTCAGTCTCAACTCTCTCCTCTTCATTACTTCATTTCTAATTCCTAACATTCAAGCTTCAATGAAAATGGAGAGTGGAATGAGAAATTAAAATTTCAAAGCCCTAGTTCCATTAGCAAATCCAACATCTAACTCCAAATCCAAAGAGAAGCTATTGGTAAGCATCATCTTCTTCTTCTCCAACTCATTCTCCTTTCAATTTTCAGAAATTCCTAAACCTAACTTTGGGAATGTTCTTCTTTTGAGCTTAGTTTCAAGCTCGTTTGGGTTGTGTTGAAGTGTGGTTTATTCTTCCTTTGCTTTCAAGCTTCTCCTTCATTGATTTTGTGAAAAGGTGAGATTTTTATCTCACATCTTAGTCTATAATTATCTTCGATTGTTAGGTATGAATTCCTAACACTCAATCATGTGCATTTGATTTGGATTTGGATTGGTTTTGTAAATATTCCAAATTTTGGTGTTTTGAAGTCAAATGTTTAAAAATCATGGCTTTGTTGTTTGAACATGTTTTTGGTGATGCATCGAGGAGCCAATAGGACCGGGTAGCTGATAGACATAAACCCCTAGAGTCCGTGCTCGTCCGGTTGCGAATTGAGAGAGTTTGCACCTCATTTGAAATAGGGTAGGAAGTGTAGTTCGACCGACCGAACTCCCTGAGTCGGCCGACCGAAGCTGTAGCCGAAACTTTCTGGGCTATTTTCGGTCAACCGACTCAGAGAGTTCAGTCGACCGACCTGCTCCTATTTCCCTGTTTGCATATTTATGCTCGTTTGGCTTTGTTTTTCCAATTGTTAATCGAATCTTCTTCTCCGATTAGTTGTTATTACCTTTGTCGATTTTGATAACTTCTATTTTTGGAATTTTTGGGCATTTCCACTTTGATGGATTCGGTATCGATTTCTTTGGATTTTTTTTCACGTCTTCGTATGTGAATTTTAGTGATTGATTGTTCCTACAATCATTTTTGTGATTTGTCACTTCAAAATATAAAGGTTTTCAATACTAGTAGTAAATATCAAAATTCTTTCATCAAAACGATTTCAAAACTATTTTATTACAAAGCTCGTTTCTTAAGCCGTTTTCCAATCTACTAATATATACAGACCTTTACCTCACTCGTATGAGAAATCTAATTAAACGACTTAGTAAAACGAGTGGTATGAAACGCTTGCGTTTACTTCGTCGGTTAGTTCTTGGACTTGTTCGATTAAAACTTTTGTGACAATTTTCGAGTGGAAGTCTACAATTTGTTCGTAAATATTTAAGTTAAGCTAGTGGTTATGGGACATGAGGCTAAACTCATATATTTACTAGCTTAGTGTAATTGACACTTCTTTATGATCTATGATGATCATTGTTTTTGATTTAGACTAGCAATGTGCAATGTCTCTTTGTCTACGAGGGAGACTAAACCTCGTTTCTGTGGAGCTTAAGCTCAATTTAGTGGGGTAGCGACCCATGGTCTTTGGACCGTTTTTTGGAGTCTCGGCTCAAAATTAATGGTTAGCTACCACGGAATAGCTTTCCATTTTGTGATACACGTGTTGGTGAGTTTTCATACTCCCGTTTTGTGATAGGCCTCCCCTTTTTTTTTATGATTTTTGGATTTCTTGTGATGATTTCTAGAATTTGTGTTTCACCAATTTTCGTGATTTTCATTGCTTAGTTTTATCAACTTTTGTGCGTTGGTGAATTTGTGTGTCATTAACTTTTTGTGCATAAAAATATAAGGAGTTTGAAATTCCTTTTAATCTTTGAGAAGATTCTTGTGATATTGATTAATCTCTTGTTAATTTTCATTTACATACTTATCGCAGTATGCTATTATGGTTATTATACGTTTATACCATATCTCTTATTCTATATCATTTCATCTGATATTTATAGCTAGATTGATCCATTTATTATTTTCTTATTAAATAATACTCGGGTCAGACCGAGATGTTACAGCCTTACAGGTGCTTCTACTTGACTCCTCATCAGGGGTTACTATTTTGACTTTGGCCTAACTACTTAGATTGGTAGTTCATTTTGTTGTATACAATTGAGAGATAGACTCTATGATGTATACTTATTCTTTTGTGTAGCACTTGTAACCATTCTTTTGTGATATTGTGGATCCTGATAGACCACTACTCTGATGAACACTTCTATTGTTATATATTCATATCTATTTCCGCCTTTGTGATATGAATGTCCGTGACTGATTTGTGTTATGTTTATTTCTATATTTATTTCCGAAGAATATATATAGCCACTGTGTAGTAGCTTTGAGTTTGTATCGGTATGTCGGATTTCCTCCTGAAATAAAATGCATGTTATACTATCTGACATGTCGTTGCTCGCACAAAGCAATTGCACGGATGGTCGCTCCTCAACAGCCTTATTCTCCGCGCTAGTTGACGACATTACACCGTAGTGTTCTTGGCTAGCGTGGGTATAGAGGTGGAGCGTAACAGCTTGGTATCAGAGCCAAATTTTGGAACAATGTAGAATAATTTAACAAGGATCATCATCCTAAGTCCACCTTAAGAGTCGTGCTTTAGGATTTAATTCGAGTCTTCGTACCGATTCATCCTATTTTCTTTATGATTCCATGTTTTTCTATCAAGATTGCTTGATATTCATTTGGTGAATAACCTTTTTCTTCTTCTTTCTTTCTTTCAAAAGGAAGAGAAATGGTTAGACCAGGCCGTCCCAGTGCCGGTCAATCTAGTGCTACTTCCCAAGATGGAGTTTTTATGTCTGCCCAGTAGCTTCTTGATCTAGTAAAGAATGCTCAAGCAGCCGGTTCTAATCTAGAGTCTGCTCACCCTAAGTCTGGATTTGCACGTTTGTGCAATGATTATACCAATTTAGGTGGGAAACCATTCAAAGGTTCTGAAACCATTATTGAAGTCCAGGCTTGGCTAAGATCATGCGATCGAATCTTTTCTCGCATGAATCTTATTGATCTTCACCGAGTTCAGGTGGCCTCTAGTATGCTCCAAGAAAGAGCATTAGACTGGTAAGAGCTTCTGATTTCTGAAATAAATGAAGCGGATCTCACTTGGGAGAAATTCCAGGAACGCTTCGAATTAAAATTTGTGCCAGAAGCTGAGAAGATGACATTAGCTCATCGTTTCATAGACTTTGTCCAAGGTGAATCCTTTGTGGCAGATTATGTCGCATCCTTCGAGTCGCTTTCTAAATACGGGGTTGAGTACATAAACACCCGATTGAAGAAGAACCAAAGATTTGTTTATGGCTTGAAAAAAAATCTCAAGAAGCCATTACTTCTAAAATTTGAAGTTTCTTTTGATCAACTCATTGATATCGCCCTTCGTCTTGAAGAGGCAGATAGGGAGAGTGATGTTGAAGTGGTGGGTGCCAAACCAAACTTTAACAACAAGAAAAAGCCTAATAAGTCCAAAGGTCCTTACCCCAATAAAAAGGGGAAACAAGCGTCTCCGGCAGCAAAGACTTCTTCCTCTAGTAGTGGGCAATGCTACAACTGTGGTTCTAAGGACCATTATGCGAACAAGTGTTCAAAGCCCCGTTCTTGCCGCTATTGCAAAAGCCTGGATCATTATTTGTCTTCTTGTCCCAAACTTCAAGGCAAGAAGGAGGGAAAGCTTAATGTTTCTCAAGCCCCTGGCAACACATCTTGTGGTCAAGGTATATCTCATTCTATCCTTGATGGCATTATTATATTTCGTGGTCAACCTATTCGAGTTCTTTGTGATACAGATGCATCCCATTCTTTTATATCAAAGGAACTTGTTGATACTTTTTCTTTAAGTGTTGTTGCTTTAATGACTTCTTTGAGAATTGCGAATCCGGTTGGCGGATCCGCGACACTTAGTTTGCTTTGTAAAGATGTGGAGATTATTTTATGTGATTTTTCTTTCCTAGCCGATTTGCATGTTATGAGTTACTTTGGCTTTGGAATGATTTTGGGAATGGATTGGCTTAACCATTATGAAGCTCATATCCTATGTCCTGAGCGGACTATTTATCTTCGACATCCACTATCTGTTAATCATATTCCTATTATACTTAAAGATTCGGATTCCGACTTGACAACATCTTTATATTCTTTAAATCTCATGATGATGATGATAATGACGAGGAAGATGTCATTTCTCTTATTCACGTTTTTCGTGAATTTTCCGACATATTTGAGCCCGTTTTAGCTCAAAATTAATCTCATCCCTGGAGCTCAACCTATCACTCATCCTCCTTATCGCATGTCCAATAAGGAAAATGAGGAGATGTGCAAACAATTATCCAAATTGGAGATGAAGCAACTTATTCTCTCTAGTTCCTCGCCTTGGGGAGCTTCAGCTATTTTCGTGAAGAAATCTGATGGTACTCTTAGACTTTGCGTTGACTACCGCAAGCTTAATGCCGTTACCTCGGATTGATGATCTATTCGATCAACTTAGTGGTGCTAAAGTCTTTTCACAATTGGACTTGGTAACCGGTTTTCATCAGCTTCGTATTGCAGAGGATAGCATTCCTTTGATCTCGTTCTGTACTCGTTATGGATCTTATGAATGACTTGTTATGCCATTTGGTTTGACGAATGCTCCAGCTTATTTCGTAGACCTTATGAATCAAGTTTTCAAAGATTTCCTCGATCGAGTTGTTCTCATCTTTATTGACGATATTCTTGTTTATTCAAAAAAACCGAGGAGGAGCATGAAAAACATCTTCAGATTGTGTTGGAAACTCTTAGGAGTAATCAATTAAAAGCAAAATTTTCTAAATGCCAGTTTTGGCAATCTCGTGTGAAGTTTCTCGGTCATATTATTTTCGAATCCGGAATATCAGTGGATCCTACAAAGATTGAAGCCATCCAAAATTGGAAGAGACCGGAGAGTGTGACAGAAATTCGTAGTTTTCTTGGATTAGCGGGATATTACCATCGTTTTATCAAAGACTTTTCTAAAATTGTCATGCCTCTTACTAGCTTAAAAAAGAAAGGTGTTAAATATATTTGGTCGGACAAATGTGAAACTTCTTTTCAGAAATTAAAAGAACTCCTTTCCGATGCTCCTATTCTTGTGATTCTCGAAGGAAACCAAGATTTTATTGTGTATACCGATGCTAGTCGTGTTGGTTTGTGTGCCGTTCTTATGCAAAGAGAACGCGTTATTGCTTATGCTTCTAAGTAGTTGAAGCCAGCCGAGACTAGATATGTCACTCATGATTTAGATCTCTGGGCTATTGTTTTTGCCCTTCGAATTTGGCATCATTATCTTTTGGGAGAAAAATTTATCTTTACACCGACCATAAATATTTGAAGTATTTATTTTCTCAAAAGGAACTTAATTTGCGTCAACAACGTTGGCTCGAATTTCTTGCATCTTATGATCTTGATATTCTTTATACTCCTGGAAAGGGAAATCGAGTTGTCGATGCACTTAGTCGCAACCAACAAGCGGTTGTTTCTATGATGATATCCGAATGGAATGATCTCGGAATTTTGTCCACTTGCGAGATTAGAGATCGTGTATCCGATTTATGTTCATCTCTTGTTTTATGTAGTCTTGAGGCTCATCCTTCTCTTTTGGACCGCATTCTTGAAGCTCAAAAGCTAGACCTCGTATTGGCTCTTCTTGGCCAAAATTTTAGGGATAAAATTGATATTGAAGGTTGAAAGACTTTGATATTGATTCTCGTGGCTGTATTCGAAAATTTGATAGACTTATCGTGCTAAATATTAGTGATCTTCGTAAAGACATTTTAGAAGATTCTCATCGTTCTAAATTTACCATTCATCCAGGTAGTAGTAAAATGTTCGCGGATGTGAAGCGACTTTATTATTGGGAGGGAATGAAATCTGATATTGCTAACTTTGTTAAGCGTTGCATGACTTGCCAACTTGTCAAGGCCGAGCATCAAAGGCCCGGTAGGTTATTACAACCTTTAGAAATTCTAATTTGGAAGTGGGATCAAATTTCCATGGATTTTATAGACGGTCTTCCCCGTTCTCGTCCAAGTCATGATAGCTTATGGCTAATTGTTGATAGACTTACAAAATCCGCCCATTTTGTTCCCGTTTGGTCCAATCGGACCGTACCTCTTTTGGCCAAACTTTTTATTAAAGAAATTGTTAAATTGCGTGGAGTTTCTACTTCTATCGTTAATGATCGTGATCCATTGTTTACTAGTGTATTTTGGAAGAGTCTTCAAAAAGCTTTGGGAAAGAAGCTTAATTTTAGCACCGCTTATCATCCTCAGTCCGATGGACAAACCGAGCGTGTGAATCAAACTCTTGAAGATCTTCTTCGTGCATGTGTTCTTGATTTTGGCGGAAGTTGGGAAGATCGTATTTCTCTTGTTGATTTTTCCTATAATAATAGCTTCCAATCTAGTATTGGTATGGCACCTTTTGAGGCACTCTATGGAAGGCCATGTCGTTCTCCTTCTTGTTGGCTTGAGGTCGGTGAGAAGCTGGTTTTAGGTCCAGATTTTATTCGTGATTCCATAGAAAAGATTGATCTTATTCGTCATAGGATGAAAGAAGCCCAAAGTAGACAAAAATCCTATGCCGATAACCGGAGAAGGAAATTAGAATTTTCTATGGGAGATCTTGTGTTTATTCATGTTTCACCTGTGAAGGGTGTTGTACATTTCAGTCAATCAGAGAATTAGCGCCTCGATATATTGGGCCATTTCCTATCATCGAACGTATTGGTTCAGTAGCTTATCGCCTTTTATTACCAGCTCAATTTTCTGCTATTCATGACGTTTTCACATTTCTCAATTGCGGAAATGCCTTCGAGATTCCGATTCTATTCTTGAGCCCGGTGTTGTGGAAGAAATTGAAGTTTCGTCGAATTTAACTTATGAGCAACATCCTATTCGTATTATTGCATCGGAGGTCAAACGACTTCGAAATAAAGATGTTCCGCTTGTTAAGGTTCAATGGTCCTCAAATCCTAAGGATTGCTCTTGGGAATCTAGAGAATTCATCGAACGAACACATCCAGACTTACTTTCTCGTGCACTTTGAGGTGAACTTCTTATTTCAAATTTATTTTGTGTTGAGTATGCTTTCATGGTTGTTACTATATATTTTCTTCTTAAATATTGCGAGGACGCAATTTATTTAAGGAGGGGAGTTTGTAACAACCCACATATTTTACGATTGAGTATTTAAATATTTTATTTAAATATTTTATCGTTAGTCGGATTATAGTCCGAAAAGTTTCTTTTTGCATATGGTCGAATTAGGACTCGAGACCACTTCTATTGAGTTCAAAACGCCGTTTGCGATCTTTTTGAGTATAAACTTTGATATGTTTGGAGTTAGTGGAATTTTGCAGCTTTTTCACGTAGGGGATTGGTTTGGGTTGAGCCCATTTACCCCACTTATTAGCTCAGTCCCAACCCTCTTCTCTTCATTACTTCATTTCTAATTCCTAACATTCAAGCTTCAGTGAAAATGGAGAGTGGAATGAGAAATTAAAATTTCAAAGCCCTAGTTCCATTAGCAAATCCAACATCTAACTCCAAATCCAAAGAGAAGCTATTAGTAAGCATCATCTTCTTCTTCTCCAACTCATTCTCCTTTCAATTTTCAGAAATTCCTAAACCTAACTTTGGGAATGTTCTTCTTTTGAGCTTAGGTTCAAGCTCATTTGGTTTGTGTTGAAGTGTGGTTTATTCTTCCTTTGCTTTCAAGCTTCTCCTTCATTGATTTTGTGAAAAGGTGAGATTTTTATCTCACATCTTAGTCTATAATTATCTTCGATTATTAGGTATGAATTCCTAACACTCAATCATGTGCATTTGATTTGGATTTGGATTGGTTTTGTAAATATTCTAATTTTTGGTGTTTTGAAATGAAATGTTTAAAAATCATAGCTTTGTTGTTTGAACATGTTTTTGGTGATTCATCGAGGAGCCAATAGGACCGGGTAGCTGATAGGCGTAAACCCCTAGAGTCCGTGCTCGTTCGGTTGCGAATTGAGAGAGTTTGCACTTCATTTGAAATAGGGTAGGAAGTGCAGGAAATGCAGTTCGGCCGACCGAACTCCCTGAGTCGGCCGACCGAAGCTGTAGCCGAAACTTTCTGGGCTATTTTCGGTTGACCGACTCAGAGAGTTCAGTCGACCGACCTACTCCTATTTCCATGTTTGCATATTTATGCTCGTTTGGCTTTGTTTTTCCAATTGTTAATCGTTCTTCTTCTCCGATTAGTTGTTATCACCTTTGTCGACTTTGATAACTTCTATTTTTGGAATTTTTGGGCATTTCCACTTTGATGGATTCGGCATCAATTTCTTTGGATTTTTATTCACGTCTTCGTATGTGAATTTTAGTGATTGATTGTTCCTACAATTATTTTTGTGATTTATCACTTCAAAATGTAACGGTCTTCAATACTAGTAGTAAATATCAAAATTCTTTCATCAAAACGATTTCAAAACTATTTTATTACAAAGCTCGTTTCTTAAACCGTTTCCCAATCTACTAGTATATACAGACCTTTACCTCACTCGTATGAGAAATCTAATTAAACGACTTAGTAAAACGAGTGGTATGAAGCGCTTGCGTTTACTTCGTCGGTTAATTCTTGGACTTGTTCGATTAAAACTTTTGTGACAATTTTCGAGTGGAAGTCTACTATTTGTTTGTAAATATTTAGGTTAAGCTAGTGGTTATGGGACATGAGGCTAAACTCATATATTTACTAACTTAGTGTAATTGACACTTCTTGATGATCTATGATGATCATTGTTTTTTATTTAGACTAGCAATGTGCGATGTCTCTTTTTCTACGAGGGAGACTAAATCCCGTTTCTGTGGAGCTTCGGCTCAATTTGGTGGGGTAGCGAACCATGGTCTTCGGACCGTTTTGTGGAGCCTCAGCTCAAAATTAATGGTTAGCTACCATGGAATAGCGTTCCGTTTTGTGATACACGTGTTGGTGAGTTTTCATACTCCCATTTTGTGATAGGCCTCCCCCGTTTTTGTGATTTATGGATTTCTTATGATGATTTCTAGAATTTGTGTTTCACCAATTTTCGTGATTTTCATTGATAAGTTTTATCAACTTTTGTGCATTGGTGAATTTGTGTGTCATTAACTTTTTGTGCATAAAAATATTAGGAGTTTGAAATTCCTTTTGTTCTTTGAGAAGATTCTTGTGATATTGATTAATCTCCTGCTAATTTTCATTTACATACTTATCGCAGTATGCAATTATGGTTATTATACGTTTATACCATATCTCTTATTCTATATCATTTCATCTGATATTTATAGCTAGACTGATCCGTTTATTATTTTCTTATTAAATAATACTCGGGTCAGACCGAGATGTTAGAGGTGCTTCTGCTTGACTCCTCATCAGGGGTTACTATTCTGACTTTTGCATAACTACTTAGATTAGTAGTTCATTTTGTTGTATACAATTGAGAGATAGACTCTATGATGTATACTTATCCTTTTGTGTAGCACTTGTAACCATTCTTTTGTGATATTGTGGATCCTGATAGACCACTACTCTGATGAACACTTCTATGTGTTATATATTCATATCTATTTCCGCCTTTGTGATATGGATGTCTATGACTGATTTGTGTTATATTTAGTTCTATATTTGTTTCTGAAGAATATATATAGCCATTGTGTAGTAGTTTTGAGTTTGTATCAGTATATCGGATTTCCTCCTGAAATAAAATGCATGTTATACTATCTGACATGTCGGTGCTCGCACAAAGCAATTACAAGGATGGTCGCTCCTCAACAGCCTTATTCTCCACGCTAGTTGACGGAATTACACCGTAGTGTTCTTGGATAGCGTGGGTATAGAGGTGGGGCGTAACACAAACAAACATGGGGCCGAGCCTATGTTGCTTGTGATCTTCCAATTCCCAAGCTTTTTGCCTTCCTAGAGTTTGTGACTTGCATCTCCTCTTATTCCATAACCATAGCCGTGCTTTTAATGATCATAACCAGGCTTGTTGATGATGGTCAAGCCAAATTATAAACATGGCCGAGCCTATTCCTATGGTGGCCGAGCCTATTCCTATGGTGGTCGAGCCACTTTCTTTGATTTAGCATAGGTTATGTCATGTTTATCTCATATTTTCCATTGTTCTAATTTCCATTCTTTTGTATTGAAATATATTCTTATATATGTTGTATCGGTTTGCATATAAGATTTGGATCTGACTCTTCATTCACTCAGAAATATGTTCGTGCCTTGTCGTGCTTTTCGGGGTTTGTTGTGTATCTCTAGTTTGTCAAATTCTAGCTTTTAAAAAGTGAGTTATTCACTCTAGACATTATGTACTTATATAATTGTGAAAGGATGATAAGTGAATTGTGTAAATTAATATGCTATATTCACACCTGCCTGTGATATATTTATATGTTATTAAATGTTGTTTATATATCTGTTACATCATCTGTTATGATATTATATGCTATACTGTCATTTATTTTCTGTATCTCACACTGCAAGTTCCCTATCACTATGGGTTGAAATGATACATACCCGAATGGACTTTAGAATAAGGAAAAATCATTATGGGTTGAAATGATAGGCTCGAGTGATTTTTACTGTATTTGATTTACTTGGGATTGCGGGTTTGAAATGATAGAACTTAGAATTTTCTTTTAAATTACGGATTGAAATGATACATATTCGACCTATGTTAAAAAATATTATACAGGTCCATGGTTATATTTTTAAATAATATTTTCCTAAAAATTTATTAAGCATTTTAAATAATATCTTCGTAAAAGATCATTAAGTATTTTTGAGTTTATAATATATGAAAGTTTAACTTCAAATTTGATTTAATGCTTTAAATTATAAAGGTGTATTGGTTTTTCTGTGAATTAAATCTTATAGTTAATATTTGGTTTTAAGTTGAATTAAAGATCTTTATTGACGATAAATAACTTAATAATTGGGTTTGACCTAATATGGAAGTTGTAAATCTAACCTAGAAATTTGTCATGAATTTTACTTTATGAAATGGACATGTTTTGTATAATAAATGATGTCTTTTGAACTGATAAATGGAATACAGATTTAATTGGACATGCTGTAATAAAATTTATTTAACTAGAAAATCATAGTTAATCGATGTCTAAATGAATAGATCTAGAAGGAAATTTGAGTTTTGTATTAACTAGAAAAAAATGTTCTTTTATGAAATGTTATGTTTTGTAAAATAAATAGTTATGATTTTAAATGGAAAAATGTATCTTAATTTATGACTTAACTTGATAACTGAAAATTGAGTTTTAAATAAAATTATTAAGTTAGATAAATAAATGAAAATTAGTTTTATTTATGAAGTTGGTGTCTTAAAATAAAGTGTAAAGTTATTTGTAAAAAAATAAAAATTAAAGTAAAATAGTGTAATTTTGACTTATAAATGAATATTTTGGATATTACTGTATCTACCAGAACATCTAATAAGTGCTGTTGTAGTTGAAATCATAATGTTTTGAAAATTTTATATATTTTGTTATAAACTTTATTTTGTTTAACATAAGATAATTGATATCCAAATGAATATTTTTCTAAAGCGTGAAATATGATTTTTATAAGTTAAAATGGCTAAAAATTGAAATTTTGATGTAGCTGAAATGTTAGTATAAATTCTGGAATTTTATATGCAGCACTTCAGAAAAGCTATGGTTTTAGGATAACATTTGATAAGTACTATCAATTCTGAAACTTAACTAGGTTCTGAAATAACTATATACCTATTACAACACTTTAGAAGTGCTGTTGTTTCTGAATTTGAACTATTTTTTGAAAATGAATAAATAACTACTACAACACTTTATAAATGCTGTTGTTCTGAACCGAACTATTTTGAATCACTAAACACCTATTACAACACTTTATAAGTGTTGCTGTTTTTGAATTTGACAATGTTTTGAAATATTACTATATCTACCGGAACATCTAATATGTGTTGTTGTAGTTGAAATTTACAATGTTTTGAAAATTTTATAATTAAATGAATGAAGTTAGAAATGTTGCAACTTTGAAATAAATAGTAATTAGCCTTGAATTTAAATGGTTTAAGTGAAGATTATTTAAAAGGGGTTATGATTTTCTAAGTATTATGAATTTCAAAAGAATAACATTTCTAAAGTATTATGATTTTAAGTAGTATAAATTCCAAATGATAACATTTCTAAATTGTTAGGATTTCAAAGTATTATGGCTTCAAAGTATTTGGTTTCAGAGTTGTTATAACTTGAAAGTAATATGGCTTTAGAAATGGAATTATTGGAAATTGTATTTAATTAAGAATTGTATTTAAATATACAAATTTGAACTTATTCAAATTGAAGATTTAAGAATATGACTTTATAAAGTGGTTTGGTTTAAGATGACTTAAAGGAATACTTCAAGTGTAATAAATTGAAGGAATATTCAATGATTTGAAAATTTGAGTTTATTTAGATGATATATTGATTTGGTTTTGGGATTTAAATGATATATTATTACTTTGATTTTGAAATGGAAATGATATATTGATTTGGTTTTGAAATGAAATAGTATAGTATTTAGTTTTGAAATGGATATTATTCTGGAAAGTAATGGTATTTTAAATGGTTTTGGAATAGAAAGGTTTTGAAATGAATATCCATGTGTTATAATAATGGTTAGTTATTGAAGAGACCGAGATCGGATATGGGCATACTCTTTGTCAATACTGAAAACCACTTTAACAACCGTGTACGCGATGGAGATTCCAGAATGGAGTAGGATGGTGGCGGCGTCCTTTGAGGTATATACGTGGACCCAACTCCCGTGAGTTGGCATAAGGTGGCTAAAACAGGAGCAATTCCGGGCCAGTGAGGTAGCTCCTCTTATCTGACACACTCCTTCGATACCATTCTATTACTTTGTGATTGATTGGGGCCTTTTGATTGTTGGGGGTGTGGCTCGAGGTAGGCGGTAGCTGCGTTCTATACGTCACCACCAGTCCAGATAGTAATTGTATATCTACTCTGACATTGCCTAGTTGTGCCGTGTCACCTACCCTAGCGCGCCTTGTACGAGTTTGATTTGTGTCGTACGTATGGAGTATCCTCTGGTAGCCTCTCGATCAAGAGGTATTATGGTACTGTATAGAGTATTGGCACTATTATGTGTTAAGGGCTATATGACTAACTCATTAATGCTATTTAAAAGCAAGTTTATTTTACTATAGTCATTATTATAATAGCGAAATATTACTACATAGTAAATAGTCTAACGGATCCTTAGAGAATGGGCGGTCTCAAGCATCCTTTAAGTTACTTGCACCTCTCTGTTACAGTTCACTTGAGTTGGTTTACATTGTATAAGTATTTATGTTCTGACTCGAGTGTTTTGTGTTTTTCTTTACGCTCGGGTCAGATTGAATGATGCAGCATTTGAAACTCAACTTCGGAGTTGGAGCTTTTCTTGAAGATCCAGCTATCTGTTTCGATTCCAGTTATCCAATTGACTCCGGTTATCCAGTTGATTCCAGTGATGTGTTCTGATTTATAATTGATTATCATATTGAGACTTCTGTTGTAGCTTGTTTAACTCTGATGTATATTTATATAGTAGCTTCATGAACTACTATTTCTTTACCTCCGCTGCATTTTATTACTCTGTGTATGTGATCTGTGATTTATTTATTTACTGTATGTTTTGAGTTTTGCCAAATTTAAATTACAATTCGGTATTTTGAACAATTCAAGTCCGGCATGTGTGAATGCGAATGGTTGAAAATATCAAGTCGTTAGAGAAATGAAATACAGGGACCTGCAAAGTATGTTTTCTTGCGGGAGGAGTTTTAGTGAATTAAGTTTGCTTTTAGGGATGCGTGCCTAATTATCATTTTTCCTGATTTCCTCTTAGTTGAAATAAATTATATTATATAACTAGCAGAGCTATGTAGCAGCTCATTTCCTCAATTTTTTTGTCCCAAAAGTCATGTGTCATCTGTCCGGTTATCCCCATTATATTCTTCACCATTTATTGTTGGCTAATTTATTAAATTAATGAAATGAATGGTTGTAATTGTATGGCACCTGTACGCTGTTGAAAATAAAGGATTTGAACTGATCACCTAGTGGTGGGAGAACTGATCAATCGATTGCATATTTTGGAAAAATATTTATTACATTATTTTCATTAGTTTCACTAAATGCATAATACAATATGTTGGATAGAGTTTTATCTACGAAACGACAAACAAAAATCCTAAAGAAAATGTATAACATAAAACAATTAATTATTAAGTGCTAGAAATTATGTGTATATATATATATACATACATATATATATATATATATATATATATTCATACACCATGCAAAAGAGGAGAAACCATTATAATAAGAAAAAACGAAGGAATCGATTTAATTAATTTGTAAAAGTCGAGCAAATGGAATAAAACATGTTAATTATTAATAGTACAAGGAGAGAAAAATGCATATCCATTAAATAGCAGTAAATTAAAATGATTTCTAACTTACTTATTAATTCTAAGAGTTTTCTTCACTCTTCTTAATTTTCTTTAGATATTTTATTTTTAAATTTTTATAATTAACCACTTAATAATTATTCTACTAAGCTCCTTGTATCATTTTACCTTCAAACATCTACTTTTCAAAAAATTAAAATTATTTACACATCTCTTCTCAACTCTCTTCTAATATTTTACATTCAAACCCATAATTTAAATTAATTATATAATTCAAAATTTGGACCGTTTGATAAACTCAATTAATTAATATTTAATCTATTAAGTAAATTCTAAAAGATGACAATTTCAATAAGTATACCTTAGTCGCATCAACAAATTTTTAAAAAAGAAATTTCATTTAGATAAAAAGAAATGTAATCATATAACATAATTATGCACGTCAACAATAATAATAAATTTATTTATAAAGATATATAAGTTACATAATATTAAATGTATACATATCTAATAATAATTTTTTTGATTTATAATTCGTTTATCTCAAAAAATAATATCATATCATCCATTGCAAAAAAAATTGGTTTTTAGCAACCTCTAAAAGATAAATTTATATCTTACAATATTATAATGTGAACGCATAGATTACACTAATAAAAATCATGTTATATAAAATTCTTATTTTCAACATAATATAACCTTTACCCAACTCGTAACTCAACTAAATGTTATAGAAAATTATTTTGAAATTATCAAAGTTATAAAAATGACACTCTTACAACATGGAATCCATGGGTAGCTATGATGTTAAAATAGTTTAATAATTGAAATCTCAAGTAATGGACAAATGTTCACATGTAGATAAGCTCGCCGTAAGATGTAATACAAACCTCCATAATGATCGACTGATAATTATTTAATAATTGAGAGTTTCACCATCGAAAAATTTAGATAAGTTATCAAGAGTTTTTAAAAAATAATAATAGCCCATTTAACTAAACGGGTGAGGTATTCTTTGATCCTTCTTTTATAAAGTCATCTTCAGAAGCATGTCAAAAATCACATTATTATATTTAGTAAAAAGTGCTACTATTGGCACCTAAAAGAATTGCTTCTGGCTCCTAAAACTAAAGACCATCATTCAGGTTCCTTTCTTGTTTTTAAAAACTCCACCCTGAAGAGTAAAGCTAAGGAATTCGACAGGCCCCCCCCCCAACCGACCCCCCTTTTAGCCAGGCTCTTGTAGAGGTACTTTTCAAAAGTGTCGAAGGGATGCTTCTGCAAAATGTTGGATGAGCAGTGGACTTTTGAGGAGGTCGAAAGGGGGATCGTGCTACCCTTCTGCTTCAGTTAAATCCTTTCAAAATAGTTGATTCTACATGCGTTAAGGAGATTTGTATGGGGAAAAAGCATCTTTAGAAGGTATTAGATAACATGCTTCCGTATATGTGCCAAACTTTTCGAAACAGTGGATTTCTCCATCATTTACCTTCCACGGAAGAATGTTTGGCCAAAGCTACCTCTTCGAAAACATAGTTCAACCTTTCGAATCGGTAGAAATCGTCCATAATAATAAGGAAAAGCTTACATGAGTCCAATATGGCTTCTTCAAACACCAAAAGATGGAGGAACTGCATCAATCAACAAGAATGCATTCGAAAGCTACCTTCCACAACTAAGCCTTCTACTATGATTCAACTCATTCAAAGCCAAAAAATACACCTTTCAATAGCATCGAAAGCCAAAATCCTTTCTAACTTACACAGCACATCAACAACAAGGTGAAGGATGCTTTATACCTGTAACAACTCAAAAATTCTTGCCATTTGATTTTAAATGTTCAATTAATTTTAAATATTTAAATAACTGGATTTTGAAATTTCATAACTTATAATTCAAATATAGGGAAAGTTCAAATATTTGAGTTATGAAATTTAATGTTAATTAAATGGATTTAATAATATTATTAAGCTCATTCTAATTAGTAAACAATGTTGGTGAATTTAATTTGTAAATTTATTTACAAATATAAATAGATCGGATAAATATCGAGAATTAAATATAAAATGATATTTAAATATGTGAAATTAGCCTTTCGGTTCACTATCTTGGATTTAGATGAAACCTGTTTCATTGAATCCGTAATATTGAATTATAATATGCCGTTGAATTTCATGGCATTCAGACCTATCGTTTTGTTGTGCGAGTTTGAAATGCGTAGAAATTTATGTCAGAAATTTAATATAGTAATTGGATTTGAAAGCTATCTCTGACATATGATCGAATTAGGTCTCGGGACTAGTTCCATTGTGTTCGGCAGAGGGTATAACTTATAGAACGCCAGATGGCATGTCTCGATAGGAATCCAGAATTGTCAGACGTTTATAGCTTGAAAGTTTAAAAATTAGAAATAATGTATACACACACACACATATATATTGTAACGATCCACAAATTTTAATGGTTTTTATGACGTAGTTAACTGAAATTTTGCTTGAAATTTAATTATAAAATTTAGTAATGAAAATTTGATATTTGAAATGCTTCTATTTAAACATAGCAAATGGTATATTTTCACTGGTAAATATGAAAGTTTATTCTGTTGTGTAATTTTCAATTGCAATTTAAATCAGTTGAAATTGATGGAAATCAAATATTTTCGAAATCAAAATATTTTTATATAATAAAATGTGAACTATTTTCTGAGCGAGTCGTCATATTTCGTTCCATCATATTTGGACTGCCCTAGCTCCGTTTATCTTATTTTTTGCGTTTTAGCAACATTTTCGGCAGCGAATATCAACTTTTAATAGGATAGTCGTATCGCTAATATCTGTGTAATATTCTGTTTGTCTCTTAGTGCTGATCTCGTCAGTATATTCGCTTGTGCATTTCGAAGTCCGGTACGCGACGTAATCGGTAAAATGATTAACCGTATCGATAGCCAATTTTAACCTTTTCAGTTTAAGTGTGTCCATCCGTTTACCCAATAGGAGAAACCAATAGCCACGTACCTTTAATATTCTCGGAATGCTATTTTTGGCTTTTAGTTATCCACTATTTCATTTTTTCCCGGTCAGTGCCTTGATAAAAAAAAGAAAATGGGAATTATATGCAGTAGCTTATACATATGAAAAGGCATGATATCCACCTAAAACTTGCTTACTTTCTTTCATATTCCAACCCTTTTTTTACTTGTTCTAAAAAAAATTTCACCCACCTACTCATAAAAAAAATGTATAAAGTAAGTTTTGTATATTGTTCTAGAGTAGTGTGTCTTCTTCTTCGTGAAGCTTATCATGTTTTAGAAGCATGCATGACGACCATGCTCCAACCTCACGAGACCAACTGCCCTCCGCCGTAGTTCAACTCCTCTGACCACCCTACTTAGGCCCGCTCCGCCCCACATTCGGCTTCATCCACGTCAGCCTACCCATTGATAGCCACCTATCTCCACCATGGACCCTTGTAGCACAGCAGTAACCCCATGCAAACCCCTGCTCACCCTCCACTGAAAAACCTCCAACATGCAGCCTTAAACCTCCATCGCCTCACCGCCTGCCCGCCCTCCATCAGCCACCAATAACAAAACCGACCCCAGCCAGACCCTTCCCCTTCCGCCAGCAGCTCCGCCCTCACCACACTGACACATCAGCCACCTTCCATCTCATTGCCTTCCCCTATGACCTGTCGCCTTTCTTTCCACATCACCCTCTCTCTTTTCCGACAACCTTGCCTCCATGTGCCCATCCAGATCCCAAGCGCAACCTCTACTTCACCATGCCACCATCCTTCCACAACGCACCAACGCCATGAAACGACGCCTCGCCCGCCAGCACTCTTTCGTGCAATAGCTAGCTCCACTTTGACCTCATTCAGACTTCCTATACCATAGAACCACGCTGCACCATTGTATGTTATGTATGCATTGTTTTTTTGGTATTCGCAATCTCTCCTTTCTAAAAAAATAAAATAAATATAAATATAATATATATTTACAGTATATTTTTTAATATGTTTGCTTAGACATATATATATATATATATATATATATAACAAAGTATATATATGTTTTCAAGTTATATTGCATATCAGTTTATAAAATCTGGTTTTCGCAGTTAGTTTATATATATATATATATATATAAGTGTGTATATAAGTTATAAAAAAAATTGTTTACAGTATGTATCGGATTATAAAAGGAGTGTATATGTTACAGTAGTATATTTATGATTACAGTATATATTATGAAGTTTGTATAAAGAAGTATTACAAATATTATACTATCTTGTGTTCTGTTCTATGAGAATATATGTATAATATGTTATATTAGGATTTTAGAATACATATACATACATACATACATACATACATACATACAAACATACATACATACAAACATACATACATACATACATATATATATATATATATGTATGTATGTATCAAGTTTGTATTATATATTGTGGTATCCTATGCATGTTGATTCCTAGTTTATATATATGTGTGTTAATAATAGTAACAATAATAAAGTAGGTTTTTATATATATGTTTTCCAATTATTATTTTGCATAGTGGCAGCCTTATTATATTTATGTTTATAGCAATGATGACTTTGATATATAAACTTAATTTTATTTTTCATGCGTTTTAATGGAATATTGGTTTTTAAGACAATATAAAATACATTTGTTTTCCATTGAATTCTAGATCTTTCTTGTCGCTGCCCGTGTCGCAATAGTTTACCTCTTGTTTTGTTGTTCCGTTGTCGATCCGTACTTATCCGTGTCCGTCTACATCTTATTCTTGTTGTTTCTCTAGCCTTGAAGGTGAGCAATCACTCACGATTAACATTCTTACATTTAGTAGATTCAATTCACATGAATGATGATTGAAATATGTAATTAAATACTGAATTGTTATTTATTTAATTGTTAAATCTGATATGCTATTATCTGCAATTGTTTACCCATGACATCATAACTTGTTATATATTGTATTTAAATTTGTTACCGATGACATGCTTGCTATTGATATCTATGTCATTTTATAATATGTTATTTTATTACTGTTCTCACACTACAAGTTCCCTGTTAATTGAGAATTCCCTATGGGTTGAAATGATACATACCCGGACGATATTATAGATTATGGAAAATTGTTATAGGCTGAAATGATAAACTCAAGCGATTTACATTGATTTTGATATTTTGGCATTGCGGTTGAAATGATAAACACCCGTAAATATTAAATTATTGCGGATTGAAATAATAAAAATCTGTATCACTTCACCATAGGATAAGAAATTATATACGGACACCGTTGGTCTATATTTTGAAAATGGTTTTCAAAGTTTGAAAGGAAATATATGGGTTTTATTGAATATTGATTTTTAAAATATAATATATAAATGCTATTTTTATATACGTACAAAATTCAGACTGTTAAAATAATATGTTTTGGAAATTTTAATTTATAAGTTAGTTTTGAAAAATATAAAACTTTGGATCTTACTTATAAATTTTATTATTTTAAAAATATATAAAATTAGATTTAATATAAAATAAATTTAATAATAGGATTTAATTAATAAAATTTAATTTAGTCAATATATAATATGTTTAAGCATTTAATTAGATTTATATTAATATTTTAAAATAGACTTTTATACCATTAATAATAGAGGTTGGGAAGAATAAACTAATGTTGACTTCGAATTTAAACTGGGTAATAATTGAATTTGAATAAGAATTTATATAAACTTATTGATTTTTGGGGTTTTGAAAGATATGATTTATAACTTAATTTGATAAAAAGTGACTAAATAAATATTCCCAACTTTAAATAAAATTGTGATTGAATATTTAAATTGATTTAAATTTATAAATTGAGATTTTATTTAATTGTTATTAAAATGATTAAGCGAATGTTTTCCAATGTGAATAAAATTAAAGTTAAATGTTGAAATATAAATGAAACTAATATTGAAATTATTTGAATATGGAAACCTTGAATCTTATTGGAACTAGAATGATAGTTCAAACGTGGATTTGAATCAATAAAAATTGAAATGGTTATTGAGAATTTGGATTGAATCTTTAACCCTTCAAATTGAAAGGGTTGAACATGGATTTATAAAAATTGAATTTTGGAATTTAAGCCGATTTCAATCGTTTTGCGAAATTGGAGGAAGCTATTTTTATTATATATAGTATTTTTAAAATATATAAACTATTTTAATATATAAATTATTTTAGTAGACAAACTATTTTAGTTTATAACTATTTTTAATATATATATATATATACACACACACACACTATTTTTAATATCTAAACCATTTAAGTCAGAAGCGTTATGATTTCAAAAGTGTTATGATTTCAAAAGTGTTATAATTTTGAAAGTGTTACGATTCTAGAAAAAGAATGCTATTTATAGTGAATAATAACATCGAATTGATATGGTTTTGAAATGAATATTATATTTTGATATGAAGTATAAATTATTTGAAATGAAATGACCACGGTGTGAAATAAGTGTATGGTTGTTAAAGAGACCGAGATCGGATATTGTCATACTCTCTGCCAATACCGAAAAGCACTTTAACAACTGTGTACTTGTTGGAGATTCCAGAATAAAGTAGCCGATGATTCTATATGAGGTATAGACGTAGCCCTGACTCCCACGAGTCAGCTTGATGTGGCTAAAATAGAAGCTATACCGGGCCAAGTAAGGTCTCACCTCCGATCGGGAACATTTCTTCGATACCATTCTGTTGCTTTTATGATTTGATTTGGTGCACCTTTGATTTGGGAGTGTGTCACGAGGTGGGTAGTGGTAGCTGCTATGCGTTACCACTAGTCTAGGAGTGCAAATGATATATCTACCCTGGCATCGTCTCGCGTGCCCTGTCACATTCCTTATTGCGCCTTCTACGAGTTTGTTTTGTGTCGTACCTATGACGTGCTCTCAGATAGCCCACCTACAGGTGGAGTTTACAGTAACGCCTTAACACTATTTTAATATATTACTTTACTATAAAATGTGTTAAGGGGGATATGGGTAACGCCTTAACACTATTTTAACATATTACTTTACTATAGACATATCATAATAGCGTATTTTACTACATAGCAGATAGTTCCATGGATCCTTAGAAGATGGAAATCCCAAACATCCTTTAAGTTACTTATATTTTAGTTGACATTTCACTTGAGTTGAATTTATTAATATAAAGAAGTTAATCCTGACTCGAGTGTTTTTTATTTTGCTTTATGCTTGGGTCTGAGTGAGTGTCACAACAATTGAGACTCACCTTTGGAGATTGGAGCTTTGTTTTGGAGATCTATCTATCCAGCTTTTAGTTATTTTAGTTTATTCCAGTCATTTATGTTCAAACTCATCAACTGCTTATGTATTGGAGATTCATTTGTTTTTGGAATTATGTTGTATTTTGGTCCAAACTTTGATGTTTATAGTAGCTTTATGAACTACTTTTAATCTTTTCCACTGCTTATTGTTATATTACTCTGTGTCTGTGATTCTGTGATTGATTTATTTACTGTATATGCTAAGTTTTTCCTAATATAAATTAACAATCCATTGTTTTGAGCAATTCAATTCCGACATGTGTGGATGCAAATGGTTCGGAATAGCAGGTCATTACAGTTGGTATCAGTGCGAGGTTTAGGAAAAATATAGCATATAAAGTAAATTTACTTATAGAATCACCTTCATTCGACCTGGAGTTTCTTTGTCTTTGACTTGGGTTTCCTTTGAATTTCGAAACTTTCCCCTTTGTTCTAAAATCCATTCCGATCTCTTCCTATTTGTGTTCTTCTTGATCCTGGAAAGTCCCATTGCTCCACTTAGGTTGATCTCTATAATGGATTTGAGCACATATTGTCACCTCAATCGGCAACTCCATCCCTATGTTTGACAAAACCCATCGACAGTCCTGCCAACCTCTGTATGGTTTGTAATGGGGTGAAACTTTTTTACAATAGGCATCGATTCATCGGAGATTTCTACGTCCTCGGTTTCGATGCTTTTATCTCTTGCAAAGCCTGAATCGGTTCTCCAGTAGACGACCGGGTAGTTCTTTCGTAATCGAATGTTGATTGCCTCGGGATTATGCAGGCAATTTTATCTTTTCATTTGATTATTAGCCTAGTGACCTTGACTCCATCCCGATAGTCAGGGATTATCCTGATATTGGGTGAAGTCACTTCTCCATCCCCTTCATGCGGGAAATTGAATTCCCATATCGATCCTATTCCTGGAGCTTGACTTGTGGCTTGGTTCTCCTTGATGATATTATCTCCTTTCATTAGTCTCGATTGACCCAGTTAAGATCCCAGTTAAGATCGTCCACGATTTATATAAGTATATCCATCTCCTCTCTTTTGTAATCTATCTATCTTATCTCATTTTCGGGCCTATCTATCTTAGTTAGAATTCTCTTTAATCGGGTCCTTCTGAACTTGAATCTTTATTCTTGTTTTAACATGCATTCTTGAATCATCGTGGAAGGGAGTGTATTCGTAATTAATATAAATGTTTTATATTGTGTTGTTTGAGTTGTTAACTTTGATTTGGGGTTTCGATCGATTCTCTGACCAACGCTGTCGATGGGAATTCCAAAACACTTGAACAGAGCAAACTAACACAATATTTTTTAAAATTTTGTAAATGGAATAATTTTGTGTATGATTGTATTATATATAAAGGTATATTTTTCAAATTTAAGTTAAGAATTTAGGAATTGGATTTTCGGTGCTTTTCTAAATTTGGGTTCCAAAATATATTATTTGAAACTATTTTGAATGGAAATTATTTCAAAGAATTTAAATGAAGAAAGTCAGTACCCTCCTCTTTTGTCATTGGAAAATAATTTCGGTGACTGCAGCATCATCGACGTTCATTTTCGAGTCCCAAAGTGGAGAGACCACTTAGTAGCTTTGCTACACTTTGTCTTGCGAAATGGATTCGATTTGAATTTATTGAATATGATTTGATTTATATAACATATATGTATATAATTATTTCAATTTTTTTTAGAGTGAAATCAAAAATTAATCCTTAAATTCTTTGTAAAGTGATGGTTTTCAATTATTAAAATGAAGTAAGATTTTTGAATAATTGGATAGTCTAAAATGAGAAATAGAATCCAAGCAACCTAAAACAGTTGAAATGAGATAAAATCTATTTGTATAATATTCAATTGCTTTCTAATATACGTAACTTACCTAAAATATTCAAAAAGGTTAAAATGTTAGGGTGACTATATATATATATATATATATATATAATTAAAGGTCATACAAGAGAAAACTTAAGTAATAAATTGTTCTAACTAAAATCTTGCTTAATAAAAATGTGTTAATAAAAGGTAAATTGTATAATGTTCAGTTATATTTAGAAACTTAATAAAACTTACCTAAAAGGGTTTAAATGTAACTGAATAATATACAATAATAAATAATATGTCCAAAAATGAAATTTGTTGAGGGAATTTATAAAATTTAGTAGTTATTATAAAGGTTTATACACTTAATTTATATTACATGAATTTGTTAAGTGGAACAAATTGAGTAATGAAAAGAGAAATATATTTGAGTAAATAAATATGAACTTAAGAACAGTTGAAATTGAAATTTTAGTGAAATCAACTTAATTGAAGATGCGTGAGGTCGAATTGATTTAATAAGTAAGTTAAATAAAATAAATTCCATTTTGAATGAAAATTTTGTAACGAATATTAATAACTTGAAATCAAATCTATTGATTTAAATACATTAAATTGAATCAACAAAATACAATTATTATAAATAGTTATTGATTGAACAAAATGGATTGAACCCAAATTGGTTGAATAACAATCAATTTAAAATCTAATAAAATTTAAATGGTTTTAAATTAGTTGTTATATTTTGTATTTCAATCTATCTTTTATTATTGGTTGTTTCTATTCTCCTATCTCGTTCCTTTTCGTAGACGAAAAGTTTTGAGTTGGAGGAGAGTGTAACGACCCATAAATTTTAACGATTTTATAACGTAATTAACTGAAATTTTGCTTGAAATTTAATTATAAAATTTAGCAATGAAAAATTAATATTTGGAATGCGTCTATTTAAATATCGAAAATTTCGGATTTTCACTGCTAAATTTTAAAATTTATTCTATTATGTAATTTTCAGTTGCAATTTAAATCAGTCGACATTGATGGAAATTAAATATTTTCAAAATAAAAATATTTTCATATTATAAAATGTAAATTATTTTCTGAGCAAGGCGCCATATTTCGTTTCGTCAAATTTGGACCGCCTTAGCTCCGTTTATCTTCGGGTTTTAGCAACATTTTCGGCATCAAATATTAGCTTTTAATAGGATAGTCGTATCATTGATATTTGTGTACCATTTCGTTCGTCTCTTCGTGCCGATCTCCACGGTATATCCGTCTGTGCATTTTAAAGTTCGGTACGCGACGGAATCGGTAAAACGGTTAACCTACCGATACCAAATTTTAACCTTTTCAGTTTAACTACATCCATTCGTTTACCCAATAGAAGAAACCAATAGCCATGTACCTTTAATATTCTCTGAATGCTACTCTTAAATTTTGGTTATCCACTATTTCATTTTTCTCCGTTCAGTGCCTTGATAAAGAGAAAATAAAAAGGGAATTATATACAGTAGCTTATACATATGAAAAGGCATGTTATCCACCTGAAGCTTGCTTACCTTCTTTCGTATTCCAACCCTTTTGTTTGCCTGTTCTAAAGAAAAATTATTCACCCGCCTGCTCATAAAAAAGAAGTACAAAGTAAGTTTTATATATTGTTCTAGAGTAGTGCGTCTTCTTCTTCCTAAAGCTTATTATGTTTTGGAAGCATGCACGCCTTATCCACGTCAGCCTACCCATTGACAGTCACTTATCTCCACCATGAACCCCTATCGCACAACAATAACCCCATGCAAATCCGTGCTCGCCCTCCACCTAAGAACCTCCATCGCCTCACCGCCCGCCCTCCCTCCATCAGCCATCAATAACAAAATCGACCCCAGCTTGACCCCTTCAATTCCACCTGCAGCTCCGCCCTCACCACATTGACACATCAGCCACCATCCATTTCATTGCCTTCCCCTCTGACCTATCACCTTTATTTCCATATCGCCTTCTCTCTTTTCCGGTAACCTCGCCTTCACGTGCCCGTCCGGATCCCAAGCACAGCCTTTACTTCACCATGCTACCATCCCTCCACGACACATTAACGCCATGAACCGATGCCTCACGTGCCAACACTCTTTCAAGCAACAGCTAGCTCAACTTTGATCGCATTTAGACTTCCTATACCATAACAACACGTTGCACCATTGTATGTTATATCGCATTGTTTTTTTGTATTTGCAATCTCTCCTTTCTAAAAAAATAAAAGTAAACAAATAATATATATATTTACAGTGTAACAACCCGCATATTTAATGATTTTTATATTTAAATGATTTATTTAAATATAGCGTCATTAGTTGGATTTTGGGTCCGAAATGTTACTTTCCGCAAATGGTCGAATTGGGTCTCAAGACCACTTCCATTGAGTTCAAAACGTCGTTTGCGATCTTTTTGAGTATAAGCTTCGATATGTTTGGAGTAAGTTGAAATTAGTTACTTTTCCTAGCTGGGTTTTGGGTTTGAGTTCAGCCCATTAGCTAACTAAACCTTCTAACTCTGCCCTCTCCTCTCATTCACTCATTCCCACTTCTCAAACTCAAGCAAAACTGAAAATGGTGGAAGGGAAGAGGAAATAGAAATTGCAAGCCCTAGTTTCTCCTTTGTAACTTGATTTCTTGCTCCAAAATCATAGAGAAGCCATAGGTAAGTCTCTCTCTTCTTCTTCTCCAACTCTTTCTCCTTCAATTTCAGAAATTTTTCCTAAACTAACTTAGGAAAATACTTGTTTGTTCTTAGATTGAAGCTTGTTGGGTTGAAGTAGTGATTAGTTGGTCTTCTCCTTGTGTTTTAGCTCCTTCATCTTCTTTGTTTTGTGATAAAAGGTGAGTTTTGAACTCACATTTACTTCTCTTGATTTCATTGATGTTGGGTATGAGTTCCTAACAAGTATGCATGTGCCATTGTTTTGGATTGGAAAGAATTTTCATTTCAATGAAATTAGGGCAGGAAGTGCAAACCATCAGGTTCGGCCGACCGAACCAGAGGCCCGGTCGACCGACCTGCTATTTGGCACTTCCCTGCCTTTGTTTTGGAAGTGCAGGAATTTGGCTTCGGCCGACCGAGCCCTGCAACCGGTCGACCGACCTGCTACCCTGAACCATGTTCTACTTTCTGCATCTGGCCAGCCGACGGAGCCCTGCAACCGGTCGACCGACGTGCTCCTATTTTGCTGTTTTGCCTATTTTTGCATATTTGATTTGTTTTTCCAAATTTTATCGATTCAAGTTGCTTTTTTATGGTTGTCATTGCACCTTTGGCTTTGATAACTTATTTTTGACATCATTCACGGGTTTTCATAAATAATCCCTCTAAATCGTATTAAAAGTTTCCTTCTCCAATTCTTAAATTCTATTTAAAACGCACATACACAATTTTGCACTTCGAGCGGAGTGGAAGGGTGATTAAATGGTTAGGTAAAACACGGACCATGAATCCATGCGTTTATCTTTCCGATTAGTCCCCGACCTATTCAATTGATCGTTTTGACCTTCGGGTTTGGTTTATCGATGATATGAGGTAAACTTTGTACTGCTTTGAGTGTGAAAGTGACTGACGGATAGTAAACCGTTTAGTGCGAACGAGTGGTTATGGGACATACGTTAACACTTTTCGGATTCCTTTTCGAGAGTTGTGACACATTCCACCAGTTAGTGGTGTCCAGTACTGGGTCTTCGACCTTCACCACTACGGCTTGTCGCCCTATAGTATCGCTTCCGATGTTGGTCTTTATGAGCCGCATGGGTGATATTGGGTTTGTGCCTTCGGGTTTGTCACCCTATAGTATCGCTTTCTATGTTGGTCGTTATGAGCCGCATGGGTGATATTGGGCATGGAGTCTTCGGGCTCATGGATCCTTGTTTATACAGTACTGAGCTCGAGCAATTTTCTGATGTTTCATTGATATGTATATTCCCTTGGTATCGCCCTTCGGTGTTGGTCTTTTTGAGCCGCATGATGAGTAGCGATTACCTTGTGGAACTTGTATACCTTATGGGTATTTGTTATTTGCCTTTTTTGCTTGATTTGGGAACTTTGTATCCTTTGTTTATCTATGTTGCCAATGATACGAGGCTTGTCTTGATATGTTCATCTTTTGTTAGATGATTGTGTTATCTCTTCTAGATATATTTGTTATACTTTGTAACCTTGCAGGTTTATTGTTGTTCAGTTTATCTAACTGATTTGTTTAGCTAGACTGACCCGTGTATTTTATACTCGGGTCAGGCCGAGATGTTTCAGGTTAGGTACTTTGGACTTAGCCTATTTTGCTTCCGCATGGACTATTCCGCTAGCTCCTTTTTGTCATAGCTTTTGTGTAGTCCTATTATGTTGTAACTCTGATATTTATTCTTCTGGACTCATTTGTTATTGTGGTTTGCTATACCACTTGACATGTATCATTTTGTATACTCTGCTACGTATCAATATGTGTGTATATGATGATCTACTGTTCTGTGATGTATTTTACATTTGAGTTGTTATATTTTGTTCTGATAGATCCTCCAGCCACCTATGGTTTTGTTTTAAGTATTCATTGGATATGTCGATCTGTTTGGTACGATTTTTGCCGACGTATTTAATGGATAGTTAAAACAAGGCTGTAGATGGTCGCTCCTATCCAGCCTTATTCTCCGTATTAGCAGATGGTATTACCTAGTAACACTCTTTGCTAATGTGGGTATAGAGGTGGGGCGTCACATACAATATAGTTTTTAATATGTTTTCTTAGAAATACATACATACATACATACATATATATATATAGCAAAGTACATATATGTTTTCAAACTATATTGCATATCAATTTATATATATAAGTGTATATGAGTTATAGAAAAAATTGTTTACAGTATCTATTAGATTATAAAAGTAGTGTATATGTCACGGTATTATGCTTACAGTAGTATATTTATGATTACATTATATATTAAGAGTTTGTATAAATAAGTATTATAAACATTATACTATCTTGTGTTCTGGTCTATGGGAATATATGTATAATATGTTATATTTGGGTTTTAGAATATATATATATATATATATTAATTTTGTATTATATATTGTAGTAGCCTATGCGTGTTTATTCCTAGTTTATATATACGTATGTGTTAATAATAACAATAATAAAGTAGGTTTTTATATATGTTTTCCAAAAATTATTTTGCATAGTGGCAGCCTTATTATATTTATGTTTACAGCAATGATTACTTTGATATATAAACTTTATTTTATTCTTCATGCATTTTAATGGAATATTTATTTTTAAGACAATATAAAATACATTTGTTTTCCATTGAATCCTAGATCTTGCTTGGTGCTGCCCGTATCGTAGTAGTTTACCTTTTGTTTAACTGTTCCGTTGTCGATGTGTACTTATTTATGTCTGTCTACATCTAGTTCTCATTGTTTCTCTAGCCTTGAAGGTGAGCAATCGGTCACGATTAACATTCTTACATTTAGTAGATTCAATTCACATGAATGATGATTGAAGTATGTTGTAAAATATTGAATTGTTAGTTATTTAATTGTTAAATCTAATATGTTATTATATGCAATTGTTCACCTATGACATATGACACCATAACCTATTATATATTGTATTTGAATTTGTTACTGATGTTGTGCTTGCTTATGATATCTATGTCATTCTATAATATGTTATTTTATTATTGTTCTCACTTTGCAAGTTTCCTGTTAATTTAGAATTCCCTATGGGTTGAAAAGATACATACCCGAACAATATTATGGATTAGAGGAAAATCGTTATGGATTGAAATGATAAACCCAAACGATTTTCATTTATTTTGAAATATTAGGATTGGGGGTTGAAATGATATACACCTGTAAATATTAAATTATTGCAGACTAAAATAATAAATATCTGTATCACCTGACCATAGGATAGAAAGTTATATACGGACACCGTTGGTCTATATTTTATAAATGATTTCCAAAGTTTGGAAGGGAATACATGGGTTTTATTGAATATTGATTTTTAAAATATAATATATAAATGCTATTTTATATACATATAAAATTTTGATTGTTAAAATAATATGTTTTGGAAATTTTAATTTATAAGTCAGTTTTGAAAAATATAAAACTTTATATTTTACTTACAAATTTTATTATTTTAAAAATATATAAAATTTTGATTTAATATAAAATAAATTTAATAATAAGATCTAATTTAACAAAATTAATTTTAGTTACATATATTATGTTTAAGCATTTATTTAAATTTACACAATTTTAACGTCTCGCCTTTTGTATGCTTTAAATTGACGATAAACCACACACGTCAGACTTAAACCATACAGAAGGGCGGAATGCTATGGGGTAAATAAGAAAAAGTAGAGAGAGAAAAGAAAAAAACATAATCTTGCAGCGGAACGATAAAATATAATAATCAAATATACAGTTCATGAAGCTGTTTTACAAAAACATTTGATTATACTTATACAATACATATCAGAATTACACATACCAGAGAAAAATCAATAACAATGCAGTGGAAAAATGTGATGTAGTGGAATAGTATTAATGCAGCGGAATAATATAGTAAATAGTAGTAATACAATCTTCATGTTAGTCCTCCAGAAATAAAGTCTTCGAATCTTGAAATGCTCAGACTGACCCGAGCGAATTGAAAAGATAAAACACTCGAGTCAGAACTAAAAGATCTTATGTAAGTTAAATAAACAGAAACAAATATGAGTGGAACGTCGTCAGAGATGTTTAAGGGATTTGACATCTCCTATCCAGTGTGTAACGTGAGTGTAGTAACTCAAGAGATGCTCGGGATTCACATCTCCTAAGGATCCGTTAAACTATTTACTATGTAGTAATATTTCGCTATTATAATAGTGCCTAATAGTAAAATAAACTTACTTTTAAATAGCTTTAAGGGGTTACCCATATAGCCCTTAACACGTAATAGTGCTAATAGTCTATACAGTACCGTAATACCTCCTGATCGGGAGGCTACCAAAGGATAATCCATAGGTACGACACAAATCAAACTCGTACAATGCACGATAAGGTAGGTGACACGACACAACTAGGCAATGCCAGGGTAGATATATCAATTACGCTTCTGAGCCGGTGGTAACGCATAGCGTGCAGCTACCGCCCACCTCGAGCCACACCCCCAAATCAAAAATCAAAAGTGGCCATTGGATCAATCCAAAAGTCAGAGTATAATATCGTAGGGATGTGTTCGATAAAAGGTACTCCTTCTTCGCCCGTCAATCACTCCTGTTTTAGCCAACTTATGCCAACTCACGGGAGTCGGGTCCATGTATTTACCTCAAAGGAAATGCCGCCACCATCTTACTTCATTCTGAAATCTCCACCGCGTACGCGGTTGTTAAAGTGGTTTTTGGAGTTGGCAGAAGTATGACAACTTCCAATCCCGGTCTCCCCAACAACCAAATGTTATTATAACACCATGATCATTTCAAAATAATTTATACTTCAAAGCCAGAATATACTATTTATTTCAAAACCATACAATACTATATAATTTCCCTTTAAAAAAACTAAATCAATATGATATCATTTTAAAATCATAGTATTTCAAAGTTATAAAATTTTGAAACTAAAGACTTAAAACTATAACACTTCCAAAATGTAATACTTTGAAATTTATAACTTTGAAACATAACTTCCACCCTTTACATGGTTTAAATATAAAAATATTTTATAAAATAAACTAGCCTTTTACATTTCACAAATCAATTCCAAAACAACCCAAAATTTATTTTTTAACAAATCCCCAAACCATAAATTTTAGTTCAATTCGGTTTTCAAATAGACCATTCCAAATTATATTGATTTCAAAACAGATTTGATCCACAAAATAAACCATTTCAAATTCAATATATTTCAAAGCTTATATATCCAATATTTCAAACTAAATTTTATAATTGAAATATATATACACACACCAAATTCGCTTTACTATTATTTTGTTTTGAAATATTTGCTTAATAAATCCAATATCCTTTAAATAAAACTTCAAATTTCAATAATTGAATATTTCTCAATTTAAATAGACTTGATATATTCACTTAAATCACCTTAAACCCATATTAAGTTATAAAACCATATTCTTTTAAAATCTCAATTTCAGTAGGTTCCAAATGGATTCTTATTAAATATAACCCTTAATTAAATAAAATCCCAAATCACCTTCAAACTATCTTCTCAATCTTGATTTATAAAAATCAATATAAACACTATAATAAAATATAATTTAAGTAAATACTTATCCATATTATATTCTAATAAAATCAAACTTTATTATTCAACTTATTTTATATTTTAAATAATTTTATTCATAGCTTAAAACCAAAAAATTTACTATATAATTTTTTTTATAAAATATCCAATCAATATCTCATAAAATCATATATTTCTTTACAAAGACATAGACATCATTTCAAAATATTTTTATATATAGACCACGGTGCCTGTATATAATTTTCTGCCTTATGGTCAAGTGATACGGATATTTATCATTTCAATCCGTAATTTAAAACAAAAATACGGTTATATATCATTTCAAACCGCAATCCCGAATGAAATGAAAATGCATAATAACTTGCAGTTTATACCATTATAAAATACAACATCCATTCATCCAACATCAATCATCAACCATTTATCACAATCATCATCCAATTCAAATAATAACATCAGTATATAACAGAGAATAAACAACAAGTATTTACTGGCAGTTTATATTTCATAATAAATTAAATAACAAATTAATTGGCAGTTTATATGCAATAATAAATTAAATAATAATTCAAATTCAATAAATTAAATTTAACTAGAATGATGATAAAAATATGCCAAACAGTCATAAATAAATTTCTAATCACATCAGAAATTAATGTAACAAACATAAGAAAATTTAGAAGTTGTGAGTGGGTTAAAACATTCACCTTTATACGAGTCTGAAAATAATAGACTTCTAATCAATAGCTCCGTTCTATGTTTCCTTAGTCTCCTTCTTGATTGCTAGCTTTGTTCCGTAATTTTTTTTATTTTGATTTACTTTAATTTCCCTCCTTATTATATATATATATATGTATGTATGTATGTATTTATGTATGTATTTTTAAAAGGTTTAGAAAAGAATTGAAAAAGAAGAATTGAAAAAGAAAATGATTAAAATACGAAGAACTGAAAATGAAAGAGAAGATCAAGATTTGAAAAGAAAGAAGAAAGTTTGATATAGAATAAAATTTGAAGAAGAAGAATATTTTGTAACGTACGTGATTTTTCATTGCCGAAAAACCGAATCGTTATGGTTAAAGAAGAAGAAAGAGGTAGAAGAAGAGAGAAAAGGATAGAACAGAATAGAAAGAGACAACAGAACAACATCAGAATCTCACAATTCGCAGCGGCACAACATATAATAGATAAATGAATATCATTAAAACAAAGAACTATTACATCATTATCAGAGTTTACAACAACAATAGGCAACAGAGTCAATACATCAATGGACAGTTATATAAACTTGTCCTCATACAGAATACACAGCGGAATAATACATAGTATAATATCATATACAAGTGGTACGTCTCGATATGTAGCTCGCCTCCTGAGCTCCATAGCACTCCTAAATCCAGAATAACCTGATAACCAAACTCTAGATATTTGAAGAGGATAAAAAAGTTAAAATGATAGATAATAAGGAGATTTGAAGAAAAAAAAGAAAAAGAAAAAAAGAAGAAGATTAGAATGGAGGCTGAGGTTTCATTTGCATCATATCTTATTTACAAGGTTAGAGTTAGGTTTAGGGCCAAAGAGATTTGAAAAGAAAGGCCGCTATCAATTAAAAACAAATGAAATGACGTTTCAGTAAAATGAAGTTGGAAAATGAACGAAAAAAGAAAGTAAATATGAACAAACTTGGTATTGAAATATAGTAAATATGAACAGCCTTTTTAAAAGTAGTAGGTATTAGAAAGAGGTAATTATTAATTAGAAAGGAAATGAATGGACCAACTCTATACTGCAAACAAACTTTTAGAATTCAAATTTCAAAACAATCGTTCGCTTAATTAATTTTGTTAACCCTAAACATACCAAAATTAACATCCTTTAAAGATTTAATTAACACACAATAAAGGAAAATAAATTCTCTAAACAAATTTGTGTCATAAATTAACATTAGTTTGTATTTATTACATTCACACCTTTAGTTATTGCATAAATTCTCATTAATATACATTAAAGTTCATTTTATTCTAATTGATTCCTATTTTAATTATTAAACCAAATAAAAGGGTAACTTATAACAAGTGTTACCATGACTTTAATTACACTTATGAATTCCCTGTTATCAAGCAAATGTTACAATTCTTAAATACTTCTGCTTTTATTTAATTTCCATTAACCATATTATTATTATTCCATTAGCTAATTAAGTATTTACATTCGTTTCTTACATTTCAATCTCATAACCAATTATAACAATTTTCAATACTTCACCTGACCTTTCATTTCAATTTATCCATTTATTAGGTTTTACATTCATTACATTAGTGCTCCCATTCCATCCTTTATTTATTGACTATCATATTTCCATTTACTATATTTAGGTCAATTTCGCACATTATTTGGACAGTGCCTTGGATTAGTAATGGTGTCGTGCTTGATCATCACTTCTCTATACAGCAGAAGCAGCAATCTGGAATTGGTTTTAATGCTCTAGCTATGGATCATGTGGTTGATGGTAAGCTTGTTGTTCCTTTCACTAGTAATCAACATGTCAGAGCATATTGGAAGCTTCACGAACCGTGTAATTTTGACCACCCTGAATATGACACCATGCTGTGGTCTGATCGTGCACATTCCATTGGCGGTGTGTACAATGACTTGTGGGGTATTGACGCTATGCCTGATTCCAAGTGGTATCAGGTCACTTGGTCTCCTGTCTCACCTGCTGGTGATAATCTTGTTTTCTGGAAGATTACTAGCAATGCCCTGATGACAAAAGATAAACTGGTACGATTATGTATGCCAGTTCTTCCAACATGTGTGCCGTGTGACCTACATTGTGAAAGTGTCGAACACTTATTCTTCGGCTGTTCATACGTGCTTCACTTATGGAACAGGCTGCATTGTTGTGTGCAAGGGTTGTTGCCTACTCACAGCAACTTGAACCATTGGTTGCTGATTGAGCATGCGATTGAATGGAAGGAAGACATTAGATTTTACTTTTTCTTCTTGCTGAAAAAGTTTCTTAAAGCTATATGGTCAGAAAGAAATCAGAGGGTATTTGAAAGCAAGTCCAGAAGTAGGGAAATGGTGTGGGCAATGTTGAAGATTGAAATTGTCAAGGGGATGCATGACAGTAAGCACTCTTTTCACGGCAATCAGTTTGATCCCTGGATTCCTTAGTTTTCCTTCTTTCTTTCCTTTTTGGTTTTTTTCTTCTCTCCATGATGTTTGTTTCCCATTGTTGTTGTGTTTTTGCTCTTTTTTTTCCTTTTCCTTGTCATTTAAGTTCTCCTTCCTGTACGTCCGTTTAAATAATTAACCTGGTGGGGGACCAGTTTAACCCCGCTTAACTTGCAAAAAAAAAAAAAACTAACATTTCAATTCTTCCTATTATTTTTATATCTTGTAATTGTTGTCTTAAACTCATAATTGTAATACTAAGTTTCATTTTAATTTCAATTAACGTAATAATTAAATATTAAATTTCATTTAACTGCAATTAGTCCAATTATTATCATCTTAGGTACCATTTACTTTGGTATATATCCTAATACATTAACATTTTCCCATTCCATTTTTATTTCAATTAACAATCTAAATAAATAGGTAACATACAATAATCATTACCATTACCCTTTAGTCACATAAATAAGCTTTTATTACTTTCAAATCAATGTTGCCATTTATTTTCATACTACTAATTTCATTCACTTATGTTCAATTTATAACCAAACATAACATTTAGATTTATTTTCATTAATTGGTATTCCATTCAAATCATAAATTTATTAACTTTGATTAGTATTGTTTACCTTGCATTCTAGTTATTATTTCATTAATATGATTCCCAATTTTATTTATTTCAGTATTAATTACACAATCATATTAAAATGTTTCCACTATTTCAATAAACCTGAACTCCATTCAAGTTATTAGCCATTCACTTACACTCATACTGTTGCAATTCATTCTATTTATTATTTTAATTAATAATTCAAGAATTTATATTTTCTTAAATATTAAATTTCAAAAACCCTATTAAATTTACAACTATAATTAATGAAAATTTACGGGTCGTTACACTCTCCCACACTCAAAACTTTTCATCCCCGAAAAAGAAGAGAAGGGAGGAGAAAGAATTAAATAAACAATAAATCTTATTCAAAAATATTAACTTATAATCAAAAAAAAATTAGAAAATTAATTATTTTAAATAAAATATACAAATTTACAACCATAAAATCTTTTTGTACTCAAATTATTAAAGTTTGGAAAACGTTTTTTTTCAAAGTTTTTTTTTCTAAGTCCAAAATTTACGAAACTTCTCGGCAGTCTCCTTTGTACCGAGAGACATGGGAGAAAGTATAATATCAAATATAAAAATATATAACATATATTTTCCAAAATAATATATATCCCAACACGGAAAAAACAATATAATAACGCTATAAACCGAAATCCGAAAACGTACCTATTTGTCGGGCAATTAACGCTTAATTATGAAACCAAAAGCAGTAGCAATTGCTTGCATAACCTGCATTTCACTTATATAATCCCAAAACGTTAACAATTATATGAAATGTTTAAAGTTGTTTCAAACAATTCAATATAAAACAACAATCATTACAACAAACAACATACACATCATATACAAATCAACCATTCAAGCAAAACAAAACAATTGGTTGGTTTGGGTTAAGACACTTTAAATCACATAGATTGGCAAATAACTATGAATTATTCCATTTACTCAACAGTCTTAGATAAATTCAATAGATTATTCATACATCTAATAAATTTAAAGTATTCTTGCCCAAACAACCATAAACCAAAACAACCACCAATTTCAAACAATAGATTAAGTTCATTCTTATTAATTTTATTTCATACATTTATTGTCTGATTTCCTTTTCATTCATATAATGGTTTATCTTTTAATTTACATTTATTTCTCACAAATTTTTATATTTCCATTCATTCATTCAATATTCATTTCATTTATTTATAATACTTACCCTTCTATTACATTTAATTAGTAGTCTTTCCATGATACTTGAGTTTATAACAACTACAACATCAAATTCTTATTTATTTAAGAATTTCATTGAATACTTTCATTATTTCAAATATACTAGTCTAATATCCTATTACATTTCTTATAAGCATTATAACTTTTAATATTTGGTAAGTTATATATATATATATATATGCTTTTAAGGATGTAGTTGAAAGTTACACAAGTTTATTTTTTTTAATTAACTTAATGTTCAATACTAACAGCCTTTTTTTATATGTTACAAATTTGAACCTTCTTTTAATTTCATTTATAACTTAGCATTAAACTCTTATTTTAACTAAAGGTTCCAATAATTAATTAGTTACATTCAATTTCACTATAATAATTGAAACTATTGATTAACGGAAACTTAAGAACTAAATACCAGGTTAAATTTCAAATCATTATAAAATAATAGACAGATGTGTACACTTTCAATTTATATATCCAATTATATTTAAAAAAAATTAAAATTTATTTTTGTTTATCAAAATAAGTCTGCAGTTGTAACAACCCGCATATTTATCGATTTTATATATAAATATTTTGTCGTTAATCGGATATTGGTCCGAAAAGCTACTTTTTGCAAACGGTCAAATTAGGACTCGAGACCACTTCCATTGAGTTTGAAATGCCGTTTACAATTTTTTTAAGCATAAACATTGACATGATTGGAGATAGTAGAATTTCACTACTTTTTCACTTAAGACTTTGGGTTGGGCTTTTAGCCTATTAGACCCAACCTTCACCCCTCCTCTTCATAACTTCATTTCTATTTTCCTAAGTCTTCAAGCTTCTTCAAAAATGGTGGAGGGAATGGGAAATTAAAATTCCAAAACTCAAATTCAATTGCAATCCATCTTATCTGAAAAACATTGAGCTGATTTCCTTGGATTTTATTCACATCTCCCAATGCGATCTTTGTGACTGATTGTTTCTACAATTGCTTTTGTGTTTTGTCACTTTATAATATAAAGGTTTCAATACTAGTAGTAAATATCAAAACTCTTTTAACAAACAATTTCAACTCTATTTTTAATAACAAAGCTCTTTTCTTAAACCGTTTTCCAATCTATTAGTATATACAAACCTTTACCTCACTCGGATGAGAAATCTAATTAAACGTCTTAGTAAAACAAGTGGTATGAAACGCTTGCGTTCACTTCGTCGGTTGATTCTTGGACTTGTTCGACTGAACCTCTTGTGACAATTTTATTAGTGAATATTTACAGTTTGTTCGTAAATATTTAAGTTAAGCAAATGGTTATGGGACATGAAGCTAAACTTCTATATTTACTAGCTTAGTGTAATTGACACTTCTCGTTGATCATGACGATCATTCTGATGATTTAGACTAGCAACTGTGCGATGTCTCTTGTTGCGAGGTTAGACTAGACACCACTTGTGTGATTCCACTCACACATACCTTTTTGCTTTTTGTTAGTCTGGACCTTAATCTGTGTGATTCCATTCACACATGTGGGGTAGCTCCCCTTGGTCTTCGGACCGTCATGTGATAGGCCTCTTTCTCTTTTCTATGATTTCTGGACTTCTTGCATTGATTTCTAGAATTTATGTCATTGACTTGTTATGAGTACAATTTTGGGGTATGATGCCCTTTCCGAATCTTTGAGAAGATTCTTGTGATATTGATTATCTCTTATTGATTGATCATCTGTTGATCATTATTTACATACTTATAGTGGTATGTCATTATGGATATTTTATGTTTATACCATATCTTTTATGTTATATCATGTCATCTGATATTTATAGCTTGACTGGCCCGTTTATTATTTTCTTAAATAATACTCGGGTTAGACCGAGATGTTACAGGTGCTTCGGCTTGACTTCTTCCCAGGGATTCATCACTTTGACTTTTGGCTAACTGTTTAGATTAGCAGTTTTTGTGGTATACACTTGAGATATAGACTCATAGTTGTATTCTTTTGTATAGCACGTGTTGCTATTCTTTTGTATTATTGTGGATCTTTTGAGCACTACTCTGATGTACACTTTCATGTGTTAGTTATATATTCATATCTTCTTCCGCCTTTGTGATATGGATGTCTGTGACTGATTTGCGTTATGCTTATTTCTATGTTTGTTTCCGAAGATTATTTATAGCCACCGTGTGATAAGCAATTACATGGATGGTCGCTTCTCAACAGCCTTATTCTCCGTGCTAGTTGACAGCACTACTCCGTAGTGTTCTTGGCTAGCGTGGGTATAGAGGTGGGGTGTCACAGCTTGGTATCAGAGCCAAACTTCGAAACAATGTAGAATAACTTAACAAGGATCATCGTCCTAGGTCTATCTTAGGAGTCATACCATAGGATTAATTCGAGTCTTCGTACCGATTCATCCTATTTCCTTTATGATTCCTTGTTTTATCTGTCAAGATTGCTTGATGTTCATTGGTGAATAACCTTCTTCCTTCTCTTCTTTCTTTCTTAAAGGAAGAGAATGTCTAGACCAGGCCGTCCCAGAACTGGATCATCTGGTGCTGCTCCCCCGGATGGAGTTTTTATGACAGCTCAACAGCTTCTTGATTTAGTAACTAATGCTCAAGCAGCTGGAGCTAACCTGGAACCTACTCACCCAAAGTCGGGATTTGCACGCTTGTGCAGTGATTACACCAACTTGGGTGGGAAGCCCTTCAAAGGTTCGGAAAATATCATCGAGGTCCAGGCTTGGTTAAAATCATGCGATCGAATCTTTTCTCGCATGAACCTTATCGATCTCCACCGCGTTCAGGTGGCTTCCAGCATGCTCCAGGAGAGAGCATTGGACTGGTACGAACTCCTTATTTCAGAAATTAATGAAGCGGATCTCACCTGGAAGCAATTTCAGGGACGCTTCGAGTTAAAGTTTGTACCAGAAGCTGGGAAAGTAAACTTGGCTCGACGTTTTATAGACCTTGTTCAAGGTCAATCCTCTGTGACTGATTACGTCGCAGCCTTCGAGTCGCTTTCCAAATATGGGGTTGAATACATCAACACCCCATTGAAGAAGAACCAGAGGTTCGTTTATGGCTTAAATAAGAATCTTAAGAAGCCACTACTCCTGAAACTAGAAGTCGCATTTGATCAACTCCTCGATATCGCTCTTCGTCTTGAAGAGGCTGATAGAGAGAGTGATGTTGAAGTGGAAGGCGCTAAACCAAACTTCAACAACAAGAAGAGGCCAAACAAATTCAAGGGTCCTTATCCCAACAAAAAGGGTAAGCAGGCAACCCCTGCGGCAAAGTCTCCTTCTCCTAGTGGTGCGAGTTGCTTCAACTGTGGGTCTGGGGATCATTATGCGAATAAGTGCTCTAAGCTCAAATCTTGTCGCTATTGTAAGAGCCCGGATCATTACATACATCAATGCCTCAAGCGTAAAGGCAAGAAGGAAGGAAAGTTGAATGTGGCTCAAGCCCCTGGCAACACATCTCGTGGCCAAGGTATTTCTCATTCCATTCTTGATGGTATTATTTTATTTCATGATCAACCTATTAGAGTTCTCTTTGATACGGGTGCATCCCATTCTTTTATATCAAAGGAACTGGTAGACACTTTTTCCTTAAGTGTTACTGCATTGATGACTTCTTTAAAAATTGCGAATCCTGTTGGTGGATCCGCAACTCTTAGTTTGCTTTGTAAAGATGTGGAGATTATTTTATGTGATTTATCTTTCCTAGCCAAATTGCATGTCATGCGTTACTTAGGCTTTGGAATAATTTTGGGAATGGATTGGCTTAACCATTATCAAGCCCATATCCTATGTCCTGAGCGGACTATTCATCTCCGACATCCACTATCTGTTAAACAGATTTCCGTTAATCTTAAAGATTCAGAATCCTGTTTGGTGGCATCTTTATATTCTTTAAATCCTCGTGATAACGATGATGATGATGATGAAGATGATATTATTTCTCGTATTCATGTTGTTCGTTAATTTTCCGACATATTCGAGCCCGTTTTAGGTTTACCACCTAAACGAGCAATTGAGTTCAGAATTAATCTTGTTTCTGGAGCTCAACCTATTACTCGTCCTCCTTATCGCATGTCCAATAAGGAAAATGAGGAGATGTGTAAACAATTATCTGAGTTGGAGACGAGGCAATTTATTCGCTCTAGTTCCTCGCCTTGGGGAGCTTCGGCTATTTTCGTAAAGAAATCTGATGGTACTCTGAGGCTCTGCGTTGATTATCGCAAGCTTAACGATCTTACTATTAAAAATAAATATCCTTTACCTCGGATTGATGATCTATTCGATCAGCTTAGTGGTGCTAAGGTCTTTTCACAATTGGACTTGGCTACCGGTTTCCATCAGCTTCGTATCGCTGAGGATAGCATTCCTTTGACATCATTCCGTACTCGATATGGATCTTATGAATGGCTTGCTATGCCATTTGGGTTAACAAATGCTCCATCTTATTTCGTTGACCTCATGAATCGAGTTTTCAAAGATTTCCTCGATCGGTTTGTTCTCGTATTCATTGATGATATTCTTGTGTATTCAAAAATCGAGGAGGAACATGAGAAACATCTTCGGATTGTATTGGAAACTCTTAGGAGTAATCAACTAAAGGCAAAATTTTCTAAATGCCACTTTTGGCAATCTCGTGTGAAGTTTCTCGGTCATATTATTTCCGAATCCGGAATTTCCATGGATCCTTCAAAGATTGAAGCGATTCAAGATTGGAAAAGACCTGAGAGTGTGACTGAAATCCGTAGCTTTCTCGGATTGGCGGGCTATTACCGTCGTTTTATTAAAGACTTTTCTAAGATTGCCGTGCCTCTTACTGGCTTGACTAAGAAGGGAGTTAAATACATTTGGTCGGACAAATGTGAAGCCTCTTTTCAGAAATTGAAAGAACACCTCTCCGATGCTCCTATTCTTGTTATTCCCGAGGGGAATCAAGATTTTGTTGTTTATACCGATGCTAGTCACGTTGGTTTGGGTGCCGTTCTTATGCAAAAAGAACGTGTTGTTGCTTATGCTTCTAGGCAATTGAAGCCGGCCGAGACTAGATATGCCACACATGATCTAGAGCTCGCGGCTATTGTTTTCGCCCTTCGAATGTGGCGTCATTATCTATTGGGAGAGAAATTTATTCTTTACACGGATCATAAGTCTTTGAAATATTTATTTTCTCAAAAAGAACTTAATTTACGTCAACAGCTCGAGTTCCTTGCACCTTATGATCTTGATATTCTTTATACCCCCGGTAAGGGTAATCGTGTCACCGATGCTCTTAGCCGTAAACAACAAGCAGTTGTTTCTATGATGATATCCGAATGGAACGATTTCGAGATTTTATCCACTTGTGAGATTCGAGAGCGCGTATCCGATTTATGCTCATCGCTTGTTTTATGTAGCCTTGAGGCTCATCCTTCCCTCTTAGACCGCATTCTTGAAGCTCAAAGGCTAGATCCTGAATTGGTTCTTCTTGACCAAAATATTAAGGATAGAATTGATATTGAAGGTTTGAAAGACTTTGGTATTGATTCTCGTGGCGGCATTCGGAAATTTGGTAGACTTATCGTACCAAATATTGGTGATCTTCGTAAAGATATTTTAGAAGATTCCCATCGTTCTAAGTTCACCATTCAACCCGGTAGAAGTAAAATGTACGCTGATATGAAGCGACTTTATTATTGGAAGGGAATGAAATCTGATATTGCTAACTTTGTTAAGTGTTGCATGACTTGCCAACTTGTCAAGGCCGAACACCAAAGGCCTGGTGGGTTATTGCAACCTTTAGAATTCCAATTTGGAAGTGGGATCAAATTTCCATGGACTTTATAGATGGCCTTCCCCGTTCTCGTTCGGGTCATGATGGCTTATGGGTGATCGTTGATAGGCTTACCAAATCCACCCATTTTATTTCCGTTCGGTCTAACCGAACCGTTCCTCTTTTGGCCAAACTCTTTATCAAAGAAATTGTTAAATTGCATGGAGTTCCTACTTGTATTGTTAGCGATCGAGATCCATTGTTTACTAGTGGATTTTGGAAGAGTCTTCAAAAAGCTTTAGGAACGAAGCTTAACTTTAGCACTGCTTATCACCCCCAGTCTGATGGACAAACCGAGCGTGTGAATCAAACTCTTGAAGATCTTCTTCGTGCTTGTGTGCTTGATTTTGGTGGAAGTTGGGAAGATCATATTTCACTTGTTGAATTTTCCTATAATAATAGCTTCCAATCTAGTATTGGTATGGCACCTTTCGAGGCACTCTACGGAAGGCCCTGCTGATCTCCTTCTTGTTGGCTTGAGGCCGGTGAGAAGCTGGTTTTAGGTCCAGATTTTATTCGAGACTCCACAGAGAAGATTGAACTTATTCGACATAGGATGAAAGAAGCCCAGAGTAGACAAAAATCCTATGTCGATAATCGAAGAAGGAAATTAGAATTTTCTGTTGGAGATCTTGTTTTTATTCGTGTTTCACCTATGAAGGGTGTTGTACGTTTCAGTCGATCGGGGAAGTTAGCGCCTCGATATATTGGGCCATTTTCTATCACTGAACGTATTGGTTCCATGGCTTATCGCCTTGCATTGCCGGCTCAGTTTTTTGCTATGCATGACGTATTTCACGTTTCTCAATTACGGAAATGCCTTCGGGATTCCGATTCTATTCTTGAGCCTGCTGTTGTGGAAGAAATTGAAGTTTCGTCAAATTTAACTTATGAGCAGCATCCTATTCGAATTATAGCTTCGGAGGTTAAACGACTTCGAAATAAAGATGTTCCGCTTGTGAAGGTTCAATGGTCCTTAAATTCTAAGGATTGCTCTTGGGAATCCAGAGAATCATCGAGCGAACACATCCGGACTTGCTTACTCCTGCTCTTTGAGGTGAACTTCCTATTTCAAATTTCTTTTGTGTTAATATGCTTTTATGGTTGTTACTTGTTATTTCCATCTTATATATTGCGAGGACGCAATTTCTTTTAGGAGGGGAGTCTGTAACAACCCGCATATTTATCGATTTTATATATAAATATTTTGTCGTTAATCAGATATTGGTCCTAAAAGCTACTTTTTGCAAACGGTCAAATTAGGACTCGAGACCACTTCCATTGAGTTCGAAATGCCGTTTACAATTTTTTTAAGCATAAACATTGACATGATTGGAGATAGTAGAATTTCACTACTTTTTCACTTGAGACTTTGGGTTGGGCTTTTAGCCTATTAGACCCAACCTTCACCCCTCCTCTTCATAACTTCATTTCTATTTTCCTAAGTCTTCAAGCTTCTTCAAAAATGGTGGAGGGAATGGGAAATTAAAATTCCAAAACTCAAATTCAATTGCAATCCATCTTTCTACTCCAAATTCAAGAAGAAGACATTGGATTCAAGCTTCTTGTGCTTAGATAGAAGAGGGATTGATTCTTGCTTGCTTAAAACTTCACTTTTCATTGAATTTGTGCAAAGGTGAGATTTTTATCTCACAATTCTAGCCTATAACTATATTGGACTGTTGGGAATGATTTCCTATCATTTTTGCATGCATATTAGCATTTGGTTTGGATTGGATTGGCGAAAAACTCCAATTTTTAGCGTTTTGGTGAATTTTCTGCACTTAGGTCGTTCTAGCCATTTTCGTGTGTTCGGAGTTAGGTCGCTCGCGACCTAACCCTTAGGTCGTTCGCATGTTATCGCGCTAGGTCGCACTGCCTTGAATTTTCACTTCGGAGTTAGGTCGTTTCACGTTAGGTCGTATGGGGTTTAGGTCGTAGGTCGTTTCTGGCCTTAAATCCCCTCTGCAGCGTTAGGTCGCTCAGCCTTTCCTTGTTAGGTCGTCACCACTTAGGTCGCGACAAATGTTAGTACGTTAGGGCCTTAGGTCGTAGGCCTTAGCTCTCATTTGAGCTTAGGTCGTAGGTCGCTAGCTCGTAGCTCGTATTTGAGCTTAGGTCGCAGGTCGCATCACCCTTAAGTCGTTCGACCTGATGCCTCTCTTAGGTCGCGCATCCCTTTAGGTCGCTAGGTCTTAGGTCGCGCATCGCCTTAAGTCGCTCGACCTGTTCTCACCTTAAGTCGCGCCATCTTTTAGGTCGCGTACCATACTTTAGGCCTTTGTCCCTTAGGTCGCTTGCACCTTAGGTCGGCCTCGTTAGCTCGCATTTGAGCTTAGGTCGCTAGCTCGTAGCTCGTATTTGAGCTTAGGTCGTAGGTCGCATCACCCTTAAGTCGTTCGACCTGATGCCTCTCTTAGGTCGCGCATCCCTTTAGGTCGCTAGGTCTTAGGTCGCGCATCGCCTTAAGTCGCTCGACCTGTTCTCACCTTAGGTCGCGCCATCTTTTAGGTCGCGTATCATACTTTAGGCCGTTGTCCCTTAGGTCGCTTGCACCTTAGGTCGGCCTCATTAGCTCGCAGATCCTTTAGGTCGCGTGGCCTTTAGACCGTAGGTCGTAAGACCTTAGGTCGCCTGACCACTTAGGTCGCTTGACCTATTCAAATGTTAGGTCGCGAGTTCCTTAAGTCGCTCGTCTCTCTTAGGTCGCTCGCTTCGGCTAACTCGCGAACACCACTAGGTCGTTTGACCCCTTAGACCCCTAGGTCGCAACCATTAGGTCGCTCGACCCTATTCCTCTTAGGTCGTTAGACCTCATTTTGTCTTCACTAGATCGTACCGTTTTGGATGGGGCGCTGCCCCACACCCCGCCGGGGGCGTTGCGCCCTGGACCCCCGCGACCTGACCGGGCAGGTCGAACCCCGTAAGCGGTGGCGTTGCCCCCGCACCCCCACCTTGGGGGGTTGCCCCTCCCCCGGACCCCCCTCCGTAGGGGATCTTATCTGAAAAACATTGAGCTGATTTTCTTGGATTTTATTCACATCTCCCAATGCGATCTTTGTGACTGATTGTTTCTACAATTGCTTCTGTGTTTTGTCACTTTATAATATAAAGGTTTCAATACTAGTAGTAAATATCAAAACTCTTTTAACAAACAATTTCAACTCTATTTTTAATAACAAAGCTCTTTTCTTAAACCGTTTTCCAATCTATTAGTATATACAAACCTTTACCTCACTCGGATGAGAAATCTAATTAAACGTCTTAGTAAAACAAGTGGTATGAAACGCTTGCGTTCACTTCGTCGGTTGATTCTTGGACTTGTTCGATTGAACCTCTTGTGACAATTTTATTAGTGGAGATTTACAGTTTGTTCGTAAATATTTAAGTTAAGCAAGTGGTTATGGGACATGAAGCTAAACTTCTATATTTACTAGCTTAGTGTAATTGACACTTCTCGTTGATCATGACGATCATTCTGATGATTTAGACTAGAAACTGTGCGATGTTTCTTGTTGCGAGGTTAGACTAGACACCACTTGTGTGATTCCACTCACACATACCTTTTTGCTTTTTGGTTAGTCTGGACCTTAATCTGTGTGATTCCATTCACACATGTGGGGTAGCTCCCCTTGGTCTTCGGACCGTCATGTGATAGGCCTCTTTCTCTTTTCTATGATTTCTGGACTTCTTGCATTGATTTCTAGAATTTATGTCATTGACTTGTTATGAGTACAAGTTTGGGGTATGATGCCCTTTCTGAATCTTTGAGAAGATTCTTGTGATATTGATTATCTCTTATTGATTGATCTTCTGTTGATCATTATTTACATACTTATAGTGGTATGTCATTATGGATATTTTATGTTTATACCATATCTTTTATGTTATATCATGTCATCTGATATTTATAGCTAGACTGACCCGTTTATTATTTTCTTAAATAATACTCGGGTTAGACCGAGATGTTACAGGTGCTTCGGCTTGACTTCTTCCCAGGGATTCATCACTTTGAATTTTGGCTAACTGTTTAGATTAGCAGTTTTTGTGGTATACACTTGAGATATAGACTCATAGTTGTATTCTTTTGTATAGCACGTGTTGCTATTCTTTTGTATTATTGTGGATCTTTTGAGCACCTCTCTTATGTACACTTTCATGTGTTAGTTATATATTCATATCTTCTTCCGCCTTTGTGATATGGATGTCTGTGACTGATTTGCGTTATGCTTATTTCTATGTTTGTTTCCGAAGATTATTTATAGCCACCGTGTGATAAGCAATTACATGGATGGTCGCTCCTCAACAGCCTTATTCTCCGTGCTAGTTGACAGCACTACTCCGTAGTGTTCTTGGCTAGCGTGGGTATAAAGGTGGGGCGTCACAGCAGTAAAACTACTAAAGTGGCCTTCCCACTTCGAAAATCGAAAATGAATGTCGATGATGTATGCACTCATCACCGAAATTATTTTTCAGCGACAGAGAGGGGAGTACAAAACTTATTTCTTTCCAAAAATTTCTTTAAAAATAATTCTTTCAAACCATATTGAAATATTTATATTATAAAATACTTCTAAATAATAATATTATTATATTTCAAAATCATTCGAAAGAAATTTCAAAAACTCCGGAACTTAGATTCTAAAATTTCCGACTTATTCTTTTTTCACTTTCTTTGTATATTGTTTCCAATCAATATTTATATTTTTCTCTACCTAACAACAAATATATTACAACCAAATATATATCTGTTATAAAAATTTACTTTATATATATATATAAAATATAATAGGAAAAATTATTTCATTCACCTGTATTCAAAACAAATATTGTGTCGGTCTGTCCTATTAAGTGTTTAGAAATCTCTATTGATGTCATAGCATCCTATGCACCAACCAGAATTTATAAATACAAAACAGAACAAGTTAACACAATATAAAACCCCTTTGTTATAACACTAACAAATACGTCTCTCATGTATATACTCTCAGTGACTCATCACCATAGGGTATTACTACCTTATCAATAAAGAATCAAACCCCACAAAGCTAAAGTTTATCGCTAAACCAAAGCTCTAATACCAGATGTAATGTCTCGCCTTTTTGTATGCTTTAAATCGAAGATAAACCACGCACGTCAGACTTAAACCATACAGAAGGGCTGTTTGTTATAGGGTAAATAAGAAACAACAGAGAATGAAAATAATAAAATAGTATATTGCAGCGGAACAATAAAATATAATGATCAAATATACAGTCCATGAAGTTGTTTTTCAAAAACATTTGATTATACTCATACAATACATATCAGAGTTACACATACCAGAGAAAAATTAATAACAATGCAGCGGAACAATGTGATACAGTGGAACAATATTAATGCAGCGGAATAATATAATAAATAGTAGTAATACAATCTTTGTCTTCATCCTCCAGAAATAAAGTCTTCGAATCTTGAAATGCTCAAACTGACTCGAGCGAATTGAAAAGACTAAACACTCGAGTCAGAACTAAAAGATCTTATGTAAGTTAAATCAACAGAAATAAATATGAGTGGAACGGCGTCAGAGATGTTTACGGGATTTGACATCTCCTATCCAATGTGTAACGTGAGTGCAGTAAACCAAGAGATGCTCAAGATTCACATCTCCTAAGGACCCTTTAAACTATTTACTATGTAGTAATATTTCATTATTATAATAGTGTCTAATACTAAAATAAACTTACTTTTAAATAGCATTAAGGGGCTTATAGCCCTTAACACGTAATAGTGCCAATAGTCTATATAGTACCGTAATACCTCCTGATCGGGAGGCTACCAGAGGATACTCTATAGGTACGATACAAATCAAACTCATACAAGGCACGATAAGGTAGGTGACATGACACAACTAGGCAATGCCAAGGTAGGTATACCAATTATGTTTCTGAGCCGGTGGTAACACATAGCGCGCAGCTACCGCCCACCTCGAGCCACACCCCCAAATCAAAAATCAAAAGAGACCACAGAATCAATCTAAAAGTCAGAGTATAATATCGCAGGAATGTGCCCGATAAAAGGTGCTACCTTCTTAGTCTGTCAATCGCTCCTATTTTAGACACCTTATGCCAACTCACGGGAGTCGGGTCCACGTATTTACCTCAAAGGAAATGCCTCCACCATCCTACTTCATTCTGGAATCTCCACCGCGTACACGGTTGTTAAAGTGGTTTTCGGAGTTGGCAGAGAGTATGACAACTTCCGATCCCGGTCTCTTCAACAACCAAACGTTATTATAACACCACGGTCATTTCAAAATAATTTGTACTTCAAAGCCAGAATATACTATCTATTTCAAAACCATATAATACGATATCATTTCCCTTTAAAAAACCAAATCAATATGATATCATTTTAAAGTCATAGTATTTCAAAGTTATAAAATTTCGAAACTAAAGACTTAAAACTATAACACTTCCAAAACGTAATACATTGAAATTTATAACTTTGAAACATAACTTCCACCCCTTACATGAAATATAAAAATGTTTTATAAAATAAACTAGCTTCTTTCATTTCACAAATCAATTCCAAAACAACCAGAATTTAAATTTTAAATTTAACAAATCCCCAAACCATAAATTTCAATTCCATTCGGTTTTCAAATAGACCATTCCAAATTATATCGATTTCAAAACAGATTTGATCCTTAAAATAAACCATTTCAAATTCAATATATTTCAAAGCTTAAATATTCAATGTTTCAAACCAAATTTTATAATTCATATATATATACACACCAAATTCACTTTACTATTATTTAATTTTGAAATATTTGCTTAATAAATCCAATGTCCTTTAAATAAAAGTTCAAATTTCAATAATTGGGTATTTCTCAATTTATTTAGACTTGATGTATTCACTTAAATCACCTTAAAACCGAATTAAGTTATAAAACTATATTCTTTTAAAATCTCAATTTCAATAAGTTCCAAATGGATTCTTATTAAATATAACCCTTAATCAAATAAAATCTCAAATCGACTTCAAACTATCTTCTCAACCTTGATTTATAAAAATCAATATAAACACTATAATAAAATATAATTTAAGTAAATACTTATCCATATCATATTCTAATGAAATCAAACTTTATTATTCAACTTATTTTATATTTTAAACAATTTTATTCATAGCTTAAAACCAAAAATTTAACTATATAATTTTTTTTATAAAATATCCAATCAATATCTCATAAAATCATATATTTCTTTACAAAGACATAGACATCATTTCAAAATATTTTTATATATAGACCACGGTGCCTGTATATAATTTTCTGCCCTATGGTCAAGTGATACGGATATTTATCATTTCAATCCGTAATTTAAAACAAAAATACAGTTATATATCATTTCAAACCGCAATCGCGAATGAAATAAAAATGCATAATAACTTGCAGTTTATACCATTATAAAATACAACATCCATTCATCCAACATCAATCATCAACCATTTATCACAATCATCATCCAATACAAACAATAACATCAATATATAATAGAGAATAAATAATGGTATTTATTGGCAGTTAATATTCCATAATAAATTAAATAACAATTTAACTGGCAGTTTATATGCAATAATAAATTAAATAACAATTTAAATTCAATAAATAAAATTTAACAGGAATGATGATAAAAATATGCCAAACAGTCATAAATAAATTTCTAATCACATCAGAAATTAATTTAACAAAAATAAAAATTTTTAGAAGTTGTGAGTGGGTTAAAACACTTACCATTATATGAATCTGAAAATAATAGACTTCTAATCAATAGCTCCATTCAATGTTTCCTTAGTCTCCTTCTTGATTGCTAGCTTTGTTCTATAATTTTTCTTTTATTTCGATTTACTTTAATTTCCCTCCTTATTATATATATATATATATTTATGTATGTATTTTTAAAAGGTTTGGAAAAGATCTGAAAAAGAAAATCTGAAAAAGAAAAGGATTAAAATAAGAAGTACTGAAAATGGAAGAGAAGATCAAGATTTGAAAAGAAAGAAAAAAATTTTTAAAAAGAATAAAATTTGAAGAAGAAGAATATTTGAAGAGGAAGGAAAAATTAAAATGAGAGATAATAAGGAGATTTGAAGAACAAAAAAGAAAAAGAAAAAAAAGAAGAAGATTAGAATGGAGGCTGGGTTTTCATTTGCCTCATATCTTATTTATAAGGTTAGAGTTAGGTTTAGGGCCAAAGAGATTTGAAAAGAAAGGACGCTATCAATTAGAAATAAACGAAATGAAATTTTAGTAAAATGAAGTTGGAAAATGAACGAAAAAGAAAGTAAATATGAACAAACTTGGTATTGAAATATAGTAAATATGAATTGCCTTTTTAAAAGTAGCAGGTATTAAAAAGAGGAAATTATTAATTAGAAAGGGAATGAATGCACCAACTCTATACTGTAAATAAACTTTTAGAATTCAAATTTCAAAACAATCGTTCATTTAATTAATTTTGTTAACCCTAAACATACCAAAATTAACATCCTTTAAAGATTATAATTAACACACTATAAAGGAAAATAAATTCTCTACACAAATTTGTGTCATAAATTAACATTGGTTTGTATTTATTACATTCACACCTTTAGTTATTGCATAAATTCTCATTAATGTACATTAAAGTTCATTTAATTCTAATTGATTACCATTTTAATTATTAAACCAAATAAACGAGTAACTTATAACAAGTGTTACCATGACTTTAATTACACTTATGAATTCCCTATTATCAAGCAAATGTTACAATTCTTAAATACTTCTGCTTTTGTTTAATTTCCATTAACTGTATTATTATTATTCCATTAGCTAATTAAGTATTTACATTCGTTTCTTACATTTCAATCTCATAACCAATTATAAAAATATTCAATATTTCACCTGACCTTTTATTTCAATTTATCCATTTATTAGGTTTTACATTCATTACATTAGTGCTCCCATTCCATCCTTTATTTATTGACTATCATATTTCCATTTACTATATTTTGATCAATTTCACACATTATTTGTAATTAAAGCCTCAATCAATTTACTTATCTTGATTTCATTCCTTTATTACATCACTTATTTCTTTACAAATAAACTAACATTTCAATTCATCCTATTATCTTCATATCTTGTAATTATTGTCTTAAACTCATAAATGTAATACTAAGTTTCATTTTAATTTCAACTAACGTAATAATTAAATATTAAATTTCATTTAATTGCAATTAATCAAATTATTATCATCTTGGGTACCATTTACTTTGGTATATACCCAAATACATTAACATTTTCCCATTTCATCTTTATTTCAATTAACAATCTAAATAAATAGGTAACATACAATAATCACTACCGTTACCATTTAGTTACATAAATTTGCTTTTATTACTTGCAAATCAATGTTGCCATTTATTTTCATACTACTTATTTCATTCACTTATGTTCAATTTATAACCAAACATAACTGTAACGAAGCGGATTTTGTCCGTTCGAAAATCGACATCCATACTTTACATCGTACTCGAATGCCGTAGATCCGACCGTTCAAATCCGAGTCGCCGAAGCTTATAACACCATTAAGTAAACAACACAGCGGAAGAAAAAGAATAATACATTGATATACAACATTGATACAATATCTGATACAACAGATGATACAATGAATATCAATATACATCAGAGATATGATACAATAAAATAGCAGCGGAAAGAAAATAGATAACGCCAACAGCGGAACAATAACTGTAAGATAGCCTTCAAGAGAGAACTCCAAAACTGCAACTCCAACTCCAAGAACCAATTCAGAAATAGCTCGAACTCCCAATAACGATGCACCAAGCTAAGCAAGGTCAGTCATGTCGAAAGACTGAACTAGCTCCAGATAATCCACTGAACCTAACTATCTGAAAAACCCCAACTCTAGACTGCTCGTGTGGAAAATAGTGAGCATCCAGAGTTTAGGAAGGGAACAATAAACTCCGGGTCAGTCATGGGACTGGTGTGAGTAACAAAAACAGTTTATCTTTTAAATAAAATAAGATTTATAAAAGAAAATCCGATATGCTTTTTAGAAAATGAAACTACCATAAGACCTCCCGCCACACACACAATGCAAACGCAGAATTGGAGGAGATTTCTTCTTATGATAGTCAAACATGCTTGATACGTAGAAAGTTCTTTGATATTATTATTATAAGTGCAAAGTGCAGAAAACATTTCGAAAGTAGAATATTAATCTTAGCCAGCATACGACCATTATCGTATGCCTACTATAGCTACCATCCAAACAGTGGTGACCACCATAAGTGAATGGCAGGTTCTACAACTAAAGCCGTACAGGGTTTCGTATTGGATGAATGGATTTCCAACAAATGGTCAGGCTAAGGAACTTCCTACTGCCACATGGGATCTCCTCTGGCGGGACGTCCCGAGAACCTAACCGGATCTCTGCCAACACAAGGCCGGGTTACCTCTGTAACTAGGTAACTACTACTCGAGCAAGCCACTCCCCGGTCCTTTGGGACCTTTATCCGAGGCGCCTCTAAGCAACAACCACACAGTAAATGAGATTGGAGCTACCACATAGGTCAATATCTGGGCTCCATACCATGATACCACCCTTTACCAGAAGGGAATGACACACCCTAAAGGGCGCGACCCTCGTAACCTTGCCGCATCTTTCCTGTTTTGACCATTTCCGGGGTGTGAGGTCCTGATGCAGTCTCGTCCACAAAGCTACGCTTTGGTACAAAGCCACGCTTTGGTACAAAGCCATGCTTTGGGTCAACAAATGATTAAAGTAATGATTACAAAGATAAATGATCAAACAAATGATCATATCACAAATGATCAAACAATGATCATCAACACGCAGCAGCACTCAGCATGCCACACTACCAAATTGGAAGTATATTGCTGATAACCTCCAACTACATAACCTCTGAGCTCGTACGTCTCAGAGAAGGGTGTTAAGCTAAGAGAACAAATTCTCCGCCACCAACAGAAATGTATTTGAAAGAAATCTGCTTTATATCTCAAAGTGTAGTGTCAGACATGTAACCATACAAGTCTGTTCCGGGTTCGAACAGAACAGAAGGCACTTCCGAAGAAGCCCTTGCAATCCGGGTATTCACAATCCCGATCGGACTTCCCATCACTTAAGAAATCTCTATACCGGAGCAACTCAGTGCAGAGACAATCGATAGGTTATCCTATCGTTTTCACAAATACCCGGTCTTCAACACCGGTCTTCAAATGCTATCCATAACGACGTATCACATATTCGGAATGGGTTATACGACACAAAGGTCCTCTCCCAGCTAAACCGAATAGTGAGCGCAATATTTAAAACATATGGATATGGGATTTCAATTAAGTCACAACTTAATAATTCAAAACTTTCCTTCAAATGGTTTAAACCAATTAACATTTTCAAATCTTTTAAATAAAAGATTTATTTCAAAAACCTTCAGTGGTTTAAACAATTTCCACACTTTAATCTTTTCAACAAAAGATTTAATTCACAAAGTTCACCCCATTCACAAAGATCCATTTATGGATTTCAAATCAACCCCCATTTCAATTGGATTAACTCGTTAAATCTTTAAATTAAAGATTTAACTTATAACTTTCAAATTGTTTCCATAATTGAGAAAATCATTTTCATTTTTAACTTGAAATTCCTTTTAACACAAATCAGAAGTTCATCACTTAAGTGAAAGCTTTTATTATTTGAAAACCAATAGTTTTCATTTCAAAAGGATCCAATTTTATTTACACGAGTTAAAGCTTTTGAATTTAAATTCAAATTTCCAAGTTAATACCTTTAAAATTGTTTAACCCATATAAACTAGTATAACATCTTTAGTCCCTAGTTTAGAATTCAATTCCAAATATTGAATTCGAATTAAAATATTTAAATTTTAAAACCCAATTAAGTTATTCAAAATAAATTTCATCTTTGAAATTCTATTTCAAAAGCTTTTAACTTTAATTTCATTTCTAAAACATTTGAATTTAAATATTCAACTTTGAAAAAATCATTTCAAAATCTGTGACTTAATTGATTTCCTCATGAAATCCATAATTGTGTGTGTATAAGTGTGGTACAGGGGTTTAACACAATAGTGCAATATTATTCAATCATCATAGATTAACCACAGAAATATAGTTGATAAGCGATATAAACTATAACGCTTATCATCCATTCACAAATTCACAGATAATATACCAATGTATCACAGATAACAATGTACATCACAGAGAATCAATTTCATCACAGGTCACAACACAAATCAGGGTACATCACAAAGCATCACATATTAGGGTATCAAACAAAACAATTATCCAATAGAATGCAAACACCCATAAGTAGGATTAATTTAATTATCTGATTTATTTAATCAGATCCTTTACTTATGAATTTAATTACAAATCCTGGTTAATTAATTAATTACAACCCATGTTGATTAATTATTCTTTAATTATTTATTAATTATCCTCTGATTATTTATCAACCTTGATTAATAAGTGAATCAATCTTTAATTATTTAATTATCCTTTAATTGATTCCCCCTTAATTAATTTATTAATTAAATGATTAACCCTTAATTTATTATCATTAATTCAAATAAAAATCAGTAATTAATTACCTTAATTAATTAATCACATTAATTAATTACCCCTTTAGAAAATTATCCTTAAATTAATTACATTAACTAATTAATTACCTTGACAGGTTATCCATTTAATTAACCATCCTTTAATACATTAAGTAATAAACCTCCCATTTAATTGTATTTGAAAAACAATCCAAGATTAAATAAGATAATTAGCTTAATGCAATATTACATAAGTCAAACAAATTTAAAGCAAATTAACTTTTAAAATTTTGCATCCTTAAAAGCTTGCTTAAAACTTTGCTTTTGGAAACTTAGTTTATATTTCTAAAACTTTGTTTTAAAGCTTGTTTAAAATTTATAATCTGAAACTTTATTTATTTTCAAATTTTATTCTTAAAATTCAAACTATTTAAACATTCTTAAAGCAATTAAACAAATTGAAGTTCAACACTTAATTTATTTGTTTTTAAAATTTTCTTCCCATTTAAAACTAGCTTTTAACTTTTATTTTCAAAGTTCTAAAACCTGAAACCAGATTAACAAACCCGAGCTACATCACTCCTGCTACGAGTTCTCCCCCTCAAAATCTCGAGTAAAACTTCGAGTCGTACATCAGCTTCACCAAGAACACACCCCATTCCCTCTCGCGTTCGTTCTTCTTCTTCCCCCTTTCTCTTTTTTTTTTTAAACGAACTGCTGTAGCTACTTCGTATACGACTCGGTGACAACCAAAGGGACACTCGAAGCAACTTCACAAATGCCTCGAGCAACCCCCACACGATAACCCAAAAACAGAACCACGGCGCTGACCACCACCGTGCATGTGCATGGTGGTTCGCGTCGCCATTGGCGACTCACAGAAACCCCCACGCATCACAAATTCCCTACTCAAACGAAATGAAAACCCAAAGGTTCGATTACAAGCCGAAAACAAATTTTGACCTACAGTTCGAACAAGGCAACCAAACCCCCACTGACAAATCAATCACGCGGCCACCTCACATCACCGTAGGCGTTGAATCTCCACCACTACGTCGCTCATAACCTTCCCTAGCTCCACCAAAAGTCACGTGTCACTCGGTTCACATATGATGCCGAAATCTTGAATTTACAGAGCACTGAAAGAATACGAGCTTAAACCCTACTCTAGATTCAAACTCAAAACATATGCATGTGAAAAATAAATTGACATTTTTCTAGAATCAATTAGATTACAATCTTGCTTCCTGTTGATTTACAGAAGTTATAATTAACTCAATCTACTAAAATTGACAAAAACCCACTTTCGATTCATTTTAAAACTACTCCTTCGATCCTTGCTTAAAAATCAAGATTTTTATGTTAAAAATCATAGCTTTGAGTGTTTAATCAAGATATAAATTCAAATTATCAAATTAAAATATTTAAATTTTAACATTGTGTCTTCTTACTAATGTAACTTAAAGATACAGTGTTAATAACATGTTGTTAAACCCCTGAAACATATTTACATGCCTATGTTTAAGATTAACCACTTGTATCAGCAACGAATTTAAAGTTTACACAATCATGTGAATAAGCATTTATAAGTATTTTGGCTTGTCTTGTTAAGATTTCAACAATCTGGAAGAACAACTTCCTGTACCACCAAGCAACAGAGAATACCAAGACTATTTATATAAGCAATATCAAAGCACTTCCATTCATCAATTAGAGATACAAGTTTAGATTTGAAATAGTTAAGTTTACTCACATATGGGTTTTGAAACAGAGGCCTGGAAACTGCTTTGCATTTGAATACTTCAGATATTTGGTTGCAGACTTGATTCTGCATGCTTTGAAATTTGCTTTTGTTGTTGTAGTTAAAGTTTTTTTTTCTTTAAATGGTATGCTTCAGTGTTTCGAACTATGATGAAGAAGATATATAAAAGAATGAAGTTACAGGTTGATACTATGTTATGTTTGTACAACAGGGTGAGGTATTATTTGGTTTGTACAAATATAAATCAGAGATATTTTTCTCTTTGCTTGACTAAGCTAAATTTTAGCTGATAGATATTACTTCGGCTGATGGATGATATTTTGGTGGCTAAGATATTGCATTAATTGTTTTGCTGTTCAAATGTTTTAGTTTGTATTTAGTCAAAGATTTTGTTGGCTGAAATCTTGATTTTTGGTATGCTAGTATTAATTGTATTGTACCATATACTTATAATTTGTTTTCATTTCATTTCGGCTGTACATACTTATGTATATTTCATGTTTGCTTCTTTTGCAAGCCTTTGTACTGTTTGTACATATTTTGTTCAATGTGTTAAACTTATATTTTATAGTTCATCTTGTATGGATTTATTTACATTGTATTTATATTTTACTTTATTTATTTGGTAAGTATATTTTGTTTGTTTATTTGTTAATACTTGAATATGCTTTTATCATTTCTTTTGTCTTTGCTTTGCAATACTTCCATATGTATGTTTCATATTTACTTTGCTTTATTTTATCTTTTTTTATGTTTAATAGACTTTGTTTTATATTCTTGCTTGCATACTTATGCTACTTGGCTAGGTTGCTTTTGATTATGTTATATAGATATAAAGTTGTTATTGTTATTTGTTAACATTTGAACGTATTTCTTTATTTTATTTAAAGCTTTACTTTGTTAGTTTGTACATATTTCTTTTGCTTTGTCTTCTTACTTTATACTATAAACAATTTCTATTTTAATTACATTGTTAAAATTTTAGCTAACGTGTTACTTTATATTCATAATTTATTAACATGTTGTTTGAATTTGTCTAATTTATTTCTAGCTTAAATATTTATTTTATTTAAAGACTCCATTTTGAATTTTTAAATCAATTTATCAATAAATTTTACCATTTTAAATCAAAAATGAATTTAATTATCAATTTAAAGTAAATAAAAATTCGGAATCGTTACAATAACATTTAGATTTATTTTCATTAATTGGTATTCCATTCAATTCATAAATTTATTAACTTCGATTTGTATTGTTTTAGTCATTATTTCATTAATATGATCCCAATTTTATTTCTTTCAGTATTAATTACACAATCATATTAAATTAACAAATTAAAATGTTTCCACTATTTCAATAAACTTGAACTCCATTCAAGTTATTAGCCATGCACTTATACTCATACTGTTGCAATTTGTTCTATTTAGTATTTTAATTAATAATTCACGAATTTATATTTTCTTAAATATTAAATTTTAAAAACCATATTAAATTTGCAACTATAATTAATGAAAATTTACAGGTTGTTACACTAATATTTTAAAACAGCCTTTATCACATTAATAATAGAGGTTGGGAAGAATGAACTAATGTTGACTTGGAATTTAAATTGAGTAATAATTGAATTTGAACAAGAATTTGTTTAAACTTATTGATTTTTGAGGTTTTGAAAGATATGATTTATAACTTGACATGATAAAAAATGATTAAATGAATATTCTCAACTTTAAATAAAATCGAGACTAAATATTTAATATTGATTTAAATTTATAAATTGGGATTTTATTTAATTGTTATTAAAATGATTAAGCGAATGTTTCCAATTTGAATAAAATTAAAGTTAAATGTTGAAATATAAATGAAACTTATATTGAAATTGTTTGAATATGCAAACCTTGAATCTTATTGGAATGATAGTTCAAAGCTGGATTTGAAATCGATAAAAATTGAAATGTTTATTGAGAATTTGGATTGAATCATTAACCCTTCAAATTGGAAGTGTTGAACGGGGATTTATAAAAATTAAATTTTGGAATTTAAGCTGATTTGAATCATTTTGTGAAATTCGAGGAAACTATTTTTATTATACAAAGTATTTTTAAAATATATAAACTATTTCAATATATAAAATATTTTAATAGATAAACTATTTTAATTTATAATTATTTTTAATATACACACACACACACAATATTTTCAATATCCAAACTGTTTAAGTCAAAAGTGTTATGATTTCAAAAGTGTTATGATTTTGAAAGTGTTATAATTTTGAAAGTGTTACGATTCTGGAAATGAATACTATTTATAATGAATAATGGTATTGAATTGATATGGTTTTGAAATGAATATTATATTTTTATATGAAGTATGAACTGTTTGAAATGAAATGCCCACGGTGTGAAATAAGTGTTTCGTTGTTAAAGAGACTGGGATTGGACATTGTCATGCTCTCTGCCAATATCGAAAACCACTTTATCAACTGTGTACGTGGTGGAGATTCCAGAACGAAGTAGGATGGTTGGCGATGTGTGACGCCCCACCTCTATACCCACGCTAGCCAAGAACACTACGGAGTAATGCTGTCAACTAGCACGGAGAATAAGGCTGTTGAGGAGCGACCATCTGTACAATTGCTTTGTGCGAGTACCGATATGCCAGATAAAAATATAAGTTTTCATCTCAAGAGGGAATCCGACATACCGACACAAACTCAAAGCTACTACACAGTGGCTATAAAGGTCTTCGGAAACAAATATAGAAATAAACATAACACAAATCAGTCACAGATAATTCATATCACAAAGGCGGAAATAGATATGAATATTACACATGAAAGTGTACATCAGAGTAGTGGTCAAACAAGATTCACAATATCAAAAAGAATAGATACAAGTGCTAGACAAAAGAATAAGTATACATCATAGAGTCTGTATCTCAAATGTATACAACAAAAACTACTAAACCTAAGTAGTTAGCCAAAAGATCAGATGAAAGTCCGATAAGGAGTCAAGCAGAGGCACCTGTAATATCTCAGTCTGACCCGAGTATTATTTAAGAAGAAAATAATAAACGGATCAGTCTAGCTATAAATATCAGATGAAGTGATATATAATAAGAGATATGACATAAATATATAATAATCACAAGGCCAAGCTGTGATAAATAAGTAATTGAAAATCAACAAGAGATTAATCAATATCACAATAATCTACTCAAGATAAAAAGGAATGTCATACTCCTATTTTCATTCACCAAGCCACAATAAATGACATATATAGCAACACCAATCGTAAAAGTTGGTGAAACATAAATTCCAGAATTCAACACACGAAATCCAGAAATCACAATCAAAGGGAACAACGACGTCGTACAGCGAGACATCCGATGAACCAAATCACAATCAAAGGGAACAACGACGTCGTACAGCGAGACATCCGATCAACCAAAACACAATCAAAGGGAACAACGACGTCGTACAGCGGGACATCCGATGAACCAAATCACAATCAAAGGGAACAACGACGTCGTACAGCGGGACATCCGATGAACCAAATCACAATCAAAGGGAACAACGACGTCGTACAGCGGGACATCCGATGAACCAAAACACAATCAAAGGGAACAACGACGTCGTACAGCGGGACATCCGATGAACCAAATCACAATCAAAGGGAACAACGACGTCGTACAGCGGGACATCCGATGAACCAAAACACAATCAAAGGGAACAACGACGTCGTACAGCGGGACATCCGATGAACCAAATCACAATCAAAGGGAACAACGACGTCGTACAGCGGGACATCCGATGAACCAAAACACAATCAAAGGGAACAACGACGTCGTACAGCGGGACATCCGATGAACCAAATCACAATCAAAGGGAACAACGACGTCGTACAACGGGACATCCGATGGACCAAATCACAATCAAAGGGAACAACGACGTCGTACAGCGGGACATCCGATGAACCAAAATCTCTAAGACATTGCTCAATGCTAGTCTAAAACATAAAATGATCGTCATGATCAAAGAGAAGTGTCAATTACAGTAAGCTAGTAAATATATGAGCTTAGCTTCATGTCCCATAACCACTAGCTTAACTTAAATATTTACGAACAAATTATAGATCTCCACTAGAAAATTATCACAAGAGATTCAATCGAACAAGTTCAAGAATTAACCGACGAAGTAAACGCAAGCGTTTCATACCACTTGTTTTACTAAGTCATTTAATTAGATTTCTCATATGAGTGAGATAAAGGCTTGTATATACTAATAGATTGGAAAACGGTTTGAGAAAACGAGCTTTGTAATAAAATAGTGTTGAAATCCTTTGAAGAAAGAGTTTTGATATTTACTACTAGTATAGAAAACCTTTATATTTTAAAGTGACAAATCATAGAAGTGATTGTAGAAACAATTGGGCATAAAAATTCACATTCGAAGACGTGAATAAAATCCAAAGAAATCGATATAAAATCCATCAAAGTGGATATATCTAAAATTCCCAAAGAAAAGGTCATCAAAGTCGATAATAAATGACAACAACAAAAGGGAGACAACACGAATCGATTAAAGTTGGATATTCAAACGAATTAGCAATATAGGCTAATCTGGCAAATAGTAGCAGGTCGGTCGACCGGACTCCCTGAGTCGGTCGACCGAACCAGAGGTTGGAAGTGCTCGGGGCACCAGGTCGGTCGACCGGCCCAGGGGGCTCGGTCGGCCGAAGCCTGTAACCAGCACTTCCAAACAGAGGCAGGAAGTGTCTGGACTACAGGTCGGTCGACCGGCCCAGGGGGCTCGGTCGGCCGAACCTGTATACTTGCACTTCCTACCTTATTTCAAAGGAGGTGCAAATCCCGACCAAATTGCATTCGCACGAGCAACGGCGCTAAGGGTTTATGCCAATCGACTACCCGGCCCTATAAGCTCCTCGATGCATCACCAAAAACATGTTCAAACATCAAGAATTTTTAACGAATTGAACTCAAAACACTAAAAATTGGAATATTCACAAAAGCAATCCAAATCAAAATCAAATGCACATGAATAAGTGTTAGGAATTCATACCTAACAATAGAAGAGAATTATAAGCATAGATGTGAGATTAAAAATCTCACCTTTGAACCCAAACGAATGAAGAAGATGCTATGAAGCAATGGCAAGAACAAGCACTCTTTAATTCCAACTCAACAAGCTTGAATCTAAGCTTAAAAGAGAAACATTCCCTAAATTAGGTTTAGGAAATTTCTGAAATCAAAGAGAGAATGAGTTGGAGAAGAAGAAGAGGAAGCTTACCAATGGGTTCTCATGAACTTTGGAGCTAGGAGATGGATTTGCAAAGAAAGCTAGGGCTTGGAGTTTTAATTTCCACTCTCCACCTCCATTTTCAGTTTTGCTAGAGAGTTAGGAGTTGGAATGAAGTAATGAAGAGGAGAGGGGGATTGGGACTGAGTTAGTAAGTGGTTAATTGGCTCAGCCCAAACCAAAACCCTAAGTGAAAAGTAGCAAAATTCAACTTTCTCCAAACATATCGAAGCTTATACTCAAAAAGGTCGCAAACGTCATTTTGAACTCGATGGGGGTGGTCTCGAGTCCCAATTCAATTGTTTGTAAAAAGTAGCTTTTCGGACCAAAATCCGATGAACGATAAAATATTTAAATATAAAATCGATAAATATGCGGGTTGTTACACGATGATTCTATATGAGGTATTAACGTAGCCCTGACTCCCACTAGTCAGCTTGATGTGGCCAAAACAGGAGCTATACCGGGCCAAGTGAGGTTGCACCTCTGATCGGGCACATTTCTTCGATACTATTCCATTGCTTTTGTGATTTGATTGGGTGCACCTTTGATTTAGGAGTGTGTCACGAGGTGGGCGGTAGTAGCTGATATGCTTTACCACCAGTCCGGGAGTGCAAATGACATATCTACCCTGGCATTGCCTCGCATACCTTATCACATGCCCTGTCGCGCCTTCTACGAGTTTGTCTTGTGTCGTCCCTATGGAGTGCTCCCTGATAGCCCACCTGCGGGTGGAGTTTATAGTATCTGTGTAGACTACGACAATATATAAAATGTGTTAAAGGGGATATGGGTAGCGCCATAACGCTATTTTAGTACTTTACTATAGACATATTATAATAGCATATTGTACTACATAGTTCCATGGATCCTTAGAGGATGGAAATCCAAACATCCTTTAAGTTACTTATATTTCAGTTGACATTTCACTTGAGTTGAATTTATTAATATAAAGATGTTAATCCTGACTCGAGTGTTTTGTATTTTGCTTTATGCTCGGGTCAGACTGAGTGTCACAGCATTTGAGACTCACCTTTGGAGATTGGGGCTTTGTTTTGGAGATCTATCTATTTAGCTTTCAGTTATTTCAGTTTATTCCAGTCATTTATGTTCAGAATCATCAATTTCTTATGTAATGGAGATTCATTTGTATTTGGAATTCTGTTGTATTTTATTTTAGACTATGATGTTTGCAGTAGCTTCATGAACTACTATTTATCTATTAAGCTGCTTATTGTTATATTACTCTGTGTTTGTGATTCTGTGATTGATTTATTTACTATATATGCTATGTTTTGCCAAATACAAATTAATAATCTATTGTTTTGAAAAATTCAAGTCTGACATGTGTGGATGCGAATGGTTCTAAATAGCGGGCCGTTACATACATACATACATACATACATACATACATACATACATACATACATACATACATACATACATACATATAGTATTTAGCTATGCTTGCCCATACTCCCTAGCATGTCCTACCCCATACCTTCATTTCCTATTTAAAAACAACGTGCATCAGAAAGGTAAAAGAGAAAGTTCGCCTTATTTTAATCCATGGCTGAGATTATTGGCGCCGACTAAGGCCATTTCAGGCAATCATTCAACATGAAAGTTGATCGGCGTGAGGTGATGAAGGATGTAGTCGGTTGGATGGAGTTGTGGTAGCCCGTTGTGTAGGAATCATGGATCATCAGTGTTTGTTATTTTGGAATTTGGAAGCATGCATGGGTGGCCGAGGGATGGGCAAATCTTGGAGGGAGCAGGCGGCGCAACAGCGATGGTCGACGGCGCATTGGTTGAGGTTGCGATTTGGTTTCTTTACGTTATCGAGATCTTTATAAACTAGAATGAGATGATATAACAGGGAAGTTGGTTTAACGTTAATTATGTTTAGAAGTTGTTAATTACAAGTTAATTATAGTTTAATTATTTAAAACGTTCATAATCCATATCGAATTCATACAAGGTCCAAATCGAACGTGACAAGTTACGTTCCGATCGTATCGACAAAGGCTTTGCTATGGAGCTGGATTGAACGAGATAAGAGCTTTCTAGAATTTGTGCTAAAATCGAACGTCGTTCGGTTTTAGTCCAAATCGAAATGTTTCGACAGAAACAAAAATAAATGTGAGTTTAACTCACATTAAATTTTGTACATCATATCTATGATGTTAGAAATGATTTTTGTTTGCTTGGATGTTAGTTAAATTGTTTGATTGCTTGTTTGGTTGAATTTCGTTTGGAAAATGGATGATGTATTAATTTGGCCGTCATGAACCCATATGATTATATATGTTTATATTATCCATAACCATTGTTTTGCAAGAAAATCTATAGAGAGACCCTGAGGGGTTTCCCGACAATAACTGTTTATTTACATCCTTATGCTGTTATATTGATGGTCAATTATAATACATCCTGATATTCCATTTAATTTGTTAAGTGTCGTTATAGCAATTTCGCTATATTGTCATTTATTAAATTTCATCCCCAAAACCTTATCATACGTTTTTGAACTTGAGCTAGTGTTTTTACTAAATATAATGTTAAAAATTCATTAATCATTTTGATTAATGATAATATAAAATTATTAATCATTTTAAATTATGATTTTGAGATTAATTAACCAATTTAATAAATGATGTTTAAAACTGGTTTATCTTTGATTCGAATGAGATAAAGATTTAATTAATCATTTTATCTAATGATTTCTTGAGTTTAATTAATTATTTTAAGTAGTGATATTTAAAAGTAATTATTCATTTTAAGTAATGATGTTTGAATTTAATTAATCATTTAATTAATGATTGTTTTAAATTTAACTAATTATATTAACTAATGATATTTGGAATTTAGTTTAATCATTCAAATTAATAATGTTATATATTTAAATAAGTCATTTTAACAAATGATGTTTTAATTAATTGCTTTAACTAATGAGGTTTGAATTTGGTTAATCCAACTAATTTATCGAACTTAATTAATTTTTTAATTAATGGATTTAAAATTACTTAATCATTTCAGTTAATGATGTTTGAGATTAATTATTATTTTAATCAATGATTATTTGAATTTAATAAATCTTTTTAATTATTGATATTTAAAGTTAATTAATTGATTCAGTAAAAGTGATTAAAGTAAATTAACTAATGTAATAAAAGTGTTTTAAGTTAATTAATCGATTTACTGTTTTAAAGTTAATAAACTGATTTAATAAAGATTTAAAGTTAATTTAATGAAAATGTTTTGGAAAAATTTAAGTAAGTTAAAAAGGAATTGGAACTCGATTATTAGGACATTGAGTTAGATAATCTTTTGGGTGTCGATCTGATGTTGGTTTATGCCTTTGGGGTTGAGCACTTAGAAAAATTATTCTCTTAATGTAACAGTTAGAAACTATTTCTAATGGGAAAGCAGGGGTTAAGAAATTAATTGAATGAAGCTTAACAATTATATATACATTTGAGATAAAAAAAAATATTATTTTAAAATTTATAAATAATGGTTTGTAAATGTGAAAATCCTTCAAAAGGAATGGTTTGTAAATAAAGCTAAGTGTAAATTGATTTGGGGAGATAATGTTTCAATGACGCTTGTTTTAATGCACTTAGTATTTTGATTTCCCTTTTAAAACAAAGATTATGAAGTTTTTTTTTACCAATATACGAAATGTGAAAATCAAGCACAAGTACGAATCAAATGTTTCAAAAGTTTGATTCAATTATCTATGATAAGTGTACATGATTTAATTCTCATACACGAATCATTTTTCTCGATAGTCGATTTGTGGACTATCGATTTCCGTTCAGCGTTCTTCTTTATTTTCGTCATTCTAAGACGATTTAATGCTCCATTAAACATTGTCATCCTTTGTCGAAAATGATTAAATCCAAAGATCTTAGGGGCGTCCAGCTATGTGGGGTTTCTCCCTTTAGGGTATTTCATATCTCATCTAGATATTTATGTACCATCACATGATAAACGGTTCGAGTTTAGATGTGAAATATTCGAATTCTCGGGAAGGTTCGATGGGGTCCGACTGGTACTTTTTCCAAGAAGGTCACCGAGTATATGACCTTCTCAAAAGTATATTGCTAGTGATATACTTCAAGGGCCCCGCACTCTTCCAATCATTTATTGGAAATTTTCCTTTCCTTATTTTATTCGACTCCATTAATCTATTTATCTTTAAAATGCCACAAGAAGAGTCAATCACTCTTTATGGCGTTTAAGCATTGATGTAGTCCATTCTATCAAGTTGAACTATTACCTTATTTAGTCTATTCTATCAAGTTGGACTGTTGCCTTATTTAGTCCATTCTATCAAGTTGGACTGTTGCCTTATTTAGCCCATTTATCCAGTTTGGACTGTCATCTTATGTTTTCCATTCAATCAAATTGGGGTTGCTTCCCTGTTTTGTCTATTTGGCCAAGCTTGGATTCTACTCGGGTTATTTCCATTTTTTCAAGTATGGTTTAATATTAATTATTCCCATTTTGATTTGGATTTGTTCCTTGATATTTATTTCTACTCTTACCTGTATGGATGTTATTCTTGTTAGGTAGAACCCATTGCGCGCTAGCGGCATGGTCTCACAGAACTTTTATATGTTCCATATTATTTGAGTTATCTCAAGCTGGTATTTCTAGATTAATCATGGTGTTATTTTATTATAATGCTTGGGTCAGACCGAGTATTTTTCTAGGTTGGCTTTGGTATTATGGAGATCATGGAGGGGAGCTGGAGATTCACCTATCGTAATTTTTTTATATTCCGCTATATTATATAGTATTCCTATCAGCATTTGTAAGGTCGGGATTTTATAACTATCCAGCTGATAAGGTTTGTTTTAACTCTGATATACTTTGTATTTTTGGAGTGACAGTATATATTGGCCTTGTTATATTATATGTTATTGATTCCACTATAAGATTTTGTTTTTCTATGTTCTCTATTCTTTACCTTTTATTTTACCCTAACAATCCACCTTTTTGTTTAGGTTAAATTGGACATGTGTGGTTTATTGTAAACTCAAAGGGTATGAAAAAATGTTTTGTTACACTTGGTATCGGAGCGCGAGATCAAGCGAGAACCTTGGCTTCGATAGTGTTTGGCTTACTAGATGTAGGGTAAGTGACACCTTAGAATGAGTTTGAGAGTATTATATATTCGAGAGCATATTTGTTAATGTTATAAAAATGTATTATGTTAATTGGTCTATTGAGTTTTTATGAATTCTGGTCGAGACGTGAGATGCCACGGTATCGATAGAGGTTTGTAAATACTCGACCAAGGCCAGCGAACATGGTACTAAAAATTTGAAATTTTGGAAAACTAAATATTTTTCCAAGGATTATATTTCATATATATATATATATATATATATATAAAGGAAAACTTTTCAAAACTTTACATAGGTATAAAGGTGTGTTTGTTTAAATGTGATAATATTTATCTATTATCACTATTGTTTGTTCAGTTGCGCTTAATATAAATAAGAAGCATTGACTATTGTTTATTAGTTGCAAAATTGTTATGACGAAGGGGAATTTTCGACCCTCGAAAATCAACACTAATACGTATACTGTATTGCGTGCTGAGCAATAAATGCCAAAAAAATGATTGTTATAGGAAAGAAAGAAGAAGAGAAAACAAGAAGAGAAAAAAAACAAACAAAGAATCTCACAATCGCAGCATAACAACCTATAATATATTATCAATGAGCTTTACAAAAGAGAAATTGTAATCTTTAATATACATACATCAATCAGAGTACAACAATCAAATTACAATCATCAGCCTGGACAGTTATAATAACCTGTCCTTACAAATGTAGATAATTTAAAAAACAATGCAGCGAAAATAAACATATACGTGGAATACGACCAAAAGATTTCCATCTCGCTTGCTGAAGCTTCAAAGCATTTAAAACTGAATCTGTAAATATGCTCGGTCTGACCCGAGCATTGAAAGGGAAGAAAGTCCGGATCAGTTTGGTAAACAAGCAAGAGAAAACATATCTCAAATTGATTTTAAGTTATCCAAACTTTTCTTTATCAAAACAAAGGTATCTCATAAGGCCACGATGCACATAAACACATACGAGTTTTTTACCTTACGATAGCCAAAACATTTTATATCAACTCATCTGATATTATACTAGTGTCTGGTATACAAATAATATTCAAATAGATGAAATTGTTACATTGATTAAATATGATGGCACAATAAGTTTTAAAAAAAAACTGGTAGCCACATATTAGAAAATGGATTCCATATGAATGACAAGGTAAGGACTACCTTTCGACAGCACACCTCTAGAAAAATGTACCTAGAGTCTAGATACTGAACGCCTATACCAACACAGAACTAGCCTACCCCTTCCTGGATAGTACCGAATATGACACCACCCCGGTCGTACCTGACCTATCCGTGGCCACAACATTCAAGTATTTGACAATAGAGGGTAATCTAGAATGGTGATGACCATATCCTCATGGAAGCAACCTACATAGACCTGCCGCTTCTACCCTGTTTCTGCCATTTTCGGGTGATGAGGTATAAGGTAAAGATTACTTTTCACGTCGCACATTCCACTTTGAATGCCATATTTTCATTCCTTCGATCACTATTGATTTTTACGACCATACAACCTCTGAGCTTGTATGTCTCAGAGAAGGGTGTTAAGTTAAGAGAAGTTGCCTTCTCCGGCGCCAAATAGATTTATGTTTGTAAAAGTCAACGATGTAATCTCAGAAATGCAATATCAATTATTCTTCCATACAATTTGTCCATGAACAGGATAAACTGAAGGCACTCTTCTACCACATCCTGTCGAGAATTACCCCTAGGATTAGTAGCAAGTGAAAGTGCGGTGTGTATACAATTATATGTGCTAATATAGTATACACGGATCGTGTAATATGGATTACAATACAAATGCGGAAATAGATGATAATAGCATAGTAAATAAAAAAAATAGAAAAATCACACCAGAGATTTTTATACTGGTTCGGAGCACCGTCCTACGTCCAGTCCCAGACTTCTATCTGGATTTTCACTATTAACTTCCTCGCTTCACCCGGAGGAACAGGTTTACAACACCCGAACAGCCGAACGGGATTTCACGCCTCTAATACACTGAGGACTTCAACACTTGCCTCTTACAACACAGAGGACTTCAACAAAAGAACAAATACAATTGTTGTTGACAACTTGTGTTCTTGAAAACACGGATTTGTCACTAACAGTACACCCTTCCTATAATCTTATCCTCAAAGTATGCGAATGATGTTTTGAAAAGATTAAGGAAAGTATATTACTTATTGAATCAAAAGATATGAAATAGTTTCAATGATTCAATAAATAACTGAGAGCTTTTTAGAATGCAGGAGTATATAAAGTAAGATCAGAGATTAGATTAAAAAGAATATGTGAAATTATTGTTGTTTAATCAACAAATTGGATGAGTTTATATAGATAAGAATGGTTGTAACTCTTTGCCATTAAGAGATATGATCTTTGGTGAAAGGTAAGAGATGCAACCTTTGGAGAAGAGAAGTGTCTTTTGGAAAAATTGCTTTCTGTTTAAAAACGGTCGACAGGTTAAAAAGTGACCAGTAGACAGGAATTTAAATATATATACGTTATGTGCATGTGTGCACGTTCAATGTGCAAATTATGCAGGAACGGTCGACCGCCTATATTGTGACCGGTCGACCGGTCCCTGTAAAGTTGCACACTGAATGTGCAACTATATTCCAATTGTATATATATTAATTTTCTTGAAAATGCATGATTATTTGAGGATAGATTTTAACAAGTTTATCACTAATATATCTATAGTAAATATCAAATAATCAATCTACAATCTATAGTAACATATGTAGCTCTAATGACCTTGCTTTGTCGATCGCCTTATTTGTCAGAAATCAAAACTTTCATAAAACTTGTGACTCAACATTCTCCCCCTTTTTGATTGATGACAATATATCTGCAAATCTGAATCTCCCCCTGAGTATGTGATCTCTCCCTCATTGAATCCTTATATGTATGTTCCTGCAAGCAATTGTTATCCCTTTCTCCCCCTTTGTCATCGACAAAAAGGAGTAACAGATACTAGAATAGTAGAATGAATATGATATGCATAGCAAAATAAATCATTAACACATCAAAAACATAACAGAGTTTACTACAGAACATAATGTCAAATGAAAAACAAAAATAACGACACTATTAAGTACAAGTGTCGAAGAATGTTTTTAAAGTGCTAAACCATAATAGAATCTAGGATGAAGCAGATCGTATCTCCTCTTCATCATCATCGTCGTCGTCGTCATCATCATCTTCTTCTTCCTCATCATTGTGCCCTCTAGATGATTCTCCATGTCCATGACCACTCATTCCTGTAGACTCGTCAGATGATGTCCAGGTGAAAACTGGAGCAGCAGGACGTTTTCCTGGGTCTTGTGCTTGAACAGAGGTGGATGTGGAACATGATATAGCATCCCATAGCATACCAAAGAATGACTTGACCTTATTGAAGCGCTTATCTATTTTAGAGTCCATGCCCTTGAGACGTGATTCAAGCAAAAATTGGTTACGCGCGATTGTTTCAAGTGATTCTTTTGTAGATGACTTTGATTTTAATAGTTTTACTTCATCGGAACGAGGACGAGAGGAAGTTGCTCGTTGTTTCCTTGGTCCTCTTTGTTGCCATTCTTCAAAAGGCATAATCTCAAGGTAAGGTGAAGGAAGCTTCATTCGTTTGATGGTTATGGAATCAATGCATTTTGGTTTTGAGGTTGCAGAATCAGGAGGATTGACCCCACAAGCTAACAAAAGTCGCATGATATATTCATTGTAGAAGAAATGAGGCCGTGTTGAGTTATTTACCTTGAGAATTTCATCAAAAAGCATGTGAACCCAATTGATTTGGATTTCACCATAAATAGCATAGAGTGCCTTGAAGTTTTCTTTGTACACTGCATCATAATTTCCAAGTCTAGGAAAAAGAGAATGCATCAAAACCCGATGAAGTAGTCTGGCTGTCAGTCGAAGTCCAATAGACTTAGTGCCATCACTATCGTCTTCTATGAACTGATGACTAGTATTATTTCGAGTGAAGACTTCGCAGAAGTTAGATGAAAACTCTTCGCCTCGATTTGGTATACCAAGTATAGAGGCAATTCTAGCATGAGTAAGAAAAATTTGCTTGCCACAGACCACAGACCAGATGACGCCGTTTGGATTATCAGGTTGATACTCATCAAGATTCATGTTGGCGTAAAACAATTTGATCATCAAATGATTTATCTCCACACTATTTTCTGAAAAATCGATTAATGGAGTAATGTTGGAATTATTGGCTAACCTTCGAACTCCATAAGCCGTGAAATCATCAAATTTGATGAAAGAGCCTGGATGAAACTTGTAATTTGTCATCTGATTCCATCTTGTTACAGCAATTGGACTTTGAAGCCATTTTTTGATGGAGATGGTAGGAGATGAAGTTTCAGAGGTTGCTCCTTTCTTGGATTTCTTTTGAGGAGGAGCCATTGTTGGAGGATTTGAGATTTGGGAATTGAAAATAGGAAACTAGGGTTTGTGATTTTGGGTAAAAGAACAGCTTGAGTAAAAAGTGAAAGAGGGGAGAGGGAAGAATGACGCATAGGTTTATATAAAAAACTGAAAATACGTCAACCGGTCGACCTACTAATTTTGGCCGGTCGACCGTTTTCAACCAAAGAGCAAACGGTCGACCGGCTATAACAGGGGCGGTCGACCGGTACTGGTCTGCTGAGTAAATCATGTTATTTTGCAAGTTTTTTATAGTATATCAACCTATATATATTATATTTTATTTGTAATACAAGATATAACCATCATTACACAAGAGATATATAAAGATATAATAACTATATATAAATCTAATGAGAAAATTCGTCATTAGAATTATCGTTGTTTCCTTCAATACGTTTTGACCATGGACTCCATTGTTTCTGAGCTCCTTCATTCTTCTCATAGTTCCGATCCCACGAGTTAGGACTTTTAGATGTTGATGGCCTAGACGGCATTGGTTCATGCACGTCATGTTTGTTGGAACCGCAGAAAAATGTTGCCAACTTTTCTAAAACGGATAATCGTGCCGATGTCCGCTGTTGCTCGTGATAAAGTTGACTTTGCCCGTAATGGAGCTGTCTCTGAAGGTCTATCTGATGTTTCTGGTAGTGGTGTATTTCATCGATTTGAGCTTTGGTACGAGGAGAATAGTATAATGTCCTCTTCACTCGTTTTGAATTTGGAGTTTTATCAGACATACAAGAGCATTGATGATGACAACTTGATTTTTGTTTTGGAGTTGTAGGAGAATAAAATTCCTCCGACTCAGAACTCGTAATTGAAATGTATGATTCTTGAGCACATTTATCACAAATGTGAGCCATAGTGTATGTTGTATAGAATATTTAGATAAAAAAGATGAACAAAATATAAAATTTTTGCAAGCTTATATACAAGTTTCTTTTGTATAAACTTATGGATGTGAGTTAATGAAATATTTTAACCAAGAAAACATAAGCAGAAATTTTATTGTAAATCTAAAAATAGCTTTTTTTTTAAAACTGAATTTATAAAATGAGAAAGGAAAGGACGATCACAAAAAAATGAGTAAAGAGAATTTAACCATTAAATAAAGTAGTGGCTTATATTTAATGTAAGAAAAATAGTTTATGCAAAAGTTATGGTTAAAGGATAACTAAAAAAGAATAACTAAAGGATAACTAACAAGAAGACGTTCTTTAGAAATTACTTAGTCGAGATTTTTTCTTGAAATTAAACCAAGCTCTCTTCGTAATCTAATAAAATTAGATTCGAGCAGAGGCTTAGTAAAAATGTCTGCTAATTGATTGTCAGTATGAACATATTCAAGACATATATTTCCTTTGTCAATATTATCTCGAAGGAAATGATGACGGATATCAATGTGTTTGGTTCTAGAGTGATTTACTGGATTTTTAGAGATATTTATAGCACTAGTGTTATCACAGTATATAATAGAATTTGATAAATGAATATCAAAATCTTGAAGTGTTTGTTGCATATATAGTACTTGAGTACAAGCGAGAGCTGCTGATATATATTCAGCTTCGCATGTTGATAGTGAAACACAATTCTGTTTCTTACTGAACCAAGAGACAAGTGATTTTCCAATAAAATGGCACGTACCACTTGTACTTTTTCTATCCGTTCTTGAGCCACCGAAATCAGCATCACTATATGATACTAATTCAAATGGACATTCTTTTGGATAAAAAAGACCGAAATCTTTGGTATTATTAAGATAACGAATTATACGTTTCACTGCTCGTAGATGTGATTCCTTTGGATCGGCTTGAAAATGAGCACATAAACAAACACTCATTATTATATCTGGACGACTAGCTGTAAGATAAAGAAGAGAACCAATCATGCTTCGATATAATTTCTGGTCAACATTCTTACCACTTTCATCTTTGTCAAGATGTGTAGTTGTACTCATAGGAGTTGGTTTACCAGATGTATTTTCTAATCCGAAGCGTTTGATAATGTTTTCACAGTATTTTTCTTGATTGATAAAAATGCCGTTTGAAAGTTGCTTTATTTGAAGTCCAAGAAAATAAGATAGTTCTCCCATATGAGACATTTCGAATTCTTTGGTCATAATACTTGCAAATTCTTTGCAAAGTTTATCGTTTGTTGAACCAAAGATGATATCGTCTACATATATCTGGATAACTAGAATATCTTTTCGAGAATGTTTAATAAACAAAGTTTGATCGACTTTGCCTATTTGAAATCCTGAGCTAATAAGATAGCTACGTAGTCGTTCATACCAAGCACGAGGTGCTTGTTTTAAACCATACAGAGCTTTCTTAAGTTTGAACACATGGTCTGGATATTTTTCATGTACGAACAGAGGAGGTTGTTCGACATAGACATTCTCTTTGATAAATCCATTGAGAAAAGCACTTTTGACATCCATCTGATAAAGTTTGAAATTATGGTGACAAGCAAAAGATAATAGGATTCTAATAGCTTCTAGTCGAGCAACTGGTGCAAAAGTATCTTCATAATCGATACCTTCTTCCTGATTATATCCTTGTGCTACTAATCTTGCTTTATTTTTGGTGATATTTCCTTGTTCGTCGGCCTTATTTTTATAGACCCATTTAGTACCAATTACTGACCGATCAGTTGGTCGTGGAACAAGTTCCCAAACGTCATTGCGCTCAAACTGATTTAGTTCTTCCTGCATGGCAATGATCCAGTAATCATCTGTAGCAGCTTCTTTTGGATTCTTAGGTTCGATATTTGAGAGAAAAGCGACATGACCCATTTGATTGAGTTGACTCCTTGTTCTTACATGTGATGTTATTTCACCGATTATATTTTGAGCCGGATGGTCTCTTAATATTCTTGGTGGTGATTGTAACTCATATGTTTGAGGAATATTCTCAATAATTATTTCCGAGTCAGAATCAATATTTGTGATGATTTAATTGTCAGTGACTATTGATTCGTCATCATCTGATATAGTGTGAGGGTGCTTATAGATTTCATCAAAAGAGACATGAAGTGATTCTTCAATAGTTTTGGTTCGTTTATTAAATATCCGATAGGCCTTACTTCGTTCCGAATAACCGACAAATATTCCTTCATCGGCTTTTGGATCGAATTTGCCAAGCTGGTCTTTCGTATTTAAAATAAAGCACTTGGAACCAAAAAATTTGAAATATGAGATTTTAGGCTTCCTTTTGTTAAATAATTCATAAGGAGTATTCTTGGTAAGAGGTCTTATGGATACACGATTTAAAACATAACAGGCAGTTGCCACAGCTTCCACCCAAAAATGTTTTTGTAAGGTGGTTCCATTCAATAATGTTCTTGCACATTCTTGTAAAGTTCGGTTCTTCCATTCTACAACTCCGTTCTGTTGTGGAGTTCTGAGAAACGAAAAATTATGATATATACCTTTCTTTGTACAAAAATGTTCAAATTCATTATTTTCAAATTCTCCGCCATGATCACTTCTTATATTTTTAACTTTAATCCCTTTTGATTTTTGAATTCTTTTGACGAAAGATTTGAAATGATCGAAAATGTCACTTTTATTTTTTAAGAAAATTGTCCATGTATAACGAGAGAAATCATCAACAATTACAAGCACATATTGACTGTGATTTATTGATTGAACTCTAGTAGGTCCAAATAAATCCATGTGTAGTAACTCAAGTGGTTGTAATGTTGATATGACTTTCTTGGATTTAAAAGATGATTTGGTCAATTTTCCTAATTGACATGCATCACAAATGTTGTTAACTTTGAAACTCATTTTGGGTAGTCCTCTAACTAGATTGTTTTTGGCTAGCTTGTCAATAGTTCTGAAGTTTATATGACAGAAGCGTTTGTGCCATAGTCATGGATCATTGTCATTAGCCACAAGACACATATCTGAATTATGATTAATGTTCATATTCAAAATATATATATTTCTGTCTCTATAACCTTCGAAAACCAAATTATGGTCTTTATCTAAAATACTACACTTATTATTTGAAAATGAAATTATAAAACCCTTGTCACATAACTGACTAATACTAAGCAAATTGTGTTTTAAATTTCTAACTAGCATGACATTAGTAATAAAAGGTAAGTTAGATGTACCGCAATTGCTCACATCGCCTTTGCCGATGATATAGCCTTTTGAATTGTCTCCAAAAGTGACGGAGCCACCATCTGAATATGTAATATTTGTTAATAAACTCTTGTCTCCCGTCATGTGCTTTGAGCAACCACTGTCCAATATCCACTTTCCTCTTTTCTTAAGTGGGACCTGCAAAAAATAGAATTAAGTCCATGGTACCCACTTTTTATAGGGTCCTAAGAGTTAGGTCTTAGGAGTCCAAACCCATTTGGGTCTGGTATCCCCTTTATATATATAATTATTATTAAAATGCACAGTATTCAAGAATTGCTGAATGTATTTGTTCCTAATCAAATTATTATTTGTTTTAGGAACCCATATTTTGATAGTCTTGACATTTTTCTTTTGAAATTTCACAACTGGTTTTGGTTTGGAATATAATAGACTAAGATTTTTCTTAGCTTCAGTTTTTTGTACTTTATTTTTCCTTTTATTTCCAAGATGTTTCTTGGTTTCTTGTTTGTTAAATCCCAATCCTTGTTTGTCTGAAATAGATTGTGAACTTTCAATGATTTTTGTCAAATTTTCTCGACCTTTGTTAAAATTAGAAACATTTTGAGTAATGTCATCAAACTTTGTTTGTAAGCTAGCTTTTTCTAGGTCTAGAATTTTGACTTTTGCTTTAAGCTCATGATTTTCAGTAGTGAGAGCATTATTTTTCTCTTTTTGAGTTTCTATTTCTTGACTCAAAAGAGATATTTGAGAGTCAACATTAGATGATGATTCTTGAATATTTTCAAGTTCCTCTTCTAATATTTTCTTCTCATCTTTTAACATATCTCGTTCAAACTCTGCTCTACTTAAATCTGCTTTGACTACTTTTAATTGACGTTTTATGTCTTTATATTTGACTATTAATTCAGCATTAATATCAAGTAATTCATCAAATGTAGGAATTTGTACCTCATCTTCTGTTGCCATAAAACACACATTAGCTTGTTCATTCTCTGAATCACTTTCACTTTCTGATGAAGATGATTCTGAATCATCCCATGTTACTGAGAAGGCTCGTTTCTTAGATTTGTCCTTCTTATATTTGAATTTGTCATTTTCTGACTTCTTCTTTTGTTATGGACAATCTTTCTGCATGTGTCCCTTTTTGTGACAGTTGAAACATTCTATACCAGATGAAGATGGTTTATTTGATCCAGGTTTCCTTTTATTGTAACGACTGGCTTTTCGATATTTTAAGAATTTTTTGAATCCTTTCGCAATGAATGCCAAATCTTCGTCTTCAGAATCTGATTCATTTTCATCTTTCTCAACATGAAATGCTACATTTTTCTTTTCTTCTTTCTGTTCTTTTCTAGCCTGCAGATTTGCTTCATAGGACATTAAATTTCCTATCAATTCATCTGGCTTCATGACGGAAAGGTCATTAGCTTCTTCAATTGCTAATACTTTTCCTTCCCATTCACTAGTCAGAGAGTGTAGGACTGTTGAAACAACATCGAAATCAGAATACTTTTGTCCTAAGCCAATAAGTGCATGGTGAATAGTTTGAAACCGTGAATACATGTCATTGATTGTCTCGTTTGGTTTCATTTTGAAATTTTGAAATTGACTTTTCAGCATGGCTATTTTAGCTTGTTTAACCTTGTTAGTACCTTCATGAGTGATTTTTAGTGTTTGCCAAATTTGATTTGCAGTAGTGCAGATACTAACACGATTATATTCATTTTGGTCTAATGCACAGAACAACATATTTATTGCTCTTGCATTTACGGCTGCTGCCGTTTTCTCAGCTGCAGTCCATTCTGAATAATCAGTTGTTGGATTCACTATTTCTCTTTGAGTGGAATTCCAAGCATCATAGCTATTTGATTGCATAAAGAATGACATACGTGTTGCCCAATAACTATAGTTAAGACCATTGAAAAATGGAGGTCTTTGTGTCGATTGACCCTCCGTGTAAGTGGTGTTTTGAGTGCTAGTACTTACGTTATTTGCCATATTACTATAATATATCAAATAACTGTGTTACGGTTATATGATGACCGTGCTCTGATATCAAATGAAAGTGCGGTGTGTATACAATTATATGTGCTAATATAGTATACACGGATCGTGTAATATGGATTACAATACAAATGCGGAAATAGATGATAATAGCATAGTAAATAAAAAAAATAGAAAAATCACACCAGAGATTTTTATACTGGTTCGGAGCACCGTCCTACGTCCAGTCCCAGACTTCTATATGGATTTTCACTATTAACTTCCTCGCTTCACCCGGAGGAACAGGTTTACAACACCCGAACAGCCGAACGGGATTTCACGCCTCTAATACACTGAGGACTTCAACACTTGCCTCTTACAACACAGAGGACTTCAACAAAAGAACAAATACAATTGTTGTTGACAACTTGTGTTCTTGAAAACACGGATTTGTCACTAACAGTACACCCTTCCTATAATCTTATCCTCAAAGTATGCGAATGATGTTTTGAAAAGATTAAGGAAAGTATATTACTTATTGAATCAAAAGATATGAAATAGTTTCAATGATTCAATAAATAACTGAGAGCTTTTTAGAATGCAGGAGTATATAAAGTAAGATCAGAGATTAGATTAAAAAGAATATGTGAAATTATTGTTGTTTAATCAACGAATTGGATGAGTTTATATAGATAAGAATGGTTGTAACTCTTTGCCATTAAGAGATATGATCTTTGGTGAAAGGTAAGAGATGCAACCTTTGGAGAAGAGAAGTGTCTTTTGGAAAAATTGCTTTCTGTTTAAAAACGGTCGACAGGTTAAAAAGTGACCAGTAGACAGGAATTTAAATATATATACGTTATGTGCATGTGTGCACGTTCAATGTGCAAATTATGCAGGAACGGTCGACCGCCTATATTGTGACCGGTCGACCGGTCCCTGTAAAGTTGCACACTGAATGTGCAACTATATTCCAATTGTATATATATTAATTTTCTTGAAAATGCATGATTATTTGAGGATAGATTTTAACAAGTTTATCACTAATATATCTATAGTAAATATCAAATAATCAATCTACAATCTATAGTAACATATGTAGCTCTAATGACCTTGCTTTGTCGATCGCCTTATTTGTCAGAAATCAAAACTTTCATAAAACTTGTGACTCAACAGCAAGGAGTCTTTGCATATCGTAGATTTTCATAACAAAGCACTACTACCGCCATAAATATATGATATGCTAAATTTCACCCTAAGGGACTAGGGCCAAGTAGCCTACATCATGAAGATCTTTGTCTTCAAAATCATAATCATAAACCTGCACTTTCGAATGCATAAATTTGTCTAAAGTGGTTCCCGGATAAATCCGACCTCGGTCTCTCTGGACCAACAACGATAAAGTGGCCAAATTCGATAGTCAGTTATTTAACTATCAAGAGGCAAACAATATCTAGTACATAAGTAGTCACTAGGATAATTAATCTTTTATTGCTTAAATCAATTTCCAAATATTTACTTCAAATTATCTTTAAAAAGATATATCTTCAAAACCATTTCAAATCTTAGATATTGGAAAACATTTCCATATAATTATATCGACGGTGTAAGTATATTCACATATCATCCCATTTTCAACTCTTAGAAAATATCTCCATATACTTAAATTCGTAATAAGTATATTTACAAACGATTTAAGAAAGGCTTCATATTTTTGAAACATGCATTATTGGGTCAAAATGAACATTGCATAAAACATCGTTACGACAACCCAAAACATTAGTAAATGGATTCGATTAATTAATTAATTACATATATTATCTCGTATAATGTGATAACCTAGATTTTTGAGCATCAGATAATTGGATAATTATCCGAATTAACTATTAAAATACTGGGTTATAGACTGGACAAATAAATGTGATAATCTCCTTTATAAATTATTTATATTTGACAAAATTGTTATTTTCAAACAATAATTATAATGGGTTGTTTTAAATATAGATAAATAAATTTTTAAGTAGAATTATTAATTACAAATTGAATTTGGGTTTATTTAAAATATATATGTATTGTTTTAATTGATTCTTAAATCTGATTGACTTAAATTTGAATTCAAATTTGAAAATTCAAAATAAATATATTTTAGGTATAGTTTGATTTAAATAGTGAAATAAATACCAAAGCTTTATGAAACATTTTAAATAAAATAAAGACAAGTGTTAAGATGTTAACACCCAAATTAACAAAAGTAAATCATTTAACATAAAAATATAACAAATGTAAATCAATTATAATATAGTAATGACATATGTAAGCAATTTAGCAAGTGTCATAAATTTTTTTTGTTTTAAAATAAAGATATAAGAAGATCCATTTCTATTACCTCTCATTTTAATTTTCTATTTTCATCTTTCAAAACAAAGAGATAAACAAAGAAAAATCTATAGAGATTGAACCAGAAATATATCAAATTCAAACTTCATCTAGTTTTAACAAATTATCAAACCCGAACTCAAGAGATTGAACTCACCTTTATCAACAACAAGCAAGGTCAAAGGCATGCAAAACTCATTTGTAAACAAAAGTAGATTCAAGAATCAGGTTCCAGTCAAAAACAATGTCCTGATCAGATCAAGCCAGACAACCAAAGTTTCCAGTTTCAAATATGTGATCAAATAGAACAAGTAACAGTACTCTGGTTTCAGAAGGAAGGTGAGTAAACTTCACCTTAAAAACTTAATCTTCTTTATATATTTTGTTGTGTATGATAACCATAGAACTAATAACTGTGAAAATGTTTTGTGGAAACATATAAATATGTTATGCTTGATACATATACATATACATATACATATGTATCTGCATGTCTGTATATATGTATAATACCTCTATTTTTAGTTTACAGACCATAAACTCACTCAAAAATCCAATCACTCTCTATATAAACCATCATAGGTGATGATGTTTGAAGGGTATATGTTTGGGACAACTTGAATGCTGTTTTAAAACTATTTTTAAGAGCAACAGCAAGTAGTTTTACTAGGAGATGAAATTTTAGCAAAAAAATAAACTAAATCCATAAAAATAAATCATTTAAATTCTATGTTTCAAATGCATAACTTGATTCGCCTTTAGGAGTGATGATTTTTGGCATTTGAATCCAAATTTTATGCTTGTAATTTGTGTGAATTTTAGAGTTGAAGGGTTTTGGGTGTGACATCAAATAGCGGCGATGAGGTCACTCGTGCGGCAAGGTGGTTGGCTGGAAGGTCTAATGATCGGAGTGGAATTGGTTAAAAGTAGTGGATGAAATTCCTACAGCATGGATTGATGAGGAAGGGTAGATATAGGGTTTAACTTCGCTGGTGGCATAGTTTGTGTTTGAAGGGAAATGGTGGGGTCGATAGGTGAGGAAGGGACTGCACACTCGAGTAGGAAGAAGGAGTATGTCTAGAGGAGTTGGTGATGGGATACGGTGGGTGATGATCGTCTGAGGCAGCGTGGTGAAGTGATTTTTGCAGGATCGAGTGTTGTCAGTTTTTGTGTTTAGGTTCGAAAACTTCACCGGTATGTATGTGATGTCGTTCCGGGTGATAGGAGAGGTCGAGGGGTCGTGTGCGACTGGAATGGATGATCGTCGGTGTGGCTGGACGGTCGTAGAAGGTGTGCATGGATATGTGTGCATGCACACGATGACTGGAATCTGGGTTTAGTCAGGGTAGAAGAACAGTGAAGTGGAGAACAGAGGATCGGGGGAGTTTTTGGTCTGGATCGAAGGATTTCTCGAGTTTTTTTTCCATGTTTTTCTCAAAGTTGTTGATGCTGGTGACATGTCATATTTTGTTCGAGATTTCAGTACTTTGGCTCGGGAATTCTTATGATTTTCCTGGGTGTGTTTCTGATAAGTTGCTAGTTCTAAGTTTTAAAAAGAAGTCAAGTTTACAATACCAAACTTTTTAGTACAAAGAAATGAACAAAGTTTTAAAGCATAAAAAAACAAGTTTCAAAGTTATAGGTAATTATCAAATTCCAGTGAAGCGTTTAAGGAAGTTTTAAGTATTTAAAATTATTAAATGGTTTGTTTCAAGGAAAAATATTTATCCAGGTGTTAAGCGTATTTAAATTTCAAGGAAGATAAACCAAATTTCTAAAATAATTATTTGAATAAGGTTTTGATCAAGTTTCCAAGTTCTGAAATTTAAAATCAAATGTTTTAAATTTGTCTTAGTTAAAATAATTATATCAGAATTAATTATGTAATTAATTCCAAATTGTTTCTGAAATAAAGTTTAATGATACAATGAAGTTTTTATGTTTAGTAAAGAACTTGTCTTTGTTTGATTAACGTTGAGATTAATTAAGGGTAATTAATAAAAAAAATTATTATTTACTTGTTGTAATTAAATTTAATTGTGTAATTATTGGATAGTTAATGAATGTAATTAAGAGATGAATCATTAACTAGAGTTTGAGTGATGATTGATTGATTGATTGATTAAGGTAATTAATTTTAATTAATTAGCCTAATTAACTAAAGATAATCACTTAATTATGAATTAATCAAGTATAACTACTTAGAGAAGTAACTAATTAATAATTACTACATGTAATTAATTAAAGGGGAATTACTTAATGAAGAAATTAGCGTATAATTACTTAATGGAAGTAATTAAGAATTAATTACTTAGAGTAATTAATCAAAGGATTAATATAATTAAGGGTTAATTAATCAAGGGATGTTATTATGGGATAGTTAATTACTGTTTATGATTAATTTAGGATCAATGTAATTAATTATAATTAATTTATTTATGGAAGAAATTAAAGGATTAATTACTTAATATAATTAATTAAGGATGATTGGGTAAGGAAACTAGTCAAGGGTTAGTTAATTAATGAGTGTGATTAATTAAAAGATAATTAACCAATGTAAGTGGTTATAGGATAATTAATTTGAGTAATTAATTAAGGATAATTTACCGTGAATGGTTAAGGATAATTAATTTGTGAAATTAACTAGGGCTATATTACTTAATGTAATTAAAGTATAATTAGTCAAGGGTCATTAATTAAGATGGATAATTAATAGATGATTAATTAATTAGTTTGTAATTAATTAATGTTATGTAATGGAAATCTAAGTCATTAAAGATTAGTAATTAATTTAACCAGAGATAAATTAAATTAATTCCAAAAGTGATCAATCTTGCTTATGGATAATTGAATGATGATAAGTGCCTTGGATTGGTTGATATCTCTGATATGAATTGCTTTGTGATATGATATGTTTGGGTGGACATCAATAATGTGGTTATCTATTAAAAGTGACATCTTGTAATTAAAGTTGAATTGTATTTAATCGAATAGCTTGGTTTAAGATGACATAAGATTTGAAGAGACCGGGGTCGAGTATCAGTAATTACCCTAAACCACTTCGATTTGAAATTTACAAAGTTCTTTATAAATTGGTTATGTGGCATTAAATAGGCTGGAACAGAATGAATTGTGTAATACAGATATTTAACTTGAAACCGTTATGTGATAAATGTTGACTATGAAAACTCGTAAGGGATATGAGTTACCCTGATATTCTCATAAGTATAGCTGGGTATTTCATATTATATGGGTTTACTCATGCCGGATGTTCTGGTAAGGATGTTCTGGAGCTCAGGAGGCGAGCTGGATGGTAGGAACGTATGGAGTGTATTCCGTTATGGTATACTATTATTTATCTGGGACTAGTCAATCTTAACTATCCAGTGATTTTGTAAAAGTTGTAACTCTGATGTATTAAAATGAAATTGACTGATACATCTTTCTTTGTGTAAAGGATATTATTTGATATTATATTTTGTCCGCTGTGAATGTGAGATTTTGTGTCTTGTTTCAGTTTCTTCTTCTATCTTCTTCTTTTCCTAACTATTTGAGATTTTCGGGATCGAAAATTTTGGGTCGTTACATTTGGTATTAGAGCTGAAGGTTAAGCGAGAACCTTGGCTCTTGTGGGAGTACTCATTAAGGATAGGGTCAATGGTACCCTAGAATGAGTTGAGTGTGTATATATAACAGAGCATACTTTGTTATTTTCTTATATAAAGGTTTTAAAAATGGTTTTAATGAGTGATTTTTTTTATAAAAGCTTATATTTTATTTATAAAGCAATAATTGGTAGTTGGATATGGAAACTGAATAAGAATTAAATGATAAATATATAAACATACATACATATATGTATTAATGGGAACTGGTATTAATCCAGATTGAAATTGAATGAAGATAAGTTTGAAATGGATGCAAACTGAAATTAAAATCTTGATTTTGGAGAAGAATTTTCAGAATAAGATAATAGTGAAATAAGTTTTTTCACTTTTAAGTGATAGAAATTTGAAATGGAGAATTCAAATTTTGAGTGGGATAAATGAGATTAAAATGAATTTAACTTAGAAGAAGTTAAATATGTTTGAATGAACAACCTGATTTAGAAATTTTAGGATGAAATTGAGATTTAACTTGGAAAGTTAAATGGTTGATTTGAATGGGAAGTTTGTGTGATCTCAAAATGGGTCTGAGATCTGGAAATTGGAAATGGATGGATGTTTTAAATAAATTGGATGATATCATCCTATTGTTATTAATAAACTTTAAACTGTGAATTAGATTATTTGAAATGAATTTAGTAATGGATTGAGGATATATATATATATATATATATATATATATATATATATATATATCCATTGCTGAAAGCTAGTGGGAATAAACTTTATATTGAAATTATTTAAGTAATTTCGATTTTTGAAGATGAAAATTTAACTTGAGGAAGTGATATCACTTTGAACTTAAGTTTTGGATGTTTAAAGGAACTTGGAAAATCAAATTTGTAAGGATTGGTTTCAAAATTGAAATTTGGTGATAAATTGAATTTCAAAGATTTAGTGATTAAATGGGGGTTGAACTATGGTTTGAACTTAGAAATATGTTCATGAAGAAGTAAAGGTGATTTAAATTGGAATATGTAAAATTTGGACTCAAAATTAAGTATTCAAAGACTTTAAATAAAGGTTAATTTGGTTTAAGAGGTTAAACCAACATTTGAAAATTTAACTCGAATTTATATAATTCGAGATGACTTAAAGTGAGATTGAATTTGAAACTAGTTCAAATTGAAACTGATTTAAATAATTTTGATTTTCAATTAAAGTTGAATAGGTTTAAAATTCAAAGGGAATTTGATTTGAATTTGGAAAAATATTGAAATTAATTCAACTTGAATTGGGGTTAAATCAATTTCAATGGAAACTGAAGTTATTTAAATTGAACTAAAATTGAGTCAATTCAAGAAGAAGTGGAAATCTAAATGGAATTGTTGGGAATTGAAGGTTTGGAAGTTAAACAGTTTGGCTCTGGACTACTTTCAAAATAAATTGTTTTAATATAAACCTATTTCTCCAAGCTATTACTATATAACCTTTCTTTTCAAAACCAAACTATCTTATACTTATTTTATAACTACTTCTGAAACTATTTGACTATTTTACAACGGTTTTATAAACTAATTACTGTTTTTCAACTACTTTATAACAAATTACTATTTTACAACTATTTTACGATTACTTAAATATTCCATAACTATTTAACTATTTTTTCAACTATCTCACAATAACTTAACTATTTTACAGCTATTTTACGAACTAATAATTATTTTTCAACAACTTATCTATTTTTATCTCTTCAAGCTATTTTCTAAATTTAAGCTGGACAGAGTTCAAATTGTTTTGTGGTTAAATAGCCATTTGAGATAAGAGTTGAAGTGAAAATCCAAATAGGGATTAAAGCAACTGTGAATAAGTGGTTAGTGAATTAAAGTGAAGGTGGATAGAAAAGGAGATTGGTTTGGCTAATAATTAATAAAGATAAATACGTAGGATGCACGTATATTATTCTATTCGCACGGTGATTTGATCCGGATTCGAGCACAGAATTTCGAGATAGTATATCGATCCGAGTTAGGATTTTTCATTCGATTTTCGACGGCGAACCTGGATATGGATTGTTGATTGGTTCTAGATATTCTCTATCATAGTTACGGCTATGCAAGGAGAATGATGGTTTCTGATCAAGAATCCTGATCTGAGTCCGCACTAGGAAGTCGGGTGGACGATACTAGTTTGGAAGAGAAATTGTGTGATCGAGTGAGAGATCCGGATTTATATTGCGTACGAATGATATGATACATCGTACGGGTTTGAATGAAAGTGATATTGAAATTTATGGATAAGAACTGTAAAATGGCTTTTGGAAATGATAAGTATATTTTGTGAAATATATGATGAAATAAAGTGGAAATTGGATATTTCTATGATAGAAATTTACTTTATGCAAGTAAGAAATATGGTTAATAACTTTATAAGAGTAATCAAATTTGAATATTTTATTTGGAATAAATAAGGTTATATATCTTTGTTATATAAGATAAATCCCCCCTTGTTGAATCTATTGCCGGAAGGAAAGATTTTTGAAAAGTATTTGAAGTATAATGTAACGACCCACTATTTTGTACCATTCGAATTCGACAATAATTAAATAAATGTCAAGCTGGAATAGTTCAAAACAATAGATTGTAAAATAGCTAAGGACATATGAAATCAAATACACAGAATCACAGACACAGATATCAGAATCTCACAGCGAAATATAAAATAATACAGTGGTTCATGAAGCCACTGAAAACTTTTACCAACAGAAATACATTGTTTATAAACTTCAATACAATTTTAAACCATAAGCAAATATAGAGTCTTCAAATGTCTTGAATTACAAAATATATAAAGATGGAAAGCTTCCAATAGCAAGAGTGATCTATGAGTGGTCCTAGCTCCGGAAAGAAAGCTGAAGCTGCAACTCAGGCTGACCCGAGCGTACAATAAAACAAAACACTCGAGTCAGGACATACTTATATAATGTAAGCTAAATCAAGTGTACTGTAATAAAGAGCAAGTAACTTAAAGGATGCTTGGGATCGCCCATCCTCTAAGGATCCGTTAAACTATTTACTATGTAGTATATTGCGCTATTACAATAGTGTCTATAGTAAAATAAACATACTTTTAAATAGCGTTAAGGCTTTACATTTTCCACCTTAACACGTAATAGTCCCAGTAGTCCGTCCAATATCATAGCCCCTCCTGATCGGGAAGCCACTAGAGGATACCACACGGGCTACGGGAGAAAACCAAACTCGTACAAGGCGCGATATGGTAGGTGACACGGCACAACTAGGCAATGCCAGGGTAGATATACCAATTGCTATCCGGACCGGTGGAAACGCGTAGCCGCAGTTACCGCCCACCTCGAACAACACTCCCAAATCAAAGGTGCGCACCAAAACAATCACAAGAGTAATAGAATGGCATACGAAGAAGTGCGTTCGATCAGAGGAGCTACCTCATTAATCCGAGAATCGCTTCTGTTTTAGCCACCTTATGCCAACTCACGGGAGTCGGGTCCACGTATTTACCTTTCAAGGAACCATCACCACCATCCTACTTCATTCTGGAATCTCCACCGCGTACACGGTTGTCAAAGTGGTTTTCGGTATCGACAGAGAGTATGTCCATATCCGATCCCGGTCTCTTTGCCAACCAAACGTTATTATAACCCGTGGTTATAGTTTGAAAATGGTATTTATTTTTCAAATCAAATATATTTCAAATACCTTTAATTTCAAATCCTTGATTTTAAAACATTTTTCTTTTGATAATATACCATTTCAAATCATTTAAGTAAATTTGGAGTTTATTGCTTTTATCAAAATAGAAATCAAATTTTAAATTCTCTTATTATTACATATTTAAATTCCAAAAATTTAACTTATTCCCAAAATAAATTTTCATACATTTTCTAAATAAATCATATTTCAATTCCTACAGTACTTATGAAATGCTATCTAAAGTTTACGGGTTTAAATGTTCCAATTTTAAAAGGACAGCATTTAGATGCTGTAGTAGACTTAAAATCTATTTTCAAATATAACTTATTATTTATTATTATTATTATTATTTTTATTGAAATCTTTTCCTTTCAAAAATACAGAATTTTTAAACAAGTTATATTCCAAAATTTTAATTCAACATTTATTCATTTAACCCCTTTTTGAATCATTATAAATCTTATAAAATCATTAAACCAGAATATCTAAATTTAAAATAATTTAAAACAAATTTCAGAAATAATATATAAACCACGGGGCTGTATAAGGTTTTCTAGCCTAGGTCAAGTGAGACGGATTTATATCATTTCAATCCGATATTTACAAACCCCGGGTTCTATCATTTCGAACCCGCAATCCCAAGAAAATTTTGAGTAGTTAACAGAATATAATATTCAGCCCATAATTATCTAATTTAACAGGGAACTTGCAGTGATGAGATTTATACTGTAAATAAACAATTAATAGTATAACTGCAGAAGTAACATAACAGATAAATAACTGATGAGGTGTCAAAATGGGGTTCATCATTCTACGTTATACTACAGACAGATAATAACAGAATAAAATTTTACACATACACTTGCAATAATTTACCAAAATATAAATACGTATGTCTGGTGAGAAATACTCACCTGGATGTTGCAGAAAATTTTGAATTTCAAAAACGACGATTAACCGGTACAGACCGACAGAGGGTAACGATAAAATTCTCGGACGTCGCCTAGATTCAAATCTAGAACAAAATTCAAATATCGAAAACGCGACTTAAGAATTTATGGTCAAGGAAAAATTAAAATAGAACAAGAATTTGTTTGCTTTGCTCGACCACTCCACCGTGTAACGTGACCAAAACATACCCAAAACTGTGAACCGTGCTAACACACAAAAATTACGACGAAAATTTTCCTAAAACAATTACGGCAAAAGTTGAACACGAATACACGTGCACACAAATTTTTCTCCATGAACGTGCTAGGGATATGTGCACGTACGTGCACCACTCTACGCTCATGCACATGCCAAAATTTTGTGCAGCCTTCCTTTTTTCTTCTTATTTTCAAAGCTTTTACCTTTTAACTTATATTTACAAATTTGTTTACCTAAAATTTTCTCAAAATCATAATTTATTTCTCTGCAACTATTCTTTCCAGATTCTACTATTGTTTTGCAACCCTACAATATGCCTTTAACTCACTGTACTAATACTTACCCATCCCCAGGTTGCTTCGAGTCTTCCCTGAGTCCAAACCCCTAACCGCTTCGAGAAACTTCGGGGCAAAATACACTTCTTCGTGCAACTCCCCCACTTCTCTGCTCAACATTTCTGGAGACTGCCCTATCCACCACCACTGCACTTGAACACTCTACTCTCAGCTATTCACCAAAACTTACCAGTCCCCAAACTCAACCAAATGCACGACCAAAGAAGCAAGCTTCTAAATGTACATGGTGACACTTGCACAAACTAGTCTGCACCAACTAGCATTCCTGATTCTTATCAAAAGTGAACTCATCAACACTGCCTACCAGTCTTCTTGTTCATCTCTCACACATGCACATATATCCAATAAAGTAAAAAGAAGACAAGCACCCCATACTCAACTGGATCAGGCATTCACCAGACCCAACTCCTAATACCCCTTCCCAGTCTTCTTCCTCCTTATCCCAGTTTCACCACTAACTCCCACTTAACCAAATCAGGCTTCAACTAAACATCCTTAGACAAACACATGCAAGCCCGTCTTCGTCGCACCTACCCCTGATACTCAGGTGCACAGGTGCACACTTGAACATGCACACTGTGACACCACCAGATCCCCAGCCTATCTACAAGTGCAGACTTACCAAAATCTCTACAGTCAACATGGTGGGCAGATGGCCGAGCAAACAAGGGTGAAAAAGAAAAAGAGAAACTGGAAGGAAAAGAAACATTTACCTGATGTATCTCGAGTGGAAAAAGGAGGTGAAGGCAGAGACTGTTTAGATGCAGAAGGGTGGAAAAAATGGTTGTATATATATAAGATGTATGCGAAGTTTCTGGGATAATAAGTGTAAAGTAACGTATCAGTTAAAATTTTTTTCTTGAATAAACATTGTTTGATCCGCGAAACTTTCTCATCAGTTACAACAGGGGTTACAAGCTTGAAGACTTGTTGATGCAAAGCAGATAAATGGCAAGCCTGATAAAGGAAAGAATGGCTTGCGTGATTATAGATTGATAACTGACGAGACAGAGGCAGAGGAAAATGCACATTTCCAGGCTTTGAAGTGAATGTGTACAAGTGCAAAGGAAAGATATCAGAGAGGAAATTCGAACGTTACAAACATTTAAAGTTTGCGTGATTGAAGGCAGGTATAAGAGAAGGCCGATCTAGATTTTTGCAACAAGTAGATGCCTTAAAATCAGCTGAATTCTCGCGTGCTATAAATGTTGGATTCAATTATTTGAATTTCTTGTGTAGTTGATTGAAACAGAGAGTAAGGAAGAGGGTTTATATGCACGTTCCGGTTTGCTTTAAAGTGCATGAATGTGAAAAGAGAATATCAGAGGACCATTCGAACGTTACTCAAATAAATTCTCACTTCATTTTAAACATCTTGATTTTAGTTTGATATCAAAAATTAAAAGGTGAATATTTACGTGTAAGCTTGATATAAAAAAAAACGTATACAAAGTTATGAACAAATGGTCCTTTAAAACGAAATAACGTCCGTCTTAAAATCACTGACCAATATTTTTCTTCAAAAAAAAAAAATTGAAAATATTATTTTTACACTACGTTAAACAGACGCAGTCTAAAATATCAAAAAATTTCACAAAAATAATATTTTAAAAACACACGTTTTATAACGTCACTTATACCCTATAATTGACGCGTCTTTCAAATGCGAAATTTAACAGTTCAAACATAGCTTAAAATTTTACAGTTATTATTTAATTTTATTGACATATAAGATTTCATAAAATATATCTTCCAATTTAAATATTTAAACTATGTTGTTATTCACAATTTATATAAAATATTATTTCAAAATTGAATAATAACAACTGAAACTAGGATTGTTACATTCTCCCCCACTTAAGAACTTTTCGTCCTCGAAAAGGAACGAAAGAAAGAAACAAAGGAAGATAAGCTAGATAAACAAGTACTTTAAACGAATAGTTCTGGATTTGAAGCACGAATGCTCTCCTCCGTTTCCCATGTGCAATCTCGCTCATCGGTGCTCCATTGCACTTTGACCAACGGGACGGATTTTCTTCTGAGCTGTTTCGTACCTTGATCGACGATGCGAAGCGGCTTCCTTCCAATAGTCAGATCAGGGTCGATGTCCAGACCATCAAGAGCAGTAGGCTGGATGACTAGAGATGGGTCGTGAAGACAGCGACGAAGGTGAGATACATGGAATACATTGTGAATTCCGGCAAATTTCTCGGGAAGATCTAGTCGATAAGCAAGAGATCCAATCCTTTCCAAAATACGGAATGGACCGATGAATCTAGGGGCTAGCTTTCCTCTTCGACCAAACCGAACTACATTTCTTAAAGGAGAGATCTTCAGAAATACCAGATCACCAACATCAAACTCCAACTTCCTTCTACGCCGATCAGCGTACTTCTTTTGTCTATCTTGAGCAACCTTTAATCTCCTCTTAATCTCCTCTACTTTCTCTGAAGCTTCTAAGATCATCTCGGGGCCAAGAACTAAGCGGTTACCAGACTCAATCCAACACGAAGGAGATCTACACGGTCTCCCGTATAAAGCAGCAAAAGGGGACATCTTAAGACTAGCCTGATAACTATTGTTATAGGTGAATTCCACAAGATGGAGATGATCTTCCCAAGATCCTCCATAATCCAAGATGCAAGCACGAAGAAGATCTTCTAGAATCTGATTTACCCTTTCAGTTTGACCGTCAGTTTGTGGGTGATAAGCGGTGCTCAGGTTCAAACGAGTACCCAAGGATTCTTGGAATGCTTTCCAAAACTGACTAGTGAAAATAGGGTCTCGATCGCAAACAATGCTCAGAGGAACGCCATGGAGGCGAACAATCTCCCTCATATAGATCTCGGATAAACTAGAAGCTGTGCGGGTAGACCTGACTGGAATAAAATGGGCAGACTTAGTCAATCTATCCACAATAACCCATATGCTTTCATTACCCCTTCTAGATCTCGGCAAACCATCGATAAAATCCATAGAAACTTGCTCCCACTTCCAGTTTGGAATCTCCAAAGGCTGTAACAAACCGGGTGTCTTCTGATGGTCTGCTTTGACTTGCTGACAAGTCGCACATCTACTCACAAAAATAGAGACATCTCTCTTCATTCCTCTCCACCAATATAGTTTCTTCAAATCCTGGTACATCTTAGCTACGCCAGGGTGGATGGAAAGTCGGGACTGATGATGTTCCCGAAGTAATTCCTGCCTTAAACCATCAACATTTGGGACACAAATTCTTCCATTTATCCTTAAAATTCCTTTATCATCAATCTGAGCTCCCTTTCCATCAGAACTACTACTATCTCTGCTCCGGACATTCTCCTTAATCAATCTGATGATCCTGTCCTCATCTTGCTTAGCCACGATACGGTCCAATAGGGGAGAAGAAACAATGAGCTGACACAACAAAGATTTCTTTCTACTTAGCGCATCTGCCACTACATTAGCTTTCCCGGGAGTATAGTTGATGTCGAGATCATAAGAAGCAAGAAACTCGAGCCATCGGACTTGTCTCTGATTTAAATCCTTCTGGGTAAAGATATATTTCAGAGATTTATGATCGGTGAAGAGATCAAACTTAGCTCCCAAGAGATGGTGTCTCCAGAGCTTCAAAGCAAATACAACAGCCAACAACTCTAAATCGTGGGCAGCATAGTTAGCTTCATGTGTCTTCAGCTGACGACTAGCATAAGCAATTACTCTCCCATCCTGCATTAGCACTGCTCCCAAACCTTCTCGACAAGCATCGGTGAATACCGTTAATCTTTCACTTCCATTTGGTACAGTAAGTATTGGTGCGGAGGTGAGCTTATCTTTTAATTCCTGGAAAGCAGCTTTACACTTACTGCTCCATACAAACTTGACATTCTTCCGAGTTAGAGCAGTCAGAGGTGCCGAAATCCTAGCAAAATTCTCAATGAACCTTCGATAGTAGCCGGCAAGGCCTAGAAAACTGCGGATATCGGTAGGAGTCTTAGGTTCTTCCCATTCTTTGATTGTAGCGATCTTGACTGGATCCACAGAAACTCCTTCTTTAGAGACAATATGTCCGAGAAATCGGACTTCTTCTCCCCAGAAATGGCATTTAGAGAACTTAGCCTTTAATTGGTGGTTCCGAAGAGTCTCTAAAACATACTTCAAATGAACTCTATGTTCTTCCTCAGACTTGGAGAAAACAAGGATGTCATCAATAAAGACAAGGACAAATTTATTGAGTACATCGCGGAAGACACGGTTCATCAAGTCTACAAAGAAAGCAGGGGCATTAGTCAGGCCAAAAGGCATAACTAGCCATTCAAAGAAACCATTCTCAGTTCTGAAAGCAGTTTTGGGGATGCTCTCCTCAGCAATTCTAAGCTGATGGAAACCTGTGGCTAAATCAAGCTGAGAGAAAACAGTTGCTCCATAGAGTTGATCGAACATATCGTTTATGCGCGGCATAGGATATCTGTTCTTCATGGTAAGCTTGTTGAGTTCCCTATAATCAACACACATCCGAAGAGAACCATCAGATTTTGTGACAAAGACAACAGCTGCTCCCCATTCAGAGAAACTAGGTCTGATCAGACCTTTAGAAGATAAGTCTTGAATCTGATTCCTTAATTCGCTCTTCTCCCGTGGTGCCATTCTTCTAGGTGGAAGGACTACAGGTCGTGCTCCAGGGATAAGATCGATACGGAAATCAATTTCCCGTTTTGGAGGTAAAGAAGTGACTTCACCAAACACATCGGGAAATAGTTTGACTACAGGGGTCGAATGGATATCATCCGGAAAAGTGTCGAGAGAATAGATGAAACTACCAGCAAACTCCTGAGGCAACTTACACTGGATCTCTAATGGATTCCCTATATCATCTTTAAGAGCAACAGTACGAGAACTGCAAGAGATTTCTGCACCATGTCTATCTAACCAATCGCCTCCGAGTAGGAGATCGAAAGCGTCGAAGCCCAAAACATAAAAGTCTCCAGTGAAGCACTGTTGGAAATGGAGGAGCTTCACATCCCTACAAACTTTACTAAGGTTCGCAGGGCCACCAATGGGGTATGAAACACATAAAGGTATGGAAGAAAGTTCAGGAGAAAGGCGATGTTCCAATTTATTACAGAGATCGGATGAAATGAAGCTGTGGGAAGCTCCGGTATCGAATAAAACTCGAACAGGTAATCTGAACAAAGTAAAAGATCCTTGAAGGGTACCTTGAGAATCATCTGGAGCTGGAGCTGATGTTGGTGCAGGTGCAGGCTGCGGAGCTGTAGAAGATGCAGAAGTTACTGCAAAGACCCCAGACGTTGTGCCCCTCTTTTGAGTGGGACAATCCTTCTTGTAATGTCCTGGCTGGAGGCAGATATGACAAAGATCTCTCCTAGCAAACTGAGCCGGTGGTGGAATGGCAGCACCCAAAGTAGGACAGCGATTAGCAAAATGTCCTTTCTGGTGGCATCTGTGGCAAGTGATGGTGGACAGATCCACTGGTGGCCTTGTTGAAGCAGAAGATGATGCTGAACCTAGCCCTTGATTCTTGTTCTTCTTTTTACGGAAGAAATTTGACTTCCTCTTCCTTGAGTTTCCAGAGGACTGGGCTGATGCAGAAGGAGCAGCAGGAGTGGCCTTAGATGTAGGGTTCTCATAACGGAGAGCCATATCCATCAACGCCGCGAAGGAACCGTGAACATGCGTAGTGAGTCGATCATAGAACTCGGGTCGAGCTCCAGCGATAAACTTCTCGTTCAGCTTGAGTGGGGTATCAATCAGGTTCAGGCCATATTGTGAGAGTTCGTTAAACTTCCTCTCATACTCCGTGAAGGTCATATTGCCTTGCTTAAGATCCATGAATTCCCTATAGAGATGAGACTTGCCCGCTTCGGGCATCCACTTGGCCAGAAAGGCCTCCCTAAAGCACGATAAGAGTTTAAAAGATATATTCAAAGATGGGATTTCAAATCCAAATTTGGACAACCAAAGATACCTAAATTGCTCCCAAGTGAGGTCAGCCTCATTTGTGTGAGCAGTGATGGATAACCACCAATTCAAAGCAGCGCCTTTCATTTGCCAGGCTGCGAGTTGCCTCTGCTGGGCATTAGTAATCTCAAGGCATGAGAAGATCCTTTCTAAGTCTCGAAGCCATTGTTGAGCTTCTATGATAGATTCCGTCCCCATAAATTTGGTGCCACCTAGCTCAACATAGTCCTTGCACAATTTAGTGAATCGGACAGGGGCAACAGGAGGAGGAACAGCTTGCCCTCGACCTCGATTGTTTCTTCTATTCATCCTGAAAGATTAAGGATGGATACTAAGGATAGAGGAAAAATATTAAGATATTCTAGGATAAGATAAAATTAAGTAATTAACAAAAGCTCGAATATAACGATGGAGAGAAAGAAGAAGTGTTTGGAAACTTATTTTAAATAGGAAGTTTTTATAATAAAATACTTCTTTAAAAATCTTTTTGAAAATCATTTTATACTTTTAAAATCCGTTCTCTCACAAGGAAAGATTCTGGAATTTGACTTCACTCATTCTAGAGTATTGCTACTCTATCTCTAATGAGTTTTTTTCCTTAGTCTATGGTTTAAACCTGGCTCTGATACCAACTGTAACGACCCACTATTTTGTACCATTCGAATTCGACAATAATTAAATAAATGTCGAGCTGGAATAGTTCAAAACAATAGATTGTAAAATAGCTAAGGACAAATGAAATCAAATACACAGAATCACAGACACAGATATCAGAATCTCACAGCGAAATATAAAATAATACAGTGGTTCATGAAGCCACTGAAAACTTTTACCAACAGAAATACATTGTTTATAAACTTCAATACAATTTTAAACCATAAGCAAATATAGAGTCTTCAAATGTCTTGAATTACAAAATAGATAAAGATGGAAAGCTTCCAATAGCAAGAGTGATCTATGAGTGGTCCTAGCTCCGGAAAGAAAGCTGAAGCTGCAACTCAGGCTGACCCGAGCGTACAATAAAACAAAACACTCGAGTCAGGACATACTTATATAATGTAAGCTAAATCAAGTGTACTGTAATAAAGAGCAAGTAACTTAAAGGATGCTTGGGATCGCCCATCCTCTAAGGATCCGTTAAACTATTTACTATGTAGTATATTGCGCTATTACAATAGTGTCTATAGTAAAATAAACATACTTTTAAATAGCGTTAAGGCTTTACATTTTCCACCTTAACACGTAATAGTCCCAGTAGTCCGTCCAATATCATAGCCCCTCCTGATCGGGAAGCCACTAGAGGATACCACACGGGCTACGGGAGAAAACCAAACTCGTACAAGGCGCGATATGGTAGGTGACACGGCACAACTAGGCAATGCCAGGGTAGATATACCAATTGCTATCCGGACCGGTGGAAACGCGTAGCCGTAGTTACCGCCCACCTCGAACAACACTCCCAAATCAAAGGTGCGCACCAAAACAATCACAAGAGTAATAGAATGGCATACGAAGAAGTGCGTTCGATCAGAGGAGCTACCTCATTAATCCGAGAATCGCTCCTGTTTTAGCCACCTTATGCCAACTCACGGGAGTCGGGTCCACGTATTTACCTTTCAAGGAACCATCACCACCATCCTACTTCATTCTGGAATCTCCACCGCGTACACGGTTGTCAAAGTGGTTTTCGGTATCGACAGAGAGTATGTCCATATCCGATCCCGGTCTCTTTGCCAACCAAACGTTATTATAACCCGTGGTTATAGTTTGAAAATGGTATTTATTTTTCAAATCAAATATATTTCAAATACCTTTAATTTCAAATCCTTGATTTTAAAACATTTTTCTTTTGATAATATACCATTTCAAATCATTTAAGTAAATTTGGAGTTTATTGCTTTTATCAAAATAGAAATCAAATTTTAAATTCTCTTATTATTACATATTTAAATTCCAAAAATTTAACTTATTCCCAAAATAAATTTTCATACATTTTCTAAATAAATCATATTTCAATTCCTACAGTACTTATGAAATGCTATCTAAAGTTTACGGGTTTAAATGTTCCAATTTTAAAAGGACGGCATTTAGATGCTGTAGTAGACTTAAAATCTATTTTCAAATATAACTTATTATTTATTATTATTATTATTATTTTTTTATTGAAATCTTTTCCTTTCAAAAATACAGAATTTTTAAACAAGTTATATTCCAAAATTTTAATTCAACATTTATTCATTTAACCCCTTTTTGAATCATTATAAATCTTATAAAATCATTAAACCAGAATATCTAAATTTAAAATAATTTAAAACAAATTTCAGAAATAATATATAAACCACGGGCCTGTATAAGGTTTTCTAGCCTAGGTCAAGTGAGACGGATTTATATCATTTCAATCCGATATTTACAAACCCCGGGTTCTATCATTTCGAACCCGCAATCCCAAGAAAATTTTGAGTAGTTAACAGAATATAATATTCAGCCCATAATTATCTAATTTAACAGGGAACTTGCAGTGATGAGATTTATACTGTAAATAAACAATTAATAGTATAACTGCAGAAGTAACATAACAGATAAATAACTGATGAGGTGTCAAAATGGGGTTCATCATTCTACGTTATACTACAGACAGATAATAACAGAATAAAATTTTACACATACACTTGCAATAATTTACCAAAATATAAATACGTATGTCTGGTGAGAAATACTCACCTGGATGTTGCAGAAAATTTTGAATTTCAAAAACGACGATTAACCGGTACAGACCGACAGAGGGTAACGATAAAATTCTCGGACGTCGCCTAGATTCAAATCTAGAACAAAATTCAAATATCGAAAACGCGACTTAAGAATTTATGGTCAAGGAAAAATTAAAATAGAACAAGAATTTGTTTGCTTTGCTCGACCACTCCACCGTGTAACGTGACCAAAACATACCCAAAACTGTGAACCGTGCTAACACACAAAAATTACGACGAAAATTTTCCTAAAACAATTACGGCAAAAGTTGAACACGAATACACGTGCATACAAATTTTTCTCCATGAACGTGCTAGGGATATGTGCACGTACGTGCACCACTCTACGCTCATGCACATGCCAAAATTTTGTGCAGCCTTCCTTTTTTCTTCTTATTTTCAAAGCTTTTACCTTTTAACTTATATTTACAAATTTGTTTACCTAAAATTTTCTCAAAATCATAATTTATTTCTCTGCAACTATTCTTTCCAGATTCTACTATTGTTTTGCAACCCTACAATATGCCTTTAACTCACTGTACTAATACTTACCCATCCCCAGGTTGCTTCGAGTCTTCCCCGAGTCCAAACCCCTAACCGCTTCGAGAAACTTCGGGGCAAAATACACTTCTTCGTGCAACTCCCCCACTTCTCTGCTCAACATTTCTGGAGACTGCCCTATCCACCACCACTGCACTTGAACACTCTACTCTCAGCTATTCACCAAAACTTACCAGTCCCCAAACTCAACCAAATGCACGACCAAAGAAGCAAGCTTCTAAATGTACATGGTGACACTTGCACAAACTAGTCTGCACCAACTAGCATTCCTGATTCTTATCAAAAGTGAACTCATCAACACTGCCTACCAGTCTTCTTGTTCATCTCTCACACATGCACATATATCCAATAAAGTAAAAAGAAGACAAGCACCCCATACTCAACTGGATCAGGCATTCACCAGACCCAACTCCTAATACCCCTTCCCAGTCTTCTTCCTCCTTATCCCAGTTTCACCACTAACTCCCACTTAACCAAATCAGGCTTCAACTAAACATCCTTAGACAAACACATGCAAGCCCGTCTTCGTCGCACCTACCCCTGATACTCAGGTGCACAGGTGCACACTTGAACATGCACACTGTGACACCACCAGATCCCCAGCCTATCTACAAGTGCAGACTTACCAAAATCTCTACAGTCAACATGGTGGGCAGATGGCCGAGCAAACAAGGGTGAAAAAGAAAAAGAGAAACTGGAAGGAAAAGAAACATTTACCTGATGGATCTCGAGTGGAAAAAGGAGGTGAAGGCAGAGACTGTTTAGATGCAGAAGGGTGGAAAAAATGGTTGTATATATATAAGATGTATGCGAAGTTTCTGGGATAATAAGTGTAAAGTAACGTATCAGTTAAATTTTTTTTCTTGAATAAACATTGTTTGATCCGCGAAACTTTCTCATCAGTTACAACAGGGGTTACAAGCTTGAAGACTTGTTGATGCAAAGCAGATAAATGGCAAGCCTGATAAAGGAAAGAATGGCTTGCGTGATTATAGATTGATAACTGACGAGACAGAGGCAGAGGAAAATGCACATTTCCAGGCTTTGAAGTGAATGTGTACAAGTGCAAAGGAAAGATATCAGAGAGGAAATTCGAACGTTACAAACATTTAAAGTTTGCGTGATTGAAGGCAGGTATAAGAGAAGGCCGATCCAGATTTTTGCAACAAGTAGATGCCTTAAAATCAGCTGAATTCTCGCGTGCTATAAATGTTGGATTCAATTATTTGAATTTCTTTTGTAGTTGATTGAAACAGAGAGTAAGGAAGAGGGTTTATATGCACGTTCCGGTTTGCTTTAAAGTGCATGAATGTGAAAAGAGAATATCAGAGGACCATTCGAACGTTACTCAAATAAATTCTCACTTCATTTTAAACATCTTGATTTTAGTTTGATATCAAAAATTAAAAGGTGAATATTTACGTGTAGGCTTGATATAAAAAAAAACGTATACAAAGTTATGAACAAATGGTCCTTTAAAACGAAATAACGTCCGTCTTAAAATCACTGACCAATATTTTTCTTCAAAAAAAAAAATTTGAAAATATTATTTTTACACTACGTTAAACAGACGCAGTCTAAAATATCAAAAAATTTCACAAAAATAATATTTTAAAAACACACGTTTTATAACGTCACTTATACCCTATAATTGACGCGTCTTTCAAATGCGAAATTTAACAGTTCAAACATAGCTTAAAATTTTACAGTTATTATTTAATTTTATTGACATATAAGATTTCATAAAATATATCTTCCAATTTAAATATTTAAACTATATTGTTATTCACAATTTATATAAAATATTATTTCAAAATTGAATAATAACAACTGAAACTAGGATTGTTACATATAAAGAGAGACTTTATACAAATACGAAATGATTCAAAGATTTTTCAAGACTATATATATCTATATATATATATATATATATAAAGGATTGTATGAGAATGATTTTGGGAAAAGGCTTTTGGAACCTTTGAATTTAGAAAGGCTTTTGATTTTTGGGAAAAATCAATTTTGGAAAGTTTCAAAGCCTAGTTTGAGAATTATCGATTTTGTGTAAAAGATATTTTGATGAAAATCATAAAGAGTATGATTTGAAAGATACTATAAGAGTATAATATAAGGTGTTTTGAGATTGGCTCTGGGGAAAAAGGTGCTCCCTTGAAATGAACTTCTCAGGAGTGCCGTAGGGTGGTACTGCCTTGAACCCTATGGGGGGGGGGAGTTTCTAAAGTTGATCCTGTGAAGAAGTCCAGACAAACTAAAGTTCTTGAGGATTATGTGTAGCGTATAGCGAAAGTCGAGGGCGTTGATGCCTACAGAGACATTTGGTTATGCTGTGACGACAGTGTAACTCGATGTCACTGCGATCTACTGCAGACCATAGCGAAAGTCATGTGTTCTACTAAGAGCCAACAGTCTACGTTTGATTTTACATCGGTAGTGTAACGACCCGGAAATTTCAATCTCGAAATTTCCAAACAGTTAGTGAAAAGAAGAAGGAGAAAGAAGAAAGAGATAGAAGAAGAACAGAAAAGTAACACACAATCTCACATTCGCAGCGGATAAAATATAGTATCACATAAATAATAGTTTTACAAGAAGAACTATATCATTACACTTATATCTTTATACATCAGAGTTACACATATACATAAATACTGGACAAAACAATCATGTCCAGAGACTACAATATCATAGTAAAAACTCTCCATACGTCCCTGCCATCCTGCTCGCCTCCTGAGTTCTAGAACGTCATTACCTGAAAATCTGTAGGAAATTTCAATCCCGAAATTTCTGGGTCGTTACAGGTAGACTGCGACCTATGAAGACATAGCGAAAGTCAAGAGGTCATGAGAGCCTAAGGCTGCATTGGGACTTGACCGATGTAGTCTACGACCTACGTGGGAGTGGTGAAGTTTCATTTGACAGTGAAAATCGAGGGTGCTGATGCCTACAGTTACATGGACTTTTGTTGTGATGGCAACGTAACCCTAAAATGTAACTGCAATCTGTGGCGGGTTCATGGCGTAATCGAGGGGCGTGGAATGTCTACAATTACATGGATTTTTGCTGCGATGGCAACGTAATCCTGGAATGTAACTGTGACCATGGTGGAGCGACGATTTCTAGAGCATTCTCACCAGAGATATTTTCTCTATTTTCAAATTTTTTTCTATATTTTCAATAAAATTATATTCCAAGTATTTTCACTAGGTGTTGAAAATGGGTCTGCTAAGCACTCATAGATTTTCAGTTCTACGCCTGATCAACGTATGACCGAGTTTCTGTGAGAACAAGGATGGACTGGTTGAGACATCGAGTTGTAAAAAGTTTTTTTATAAAAATTGTTTTATAATATTATGTAGATTTCAAAGATATTTTAAAAATAATCAAAGAGTAAGTTATTTTAAAGTATTAAATAATTTCTGGCTTCATTCCTTTTCGACGACGAAAAGATTCAAAGGGGGAGGAATGTGATAACCCGGATTTTTGAGCATTAGATAATTGGATAATTATCCGAATTAACTATTAAAATACTGGGCTATAGATTGGACAAAATAAATGTGATAATCTCCTTTATAAATTATTTATATTTGACAAAATTGTTATTTTCAAACAATAATGACAATGGGTTGTTTTAAATATAGATAAATAAATTTTTAAGTAGAATTATTAATTACAAATTGAATTAGGGTTTATTTAAAATATATATGTATTGTTTGAATTGGTTCTTAAATTTGATTGGACTTAAATTTGAATTCAAATTTGAAAATTTAAAAGAAATATATCTTAAATATAGTTTGATTTAAATAGTAAAATAAATACCATAGCATTATAAAACATTTTAAATAAAATAAAGACAAGTGTTAAGATGTTAACACCCAAATTAATAAAAGTAAATCATTTAACATAAAAATATAACAAATGTAAATCAATTATAATACAGTAATGACATGTAAGAAATTTAACAAGTGTCATAAATTTGTTTTTGTTTTAAAATAAAGATATAAGAAGATATATCCATTTCTATTATCTCTCCTTTTATTTTTCTGTTTTCATCTTTCAAAACAAAGAGATAAACAAAGAAAAATATGTAGAGATTGAACTAGAAATAAATCAAATTCAAATTTCATCTAGTTTTAACAAATTATCAAACCTGAACTCAAGAGATTGAACTCAGCTTTATCAACAACAAGCAAGGTCAAAGGCATGCAAAACTCATTTGTAAACAAAAGTAGATTCAAGAATTAGGTTCCAGTCAAAAACAATGTCCTGATCAGATCAAGCCAGACAACCAAAGTTTCCAGTTTTCAATATGTGATCAAATAAAACAAGTACCAGTACTATGGTTTCAGAAGGAAGGTGAGTAAATTTCACCTTAAAAGCTTAATATTCTTTATATATTCTATTGTATATGACAAAGAAAGAACTAATAACTGTGAAAATGTTTTGTGGGAACATATAAATATGTTATCCTTGATATATATACATATGTGTCTGCATGTCTGTATATATGTATATACCACTATTTTTAGTTTACAGACCATAAACTCACTCAAAAATCCAATCACTCTCTATATAAACCATCATAGGTGATGATGTTTGAAGAGCATATGTTTGGGATAACTTGATTACTGGTTTAAAATTATTTTGAAGAGCAACAACAAGTAATTTTACTGGGAGATGAAATTTCAGTAAAAAAATAAACTAAATCCAGAAAAATAAATCATTTAAATTCGATGTTTCAAATACATAACTTGATTCTCCTTTTGGAATGATGGTTTTTGGCATTTGAATCCAAATTTTTATGCTTGTGATTTATGTGAATTTGAGAGTTGAATGGTTTTGGGCGTGATGTCAAATTACGGCGATGAGGTCACTCATGCGACAAGGCGGTTGGCTGGAAGGTGTAATGATAGGAGTGGCATCGGGTAAAAATAGTGGATGAAATTCCTACGGCATGGATCGATTAGGAAGGGTAGATATAGAGTTTAACGTCGCTGGTGGCATAGCTTGGGTTCGAAGGGATATGGCGGGGGTCGATAGGTGAGGAAGGGACTGCGCACCCAAGTAGGAAGAAGGAATAGGGTCTGGAGGAGTTGGTGACGGGATACGGTGGGTGATGATCGTCTGAGGTAGTGTGGTGAAGTGATTTTTGCAGGATTGAGTGTTGTCAGTTTTTGTGGTCAGGTTCGAAAACTTCATCGATAAGTATGTGATATGGTTCCAGGTGATAGGAGAGGTCGAGGGGTCGTGTATGACTGGAATGGATGATCGTCGATGTGGCTGGACGGTCGTAGAAGGCTTGCACGAGTATGCGTGCATGCACACGAGACTGGAATCTGGGTTTAGTCAGGGTAGAAGAACAGTGAATTGGAGAACAAAGGATCGCGGGGGCTTTTGGTCTGGACCGAAGGAGTTCTCGAGTTTTTTTTCCATGTTTTTCTCGAAGTTGTTGATGGTGGTGACATCTCGTATTTTGTTCGGGATTTCAGTACTTTGGCTCGGGAATTCTTATGATTTTCCTGGGTGTGTTTCTGGTAAGCTGCTGGTTCTAAGTTTTAAAAGGAAGTAAAGTTTATAATACCAAACTTTTTAGTATAAAGAAATGAACAAAGTTTTAAAGCATAACAAAAACAAGTTTCAAAGTTATAGGTAATTATCAAATTCCAGTGAAGCGTTTAAGTAAGTTTTAAGTATTTAAATTATTAAATGATTTGTTTCAAGGAAAAAAATTTATCCAGGTTTTATGCGTATTTAAATTTCAAGGAAGATAAACCAAATTTCTAAAATAATTATTTGAATAAGGTTTTGATCAAGTTTCCAAGTTCTGAAATTTAAAATCAAATGTTTTAAATTTGTCTTGGTTAAAATAATTATATCATAATTAATTATATAATTAATTCCAAATTGTTTCTCAAATAAAAGTTCAATGATACAATGAAGTTTTTAAGTTTAATAAAGAATTTGTCTTTGTTTGATTAAGGTTAAGATAAATTAAGAGTAATTAATAAAAAAATATTTATTATTTACTTATAGTAATTAAATTTAACGGTGTAATTATTGGATAGTCAATGAATTTAATTAGGAGATGAATTATTAACTAGAGTTTGAATGATGATTGATTGATTAATTAATTAGGGTAATTAATTTTAATTAATTAGCCTAATTAATTAAAGATAATCACTTAATTATGAATTAATTAAGTATAATTACTTAGAGAAGTAATTAATGAATAATTACTGGATGTAATTAATTAAAGGGGAATTACTTAATGAAGTAATTAGAGTATAATTACTTAATGGAAGTATTTAAGGATTAATTATTTAGAGTAATTAATCAAGGATTATTATAATTAAGGGGTTAATTAATCAAGGGAAGTAATTACGGGATACTTAATTACTGTTTATGATTAATTTAAGATCAATGTAATTAATTATAATTAAGTAAAATATGGAAGAAATTAAAGGATTAATTACTTAATATAATTAATTAAGGATTGATTGGGTAAGGAAACTAGTCAAGGTTTAGTTAATTAATGAGTGTGATTAATTAAAAGATAATTAATCAATGTAAGTGATTATAGGATAATTAATTTGAGTAATTAATTAAGGATAATTTACTGTGAATGGTTAAGGATAATTAATTTGTGAAATTAATTAAGGCTATATTACTTAATGTAATTAAAGTACAATTAGTCATGGGTCATTAATTAAGATGGATATTTAATACATGATTAATTAATTAGTTTGTAATTAATTAATGTTAAGTAATGGCAATCTAAGTGGTTAAAGATTAGTTATTAATTTAATTGGAGATAAATTAAATTAATTTTGGAAGTGATCAATCTTGCTTATGAATAATTGAATGATGATAAGTGCCTTGGATTGGTTGATGTCTCTGATATGAATTGCTTTATGATATGATATGTTTGGGTGGACAGCGATGATGTGGTTATCTATTAAAAATGACATCCTGTAATTAAAGTTGAACTATATTTAATTGAATAACTTGGGTTAAGATGATATAAGATTCGAAGAGACCGGGTTCGGGTATCAGTAAATACCCGAAACCACTTAGATTTGAAATCTACAAAGTTCTTTATAAACTGGATATGTGGTATTAAACTGGCTGGAACGGAATGAATTATGTAATATGGATATTTAACTTGAAACTGCTTTGTGATAAATGTTGATTATGAAAACTTGTAAGGGATACGAATTACCCTGATATTCTCATAAGTTATAGCGAGGTATTTCATATTATATGGGTTTACTCACGCTGGTTTCCAGCCGACCTGGGTGTTACTTTGATGTAATGCTCGGGTCAAACCGAGTATTACAGATTTTTAGGTAAGGATGTTCTGGAGCTCAGCAGGCGAGCTGGATGGCAGGAATGTGTGGAGTATATTCCGCTATGGTATACTGTTATTTATCTGGGACAAGTTATCTTGATCGTCCAGTGATTTTGTAAAAGTTGTAACTCTGATGTAATAAAATGAAATTGACTGATACAGCTTTCTTTGTGTAAAGAATATTATTTGATATTATATTTTCCACTGCGAATGTGAGATTCTATGTCATGTTTCTGTTTCTTCTTCTATCTTATTCTTTTCCTAACTATTTGAGACTTTCGGGATTGAAAATTTTGGGTCGTTACATATAATAAATAAAACATTTCCTTTCGAAAATCATTTACTATATGTGTTATAGTCAATGCCTTCCTTACTTCTCGAAAACGTCTCCTACACAATTTTTTTTGAAATCTATGTTTTTGATACATATCACATTTTAAAAAAAAATCACAACCATTAAATTCCATTTGGAATTATTACTTCCCAAAACATCACTCTAATATTAAAAAGTTGAATATAATTCCTCTATATAAAATCCACATTTAAATCTCAACATAAATCATTTCCATATTTATAAAAGTATGTTTATAAATCTTCTTTCTATTTAATAATATTTATATGAAATCTCTTTATTTATAAATTCTATTAATAAATCATTCTTTTACAAAATCTCATTTTACTATCAAAATCCATTTATAAATTCATTTCTTTATAAATCTAGTTTATTTATAAAAATCCATTTAAAAAATACTTTTCCAATCTATTTACAAAATATTTACAAATTCCGATTATATATCTATTTCTTTTTTCATAAAATATCGCTTTTAAAATCCTTTACAAAATATTCAAAAATCTCTATATAATATATTTCATCAAACCATATTTTTATAACATCAAAAATCATACTTCGTATTTGTTTAAAAACAAATTCATTCCTTTTAATAATTTAAAAATTATAAAAATATATATACTTCCGAAATCACTACAAAAATCATTTCAATTCAAAATATCCATTTATAATTTTTCAAATATACTAAAAATATAGTCAAGTGCTACCATAATGCTAAATAAGCAAACAAATCCATGTCAACAAATATGACAACATCCAATACATCATATATCAAAATATATGGAAAGTAAAGCCAACACTGTGAGGGATCCTATTGGATCCTCCAAACTGTCCCCCTACATCAAATGCAATATATAATCAAGCAATATAAAAATCAACCATTTCGATACGAGATTTGTCTACAAAGGGTCATCCGCTCTTACACGTGAACGTATAATATCTCATTCGCTCCAATCGACGGTGAAATATCCCAACCAATAAACAAATATAGTATATCATCCAAACAAGCAGCAATAGCACAAATAAAAATTATTCCCACTTATATAAAAATATAAGCAGGCCATAGAGGTGAGTTAATTCACAAAAATGCCAGAAATCGCTAAAGCGCTTCGGTTTAGATTAAAATTGAACGCTTGTTCAATTTAATTCAAAATTCTTACTAACTTCAAATTCATCCAATCAAACTCCATAGCGTCGTACACACTAATACGAATGCAATGCAACCTATCATGCTCGATTTAGACCTCGTACAAGAAAGTTACGAATTTATCAACATTCGATATCACTAAAATTATAATTAACAAAATTAATTAACAAGTTTAAAAGTTAACTTAATTGTTTTCTTTCCTCTACTATTCACGCGTGTGATCTCCAGGCAAGCTTTTTTTTAAACTCGAATGATCACCACATACAAGCACTAACTGCCACCGCCTAGCCTACAACAGCCCCGACCTCGCCTCGCTCCTCCCTGAACCACTGCATGCACGTCACACAAAAAAAGCCCCGAACCCAAAAACTATAGCCGTAAACATGAGAAAATTGCCACCAACTCGGTCGACGGTTCGATGATCCGAACATATAGATTTGTTCATGGAATCGAGCTCTCTAACTTTAATGTTGGGCATTTCGGTTGATTTTGCTCCTAGCTCATCATGCAATAATGGCCGTTGGATAGAGAGTTTGGGAAATGGCGGCTGGGTTTTTTAGTTAGGGTTTGGTTGAAAATGAAAGGAATTTGACGACTATTTATAGAAAATAAACTCGGCACTATTTATCTGTGAAAATTTCAAACTTCAAACAATGCATGCTGCCTATCGTTCTATATGTTATACCCCTATTTCGAACACAGTGGAATATATATCGGAGGCCAATTCCATCATATCACAAAATCTAATTATTTTAATCAAAATTCCTTTAATTAATTTCTATGCATTTCGAACTCGAACGACCAAACGATACGTCCAACCGCCATGAAATTCGACGACATATAATAATTCACTATTACGGATCCGTTAAAACTGGTTTGTCGAAATCCTAGATAGTGCTCAAAAGAATATTTTTACACGTTAATTAGAAAAAGTAATTTCCAAAATTAATTTAAATCACATTTAATTTAAATTTAAAAGTTTACTAACTTCATTTGTTATTTAAGTAGATTTCAAATCAACTTTATAAATCTTTTCATTCATATTAAATTCAGGATTCAATTATTTAAACAATTCTAATTATTAGATTTAACAATTTCATTATCAAACAAATCACTATTTTTGAAATATAAGTTATTTAACTTATAAATATGACATTTCAATAATTAAAATCGATTACATATACCAAATTCAAATTACTGAAATTCTGGGTCGTTACAGATTTTCACCCTTAAAAGAATTTCGTCCCTAAAATTACCTAGTAAGAAAAATGCCCCAAACCCGTTAACTTTTCAAAAACAATTAGTTAAAACGGATTACCAAATTAATTTAAACCTTTTAAATTTCGAAATCAATTAGTTAGAACTTCTTATAAAAACTTTTTCTAAGTCTTCAAATTCATTCGTAGTTATTAACTAATATTATTCCAAGTTATAAAACCAAAAATCAAATTTTAGTTATCAAAAAAAATTTCTCAAAATTCTTATATTTTTTCTAACACCTTAAATTCACGAAAAATTTCATCAACGACTCTTTTACGAAGCGGGGAAGAGTGGGAAATATTTATATTTAAATCATGGATTTAAATGCGAATTGGGTTAAAATGAAGTTATAACCTAAATTGTAATACGAATCGAATTTTGAAGCAGAAATGACATATTGAATTGAATTGACATATTTTAAGTAAATATGATATTTTGAAATGAATGATAGTTTGAAGCACATATGATATTTTGATATTAAGTTTGAATCACTTTTGAAACATAAAAGTAACAACCGGTATGTAGAATAATGTTTGGTTGTTAAAGAGACTTGGGCCTCTTATTGGCATACTCTTTCTTAATATTGGAACCACTTTAACAACTGTGTATACTAAGGGGGCTTTAGAATGAAGTGGTCAGATTTGGCGTACATTTACTGGATTTGAAGAAAGAGAACGATGATGGATGAACCCTGACACTAGTGTCAATTTGAAATGACTAAAACAGGACGACTTGACAGGGCCAAGCGGGCTAGCTACCCCTAGCAGACATCGTTCTTCGATTATTCTTGGACTTGGTCCATACTATTACTTTTGATGTTGGTTTCAAGTGGTGCACCTTGATTTGGGATGACTTCCAATTGACTGAATATGGGATGGATGGATGCAGTGGCTGGTCATGGTTTTGATGCGTTACCACCAGCCCTGCGACCCTAATTGGTAGTATCCAACCTTGGACATTGCCTCATGTGCATTGTTATACTTTTATCCCTATACGAGACCACAACGATTTTGGTTTAGCGTTGTCATATCATGGCGCATCCCTATCCCCCGATGTGCTACTAGGGCGTTATATGCAAAACTGTACGACAAAGCTTAAAAATGCATTAAGGGACATTAATGTAAAGCCATAATGCTAAGAAAAATATTTATTTTACCGATTAGACACTATATATATAGCATATTCTACTATATATATATATATATATTGAGGGATCCTTAAGAGATGGAAAATCTCGTAACATCTATTGAGTTATTACACACACGTTATACACTAGATAGGAGATGCGAAACCCCGTAAATATCTCTGACGCTATTACACTTCTGTTACATGTGATATTAATTTGAATCACAAAAAGATATTTTAGTCCTGACTTGAGTGTTCTGCCTTTTCATTACACTCGGGTCAGTCGTGATTTTTTCAGCACATTGAAGATTATTTTCTCGAGGACGAAGATGAAAATTGGTATATTATTACTAGTATTGTTTCCTCACTATTTAGTTCTGCTACATTGTTATTCTGTTTCTGTTATATGTATAACTCTAATAGATGTTCTATAAATTATAATCAAATATACAGTATAAACAACTTCATGAACTGCTTATTTGATTATTATATTTTGTCATTCCACTGTGGGATTCTGTATTTGTTTCCTTCTTTTCTTATTTCCAGAATATTTGATAACCTGACTCTAGGTTGCCTACATGGAAAATTATGGGCACCCAGAGTTTAGAAAGGGAACAATAAACTCCAGGTCGGTCTTGAGACTGGTGTGAGATTTTAAAAAATAGTTATTTTCAAAAAGAAAATAAAAAAAGAAATCCGCTATGCTTTTTGAAAATGAAACTACCATAAGGCCTTCCCGCACACACATAATGCAAGCACATAATTGGAGGAGATTTCTCCTTATGATAGTCAAACATGCTTGATACGCAAAATCCTTTTTGATAATTTTATTATTAGTGCATAGTGCAGAAAATCTTTCGAAAGTATAATATTAATCTTAGCTAGCATAAGTATCATTATATTACGCCTGCTATAGATACCATTTAAGAATGGCAGGTTATACAATTGCAATCGTAAAGGGTGCACATTGGTGATTGGATTTCCAACAAATGGTCAGGCTAAGGAACTTCCTATTGCCACGTGGGTATGCCTCTAGAGGGATGTCTCGAGAACCTAACCGGATTTCTATTAGCACAAGGCGGGGTTACCTCTATAACTAGGTAACTACTACACGAGTATGACATCCCTCGGTCGTTAGCGACCTTTATCCGAGATCCACAACCACAAAGAAACAACCACAAAGTAATAAATTTGCAGCAACCACATAGGTTAAATATCTGGGCTCCATACCATGATACAACACTTTTCCAGAAGGAAATGAACATACCCTCAGGGGGCGCTACCCCCAAATAACCTTGCCGCATCCTTCCTGTTTTGACCATTTTGGGTCGTGAGGTCCGGTGAAGTCCCGTCCAAAGCTACGCTTTTTACAAAGCCATGCTTTGATCAACAAATGAACAGCAACACTTCGTATGCCACATTACCAAATTGGGAATGTATCACTAGTAACCATCAATTGCATAACCTCTGAGCTCGTACGTCTCAGAGAAGGGTGTTAAGATAAGAGAATAAATTATCCGCCACCAACAGAAATGTATTTGATAGAAACCAGCTTTACATCTCAAAATGTAACATCAGACACACATCCATACAAGTCTGTTCCGAGAGTGAACGGAACCGAAGGCACTTCAAAGAAGCCCTTGCAAATCTAGATATTCACTAATCACATCCGGAAATCCCCATCACAACGGGTGATAAAATCTCTATACCGGAGCAACCCGGTGCAGAGACATTCAACAGGTAATCCTTTCGCTTTCGAAAAATACCCAGTCTTCAACACCATCTTCAAATGCAATCCCATTTCGTCGTATCATTATTCGGAATGGATTTATGACACAAAGTCCTCTCTCGGCTAATCCGAATAATGAGCGCTTATTTTAAAAATAAGTGTTACATTCAGATTTAAATAAATCACAAAAAATTTCCACTTTGATCTTTTAAACAAAAGATCCTTCACAAATATTCGATGTGGATTTTGGATATCCATTTGGAATCTGACCCCCAATCGCATCAAAATTCAAATGCTGTTTAAAGGCCAATGTTGATAGTTAGATATTTAACTATCAAACAATATTCACAACAATTACCAAGATTTAAATAATTTCCCCCAATTATTTATTTTCAAAATATCTTCGCAAGATATATTTTAACACTTCAACGCTTTGGAAAAAAAATTCAAATCGCTTTCCTCACGCGGAATAAATTTCCAAATATTTATTTCCACTGAAAATTTTGCCGAGTTCAAATACTTTAAAATAATTAAAAACATTTATCCAAAATATACTTGGAAACATTTAAAATAAAAACTATCGTTAAACACTTAATTAAATATTTGTTATGAAAATATTATCCTAATATCTCATACAAACTTTAATTTGAAACTAATTTTAAAAATAAAATTATTAGATAGAGTATGACTATTTAAATAACCATTTTCTAAATCAATTATCAATTTAATCTTTAAATAATCACTTCTATAATCAACTAAATAAATCTTTACTTTATTTAAAAACAACAACGTAAGAGAATAATTACTCTATGGTATCCTTTTTAAAACCAACTTTAAAATTTTTAATTTATATTTGAAAGCTACTTTAACCGGGGGAAATAACCTTTCCATTTCAAAATGGTCATTTTAAATCAATTAATAAGTCTTTTCTGATTTATCTTAAATTTACATTCCCAATCCATAAATTTCATTCGACACTTAGAAATAAACCAATGTTTATTTTTAAAACAATTTCCCTTTATAAATTCCCACTGTGAATTTAAATTTTCAAATATCCATTAATATACGATTTTCAAATCGATATTCCAAATATTCACTTTCAAACACCAATCGATTCCCAGATTGATTTCCCAATTTATTTCAACATCAAATCAAATTCCAAATAGATTTTCCAAACATTTATTTTAAACACCAAATCAATTTCAGAATTGATTTCCCAGAATTTATTTTCAAATACCCAATCAAATTTCAAATTGATTCTCAAATTTATTTCAAACACCAAATTAAATTCCAAATTAAATTTCTAAATTTATCCTTTTAAAATAAATTCCTTATCTCTTCCATACTATTTAAAATCAGTATTTTAAATAAATTCTTCAACCTTTGAATAATATTACTCGAAATTCATTTATTAAACCTTTTTCCCACATTTTGGAATTTTATTCAATAGGATTACAAAGTCAATCTTTATCTTTTATTTAAATTTCATCTTTTAAATTTATCCAATTTTCAAAAAATTAATTTTGCTATAGACTTTCTACTTAAATTTCAAAGAAAAACCTAAACTTTATTTATTTCTGGTATCCTGCGGTACAAAAATATAGTCAGCTAAACTATATCCTTCAACGATTTCAATCACAAATATAATCATACACGGACTATAAATAAATCAACCACAATATTGAAACAAATTCAAATAGTTGAGGAATCTTGTTAGATCCCTCCAACATGTTTCCCAACATCCACAGACGTTAGCACATCAATTAAATACCAATTCCACTTCGAGATGGAATATCGCGGTATATGAGATTATATAAAATCGTCCGCTATTATGCGGCGCATAGGGTCTCATCCACTATATAATACAGGAAATCAATCACTCCAAATACATATATAATACCAATTCCACTTCGAGGTGGAATATCGTGGTATATGGGTTTATATAATATCCTCCGTTATTATGTGGCACATATGGTCTAATCCAATACAACTGATAATAATTTATCAACCAAGCACACAATCAACAATTTTAAATTTAACTACTTAAAATTAAATTGAAAAATCCGATCGAGTGAGAAGTTCTCACATTTAACTGTGCATGCAATCCATTTTCCATTTCAGCTTGTTTTCTTCACTATTTTTGACCTTGTATAAACATATATGGTTTATTAATATTTGAGAAAATTGAACATTTAATTTTCTTTTTAATAAACTTAAATTAGTTAACACATTAATTCTAACTAAATAAATCTTCCATATTTTTCTTCAATCATCTTATATCTAAATACGTATATGATATTGTTTTATTTATTTATTTATTTAGTTCATGGAATTCTTCGAACTTTAAAATAAAAAACAAAATTATACCTTAATCCTTTCGCTTTCTAGGACGCGCACCACATGCTCGGGCGACTATGCCACCACCACCAACTTGAACGAGTCTCCATCGCAACCTTATGCTCGATCGACCCCCAAATTGTCTTGCTGCCATGTTCATCCACATTGCGACAACCTCGAATTCGAGGAGAACAACGCATCTCGCCGAGTCCACAATAATCGCGGCGCCGCGCCTGCTTGCACTACTAGAACGCGACCCTCATCGAAACTTTCGCCTTTGCCGCCTGAATTCGACCGAACCCCTGCCCTGAATCGAACTAGAAATGATGATTCTCCTGACATTCGCTGCGACCTTCGATCTTGTTCCGATGATTTGGCTTCGGCCATTTTTTTATTTCGATTTGGATCGAATAAAATTTTTTCCGCTCCTGCTTTGAATTGAAAATAAATTGAAAAGGGCACGAATATTGAATTCGAACGAAGATTTATTTTCTTCTTCTAGATGACGATAGGCTACCACCATTTTTATGAAGTGAGTTTGATTTTGAATTGAACAAAGAAAAATATTTTCATTCGTAAAAAAAAAAAAATTTCACCGGCTCAAGTATTTTTTCAAAGAGCACGTGTTGAAAATTTCAAAGAAAACAAAACATGTGTTTGAATTTTTTACTCTACGTGTCAAATTTTCTGATGCATGTGCTTTGCTTATATTGTTTATATTATTTAAATTTTAAATTCAAATCATCTAGAAATTGCAACTCGAAACTTTGAACTCCTATCGAGGCGTGCCGCCAGGCATGCATAAGGTTATATGCCTATTCAGAACGCAACGAAAATGGTACCGAGTCCAAATTCGATCTTATGGAGAAGATATCCTTTTTGAACCCAGTTTTTATATTAAATTTCTAATTTAAATTTAGCGTGTTTATAATTCGTACGGCCAAACGATCACTTCAAACACTACGAAAATTGAAATCCGATAATAATAAACTATTATGGATCCAATGGGACTTGTTTCGTCAATTTCCGAGACTATGCCCCAGGAGGCTATTTTTAAATATCGATTTAAACGATATAAATTCAAAACTGAACAAATCATTTTAAAATTCAATTCTTATGCTTCCATTATCTTTAGCATCACCAATATACATTTTACAAGCCTTTGAAATATTTTTAATTAGCTTAAAATTGAAGATACAAATTTTCACCCAACTTCACATTATTAAATTCAATAATTTAATTGTCAAATTCATAGTAATATTTTAAATTCAAGTTTAAATTAACTCCAAAATATTTAAAGACAATTAAATATTCTGATTTCAATCAATTAATATTCCAAATTCAAATGTTTAAAATTCGGGGTCATCACATTCTTTCCCCTTAAAGAATTTCATCCCGAAATTACTACTTAAGAGGAACGATCCAAAACCCATTCATTATTTTCCCGATCCAAATAGTTTTAACTCTCCAAAACAATCTTTTTCTTAAAGATCCATTATCGATTCAATTAACTTTCCAAACTTTCATAGTTTCCGAACAACATTATTTATTCCATAATTCAAATTTAAATTTAAATTCAAATTTTAAATTTTCAAAATTTTCTAACACCCTAAATTTTCAAAAAATTTCGCCAGCGTCTCCTTTGCACGGTTCGCTCGGTATGACTACAAAATGCCATCACGGGCCCTCGGATTTCAAAAGAAAACAAAAGGCCAAGTGGCTAGACAAGAAAATCATCGAATTTCATATAGAAATTCAAATACATACCTTATTGTCGAGCAATTTAATTTAATCTTCAAAATCATCCCAATTTCATTTCCTTTTAACACACCTGTATATCCTGCTTTTCATTTCTTTACAAAATTTCAATATTCATTTCATTCAAACCCGTAAGATACACATATATCATTCGTACGCAATATCAAATTCGATCGCTCACTCGATCACATAATTTCAGCTCCGAACTAGTATCGTCCACCCAACTTCCTAGTGCGGACTCAGGGCTGATTTCCTGATCAAAAACCGTCATTCACCTTGCATAGCCTTAAACTATGATAGAGAATTTCCAAAATCAACCGTAAATCCATATCTAGGTTCTCCATTGAAAATCGAGTAAAAAATTCCAACTCAGATCGATATAACTATCTCGAAATTGTGTGCTCGAATTCTGGATCAAATCGCTATGCGAATAAAGTAATATACATAATTCAATTGATTATAATATATATACATCAATTTTCTTTTGTTTTATTCACATTGATTTTGATTTTCATTCACTTATTCATAACCATCATTTCCCAGTTTCTAGTTTATCCTTTATTCACTTATCAATTTATAATATTTTCTTAATTCTAAATTTAATTATGAATTTTGCCATTTATTTCTTAAGTCCAATATAAATATTCCATATACACCTTATACTTAAACTGAATTTCAAATTCCATATGAATTCAGTTTACCTTTCACTTATAATTATTGAATTCAATTCATTTCAAACCAAACTTATTTTGTCATTCCTTCTATTCGTTTCACTTACTAATTTTTATTTCAATACTTAACTTCATTTGGTTCAACTTGACAAAATTTCCACTTCGCTTTGTTTATCACAAAAAAAATTCAATTCCAACTCCCGTTCTATTTGTTTACAAATTCGAAATTAATTTTCAACATTCAATTTAACTTTCATTTACTTGCAACTGTAAATTCATTTATTCATTCATAATTTTATTTTCCACCTTAATAAATTTTATTCCATAACTATTTTTATCAGATTCCAGAGTCTTTCCATCTTTTCAAAACCATTTTTGAAATCAATTCAGATTAGCCTTTGAATTTCCAAAACCAAACCCTAATTTTACATACAACTTTTATTTAAAACAATTCGGCAGCAATTCCTTTTCTGGAAACTCGAAAATGAACACTGATGATGTTGCGATCATCATCGGAATTTTTTTCCAGCGACCGAAAAGTGTTTAGTGCCTTTTTCCCTTCAAAGCATTATTCCAAACCTTTAAAAAACATTTTCAAACTAAAAAGGGATTTAATTTCCAAAATTTGCAAATTTCAAATCCTTTCAAAAACATTTCCAAATATTTTTCTAGAATCCTATTTCAAATTATAAATCACATTTAAAATTTACATTTATAAATCTCATTTGTGTATAAATTTATTTCTCGACCTTCGATTATGTTTTCAATTTCTCATACAACAATGATAATAATTTAATATTATTATTTCCTAGAAACCAAGCAACCATATACTATAATAGTTTACAAAGATTATTTCTTTTTATATACGAAAATTATTTGGGTAAAATTATTTCACTTGCCCTATTTTTAAAACAATACCGTGTCAAATTGTTCTATTCAAGTGTTTAGAGATCCCTATCAATAACATTAATTACTCGTATTAACCAGAATCCATATACCACTGAACAAACCAATCAACGCAATATAAAACCATTTTTATATTTACTAACAAATATGCGCTCATATCTATTATAACACTCAACTCATTCTAGAGTACTACTGACTCTATTTCTAATGAGTAATCCCTACCAAAGCCAAGTTCTTCGCTTAACCTCTTGCTCTGATATCACTCTGTAACGACCCAATTTTTCGACTCCCGAAAGTCGACATCAATACATCCACTGTATCCAATGCCGCACAGTCGAATGCCAGAAAACCGAACCGTTAGGGTTAAAGAAGAAGAAGATAGAAGAAACCAAAACAATAACAGAATCTCATATTTCGCAGCGGAACAAATATAATAGATAAATGAATAATCTTTAAAACAAAAGCACAATATCAGTTTATGCATACATCATCAGGGTATACAACAGCACAATACAAACATTGGCAGTCTTTATAACTTGACCACATGAAAACTAACTTGCACCAGCTCCTACACAGCAGATACAGTATAATATAAGTGATGCGTCTCACAAAGCAGCTTGCCTCCAGATCTCCATGGTATATCTTTTCTGACTTTGCTCTAGAACAATTGATAACCTGACTCTAGCCTGCCCGTATGGAAAATTATGGGCACCCGGAGTTTAGAAAGGGAACAATAAACTCTAGGTCATTCATGGGACTGGTGTGAGATCTTAAAAACAGTTATTTTCACAAAGAAAATAAAAAATAATATCCGCCATGCTTTTTGAAAATGAAACTACCATAAGGCCTCCCCGCACACACACAATGCAAGCGCGCAATTGGAGGAGATTTCTCCTTATGATTGTCAAACATGTTTGATAAGCAAAATCCTTTTTGATAATATTATTATTAGTGCATAGTGAAAAAAAATCTTTCGGTATAATATTAATCTTAGCCGGCATAGGTACCATTATATTATGCCTGCAATAGCTACCATTTAAGAATAGCAGGTTATACAATTGCAATCGTAAAGGGTGCATATTGGAGATTGGATTTCCAACAAATGATCAGGCTAAGGAACTTCTTATTGCCACATGGATACGCCTCTAGAGGGACGTCACGAGAACCTAACCGGATCTCTGCCAACACAAGGCCGGGTTACCTCTGTAACTTGGTAACTACTACATGAGTATGCCATCCCCGATCGTTAGCGACCTTTATTCGAGGATCCTCAACCACAAAGCAACAGCCACAAAGTAATAAATTTGCAGAAACCAAATAGGTTAAATATCTGGGCTCTATGCCATGATACAACCCTTTTCCAGAAGGAAATGAACATACCCTCAGGGAGCGCTACCCTCAAATAACCTTGTCGCATCCTTCATGTTTTGACCATTCCGGGTTGTGAGGTCCGACGAAGTCCCGTCCACTAAGCTACGCTTTCTACAAAGTCATGATTCGATCAACAAATGATCAGCAATACTTCGCATGCCACATTACCAAATTGGGAATGTATCACTAGTAACCATCAACTACATAACCTCTAAGCTCGAATGTCTCAAAGAAGGGTGTTAAGCTAAGAGAATAATTTCTCCACCACTAACAAGAATATATTTGATAGAAACTAGCTTTACATCTTAAAGTGGACGTCAGACACTCATATCCATACATGTCAGTTCCTGGATCGAACGAAACCGAAGGCACTTTAAAGAAGTCCTTGCAAATTTGATATTCACTAATCACGTTCGAAAATCCCCATCACAAAGGGTGATAAAATCTCTATACCGGAGCAACCTGGTGTAGAGACATTCGACAGGTAATCATTTCGCTTTCGAAAAATACCCAGTCTTCAACACAATCTTCAAATGCAATCCCATTTCATCGTATCATTATTCGGAATGGGTTTTATGACACAAAGTCCTCTCCCGGATATGACGCCCCACCTCTATACCCACGCTAGCCAAGAACAATACGGAGTAATGCTGTCAACTAGCGTGGAGAATAAGGCTGTTGAGGAGCGACCATCCATGTAATTTCTTTGTGCGAGCACCGATATGTCATATAGTATAGCATGCATTTCATTTGAAGAGGAAGGTCCGACATACCGATACAAACTCAAAGCTGTCACACGGTGGCTATATATAATCTCCGGAAATAAATATAGAAATGAGAATAACACAATCAGTCATAGACATCCATATCACAAAGGCGGAAAAAGATATGAATAAATAACACACGAAAGTGTACATCAGAGTAGTGGTCAAAAAGATCCACAATTGTACAAAAGAATAGCAACCTGTGCTATACAAAATAATACATCTATGAATCTATATCTCAAGTGTATACGACAAAAACTACTAATCTAAGTAGTCAGCCAAAAGTCAGTGTAGTAGGTCCCGGGGGAGAAGTCAAGCAGAAGCATCTGTAACATCTCGGTCTGACCCGAGTATTATTTATAAGAAAATAATAAACGGACCAGTCTAGCTATAAATATTAGATGACATGATATAGAATAAGAAATGTGGCATAAACATATAATATCCATAAAGGCTTACTATGGTAAGTATGAAAGTGAACATCAATAAGAAACAATTCGATATCACAAGAATCTTCTCAAAGATCCAAAAAGGATATCATACCCAAAACTTGTATTCATAACAAGTCAATGAATAAGCATAAATTCCAGAAATCAACACAAGAAATCCAGAAATCACAATATAGGAGCGTGAGAACTCACAAAAATGGGAGCATGAAAACTCACCTACACGTGTAACACAAAGCGAGACGCTATCTCATGGTTGCAAGCCATTAATTTTGACACACGAATGGCCCGAAGACCGTGGGGCGCTACCCCACATATGTGATGGCGAAACATCACACAAATGCGATGGAAAAACATCACAAGAGCGAGGTCTATTCTCCCTCGCAAACAAAGAGACATCGCACAGTTGCTAGTCTAAAACACAAAAATGATCGTCATGATCATCAAGTAGTGTCAATCTCACCAAGCCAGTAAATATATGAGTTAGCTTCATGTCCCATAACCACTTGCTTAACTTAAATATTTACGAACAAGCTGTAGATCTTCACTAGAAAATTTTCACAAAAGGTTTTAAGGAAAAGGTTTGCATATACTAGTAGATTGGAAAACGGTTTATGGAAAGAGCTTTGTAGTAAAATAGGGTTAAAATCGTTTTGATGAAAGAGTTTTGATATTTACTACTAGTATTGAAACCTTCATATTTCTAAAGTTGTTATCCCGCCTTTTTAGCAAGGCCGTGATACCATAAAATCGACCAAGAAGCCCAAGATAGTTTGTCTCGAAGAATGTCCAACTCAGCATCTCAACAAAGCAAGTTATGTTCAATGTTTTTCAGATAAGATCCCCTACGGAGGGAGGTCCGAGGGGGGGTGGCAACCCCCCCAAGGTGGGGGTGCGGGGGAAACACCCCCGCTACGGGGTACGACCTAGTGAAGACCTAAGGGAGGATAGGATCGAGCGACCTAATGGTTGCGACCTAGGGGTCTAAGGGATCAAGCGACCTAGTGGTTGAGACCTAGAGGTGTTCGCGATTTAAGGGAACCAAGGCCGAGCGACCTAACACTCGAACGACCTAAGGAAGCAAGGGGCAAGCGACCTATCGTAGAAATAAGGCCTAACGACCTCGGGAAAATGCTCGTGCGACCTAAGTGGTCATACGACCTAAAGTTAATAAGGTCAAGCGACCTAAGGTGACATCGGGTCAAGCGAACTAAAGACGCCGTGACCTAGCGACCTATCGAAATAAAAGGGGCGAGCGACCTAACTCAACCAGCGACCTACGACCTAACGAGGTAAATGGTCAAGCGACCTAACAATATAAGGCCGAGCGAGTTACTAGGCGAACGAACTAGCGCCACAAACAAATCCGAGCGACCTAAATCAACCAGGGACCTACGACCTAAAGCCCAACGACCTAGCGACCCAAACGACCTACGACCTAATTCCGAGTGTCGAGCGACCTAACGTTGTAGGCCATTTTAAGGTCGGAAACGAGCTATTTTGAGGCCGAGACTTTTCCACGCGAACGACCTAGCATAGGCAGAACGAACTAATTGCAGAATTTCACCAAAAACACTAAAAATTGGAGTTTTTCTGTAACGACCCGGAATTTTCGAACCCGAAAATTCCAGATAGTTATGAAAAGAAGAAAGGGATAGAAGAAGAAGAATAACAGAACACCAAACATCTCACATTCGCAGCGGATAAAACATAATAATAAATAATAACAGTTTACAAAAGAATACTATATCTGTCGATTACATCTAATATACATCAGAGTTTTTCACATATATACAGTCACTGAATATATACAATTATCATGTCTCACGTATACAGCAATATAACACAGTAGAAATATGCTATAGCCATCCAGCTCGTCTCCTGAGCTCCAGAACATATCTACTTGAAAATCTGTAATACTCGGTCTGACCCGAGCATTACATCAAAGTAACACCCGGGTCAGGCTGGAAACCAGCGTGAGTAAACCCATCTAACATGTAATTCCAAAGCATACAACTTAATTAAATTAAAACCCGGGTAATTCGTATCAATTTGTTATAGACATCACTATCCACGCATCAATTTTCTATGTACCAGCCTTTAGATTAAATAGTCCAATACACTTAAATCATTTCCTTCCAGCCTACTTATCCCATATATCAATCTAAAGAAATTCGAAGTGGTTTTGGGTATTTAACAATACCCGACTCCTGTCTCTTCTGTAGGATCGATTTCACCCTAGAGGGGGGGTGAATAGGGTGATAGTGTTAATTATAAAAATTAATTGCAGAAGCTAATAAATTAACACAGATCACAGAATATTACCAGCACAGAAATAAATAGCAGAATAATAAAATGCAGACAGAACAACACAGAATTTACCCAGCTTCGGCAAAACCCTGCCTACGTGCTGCCCCCAAGGTTTCTACTAGAAATTAGAAAGTCCCTCGCTTACACACGTAAACTCGCTATACCCGCTATTGACTATCCTAACTCTACGCTCAAAACCCTGGCCACAACTCAACAACCGAGTTGTGAATCCCAAACTACACACCGTAGTTTGTCTCCTAGTCACACGACTAGAAAATTTAGCAGTTTGAAATTTAGATACAAATTTAAAAACAATTTCAAAATAACTTAAAAACAAAGCCCTATGAATATAAACTAAAAAACCCCTTTTTATATCAAAACCCTATAAATATAAAAATAAACAAAGCCGGCCCTTCTTTTCTTTATTGGTTGACCCGATACTTCTCTCTGGCTTGAACAAATGGCGGCTTTACAACTGAATTAGGGCTTGTGAAAAATTTGGGGCTTTCGTTCCTCTTGCTCTGGAAATTTGGGCTTGAAGTCGCCGGTTTAAATTTGATCGATCAGTGATGTTTTGCGTGTTGCCTTGATCGATTGACTCCTCGTTCCTTACGCGGCTGCTTCGTTGATCAAATTCTCTCCTTGAATCGGTATTATTTGTTTTTTGCTTTTATTGATTTTTGCTTTCTGGAATTCGATGATTAAATGTCGATGATGATTAGGGTTTTATAGGAGTCAATTTCCTAAAATCACGTTCGTCTGATTTCTTCAAAATCTCTTGCGTTGCCGTTCGATTATTGTTGGATGTTTGCGATGAATTCTGACTTTTTCAATATCGTATTTTTCTGATGTTCGACCCCCCACGGCTTTGAATTGCCGTGTTCATATTTGTGACTTGGTCAATTTTTCATCCTTACTTGAATTGCGTTGATTTGCTTTGACCATGTTGATTTCGTGAGATTTTTTTACTGCTGACTTTTGGCTTTGAATCATTTCGTCTCTGGCCATCTTTTTCTGGTTGGTACTACATTGCATTCTCAGTGATCTCCATTTCACTTTGTTGCATTTCTGATCACTGTTGTGTCTTGTTTCACTAGTACAAGTGATGTTGCAACTGGTTTAATGTTTGTTTATATACACTTCATCACTTCAGCATTGTATTGTTTTCACTTCTGGCCTGTTGTAGTTTGATTGTGTGATGTTATACTTTGGTCTATTGGGCTGCATTCATGATGTAAGTGGTCTGTACTTGTGTACATCTGGTATGTTGCAGCTTTCATCTTTGTTGCATTTGAACTGGCCGTTGTCTTTGTTGTTGGGTTGCTGCATATACGAACTTGCATTCATTCGAGTTCAGTTTGCACTTGTTCATCATGTAGCTTGTTGTCTTCATGTATAGTTGCTGTCTACATTCATGTTTGAGTTTCACTGCCACTTGATATTCTGGTGTACATTGAGTACAGCCATACTTCTATGTTGTTTGTGTACTACTTTGGCTTCACTGTACATTATACTTGGCTTTGGTTCTGCACCATGTTGTAGCTGTACTGTCTTGAGCTCAACATTGTTGTTTACTTGCTTTGATGCATTCACATGCTGCCATACTTGTTCATGCTGCTGGATTTGATGCAGTTTGATTGTTTTGTAGTTGTTGATGTTCTTTGTAGTTTGTATCTGCATTGTGTATATTCATAATACATGTATTGCTGTTGGCTTCGGGTAACTTCGACACTTTCATCTCGAGCTTGTGTAATTTGAACCTGGTTTGGTGTGCATTGTGCCTTGTACTTGCAGTTTGGTCCATTGAGTTGTTGCAATTGAGTTCAAGTTTCTCTGTAACTTCGCTTTTTGCCTTGCATTGACCATGGCTTTTCTTGGTGGTGCATTTTGTTGCGGCCTGTACATGTATTACTAGCTCTGGTTCATCTTTGTTGCTTCACCACAGTTTGCATTTGCCACACTTGTATTCCCTGTTATCAACTGGCCTTGTGTTGAATTGTTAGTAGTGCTTTTGTTTGATTTGTGAACACGAGTTGGCGGGGCAGTGCACACGTGTATAAATGTACACGTGTGTACTGCAGCCACTTATGTACAACCTATCCCTGATAAAAATACTGATATCCACAGATATTGCACAATCAAAAAATGATGACGAACAACCCAAATAACTGAGGCAAACAATGTTTTCAAAATCATCGTTTCTTTCAAATTTCAAAAATATTTCTCTTTCAATTTTACTGCGTTTGAGAATATTTTTGCAGATTACTCAGATGCTGGATTCAAACCGGAATGCAGTTGAAGACAGAAACATGAGTGTGAGTGATATGTAGTGAGGTTAACTGTAAATATATTTGTGATGTAATTGTGATGTGATTGTAATCAAAGTTGTATAGTTATAGTGAGAGCTTGAAATTGTACTATTCAAAGATGTAATAAATATTTGTTTGAATAAAATATTCATTTGAATTCAAATTCCGTGTTATTTATTTTATTCAGCAAATATTTATTTAATCTGTGAAAATAGTATATTATCAAATACATTTAAACGAATGTATATATGTTTATTATCATCAAACAAAAATCATATAAGCGCATATTCAACAATCTCCCCCTTTTGATGATAACAAACATATATTTAAGATTTTGAATATGTTAAATGTATTTGATCATTGATATATCCTAATTGCTCCCCCTATTTAAATGCTTCATTTCTACACAAAACTCCCCCTACATATATGCATACAAATAAAAATATGCAAATAGAAAATTATTTGTCCTTTGCTTGATTTTATTTGACAAAATCTTAACTTTTCTCTCCCCCTTTTGTTATCAGCAAAAGAATAATAGTGTTAGGGAAAAATAGAGATAAAGTAATTGATATTAATCCAACATTAAAACTCAATTGAATATAAATATTAAATTTCAAAAAAAATCAAACAAAAATCATAAATATTTTGTTAGGCGCATATTCCACATTTAGAATGATAGGAATGATATCATCATATAAAACAATACAGTTGTGTCTATTTGTGGAATATTTATATCAGGAATTTGAATATCTACTAACCATGCATAACCGTTAGGACTTTTAAATGAGATTAGTAGTATTCCAATTTTATTTTATTTTTAAAAAAAAATGAATTCAAGTATCTTCTAACCACGCATAACCGTGAGGACTTTTAAATGGGATTAGAATCAACTTGTTTATTTTGAAAAAATCAACTTTTGATATGCGTTCCATACATGCATAACCGTGAGGACTTTTAAATGAGCATGGAAGCACATAACAAATTCCAAGTAATTCACCCATGCATAACCGTGAGGACTTTTAAATGAGAGTGAATACTTTGGTATTTATTTTTTTTTATTTTTTTTATTTTTTTTTATTTTTTAAAAAATGTGAAAATAAAAAAAAATGAACGATTCCTGTTTAAAATACCACACATAGACAAATTATATAGAATTTTGATGAGTGATGGTCGTTAGAAATATGATAGAAATCGAGATGGTCATGGAATCTTTTACCAACAAAATTTATGACTCTTGTTTAATTTGAAAAAATTTACTAATTATACCGTCTCGAGTAATAATATATGATAAATATCAATACTCATCAATTTTTCAATCACTATTTATTTCTTCGATGATTTGTAGGGAGAAAAAAAATGTTAAATATTCAGCAAATTTCTAAAACACCTAGACTGAGTCGTAGTTTACAAAAACTATTTTCTGGTAGGGGTTTTGTAAAGATGTATGCCAATTGAGAATCAGTTGAAATAAAATTTATGCAGATATTTTCTTTGGAAATATGATCTCTAATAAAATGATGTCTTACATCTATATGTTTTGTTCGCGAGTGATGTACAGGATTATTTGTGAGATCAATTGCGCTTTTGCTATCACACATTAGTGGTACACGTTTAAAATTTAGGCCATAGTCATGCAAAGTTTGTATCATCCATAAGATTTGAGCAGAGCAACCGCTCAAAGCAATATACTCTGCCTCTGTTGTGGATAATGCAATACAATTTTGTTTTCTACTCGACCATGCAACTAATGAATGTCCTAACATAAAACATGCTCCACCAGTACTTTTTCTATCAACCAAATTTCCAGCATAATCAGCATCTGAAAAACCTTTTAATTCAAAATTATCATTTGATGGATACCAAAGACCAAATCGTGGGGTGTGCAATAAATATCTTATAATTCTTTTAACAGCTTTTAAATGAGATTCTTTTGGGTTAGATTGAAAACGCGCACATAAGCAGACAGAAAACATGATGTCAGGTCTAGAGGCGGTAAGATAAAGGAGTGATCCAATCATACCTCTGTACTGCTTTTGATCAACTGTCTTACCCTTTTCATCCTTGTCAAGTTTAAGTGTTGTACTCATGGGAGTTCTTGCTGGTTTAGCATCTTTCAATCCAAATTTGTTGACAAGTTCCCTGCTATAGGGTTTCCAATTACCAATTCTGGTGGATGGTCTGTTTTGTATTTCAGCTTTTCTGGATCCAGATTTCTTCGGACTTCTTGAGTTGTGGTAGTTTCTCTAGCATCAGCAGTTTCTTTTGGTTTTTCGAACTCATCTTTTTCTTTCTCCTCTTCAACGTTGCTTTTGGATGTATCCTGATCGTCAATGCCTTCATCAAATTTCACATTGATTGACTCTACGATTGTTTTAGTCTTTTTGTTGTAGACTCTACAAGCTTTGCTTCTCGAAGAGTAACCCATGAAGATGCCATCATCAGCCTTTGCTTCAAATTTTCCTAACTGATCACCTGTATTAAGAATATAGCAAGGACATCCAAACACTTTGAAGTAAGCGATGTTTGGTTTTTTGTTGAACCATAGCTCATAGGGGGTTTTGTTAAGAATCGGTCTAATGATAACTCTATTCATTACATAACATGCTGTATTTACTGCTTCTGCCCATAGATGCAGAGGTAGTTCATATTCATTTAACATAGACCTAGCCAATTCTTGTAAAGTTCGATTCTTTCTCTCAACTACCCCATTTTGTTGTGGAGTACGTGGTGCAGAGAACTCATGTTTGATTCCGTTTTCATCACAGAAAGTTTCAAATTCATAATTTTCAAATTCTCCACCATGATCACTTCTTAACGAAACAATAGAGACTTCTTTTTCATTTTGCACAAATTTTGCGAATCTTGTGAAGTATGAAAAAGTTTCTGATTTTTTAGCCAAGAAATATACCCATGTATATCTTGAGTAATCATCAACTAACACAAAGCAATATTTCTTACCTCCTAACCTAGCAATGTCATTAGGTCCAAATAGATCCATATGAATTAGTTCAAGAACTCTAGAAGTGCTTACATTGTTTTTGGCATGAAACGATGATTTTTTAAGTTTTCCAAAAGTACATGCTTTACAGATGTTTTCAGTTTCAAACTCATGTGATGGCAACCCTCTTACCAAACTTTTCCTTTTTAATTTGTTTAATAAGTTCATACTAGCATGCCCTAAACGTCTATGCCATAAATTCACTTCTATATCCTTAGCTACCAAACATTTAGAGAGAATGAGATCATCAAAAGATAGAGAATATATATTACCTTTCCTTTTTCCTGAAAATAAGATTTCTTTTGATGATTTATCAACAATTTTGCACAAGTCAGAATCAAAGATAACATTCATACCTTTATCACATTGCTGGCTGATTGATATCAAATTGTGGTGCAGATTTTCAACATATAGTACGTCATTCAAGGTAAATGTATTGTTACCTACTTTACCTTTACCGACAATTTTACACTTTTCATTGTTCCCCATTGTGACTCTGCCACCTTTGTACTTTTCTAGGCTAAGGAACTTCGATTTATCGCCTGTCATGTGCCTGGAACAGCCAGAATCCAAGTACCATTGCTGTTGTTCCTTAGCCTGCCAGCATACCTACACGAGAAGAAAGTTTAGTGACCTATTTGTTTTTATAGGTCCATGATTGTTAGTGGCAAAATATTTAGAATGATAATTTTGTGGATACCCAAAACTATTTATAATTGTTCCCTTCGGCACCCAAATTTGTTTAACTTTGAGAGATTTTATATTTGTGCCTTTTGGAACCCAAATCGGTATAGTTTTCATATGTTTGGGTCTATACCAACAATTATTGTGATTGTGTCCAAATTTTTTACAAATTGTGCTCATAGAATTAACTTGATTAATATTGCTTTCAACAATTTTCGAATTATTATATCCAAGTCCTTGTCTAACCATATTAACAGTTTGCTTTCCTAATAGCATATTCAACGATTTTTCACTTTTTGAAAATTTATCTAAGGTCGTTGACAGTTGTTGGACTTGTATTTTGAGAGATTCATTTTCGTTAAACAACTGTGTGCACTTTTTAATAGAAATCTCTCTCCTAGTATTTTCATTCTCTTTTAAAATCAGAATTTCATTTTCAAGTGATTTTATATTGATTTCCGATTTTTTAATTTCTTCTTCGAATGTTGGACACTTATCACACTTAGGGATTCTACATTGATAGTTCTTAATTAATTGATCAAGTTGTTTATTGCATTCTATCAAAGTATCCTTTTGAGATTCAAGTTTAGCATATTTTTCCCTAAGTCGTTCATAACAGCCATTTACTTCATGGAAATAAATTAGTAATTCAGAATGAGTGAGTTTTGATACCTCGCTTGGCTCATCGTCATCACTGTCTGTAACTTCACCATGAAGGCACATGTTTGCTTTTTCACTCTCACTCTCGGTGTTATCACTTTCATCTTCGTCAGTTTCATCCCAAGTAGCCGCAAAGCTTTTCTTCTTTAGTTTCTTTCCTTGATTTGATCGTTTTTGAGGACATTGTGGCTTGATATGGCCAGGTTTGTTGCATTTGTAACAGATGATTTTCTGTTCTTCTGGGTTGTCTAGTGCTTTGCCTATTCTACTTTTCAATTCATGATTTCGAGCTGGATTTCCGTATTTGCGATTCCACCTTTTGAATTTCTTTATTAGTAGCGCCAGCTCTGCTGCTCCATCATCATCATCATCATCATTATCATCATCACTTTCAGTTGTTCCTTTGAGAGCTATTGATTTCTTTCGAGTATCTCCACCTTCACACTCTTCCTTGAATTTCATTTCTAGCTCATAAGTGGTGAGATTTCCGATGAGTTCTTCGACTTTGAGTTGTTTTAAATCTTTCGATTCTTGAATGGCAGTTACTTTTGCTTCAAAGCTTCGTGGAAGGACTCTGAGGATTTTCTGGACAATTTCCAATTCGGTGTATGTTTTTCCGAGAGCTTTTGATTTGTATACGATATTGGAAAGTCGTCTGTACATCTCTTTGACATTTTCTTCTTTCGCCATTGTAAAGTTCTCGTATTCGCTGCTTAGCATGGCAAGGCGAGATTCTTTGACTTGAGATATTCCTTCGTGAGTCACTTCTAGCATATGCCATATTTCCTGCGCAGTTAGACAATGTGAGACACGATTAAATTCAAATTGATCTAATGAACAGATAATAGAATTCATAGCTTTGGCATTAGTATTCTGTAATTTATTTTCTAGTTCTGTCCATTGTTCCTTTGGTTTCTCTATTTCCTGATCATCTATAGTTATAGTTGGTATTCTATAACCTGTCTCAACAATATCCCAAGCGTCAATGGTTTTCAAAAAAAATTTCATCCTATTTTTCCAAAAAGCATATTCACCATTGAACATTGGTGGTCTAACTATGGATTGACCTTCTGCAAAAGCATTATTAAAAGAAGCCATTTTAAAAATTCAAATTTTTAAACAAAAACTGATTTTTTCAAAAAAATAGAATTTTTAAAACAAATGTTGACTTCTATTCCTAGCTTTGATACCACTTGTAGGATCGATTTCACCCTAGAGGGGGGGTGAATAGGGTGATAGTGTTAATTATAAAAATTAATTGCAGAAGCTAATAAATTAACACAGATCATAGAATATTACCAGCACAGAAATAAATAGCAGAATAATAAAATGCAGACAGAACAACACAGAATTTACCCAGCTTCGGCAAAACCCTGCCTACGTGCTGCCCCCAAGGTTTCTACTAGAAATTAGAAAGTCCCTCGCTTACACACGTAAACTCGCTATACCCGCTATTGACTATCCTAACTCTACGCTCAAAACCCTGGCCACAACTCAACAACCGAGTTGTGAATTCCCAAACTACACACCGTAGTTTGTCTCCTAGTCACACGACTAGAAAATTTAGCAGTTTGAAATTTAGATACAAATTTAAAAACGATTTCAAAATAACTTAAAAACAAAGCCCTATGAATATAAACTAAAAAACCCCTTTTTATATCAAAACCCTATAAATATAAAAATAAACAAAGCCGGCCCTTCTTTTCTTTATTGGTTGAACCGATACTTCTCTCTGGCTTGAACAAATGGCGGCTTTGCAACTGAATTAGGGCTTGTGAAAAATTTGGGGCTTTCGTTCCTCTTGCTCTGGAAATTTGGGCTTGAAGTCGCCGGTTTAAATTTGATCGATCAGTGATGTTTTGCGTGTTGCCCTGATCGATTGACTCCTCGTTCCTTACGCGGCTGCTTCGTTGATCAAATTCTCTCCTTGAATCGGTATTATTTGTTTTTTGCTTTTATTGATTTTTGCTTTCTGGAATTCGATGATTAAATGCCGATGATGATTAGGGTTTTATAGGAGTCAATTTCCTAAAATCACGTTCGTCTGATTTCTTCAAAATCTCTTGCGTTGTCGTTCGATTATTGTTGGATGTTTGCGATGAATTCTGACTTTTTCAATATCGTATTTTTCTGATGTTCGACCCCCCACGGCTTTGAATTGCCGTGTTCATATTTGTGACTTGGTCAATTTTTCATCCTTACTTGAATTTCGTTGATTTGCTTTGACCATGTTGATTTCGTGAGATTTTTTTACTGCTGACTTTTGGCTTTGAATCATTTCGTCTCTGGCCATCTTTTTCTGGTTGGTACTACATTGCATTCTTAGTGATCTCCATTTCACTTTGTTGCATTTCTGATCACTGTTGTGTCTTGTTTCACTAGTACAAGTGATGTTGCAACTGGTTTAATGTTTGTTTATATACACTTCATCACTTCAGCATTGTATTGTTTTCACTTCTGGCCTGTTGTAGTTTGATTGTGTGATGTTATACTTTGGTCTATTGGGCTGCATTCATGATGTAAGTGGTCTGTACTTGTGTACATCTGGTATGCTGCAGCTTGCATCTTTGTTGCATTTGAACTGGCTGTTGTCTTTGTTGTTGGGTTGCTGCATATATGAACTTGCATTCATTCGAGTTCAGTTTGCACTTGTTCATCATGTAGCTTGTTGTCTTCATGTATAGTTGCTGTCTACATTCATGTTTGAGTTTCACTGCCACTTGATATTCTGGTGTACATTGAGTACAGCCATACTTCTATGTTGTTTGTGTACTACTTTGGCTTCACTGTACATTATACTTGGCTTTGGTTCTGCACCATGTTGTAGCTGTACTGTCTTGAGCTCAACATTGTTGTTGACTTGCTTTGATGCATTCACATGCTGCCATACTTGTTCATGCTGCTGGATTTGACGCAGTTTGATTGTTTTGTAGTTGTTGATGTTCTTTGTAGTTTGTATCTGCATTGTGTATATTCATAATACATGTATTGCTGTTGGCTTCGGGTAACTTCGACACTTTCATCTCGAGCTTGTGTAATTTGAACCTGGTTTGGTGTGCATTGTGCCTTGTACTTGCAGTTTGGTCCATTGAGTTGTTGCAATTGAGTTCAAGTTTCTCTGTAACTTCGCTTTTTGCCTTGCACTGACCATGGCTTTTCTTGGTGGTGCATTTTGTTGCGGCCTGTACATGTATTACTAGCTCTGGTTCATCTTTGTTGCTTCACCACAGTTTGCATTTGCCACACTTGTGTTCCCTGTTATCAACTGGCCTTGTGTTGAATTGTTAGTAGTGCTTTTGTTTGATTTGTGAACACGAGTTGGCGGGGCAGTGCACACGTGTATAAATGTACACGTGTGTACTGCAGCCACTTATGTACAACCTATCCCTGATAAAAATACTGATATCCACAGATATTGCACAATCAAAAAATGATGACGAACAACCCAAATAACTGAGGCAAACAATGTTTTCAAAAATATTTCTCTTTCAACTTTACTGCGTTTGAGAATATTTTTGCAGATTACTCAGATGCTGGATTCAAACCGGAATGTAGTTGAAGACAGAAACACGAGTGTGAGTGATATGTAGTGAGGTTAACTGTAAATATATTTGTGATGTAATCGTGATGTGATTGTAATCAAAGTTGTATAGTTATAGTGAGAGCTTGAAATTGTACTATTCAAAGATGTAATAAATATTTGTTTGAATAAAATATTCATTTGAATTCAAATTCCGTGTTATTTATTTTATTCAGCAAATATTTATTTAATCTGTGAAAATAGTATATTATCAAATACATTTAAACGAATGTATATATGTTTATTATCATCAAACAAAAATCATATAAGCGCATATTCAACATCTTCGAATTCAATACCATCTCAACACAAATTATTTAAGTGAAATTCAATTCAATTTAAAATACAAGATGTTACTTTTACACAGCAATTCCTCATAGATAGATAACCACATTATCATTGTCCGACCAAACATATCATATCTTAAAACATTTCATATTAGAGTTATCATTCAATTACATGGCATTTCATCATCATTCGATCATTCATATGCAAGCTTTAATACTTCCAACATTAATTTAATTTATCTCTAATTAAACTAATAACCTGTCTTAAACCATTTAGATTACCTTTACTCATCAATAATTAAATTCAAACCAATTAATTAATCATCTTTTAATTTCCATCTTTAATTAATCGCGCTTGACTAATTATCCTTAATTTATTACTCAAATTAATTATCTTATAACCACTTACATTGATTAATTAACCCTTAATTAATCACACTCATTAGTAAACTAACCATTAATTAATTTCTTTAATTAATCAACCCTTTAATTAATTACACTGAATAGTTAATCCTTATTATCAATAAATTTAAACGGTAAATCATTTAACTTAGTTCAATTCCTTAGTTATTATTCCAAAATCTTTTCCTACTATCTGTGGAATCAAAATAACTTAAAAACTTTAACTTCAAATAAAATTTAAAATTTTAATCTTTTGATTTAAACCATTTAATTACCTGATTGGTTTAGCTTTTAAAAAACAACTTAAGTACTTTCTTCTCCTTCAAAACTCAAATTAAGTTTAACCCTTATAACACAGTTACAGGTTCAATAAACAACACGAACACATGTTGCAAGAACCCAAGCAAAACTCCCTCTACCCGAAACCAATCCCTGAAGCAACACTTCCCATTCCTGACACACCAAAACTTCATACACGTGCACACCATCACCTCCGGCTATCTCGCCATCGCACCACTGTCGGCATATTTCCCTTGTCAACCCGACCAAGTTCACCATGACGCCGATGCTCCACAAGCTTCCCTTTCGAAAACGATAAATTTTCAAACCTCCAAACATTCCAAAAACCCACCTGCCTCTGCTGGACGACGAACTACACCTCGCCCTTTCCTTTGATTCCCACGCTTCCTCCATAAATCGAAAGCCCTTGGACCACTCTACGTCACTGCCAAAAATCTCAGATTCCAGTCGCGCCCTTACCACTCAAAAATCTCGCGACTTCACCATACCCACATCCGTCCTTAAACCCTAAAAACCACTCGATCATCCAATCCCAAACCAAATTCAAGATTCCACCACGGTCGATGCCTTCACAATGACCACAAGCTCCTTTTAGAGTTGACCGCATCACCTCACGGCTGCTAATTTGCCGGAAATTAATTTTTGAACGAAAACCGTTCACTCTTTAAATTTTTGTGATAAAGATCATTATAAATCCCAATCTTCTTACTAAAATTCATAATTTTACACCTACAACCCAATTTCATGCTTGAATTCTTAATATAAGAACATTAAGTTTTTCACAAAAATAATTTTCACTGTAAATCTCATCTTTGCTTATCTACACAGCATAAATTATCCACTAAGAAAATTTTAACTTAAACTATTCTAGTAATTAAGCATATTCTTAGTTTACAACATTTTCAAATTCGGGTCAAGAGATGTAGATTTGTGAATAATTTATCTTCTATTGGTTATACTGCACATATGTAATTTATATGTATTTTGTTTCTTTGTTTCTTTACATTGTTTATGTACAGCCAACATTATTTCATATGTTTGGTGAAAGATTTTTTATTTAAATGGAGGCTGAAAAGATTTAAGTTGTGTGCTACATTAATTTTGTTTGTCTTGAGTAATTTATCATCTTGTACTTATGTACATTTTATTATACTAGTTTATACAACCTGGTTTTAGAACTTGCTGATCATATACGTATGTTCCTTTGTACATTTCTTACTTAGCTTATATCATTTATTTTATTTTTTTAATGTGTAACCTGGCTGTGTTTTTGGGAGAACATATGTATATAGTTTGTTTTGTTTACTTTATACTTAGCATTTTGTACTTATATTTTATATTTATATTTAATATTGATAGGATTGTTTATTTTAAACATTATTATTTAGATTACATTTAAATTTTAAAATTTCCTTTACAATACATATATTACTGGTAAATGTCCAAAGTCTTATCTGTTTTAAAAAAAAACTTGTATTTTATTTAATTAGATTAAATATTTATAGGGCCAAAATCCAGGATCGTCACATTCCTTCCCCTTTGAATCTTTTCGTCCTCGAAAAGGAACGAAGCCAGATTCATTCAAATTTAATGATTCGCAGCTCAGTTTCTTACATTCAATTAATTTTTAATCCAACCAAGCTCATATTCACTTCAAATGATTCAAAAATCAATTTTATTTGCTTCTGTTAGTTTATAGAATCTGTTTACCTTCATTTACATCAAACGACCATTCATCCAATGCAAATTCGACTATATTCACTTAAAAGAGTATTCATTTAGTTTATAACCACTTCAAATTAATTTTGACGCCTTCTATAATTAATTTTATTTCCAATTTATTCACCAACCATCATTGCATTTCATTCCTCTGCATTGGTTTCATTTCAAAACTATTTCATCGAGCTTGACAACATTCAATGCTTGTATACTTCTAGCCATTCCCAAATTAATTCAATCTAAGATTTTGTTTAATGGGCTTTCACTCTTATTCAAAACCAAGCTTCCGTAAATTTAAACTTAAGTTAATTTACTTTAATTTATTCCAACATCAAACTTAAGTTTACTTCTATTTGATCTTCATTTAAATCAAATTCCATTTAATTCAGTTAGCCCGTCCATTTTAATTTTAATTTTAATTTTATTTTACCTCCTCAATTTATCAAAATAATATTCCAGCACATACTTAACTCATTTGTACTTCAAATTAATAGGCCACCGAACTTAAGTTCAGTTTAATAATCTGATTCCAATTACAACTTTAATTTAGTTTTTATTCAACAAGGCTTCATCTATTTATTATTTAATTCAACTAACCCATTTTAAATTTTAAATTTACTTACTTAATTCATTTTTTGAATTTATTTCCTTAATACAAGGTCATTCTCAATTCATTTCTATTCACCTGGGTTTTGTTTGCAACCTAAGCCACTTCTATTATAATCCATTTTCATTTCATAAGACATCACTTCTTTTATATCCAATCTACTTGCAAATTCCATTAAATATTATTCAAATCACACTTGAATCTTATTTGCAATTCATCTCATCTCTACTTCGATCCCACTCTATTTTATTTTCATTTTTTTCAACATTTCTTCTTATTTAATCCATTATCAAACCCAAGTCGAATTCTATTCATAATTCGAATTCATTTCCATACCCACTATCAATTTACAATCTATTTTAGTTAATCGAGTTAAATTTTATTAACGTACTCAATCAAATAATTATTTAGCTAATTAGCTCACTTCCACTTTTAATTTAATATGCGATTTTATTACAAAGAATCGCTTCATTTAAATTTCCCGAGTCAAATTTAATTTATAATTCCAGTTTGGATTCCCTTTATTTTAAAATTCAAAAATGTCTTTAAATTCCGATAATATAATTAAAATAGCTTTTTATAAAATATTTCTTATAACTCGATGTCTCAAACAGTCCATCCTTGTTCTCACAGAAATTCAGTCATACGTTGATCAGGCGTAGGACTGAAAATCTATAAGTACTTAGCAGACCCATTTTCAACATCCAGTGAAAATACTTGGAAAACAATTTTATTGAAAATATCGGAAACAGTTTTTGAAATAGAGAAATACCTTTAGGGACAATGCTCTGAAAATCATCACCCCCATTCCATGGTCATAGTTACATACTAGGGTTACGTTACAGTCGCAACAAAAGTCCTTGTAACTGCAGGCTCTCTGCGGCACTCTCGATTACGCCATGGAACCCACACAACAGATCACGGTTACATCCAGGGTTACGTTGCCGTTGCAGCAAAAGTCCATGTAACTGCAGGCTCTTAGCGGCCTCTGATTTTCGCTGTCGAAATGAAACTTCTCCACTCCTACATAGGTCGTAGTCTACCGAGATAAACTCAAACGCAGACTGTTAGCTCTCAGCGGCACACACGACTTTTGCTATGTTGTATACCATAGTGTCGCAGTCTACCGATATAAAATCAAACGCAGACTGTTGGCTCTCCGCGGCACACACGATTTTTGCTATGGTACACTACCCATAATCCTCAGGAACTAGTTTTGTCCGGACTCCTCACAGGATCAACTTTAGAACCCCCCCTCCCCCGGGGCTCAAGGCAGCACCACCCGGTGGCACTCCTGAGAAGTCCATTTCAAGGGAGCGCCTTTTTCCCCAGAGCAATTATCAAAACACTTTATACTATACACATATAGTATCATACACCTAGTATGAATTCCATCAAAGCTCCTTTACACAAAATCAATTATTCCAAAATCGATAATTCTCAAACTAGGCTTTCCCAAATTCCAATATTGATTTTACCCAAAAATCAAAAGCCTTTCCAAAACCAAAGGTTCCCAAAACCTTTTCAAAATCCTCATAAGATCCTTTATATATATTCAGATATATATATAAAAAAAATTATATATAAAAAAAAATTAAAACTTTGGATCCTTACTTTCTTGTATAAAACACATCTTATACTCCAAACACTCCCAAAAACCATAGAAATATCCAATTACCACCTTTATTCATTTCATATTTCTCAAAATATTCTTTCAGTTCAAAAGAACCATTTCCCATTCCTTATTCACAAATTCATTAATCCCCATTTGGATTATCACTTCAATGCTTAACTCAATTAGGTATTTAATCAATAACAGTTTGAACTCCGACCAGTTTATATTTAGAAAATAGCTTGAAAAAAAATTAAAAATGGATAAGTGGTTGAAAAATAATCAATGGTTCGCAAAATAGTTGTAAAATAGTTAACTAATTGTAAAATAGTCGGAAAATAGTTACATAGTTATAAAAATCTTAGATAATTGCAAAATAGTTGTAAAATAGAAATTAATTCGTAACTTAGTTGAAAATTAGTAATTAGTCTATAAAATAGTTGTAAAATAGGTAAAGAGTTTCAAAAGTAGTGGCAATACCAGTATCAAATAGTTTGGGTCTTTAAAAAAAAAGTTGTATAGTAGATAGATAAGAAAATAGATTTAAAACTGTTTATATTAAAACAATTTACATTGAAAATGGTCTACAGTCAAAATTGTTCGCTTCCCCAACAATTCAATTTAAATTTCCACTCCATTTAAATTAACCCAATCCCAATTTAATTTACTCCAATTTCCATTGGACTTGATTCATTCCTAATTCAAATTGAATTGATTCTCAACTCCTTTCTAACTTCAAATCAAATTCCATTTGATCTTTAAATTTGTACAACTTTAAGTATAATTTCAATTTTACATCTTCTATTTATAATCAATTACATTCACATTTTTCTTTTAACTCGTCATTATACATTTTATTTAGCCAATATATTTTTATTATTCCATAAACATTTTAATCAAGATCCCAGAGTTTAAACAAAATTTCCAAAATTCTTTGGCTAATTCATTCATCCCTTTGAATTTCAAAACCAAACCCAGTTCACAAACAATTCCAATTTAAAATAATTTGGCAGCAATTTCTCTTTTAGAAACTCGAAAATAAACATCGATAATGCTGCAGTCATCACCGACGTTATTTTCCAGTGACCGAAAGAGTTCAATGCTTTTATCTCTTTAAAAACATTTCCAAACATTTTTAATTTTCAAATCTTCCAGATTTCAAGTTCAACACAAAATATTTTTAAAATAATACTATTATTTCTCCAAAACCTTTGGAAACCATTTTCAAATCCAAGGGAATTTTAAATTTTCCCAAAAATTCCAAATTCCAAATTCTTCCAATTCATATTTAAACATTACTTTGGAATTTCATCTCACTTTATTTTCAAATATTCTCTGGAATTCTATTTCAATTTATAACCTCATTTATCTATAAAGTTTATTTCAATTTTAAATTACATTTATAATCTATATTCCAAATTCCTTTTTGATTTTAAACCAATTCCACTTTAATTACAATTCCAAAGTTATTCCAATTACTTTGGACTAATACCCATTCAATTGAACTCACTTCATTTTCAATCATTTCAATTCAATCCAATTCAAATCTTCCATTTAAATTTTTGAACTTATACATCTTCCATCCCAAATCCAATTAATTTAAATCGGATTCAATTTGAATGAGTTCAATTCCAACTTCAAATTTAAACCATCTTGAATTATATAATTCGAGCTAAATTCTCAAAGATTGGTTTAACCTTTTTAAACCAAATTTAACTTTGTTCATTTAAAGTTTTTAAGCAATTTAATGTTTTGAGTTCTAATATTATAATTTCATTTTTAATTAATTTAAATTTTAATTTGGTTGTATTTCTGTTATCACCTAATTTAATTCCAGTTCAAGGGTTCAATTCGGTTGTATTATATTACTTCTTAAGTCAATCCCAATAATTTATCAACCAATCACCTTAATATTTATTAGAAGGGAATATTGCTTTAAATATCAAAATATACTTCTACATAAAACCATTTAAAATCTTTATAAGCAAATAACAAGTACGCTCTCAAATATATATACACTCAACTCATTCTAGAGTACTACGGACTCTAGTTAATGAGAAATCCCCACCAGAGCCAAGGTTCTCGCTTAACCTTTCAGCTCTGATACCAACTGTAACGACCCGGAATTTTCGAACCCGAAAATTCCAGATAGTTATGAAAAGAAGAAAGGGATAGAAGAAGAAGAATAACAGAACACCAAACATCTCACATTCGCAGCGGATAAAATATAATAATAAATAATAACAGTTTACAAAAGAATACTATATCTGTCGATTACATCTAATATACATCAGAGTTTTTCACATATATACAGTCACTGAATATATACAATTATCATGTCTCACGTATACAGCAATATAACACAGAGGAAATATGCTACAGCCATCCAGCTCGTCTCCTGAGCTCCGGAACGTATCTACCTGAAAATCTGTAATACTCGGTCTGACCCGAGCATTACATCAAAGTAACACCCGGGTTAGGCTGGAAACCAGCGTGAGTAAACCCATCTAACATGTAATTCCAAAGCATACAACTTAATTAAATTAAAACCCGGGTAATTCGTATCAATTTGTTATAGACATCACTATCCACGCATCAATTTTCTATGTACCAGCCTTTAGATTAAATAGTCCAATACACTTAAATCATTTCTTTCCAGCCTATTTATCCCATATATCAATCTAAAGAAATTCGAAGTGGTTTCGGGTATTTAACAATACCCGACTCCTGTCTCTTCGAATTCAATACCATCTCAACACAAATTATTTAAGTGAAATTCAATTCAATTTAAAATACAAGATGTTACTTTTACACAGCAATTCATCATAGATAGATAACCACATTATCATTGTCCAACCAAACATATCATATCTTAAAACATTTCATATTAGAGTTATCAGTCAATTACATGGCATTTAATCATCATTCGATCATTCATATGCAAGCTTTAATACTTCCAACATTAATTTAATTTATCTCTAATTAAACTAATAACCTGTCTTAAACCATTTAGATTACCTTTACTCATCAATAATTAAATTCAAACCAATTAATTAATCATCTTTTAATTTCCATCTTTAATTAATCGCGCTTGACTAATTATCCTTAATTTATTACTCAAATTAATTATCTTATAACCACTTACATTGATTAATTAACCCTTAATTAATCACACTCATTAGTAAACTAACCATTAATTAATTTCTTTAATTAATCAACCCTTTAATTAATTACACTGAATAGTTAATCCTTATTATCAATAAATTTAAATGGTAAATCATTTAACTTAGTTCAATTCCTTAGTTATTATTCCAAAATCTTTTCCTACTATCCGTGGAATCAAAATAACTTAAAAACTTTAACTTCAAATAAAATTTAAAATTTTAATCTTTTGATTTAAACCATTTAATTACCTGATTGGTTTAGCTTTTAAAAAACAGCTTAAGTACTTTCTTCTCCTTCAAAACTCAAATTAAGTTTAACCTTTATAACACAGTTACAGGTTCAATAAACAACACGAACACATGTTGCAAGAACCCAAGCAAAACTCCCTCTACCCGAAACCAATCCCTGAAGCAACACTTCCCATTCCTCATATGCAACGCTGACACACCAAAACTTCGTACAGGTGCACACCATCACCTCCGGCTATCTCGCCATCGCACCACTGTCGGCATATTTCCCTTGTCACCCCGACCAAGTTCACCATGACGTCGATGCTCCACAAGCTTCCCTTTCGAAAACAATAAATTTTCAAACCTCCAGACATTCCAAAAACCCACCTGCCTCTGCTGGACGACGAACTACACCTCGCCCTTCCCTCTGATTCCCACGCTTCCTCCATAAATCGAAAGCCCTTGGACCACTCTACGTCGCTGCTGAAAATCTCAGATTCCAGTCGCGCCCTTACCACTCAAAAATCTCGCAACTTCACCATACCCACATCCGTCCTTAAACCCTAAAAACCACTCGATCATCCAATCCCAAACCAAATTCAAGATTCCACCACGGTCGATGCCTTCACAATGACCACAAGCTCCTTCTAGAGTTGACCGCATCATCTCACGGCTGCTAATTTGCCGGAAATTAATTTTTGAACGAAAACCGTTCGCTCTTTAAATTTTTGCGATAAAGATCATTATAAATCCCAATCTTCTTACTAAAATTCATAATTTTACACCTACAACCCAATTTCATGCTTGAATTCTTAATATAAGAACATTAAGTTTTTCACAAAATTAAATTTTCACTGTAAATCTCATGTTTACTTATCTACACAGCATAAATAATCCACTAAGAAAATTTTAACTTAAACTATTCTAGTAATTAAGCATATTCTTAGTTTACAACATTTCCAAATTCGGGCTATATCAAGAGATGTATATTTGTGAATAATTTATCTTCTATTGGTTATACTGCACATATGTAATTTATATGTATTTTGTTTCTTTGTTTCTTTACATTGTTTATGTACAGCCAACATTATTTCATATGTTTGGTCAAAGATTTTTTATTTAAATGGAGGATGAAAAGATTTAAGTTGTGTGCTACATTAATTTTGTTTGTCTTGAGTAATTTATCATCTTGTACTTATGTACATTTTATTATACTAGTATATACAACCTGGTTTTAGAACTTGCTGAGCATATACGTATGTTCCTTTGTACATTTCTTACTTAGCTTATATCATTTATTTTATTTTTTTAAAGTGTAACCTGGCTGTGTTTTTGGGAGAACATATGTATATAGTTTGTTTTATTTACTTTATACTTAGCATTTTGTACTTATATTTTATATTTATATTTAATACTGATCGGATTGCTTATTTTAAACATTATTATTTAGATTACATTTAAATTTTCAAATTAAAATTTCCTTTACAATACATATATTACCGGTAAATGTCCAATGTCTTATCTGTTTTAAAAAAAACTTGTATTTTATTTAATTAGATTAAATATTTATAGGGCCAAAATCCAGGTCGTCACATTTTCGCCAATTTGATTCAAACCAAATGCAAATGTGCATGCAAACGTGATAGGGAATCATTTCCAACAGTCCAAGATAGTTATAGGCAAGAATTGTGAGATAAAAATCTCACCTTTGCACCAAATTATGAAGAAAATGCTTGAAGATCAATGGAGATGCAATAACAAGCTTGAATCCAATGTCTTCACTCTGATTTTGGAGTTAAATGTTGAATTGCAATTGAATTTGAGCTTAGGAGTTTTAATTTCCCATTCCCACCTTCATTTTTTGATAAACCTTGAATGTTTTAGGAAAATAGAATTATGAGGAGAAGGGGTTGGAGCTTGGGTTTAATAGGCTAAAAGCCCAAACTAAAGTCCAAAGCAAAAAAGTTGCAAAATTTCATTAACTCCATACATATCAAAGCTCATACTTAAAAAGATTGCAAACGTCATTTTGAACTCAATGGAAGTGGTCTCGAGTCCTAATTTGAACGTATGCAAAAAGTAGCTTTTCAGACTATAATCCGATTAACGATTAGATATTTAAATAAAATATTTAAATATTAAATCAATAAATATGCGGGTTGTTACACCGGCTAATCCGAATAACGAGCGCTTATTTTAAAAATAAGTGTTACATTCAGATTTAAATAAATCACAAAAAATTTCCACTTTGATCTTTTAAACAAAAGATCCATCACAAAGATTCAATGTGGATTTCGGATATCCATTTGGAATCCGACCCCCGGTCGCATCGAAATTCAAATGCCATTTAAAGGCCAATGTTGATAGTTGGTTATTTAACTATCAAACAATATTCACAACAATCACCAAGATTTAAATACTTTTCCCCCAATTATTTATTTTCAAAATATCTTCGTAAGATATATTTTAACACTTCAACACTTTGATAACAAATTTCAAATCGCTTTCCTCACACGGAATAAATTTTCGAATATTTATTTCCACTGAAAATTTTGCCGAGTTCAAATACTTTAAAACAATTCAAATTACTTATCCAAAATATACATGGAAAAATTTAGAATAAAAACTATCTTTAAACACTTACTTAAATATTTGTTATGAAAATATTATACTAATATCTCATATAAACTTTAAGCCCAAACTAATTTTAAAAAATAAAATTATAAGATAGAGTATGACTATTTAAATAACCATTTTCTAAATCGATTATCACTTTAGTATTTAAATAATCACTTCTATAATCAACAAAATAAATCTTTACTTTAAATATTTAAAAACAACAACTAAAGAGTAATTTCTCCAAAGTGTCCTTTCTAAAACCAACTTTAAAACTTTTAATTTATATTTGAAAGCTACTTTAAAAACATACTCGGCTTTCCAGGGAAAATACCCTTTCCATTTCAAAATGGTCATTTTAAATCAATTAATAAATCCTTTCTGATTTATTTTAAATTTACATTCCCAATCCGTAAACATCTTTACACACTTAAAAATAAACCAATATTTATTTTTAAAACAAATTTCCCTTTATAAATTCCCGTTGTGAATTTAAATTTCCAAATATCCACTAATATATGATTTTCAAATCGATTTTCCAAATATTCACTTTCAAATACCAAATCGAATCCCAAAATGATTTTCCAACTTATATCAACATCAAATAATATTCCAAATTGATTTTTCAAATATTTATTTAAAATACCAAATCGATTTCAGAATTGATTTCCCAGAATTTATTTTCAAATACCCAATCAAATTTCAAATTGATTCTTAAATTTATTTCAAACACCAAATTAAATTTCTAAATTTATTTCCTTTTAAAATAAATTCTTTTATCTCTTCCAAACTATTTAAAATTCGTATTCTAAGTAAATTCTTCAACCTTTGAATAATATTTCTTAAAATCCATTTATTAAACTTTTTCCTACATTTTGGAATATTATTCAATAGGATTACAAAGTCATCTCTATCTTTTATTAAAATTCCATCTTTTAAATTCTTCCAATTTTCAAAAAAATTAATTTTATTATAGACTTTCTACTTAAATTTCAAAAAAAAAAATCAAAATTTATTTATTTCTTGCATTCTACGTTACCAAAAACATATTCGCTAAACTATAGCCTTCAATGATTTTAATCACGAATACAATCATATAAAGATTATAAATAAATCAACACACAACATTAAAACAAATTCAAATATTTGAGGAATCCAGTTGGATCCCTTCAACCTGTTTCCCTGCATCCACATACGTTAGCACAACAATTAAATACCAATTACACTTCGAGGTGGAATACCGCGATATATGAGATTATATAAAACCACCCGCTATTATGCGGCACATAGGATCTCATCCACTATATAATGCGGAAAATCAATTACTCCAAATACATATATAATACCAATTCCACTTCGAGGTGGAATATCGCGGTATATGGGTTTATATAATATCCTCCGCTATTATGTGGCGCATTGGGTCTAATCCAATACAACCGATGATAATTAATCATAAAAGCGCACAATCAACGGTTTTAAATTTAACTATTTAAAATTAAATCAGAAAATCCCATTAAGTGAGAAGTTCTCACCTTTAACTGTGCATGCAATCCATTTTCCATTTCAGCTTGTTTTGTTCACAGTTCTTGACCTAGTATAAACATATATGGTTTATTAATATTCGAGAAAATTGAATAATTAATTTTCTTTTTAATAACTTTAAATTAGTTAACACATTAATTCTAACTAAATAAATCTTCCTTATTTTTCTTCAAATATCTTATATCTATGTATGTATATTATATTTTTTGATTATTTTTAATTTATTTATTTAGTTCCTAGAATTCTTTGAAATTTAAATTAAAATACTTATCATTTTAATTAAACAAAATTATACGTCAATCCTTTCGCTTTCAAGGACACGCATCACATGCTCAGGAGACCGAAGTCAGGCCGACTATGTCACCACCACCAACTTCAACGAGTCTCCATCGCAAACTTGTGCTTGATCGACTCCCAAATTGTCTTGCTGCCAAGTTCATCCACATCACGACAACCTCGAGTTTGAGCAGAGGCACACAACTCGCCGAGTCCACAACAATCGCGCCGCCGCGCCTACTTCCACTATTCGAACGTGACCCTCGTTGAAACTTTCGCCTTTGCTACCTGAAATCGACCGAACCCTCTGCCTTGAATCGAACTAGAAATGATGATTCCCTTGACATTCGCCCGACCTTCGATCTTGTTCCAATGATTTGGCTTCGGCCATTTTTTTGATTTCGATTTGGTTCTAATAATATTTTTTCTCGCTCCTGCTTTGAATCAAAAATAAATTAAAATGGGCACGAATATTGAATTCGAACGAAGATTTATTTTCTTCTTCTGGATGACGATAGGATACGGCCATTATTTTATGAAGTGTGTTCGATTTTGAATTGAATAAAGAAAAGTATTTTCGTTCATAAAAAAATTCTATTTCACTGGCTCAAGTATTTTTTCAACTAACACGTGTTGAAAATTTAGAGAAAACAAAACATGTGTTTGAACTTTACTCTACATGTCAAATTGTCCGATGCATGTGCTTTGCTTATATTATTTATATTATTTAAATTTTAAATTCAAATTCAAATCGTTTAGAAATTGCAGATCGAAATTTTGAACTCCTATTGAGGCATGCCGCCATACGTTCATAAGGTTATACGCCTTTTCTGAACACAACGGAAAATGTTTCGAGTCCAAATTCGATCGTATGGAGAAGATAACCTTTTTGAACCCAGTATTTATATTGAATTTCTAATTTAAATTCAGTGCGTTTATAATTCGTACGGCCAAAGGATCACTCCAAACACTACGAAAATTGAAATCCAATAATAATACACTGTTATGGATCCAATGGAACTGGTTTCGCAATTTCTGTAACTGTACCTCAGAAGGCTATTTTTAAATATTGATTTAAATGATATAAATTCAAAACCGAACAATTGATTTTCAAATTCAATTCTAATGCTTCCATTATCTTCAATGTGACAAATATAAATTTTACAAGCCTTTGAAATATTTTTAGTCAGTTTAAAATTGAAGATATAAATTTTTACCCAACTTCACATTATTAAATTCAATAATTTAATTGCCAAATTCATAGCAATATTTGAAGCTCAAGTTTAAATTAACTTCCAACTATTTAAAATCAATTAAATATTCTGATTTCAATCAGTTAATATTTCAATTTCAAATGTTCAAAATTCTAGGTCATCACGAATTGAATGTTAAGTAATTGGGATATGAAATAAGTTAGTGAAATGAATTATAAAATAAAAGCTAACTTAAGAAAAGTTAAATGAAATTGATTGTGATAAAAATAAAAACTTATTATTATGAATTCAAGTTATAAAATAAAATTTACTTAAGGAAAGTTGATGAAATGAACTAATGAAGTGAATCAACGAAACGATATGAACTTAAAGTATGAAGAAAAAAAAATGAACATGAGTTGAATTTTATAAAAAAATTTATAATAAACTTAAATGGCTTATGGAATAGTTTGTAAATAATATTAGTATTAAATAAATATACTAAACGGTAATGAAGTAAAATTTAATTTATATAAGATTAAATGAAATGATTTATAAAATGGTCCATAAATGAATTTATATGAAATATGTTAGACATAAGTGAAATAATTAAATTTTGAATAAATTGAATGCAAACAAAATAGATGTAAATAAACTGGAAGTAAACCAATTAAATGTTAATAAATTAAAAGCAAGCCAGTTAAATGTTAATCAAAAAATGAATGTTAATAAGAAATTATAGTGTATAACTTAATTATTGACAATGAAAAATGTTAATCGTGATAGTTATGAATTAATTGGATGGATATTAATTGTTGGATGGTTTTTTTGTTACAGATCATTCTTATAACAACTTTAATTGCATATGACGGTTGTATGTTATGTATTTGTGCTTGTGCTTATGATTTGGATTCAAAATTCATGAATATAGTCCATTAAACTCATATATGCTTTCTAATCCTTTTATATGCAACCAATATTCAAATTTGAGTTGAGAGGTATATACGAAGACTGTTTGGATGTATATGCGGATTATATTTGCTTTTTCGTGCATAATATGAGCGAACTCGCTCATATTAATAATAATAAAGTGCATATCTCGGATTGCATACCGCATTTTTATATTTTTTCCTTACGGGATGCCTCATCATTGAGATGAGATGTATATTTGGTATATTTGTGATATAAATATTTATTGTAAAATTTTACAATCGAGCGGCGCAAAGGAGACGCTGTCAAAATTATCCGTAACTTCGGGTGTTAGAAATTTTTTGAGGTTTTAAAAGTTTTATAACTTGTTTTATATATAAGTTATAATTTTCATAAAGCCGATCGGAGTGGCATAGCAAAAGTGTCGTAAAGGTTTTCACATAAGATTTTATGTTTTGTATGTTAATTATTTTGAATAAAATATATCGAATGTTAAAATTCCATACTTAACCCCTTTTCGAGGATGAAAAGTTTTAAGTTGGGGAGAATGTAACGACCCATATTTTTAACCTTTTTAAATTATTAAATTTAATTTGATTATTGGATAAAAATGGTTAGAATTAAAATTTAATGAATTGTTAATGTAACTTATTGGATATGAACATGGACAAAATTTTGAATAACAAAATTCAAGAAGATAAGAGATTGTAACTTATATTAGGAAGTAAACTAAATAATATGGAATTGTAAGTAACTGCATTATGTTGAATTATTGTAAAATGAAAGTTGTGGTTTTATTACTTGAATTCGTTCAAAAGTTAAATTTTATAATTTAAATCACCATATTCCAAATATGGTGATTTATCGGATAATTGAATTATTTAAATATAATATTGGAAATTATTTAAATAGTCGAATTTTGAATTTTAATATGAATTAAAATGATGTCGAAAGTTGATTTAAATTTTATTTAAACAAGAACGACAATTGTTAACTTTTAAACTTTAATTTAAAAGTGAATAAATTGATTTTGGAAATTTCTTGTTTTAATTAACGAGTAAAAATAGCCATTTTGGCCACTGTCTTGGATTTCGACGAAACCAGTTTCATCGGATCCGTAATACTGAGTAATTATAAGATTTCAAGTTTCTTAGCGATCAGACTTATCATTTGACTGTGCGAACTTGTAAAGCATAAGAAATAATTAAAGAAATTTAATTTGTATAATTTGATTTTGGAATGCTATCTTCTGAACGTGATGGAATTGACTTCTGAAACTAGTTCCGTTGTGTTCGGAACAGAGTTATAACATAGAGAACGCCTGGCAGCACACTTCGTTTATAGTTCAGAATGTTCGCGGATAGATCGGGTCGGAAATTTATAATTAAGGCCGCATATACGTTCATTTTGTCAAACCCTAGAAAAAAAGATGCAACCGCATCTCTTATCCTTTAATGGTCGAAAATTGCCGAATCTTTCTTCATCAATTTCTCATGATCCATTTATTGAAATCAAACACTTCCAAAAGGAAAATTGTAGACCTCGACGAGCTCTACTTGATGATCCGATTGATCGAGGCATAACATTATGGAATCGCCAGATTTTGGGTATGAGGTTCAATCTGTTTGGGCTTTTTGCTCAACAACAAAGGCGGCGAAGGCTTCGAGGCTTCTGGTGACGTTGGAGGTGGCTGGGGTGAGTGAAATGGTGGTTTTTGTCGATGGTCGATGCCCACTGGTGGCGTGTGTAGGGGAATAATCGAATGCGATTTTGGGTTTAACATGCCTTGCGGCCTTGAGTGTTGAGAGTAGAGAGAAGGATGAGGGTGAATTAGTTAATTTTTAATTAAGTTTGTTATTTAATTTTAGTTATATCGTTAACGTTAATTATCACATAACTTTTGCATACGAGGTAAGTTTCGAGCGAAACGAGTTGCAATTGATTCTTATCAACATCGTCTATGCCATGGAATCAAAATGGAATTTATTTAAAGCAGAAATATTTTTCAGTTTCAAATAAAGTATTGTGTTTTAAATGCTCACAAATGACTAAAGTATTGTTAAGTTAGTTAAATTGAAATCCTGAGGCGATTTAATTTTGTTGATTGTTGTTTATTAATTTAACTTACATAGAAATCGACATAGAAATTAATACGTTAGGAATTTTGAGTTAATAATTAAATGGAAATTAGAATTAAACTGCTAGTTAAAATCCCGATAATTGATAATGGGTCAACTTTTGTGATATATTGACTGTTGGATGACTGATTGTGATGGATGCCAATTGGTTGATGTTTTGGATGATTGGATGTTTATTTAATGTATATATCCTGCATCACCCTGTAAATTATTTGACAATATATGAAACAGTTAATTGGATTATATCAAATAAGAAATAGTTTGAAATGATATATACCTATGACATTTATTTTGGATTGAAATGGTATATATCCATCCCAGAAATTAAATTGAAATAACTGATAACTTGGCTATAGGACATAAAATTATATATGGACACCGAATTGGTTAAATTAAATGACTTTAAAAATTTTGGTTTGAAATTATTTAAATGATCTGGGTTTAAAGAAATAAAAATCGAATTTATGGAAATTAATTATTTTCGAACTCGAGCCTGAAATGTTGAAAATGAACTTGTTAACAGAAATTGTTCAAAGAATCGAGTTTGAAATTTCAAAGTTATAATTGAGAAACCATTTAGATGATGGAAGTTGATTTGTTTAAGTGATTTGAACTTATATTCAAACTTTGAAATAAATCCAAGAAAAAGTAATTTAAATGGATATTTCAAATTTGAACTTGAAATTGAATTATTTTAAAGACTTGAAAATTAAATTGAACATTGAAGTTAAGTTTAATTCAAATGATTTAATCGATCTTCTAAAAGTGAACTCAAAACCGATATAAATTGAAATGGTTTAAAATAAGAATTGAACTAAAATTTAAAACATTGAATTGGATTGTTGAACCGAATTTGAAGTTAAAATGAAAATCAAAATCGAAATTGATTTTAATTAGAATTGAAGTTAATTCGAATTGAAATCAAAATTGAGCTGATTTGAATTGAATTGAAATCGAAGATGGTTTGAATTGAGAGATTTGGAATTTAATTAGTTTGACTTTAAAACTATTTTTGAATGAACTATTTTAATATAAACTGTTTAAATCTATCCTTTTAAAGTGTTCAAATTATTTTGATTTTCCAAGCTATTTTAATATATAAACAAATTTCAATGCTCAAACTATTTTATATTAAACTATTTTAACTTTTCAAATTATCTTAAACTATTCAAACTATTTTTTAAACGAAATTCAAACTGGTTATAATGGGAAATGTTTATATTTAAATCGTGGATTTAAATGCGAATTGGGTTAAAATGAAGTTATAACCTAAATTGTAATTCGAATCGAATTTTGAAGAGAAAATGACATATCGAATTGAATTGACATATTTTAAGTAAATATGATATTTTGAAATGAATGATATTTTGAAGTGAATATGATATTTTGATATCAAGTATGAATCGCTTTTGAAATGTAAAAGTACCCACCAATGTGTAAAACAATGTTTGGTTGTTAAAGAGATCGAGGCCTCTTATTGGCATGCTCTCTGTTAACATTGGAACCACTTTGAAAACTATGTAGATGGAGTAGACTCCAAAATGAAGTGGTTGGATTTGGCATACATTTACTGTATTTGAAGAAAGAGAATGATGATGGATAGACCTCGGCACTTGTGCCAATTTGAAATGACTAAAACATGATGGCCTGATAGAGCCAAGCGGGCTGGCTACCCCTAGCGGACATCCGTTCTTTGATTTCTTCTTGGACTTGGTCCATACTATTACTTTTGATGTTGGTCTCGATTGGTGCACCTTGATTTGGGATGGCCTCCCTTTGACTCGATATGGGATAAATGGATGCGGTGGCCGATCGTGTCTATTGCGTAATCCACAGCCCTACGACCCGAACTAGTAGTATTCTACCTTGGGCATTGCCTCACGTCCTTGTCATGCTTTTATCCTTATACGAGACCACTACGATTTTGGTTTAGTGTTGTCGTATCACGGCGCATCCCTATCCACTGATGTGCTACTGGGGTGTTATATGTAAACTGTATGACAATGCTTAAAACCGCATTAATGAGGATTAATGTAAAGCCTTAACGCTAATAAAAATATTTATTTTACTGATGCGAGTGTTTTGTCTTTTCATTATGCTCTGGTCAGTCATGAGTTTTTCAGCGCATTGAAGATTATTTTCTAAAGGACAAAGACGAAGATTGGTATATTATTACTAGTTTTATTCCCTCATATTTTATTCTGCTGCATTATTATTATTTTTCTGTTGTATGTATAACTCTAATAGATGTTGTATAAATTATGCTCAAATGTATATTATAAACAGCTTCATGAACTGTTTATTTGATTATTATATTTTGTCATTCTATAACGACCCAAAATTTCCGATTATATTTTAACTTTTTCTAATCAAAATTAATTACATTAAATAATCAATCATTAATTTAACCGCGAATATTAATCATTCTTGATTTATCTCAACCTGTAATTAACTATCGGTTTATTTACTTCATTAAATAAATCAATTTCTCCTTAATTAATCATCTTAATTAATCTCTTGATTAATTACACCAAGTAATTATATTTTATTAATTTCATTAAGTAATTATTTATCAAACCATCCAATGATTATTTTGAATTACTTATGCTTAATTAATTAACTTAAAACTTAATTTATTAATTAATTCAAACCCTTAATTACTAAATTAATTAACCCAAATCATCAATTAATTGAATTAATTCATTATCCATTTTATTTACTCTACTAATTTAATGAATCACAAATCATTAAATCCTTATTTACTTTAAAATGAAAACATTTTCTTGTTTATGTTTTAAGTTTAAAACAATCAAAAACCCAAATGCTTCAAGTCAAACAACAATTAACTCGAGAACCAATCAAAACCAAAGTCACCAGATCATCAGTACACATTCAACCAATTCAATCATTCAAACAATTTTTTTTTAAATTAACCGTTTAAATCTAAATAAAAATCCAACAGAGTGAGATTTACTCACCTTTGATTTTGCAATCCAATTCCGACCTCGATTTGTTTCCTTCAGGCTTAAACCTTGTATAAAAAGTTATATGATTTATTAATATTTAAATTAACCAAACAATTAATTTTCCATTAAATACATTTAAATTTGAACTTTCCTTTAATAAATTGCTTAGTGACTGAAATAATTAAATGTGTTAATTGATAAATTCATCACCATAATGCATTATCCTCAATTAACAGTAAGTTCAAACATGCATATTTATTTTATTTATAAAAACTTTATTGTAAACTTCAAACCCCTTTCTAACACGTAGACGAACATTCAGTAATAAGGAAAACGATAATACCTTACTGCCTATACGAACCCAAAACCTTACTCGTGCTTGCTCTTGCCCATGCACCCAAAACGAACCCCAGATCATCACGAAATTTGCAGCACCGACGCCACCTCGCTGAGTCACGCGCTTCCATGACCACTGACTTCGCCGAGCTCGGCGCCACTGCATCGCGTTAACCCTTCTCCCCTAAATCGTATTTTCCCCAAATCGGCACGAAACCCTAGCTCGACCTCCAGATTCGAGCCGCCGCTCTACCATAAATTGCCACCCTTATCGAACGCGACTTCCCCATCTCCTTACCATCACGAGCGAACGCGATTTCGTTACACCTGTTGCCTCGCCTCCCTCACGCTCGCGACCTTCCACAACCGATCGTGAACTACCCCTCATCGCCTCTTCCTTCGCCGAGCTCGAGTCGAGCTGAACAATGGCTGTCACGAATTGTTTTCTCTTCGGTTCTTATTTTTTTTTTTTTTTTTAATAAACGAATTCGATTTTGTTCTGATTTGACTAAGAGAAAGAATAGGTCGACGTGATATAAAGTTGAGGGAACGACATATTGGAGAAGGCAAGGCCTTGATTTAACAGATTAGAATATTATTTAATTATAAATATCTCACTTTACCCAGCTCAAACTCGAAACACCATCGAGGCGTTCCGCTAGGCGATTATATGGTTTTACCCACGTTCCGAACACAATGGAACGTGTTTCGGAGACTAATTTGATCATATGCACAAGTTACAGAAATAAACGATCAATTTTAAATTAAACAGTTTAAAATAGTTTCTAAGCGTTTTGAGCTGTCAGGGTCAAACGACAACTCCGATTGCTACGAAAATTGAAATCCGATAATAACTAACTATTACGGATCCAATAGACCTGGTTTCATCGAATTCCGAGGCTGGGCCTTAGAAGGCTATTTTCAAATATCAATTTAAACGATATATTATTAAAACTGAACAAATTACCTTTAGATTAAATTTCAACTATTGTATTATCTTCGGTATCATCATTCTAAATTTTATAAGCCTTTAAATTATTTTTAACAGGCTTTAAAAATCCAGATTCAACATTTTACCCAACTTCAATTTATTTAAATCTAATAACTAAATTGCTATTATTAATAATTTTTGAATTAAATTAAACATTAACTTTCTAAATATTTGCAATCAATTAAATACTCCAATTTAAACTGTTAGAAATTCCGGGTCGTCACATTCCTCCCCTTTTTAAAAGAATTTCTTCTCCGAAATTACTAGTTAGAAAGAATGGTTTAATACCCGTTTATCTTTCCCCAAAACCAACAATTCAACATCCTACCAACTATCTTTTATTAAAGACCCACTATCACCTCAACCAACTTCCCAAAACCTTTATAGTTTCCAACCACATTATTTATTCCCTTTATTCAAATTTAAATTTAAAGTTCAAATCTAAATTATCACCACTTTCCTAAAAAAATTCTAACTCTCTAAATTTTCGAAATTTTTGCCAGCGTCTCCTTTGCGCGGCTAGCTCGGTACAATTACAAAATGCCTCTACGAGCTCCCAAATTCCAAAAGAAAACAAAAGGCCAAGTGGCCAGATCAAAAACCCAATCCAATTTCATATAGAAATTTAAATACATACCTTTTAGTTGGGCAATTCAAATTATCTCCTGAAATCAATCCAATTTTCTTTTCCCTTTATAATACCTCCATATCCCACTTAGCAACGATATCCAATCGTAACCTTTAAAATCAATTATATATTTCCTTACAGAAGTTTTCACATCTACTTCTATTCAACTTAGTTTTTCCATTCCCATATGAATTCAATTTGTCCTCACTTCTGAGTATCGAATTTTATCTTTCATTTATAACTGATTCATATTAGTTCCATCTACTAATTTAATTTAGTTTCCAATTTGAAATCGTTTTGTCGTTAACAAAAAAAATTCTAAAAAATTTTCGAAAATTTTCGAACTCCTCAACTTTTCGAAAATTTTGGCAGAGTCTCCTTTGTATGGAGAAGCTTTTGCAATTTGACAAAAGATATAAATATATATACATCGACCCATACGGTCGGAAAATAAAAAACGGTTCATATTACTATTTTTATTGCGTATGCGTACCTTTATTTAGCATTTTAAGCAAGCGGCTTAATATTTTAGCAATTAGTGCAACCAAATCCAGCCAAACGGCCTTCGAGTACCTGTACTTACTCAATTTAAATATGTAAGTGCCATATATAAAAAAATTATTAGCATTTCACTTACTTTCAATAGCTAAACACAAGCATTACATAAACAAGAAGCACCAAACGCTTCCCATAAGCGATTTATATGATTTAAAGCTAATTCCAATTGCTTCCAACCAAATTTATATGCCATTTCATTCAATTTTAATGGTTTACAACTCAAGTGCTTACATTCAATTTATTTTTAATCTAAACAAGCTCATATTCTATTCAATTGATCCTAACATCAATTTATTTAATATTTATCAACTCATAGAGTTTTAATTACCTTTGTTTACGTCAAACGACAACTATTTTTATGCAAATTCGGCGATATTCGCTTAATATAGTATCCATTCTAGTTTATAAATACTTTAAATTAATTTCAACTCATTCTGTATTTAATTCCATTTCATTACCAATTTATTCACCAACTATACATTTGCTTTTCAATTCATTTCCATAATTGTTCCATTCAAAACAATTTATTAAGCTTGGCACATTCAATACTTATAAATTAATAACAATTTCCAAATTAATTTAACCCAGACTTTTATGATCTCTCACTTTTGCTCGAAGCCAAACTTCTATTAATTTCACAATATTAATTATTCTTAATCCCAAAATCAAGAAGTAATCTTTAATTAATTCACAAAGTAATTAACTATAATTAATTACATTAATCCTTAATTACTATTAATGAATTTCTCATAAATCAATTAGTACTGATAAATTTATCTTAACTAATCAATCTTTAATTTCGCCATTGATTATATAAATTAATGATTTCCAATTATATTTTAGTTTATCCTAATCTAAATTAATTACATTCAAGTAATTAACTTTAATTAATTTCACGATATCAATTATTCTATCCAAATCAATAAGTAATCTTTAATTTCTTCATGAATTAATTAACAATTTTTATTACATTAATCATTAATTACTTATATTAATTAACTTCTCATATGTCACTTATTATTGAATAATTCATCTTAATTAATCAATCTTTAATTACATCGTTAATTTAAGTTAATTAATGAAGTTTAATTAATTTAGAATTTTTTATTTATAGGAAGATCTGCTAAAATAAATTATTTGTTAATTAGATTAAATTTATCAAATGAAAATTAATTATTCAAATTGTTCGTATATTAATAAATTGTAAAAAAGTGATTGAAAATTTAAGTGAATGTGAATGGAAAGGAAATTGATTTGGCTAATAATCAATGAAGTTAAATCCGTAGGATGTACGTATATTATTCTATTTGCATAGTGATTTGATCCTGATTCGAGCACAGAATTTCGAGATGGTTATATCGATCCGAGTGGGATTTTTCACTCGATTTTCGACAGCGAACCTGGATATGGATCATTGATTGGTTCTGGATGTTCTCTATCATAGTTATAGCTATGCAAGGAGAATGATGGTTTGTTGTAACGACCCGCCTTTTTGACCGCCTCCAGTCGGTAATTAAACCAACTAAAAACTTTCAAAATGACAGATTGTTATTTAGTTTATAGAGTTTAAACAGAATCAGCCACAGAATCACAGAATAATAATAACATTTCACATAAATGAATTTTTCTTTCATATACAAATATCAGAGTTTATACAATGCATTACATTTTAATACAACGGAACAATTTATTTATTATTTAGCACAAGAAAAATTTTCCTGAAAAATTTTAGTGATGCGGTGATCCCCCTCTCTCTAACTTCACTGCCTGAAAATCTTCAAGCTGTAAAAATACTCGGTCTGACCCGAGTATTACATTCAAAAGAAAATAATACATGGGTCAGTCTAATTCAAACTCAGTTATTAGTGCACAGAAGCAATAATAATCAAATAGCAATTAGACGACAGTCAAAGATAAATTCACATATCCGACCCTTTAACCAGAAACCGGATAACGGTAAATATAACACTTAACAGTGTGAAGGAATAAATTTGCAAACTCAAATTTTCAACGAAGATAGATGAAAGAATTTTTAAATGCAGATAATTTAGAAAAAAAACATTATGACTGCCTAAACGCCGATTAACAACTAAATCATCAATTTAAATCAAATTAATTCAAATAATTGAAAAGTTACTTAAAAACATCAAAATCGATTGGCTGTAGTACACGCACGCGTGCACTGCCTCGCCAATACTGCATATGAAATACGCAAAGAAATCAATGAATCAAAAGCAAAAGAAATATAAATTAAAATCAAAATTGTGTGGCTGCAGTACACGCACGCGTGCACTGCCTCGCCACTGTAGTGTCAAAAATAGGAATCAGCACAAGGTCAAATCCGAGCTACAAGCTGGATTCAACTCAAGCGAATTCGAAAAACAATTCCAAATGTAATCAAGTGGTCAAGACAGCAAATTCATATGCAAGCTGCGTCAACACAACCGTAAAATCAACTCAGGTACAAAATAAGAACATAAACATGACCACAAAAGTCAAGTTCAAGACTGATCCAATAAGTATCCAGACTAGATTATAGTGCAACACTTCAAATATCAATGCCAACAAACTGAACTGGATAGTGCACCGAGAATGAGGCAACAGAGCAAGGATCCAGCACAATTTTTTATTTTTAGTCACAATGAAATCAAGGCATCAAGTATACACAAATAAATGCACCAGTACAGTTCAGTATGCTAAGCACAGGAGACAAAAACACATACATATGGAACAGTGTGACAAACAGTCATATATATACAACATGAATGCATATATATATATATATACATATACATATGAAGCTACGCCACAGTATGCCACAGAGGTAATGGAACTGCAGTTTCAACTAAAAATGGCAGAGCCTTAAAAAAATGTTTCAAAGCTAAAGCCAAAACTAAATACGCAGTTCAAAAATCAAAGTCCAGTGAAACTCAAACAACAACAAAACTGCGAGGAGCCAAGATATGGCAACAATGAATGCACAGTTCAAATGAACATCAAGGGCCAGTTTCGGCCAAGTGTACAAATGCAACCAAACGTGCAAAGATGCATAATCATGCCCAGTTTCCTATTTAAATGCACCAGTGATGAGTTCAGGATCAAAAACTGAGGTTCAAAGTCAACAACAGAAGTGATTCATTTTTTTTTTCCAAAGGAAATGGGAAGAGAGATTTTAGATATCACTGTAACTAAAATGTTACAGGAAGACAAAGACATGGAAACAAATGTTTCCAGGAAAATCAAACACAAGCTTGGCCACTCATTCACATGTAATGCCATTCAAATTCATATACTCAGATTTTTATACTTCTATCTATTCATGCAGGACATCATTATCATAGCAAAATTTTTTCAAGCAACAGATAACTAACCACTCAAGTTTTAGTTAGAATGTTTACTCACTTATTGATCATCGCAGACAGTTTATGGTTCCAGGGATTTGACCAGTTAACCTTATATTAAATTGTTTTAAAACATGAATCTGATCATTTCTAACAAATTTTTTTTCTTTAAGGACTATAACTTAAACTGTTTACAAGTTAAAATATGAATTTTCATAAAAATTTAGGGTGTTGTTCAGGCTACAGAGAGGTGTGAATATGAATGTCATTTCAGACAACACATACCAACAGATTTCTCATCAGATTTATGGCCACTCACAAGCATCAGGATACTAAAACATGTTAAAGGATTAAGAGAAGTGGTTTGCTCACTGCCACTTAATAACGCAGATTCAATGAAGTATGGTAGGACCGAAACTATGTTATTCAAGTAAGTTGAAAAGTCAGAAATCAATCTCCAGTATCAAAATCAACTCAACTAAATCAATTTGAGACCGTGGTGACCAAGTAACCGAGTCATGAGAGGATCAGGTGTCAGATATATACCAACTGTAACTTAATCCGTAAAGATTCATCGAAACAAAAACAACCTAATTACCAAACTCGAAGTTGTTGATTAAAAAAAATCAAGTTGAAGTCCATATCGAAACAGTTCAAAATTTCACCAAACCATATGGTTGAAACAATAAATATCAACGTATGCGAATTTAATTAAATCACAAAATCATCAACATCTGAACAAATCGAATGGTTGAGACGAAGCCCAACAAAAATCAATGAAAATCAAAATCAAAACAGAGAAGATCGAATAGTTCAAAATCAACATCAAAAACAAAATTAACTACCAAAACACTGAGCTGAGATAGAATTTGGATGTGAGTGGAAAACACTCACCTTCGACAGAAAGAACCAGCCGCAGCGAGTAACGAAGAATTGATCGTCGAAGCCGGCGCCTCTGAATTGAACGAGCCTTAATTTCAGTTGCAAAGAGGAACGAGAGCCGCCATTTTTTTCGTTTGAATGATTTTGAAATCTTAGGGTTTGATAGAATAAACAAAACAAAGGGAGGTACCAGTAGGGTGGCTAGAAACAGAGAAAGGGTGGCTACATTTATTAACACTGTACAACATCCATATTGTTTTCCTTCATTTCGGCTGATAGGATTTTGCTTTAGGCTTAAGAAAAGAAAGTATTAAATGTTTGTTTTCCCACAAAATTTTGTTTTGTTTTATTATCTTCTTTAGTAAGCTTCATAGGTATATAAACGTTTTGAAGTTCAACTATCAAGCGTTAATTTATATTAACATGTATTACAATTAGATTTTTTTTTTTACACTTGTATTTTGTATTGATAAAATTTATTCCATTTTATTTAAGTTAAAGAAAAATGCCATTTAAAATTATCCATCAATTTATTAATTTACATAAATAATAATTCTTAAATCCAAATTATTTTTTCTAAGTCATTAGTTCGAATTTTAAATACAAATTTAATATTCAATTTTCAAACTCCAAAGTCAAATTCAAATTTTATCCAACTTTCAATAGATTAAATCTTTAAAATTTAATCACCAAATTCATAGTTATATTGGGAATTCAATTCAAACCATCATTCACATATTTAAAATTAATTAAATATTTTCAATTTGAATGGTTAAAAATTCAGGGTCGTTACAATCTCCCATCCTTAAAAGAATTTCGTCCCGAAATTACAAGGAAGGAAAAATGATTGTTAAAATTTCACTAATATTTATACCCTACTCAATTTTATCAAGTTTGAAACTTATTAAAAATAAACATAGGATTCATTCCATTTGTTTTATTTCACTAGCTTTGTTCATTAATTTCTACAATCAAGACGCAAAAGTCTTTTACCAAAATTTCCGACTTAAAAACTTAGATTTAAAGTTAAAATTCTTCATGCTAGAGATTTGCATACTATATCTTTTCCAAAAGCTGTGGACTTTCAAAATATTTCAAAGATCTTCTTCCTTAGTTTATTAGGTTGGAATTATCTAATTTTAATTTCAGACTATTGATTTTCTATTTAAAGTTGGAAAATACTTGCTAACTCGAAATTTAACAAGTCTATTGTCGTTCTTAAAGACATTAGTCATACGCTGGCCAGGCGCAGGACTAAAAGTCTCCAAGTACTAAATATACTTACTTCAATTCCCAGTGAAAATACTTTTAAAAATTCTTTTAAAAAATGGATATGGAAAGCACGTTCCCCCATGGATCACAGTTTACCCGGCGGTTACGCTACTATCCCAGTAGAATCGCTTGTAACCGTAGATTTCTCATCTCTCTTGAATTTCGCCATGGTTGTTGCCTTAGATCGCGGTCCACACGGCGGTTACGCTACTATCCCAGTAGAGTCGCTCGTAACCGTAGGCATCTCGCCCCTCGAATTATGCTTTGGCGTCTAGATTGCAGTTTACTCGGCGGTTACGCCACTATCCCAGTGGAATCGCTTGTAAGTGTAGGCATCTCGCCCCTCAAATTACGCTATCACCCCAGTATATCTAGATCGCGGTTTACACGGCGGTTACGCCACTATCCCAGTGGAATCGCTTGTAACCATAGGCATCTCGCCCCTCGAATTACGCTAGCATACATCAAAACCAATATGATCCCATCACGATGATCTATCGCGAGGGATTCTAGTCCAAATGGACACACCAACTTATGGAAATTCTACGTAGCTACGATTTTCAAATGGACACTCATATCGAGTTCCAACAACCTTCACAAATTTTAAATGGAAGGTACTTTTCCATATCCTCGGTTTGGAAAACATAATATCATACATACATATATAATATTTCATTTCACATTTCGTACATATCATACCCATGTACTTACATAAGTTTTCCATAACAATTACTTTCCAAACTAATGGTTTTCGAATTCACTACATTCTCATATATAAGTTTTCGAAAACCACAATATCTCATACCCATAACAAATAGAGAATTCATGAGTTTTCCATCTCATTACCAATTTAAAATTTTCCTCTAAGTCGATTTAGAATTTTAAGGTTATCTCAAACCTAATTCACATTCAAAATTCAATTTATTATCGACTTCACATTCGATTTGGATTTCATGTTACATCGTCAATTCTCAACACATAATTGAGGTCTATCGATATATAACCTCTGAGCTCGTACGTCTCAGAGAAGGGTGTTAAGCTAAGAGAATAAATTCTCCGCCACCGTAGATATATATTTAATAGAGATCAATTGATATGTCATCAATTCACAATGTTAGACATACAATCCAAATCGACTATCCAAAATTCAAAGCTCAACTTATATTGTTTTTGGTGTCAAAGTTAAACTCAATTTTAACTCAAGATTCAATCACTTTGAAAAATTTCCAAGTTGAACTAATTGTTCATAATTCCCAAAAACATCTTTACAAGATATATAATTTTCCACACTTAACTATTTGAAACAAATTTCAAATATTCACTTTTCAATTTATCTTTAAAAGATAAAATTTCAAACCTTTCATTTCATATTGGAAAATATTTCCATACTTATTTAATAATAAGTAATTCACAAATCAATTTATTTTCAACACTTGAAAAACCTTCAATATACTTAAATCATAATCAAGTATATATTTCATTCTTCAAGGAAAACGTTCTTTTAAACACATTTATTTGAGTCAAAACGAATGTTGCGTAAAACATCGTTACGACGACCCAAAATCACTAGTATAGGGATTCGAATTTAAGATAGATATATAAATCCCAATACTATATAAAAACATTCCCTTCGGAAACCATTTACTATAACAACAGTGTTATAGTCCACAATTTCCTTTCTTTCTCTCGAAAACGTCTATTTCAACAATGAATGTTGAAATCTATGCTTTCGATACTTAACACATTTTAAAACAACTTCAAATGGATTTACTTCATTTTCTGCACGTTCAAATTCAAATTCATCACTGAATCAATTAAATCTACTATGGATTTTCATATTGATAAATTTCAAATTTGAAATCTAAATCTCATTTGAACTTTACATTTGCTTTCTATTTCAAAAATAATCAACTAATTCTTTAGTAAATTAACCATTTATCGACTTGGTTCCATTAGATTTATATCTCCACATTAACTATTTTAGGCATTAGTCTAAACTTGAAATATAAGCTTTACATCAAAACTAGTTTGATTCATACAGTTAAGTTGACAAATAGATTTCCTATCAAAATTTGCAATCCTTATTAGCAAAAATCGGATTATTCAATCATTTTCCCAAGACATATCCGTTTGATTTAATAATATATTCACTGTCCAAAATTGTGAATAAAATTCCCAACCAACTTTTATTATCACAATATTTAACTTAAAGGATAATTCGCTGTCCAAAATCACGAATATATCTCCTTTAATAACTTCTATGTCTCATTTATCAAATTCAATTGGTTTCGAATTTATAAACAATCTTTATAAATTCCACTTCTATTTATAAAACTTCGATTTATAATCTCCTTTATCAATTCAATTCAATTTATATAACTCAGTTATATACCAAAAGTCCATATTATAAATTAAGTACTTATAATCCATTTATTTACTAAATCGTTCTTCACAAAATTTGAAATCAATTTTCAAAAGAATTCAGAATCAAATTCCCAAGTTATAGTTCAATGACCCCCTTGGCTATAACTAAATTGACATGTCATTTTATTTTCCAATTTATTACTTTGGAGATATTCGAAATATTTGATTTAAACCAATTCATTAATTCACTTAACTTATATTTTATTTTTTTTATAAATCTAAGCAATTCGATAATGGGTTTTTCGAATGATCGGGACTCAAATCTAAGGAGACCTCACCGAAGAGAAACTATCGCAAACCTAAATTTAGAGAGCTACAAAAGAGAGGGGAATTGTCCAAAAAAGATTCTAACTTTCAAAATACCTTTTATTTTAAAGAAAACAATTTTATACTTCTTTAGATTTGGAAAGCGTTTTCTTTAAAGTGATTCTAGTAACTATTCATGGTAAACGCCATAAACTAAGCTTTGTGTAAACCAAAGCTCTGATACCACTTTTGTAACGACCCGCCTTTTTGACCGCCTCCAGTCGGTAATTAAACCAACTAGAAACTTTCAAAATGACGGATTGTTATTTAATTTATAGAGTTTAAACAGAATCAGCCACAGAATCACATAATAATAATAACATTTCACATAAATGAATTTTTCTTTCATATACAAATATCAGAGTTTATACAATGCATTACATTTTAATACAGTGGAACAATTTATTTATTATTTAGTACAAGAAAAAATTTCCTGAAAAACTTTAGTGATGCGGTAATCCCCCTCTCTCTAACTTCACTGCCTGAAAATCTTCAAGCTGTAAAAATACTCGGTCTGACCCAAGTATTACATTCAAAAGAAAATAATACACGGGTTAGTCTAATTCAAACTCAGTTATTAGTGCACAGAAGCAATAATAATCAAATAGCAATTAGACGACAGTCAAAGATAAATTCACCTATCCGACCCTTTAACAAGAAACCGGATAACGGTAAATATAACACTTAACAGTGTGAAGGAATAAATTTGCAAACTCAAATTTTCAACGAAGATAGATGAAAGAATTTTCAAATGCAGATAATTTAGAAAAAAAACATTATGATTGCCTAAATGCCGATTAACAACAAAATCATCAATTTAAATCAAATTAATTCAAATAATTGAAAAGTTACTTAAAAACATCAAAATCGATTGGCTGTAGTACACGCACGCGTGCACTGCCTCGCCAATACTGCATATGAAATACGCAAAGAAATCAACGAATCAAAAGCAAAAGAAATATAAATTAAAATCAAAACTGTGTGGCTGCAGTACACGCACGCGTGCACTGCCTCGCCACTGTAGTGTCAAAAATAGGAATCAGCACACGGTCAAATCCGAGCTACAAGCTGGATTCAACTCAAGCGAATTCGAAAAACAATTCCAAATGTAATCAAGTGGTCAAGACAGCAAATTCATATGCAAGCTGCCTCAACACAACTGTAAAATCAACTCAGGTACAAAATAAGAACACAAACATGACCACAAAAGTCAAGTTCAAGACTGATCCAATAAGTATCCAGACTAGATTATAGTGCAACACTTCAAATATCAATGCCAACAAACTGAACTGGATAGTGCACCGAGAATGAGGCAACAGAGCAAGGATCCAGCACAAATTTTTATTTTTAGTCACAATGAAATCAAGGCATCAAGTATACACAAATAAATGCACCAGTACAGTTCAGTATGCTAAGCACAGGAGACAAAAACACATACATATGGAACAGTGTGACAAACAGTCATATATATACAACATGAATGCATATATATATACATATGAAGCTACGCCACAGTATGCCACAGAGGTAATGGAACTGCAGTTTCAACTTAAAATGGCAGAGCCTTAAAAAAAATGTTTCAAAGCTAAAGCCAAAACTAAATACGCAGTTCAAAAATCAAAGTCCAGTGAAACTCAAACAACAACAAAACTGCGAGGAGCCAAGATATGGCAACAATGAATGCACAGTTCAAATGAACGTCAAGGGCCAGTTTCGGCCAAGTGTACAAATGCAACCAAACGTGCAAAGATGCATAATCATGCCCAGTTTCCTATTTAAATGCACCAGTGATGAGTTCAGGATCAAAAACTGAGGTTCAAAGTCAACAACAGAAGTGATTCATTTTTTTTTCTTTTCCAAAGGAAATGGGAAGAGAGATTTTAGATATCACTGTAACTAAAATGTTACAGGAAGACAAAGAATTGGAAACAAATGTTTCCAGGAAAATCAAACACAAGCTTGGCCACTCATTCACATGTAATGCCATTCAAATTCATATACTCAAATTTTTATACTTCTATCTATTCATGCAGGACATCATTGTCACAGCAATTTTTTTTCAAGCAACAGATAACTAACCACTCAAGTTTTAGTTAGAATGTTTACTCACTTATTGATCATCACAGACAGTTTATGGTTCCAGGGATTTGACCAGTTAACCTTATATTAAATTGTTTTAAAACATGAATCTGATCATTTCTAACAAATTTTTTTCTTTAGGACTATAACTTAAACTGTTTACAAGTTAAAATATGAATTTTCATAAAAATTTAGGGTGTTGTTCAGGCTACAGAGAGGTGTGAATATGAATGTCATTTCAGACAACACAAACCAACAGATTTCTCATCAGCTTTAAGGCCACTCACAAGCATCAGGATGCTAAAACATGTTAAAAGATTAAGAGAAGTGGTTTGCTCACTGCCACTTAATAACGCAGATTCAACGAAGTATGGTAGGACCGAAACTATGTTATTCAAGTAAGTTGAAAAGTCAAAAATCAATCTCCAGTATCAAAATCAACTCAACTAAATCAATTTGAGACTGTGGTGACCAAGTAACCGAGTCACGAGAGGATCAGGTGTCAGATTTATACCAACTGTAACTTAATCCGTAAAGATTCATCGAAACAAAAACAACCTAATTACCAAACTCGAAGTTGTTGATTAAAAAAAATCAAGTTGAAGTCGATATCGAAACAGTTCAAAATTTCACCAAACCATACAGTTGAAACAATAAATATCAACGTATGCGAATTTAATTAAATCACAAAATCATCAACATCTGAACAAATCGAATGGTTGAGACGAAGCCTAACAAAAATCAAAGAAAATCAAAATCAAACAGAGAAGATCGAATGGTTCAAAATCAACATCAAAAACAAAATTAACTACCAAAACACTGAGCTGAGATAGAATTTGGATGTGAGTGGAAAACACTCACCTTCGACAGAAAGAAGCAGCCGCAACGAGTAACAAAGAATCGATCGTCGAAGCCGGCGCCTTTGAATTGAACGAGCCTTAATTTCAGTTGCAAAGAGGAACGAGAGCCGCCATTTTTTTTCGTTTTTTTTTCGTTTGAATGATTTTGAAATCTTAGGGTTTGACAGAATAAACAAAACAAAGGGAGGTACCAGTAGGGTGGCTAGAAACAGAGAAAGGGTGGCTACATTTATTAACACTGTACAACATCCATATTGTTTTCCTTCATTTCGGCTGATAGGATTTTGCTTTAGGCTTAAGAAAAGAAAGTATTAAATGTTTGTTTTCCCACAAAATTTTGTTTTGTTTTATTATCTTCTTTAGTAAGCTTCATAGGTATATAAACATTTTGAAGTTCAACTATCAAGCGTTAATTTATATTAACATGTATTACAATTAGATTTTTTTTTTACACTTGTATTTTGTATTGATAAAATTTATTCCATTTTATTTAAGCTAAAGAAAAATGCCATTTAAAATTATCCATCAATTTATTAATTTACATAAATAATAATTCTTAAATCCAAATTATTTTTTCTAAGTCATTAGTTCGAATTTTTAAATACAAATTTAATATTCAATTTTCAAACTCCAAAGTCAAATTCAAATTTTATCCAACTTTCAATAGATTAAATCTTTAAAATTTAATCACCAAATTCATAGTTATATTGGGAATTCAATTCAAACCATCATTCACATATTTAAAATTAATTAAATATTTTCAATTTGAATGGTTAAAAATTCAGGGTCGTTACATTTCTGATCAAGATCCCAGATTTGTGTCCGCACTAGGAAGTCGGGTAGATGATACTAGTTCGGAAGTGAAATTGCGTGATCGAGTGAGCGATCAAATTGGTATAGCGTACGGATGATATGTGTACATCGTACGGTTTGAATGAAAATGATATTTAAAAGAGTAATCAAAATATGAATATTTGATTTTGAATAAACAAAGTTATATATCTTTGTTATATATAAGATAAAACTCCCCTTGTTGAATCTATTGCCAGAAGGAAAGGATTTTGAAAGTGTTTGAAGTATAAAAGGAATTTTATACAAGTTTGAAATGATCCAAAGTTTTAAAAATTATATATATCCGGATATATATATATAAAGGATCTTATGAGGATTTTGGGAAAAAGGTTTTGGAAACCTTTGAATTTGGAAAGGCTTTTGATTTTTGGTAAAATCAATATTGAAATTTGAAAAGCTTAGTTTGAGAATTATCGATTTTGGGATAATCGATTTTGTGTAAAGGAGCCTTGTATGAGATCATACTCGGTGTATGATTTGAAAGATACTATATGTGTATAGTATAAAGTATTTTGATGATGCTAGGGAAAAAGGCGCTCCCTTGAAATGAACTTCTCAGGAGTGCCACCGGGTGGTGCTGCCTTGAGCCCCAAGGGGGGTTCTAAAGTTGATCCTGTGAGGAGCCCGGACAAAACTAGTTCTTGAGGATTATGTGTAGTGTATACCATAGCGAAAGTCGTGTGTGCCGCTGAGAGCCAACGGTCTACGTTTGATTTTATATCGGTAGACTGCGACCTATGGTAACATAGCGAAAGTCGTGTATGCCGCTGAGAGCCAACAGTCTACGTTTGATTTTATATCGGTAGAATGCAACCTATGGTAACATAGCGAAAGTCGTGTGTGCCGCTGAGAGCCAACGGTCTACGTTTGATTTTATATCAGTAGACTGCGACCTATGGTAACATAACGAAATCGTGTGTGCCGCTGAGAGCCAACGGTCTACGTTTGATTTTATATTGGTAGACTACGACCTATGGTAACATAGCGAAAGTCATGTGTGCCGCTGAGAGCTAACAGTTACATGGACTTTTGCTGTGATGGCAACGTAACCCTGGAATGTAACTGCGATCTGTTGTGGGTTCCATAGCGTAATCGAGGGGCACAGAGTGCCCACAGTTACATGGACTTTTGTTGCGATGACAACGTAACCCAGGATGTAACTGCGACCATGGACGGTGGTGAAGATTTCCAGAGCATTCTCCCTAAAGATATTTCCTCCATTTTCAAAAACTATTTTCGATATTTTCAATAAAATTATTTTCCAAGTATTTTCACTGGATGTTGAAAACGGGTTGGCCAAGTACTAATAGATTTTCAGTCCTACGCCTGATCAACATATGACTGAATTTCTGTGAGAATAAGGATGGACTGGTTGAAACATCGAGTTATAAGAAGTAATTTTATAAAAAGCTATTTTAAATAGTATTATGTGAATTTAAAAGCATTTCTAAAATTTAAAATAAAAGTGTTGGAATTTTGAAAAAAAATGAAATGAAAGGAAATTTAAACTGGAATTATGAAAAAAAAAATTAAACTCAAGAAAATTTAGTAAAGTGATTTTTGTAATAAAATCGAATATTGATATAAAAGTTGGAGGTAAGCTAATTAGCTAAATAAATTATTTGACGGAGTATACTGATAAAATTTAACTTAGGTAAATAAATGGATTGTAAGTTAATAATGGAGTTTGGAAATGAATTCGAATAGTAAATAGAATTCGACTTGAATGTACTTGAAGGATAATTAATCCAGGGTGATTAGTTAAGATGAATATTGAAGGGATGATTAATTGATTGATTTGAAACTAATTAATGTTTAATAAAGAAATCTAAGTGGTTGAGGTTAGTAATTCAATCAGGATTAATTAAATTAAATTTGTATATGATTAAGCTTTGCTTATGGATGATTGAATGGTATTGGATGCTTTGAATGAGTTGATATCTCTTCTATGAAATGTCATGTATTTCAATTGGATAACTTCGGGTAGGATGACACGAGATTCGAAGAGTCCGGGGTCGGGTATTGGAAAATACCTGAAACCACTTCGAATTTTATAGATTGGTATGTGAAATCTATAGGCTGAAATGAAATGAATTAAGTGAATTGGACTATTTAATCTAAATTTTGGTAACTAGTAAATTAGTGGTGAAATAAGTGATGTCTATAACAAATCATGGATTTGTGAATTGATATGAGTTACCTCGGGTTTATATAAGTTGTATGCTTTGTATCCATGTTAGTTGGGTTTACTCACGCTGGTTTCCAGCCTGACCCGGGTGTTACTTTGGTGTAATGCTCGGGTCAGAGCGAGTATTACAGATTTTCAGGTAAGGACGTTCTGGAGCTCAGGAGTCGAGCTGTATGGCAAGAACGTATAGAGTGCTTCCGCTGTATTATATTTTTGAATATCTGAGACATGATGATTGTGTATATTCAGTGACTGTATATATATGTAACTCTGATGTAGTATAAATATAATTGACAGATACAGAAAGCTTTGTAATCTGTTATTATTTATTATTATATTTTATCCACTGCGAATGTGAGATGTTGATGTTTCTGATCTTCTTCTTCTATCTCCTTCTTCTTTTTCATAACTATCTGGAATTTTCGGGATCGGAATTTTTGGGTCGCTACACATTCCGCTACGAGATTCTGTGTTTGTTTTCTTCTTTTCTTATTTTTCTTAATTAACCCCATTGATTATCCGGGTTTCGAATTGTTTGAGTTGGTCATGTGTGGATTATTGTCAATTTAAACTTTCCGAAATATGGGCCATCACATTTAAATTCCAACAAAACCAGTTGACTTATATTCAATTATTATCCTTCAATTCATTAATTTTCAATTTCATTTACGTTTATATTCACCTTTCACTTTTATATTTCTTTAATACTAGTAACACTTAATAAAAACTTCATAAAATTCTTACTTAGGTTTATTTTATACAACCACTAATGTTTATTTTCACTTTTACAACTTAAGTTCTTATTTATTTTTTAGCAAACAATATTCCAAAACATATTCAATTCACTAATTTATTTTGTTAGTTCAATTCAATTCATTTTGCCACTTAAGTTGAATTTCATTTTATTTAACTTAACTTTAAGTTAATTTAATTTCATAGTTCAATTATCTAAATTACTTTTCTTAACATTCATATTCAAAAAATTTAAAAATTTATTTTAACTCGCTTATTCTCAAAATTTATAAGTTATAAAACTTAGTTTGTTATATTTTCAACTAAACACCCAATTTTTATTATTTTCAAATCATCTTGAAATCATATTATAATTAATTTCTTATATATAATTTCACTTAGGTTATATAAAACCATTTCTTAATTGTTTATCTTTCTTTACATTATAATAATAACTTTTATTAAAACACAAACAACAAATACCAAATGATAATAATCAAATATTATCATTCACTAACAACCAAATACACCATACATAACTATAATTAATTCTGAAAAATTATTCTTTCGTATTAAAATATAATTTTGGTAAAATTATTTCATTTACCTAATCAAAACAAAAATCATTTATATATAGAATTAACAAATAGGTGCTTATATGTATATACATTCAACTCATCCTTGGGTGCTACTAACCCTATCTATAATGAGTACCCTACCAAAGCTTAGGTGTTCACATAATCGTAAGCTCTAATACCACGTGTGACGAATGAGAATTTTCAACCTAAAAAGTCGACACTAATACATCCACCATATTGCAAGCCAAGCAATCGATGCCGAAAAAACCGTTTGTTATCGGAAGGAAAGAAGAAGGAAGAAGAGAAAAGAAGAAAAAAGAGAAAAAACCTAAAAAAAACAGAGAATCTCAAAATCGCATTGGAGCAACCAATAATATAATATACATAGAATACGACCAAAAGACTCCAGCTGATAACTTAAACAAAAGAGAAATTATAATCTTTAATATACATACATCAATCATAGTACAACAATCAAATCATAATCATCAGTCTGGACAGTTATAATAACATATCCTTACAAATGTTGATAACTTAAACAACAATGCAGCGGAAAATAAACATATACGTAGAATACGACCAAAAGACTTCTAGCTCATCTGTTGAAGCTCCAAGGCATCCAAAACTGAATTTGTAAATATGCTCAGTCTGGTCCGAACATTGAAAGGGAAGAACGCCTAAATCAATCTGGTGAACCAGCGTGAGAAAATACATCTCAAGTTGATTTTAAAGTTATCAAACTTTTCTTTATCAAAATAAAGGTATCTCGTAAGACCATGCCGCACATAAACACTAACGGGTTTTACCTTACGATAACCAAAATATTTTATGTCAACTCATGTGATATTATACTAGTGTCTAGTATACAAATAATATTCAAATAACCGAAATTCTTACATTGGTTAAATTTGACGGCGTAATAAGTTTATAAACAAACTGGCAGCCACGTATTGGAAAATAGATTCCATACGAAGCACAAAGTAAGCGACTACCTTCCAACAGTACACCTCTAGAAAAATGTACATAGGGTCCAAATACTATACGCCTAAAGCAACATATAACTGGCCTACTCCTTCCTGGATATTACCGAATATGACATCACCCCCATCTCTCCTGACCTATCTGTGGCCATAGCATACAAATATTCGACATATAGAGGGTAATCTAGAAAGGTGTTGAGCATATCCTTATGGGAACGACCGACATATCCCTGCTAGTTTTACCCTGTTTCTGTCATTTCCGGGTGATGAGGCATAAGGTAACGATTACCTTTCAAGTAGCATATTCCACTTTGTGTGCCACATTTCCATTCCTTCGATCACTATTGACTTTCATGAAGAACCTCCGAGCTCGTATGTCTCAGAGAAGGGTGTTAAGCTAAGTGAAGTTGCCTTCTCCGCCACCAAACAGATGTATGTTTGTAAAAGTCAAAGATATAATATCAGAAATGCAATGTCGGACATTCTTCCATACAATTAATCCAGGAACAGGACAAACCAAAGGCACTCTTCTACCTTATCCTGTCGGGAATTACCTCTAGAAAAAGTAGCGAGAAGTCCTTGCATACTGTAGATTTTTATAACAAAGCAGTACTGCTGCCATAAATATATGATATGGTAAATTTCATCCCGAGGGACTAGTGGAAAGTAGCCCTGCATCATGAAGATCTACGTCTTCAAAATCATAATCATAAGCGTGCACTTTCAAATGCATAAATTGGTTTGAAGTGGTTCTTGGATAAATCTGACCCGGTCTCTCTGGACAAACAACGACAAAGGAGCCAAATTTGATAGTCGATTATTTAACTATCAAAGCTATAAAACAATATCTATCACATAAGCAGTCACTAGGCCATTTAATTAATCTTTTATTAATTAAATCAATTTTCAAATTTTTGCTTCGAATTATCTTTGAAATAATATATCTTCAAAACCGTTTCAAATCTTCGATATTGGAAAACATTCCATACACTTATATCGACAACATAAGTATATTCATAAATCAACTCATTTTCAACACTTAGAAAATATATCCATATACTTAAATTCATAATAAGTATATTTATAAATCATTTAAGGAAAGCATCATATTTTTCAAAACACATTTTAATGGGTTAAAACGATTGCATAAATCATCATCACGACAAACCTAAAACATTAGTATAGGGATTCAATTAATTATATATACACATATATATACATATATATATATATAATTGCATACATATATATAATCCTGTATACTATGTAAAACAATTCCATTTGGAAATCATTTACTATAACAACTATATTATAGTCCATGCCTTCCTTACTTCTCGAAAATGTCTATTACAACAATAGATGTTGAAATCTATGTTTTCGATAAATACCACATTTGAAAACATTTTTCACAAACCTTAAATTCCATTTGGGATTATTACTTCCCGAAACATTACTTTAGAATGATAATTTACTTTTCAAAGCCATTTACTTTATCAAAACATCATTTTCAAAATAATCCTTTTAAATCATGTTTTAACTTTCCGAAACATTACTTTAAAAAGATAACTTACTTTTTAAAGACATTATTTTCAAAACAATCATTTGAAAGATTTATAAACTCTTAAAAACTCGAACATAATTCCTTTATATGAAAACCCATATTTAAATCTCAACATAAATCATTTCTATATTTATATGACTATGTTTATAAACCTCCTTTCAATATAATATAAATAATATTTTATAAAATCCCTTTATTTATAAATTCTATTAATAAACCATTCGTTTATAAAAACTCACTTTACTATCAAAATCCATTTATAATTCCATTTATTTATGAATCCTATTGTTTATAAAAATTCATTTATAAAATACTTTTCAAAACCATTTACAAAATATTTAGAAACTTCGATTACAAATATATTTCTTTATTTATAAAATATGGAATTTAAAAATCCTTTGTAAAATATTTAAAAATCTCTATACAAACTATTTCACCAAAACCATATTTTTATAACATCAAAAATCATACTTCGTACTTGTTTAAAAACATTCATTCCTTTAATAATTTAAAAATTATTAAAACATATATACTTCCAAAATCACTACGAAAATCATTTCAGTTCAAAATCGCTATTTTATAGTATTTCAAAAATACTAAAAATATGGTCCAGTGATACATAGCATTAAATAAGCAAAACAAATCCATGTTAAAAAATATGACATCTGATACATCGTACATCAAAATATATGAAAAGTAAAATCAACAGTGCGAGAAATGCTGTTGGATCTATCCAACCAGTCCCTTGCATCAAATACAACATATAATCAAGTAATATAAAAAAATCAACCGCTTCGAGGTGAGATTCGTATTTAAAGGGTCATCCGCTCTTAAATAGGAATGTACAATGTCTCACCCACTCCAATAGGCGGAAAAATATTCAAACCAACTAATAAATATAATATATCATCCAAACAAGCAACAGCAATATAAATGAAAATTATTCCCACTTATATAAAAATATAAGTAGGCCATAGAGGTGAGTTAACTCATAGAAATGCCAGAAATTACCAAAGAGCTTCGGTTTAGATTAAAATTGGATGGTCGTTCAATTTAATCCAAAATTCCTACTAACTCCATATTCATCAAACCTAACTCCATAGAGTAGCACTCGCTGATACGTATGCAACACAACTTGTCATGCTCAATTTGGACCTCGTACGAGAAAGTTACGAATTTATAAACATTCGATATCATCAAAATTATAATTAACAAAATTAATTAACTAAGTTTAAAACTTAACTTAACCCTTTTCTTCCCTCTACCATTCACGCGCACGATCTCTAAGAAAGCTTCATTTTTAAAAAAAAAAATAGAACGATCACTGCAACCAAGCACCAACTGCCACCACATCCCCTGCAGCCGCCGTAGACCTCGCCTCGTTTCTCCCTGGACCATCGCGCGTGCATCGTAAGAAAAAAGATACGAAACCAAAAAATGCAGCCGTGAACACGAGCAAATTCCACCGCCTCGGTCGACGGTTCAACAACCCGACCATATTGATTTGTTCGTGGATAAAGCTCTCCAACTTTCATGTTGGATGTTTTGACTAATTTCTCTCCTAGCTCGCCATGCAATAATGGCCGTTGGATGGAGAGCATGGAAAATGGCGGTTAGGTTTTTTTTATGGTTTGGTTGCAAATGAAAGCAAGTTGAGGGCTATTTATAGAAAATAAATCAACGCAATTTATCCGTGAAAATTTTAAACTCCAAACGAAGTGTGCCACCTAGCGTTTTATATGTTATATCCTGATTCTGAACACAATGGAATATATATCATATGTCAATTCCATCATATTCAGAAGATAGCTTTTTGGTATCGTATTATTTTAATTATAATTTCTTTAATTAATTTCTACGCGTTTCGAACTCGCATGACTAAACGATACATCTAATCGCCATGAAATTCAACGACATATAATAATTCACTATTATGGATCCAATAAAAATGGTTCCCTCGAAATTCAAGACAATGCCCCAGAAGTCTATTTTCGTTAATCAAAATAAGTAATTTCTAAAATTAATTTAAATCACTTTTAATTCAAATTTAAATGTTTACTAACTTCATTTATTATTCAAACAGATTTTAAATCAACTTTAGAAATCTTTTCATTCATATTGAATTCAGGATTCAATTATTTAAACAATTCCAATTATTAAATTTAGCAATTTAATTATCAAACAAATCATTATATTTGAAATATAAGTTACTTAACTTGTAAATTTTGATTTTTCAATATTTAAAACCAATCAAATTTTACAAATTCAAATGACTGAAATTCTGGCTCGTTACTGTGACGACCCGGATTTGTCAATGTTTAATTCGAAATATTTAAATGGTTTTAAATAAAGAAATTGAATTATAAATCGGTTTTGAATATGGAAAACTTGATTTATCTATTCAGAATGTAGATACAACAATTTATTGAATAATATAATTATTCAATTCAATAATTGAAGATTGAGTAAAATATTTAATCATGAGTTTCGAGCTTGTCAAAAATAATTTGAAGGCTTATAAAATTTATATTAATATTAATGAAGGTAATAGAACTTTTAAAATTGAAATTGAAAGTGTTTTGTCAAGTTTTGAAATTTTATCGTTTAAATTGATATTTAAAAATAGCCTTCCGAGGCACTTTCTTGGATTTCAACGAAACCAGTTCCATTAGATCCATAATATTGTATTATTATCGAATTTAAAATTTCAAAATGTTTGGAGTTATTGTGTGGCCGTACGGTATGTAAACGTGCTAAAATTTGTATCGAAAATTTAATATAATAACCGGGTCATAAAAGCTATCTTCTCCATACGATCGATTTAGGACTCGAAACCTTTTCCATTGCGTTTGGAATAGGGGTATAAAATTATAAATGCCTAGCAGCATGCCCCGATAGGAAGTCAAAATTTTCGTGTTGCGTTTTTCGAGACAATTTGAATTTAAATTAATATATATTTATACCCTAAGTCAACACAGCAGTGATTCCCTTCCTTCAGCCCGTTTTCTATCTCCGACACAACTTTCTGTCTCCTCTGTAGCAAAGAAATTTATGCATGCTACCCATTATCCTTAATTGGCGCTACCTCTTTCGCTTGAAATCAAATCCATCTTCTTTTTATAAATCACGACACTTATTCTTTCTGCCAGAAATCAAAATCGAACACAAAATAAAATTTAATTAATGGTTGAATCAAATTTGTGATGCCTATCCTTCAATTAGAAATCCATACTTCTAGTTCCCTTTTCCACAATCAAAATGAAACAAAATCAAGGAGCCGAGGCAAGCTTGAGCTCGCGAGCAAGGCCGCGTGGGGAAAGCTTGTTCTTGGATCGAATGCGTGAGTGGTCGTGACTACGACTTAGAGTGGCTCAATTGGAGATGGCGTGGAGGTGTGGCACGAGGAAGCTTGAGGGAGGATGCGCGAGTTGCGAGACGTCGCGACCGTTCGAGGGAATTCGAGCTGGAAGTGGGGGCGACTCACTGTGAGGGTAGTGCGAGCGTGAGGGAGGAGAGTGATGGAGATGGCGGTGATTCATGAGGGCAAGGCTAGGGCTTAGGTGGCTCTGCGTTCCACGGCGAGGAGGCACGACCTTGTGATTTGGGGGAAGGTATATGTTGGCTTGATTTTGAGTAAACGGTCTGTTAATTTTATTAAATATTTATAAGTATACAGTGTTCTTATAACTGGAAAATACATATATATATAACAGTAGGCTAAAGTTTGTTTTAAATAGAAAATTGCAGTAAGGTATACGTATACATATATATAGGAACTTTAAATCTAGATTTGTTTATTTTACAAATATATATGTATTAAAAATTTAACAGTAAAGCATATCCTGTTTTGTCTGTTTACAGAAAAAATATAAATATATTATGAACATTTGTATATGTATACAGTTAAGGGAAGTATATATATGGAAAAAAATAAAACAAAACAGAAAGGTTTAAAACAGAATTTTTGTTTAGTAGTCAAGGAATAATATGCAGATTTTTATATGCAGAAAACAAAAAAAAAATTATTGGCTAACTAAATTATAGAATGGCAATTAATTGTTTGATTGATCCAAATATTAATAAAATCATCTAATATTTATACAAAGTCAATAATCGTGGAATCAAATCGAGAATGAAGTGGATTTGCAAATTTATGGGTGAAAAGTGAGTTAATCTCACTCTTTTGGATTGCTATTTAAATTTAAATGTTTAAATTTAAATAATTGGTTGAATGATTGAATTGATTTGATGAGCTATATTATATATAGTAGTATATAGTATATATTCGAGTGATTGATTTCCCGCATTATATAGCGGATGAGACCCTATGCGCTGCATAGTAGTGGATGATATTATATAAACCCATATGCCGTGATATTCCACCTTGAAGTGGAATTGGTATTGTGCTAACATCTGTGGATGCAGGAAAACAGGTTGGAGGGATCCAACTGGATTCCTCAAATTTATTTAGATTGTTTAATAATCTGTGATATGGTTTATGTGATAATCTGTGATAGATTATGTGGGAAATTCAAATATTCGATGCTATGGTTTGATTGAATATATTCGGATATACCGAGTTATCAAATTGTATAGATTTGGATTTTTAGAAGAAAATAAAAGAGAGAATTTTAAGTAAATACTTATAGAAATTTGAATAAATCAAAGAATGAATTGGAAAAGAATAAAAGTTGATTTTTGAATTCTAATAAATAAAATTCCAAGTATGGAGAAATGAGATTTTTAAATAAATGTAAATAAGTGATTTTCTTAAAATCTTAAGTGATATTATGTAAAGGAATAAAGAATTTATTTTAAACAATTCAAGGTTTGAATTTATTTAAAGGATAAAGAAGGAATTTGGGAAGTCTGAAATTGGTATTTTCAGTTAAAAAGATTTTAAATCATAATTAAGGAACAAAATCTGAAGTTAATGGATTTTGAAATAAATTGAGAAGAAAAGAAATTTATTTCAAAATGGAATAAATTGGGAATCTATTTGGAAATTGATCTAAGTGTTTGGAATCGGAATTTTAAAAGGAAGTTGAGTCTATGAAACTTATAAACTTGGTTTATAAAAATAAAGCAATATATCAGTGGATATTTGGAAAAATAAATTCAACGGTGGGAATTTATTAAAGAAATGGGTAAATTTGTTTAAAAATAAATAGTGGTTTATTTTTAAAAGATGTGAAAGAGAAGCGTATTTCTCTGGATAGCCAAGTATGTTTTCAAAACAAATTTATAAGTATAAGTTAAAAGTTAAAAGTTGTTTTAAAAAGTATGTTTTAGAAAATTTATTATTTTTAAATGTTTAAATTTTAAAGCAAGTCTTTTTCAAATTTATTATAGTAGTAATTATTTAAAGGTGGCTTGGTACTATGTTTCTAAAAGAGAAAATTTTAGTTTTATTATTTTATTAAGTAGCTTTATTTTAAATATTATTAAAGCATATATCTTTGAAAATGTATTGAACTAGTTTTTATTTGTTTTAAAGTATAATTTATAATAAAGTGTTTTAAATTATTTTAAAAATATAAAGTATTGTACTTGGTGTTTTCAGTGGAAATAAATATTTGGGAATTCATTCCATGAGAAGAGTGTCGTTTGAAAACTGTTTTCAAAGGGTTGAAAAGTGGAAATATATCTTGTAAAGATATTTTGAGGTTAATAAATAATTTGAGAAAATTATTTATTGTTTGATGGTTGTTTGTGAATGTTAATTGATAGTTAAATAACTGACTATCAATATTGGCCAATGCACTGATTGTTTCGAAGAGACCGGGATCAGGATTAAATTTTCGAAAACCACTTCGATTCGGTTTGAACATTTCGTGGAGAAACGAGTTCGGAGTTGAAGATGGAGCAGTAAAGTGCAAGGGCTAGTCGCTACTAATCCTGAGGGCGATGCCAAAATAGATGTAGTAGGAGTAGTGCCTTTGTTCCGTTCGAACCCAAAACGGACTTGTATGGATGAATGCTTTCGGAACATCGTCAGGTGGACGGTGGGTATTCTAAGAGATGTGTTCTAAAAAGGCAACGCTTAGCCTCGAGCCTCATCAACCGGGAATGACTGAAAATCAAGAGTTATGCAGCAACGCTAAGTGGGTAGCGCCCATTAGGGTGAGGTCATCCCTGAGGATGATTCCAAAATGGATGTAGTAGGAGTAGTGTCTTCGGTTCCGTTCGAACCCGGGACGGACTTGTATGGATGATGCTTTCAGAACATCGTCAGGTGGACGATGAGCGTTCTAAGTGATATGCTCTAAAAGGTAACGCTTAGCCTTAAGCCTCATCAACCGGGAATGACTGAAAATCAGGGGATATGCAGCAAGGCTAAGTGGGTAGCACCCATTAGGGTGGGGTCATCCCTGTCTAGATGTCCCTTTTATTCGGCTCAGTGGTGCGGTTGTTGATCACAACCGTGAGGTGATCTTACTCGGGATTATCCAGTAAGGGGTAGTCCCGGTCTGGTGTTGCAGGGGATGGGAAGGGATCCTCGGTACGGTGATCTAGGCCACGTACTGTGACAGGTGATACCCCAGTGCCTAATCATTAGTTGGAAATCCATTCTTCCTACGTGCCTTCTACGATTTTTTTTGTAGAACCCACTTTGTGGCTAGTGTGCTAGAATTTAATAAATGTAACAATTTCGGCTATTTGAAAGTAATTGTATATAGACGCTATTATAATATCAGAGGATTTTGATAAAAAGTGATTTGGAAATCGTAATGTAAAGACCCGATATGTTTATTCATAGCGTGGTCTTACGAGATGCTTTTAATTTCAAAGGATTTTGAAACTTTAATAATCAATTTGAGTGTGGTCTTCTCACGCTGGTATTCCAGACTGACTCGGGTGTTATTTAACTATAATGCTCGGGTCAGACTGAGTATTATAGAGTACATATTCTGGATGGACCGATGTGGAGCTCAGGAGACGAGCTGGATGACGAGACGTATCCGACGTATATGATGTATATTCTGCAGTGTGTTCAGATTTGGAAGGATGGGATATTATAACCATCCTGAGTGTGTTGTTGATTGTATTGAACTTGATGTTGTATTCTGATGATATATGTATGAAACAGATATATTTTTCTTTTGTGCAAAGATATGTTATTATCTATTATATTTTATTCCGCTGCGATGGTAAGATTCTATGTTATTTGTTTTCTCTTCTTCTATCTCCTTCTTCTTTTTACCCTAATGGTTTGGTTTTTTGGGCATCGAACAAATCGGGTTGTTACATTTGGTATCAGAGCTGAAAGGTTAAGCGAGAACCTTGGCTCTGGTGGGGATAACTCATTTGTGATAGAGTTGGTAGTACTCCAGAATGAGTTTGAGTGTATTAGTAGATATGAGCGCGTATTTGTTAGTGGATATAAAAATGGTTTTATATTGTGTTGACTGATTTATTTAGTGGCATATGAACCTTCGTCGGCACAGTCTGGACAACTGTATCGAAGGGGTTTCTTAACACTTGAATAGAACAATTCGACATAATATTGTTTTCGAAAGCGGGTAAATGAAATAATTTTACCCAAAAATATGTTTTGGTATAAAAGAATTATTTTCTTAAATTGTTATATAACTTGGATGTTTGGATGATAATATCTTAAACAAATAAGATTATAAAAAAATTGGACTGACTTGTATAATCAATTAGGAATTTGTATGAGCATAAATTGTACAACTAAATTATAGTTAAAATTTGATTTAAATCAAATCTGTAAATTTAAAATCCCGAAGATTTTGGAAGTGTTTTTCGAAGTGTTGAATACAAATAATAGCATTATTATTTTGGAGGTATTTCTGAAAGGAAATTGTTTCAAATAAATTTTGGGAAGGGATATAGCATTGAGCTTACCTCAGTCGCTGGAAAATAATTCTGATGATGACGGCCGAATCTTCAGTATTTATTTTCGAGTTCTAAGTGACGGATTGCTGCCAAATTAATTTGTTCAGAAGAACTAGTTTTTTTTTTGAAATTTCAAAGGAAAATTGTTAGGAATAAAAACCAGGACTGGTTTAAAAAAATTGAGAAGTGTGATTTTGAGATAACTGTGATTTCAAAATGATTTGAAAACCAAAAGCCGGGTGCTTAAAAATCCTGAATCCTTATTTGAATCGAAAATCCTATCGAGATAGGTTATAAGCTTATAAATTGAGATGATTTTTTAAATAAGCAAGGAAAATAGGAGATGTGAATGTTGTGATCAAAATTTAAAGTGAAAAAAAGAGAGATTTAAAATAAATTTAACTTGGTTAATGGTGAAGAAATTAAATTGTTGGTTATGGCTTGAATGGAAAAAATTTAGCAAGTAAATGGATTAAAAATTTTGGATATAAATTGGAATAAAATTAATTTGAAATGAATGAACTTAAGCTAAGTTTAATATTGAGTTGGATTTGAACTAAACTGAAGATAAAATTTAGTTGTATCTGAATAAAATGGGATTGAATTAGAATGAATTCAGAGAGTTATTGATAATATAGAATGAAATAAAATTCTTACTTAAATAAATGGAAGTAAGTTGTATTGGATTGGAACAAATAAAAATATGCTTGAGTTAAGTAAGGATCTCGAGTTAAAATGAAATGGAATGTGCTTAATTATAAATGAATGGAAGTATGAAAAAATAAGCGCGTGACCCATGGGAATTTGAATAGTGAAATAAGGACCAAATAGATTTGTTTGGTATTTCGGAATGAAATAAAAATCCAAACATGAATTATAAAATAGATTAAATTCGAGAAAATTAACTAAAGTGATTTTTGAGGGTAAAAATCAAATATTGAATTATAAGATGGGAGTGTACTAATTTGGAATAAATTAGTTAATTGAATATGTAATGGGATTTAAATTTGGTAATGGAAAAGTTGAAAGTGTAAATGAATAATGGATTGGATTATAATAGTGATGGTTTGAATTGTAAATAAATTCAAGTGAGTAGAAATAAAATTGAAATTGTCTTGTTAATAAAATAAGTTGGAAGTGAATTGAAAATGTGAAACAAAGTTAAAATAGATTGAATGAGTACACTAATTGAATTTGATAGAATGGAATTTAATTGGAAATGGAGATGAACTTAAATTGTTAACTTAAGTGAATTGTTAAATGGTTGTTAGTGAGCTTTATGAATTGTTTTTGAACGGAACCTATTTGAATAATGAAATGGAATTATTATGGGTCGAAATAACTTAAGTAAGTGTGAAATGGCTATTTAATTGAATAACATGGTGTGTTTTCAAGTCCCATAAATGGTTTCGAATGAAACCTATGCGAATATGAAATGCAAGTGAATGATTGTGAATAAATTTAAAAATGGAATGGGATTAAATATAAATTGAATTGGAATCAATTTAAATTGGTTATAAAACTTAAGTAATTATTTATTCACATGGATATCATTAAATTGCATAGAATGAATTGTCGTTTGACGTAAACGAAGGGAATTAAAATTCTATGAGTTGATAGAGGTTAAATAAATTGATTTTGAGATCAATTGAATTGAATATGAGTTGTTTTGCTTAAAAATAAATTGGATGTAAGCATGTGAATTGTTAACCATTTGGATTATGTAAAACGATGTGTGATTGGTTGTAAGTAATTAAAATTAATGTTGGAACATTGAAATTGCTTATGAAAAGGGTTTAGTGTGCATTGCTTTTAGTATTCATGAGTTGTAGTTGTTTAAAAGAGTGAAATGATAATGAATTTCATATATATGGCACTTACATATTTAAATTGAGTAAGTACAGGTACATGGAAGCCGTGTGGCTGGATTTGGTTGCGCTAATTGCTAAAATAATAAGCCGCTTTCTTAAAAAATGCTAAATAGATGTACGCCTACGCAATAAAAGTTAGGAAATATGAACTATTGTTCTTTTTTTCGGCCGTGTGGGTCGATGCATATATATTTATATCTCGTGTCAAATTGCAAAAGCTCCTCCGTACAAAGGAGATTCTGCCGAAAATTTCCAAAAATTTTGGGAGTGAGAAAATTTTGAAAAAATTTTTGTTAGCGACAAAACGATTTCAAATTGGAGTTGAGATAAAAGGATTTTGGAAACGGAGTTGAGGACAAATTGTTTTGGTCGAAAGAAATTTTTTATTTGGAACTAAAGTTTAGAAAAAGTGAATATGAGATTTTCACTAAGTGGGATTTGCAAAGTTAATGGGTTTGGAGCATTCATTGCCTTAGTAAATTCGGGGACAAAATTCTTTTAAAGAGGAGGAATGTGACGACCCAGATTTTTCAATGTTTAATTCGGATTATTTAAATGGTTTTAAAATTGAATTATAAATTGGTTTTGAATATGGAAAACTTGGATTTATCTATTTAGAATGTAGATACAACAATTTGTTGAATAATATAATTATTCAATTCAATAATTGAAGATTGAGTAAAATATTTAATCTTGAGTTTCGAGCTTGTTAAAAATAATTTGAAAGCTTATAAAATTTATATTAATATTACTGAAGGTAATAGAACTTTTAAAATTGAAATTGAAAGTGTTTTGTTAAGTTTTGAAATTTTATCGTGTAAATTGATATTTAAAAATAGCCTTCCGAGGCACAATCTCGAATTTCGACGAAACCAATTCCATTGGATCCGTAATATTGTATTATTATCGGATTTCAAATTTTGAAACATTAGTAGTTATCGTGTGGCCGTACGGAATGTAAACGCGCTGAAATTTATATCGAAAATTTAATATAATACTTGGGTCCAAAAAGCTATCTTCTCCATACGATCGATTTAGAACTCGAAACCTTTTCCATTGCATTCGGAATAGGGGTATAATATTATAAATGACTAGCGGCATGCCTCGGTAGGAAGTCAAAAACTTCGTGTTGCGTTTGTCGAGATAATTTGAATTTGAATTTAAATTAATATATATTTATACCCTAAGTCAAACAGCAGTGATTCCCTTCCTTCAGCTATTTTCTATCTACATCACAACTTTCTGTCTCCTCTGTAGCAAAGCAATTTCTGCACGCTACCCATTATCCTTAATTTGCGCTGCCTCTTGAGTTCGAAATCAAATCCATCTTCTTTTTATAAATCATGACACTTCTTCTTTCGGCCAGGAATCAAAATCGAACAGAAAATAAAGTTTAATTAATGGTCGAATCAAATTTGTGATGCCCATCCTTCAATTCGAAATCCCTACTTCTATTTCCCTTTTCCACAATCAAAACGAAACAAAATCGAGGAGCCGAGGCAAGCTCGAGCTCGGGAGCAAGGACGCGTGAGGAAAGCTCGTTCTTGGATCAAATGCACGAGTGGTCGTGACTGCGACTTAGAGTGACTCGATTGGAGATGGCATGGAGGTGCAGCACGAGGAAGCTCGAGGGAGGATGCACAAGCTGCGAGACGTCGCGATCGTTCGAGGGAATTCGAGCTGGGAGTGGTGGCGACTCATTATGAGGGTAGTGCGCGCGTGAGGGAGGAGAGTGATAGAGATGGGGGTGATTCGCAAGGGCAAGGGTAGGGCTTGGGTGGCTCTGCATTCCACGGCGAGGAGGCACGACCTTGTGATTTGGGGGAAGGTATATGCTGTCTTGATTTTGAGTACACGATTTGTTAATTTTATTAAAAATTTATAAGTATACAGTGTTCTTCTAACTGGAATATATATATATATATAATAGTAGGCTAAAGTTTGTTTAAAAAGAAAATAGCGGTAAGGTATATGTATACATATATATAGGAAATTCAAATCCAGGTTTGTTTATTTTACAAATATATATGTATTAAATTTTTTACAGTAAAGCAAATCCTATTTTGTCTATTTACAGAAAAGAAATATAAATATATTATGAACATTTGTATATGTATACAGTTAAGGAAAGTATATATATGGAAAAAACAAAACAAAACGGTAGGGTTTAAAACAGAATTTTTGTTTAGTAGTCAGGGAATAATATGCAGATTTTTATATGATGAAAACAGAAAAATAAATAAATTATTAGTCAATTAAATTATAGAATGGAAATTAATTGTTCTATTGATCAAAATATTAATAAAATCATCTAATATTTATACAAGGTCAATAATCATGGAACCAAATCGAGAATGAAGTGGATTTGCAAATTTAAGGGGCAAAGGTGAGTTAATCTCACTCTTCTGGATTGCTATTTAAATTTAAATGGTTAAATTTAAATAATTGGTTGAATGATTGAATTGATTTGATGTGCTATATTATATATGGTGGTATATAGTATATATTGGAGTGATTGATTTCCCGCATTATATAGCGGATGAGACCCTATGCGCCGCATAATAGCGGATGATATTATATAAACCCATATACCGTGATATTCCACCTCGAAGTGGAATTGGTATTATGCTAACATCTGTGGATGTAGGGAAACAGGTTGGAGGGATCCAACAGGATTCCTCAAATTTATTTAGATTGTTTAATACTCTGTGATATGGTTTATGTGATAATCTATGATAGATTATGTTGGAAATTCAAATGTTGGATGTTATGGTTTGATTGAATATATTTGGATATATCGAGCTATAAAATTGTATAGATATGGATTTTTAGAAGAAAATAAAAGAGAGAATTTTAAGTAAATAATTATAGAAATTTGAATAAATCAAAGAATGAATTGGAAAAGAATAAAAGTTGATTTTTGAATTCTAATAAATAAAATTCCAAGTATGGAGAAATGAGTTTTTTGAATTAATGGGATTAAGTGATTTTCTTAAAAACTTAAGTAATATTATGTAAAAGAATGAAGAATTTATTTCAATTCAAGGTTTGAATTTGTTTAAAGGATAAAGAAGGAATTTGGGAAATCTGAAATTGGTATTTCAGTTAAAAAGATTTTAAATCATAATTAAGGAACAAAATCTGAAGTTAATGGATTTTGAAATAAATTGAGAAGAAAAGAAATTTATTTCGAAATGGATTAAATTGGGAATCAATTTGGAAATTCATCTAAGTGTTTGGAATCGGAATTTTAAAAGGAAGTTGTGTCTATGAAACTTATAAACTTGGTTTATAAAAGTAAAGCAATATATCAGCGGATATTTGAAAGAATGCAACGCTTCGATTTTTCGTTGCCGAAAAACTGAATAGTTATGGGTTTAAGAAAGAAGAAAGAAAGAGATAGAAAATTTAGATAGGGAAAAGAAGATAGAATATTTTTAAAATAGAAGAAAAAGAGAATAGAACATAAAGAAAATAGAAGGGGCAGAAGGAAACAGGACAATAACAGAATCTCACAATTCGCAGCGGAACAACATATAATAATAAATGGATAACCTTTAAACAAAAAACCATATCAGTTATTACATTACATTTCATTACATCATATCATCAGAGTGTACAACAACAACAAACAGTGCAGCGGAAAAAGAAATACTATATAAATAATATGCCATGCCATCCAGCTTGCCTCCAGCAACTCCAGAATATCCAGAATATCCTGATGAACCTAACTCTTGACTGCCCGTGTGGAAATTGGTGGGCACCCAGAGTTTAGGAAGGAAAACAATAAACTCCAAGTCAGTCATGTGACTGGTGTGAGAACTCAAAACAGTTTATTTAACTTTAAAATCAAAATAGAGGAATATTTTTAAACTCAATTCGCAATGCTTTTAAAAATGAGACTACCATAAGGCCTCCCGCACACACACACATGCAAACGCAGAATCGGAGGAGATTTCTCCTTATGATAGCCAAAGATGCTTGATACGCATTTAAAATAACATTTGATATTATTATTAGTGCATAGTGTAGAGGAAAATCATTTCGAAAATAAAGATATAAATCTTAGCCAGCATAGACATTCCGCACTTATGCCTACTATAGCTACTATGTTCAATAGCAGGTTACCGCCACATTCCATAGCAGGTTATACAATTAATACCGTACAAGTCTCGTATTGTTTATTTGGATTTCCAACAAATGGTCAGGCCAAGGAACTTCCCATTGCCACATGGAAACGCCTCTGGAAAGACATCTCCGAGAACCAAACCGGAACTCTGCCAACACAAGGCCGGGTTACCCCTAACTGGGTAACTACTGACACGAGCACGCCATTCCCCGATCGTAAATGACCTTTCTCACGGGATCCCGAAAGCCAACAACCACAAAGTAATAAATTCGTAGTAACCACATAGGTTAAATATCTGGGCTCCATACCATGATACCACCTCTATCCAGAAGGAAATGTACATACCCTAAAGGGTGCTACCCCTCATAACCTTGCCGCATCTTTCCTGTTTTGACCATTTCCGGGGTGTGAGGCTCGACGAAGTCACGTCCACAAAAACATACTTTATACAAAAGCCATGCTTTGGTTCAACAAATGATCAACACAATGATCACCAAGATAGACGATCAAATAAATGATCCTATCACAATAATCAACACAATGATCATTTCAGCATCACTCAGCATATCACATTACCAAATTGGGAATATATCGCTGATAACTTCAACTATATAACCTCTGAGCTCGTACGTCTCAGAGAAGGGTGTTAAGCTAAAAGAATAAATTCTCCGCCACCACAGAAATATATTTGAAAGAAATCGGCTTTATATCTCAACTTGTAATGTCAGACACACAATCCATACAAGTCTGTTCCGGGCTCGAACAAAACCGAAGGCACTTACAAAGAAGTCCTTGCAATCCGGATATTCACAATCCTGATCGGATTTCCCATCACTTAGGGAGTCTCTATACCGTTGCAACTCAGTGCAGAGACAATCGATAGGTCATCCTATCGCTCTCGCAAATACCGGGTCTTCAACACCGATCTTCAAATGCAATTCATAACGACGTATCACATATTCGGAATGGGTTATACGACCCCATGGTCCTTTCCCGGTTAACCCGAATAGTGAGCGCTTATTCAAAAATAAGTGTAGCATTCACATTCAAACAAATCACATCAATTATCCATTCAAAGGGAAATATTGATAGTCGGTTATTGAACTATCAATGGATATGCACACATCACCAGTTTCCAAATAATTTTCCAAATTATCTTCACTAGATATATAATTTCAATACTTCAAAAATAAATCAATACTTATTTTTAAACAAATTCCACTTGCTTTTATAAATTCAATAATGAATTTATATTTCAAAATATTAATGAATATACGATTTCAATTATTCATTTTCAATTTATCTTCAAAAAGATAAATTCTAAATATCACCTCATATTGGAAAACAATTCCATACTTATTTAATAAGTAATTCACAGATTTTATTTATTTTCAGCACTTAGAAAATATTCAATATACTTAAATCGAAATTAAGTATATATTTCATTCTTTAAGGAAATCATTCTCTTAAACATATTTATTTGGGCCAAAACGAATGTTACGTAAAACATCGTTACGACAACCCAAAATCACTAGTATAGGGATTCGAAATTAAAATAGATATATAAATCAAAAACTATACAAAACATTTCCTTTCGGAAATCATTTACTATAACAACAGTGTTATAGTCCATCATCTCCTTCTATTTCTCGAAAACGTCTATTTCAACAATAAATGTTGAAATCTATGGTTTCGAATCTCAACACATTTAAAACATCGTTAAATCGTTTTAATTCTATTTAAAATATCCAAATCCAAAACAATTTCTTTAACGTGTTATTCACTATTCAAAAACGTGAATATACTTCATTAACAATCTCATCCTTTTATTCATTTTAATTCAAAGGATTATTCACTATTCAAAAATGTGAATATAACTCCATTTACAGGTTTCAACAATTTACTTATCAAAATAAGTCATTTGCGGATTTATAAAACAACGTTTATAAATTCCATTTCTATTTACTTATAAAAACTTCCTTTTTATAAACTCTTTTATTAACCTATCCCAGTTTATAACTCAATTATAAACTAAAAGTTCATATTATAAGTTAAATACTTACAAAACGATTATTTTACAAAATCGTTCCTCTAAAGACTTTCCAAACCATAAATCTTATAACTTATAAGATTCATTTATTTAACCAAATCTATTCTTTCAATAACTTCACAAATTTATAAATCTTACTATTTATAAATTTTATTTATAACTTCACAGTTTATAATTTTATAAATTTCATTCTTTAATGAAATTCATTTTCACTTCATTCAAACACTTATAAAAACTCGTTTTATAATGTCCATATTTCAATTTATAAATATCCATTTATAAATCTCTTAATATAATTCAATTTATATTATTATTCTAAAACGTTTTTAATTTCCTTTATAATTTCACCATTTTGATTTATAAAATAATCAAATTTTATAAATCCTATATTTAAACTTTTCACAATGAATTCTAAAATATCTCGATTAAACTATTTTATAAACTCAATAGCATCATATTCTCAAAAATCAGTTTTTAACTATATTTCTCAAAAATCATAATTTTTATAACTTTAAAAATTATAACGTTTATTTATTTAAAATGGATCAATTCCAAAATTATTTTATAAAACGTATACTTTCTAAAATCACTTTAAAAATCATTTTAAAATCCCAAAATCTGGGTCCAATGATGCTACATACCAAATAGTCAATCACGACAACAACGACATCATATATCGATATGATAGTCCATCAAATATTAAAATATCTGAAATCAAATAAAAACTGTTGAGGAATCCAGTTGGATCCCTCCAACCTGTTTTCCTGCATCCAAAAACATTAGCACAATACCAATTTCGCTCCAGTACGAAATTATCGCGGTATATGTTCAAATTAAATATTATCCGCTTAATAACGGCGTAATAGGGTCTCATCCGCTAAACAAAAAATGCGGGAAATCAATAACTCCAATATATACATATGCCAATATATATATATTGCTATTATATATAATACCAATTTCACTGTTTATGAAATATTCGCGGTATATGTTTTTAATAAATAACATCCGCTTACTAACGGCGTATAATGTCTATTTTAACAATCAATGGATATTAATCAACATTCAAACATGCATTCAAATATTTTAAATCTAACTATTTAAAATAAAATCGAAACTGATTCGATTGAGTGAGAAATTCTCACCTTGGTTTTAAATTTCCGTTTCAGCTTTTATTTCGAATAAAATTAAACGCGCGTTTAATTTTACCCGAAATTCTCACTAACTCCAAACGACTCCAAACCAACTCCATCGCGTAGTGCTCGTCCATACGATTCCAACGCAAAAAATCTCGTCCGAAACGGACCTCGTATGACCAAGATACAACAGTTTAAAGTTTGTACAATTATAAATATAATTATTTACAACTAAATTAAAATTTTTATACCCAAACTAATATGGGCCGTGTGATCTCCATCACTTGCATCTGGACCGTGAATTAGCTTCTCCCCCCCATCTCCTTTTTCACGCACGCAACATATTCGGCCGAACCCATCAACGCCGGCCCTAGGGCAAATCCACGCGACCACCACGAGCTACTCCTCCATGATCAGACACCACCACTGGAAACGCCACTCTCCACTTCATGCTCGGCCCAAGTGGCTTGAAACCCGGTCCTTTCTTTGCTTTGAACAGCGTGCTCGAACGCGATGGCTTTGAACTCCATTTGCCGCTGATCTAGGTCGAATTTTCCAATCATGACCGTTGAAGTTATAGTACTCAAGGAGATCTACGTTTTTCTAGTTGGAAATTTTTGGTAAATGTAGATGGATGAGGAGATAAACGAGGGGGAAGAGTGGAGCATTTCGGCCGTTCATGGCATATGGGGGCGGCGGCCTGAATTAGGGTTTTGAATTTTTTTTTATTTTTTTAGATTTATGGGGATATTTATAGAGAATTTTTCAATCACTATTCATCCGGAAATTCCGAACTCCGATTTAGGCGCCGAAACTGACGTACCTAGGGTTTATCCCGCGTTCCGGACACAATGGAATAGGTTTCGAAAGCTAATTCGAACATCTGTGCGAGTTATGGCTATAAACGCTCAATTTAAATTAAACCGATTTAAGTCGATTTCTAGGCGTTTTAATTTGTACCGGACAAACGGTAAATCCAATTGACTTGAAATTTGAAACCTTACAATAATATCACATTACGGATCCGATGAAACTGGTTTCGTCGAAATCCGAGACTTTTTAAAAAATGGCTATTTTAGCTCGCCAAATTTAAATTAAAAATAAATCGATGCGTTTCGAGCTGCTACGATCAAACGATAACTCCGATTGACACGAAATTTGAAATCCGGTAATAACTAACTATTACGGATCCAATGGAACTGGTTTCGTTCAATTCTGAGACTGTTCAAAAATTGACTATTTTTACTAGTCGATTTAAATATTAAAATATTCAATTTTCACAAATTAACTTTTAATTCGATTTTAAAAGTTCTAAAATATCGTTCTAACTCCCATATGATAAAATAAAATTTTACAAATCATTTTCAATCATATTTAACTATATTTTCAATTATTTCCATAATTTAACGTATTAAATTACCGATTTAATTATTCAATTAATTCAAATAAAAATTTATTTGACTTATAAATTCACTTTTTAATATTTAAAATTAATTAAATATTCAAATTTTAATTTCTAAAAATTCTGGGTCGTTACAATCTTCCCCACTTAAAAGAATTTCGTCCTCGAAATTATAAGTAAGAAAAATTACAGAATTTATTAACTTTCCCAAAACAAATTTTAAACTTCTTATAATAACTTTACTAAGTTTTCAAATCATACTTAGTTATCTTTTTCAAAAACAACTACTATTGTTTAACTTTCAACTTCAAAATCAAAGTTAAAATTTTCAAAATTTTCCAATTTTCTCAAAAATTTTCTAACGCCTTAAATTTTCGGAAAAATTTGCCATAGTCTCCTTTGCGCGGCTCGATCCGAAAAAAAAATGACAGTATATATATCACAAATATACATCTCATCAAGTAATGAGGCATCCCGAAGGGAAAAAAGTGTAAAAGTACGGTATTTAATCCGAGATATGTACCTTATATTTTTATTAGCAAGCATATACGGCTAATATAGCGCAAAAGCGAGCTCCAAATGCGAAGCAAACGCGATCCGCACCTACTAATCACTCAACAAACAACATGAGAATCATGTATATATGACAATAGTATCAATATACAACATATATCTCCATAACAACTATATATGTCAACATAGCAAATGCAACATATTCAAACATCAACCAACCATCATCCATAACCAATTCATAATCAATATATATTCATTTATATTCTCATTAATATTCAATGAAATAGGTTTTCAATTTAATCACATATGATTCATATACATTGGATTTTATCAACTTTCATTCATATCCAATTTCAATTAGTTTGCATTTACTAATTCATATTCAAGTTGGTTCACTTCCAAATCAAATTCAATTCTATTCAAATTTATTTACTTTCAATTTGAATTCAATTTCTTTAGCTTCCAATTTCATTAATTCAATTTCATTAACACTTAATGAATTATATACAATCAACTAACAATCATATAACAATCAATGTATATTAATTACAACCAAATTCCTTTGCTTACAATTGGTTTAATTTAATTGATTTATATTCAATTATTCAACTTCCAATAACATTAGATTTTAAATGAATTAACACTTATATTCATTATTTCATTCCAATTTAATTCACATTCATTTGATTAACATTCAATCCATTAATTCAATTCAATTTCAAAGTTGAATTTCATTTTTTATTTATAACTCATATTCATGTAGTTTCACTTCTTACATATATAAGTTTTATTTCACAATTGTAAATCACATTAATTATAATTTCAATTCTTATAATTCTTTTTACTTATACAATTATTCTTTTATTTAGATTATTCAAACAACCAAACAATCAACTTATATACTTTAATAATTCTGAAAAATTATTTCTTCATATATAAAATATACTTAGGTAAAATTATTTCATTTACCCAATTTAAAACAATATTGTGCCGAATTGTTCTGTTCAAGTGTTTAGAGATTCCTATCAACAACGTTAATTACTCGTATTAACCAGAATCTATATACCACTCAACAAACCAACCATCACAATATAAAACAATTTTATATTCACTAACAAATACGCTCTCATAGCTATTATTACACTCAAATTCATTCTAGAGCACTACTGACTCTATCTCTAATGAATAATACCCAACAGAACCATGGTTGTCGCTTAACCATAAGCTCTGATACCAACTGTAACGCTTCGATTTTTCGTTGCCGAAAAACCGAATAGTTATGGGTTTAAGAAAGAAGAAAGAAAGAGATAGAAAATTTAGATAGGGAAAAGAAGATAGAATATTTTTAAAATAGAAGAAAAAGAGAATAGAACATAAAGAAAATAGAACGGGACAGAAGGAAACAGGACAATAACAGAATCTCACAATTCGCAGCGGAACAACATATAATAATAAATGGATAACCTTTAAACAAAGAACCATATCAGTTATTACATTACATTTCATTACATCATATCATCAGAGTGTACAACAACAACAAACAGTGCAGCGGAAAAAGAAATACTATATAAATAATATGCCATGCCATCCAGCTTGCCTCCAGCAACTCCAGAATATCCTGATGAACCTAACTCTTGACTGCCCGTGTGGAAATTGGTGGGCACCCAGAGTTTAGGAAGGAAAACAATAAACTCCAAGTCAGTCATGTGACTGGTGTAAGAACTCAAAACAGTTTATTTAACTTTAAAATCAAAATAGAGGAATATTTTTAAACTCAATTCGCAATGCTTTTAAAAATGAGACTACCATAAGGCCTCCCGCACACACACACATGCAAACGCAGAATCGGAGGAGATTTCTCCTTATGATAGCCAAAGATGCTTGATACGCATTTAAAATAACATTTGATATTATTATTAGTGCATAGTGTAGAGGAAAATCATTTCGAAAATAAAGATATAAATCTTAGCCAGCATAGACATTCCGCACTTATGCCTACTATAGCTACTATGTTCAATAGCAGGTTACCGCCACATTCCATAGCAGGTTATACAATTAATACCGTACAAGTCTCGTATTGTTTCTTTGGATTTCCAACAAATGGTCAGGCCAAGGAACTTCCCATTGCCACATGGAAACGCCTCTGGAAAGACATCCCCGAGAACCAAACCGGAACTCTGCCAACACAAGGCCGGGTTACCCCTAACTGGGTAACTACTGACACGAGCACGCCATTCCCCGATCGTAAACGACCTTTCTCACGGGATCCCGAAAGCCAACAACCACAAAGTAATAAATTCGTAGTAACCACATAGGTTAAATATCTGGGCTCCATACCATGATACCACCTCTATCCAGAAGGAAATGTACATACCCTAAAGGGTGCTACCCCTCATAACCTTGCCACATCTTTCCTGTTTTGACCATTTCCGGGGTGTGAGGCTCGACGAAGTCACGTCCACAAAAACATACTTTATACAAAAGCCATGCTTTGGGTCAACAAATGATCAACACAATGATCACCAAGATAGACGATCAAATAAATGATCCTATCACAATAATCAACACAATGATCATTTCAGCATCACTCAGCATATCACATTACCAAATTGGGAATATATCGCTGATAACTTCAACTATATAACCTCTGAGCTCGTACGTCTCAGAGAAGGGTGTTAAGCTAAAAGAATAAATTCTCCGCCACCACAGAAATATATTTGAAAGAAATCGGCTTTATATCTCAACTTGTAATGTCAGACACACAATCCATACAAGTCTGTTCCGGGCTCGAACAAAACCGAAGGCACTTACAAAGAAGTCCTTGCAATCCGGATATTCACAATCCTGATCGGATTTCCCATCACTTAGGGAGTCTCTATACCGTTGCAACTTAGTGCAGAGACAATCGATAGGTCATCCTATCGCTCTCGCAAATACCGGGTCTTCAACACCGATCTTCAAATGCAATTCATAACGACGTATCACATATTCGGAATGGGTTATACGACCCCATGGTCCTTTCCCGGTTAACCCGAATAGTGAGCGCTTATTCAAAAATAAGTGTAGCATTCACATTCAAACAAATCACATCAATTATCCATTCAAAGGGAAATATTGATAGTCGGTTATTGAACTATCAATGGATATGCACACATCACCAGTTTCCAAATAATTTTCCAAATTATCTTCACTAGATATATAATTTCAATACTTCAAAAATAAATCAATACTTATTTTTAAACAAATTCCACTTGCTTTTATAAATTCAATAATGAATTTATATTTCAAAATATTAATGAATATACGATTTCAATTATTCATTTTCAATTTATCTTCAAAAAGATAAATTCTAAATATCACCTCATATTGGAAAACAATTCCATACTTATTTAATAAGTAATTCACAGATTTTATTTATTTTCAACACTTAGAAAATATTCAATATACTTAAATCGAAACTAAGTATATATTTCATTCTTTAAGGAAATCATTCTCTTAAACATATTTATTTGGGCCAAAACGAATGTTACGTAAAACATCGTTACGACAACCCAAAATCACTAGTATAGGGATTCGAAATTAAAATAGATATATAAATCCCAATACTATACAAAACATTTCCTTTCGGAAATCATTTACTATAACAACAGTGTTATAGTCCATCATCTCCTTCTATTTCTCGAAAACGTCTATTTCAACAATAAATGTTGAAATCTATGGTTTCGAATCTCAACACATTTAAAACATCGTTAAATCGTTTTAATTCTATTTAAAATATCCAAATCCAAAACAATTTCTTTAACGTGTTATTCACTATTCAAAAACGTGAATATACTTCATTAACAATCTCATCCTTTTATTCATTTTAATTCAAAGGATTATTCACTATTCAAAAATGTGAATATAACTCCATTTACAGGTTTCAACAATTTACTTATCAAAATAAGTCATTTGCGGATTTATAAAACAACGTTTATAAATTCCATTTCTATTTACTTATAAAAACTTCCTTTTTATAAACTCTTTTATTAACCTATCCCAGTTTATAACTCAATTATAAACTAAAAGTTCATATTATAAGTTAAATACTTACAAAACGATTATTTTACAAAATCGTTCCTCTAAAGACTTTCCAAACCATAAATCTTATAACTTATAAGATTCATTTATTTAACCAAATCTATTCTTTCAATAACTTCACAAATTTATAAATCTTACTATTTATAAATTTTATTTATAACTTCACAGTTTATAATTTTATAAATTTCATTCTTTAATGAAATTCATTTTCACTTCATTCAAACACTTATAAAAACTCGTTTTATAATGTCCATATTTCAATTTATAAATATCCATTTATAAATCTCTTAATATAATTCAATTTATATTATTATTCTAAAACGTCTTTAATTTCCTTTATAATTTCACCATTTTGATTTATAAAATAATCAAATTTTATAAATCCTATATTTAAACTTTTCACAATGAATTCTAAAATATCTCGATTAAACTATTTTATAAACTCAATAGCATCATATTCTCAAAAATCAGTTTTTAACTATATTTCTCAAAAATCATAATTTTTATAACTTTAAAAATTATAACGTTTATTTATTTAAAATGGATCAATTCCAAAATTATTTTATAAAACGTATACTTTCTAAAATCACTTTAAAAATCATTTTAAAATCCCAAAATCTGGGTCCAATGATGCTACATACCAAATAGTCAATCACGACAACAACGACATCATATATCGATATGATAGTCCATCAAATATTAAAATATCTGAAATCAAATAAAAACTGTTGAGGAATCCAGTTGGATCCCTCCAACCTGTTTTCCTGCATCCAAAAACATTAGCACAATACCAATTTCGCTCCAGTACGAAATTATCGCGGTATATGTTCAAATTAAATATTATCCGCTTAATAACGGCGTAATAGGGTCTCATCCGCTAAACAAAAAATGCGGGAAATCAATAACTCCAATATATACATATGCCAATATATATATATTGCTATTATATATAATACCAATTTCACTGTTTATGAAATATTCGCGGTATATGTTTTTAATAAATAACATCCGCTTACTAACGGCGTATAATGTCTATTTTAACAATCAATGGATATTAATCAACATTCAAACATGCATTCAAATATTTTAAATCTAACTATTTAAAATAAAATCGAAACTGATTCGATTGAGTGAGAAATTCTCACCTTGGTTTTAAATTTCCGTTTCAGCTTTTATTTCGAATAAAATTAAACGCGCGTTTAATTTTACCCGAAATTCTCACTAACTCCAAACGACTCCAAACCAACTCCATCGCGTAGTGCTCGTCCATACGATTCCAACGCAAAAAATCTCGTCCGAAACGGACCTCGTATGACCAAGATACAACAGTTTAAAGTTTGTACAATTATAAATATAATTATTTACAACTAAATTAAAATTTTTATACCCAAACTAATATGGGCCGTGTGATCTCCATCACTTGCATCTGGACCGTGAATTAGCTTCTCCCCCCCATCTCCTTTTTCACGCACGCAACATATTCGGCCGAACCCATCAACGCCGGCCCTAGGGCAAATCCACGCGACCACCACGAGCTACTCCTCCATGATCAGACACCACCACTGGAAACGCCACTCTCCACTTCATGCTCGGCCCAAGTGGCTTGAAACCCGGTCCTTTCTTTGCTTCGAACAGCGTGCTCGAACGCGATGGCTTTGAACTCCATTTGCCGCTGATCTAGGTCGAATTTTCCAATCATGACCGTTGAAGTTATAGTACTCAAGGAGATCTACGTTTTTCTAGTTGGAAATTTTTGGTAAATGTAGATGGATGAGGAGATAAACGAGGGGGAAGAGTGGAGCATTTCGGCCGTTCATGGCATATGGGGGCGGCGGCCTGAATTAGGGTTTTGAATTTTTTTTTTATTTTTTTAGATTTATGGGGATATTTATAGAGAATTTTTCAATCACTATTCATCCGGAAATTCCGAACTCCGATTTAGGCGCCGAAACTGGAGTACCTAGGGTTTATCCCGCGTTCCGGACACAATGGAACAGGTTTCGAAAGCTAATTCGGACATCTGTGCGAGTTATGGCTATAAACGCTCAATTTAAATTAAACCGATTTAAGTCGATTTCTAGGCGTTTTAATTTGTACCGGACAAACGGTAAATCCAATTGACTTGAAATTTGAAACCTTACAATAATATCACATTACGGATCCGATGAAACTGGTTTCGTCGAAATCCGAGACTTTTTGAAAAATGGCTATTTTAGCTCGCCAAATTTAAATTAAAAATAAATCGATGCGTTTCGAGCTGCTACGATCAAACGATAACTCCGATTGACACGAAATTTGAAATCCGGTAATAACTAACTATTACGGATCCAATGGAACTGGTTTCGTTCAATTCTGAGACTGTTCAAAAATTGACTATTTTTACTAGTCGATTTAAATATTAAAATATTCAATTTTCACAAATTAACTTTTAATTCGATTTTAAAAGTTCTAAAATATCGTTCTAACTCCCATATGATAAAATAAAATTTTACAAATCATTTTCAATCATATTTAACTATATTTTCAATTATTTCCATAATTTAACGTATTAAATTACCGATTTAATTATTCAATTAAATCAAATAATTCAAATAAAAATTTATTTGACTTATAAATTCACTTCTTAATATTTAAAATTAATTAAATATTCAAATTTTAATTTCTAAAAATTCTGGGTCGTTACAAAGAATAAATTCACAGTGGGAATTTATTAAAGGAATGAATAAATTTGTTTAAAAATAAATAGTGGTTTATTTTTAAAAGATGTGAAAGAGAAGCATATTTCCCTGGATAGCCAAATACGTTTTCAAAACAAATTTATAAGTATAAGTTAAAAGTTTAAAGTTGTTTTAATAAGTATGTTTTTGAAAATTTATTATTTTTAAATGTTTAAATTTTAAAGTAAGTCTTTTTCAAATTTATTATAGTAGTATTTATTTAAAGGTGGCTTGGTACTATGTTTCTAAAAGAGAAAAATTTAGTTTTATTATTTTATTTAGTAGCTTTATTTTAAATATTCTTAAAGCGTATATCTTTAAATAAGTATTAAAGTAGTTTTTATTTTAAATGTTTTAAAGTATAATTTATAACAAAGTTTTTTAAATTATTTTAAAATTTTAAAGTATTTTACTTGGTGTTTTAAGTGGAAATAAATATTTGGGAATTCATTCTATGAGAAGAGTGTGGTTTGAAAACTGTTTTCAAAGGTTGATAAGTGGAAATATATCTTGTGAAGATATTTTGAGGTTAATTAATAATTTGGAAAAATTATTTATTGTTTGATGGTTGTTTGTGAATGTTAATTGATAGTAAAATAACCGACTATCAATATTGGCTAATGCGCTGATCGTTTCGAACAGACCGGGATCGAGATTGAATTCTCGAAAACCATTTCGATCCGGTTTGAACGTTTCGTGGGGAAACGAGTTCAGAGTCGAAGATGGAGCGGTGAAGTGCAAGGGCTAGTCGCTACTAATCCTGAGGGCGATGCCAAAATGGATGTAGTAGGAGTAATACCTTCGGTTCCGTTCGAACCCGGAATGGACTTGTATGGATGAATGCTTTCGGAACATCGTCAGGTGGACGGTGGGCATTCTAAGAGATGTGTTCTAAAAAGGTAACGCTTAGCCTCGAGCCTCATCAACCGGGAATGACTGAAAATCAGGGGTTATGCGGCAAGGCTAAGTAGGTAACGCCCATTAGGGTGAGGTTATCCCTATCTAGATGTCCCTTTTATTCGGCTTAGTGGGCGGTTGCTGATCCCAACCGCAGGGTGATCTTACTCGTGATTATCCAGTAAGGGGTAGTCCCGGTCTTGTGTTGCAGGGGATCGGGAGGGATCCTCGGTATGGTGATCTAGGCCACGTACTATGACAGGTGGTACCCCAGTGCCTAGTCATTAGTTGGAAATCCATTCTCCCTATGTGCCTTTTTCGATTTTATTGTAGAACCCACTTTGTGGCAAGTATGCTGAAATTTAATAAATCTATCAATTTCAGCTATTTGTATAAGTACTTATATATAGACGATATTATAATATCAAAGGATTTTGATAAAAAGTAATTTGGCTATCGTAAGGTAAAAACCCGACATGTTTATTTGTGGCGTGGTCTTAAGAGATGATTTTGACTTCAAAGGATTTTGAAACTTTAATAATCAATTTGAGTGTGGTTTTCTCACGCTGGTATTCCAGACTGACTCGGGTGTTATTTAACTATAATGCTTGGGTCAGACCGAGTATTATAGAGTACAGATTCTGGATGGACTGCTGTGGAGCTCAAGAGACGAGCTGGATGGCGAGACATGTCCGAGTTATATGATGTATATTCCGCCGTGTATTCAGATTTGGAAGGATGGGATATAATAACCGTCCTTAGTGTGTTGTTGATTGGATTAAACTCTGATGTTGTATTCCGACGATATATGTATGAAATAGATATATTTTTCTTTTGTGTAAAGATCTGTTATTATCTATTATATTTTATTCCGCTGCGATGGTAAGATTCTATATTATTTGTTTTCTCTTCATCTTTTTACCCTAATGGTTCGGTTTTTTGAGCGTCGAAAAATCGAGACGTTACAGTTACAGACTTTCCCCTTTAAAAGAATTTCGTCTTCGAAATTAACAGGTGAGAAAAATGCCCCAAACCCAATAACTTTTCAAAAATAATTTGTTAAAATGGATAACCAAATTCGTTTAAACCTTTTAAACTTTCGAAATCACTTAGTTAAAACTTCTTATAAATACATTTTCTAAGTCTTCAAATTCATGCATAGTTATTAACTAATATTATTCCAAGTTATAAAATAAAAAAAATCAAATTTTAGTTACTAAATTTTTTTTCCAAAATTCTCAAAAATTTTCCAACTTCTTAAATTTATTGAAAATTTCGCCAACGTCTCCTTTGCACGGTTCGGTCGGAAAAAAATCACAATATGTGTCATCATAAATATACATCTCATCTTCGAGGATGAGGCATTCCATAGGAAAAAAGTGTAAAAGTGTGATATATAATCTGAGATATGTACCTTTTATATTATTAGCAAGCATATACTCGAAATAAAATGCGAAAGCGAGCTCTAAATGTAAAGTATACGCCATCCGCACCTACTAATCACTCAACAACCAATGAGAACATGTATATAGAATATAATATCACTGTATAACATAACTGCTGCAATAACTATATGCAAATTAAACATATATGACAAAAGAAATCCTCAAACAAATGATATCCATTTAATTAATTCATAACCATTTCAATTTGCATTTTAAATGTCAACTTTTAATTTATACTTTCATTTATATCCAATTCATACTTATGTCTAATTGATTTACATTCTGTCAATTTACATTCCAATAAAATTTATTGACTTACATTCAATTATTATCCTTCAATTCATTAATTTTCAATTTCATTTATATTTATATTCACCGTTCACCTTTATAGTTCTTTAATACTAATAACACTTAATAAACATTTCATAAAATTCTTAATTAAGTTTATTTTAAATATTTTATACAACAATTAATTTTTATTTTCATTTTTACATCTTAAGTTCACATTTATTTTTAGCAAACAACATTCCTAAACATATTCAATTCACCAATTTATTTTGTTAGTTCATCTCAACTCATTTTGCCACTTAAGTTGAATCTCATTTTATTTAACTTAACTTTAAGCCAATTTAATTTCATAGTTCAATTATCAAATTTACTTTTCTTAACATTCATATTCAAAAAAATTCAAAATTGGTTTGAACTTACTAGTTCTCAAAATTTATAAGTTATAAAACTTAGTTTCTTATGTTTTCAACAAAACACCCAACTTTTATTATTTTCTAATCATCTTGAAATCATATTATAAGTAATTTCTCATATATAATTTCACTTTGGTTATATAAAACCATTTCTTATTTGTTTATCTTCTTTTACATTATAACAATAACTTTTACTAGAACATAAACAACAAACAGCAAATGATAATAATTAAATATTATCATTCACTAACTACCAAATACACCATACATAACTATATAACTTTTGAAAAATTATTCTTTCATATATAAAATGTAATTTAGGTAAAATTATTTCATTTGCCCAATTTCAAAATCAAAATCATTTGTGTATATCATTAACAAATATGCATGTGTATATATACACTCAACTCATCCATGGGTGCTATAATGAGTACCTAACCAAATCCTAAGAGTTTGCACAATCCTAAGCTCTGATACCACGTGTGACAAACATGAATTTTAAACCCTCAAAAATCAACAATAATATGTCCATTGTATTGCGTGCCGAGCAATCGAATGTCGAAAAAACCGATCGTTATGGGATGAAAGAAGAAGGAAGAAGAGATAACAAGAAGAAGAGAGAAAAACAAGAAAAACAAACAGAGAATCTCATAATCGCAGTGGAACAACCTATAATATAATATCAATGAGCTTTACAAAAGGGAAACTATAATCTTCAATATACATACATCAATCAGTGTACAACAATCAAATCACAATCATCATCCTGTACAATTATAATAACATGTCCTTACAAATGCTGATAATTTAAACAACAATGCAGCAGATAATAAAAATATACGTGGAATACGATCAAAAGACTTCCAGCTCGTCTATTGAAGCTCCAAAGCATCCAAAGCGAATTCTATAAATATGCTTGTTCTGACCCGAGTATTGAAAGGAAAAAGGCCTGGATTAGTCTGATAAACTAGCGTGAGAAAAAACATCTCAAATTGATTACAAATTTATCAAAACTTTTCTTTATCAAAACAAAGGTATCTCGTAAGGCCACACCACATATAAACACGGACAGGTTTTACTTTACGTTAATCAAAATATTTTACATCAACTCATCTGATATTAAACTAGTGTCTAGTATACGAATAATATTCAAATAGCCGAAATTATTACATTGGTTAAATTTATTGGGGCAATAAGTTTACAAACAAACTAGCAGCTACGTATTGGAAACTGGATTCCATATAAATGACAAGTTAAGGGACTACCATTCGACAATACACCTCTTGAAAAACATACCTAGGGTCCAGATACTGAATACCTAAACCAACACAGAACCGGCTACCCAATCATGGATAATACCGAATATGACATCACCCTCATCGTTCTCGACTTATCCGTGGCCATAGCATACAAATATTCAACATATAGAGGGTAATCTGGAAAGATGATGATCATATCCTTATGGAAGCGACCACACATAGCCCTGTCGCTTCTACCCTTTTTCTGCCATTTCAGGGTGATGAGGCATAAGGTAAAGATTAACTTTCATGTTGCACATTCCACTTTGAATGCCACATTGTCATTCCTTAGATCACCATTGACTTTCACGAATATACAACCTCCAAGCTCGTATGTCCAAGAGAAGGGTTTTAAGCTATGAAATTTTCCTTCTCCGCCACCAAACTGATGTATGTTTGTAAAAGTTAATGGTGTAATCTTAGAAATTCAATGTCAGACATTCTTCCATACAAGTTGTCCAAGAACAGGACAAGACGAAGGCACTCTCCTACCATATCATGTCGGGAATTACCCTAGGATTAATAGCTAGAAGTCCTTGCATATCGTAGATATTCATAACAAAGCACTACTACGCCATTTAATTAATCTTTATTAATTAAATCAATTTCCAAATTTTTGTTTCAAATTATCTTTAAAAGATATATCTTCAAAACTATTTTATATATTTGATATTGGAAAACATTTCCATATACTTATATTGACGGTATGAGTATATGCACAAATCGTCTCATTTTCGACACTTAGAAATATCTCCAAATCCTTAAATTCGTAAAAAGTATATTTAGAAATCATTTAAGAAAAGCTTTATATTTTCCAAAGTACCCATTATTGGGTCAAAACAAATGTTGCGTAAAACATCTTTTCGACAACCCAAAATATTAGTATAGGGATTTAATAATTATATATATAATCTTGTTTACTATACAAAATATTTCCTTTCGCAAACCATTTACTATAACAAATGTGTTATAGTTCATGCCTTCCTTAGTTTTTGAAAAGGTCTATTACAACAATAAATATTAAAATCTATGTTTCTGATACACACCACATTTTAAACAATTTCCAAAACCATTAAATTCCGTTTAGAATTATTACTTTCCAAACCATTACTTTCAAATGATAATTTACTTTTCAAAGCCATTAACTTTATCAAAACTATCCTTTGAAAGATTGTTTTAACTTTCCAAAACTTTACTTCAAAAAGATAAATTACTTTTTAAAGCCATAAACTTCAATTAAATATTATTTTCAAAACAATCCTTTGAAATATTGTTAAACTCTTAAAATCTCAAATATATTTCCTTTATATAAAAATCCTTATTTAATCGCAACATAAATCATTTCCATATTTATAAAACTATGTTTATGATCTCCTTTATATTTAATAAAACTTCTATTTTATAAAATCCCTTTATTTTTAAATTCTATTAATAAATCATTCTTTTATGAAAACTCATTTGCTACCAAAATCCATTTATAAATCCATTTCTTCATAAGTCTAATTTTAAAAAAATCCATTTACCAAATACTTTTCAAATACATTTACAAAATATTTACAAACCCTAATTGTAAATCTATTTCTTTCTTTATAAAATATTGCATTAAAAATCCTTGTTGAAATATTCAAAAGTCTCTACATAAAACTATTTCATCAAAACCATGTTTTTATAACATCAAAAATCATACTTTGTATTTTTTTAAAACAGATTCATTCCGTTTAATAATTTAAAAATCATTAAAACATATATACTTCCAAAATCACTATGAAAATAATTTCTATTCAAAATCACTATTTTATAATATTTCATAATACAAAAAATATGGCTCATTGCTACAATAGCGCTAAATAAGAAAAAAAATCCATGTCAACAAGTATGGCATCCAATACATCATATATCAAAATATATGAAAAGTAAAATCAATACTACGAGGATCCAGTTGAATTCCTCTAACCTCCCCCTTTGCATCAAATACAACATATAATCAAATAATATAAAATTCAACCACTTCGAGGCGAGATTCGTATACAAAGGTCATTCGCTCGTACACGGGAACGTATAATGTCTCATCCGCTCCGATTGGTGGGAAAATATTCAAACCGACTAATGAATATAGTATATCATCTAAAAAAGCAACAACAGCATAAATAAAAATTATTTCCACTTATATAAAAATATAAGCAGGACAAAGAGGTGATTTAACTCACAAAAATGCCAGAAATCACCAAAATGCTTCGGTTTAGCTTAAATTGTACGGTCGTTCAGTTTAACCCAAAATTCCTACTGACTTCGAATTCATCCAATCCAACTTCATTGCATAGTGCTCACTAATACGAATGCAATGCAACTTGTCGTGCTCGATTTGAACATCGTAAGAGAAAGCTACGAGTTTATAAACATTCGATATCATTAAATTATAATTAACAAAATAAATTAACTAAGTTTAAAACTTAACTTGACCCTTTTCTTCCACCTATTATTCACATGCGCGATCTCTAGGCAAACTTCATTTTTTTCTTTGAATTCAAATGATTATCGTGACAAAGCACCAACCGCCACCGCCTCGCCTACAGCCGTCGCCGACCTCGCCTCGCTCCTCCCTGAACAGCCGCGTGTGCGTTGCACGGAAAAAATCATGAACCGAAAAACAGCAGCCGTGAATGCAAGAAAATTTCCAACACCTTGGTCGATGGTTCAATGATCTGACTGTATAATTTGTTTGTGGAGTCGAGCTCTCAAACTTTCATTTTCGATGATTCGGCTAATTTTGCTCCTAGCTGGTCGTGCAATAATGGTCGTTGGTTGGAGGGATTGGGAAATGGCGGCTAGGCTTTTAGTTAGGGTTTGGTTGAAAATGAAAGGAAGTTAAGGACTATTTATATAAAACAAAATCGGCCCGTGAAAATTTCAAACTCCAAAATAAGCGTGCTGCTTGGTGTTCGATATGTTATACCCCTTTATTTCGAAATTAAATACATATCGAAGGCCAACTCCATCATATTAAGAAGATAGCTTTTCAAATCAAATTATTTTAATCAAAATTCCTTTAATTAATTTCTACGCATTCTGAACTCGCATGCCAAACAATTCGTCAAATCACCATGAAATTCGACGGCATATAATAATTCAGTATTACAGATCGGATGAAACTTGTTTCGTCAAAATCCGAGACTATTCTCCAAAAGAATATTTTTACACATTAATTAAAGCGAGTAATTTCCAAAATCAATTAACATTTAAAAGTTTACTAACTTCATTTATTATTCAAGTAGGTTTTAAATTAACTTTAGAAATCTTTTCATTAATATTAGATTCAGGATTCAATTATTTAAACAATTCTGATTATTAAATTTAACAAAATAATCACTGCACTTGAAATATAAGTTATTTAAGTTATAAAATTTAAATTTTCAATATTTAAAATCAATTAAATATTCCAAATTCAAATGATTGAAATTCTGGGTTGTTGCAAATGTGCTCGGTTTATTTAGGAGCATTTATCGCTTTGAGTTAAAATGAACCCTTTGTGAATTAATTTTCATAATTTGCTTATAAGGTGTTCGAGGAAACTATTAAGTTAAAAATTCACCTTTTAATAATGGTGGATTAAGGATTAAATTTAATAGAAAGTTGTTAATATAATCTAAATACTGGGATAAGATATTTATAGAATAAATATTCGAGATAAGTCTATTATAATGAAGAAGGATTATTATAATATAAAATGACTATTATATAAAGGAAATTTTATATAAATTTAGTTTATAAAACTAGTTTTTTTAAAAAGTATTTTTGAATCTAAATCCTGGCATTTTTTGAAAATAATTTCGAAAGAATTTTGAGAAATAGTAACTGATTGTAAAAATATTTTAGGAAGTAGAATTTTAAATGGAATGTATTTTCTCTTGGATAATTAGGAAGAAATTGTTTCGATTAGTTTTGTGTTAATCTGAATAATCTTCTAAGTGACGGTCGAATACTTAACAAAATATTCTCTTTAGCATTGTGTGGTCGGAATGTGTTCAAATCCGAATGAACCCAAAGTAAGTTTTAATAAATAGATTGTTTGAAGTTATTTCATATAAAAATATATATAGTAAGCTTTCAAAGATGATTTTTTAACTAAAACCGGGTATCTAAGTTTTAAGTTCCATTACAAATGGAATTGTTTTTCAAAACAATAGCATTTCTAATACGAGATTGTTTTGATAAATGAGGTTTTACCCTTATAAAAATGGGATAGCTTAACATAGGTTTAAAATGGGAAAAAATGGATAAGAAAATTTTGGATAAACATTGTTTTATTTAAAAACATAACTTTTGTCTAAAACATCTAAGTAGTGTAAACTATTTATTGATTGGGTCAGCCCATAAATATTATTCGTTTTAACACTCTAAGTTAAGGAGGTTAATATGGTTACTTGGTTTTAAGAAACAATAATTCGTTTTGATCCCATCAAGATCTTTGAAAAAATCAAAATAAATTTTGTATGTACTCTTAGGATATTGAAAAGTATTATACAAGCAAATAAAGTGGAATAAGCTATTATTTGATGTTTTATAAAGAAATGACTTTATAAAATATTTTAAAACTTGGGTGAGAATTTATGAATTCATAAATAATTTTGGTATTGAATAAAATACTAAGTAAAGACATAAGTGATCTAGAAAAAAATTATTATTAAGAAACTAATAAAATATAAAGTATAACTTTGCATTTTGTCCGAGTGAGTTTGAATAATCTTCTAAGCAATAACCAAAGGCTAATGAGAACAATGGGACAGTTAGATAATTATTAATATTTTTGGACAATCAAGAAAGTTTTGAACCTAAGTGAGATTTGTTTGTTAGTCATTTGACATTCTGAAACAATGTTCAGTGATAAAATTTCCCTTACGAAATTTGATTGAATGTTTGTATTAGTTTATTCTTTCAATGGAATTTGATTTATTAGATTAGATTGAATTGAACTGATTGGTTTTGTGATTTTGTATGCCATTGTTTATAAATTTTAAATTCATAGACAAAGGATTTTGAATTTTTTTTTATGACCTAAATCCAAGTGATTTTTGAAGATTTTGGAAAAGGAATGATATTCACTCTAGTTGATGTTTTTGGAGGAACCGGAATACCATTGGGTGCTCCATGTTGTTCTGATTCTAGTGTTTCACCATACTTTATTAGGAGGAATCCCCTCCTTGTCATTTTGATTTTTGATCTTTGACTTTTCTCGTCTGAGAAATTTGAAAATAAATTTTTGAACTAAAAAACCAAGGTATTTAGATCTAAATTTGTCAGTTGAAAATTCTGGATGCATAACATCTATTGCAAAATGTTCTCTATTTTTTCTCGCGTATGATTGAGATATGGTTTTTGATTGCTTGTGGATTTATATCAGACTAGTTTTTTCATGTAAAGTTACATCATATGCTTTTATCAGCCTGATTTTCTTTTGGATTCTGTAAGTACAGATATGCAAGAGATTGCTTTCTAATTTTTGTGCACCTGCATTTGCATAGAGACAATAAATTACCTGCCAAAATGTAAATCAAATGTAAAAATGTACGTAATAAATTTAGAAAATTTAAATTGATTAATGATTTTATGTCCCAGATATGGGAAGCCACTTGGATTTTGTTTTTTTGATTAGTTTGAAGCCTATAGAGGTGATTTGTAGTTGTTCTGATCGAGCCGCACGAAGGAGACGTTGGCGAAATCTTCCATAAATTTAAGAGTTAGAAAATTTTGGAAAGTTTTTTATAATTAAAATTTGACTTTCGGTTTATAACTAGGAATGAATGAATGGAAGGGAATTAGTAGGTATAGTGGGTGAATTTAAAAGACTTGGAAATTTTAAAATCTATTCTAGCTAATTGGTTTGGAAAAGTTAATAAATTTAATAACTCGTCTTAATTTATAGTTTTAAACTTAAGGGTTTGCATATGTTTTCTTACTACGAAATTTCGAGGACGAAATTCGTTAAAGGGGGAGAAAATGTAACAACTCAAAATTCTGGTCATTTGATTTTAAATGTTTAATTAATTTTAAATATTTAAATAATCGGATTTTGGATTTTGATACTTATAATTCAAATATAAGGAATGTTTACATATTTGAATTATGAAATTTAATGTTAATAAAATGGATTTAATAATATTATTAAGCTCATTTTAATTAATAAACAATATTGGTGAATTCACTTTGTAAATATATTTACAAATATAAATAGGTCGGATAAATATTGAAAATTAAATATAAAAAGATATTTAAATCTATGAAAATTAGCCTTTCTGGGTGCTGTCTTGAATTTTGATGAAAACAGTTTTATTAGATCTGTAATAATGAATTATAATATGACATCGAATTTCATGGCGATCAGAGATATCCTTTGATCGTGCGAGTTTGAAACGTGTAGAAATTTGTTTTGAAAATTTAATATAATAATTGGGTTTGAAAGCTATTTTTGACATATGATCGAATTGGTTGTTGGGACTAGTTCCGCTGCATACAGAATAAGGGTATAACATATAAAACACCAAGCGGCACATCTTGACAGGAGTTCAGAATTGTCGGACGTTTTATAACTTGATAGTTTAAAATTAAAAATAATATATATATATATATATATATAATATTTAGCCATGCTTGCCCATACTTCTTAGCATGTCCTACCCCATACCTCCATTTCCTATTTAATACCACGTGCATCAAAAAGGGAAAAGAGAAAGTTTGCTAATTTTTAAAACACATGGTCGATCCAACGGCCGAGATTATTAGCGCCGCCTCAGGCCGTTTCTGGCCAATCATTCAATATGAAGGTTGATTGATGTGAGGTGATGAAGGATGTGGTTGGTTGGATGGAGTTGCGGTGGCCCACGTCGTTGGGAATTGTGGATCATCGGTGTTCATTTTGTGGCGTTTAGATGCATGCGTAGGCGGCCGAGAGTGGATATAGTTTGGTGGAGCAGGCGACGCGACAACTGTGGTCAGCAACGCGTTGGTTGAGGTAGAGATTTGGTTTCTTTACACGATAGAGGTCTTTATAAACTGGAATGAGATGAGATGAGTAAGGAAGATGGTTTAAGGTTAATTAAGTTTAAAAGTTGTTAAATATAAGTTAATTATAGTTTAATTATTTAAAATGTACATTAATCCATATCGAATTCATACGAGATCCAAATCAAGCGCGACAAGTTGCGTTGCGATCGTATCGATGAAGGTTACGCTATGGATTGGGATTGGGATAAGAGCTTGTTGGAATTTAGGCTAAAATCGAATGGCCGTTCGGTTTTAGTCCAAATCAGAGCATTTCGATGGCAACGAAAATCAATGTGAGTTTGACTCATATTAAATTTTATATATCATATCTATGATGTTATAAACGATTATTGGTTGCTTGGATGTTAGTTAAATTGTTTGATTGCTTGTTTGGTTAAATTTCCATTTGAAAAATGAACGACATATTAGTCTGATCGTTATAAACCTATAAGATTATATATATTTATATTACCCATAACTATTGTTTTGCAAGGAAATCGGTAGAGAGACCCTAAGGTTTCTAACAAAATAATTTTTTATTTACATCCTTATGTTGTTATATTGATGGTTAATTTAAATAAATCATGATATTCCACTTAAATTGTTAAGTGTCGTCATAGCAATTTCGCTATATCGCCATTTATTAAATTTCATCCCCAAAACACTGTCGTATATTTTTGAACTTAGCTTGTTTTTTCACTAAACAGAATGTTTAAAATTCATTAATCGTTCTAATTAATGATAGTTTAAAATAATTAATCATTTTAACTAAAGGTTTTGAGATTAATTAACCAATTTAATAAATAATGTTTAAAATTGGTTTATCTTTTATTTAAATGAGATAAAGATTTAATTAATCATTTCAGCCAATGATTTCTTGAGTTTAATTAATTATTTTAATGAATGATATTTATAAGTAATTAATAATTTTAAATTTAACTAATAAAATTTGGAATTTAGTTATATCATTCAAATTTGTATTTCTATATAGTTAAATAAATCAATTTAACGAACAATGTCTTAATTAATTGTTTTAACTAATGAGGTTTGAATTTAGCTAATCCAATTAATTTACTAAACTTAATTAATTTTTCAATTAATGGCATTTAAAATTACTTAATCATTTCAATTAATGATGTTTGAGATTAATTATTCTTTTAATTAATGATTATTCGTATTTAATAAATATTTTTAATTATTGATATTTAAATTTATTTGATTGAGTTAATAAAAGTGACTAAAGTAAAATAACTAACTTAATATAAGTGTTTTAACTTAATTAACTGATTTAATGTTTTAAATTTAATAAACTGGTTTAATAAAGATTTAAAGTTAATTTAATGAAAGTTTTTTGGAAATAATCAACAATTTTATATAAAGGTAAATGATTTGTTAATTAGAAGAAATTCCGAATACCTATCAACGATCACATAAAAGTTTTTACAAGATAAGGGAAAAAGTTGAGCAAGTTAAAAAGGAAATGTAACTCGATTATTGGGACGTTAAGTTGGATAATCTTCTAGTATCGGTTTAATGTTGGTTTAGGCCTTCGGGGTCGAGCACTTGGATAAATTATTCTCTTAACTTTTTACAATCATGAACTAATTCTAATGGGAAAACAAAGGGTTCGGTAATTAATTGAATGAGGCTTAACAATTTTGTATACATTTGAGATAATAAATATTGTTTTAAAATTTATAAATAATGGTTTATAAGTGAGAAAATTCTTTAAAAGGAATGGTTTATAAATAAAGCCAACTGTAAATTGTTTTAGGGAAATAATGTTTCAATGGCACTTGTTTTAATGCATTTAGTATTTTGATTTGCCCATTTAAAAGAATATTTTAAAGAGTATTTTTGAAGTGTTTTTACCAATATTCGAAATGTAAAAATCAAGCACAAGTGTGAATCGAATGTTTCAAATGTTTGATTCAATTATCTCTGATAAGTACGCGATTTAATTCTCGTACACGAATCGACTATTGATTTTCATTCAGTTATCTTCTTCATTTTCGTTATTCTAAGATGATTTAATGCTCCATTGAGCATTATTATCCTTTGTTGGAAATGATTAAATCCAAAGAGCTTAGGAGCGTCTAGTTATGTGGGGTTACTTCTATTAGGGTATTTCATCTCATCTAGATATTTGTGTGCCTTCAAATAAAAATAGTTTGAATTTAAATGTGAAATGTTCGAATTCTCGGGAAGGTTTGGTGGGGTTCGGTTGGTACTTCTCCCGAGGAGGTCACTAAGTATATGACCTTCTCAAAAGTATATTACTAGAGGTATACTTCAAGAAGGGTTGCACTCTCCTAGTCATTTGTTGAAAAATTTCCTTTCCTTATTTGATTCGAATCCTTGAATCTGTCCGTCTTTAAAATGCCACAAGAAGAGTTGGGCATTTAAGCATTGATTTAGTCCATTCTATCAAGTTGGATTGTAACCTTATTTAGTCCATTCTATCAAGTTGAACTGTTACCTTATTTAGTCCACTCTATCAAGTTGGTCTGTTTTCTTGTTTTGTCCATTGTATCAAGTTGGACTGTTACCTTATTTAGCCCATTCTATCAAGAGTTTGGACTGTCATCTTATTTTTTCCATTCAATCAAATTTGGACCGTTTCCTTGTTTTGTCCGCAGTTTGTATTTTACTTGGTTTATTTTCATTCTTTCAAGTTTGGTTTAATATTAATTATTCCCATTTTTATTTGGATTTATTTCCTGATATTTATTTCTACTCTTGCCTTTATGAATGTTGTTCTTGTGAGGTAAAAACCCATTCCGCGTTAGCGACGTGGTCTCATAGAATTTTTATATATTCTCCATTTTTTGAGTTATCTCACGCCGGTATTTCAAGACTGATCTAGGTGTTATTTTATTGTAATGCATGGGTTAGACCAAGTATTTTTTTAGGTTGGCTTTGGCGTTATGGGGATCATGGAGGGAAGCTGGGGATTCACCTATCGTAATGTTTTTATTTTCTGCTATATTATATAGTATCTCTATCAGCATTTGTAAGATCAGGATTATATAACTATCCAGCTGATAAAGTTTGTTTTTAACTGGTATACTCTTTATTTTTGGAATGATAGTTTCTACTGTTCTTGTTATATTATATGTTGGTCGATTCCGCTGTGAGATTCTATTTTTCTCTTTTCTTTGTTCTTTTCTTTTTATTTTACCCTAACAACTTCAATTTGAGTTGGATATGTGTGGTTTATTATAAATTCAAAGGGTCCAGAAAACAGTTGTTATAATACTTTTCGGTGGAGTACCCAAGTTTTATTCAAAAGAGGAGTTAGAAAGGCGCCCTGAATTTAACTGCGATAAAAGGTCTTCAAGACACTCTTTCGACTAATCGAAAGACGGAAGCGAAAGGGTACAACCATCGCCTACAAATAAGACCCTAGGGGTCTTGTTTTGGGGATCCGGATTGATTCATTCTATACTTGTACTTTTATTGAATTTATAAACCCTAATTCTAAAATCAACTTGGGAATTTCACTTCTTTGTAACACTTAAGCTCTTGTATTTATGAAAGTTACTAATAAAGCGAGTGCATGGATTTTCTGAATACATTGATTCCAATCTGCTACATATATATGGTTTCGGTTATGGATTACATGTATCAATATCAATCGAAAGGTTACCTTTCGAAGGAATAGAGACTTTCAAATTTAATTAAAACCCTTAGATCCATTAGGACCCAACCTTAGGTCACCTCGACCATTGTGAAAGGAGGTTTCGAAGGGGTCTTAGGTTATCTCAACTAATCTGAAAGGAGGTTTCGAAGGAGTTCTAATTACCTCAATCACTTCGGAAGGTGTTTTCGAAGGAGTTTTAGATTACCTTGATTGGTTTGAAAGGTGGTTTCAAAGAGGCTATTCTTATCTTTAATCCTACTGTGGGGAGTTGACAATTTTTTTGTTAACATTTTTGACGCTAGAAGGAGGGTTCGAACCTCCGTCCTTGTTGAATTTCCAAATTTACTTTCCTCTAACCATATTCTATTCCAAGCTTGCCTACCTTAGACATTACACCATCGTGCTTAGCAAAATTAGAAAGTCCAAGCAAGGATCCTCAGAGCTATACTCAATTGGATTCTCTCATAGGACCATTGAAGATTCTAAACTATATGAAGAGCAAATGTTAAGAATGGAAGTTTAAGGATCATGAAGAAAAAGAAAGCTTAATCTTACCACCTAGATAAGTGGAGCTTAAACCCCTTTCACATTGGCCCTACACATGTCTTAGCTTTAGGGGGAGAAAAAGGTAAAAGTGATAACTTGTTTAATCAAATAAAGAAGATAATTCAATTCTATACCAAAGAACGATCTTTGAAGAAGGGAAGATGGCTGATCACTACACTTTTGCACAAAAAAGGCATCAAGCAATAAGAAAAACATTACCTATGAGCTTCAAAAGGTTTTGAAAAGGAAATTGGCCATTGAGGGTGAAGCTCCTAAATTAAGCAATAAAAAAAATCTAGAAATCATCCTCAAAAGACAAACTTCAAATCAAGACTCCTTAAGGAAGCAATCTAACTACGTTGATTGAGAATGTTTATTCACTAACCAAGAAGGAACTTAACTATTGACCATCCAAAAGGAATCGGGGAGGATCCTACAGTCACTATCACATGATGAATGGGAATGAAACAAATCAACTTAGAGCACTTAAATGAATGGTTATCAATATTTACAGACATGGAAGGTCCACAAATTTGTAAAGCAACCCTTGTAAAATTCAATAAAGCACTTTTTAAAGAGAATCTACATGGTCGGCAGAAAAATTCTCCATAATCTTGGAAATTACCTTAAATAGTTATAAGCCCTTGTCCGCGCCATGTTGGCCAGGTCAAAGCGCCTCCTGGAGGGAGGTTAGAGTAAATCTTTATTTGCATCATGCTATGCCCAGGTTAAAGTATCTACAATCCCTTGCTCATGCTGCACTATGGCCAGATCAAGGCTCCCCTTGGAGGGGGGATGTAATAAGCCCTTGTTCCTGTCACGCTATGTCCTGGCCAAGGCACCGAACAGCCTTCAATCCCATCTATATGGCCTGGCTAGAGCACCTCCTAGAGGGAGGATGGAGTAACCCTTGGACCCGCCATGCTATGGCCTAGCCAATGCACCGAACAAGTCTTTAGTCCTGCCATAAGGCCTGGATGGAGCGCCTCTTGGAGGGAGGTTGAGTAAGTCCTTGGGTCCTACTTGTAGATAAGCTAACCAAGCGTACCAAAAAAACGAACTAAGATGTCCAAACCTGAGAAGCGGCACACCAAACAATGACAACATACGAAGCCTAAAAGATGGCACATATTAAAAGAATCAAAACCCAAAGAGTGGTGAAAACAAAAGACTCAAATAAGAATCTACCGCCTTCGACTGATTTCTAAAAGAGGATTTTTGTACTTCATTAATACCCGAATCTGGGTTTCGGGTCTCTAACTATTGATTTATGATCCTCACTTATACCCGAACCTAGTTTTCAGGTCTTTTACCATTGATTTATGAACTTCAAACGCCTAGATCTAGGCTTCATTCTTATTAATGCCTGAATCTAGGCTTCGGGACCTCTATTATGGATTTCGAATCTTCTATTAATTTTTGGATTCATCTTACTAATACCATGATCGGGGTCTTGGGGTCTCGGGTCTTCTATTATTAACTTTTTGATGGTTCTTATCAATACCTAAACATGATTTTCTTCTGTTATTTCTAGAAAAGGTTTTATGGACTCGTATTATTTGTGCCTAAAAGAATATTCCTACTCTTCTATGATTTATTTCTAAATAACGATCTCTGGACTTTTATTATTATACGATTATTCTTGATCTTATATCGGTTATTTTCAAAAGAGGAATTATAAACTTCTATTAATGTTAGATTTGGATTTCTAGCTCTTTATTTTTAATTCCATAATTAGATATATAGTCTACTGTCATCTTACCAAAGTTGGATCTCAGGACTTATATTCGTTTCTAACTGTGGAATTTCTCTTCACTTACTATTTTCACATGATAATTCATTAACTACCATTACTTAGATTTTTGGAATTTTATTTTTAGGATCCCTCATATAATTGCCAATAATGCGAAAAATACTAAAAATATTCTTGCATAGATTTCAAATTAACAATAAGAAATGCTATCGACTTTATACTTTCTAGGAAAACAAGAACAATAAAGAAGACTGAATGAGTTGAAAAATAAATACCATAGTCGATGTTATCCAGAAGGAAATTCAGAAACAACATTGTAAGTACAAGCAAAGACTACAAACCCAGTGATATTTACATATTCTACATAAATTATATACAAGTATGTAGCATAAGTGCATGTTTCATAGATCCTAGACAACCTTATCTAGATTCTTGGCAATTAAAGGATCAACAATATTGTAAATCACTATGCAAAAAAAATTTAAGCTTCTTTTCCTATTTCTTAACTTCGACAGCATCATCAATGGACTCAATGCGGGCCTTTAAAGCACAATTGAAAGCTTTGTTGGCGCTTTTAAGGTCTTGTTTTTCCGTTCTAAATCGGCGATGATATTTTGGAAAAGATATTTTTTATGTTTAAGTTTTTGAATTCTAGCTGCATACTCATTAATGAGCTATGAATATCTCACTTTCTGTTGGTCATCAAAATATCTCATCGTTTCAAATTTGACCTTCCTGCACCATTCACCTACTTTCTTCTCATTTAAACCTAGGGGAGGGTTAGTCGTAGTTGGAAATTTTTGAATAGCTAGAGATGAAGACCTTGTCGATTTCATAACAGACGAGGCGATTGAAGAAATTAGAAAATTGGTATTTGGAATGTCACCCTTATGATAAATTCTAAGTATTTGCACTGAGCTTGACTATCTTTTAATTTGATCTCCAAATCGCTTACCTATTGGAAAAGCTTAGACATCTCATAATCAAAGTCGATTGATGGTTTGATTTAATTTGTTGTTTCAATTGAGAAACTGCTTTGTCTTTATTCTTGATGCCCGCCTCAAGACTAGAAATTTGATGATTAAGGTCCCTAATAATCGCCTTTTGAAGTAAAAATTTCTTGTTCCATTCCAACGTCTCGGTATTACCTTAAAGTCGGATGGACAAAGGATCTTTAAATAGGCTTCTCTTCTTAGGATCTGCCATCAACTTTTCTCTAATACTGGTAAAATGAGATAACAGATCTAGCAGAAGAGGTGCGATGGCTAACTGTAATTCCTATTCAAATAAACAAAAAATAAATTAATACACAAAGAACAAATTTCTTTATTACAATAGCAGAAGTTATAACCAAAAAAGAAATAAAACAAAGGGTACAATATCGATGTTATAATCGAATACATGCTTTGCCCTATCACATTTAAAGTCTATAAACAACATTTTTAACTTTATTCAAATAGTTAGCTGAAATCGAAAAAGTTGAGTCAAAAGTGGTATTAAATCCCTCTAGTGTAGTAAAGTAATAACCGTACGACATTTGATATAATCCCATTCTCCGATTGGAGGACTATCACGACCATTTTGTATGATATATACAAATTTCCTTAAGGAGCTTCTCCTTTTCTTCACCTAGAAAATCAAATTGAAGGCAAGGATGTTGCATACAACGTTTCTGTAGATCTTTAAGAAAGCAATATCTAGCCAACCTTGAGGATTTCAAGAGCGAGGTCTTTTCTAAGTAATCTCTTCTTAATTTGATATATTTTTCTAAGTAATCTATAAAAACAAGGCTACTTGAGGTACATTTATTCTATAATAACCTAATGACATATGACTAAGTAAAAAAGAAAACTAATACAGAAAATTCACAAATCAATATTATTACATGATTACAAATTTTTATCTGGTTCGTAAAAAATTAATTTTTTGAATAACTTGGAAATGAATTTATCCTTACAATATTTGAGTTTTTCTAGAGGCAATTCATGAGGATTGAATTGACTCGTGGTAAATTCCAGCAAGTCCCTGGATGAGGATCAGATCCAAATTCATTTATGTACCTCCTATGTAGATATCTAAGTAAACCCCCATGTAAGTCATCCAAGTATGAAAAATCAACAATGGGATGTCTGCAATAAGCTTTATATAGGAAGTCTACCAGGTTATCTTTATCCTCGATCAACATCTAAAAAAATGTTATCAATTCCATGTCCTCTTCTAGAAGCTTGTCATAACGATGGCGCGTTCTCTTCAGTCGAGGGGCCACTTCCTGCTCTTTAAAAGACGCTAACACTGTAGTTCTTTTATTGAGCTTATAATACTTGTTAGAGAGTACGTTATGTCCTTTTAATCGTTTATCTAACTCTCTATACAAGCTATTTATTTGCACCTATTTTCTCTCAATCTTTGTTTTATAAAGACAAATGGATTTCTTCTTTATCTAAAATGGGAAAATATCAGTTGTCGTTATCTTGGGAGTGAAAGCCATTTAGACAAATAATTCCATACCTAAGAAACAGGGATTGAAGTATTTTGTGTTTGGTTTTTCCCCTCTTGTTCTCCAACATTGATGTTGACATCTTTTTCATAGAGTTCAGAGGGTTCAGGAAGTTCAGGTTGACTCGTTTCACGGGCATTTGGATCAAGGATGGTTTTCTCTGAAGCGCTGGAAGTATCATCTTCACCTCCTTCTTGATAACCATCATGATCACCCCCATTACCTCCAAAACCCTGACCTCTATCATCATTATCAGAGTTATCGTCATCATTGTCATTGCCTTTGCTTCCTTCTTCAACAACGGCTTCATCATCGTCATCTTCATCATCCTCCTCCTCGTCAAAATTAGAATCTCCTTCTATAAGAAGGACTTCAAAAGATAGGAGCTTTGAGGCATCAATTTATTCTCTCTCAGGGACCTCGATCCCTTGCTCCATTTCTTTAATTTTGTCCATGAATCTTTTGACCAATATAGGATTGAGTGAGGGAAAGCTTAAGTCAGGGCACTTCTCAGTATTATCAAAGTAAGCCTTCATGAAAGCATCCTTGTAAGAATCTACAAAGATATTATTTATAGAGGTATTTAGAAACTGAGACACTTTCTGCTTAGCGTCGAAAATAGTCTTGGTGGTCATGGATAAGGAATTCTTCTTCTTCAATTTCTTTTTGTAAGACGTACACTTCTTAAGAGAAATGTTTAGTGCTCGTCCTGGCCTTTTCATCCTCTGATTCTTTCAGTGTCATTTTCAAAGACAAAATATCATCGGCTAAGATTTGTTTCGCCTTCCTCTTCTTGGAAATTGTGCACTGCGCTTGAGAAAGGGAAGTGCTCAACCTTTCTTGTTCCCTCATTGTGTTATCTTTAGCAGCAGTGAGGGAAGTAATCTGGTTACATAGAGTTGAAACTTCTTCTTTAAGCTTAGACCTCTCAATAGAAGACTTTGAAGCATTTTCTTGAAGGGAGTACCAACTTTGGGCGACCTAAAAGGAAAAGTAAAACATAAGTCAAGATTTAATATAAGATGTAGTTAAAAAATCTAGTAGTATGGAACATACTAGAAGTTGTTTTTCAATAAGGGATCGAGAATGACTTGTCGGATAGGATATAGAGGAAGACGGTTGAATAGAGGTGAATGAGGGAGAACTCATAATTGATTATACAATCTTCTCAAATTCATTAGGAGAAATCGATGATGGGGTCTAGAGGGGTTCAACTCTTGAAAGGAATTTGAAGTGCCCAAATCCTTTTGCATCTGCTCAATGATGCTGGGAAATTTGGACACAACGATGTGAGATATGAAGTCGTCCTTTGAAAGAGTTATTCTGGGTTGGTCATCAGAAAAATCAAGAGTAGGACCCTTTAGAGCTTTCTCTACATCAATAGATTCACCCTCTTTTAAAGGAAGAGAAGTCTAGACATAAATAGCTTTAATTCTCTTGGAAGAGAGACCTGCTGCAGTTACTCTACTCATTTTTCTTTTAGCAAGCATTCTTGACCTAGATCAAAGCCAAAGAACTATAGTCATAAAGCAGAGAAAGTGGATCTCTTGTGGATAGTTTAGATGAAGGAGCAACTGTTAAAATTAAAAGGTGTAGATTAACAAAGCAATCTAAAGAGTAACACAACGGTAAAGTTACAATGGCACATTTAAGTTTACCAGGTTGGTCCGGACAAATCGGAGAGAAAGGTGAAATTTTTTTGGGGTTACCCAGGGACATAAAGCGTTTGCTCTTGGAAGTATGTTGAACAAGAGAGGGTTGTCCAAGAATCCCTTGACCTGCTGAAAGAAGAGAATGTTTTTGATGATTGTTAGATTCAATAATGTAATCGTATTCCCAATGCTATTTGAAGTAGTTGTTAACAACTTCACGATTCTCTTCCCTTCATCATCGAGATCTTTAGGAGCATGGCCTAATAAGAAAGCGTAATTCAGAAAAAGAAGACAATTCAATGAAATTAAAGATAATAATCAACTGACGAGGAGAAGAGAAATCCCCACTAATATTTGGAAAATGTTTAATATAAAAGAATTACGTCTCCCAACCCTTGAACTTATTTACTCCCTCTAAAATTAACTTTTGGGGAAGGGGGTTTAGCCCTGAAAATCTGGCTATTGAAATGGCTGAGCATAAAAAGACGCACCAAGTGGAACTTCAGCACTTAGCGAAGAAAGGTCTGACTCGAAGGCCATGAGCTCTAAGGAGATAAGATACACACACACACACACACATCTAGTGATAATTAAATTGGAGCTATGCTAAGGTAACTTAAGAATCTTGACAAGAAATCAGGGAATGGAATAAAAGTGCCATGCCAGATGTGGATGGCAGTGTAAGCAAAGTATCCTTTAGGAAGACTATGGATAATACCATTATCACTAATAGGAATAACTCAACTCCTGTAATTCCAAAGCCGTTGATGATCGCATCAACTTCGACTTGAGTAGCTATAAAAGAATGCCTTAAAACTACTTCAACCTTCTTTGGAGTAGGCTCTAATTCTTAAGCTATATAATTCTCAGGTTTCTTAGAAGTCTTTATCAAACCTATAATCCTGCCAGGTGAAATAATTTCATTAACGTTATGATTCATTCCATTACTAATGCCTTTCGATGGTTTCGAAAGCCTAATACAACGATTCAAAAATCCACCATAATATTTGGTTTCATGCCTTCTAAAGGGGATTGAAGTTAACTAAAATTATGAAATTCATTGAGCTTTCGACAGCGTCGAAAGGAGGGATGGAATGTAGGCACCTAAAGATACGCTTTGACAATGTCAAAAGCCCAAAAAAAGAAGAAAAAAAGGAAAAAGAAAAGGTTTTTATCATTAATAATTGCAACTATTTATATAATACCAATTTAGGTGTATACGTTGTCAAAACACCATATCCCAATTAGGTTTGAAGGATTTGAAACAAAGAGGCATTGATGCTAATGAAAGGGCATTGAGATGTCTTGACAATGTTTGTATTGAGAAGTGATGATAGTTACACTCCAATTAACTATTGTGAGTTTCAAATAAGTCGAAAGGATATAGCAGAAACTTAGAAGCGTTAACACCAAACTGAGATAATAGAAACAAATATGGTTATTTTAACTTTGAGGTTTCCACTAAGACGAAAGGTTGGTTAAGGGTTTCGACAATAACAAAAAGTATATTTTTACTTCAATTTAGAATGAGGGGCATTAATTCTTAATCTAAAGTATCCTCCGAGATAAACTAAAATTAGGCATTATTTATCTAAAGTAAAGTTTTATAGCAAATCAAATCCACCTTTTATATGTACTTTCGATGAGAATTGGGCTTTCGAAGGGATACACTTTGTAGTCATTAAATTGAACCCTCCAAGAGTAATTCTTCGAAAGGTGATAGAATATGTCGAAACATACTTTTGCTTTCGAAGAAGTCCATCTCTTGACAACAAGATCAACCCCTTCAAAAGGATCCATTTGAAAGTGGATACTTGACTTCCTTTCAACCCCTTCAAAAGAGATTTTTTTTTAAATGTCCTTCCAAACAAATTAAAATTTAGCGTAATAAAATTTGAGCCTGGATTCATATACAACAATGGCAAGTATCCCCAAATTTCATGAATTCAAGTTCAAACCCAAAATCGATACAGTAGATAAGTCGAAATCGTAATAAAGAAATGAATCTAAAGGTCATTTTATATGAATGATAAACTTAATTCAATCTCAAAAATTAAAACAGTAATGCAAATTCAAACCCTAAGAATTTGAAGTTGAAACTAAACGTGAACAATAAATGCATACCTCAAATCTGAATTCGTGTCTATTGAAATGAGGAATTTAATTAGAAATTGAAATATCTGATTATTGCTTTGAGTTTCCTAATTGCAGGTAAATGAAAACGGGGACAGAAGGAAGCGTGATTTATTAGGGAAGCGAACGCAAGGAAAGGCATTCGATCAAATTCGGATGAATGGCCAAGATTCGTTTAAGAATATCAAAAGGCGGGAATTTTTTATGCTGAAATAAAGACGGTGTCGAAATAGTTAACTTGAAAAGTCAAAGAGCATCCCTTCACTAGAGGGGGCAAGTGTTATCATCAAAAACCACTCTAACTTGATCCAAACCTAGAAGAATACAAAAAAAGGATTCATAAGGAACGATGGAGATAGAAAAACTTTTCGAAAAAGGCGAAGGGATGCTTCTGCAAAATGTTGGTTGAGCAGTGGACTTTTGAAGATGTCGAAAAGAGGATGAGTCTACCCTTCTGCTTCAGTTAAATCCTTTCAAAACAGTTGGTTCCTCATGCATAAAGAAGATTTGTATGAGGAAAAGGCATCTTTCAAAGGTATTAGATAACATGCTTTCGTATGTGCACCAAACCTTTCACAACAGTGGGTTTTGCCATTATTGACCTTCAAGAACGATTGGCCAAAGCTACCCCTTTGAAAGCATAGATCAGCATTTCGAATTGGTTAAAATCGTCCATAATTATAAGGTAAAACTTACATGAGTCCAATATGGCTTCCTCAAGCAACAAAAGAAGGAGGTTCCACATCAATCAACAAGAATGCATTCGAAAGCTACCTTCCACAGCTAAGCCTTTTACTATGCTTCAACTCATTCAAAGCCCAAAAATACACCTTTTGACGGCATCGAAAGCCAACATCCTTTCTAACTTACACAGTACATCAACAACAAGGCAAAGGATGATTTATACCTTTCGATGGAGTTGAAAGCACCCAAGTTCTACTCAAAAGCGAAGTTTGAAAAGCGCCCTAAATTCAACGGCTGCGAAAGGTCTTCAAGACATCCTTTCGACTAAGTCGAAAGGACTGATGCGGAAGGGTTCAATCAGCGCATATAAATAAGACCCTAGGGGTCATATTTTTGGGATTTGGATTGATCCATTCTATACTTGTACTTTTCTTGAATTTAAAAACCCTAATTCTAAATCAACTTAGAAATTTCACTTCTTTGTAATACTCAAGCCTCTTGTATTCATGAAATTATTAATAAAGCAAGTGCATGGTTTTTCTGAATACATTGATTCCAATCTGCTACATATATATGGTTTTGGTTATGGATTATATGTATCAACATCAAACGAAATGTTACCTTTCATAGGAATAGAGACTTTCAGATTCAATTAAAACCCTTAGATCCATTAGGACCCAACCTTAGGTCACCTCGACCACTTTGAAAGGGTGTTTCAAAGGGGTCTTAGGTTATCTCAGCTAGTCTGAAAGGAGGTTTCGAAGGAGTTCTAATTACCTCAATCACTTCGAAAGGTGGTTTCGAAGGATTTTTAAATTACCTCGATTGGTTCGAGAGGTGGTTTCGAAGTGGCTATTCTCATCTTTAATTCTACTTTGGGTTATTGACAAGTTTTCTTGTTAACATTTTCCTTGGTCCAAATGCTAGACCAAAGGAGTTTGTGCCTGATTATTCTGCTAATCATGCAGCATGCAATTTCATGCTTATAAGAATATTGTTCCATTAGTTCAAAAAGCAAATCATATCTATAAACAAAAAAGGGAAAGTCCTGCCTTATTACATTGACCTAGAATCGTGGGTGGCTTATTTGCAAAAATAAACTAAGTAGAACTAAGTATAATGGTGGTGTAGCAAGTCCCTGTTCCATGCCATGGAATCATAATTCCGTTGACCATTGCTAGCTTGAATGTTCCATCTCCAAGCTTTCATTTGACTGCGTAAGGACCTTCCTTATCAGACTGAATGCCCCCGTACCTAGGAGAACTCATTTCAGAATGAGATCCCCTACCTTGAAAGTACGGTTTTGTTTGACGACTATTTTTCTATCGGTTTAGAAAATATCCAATTTTTTAAAATAAAATTACCGCAAGCGCACAGCATACAATGCTCGTACGTGGTGAATACAAGTCGATCCGTAAGGAATAATATAAATTTTAAAAATTCTATTCAATCAAATTAGACTAAACTTGAGATTGTGATTAGTAAAAAATGTAAAACAAAATATTAGAACAAAAGTGATGGAAAATATGAGATTAGAAAATAATTTAGAGGCAAATCCACTTTTTTATTTTCACATAAATCAACATAAAATCAAATGATGACCTCTTTTTTAATTTAAGTAAGATTAGTGATGTATTTATCATAAGCATGGTCTATTTGTGTTATTAATTAACACAACTTAAACATTCAAACTATAATACACGTCTAATACTACTTTTTAACTCTCATGAAACATGGCATAAAATTTGAAACTAAAAACTATTTTAAGCATGATCTACATATTACTAACTAGTAACATAGATCATCAAATTTTGATTATAATTTCACTTCATTGTCATAATCATATTTATACGAGAAGGTAATTTATGAATATTGTGATTAAGCATAGCCTATTTTTCATGAACAAAATAGACTATCAAATTCAACATAAAACATTAAATCAGATAAACATCCCTTTTTATAAGTACAAAAGAGATCATAAATGATAAATATGTTAAATAAACATGATTAAGAGAGCTTCATTACCCCTAAATTGAAGGGATTTAGCCTTTCATTTGTATTATCATTTCAACACATAGAAATTTCAACATTGAAAAGCAAAAAGGAGTAGAAACTAATTAAAGGAAAGGAGATTAACTACTTGCATGAAACAAAATTAAACTAATTGCATAAACATAAATCTAAGCTACTAACATGAAATGAAAGAGCACGTTAACAAAAATGAACAAGAAAATAAAATATGAACAAAGTAGAAGGAAAAGAACAAGAGGCTGGGAAGCCGTTTTTATTTCATATAACTTTGAAACTACAACTTGCATTCTAATTTCCTAAGTAATTAAAAGAGGAAGAAGATCCATTACATGTACATACATAAGAGGGCTTTTTATACACGCACAAAACCATAATCCAATTTTTAGGGGGCTTCCCAAAATACCCTTTAGAGAGTGTGGCCACCAAGTAAACATTAGTCTCTAGTTAATCCATCATCAAGTATGCATGAAACATTAACCTCCACTAAACTATCCATTAGCTTATATTTGAAGATTAAGGTAAGTGGGTAGGTGGGGTCCTCCATGATGCATGGTTTGAATTATTTCCGTCTTCATTTGTTTGTTCCATCCTTGTGCGTGCATATTTCCATGAGAATACCTTTATATTTCCATCCAAAAATTCCTATTAATTAAAAAGAAAATGTGCAAATAAATATTCTCTAAACTAATTCATGCAAAATATTTCTATTTTACACCCACATTAATGTATGAATGATAACTTGAAAGCATATTTGAAATTTGGTTTTAAACATATAAAAATACCTAGCTACGACATTTATTTAAATAAATATAGATTAAATATAGATGTAAGCATATGCACATTTACATGCACATCAAATACACCCATACCTATCTTTCTATTCGTCCTCTAATAAAGAAAAACTACGATAAATTTGTTTTCATAGGAAACACGATTGCATTGAACGTATGCAACAAGTCGTTAGACCTCTAAATGTCCTTAGTAGGACGAGTGTTGTCTCATGAGGGTTCTCAATAAATACGACCCACAAAATCTGAATGCAATATGAGACATTTCTAAATGCAAGACCTATTTACAAAGCGATGGATGTAAGTCTTTGAAAATATTTACAAATGAAGAATTTACTTTCAAATCGACACGAATAAGTTAAATACAAGTTCTTGTCATTATCAAGAAATTTAAGTCCTTTTACTCATCAAAATTTCCAATAAAACTAAGTTATCATAATAAATAGACTCTAGTTTGGCTAGTTGTTTCGGTTGATAACATAAACAACTATGAAATGGATCATTAGTTGGAATTTAAAGTTTATCAAAGTGGTATTTCTATTTTTATTGAATTACAAGTCAAATCAAATAAGTAAAAATAATGCTTGGATTTCAATTTCTTACTCTCTCTTTATTTGAAAATTTTATTGATATCAACAATATATAAATATGCTTAACTCAAAAAACTGAGGCCAGATATATCATCCGTGCACTGCCTTTCGAGCTTATATGAGGGGAATACAGAGCATGGCGAGTGAACACACAAGTGTGAACACCTATCAACTATAGGCGTTATTAATGAGAGAATTTTTTGTACACATACACCTAACTTAGATAAACTGAGGCCAGACATACCGATCGTACACTACCTTTCGAGATTACATGAGAAGGGTACAGAGCATGGCGAGTGAACACGCTTGCATGTAAACACATGACTCTAGGTGTTAATAAAAAAAAATATACAAAAAAATTTCTTTTGTTTGTTGTTTCTTTTTTAAAGAGATAGTTTTTCAAAATCATCTTAGCACCATTTAACTTATAAGACAAAAAAAATGTTATGCCCTTTACTTTAAATTCACTACTTTTTTTAAACAAAGATTTTCAGTTAGGGTATATTTCATAATTATCACCATGAACCTTCCTATATACTTTTTAAACCATAGTTACTTGTAATCAAACTTGATTTTTATTTTTTTGAGACAAATAAATTTTCAAAAATTTCAATTTAATAACCAAAACTTGCACTTATCCTATAGTATTTCTTCAAAAAAAAATCAAAATTCTAAAACAAAAGAAAATTTGTTTTCGGAATTTTTTTAGTTTTGGGAAGAAAATGCAAAAAATAAACCATGAAAATTAAAAATTCAAGACGACTCCCCCACGCTTAATTTTGGCAGTGTCTCCCAGTCGGTACATGATATAGTGAGTGTAATGGGGAAAAATATGTACATATATACGAAAGAGGGTTAACATTTCTTACTAGACATAGCATGGCTCAGGAAGAATCATGAGATCCTCTTCTTGATAACTTGGCAATTCCAAAAAAGGTTTCAAAAGATGACCATTGACTTTGAAAATCAATCCATCCCTGGGGTTTTGTATTTCTATGGCACCGTGTGAAAAGAAAGTTCTACCGCAAATGGTCTGGTCTATCTCGATTTTAGTTTTCCAAGGAATAAATGAAGTATTGAGTCATATAAAAGAACATTCTGGCTTGCAGAAAACGTTTTTCTTAGGATTGACTTGTCATGAAAAACTCTTGTTCTTTCTTTGTAAATTTTGTTCATTTTCATACGATCGTTCCTAAGTTCTTCTAGTTCATTAAGTTGCAATTTTCTATTTTCAATGGCTTTCTCGAGATCAAATTTAAAGTTCTTTATTGCCCACAACGCTTTGTGTTCGATTTCAACAGGTAGATAGCAAGCTTTTCCATAAACTAGACAAAATGGGAACATCCCAAGGTTAGTTTTAAAAGCAGTATGGTAAGCCCAAAGCGCGGTGGTCAATTTCTGAGACCAAAATTTTCAAATTAATTAACATTGTTCTCCAAGATTTGTTTTATTTGATGATTTGAAACTTCAACTTGGCCATAAGTTTAAGGATGATATAGAGTGGATAACTTGTGGGTTATCGAGTATTTCTTCATTAAATTTTCATAAGAACGACACCAAAAATGGGTGACGTTATCACTGATTATTATGCAGGTGTGCCGAACCTCAAAACGATGTTTTCTTTAAGGAATTTCACAACAATTTTGTGGTCATTGGTTTTGCACGAAATAGCTTCAACCCATTTCAAGACATAATCAACAGCGAGAAGAATATACAAATTTCCAAAAGAATTAGGAAAAGGTCTCATGATGTTAATTCCCCAAACATTAAAGATTTCGAACGTAAGAATGGGATTTAGAGGCATCATATTTCATCGAGCAATTCTTCCAAGCATTTGGCAACGATCACAAGTTTTGCAAAATTCGAATGAGTCTTTGAAAAGAGTAAGCCAATAGAAACCACACTGAAGCACGTTTTCCGCAGTTTTTCGAGGATCAAAATGTCCACTGTATGCTTGATTGTGGAAAAACGAAAGAACACTATTGATTTTGCAATCCGAAATGCAAGGTCGAAAGATTTGGTTGGGACAATACTTGAACGAGTACGGATCATCCTAATAGAAATATTTCACTTAGGACATGAATTTGCATTTTTCCTGTTTAGTCCAAGATGATGGAGTTTCTTTGGTGACTAAATAGTTCACTATGTCAGCATACGATGGGTCGACAGAGACAGAAAGAAGCTATTCGTCAGGAAAATTTTCATTGATTGGTATAGACGGTTGTGCGTTGGGAAGACGAGACAAGTGATCGGCTATGACATTGTCAAATCCTTTTTGTCCTTGATTGTAAGATCAAATTCCTGTAGTAAAATGATCAATAGAATTAAGTGAGACTTAGCATCCTTTTTAGCGAAAAGATACCGAAGAACAGAATGGTTCGGGTAAACAGTGAAGTGTAACCCTATTAAGTATTGTCAAATTTTTTTTCAGTGGTTGTGTAGTTAAGTTGAGCGTCGTTCAGAGTCATACAGGCATAGTAGATAACGTAAAGGATCTTGTTGATGCATTGTCCTAAAACAGCACCAACTGTAAAGTTCGTAGCATCACGCATTATCTCAAATGAAAGATCCCAATTCAGCGTGCAAATTGCAAGAGCAAAAACAAGTTCGCTTTTGAGGCATTAAAAAGCAGAGATACAATCGGAGTTAAATCGAAAGGAACGTATTTTCCAAGGAGACTTATAAGAGGTCGAGCAATCTTTCTAAAATCTTTTACATAGCGTCTATAGAAACCAGCATAGCCTAGGAAAGAGCGAATGTCCTTAACAGATTTGGGAATGGGTAGATTTGCAATGACATTGATTTTGGCTTTATCTACCTCAATGCTTTTATTTGAAATGACATCTCCAAGGACTATGCCTTGAGTGACTATGAAGTAGCATTTTTCCAAATTTAGCATTAAGTGTTTATCCTTGCATCATTTAAGAACAAGCTCAAGATGGTGTAAACATTCAGAAAAATAGTACCCTAAGATAGAAAAATCGTCCACAAAGACTTCAAGAAATCGTTCGATCGTATCGAAAAAGATGTTGATCATGCGTCTTTAAAACATAATAGGATCATTGCAAAGGCCAAAGGGCATACGTGGACATGCAAAAGTGCCAAAGGGACACGTGAAAGTTATCTACTCTTGATCTTCAGGAGCGATTGGAATTTGGTTATAGATGGAATAACCATCAAGAAAGCAATAGAATTCATGGTCGCTAAACGTTCGAGCATTTGGTCGATAAAAGAAAGTGGAAAGTGATATTTACGTGTTGCGTCATTTAGTTTTCAATAGTCAATGCAAACATGCCAACCCGTTTGAGTTCAAATTGGAATAAGTTAGTTAGAATCGTTCTTGTCAAGGGTAAGTCTGGACTTTTCGGTAAAACGTGAATTGGGCTAACCCATGAACTATCGGAGATTGTGTATATGATACCATTGTCAAGAAGTTTAAGAATTTCATCATGCACCGCATCCTTCATTTTTGGGTTAAGCCTTCATTGTGCGTCATGAATAGGTTTGGCATCATCAATTAAATGGATGCGATGTTGAATAAGAGCGGGACTAATTCCCTTTATATCGGTGATCGACCATCTAATTGCTTCCTTGTTTTTCGAAGGATTGAAAGTAAAGAAGTTTCTTGATCAAGAGAGAGTCACATAAATTATGATGAAAAGCGTTTCGTTATCACCTAAGTATGCATACTTAAGGTGACCGGGAAGGGGTTTAAGGTCCAACTTCGAAGGTTGCTCTATCAAAAAATTAGGTTGAGATTTAGCTTTAAGTGAAAATGATTCAAAAGGGAGTGTGTACTCAATCTCGTTGGGATTTCGTGAAACAGTTTTTTGTACTCGGCCTCGCGTTCATCATTAAGGTCAATCGTCTCGTTTTTGATGTTTTGGTAAATGCCACAAACTTCCAACATTTGGTCGCAAGGTTCATTCGATTGTTTTTCAAGATTGAAAATATTAAGATCCAGAGTCATGTTTTCAAATAAAATTTTCATCGACCATTGCGACAATTGATTAAGGCATCTGAAGTGGCTAAGAACGGTCGGCCCAATATCAAAGGGATTTGACTTGCATAGTTGGTCACATGTTGTGTTTCGACAATGATAATGTCAACAGGGAATATGAATTGCCCTACCCAAATGAGCACATCCTCAATTTCTTCCACGGGCGTCTTAATGGAACGATTAACGAATATAAGTGTGACCTTTGTTGGTTTGATCTCACATAATCCTAATTATTCGTACACAGAGTATGGAATCAAATTAACACTTGCGCTTAAGTCTATCAAGAATTTGTTAATCGTCTTGTCTCCAATTGTAAACGAAATCGTGGGGCAGCTAGGATTTTTGTATTTAACGAGGATGGATTAGGACAAAACTTCACTCAAACTAGCCACTAAGAAGACTTTTTTCGACACTTGAGTGTGTCGCTTTTGGGTAGACAAGTCCTTAAGAAATTTAGCGTAAGTTGGGACTTGCTGAACGATGTCAAGAAGCGGGAGGTTAACTTTTACTTGTTTAAAAATTTCCAACTTCTTTTCCATTTGGTCCGAGTGTTTCTTGGGTCGAAGACGATGTGGAAATGGAACATGATACTCAGTAAGTGGGTTTACTTGAGTAGAAGAAGAATTTTGATTGGCATTCGATTCGACATTTGGCTCCACGTTCTGTTCAGATTCATTTGTTGTTTTAGAAGTGTCGAGAGCAATTTTCGGTAAATTGTTGGGATTAAAGACTTGATTATTAATTTGTTTATCGAAACATAAAGTTGTGATAGCATTCAATTGGGTGACATTGCTATCTAGAACCACATGGGCTTGATTCGAATTAGCGTTTTGATTTTTGGGATTTGGAACAGGCTGGCTTAGAAATATGCCTTGTTCACGTTCACTCACAGATGTGGCTAATTGACTCATTTACATTTCAAGTTTTACAATCAATTGACTCATTTACATTTCAAGTTTTACAATCAATTGACTCATGTTTTGCATATACGAGGTTAGAAATTTTTTTCAAATTGCTATTTGATTGGAGGCTTTGAGTGGTTGTTTAGCCAATGTTTCAAGACTTTTTTCGAGTGAGCTTAAACGTTTATGTTTTGGGGAGGGTGAGCAAGATTTGGTTGAAAATTTGATTGTTGCGTTTGATTATGTGACGAACCTGTAAAATTTGGCCGAAAATGATTTGGTTGAAAGGGAGGATTTGAAGCATTATTCGGGAACGTTTGGAAATTAGGAAGAACCACATTCGTGTTGGGATTGTTTTGATTTCACGCAAAGTTCGGGTGATTTCTAAAACCAGGATTGTACGTTGGAGAAAACGGGTCATTTTTAGCTTTATTGAAAGCATTGATTTGTTCGAAAGAATTAGGGCATTCGTCGGCTATATGATAGGGATCATTGCATTTATAACACATGGGTTGGGAAGTTTGGGTCATTTGGTTTGATGAGAAAACTTTTTGAATTTATTAATCATTGCGTCGATTTTGACTTCCAAGGCCAAAGATGATCTTATCGAGTGTGCGATTGATCGTAAGAAAATTGATTTTTTGTTCAAACATTCCCATTAGGATGATTTTTCAGCTAGGTTTTCAACAAATTGCCAAGCATCGTCTTGGTGTTGGGCGAGAAAGTTGCCTTGGCACATTTACTCGAGCATGGTTCGTGAGCCGTTTTCGAGTCCATCGTATAAGATTTTGCAAAGCGTCCATTTTTCGAAGTTATGGTGTGGACATTTTATCAAAAGCTATTTGAATCTTTCAAAATATTTTCCGAACGGCTCTCCCTTAAATTGATGAAAATTTACGATTTTGTTTCGGACTTTAGATATTTTTTCCAAGGGGTAGAACTATTTTGAGAAAACTTTCACAAATTCTTCTCACATTTTGATTGAATTAGATGGTAAGCTATACAACCATTTTTCAGCATAATCCGTAAGAGCAAATGGAAATAATCGAAGTTTTATTCCGTCATCAGAAAGTTGTTGGAGTTTCATGGTTGTGCAAACTTGTTCGTATTTCGTTGAGAAAATGTATGGGTCATTGTTTTCAAAATTGCCAAATTTTGGAAGCGTGGCAATATGATTCGAGTGAATTTCGAAATGGTTACCCATAGGGGCGGGTAACGTGATGCAAGATGGAATAGAAACTCTATTGGGAAAGATTCTATCCATAAGTGTTCGAGGGCGTTCTCGTTCGCCATTTTAAGAGAATCGTTTGTTCGAGTTGAACGATTAGTTGTCGAGTCAAGAGTCCAAAAGTTCGTTGTTATGTCACGAATCCAAGTACTCATGCGCAATTAAAAGTTGAGAAGAGAAAGAACTTAGAATCGAGTTTGGAGAATGAAAACAGATTTGGAAAATGAAGTGACAAATTGTTTTTTGTGTATCTTTTATATTTTTTTGTTGTTTTTTTTAAAGGGAAGAAAAATATTTACCAAAAAAGATATATTTTTCAAAAGAGAAGTTTGATTTTTGTTTGATTTTTTTGTTTTTGTTTTTTTTGGCTTTTCACAATTTTCTATATTTTTTGTTTTTGAATTTTTTTTTTTGATTTTTTTTTTTTGAATTTAAAATTTTCAAATATTTACCAAAAGGAATTTTTTGTTTTTGTTTTCGAAAATGCAAAATGGGAATTTCATTTTTGTTTTTATTTTTGAATTTTCAAATTTTTTTGAAAGGATTATATTTTTATTGATTTTGTTTTTGATTGACAAATTTTAAAGGAAAGGTTAAAAGGATTTTTTTTAAGAAAAAAAGCTAAGTTAAGTTAAATTTACATTTTTTTTGTTTTAGATTTTTTATTTTTGTATATGTGCATGAACTAATGCAACTAAATGAATGCAAATGACTTAATTACAATTTTCTTTCCTTAGTAGCCCCTAACCCAATATTATATAATCACATTTTGTCTTAAACCAACAAAAATATTTCTTAGCCAGGTAACGGGCATGAGTTATTGGCGCACCACGAATCACCTTAGCAATGCAACCGAAGGTTTAAGTACCTTTAGAGAAACAACCATTATAATATTTACGAATCACCGTAATATTTATAACTGGTTATTACTCTGTCGTAGCCTAGACACCAAGAAATAGAATTGTTCAAAGAAGACAATTGTCAAGATACAACTAAGCCCTAAGTGAGCTCGTGACACCCTTAAGTCAATTGTCTAACCGTTATTATTAGCCAAATTATACGATGAAATACAATTTGTGAGCTAAGGAAAGGATGATGAAATCCTTGACCTTATGTGAATTGGGATATTGCCCTTAGAAAATGGAAATAAGATGAGATGAATGTAAAGCTGAAACTAAACGTGTATTAACAATGCAACTAAAATGAAGTTTGCTTTTGTTTTTGAATTTTTTTTTGAATTTTTTTTATATGTATAAATGCAAATGCAAGCAACCAATAATGCACTTAAATAAAACTAGAGATGAAAGCACGATACTAGAGCATGCAGATCATTAGCAATTTATTTATTTTAGCGGCGATTTTTTTATAAGCAAGCAATTTTTTTAGCAAGTGGGCCCTCTCTTTTTGCGATTTTTTACTTTGGCAATCTGAAAATGAAACAAAGATATGTATACATGTTTTTTTTAAAATATATAAGGATGGAACTTAAAACAAATTAAAACAAAACAAACAAATTTCAAGTTTTAATATTTTTTAAGGATAAGACAAAACAAAACTAAAAACAAATTAAACAAAACAAATTGAGCAACTCTTTTCTAATAAGGATGGACTTAAAAAAAAGTAAAACAAACAAATTAAAACAAAGCAAAAGAAATAAAATAAAATAAAAAATATATTCACTATAGCCTACACATTATAACCCGGCCCAAAGCAAATTCATCTCATTCTTATATTCTCAAACAGTTTTTCAATTCAGCAATCAAATAACTCAGCAATCAGATGAATGAAAGAGAAAGAAAAACTTCCAACTCAAAATTGCAATTAAATCAGCAACTTAAAATCGAGGGTCTTCGCGCATTCGTGGATTGAAGTGTTAGATGGAGTCGTGATTTGCTTATTGGTTTTTGATTTAGATTACTGGCGGGTTAGCGGTTAGGCGAGGAAATTGAGGAGAGGAAGTCGAATTTTGGTGATGTCGTGGTCGCGTTGCAGGTTGAGGTATGTTGTCAGCAGTGGCAGTGAGGTGTCGCAAAGTTTGCTGATGCGATTTGGGGATTTGGGTAAAGGCAAGCTGGGTCGAGGTTGCTAGGTGGTCAAGGCAATGAGTGAAGGTTCTGAAGCTTGGATTTTGGAGTGTTCTGAAGGAAAGTAAATGATGGAGGTGAATGTTATGATTGTTGAAAGGCAATGGAGTTTGGAGTGGGTTGGTGATTGCCATTGAGGTTCAGGTGAGTTCAATTAGGTAGTAGTTGTAGCAGTGGTATGGAGGGAGTGTGCAGGCAATTGCAGTTAACAAAGATGGGAGTCAGTGAACTTGATGCTCTGTAGCTTGTGAAACAATGATTGTGGTACGGTAATGGTTTCAGGTATGCAGGTGGTTGTGAATGGATGGTCAGTGTAAGTTGTACTGTAGGTCGTTGGAGTATGAGCAGAGAGAAGAGGGTGGTATTGCAAGGCAAAAGGTTAGTTTATGATGACTGATGGCGAGTGAATGATGAGATATGGTTGATGCACTTGTAAGTGTGTGCATAGAGTTGTGGTTCTGGTGGTGGTTCAGTTGTCCAGTGAATGGATGGGTTAGACTGATGGATAGAAGTGTGGGTGCACAGTACGTATGTGCAGGTGGGTGGTTCAGTTGTCCAGTGAATGGATGGGTTAGACTGATGGATAGAAGTGTGGGTGCACAGTACGTATGTGCAGGTGGGCAAAAATGAAGTGGTTGAGAAGAGGATCCGTTTGGTGTGCAAATGAGTCTGGTGGGCAGAAATGAAGTGGTTGTGGTGTGCAAATGAGTTTTGTGAATTGTGCATTTGATATGCAATAGAAGTGGTTTGAAATGGTTAAGATGGTTTGATCTGCAAGTGTGTGATGATTATGTTGGAGGAGTTGAGCAAGGAAATTATGTTGGAGGAGCATAAAGTAATGTTACAGTTTTGATTGTATGCTGTCAGCAGTGTTTTTAGGAAGAAGCTGTGGGTGATATGCAAATGTATTGACGATGAATGGCAAGTATATGTCAGCAATGGATGATCAGAAGTGCAGAGGAGGGGTAGATGGTTTGAACTGAAGTTTGTATTGTTGTAGGGATGTGGAGTATGATGATGTAGAAAAGGTGAGGCAAGGGCACCACAGTAGTCAGTGTATGCACAGAGATGTATATGCACAGTTTAAAGCAACAGTGCATGGATTTTATTTTTTTTTAGATGTAAACAAAAGAAGAAAACGCAAATGTAACAGTGCATGGATTTTTTTTTTTTTTAGATGTAAACAAAAGAAGAAAACGCAAATGTAAGTGTAAGGGTAAATGCAATACCTAATTTTGTTTGAAATTGCATATGCTTTACACACACACATATATAATGCAAATGCAAAGGAAACTAGAACAACAAGAAGCTCTAAATCAAATGCAAACAAAATCACACAAGCACACAAAAATTCTTTTTTTTTTTTAAATGAAATTAACACACAACAAACACATAATAAAATCAAACAACAATAATTCGAAGAATAGAAATTAAAATCAAATAAATTCCCCGACAACGGCGTCAAAAACTTATTTGATGACTATTTTCCTAATGGTTTAAAAAATAGCCTAATTTTTTTAAATAAAATTACTGCAAGCGCACGGCTTACAATGCTAGTACGTGACGAATATGGATTGATCCATAGGAAATTATATAGATTTTAAAAATTCTATTTAATCAAATTAGACCAAACTTGAGATTGTGATTAGGTAAAAATGTAAAACAAAATGCTAGAACAAAAGTGATGGAAATATGAGATTAGAAAACAATTTAGAGGCAGATCCACTTTTCTATTTTCACATAAATCAACATAAAATCAAATGATGATTTCTTTTTTAATTTAATTAAGATTAGTGATGTATTTATCATAAGCATGGTCTACTTGTGTTATTAATTAACACAACTTAAACCATTAAACTACAATACACATCTAATCCTACATTTTAACTCTTATGAAACATGGCATAAAAATTGAAACTAAAATCTATTTTAAGAACGATCTATTTACTATTGATTAGTAACATAGATCATTAAATTTTGATTATAATTTCACTTCATTGTCATAATCATATTTAGATGAAAAAGCAATTTATGAATAATGTGATTTAGCATAGCCTATTTGTGATGAACAAAATAGACTATCAAATTCAATATAAAACACTAAATCGCATAAACATCCTTTTTTTTAAACATAAAAGAGATCATAAAATGATAAATATGTTGAATCTACATGATTAATAAAGCTTCGTTACACCTAATTGAAGGGATTTAGGCTCTCATTTGTGTTATCGTTTCAACACATAGAGATTTCAACATTGAAAAGCAAAAAGAGTAGAAACTAATTAAAGGAAAGGAGATAAACTACTTGCATGAAACAAAATTAAACTAATTGAATAAATGTAAATCTAAGCTACTAACATGAAATGAAAGAGCATGTAAATAAAAATGAACAAGAAAATAAAATAAGAACAAAGTAGATGGAAAAGAACAAGAGGCTAGGAAGCCTTTTTATTTCATATAACTTTGAAATTACAACTTGCGTTCTAATTTCCTAAGTAATTAAAAGAGAAAGAAGCTCCATTACATTTACATAAGAGGACTATTTATACATGCACAAAACAATAATCCAATTTTTAGGGGGCTTTCTAAATTACCCTTTAGGAAGTTTGGCCATCAAATAATCATTTGTCTCTAATTAATCCATCATCAAGTATGCATGAAACTTTAACCTCCACTAACTTGTCCATTGGCTTCTAATTGTAGATTAATGTAAGTGGGTAGGTGGGGTCCTCCATGATGCATGGTTTGAATTATTTCCATCTTCATTCCCCTGTTCCATTCTTGTCCATGCATATTTCCATGAGAATACCTTCATATTTCTATCCAAAAATTCCTATAATTAAAAAGAAAATGTGCAAATAAATATTCTCCAAATTAATTCATGCACAAAATTACTATTTTACCCCCACATTGATGTACGAATGATGACTTGAAAGCATATTTGAATTTTGATTTTAAACATGTAAAAATATCCAATTATGACATTTATTTATATAAAAATAGATTAAATATGGATGTAAAAATATGCATACTTATGTGCACAACAGGTTTCGAACTTTGATGTTGAAGTGTCGTGCTACTCTTTTGTAGTGAGCAGCTACCCTCAGTTCCACCTCCTCCCTTTTTCTCATCAAACAAATTGAAGGACTCAGGCAAGAGTTCCTCATTTACCTTTGGACCGTAATGCCTTTTACGATAATAAGAGACTTTCAATTCTATCGGGATCGTCGCCTTTGATCGACGAAAGGGGTAGAGAATCCTCTTTTGTACAGCTCTCCTTCTTGCATTATGAACCGAGATACTTTTCGAAGGAGCTTCTTTCGTTCATTCCTATCTCTTATGAGAATTCACTTAAGCAAATAATCTTTAATTGGGATTATCTATGACTCCGCTTCCTCTACGGTTTCTAAAATCCACTCGGCATCCATCTGGTCGGTACTCGAGGTTCTCAAAACCTCCACTGGCATCAAACCCATCATCTGTGCTTCCCTAGAACTAGCCAGTTCAGCTAACGAATCAACCTTTGTGTTTTTCTCTCTGAGGATATGCTTTATCGTGTAATATTCTATATCTCCTGCTAGTTCTAGTGTCTTTGCTACGTAAGGAGCAAGTCTTGCACCATTAACCTGTGTCTTTGCCAGGTAAGGAGCAAGTCTTACACCCTTAACCTGGTATTACTTCCTAACTTGATAAACCATCAACTAGGAATCACTGAATATGTGTAGTGTCCTTATCACCAGTTCTTTCGCTGTCCATAATCCTGTTATCAATGCCTCGTACTCAGCCTCGTTATTAGTTGCGAGAAATTCCATCCTTAATGCATAATAAATCTATCGCCCTTCCGAAGCTTCAAGTAGTGCTCCTACACTTGCGCTATGTTCATTCAAACATTGCCACAACAACTTCCAATGAGTGACTTCATCTGCATCATCCTCTTCTTCATCATCCCATGCAGTAAACTCGATGATTAATTCTACCAACACTTGCCCATTTATCGCTCTCCTCAGATAATAAGTAATATCATACTGGCTCAATTCTATGTTCCACTTTAGCAGCATTCCCGAAGTCTCAGGTCGGTACAATACCTCTTTAGGGCCTGATCCGTTTGCACCTTGATTGGATGAGCCTCCAAATATGGTCACAGCCCCCTTGATGTAATCAACGAGCAATACACAAGCCTCTCCAACTTCAGGTAGTTCTTTTTAGCTTCTATAAACTACTTGCTCATATGAGAGACCGATTTTTAAATCCTTGCCTCCTCGTGTACTAGGACTGCACTTGATGCTTGAGCGAATACTACCAAATAAACAAGTAAGGCCTTCATGTTCAATGGTTTGGATAAGATAGGTGATGTCTTCATGTGCCTTAATAACTTTTGAGGACATTCTGATAATCCTGATCCACTCAAAATTCTTCTTACCCTTCTTATGGCATCAAAGAAGGGCATGCAATTGTTTGTTGCTTTTGAGATGAGCTGACTCAAGGCAGCGATCTTTCCATTTAAACTCTGTAGTTCTTTCTACGCAGTTAGGGCAGTTACGTTCCTCAAGGTGCTAATTAGCTCCGGATTGGCCTCGATGCTCCTTGCATTAATAATATATCCTAGAAATTTACCCGATGCCACCCTGAAAGAGCACTTCAATGTATTCGACTACATTCGGTACTTTCGTAAATCCTTTAACATCTCTGAAAGGTCATCCAAATGGTTCCGCGATACTCATGATTTCACAAGCATATCGTCCACGTATACCTCCATACCCATCTGATTTGATTTTTGAACATAGAATTTTCTAACCTCTTGTACGTAGCTCCAATGTTCTTTACACCAAACTGCATTGCTCGATAGAAGTATAATCTTAAATTTGTTATAATGCTAGTATTATCCTAATCTACTATATGCATCAGAATTTGGTTATAACCTAAATAGGCATTCGTGAACGAGAGTAAATTATGCTCTATGGTCTCGTCTACCAGTTGGTCAATCCTGGGCAGAGGAAAACTACCTTTAGGCATGCATTATTCAAATCCGAACAATCGATATACATTCGCCATTTTCTGTTTGATTTCTTGACCAACACGGGGTTGGATACACGTTTGAGGTATAAAGCATCGCGAATAAAGCCATTCCCATCAGCTTATCTACTTCTTCCTTCAATGCAGTTGATCGCTCTAGACCCACACTGCGCCTTTTCTGCCTTACCGGTGGAAACTTTGGATCCACATTCAGTGCGAGGCATGCTATTTTCGGTAATATCCCACACATATCCGAATGCATCCAAGCAAGCATGTCCAAATTCCCTTGAAGGAAATTAACCAATTCTTTTCTTAAGTTAATTCTAAGTTGAGATACAATTTTTTGAACCTATGTAGGATCGATCATCCATAACGATTGGAACATTCATCGTTAGCTCAATTGGTGCAGCTTGTGAGAAAATGCGGATTACGGATCTTAAGGCTAGGATTAACACTAGAGGGGGGTGAATAGTGTTAATAAAGAATTACTAAATCTTTTTGAGTTTATGTTAATTTAGACACCAATGTATGCAATATACAGACACAGATATAATCATAGAAACAAACACAAATGCAGAAATAAAACAAAAGCAGTAAAGGAAAGAACACACCGTATTTTATACTGGTTCGGAGTTACCCTACATCCAGTCCCGCAACACAAGTACGGATTTCCTTTCAAAAGCAATTGTTCAATTACACCCTTGGTTTCAAGGCTATGAGGTACACCCTCCAGAATTTCGATCCCCTGGGTAGGGATACTTGATTTCTGGGCCACAAGTTTACCCAATTGATTTACCAAGGCTACAATCACACCTTTTCTCTCTTGATTGATTTTCAAGGCCACAATCACACCTTTTCTCGCTTAATAGATTACAAAAAAGTCTATAACTCTGAATAGCACTGAGAATCTTGTAGAGAGAGTGATAGAGAATCAAACTACGAATGATCAAGTTAGATTCAATGTTGTTTCGGCAGAGTAATGGTAAGAATATGTATTAAGAAGTGTGGAAGAAGAAGAGGGGTGAAAAACCAGAAAATATGATATAAAATTCGTTGAAACTACCTCCTATTTATAGAAGAACAACAGTCATGTCCATTATAGCGAATAGACGCTTCTTTTGAAATTTAAATTTTGAACTTAACTGACACCATGTCGACATGGGGTACATAGGCATGTCGACATCCTAAAGGATTTTTTGGTGTTTTGGTTTTCTTTGAAAATAACTTTTATTTTATATTAAAACTAATTTAAACTTTATAAATATGCTTGACTATAGTTAAAATTCAAAAGTAAATATAGAGAATAATATATATAGAATTTAACTATAATTTTATATTTAAATCTTAAGTATAAATATTTAAAAGTTAAAAGTTAAATATATTATTTTAAAAGGATAGTAAAATCAGGAGTAATTTGATTTTGAAACTAAAGATAATTTTGAGGCTAAAATTATTTAAAATCAGGATAGAGGTTTTTGATGCTTTTAAAAGGAAGGTTTTGAAAACATTTTGAAAATAGGATATAATTTTGAAAAATCATTTTGAATAAAAAGTTAGCGGATACAAAACAATGTTCCACTAGATTTTTCGTAGGTTCTATCCTACTTATGGTTCCATCCCTTTAACAGGCTCGAAGTGGATTCCATTCCACGAATAAATTGGATTTTAAGATGCCAGTGTTTTTCTATGTTTTTTAACAAAATTCCTAATAAAAATACTTAACCTTGAAATCTTGAATTCTTGATAATCTCGATACTCATGAGTCTTCTATCTTGATATCTTGAATCGCTATACTGTACAGTCTTCATTCTTGGTGTCTGCATGATGAAATCATGCATATACATATATATCTAAACTTATAATGTTAGTATTTATATTTTATAACCTATTCTAAGGTTGTTGTCATCAAAACCATCATCTCACGGACTAACAATCTCCCCCTTTTTGATGATGACAACCTTTGTTTATAAAATATTACTTCTATCCTAATAACTCCCCCTAAAACTAATAAACTCTCCCTTAATTTATGCCTAACTACCCTATTTTATATTTCTCCCCCTTTGTCATCAATAAAATACTCACTCCAAACTATATAACTCCCCTTTAATCTAATACTATATGACATGTGATTATAATGATAGTGTATTCATAAATAATCAACACTTAACTCTAAAAACTAAAACCTAATCCTAAATTACTAACTATCCTAACTAAGAATTTATAATAATACTTATAATATTTAGAAATCAAATATAAGAACATAAATTATTTATTAAGTATATTTCAACACGCTCATCAAAACCAATCATATCAGACAAGTCAAACAAATCAATCAAGTCAAATAAGTCAATCAAGTCAATCAAATCAAACAGGTCAATCAAGTCAAACAAGTTAATCAAATCAATCAAATCAAACAAGTCAATCAAAACATACCAAACAAATCAAAAACTAATAATCTTATATTATAAGACAATACTCTAAACTCCTCCTAAATAAAATACACTTATGTAATGCGGTATGAAATGTATGACATATGCAATGTAGCATGAGATAATATGCAAAATGAAGTGCAACTTGTGATGCAAATGATTATGATATGCATTGTAATTTATGATTTAATATGCAATGAAATGTGATATGAAATAGGATGCATAATGATATGTAATAAAATGACAATAAAGTAAAATAATTTGCAGAATGATATGATGATATATATACTATGGTAAGAGATATTCAGACTATAAGATAAACATAAGTGATAAGTAATATCTAATTGGCAAGCATATATATATATATATATGTATATATATATATATATGTGTGTGTGTGTATCTATATATGTATGTATACATATATCAAACTATTTATTATACTTCAACCATACAAAGGTAAAACACACCAATTACTAGACTTAAGTTAAGGAAACTAATGAATGGGACTGAAAGAGTTGTAAAGTAAGAGTTTGAATGTAATAAATGATATTAAAACTATAACATAATTGTGAAAGGTAGTAATCAAACTAAATATTAAAATCAAATGCTAAGGAATAAGGATTTATACTATATATGATCAAATATGGTTTTTATAAAGATTAATATCCTCCTTATTTAATTCTCTTTTTTTTAAAAGAATAAAAATAAAATATTATTGGTTTAAATATTTAGAAACATGTTTAAACATCTTTTAAATTTACAAAATATCATAATGAAATAAAATAATAAAGATTGAAAAACTAAAATAAACATGTGTTATATTAAGGCCTCTTACTCTAAAAAAAAAATTAATTAATTACTAAAAATTTTAAACATGAAATTAAAATCTTTAATATAAGTTAGAAAATAATTTCTAAAAAGAATAGAGAAAAATACTTAATTTATATATTATTTTTACATAATCTAAAGTCTCAAACAGAAAAGACAGCATTTACAAAATGCTATAAAAAGTTTTTGCAATAAAATATATTCGAAACTTTATAAAACTAAAACTGTAGCTTTTACCAAATGCTGTGTAAAGTTTTTGAAACTTTGCAGCGTTTCAAAGCAAAGAAATGCTATAAAAACGAATTTGCAGTACTTATAAAACATTACAGAAGAAAATAAGCATTTTAGATATGCTATCTAAAATCCGGTCATGTGATGTGGTGCAATCTTATTAATTGAAGAAATATATAAATAGAACCTTATTCTAACGTTCTAAATTCATTGTATTAATTGCTTAAAGATATAAAATTAGTATCTTGAAAGAAATAGAGTATGAGAAGTAAAAATAACATTAGAAAAGTTGAAATCATGAATGAATGTATGCTTTTCTACTTAGTATGGTTGTAATAAATTGGTTGTAGATTTTGTTTGAAAGAAAACACATTTTAAAAGATTTTAAAAAAAATTTAGACTTATATATCGATATTTATACTATGATGTGTCGATATATGGACCAAAATATCAAAACTTATAAAAGAGATAAATTTCTATACCTAACTAAATGCATAAGTATATATTCCTAAATGCAACAATAAAGACAAAATAATAGTAAAGCGTACCAATTTTTGCACTCCATCTTTCTAACTTTGTTGTTCTTCCATTGTCGTGAGTCACACATTTATATCTTTCAGAATTTGATGACGAGATCTGCTCTATTGCGATGGGCTTGTTTTTCTGATCATCGTAGTATATTCATTTGCTGAATTTGGAGACCGTATGAGAAAGATATATATGATTTAGTAGATCGACCAACTTGGCGCCAAAACTTTGAATTTTGAATGAATGGACACTTCAACCACTATAAATAGGCCCAACGGTCACCACTTTTCATAAAAATTCCTCCTCTTCTTCTTCTTCTTCCCGTTTTTCTATATCTATCAAACTTCTAGAGGACATATCTCCTTCGTTTCTTAATGGAATTGGATGAAACCAGCGGGAAATCGAAGAGGAAGGTAAGGACTACGATCTAGTAATAATTTGGTATCGAATTTGAATGATATTGTGATGCAATAGGCCGAACAGTAGAAGAAATATAGAAGATCCGGTACATAGTTTTTCAGTTTTGGATAGCCAACTTCAAACTGTCATATCTCACTCAATTTTGATCGGAATTTGATGATCCACCAATCAAAACGACCGCGAGAACAAGAACTACAATCTTGAAAAGGAGTGGGAATAAAATAATCAAATCTCAAGATGCAATTTGAAGAACATCTTTGACAGTTTTGCCTTCTTTTTCTCTTTGTTCATCAAAACTTCATTTGACCATAACTTGGTCATTTCTTGACGGATTCACACGAAACCAGTGGCATTGCGAAGAAGATGGAGAGAAGTATAGTATCAAATCAAGTCCTAGATGAGAACCAAAAGTTTCGTATTGATCTGGTACCCATTTCTTTGTCGATTTCTAATATATATCCACTTGTTCTTCTTGATCGAAAAATGATTATCTGATATTTTTTAACCAACAATCATTAGACATAATTCTTCTTCTGCAAAACAAAATAACCTTTTAAAGAATAAAGCGACTTTTCAAAATAACTAAATATAGTTTTAAACAAAAACTTCATGATGATTATGTGACATATTCATATGAAAATAATGTTAATAAAATCCTGAGAAATAGCCATTTTAAAAACTTTTTCAAAATTTAGATTATGAAAACTTTGAAAACCTTGCTCCGATACCAATTGTGAGAAAATTCGGATTACGGATCTTAAGGCTAGGATTAACACTAAAGGGGGTGAATAGTGTTAATAAAGAATTACTAAATTTTTTTGAGTTTATGTTAATTTAGACACCAATGTATGCAATATACAGACACAGATATGATCACAGAAACAAACACAAATGTAGAAATAAAATAAAAGCAGTAAAGGAAAGAACACATCGGATTTTATACTGGTTCGGAGTTACCCTACATCCAGTCCCGCAACACAAGTACAGGTTTCTTTTCAAAAGCAATTGCACAATTACACCCTCGGTTCCAAGGCTACGAGGTACACCCTCCAAAATTTCGATCCTCTGGGTAGGGATACTTGTTTTCCGGGCCACAAGTTTACCCAATTGATTTACCAAGGCTACAATCACACCTTTTCTCTCTTGATTGATTTTCAATGCCACAATCACACCTTTTCTCGCTTAATAGATTACAAAGAAGTCTATAACTCTGAATAGCTCTAAGAATCTTGTAGAGAGAGCGATAGAGAATCAAACTACGAATGATCGAGTTTGATTTAATGTTGATTTCGGCAGAGTAATGGTAATAATATGTACTAAGAAATGTGGAAGAAGAAGAGGAGTGAAAAACCAGAAAATCTGATATAAGATTTGTTGAAACTAACCCCTATTTATAGAAGAACAACGGCCATGTCCATTCATGAAGAGTTATGGCGAATAAACACTTCTTCTGAAATTTAAATTTTGAACTTAACTGACACCATGTCGACATGGGGTACATGGGCATGTCGACATCCCAAAGGATTTTTTTGTTGTTTTGGTTTTCTTTGAAAATAACTTTTATTTTATATTAAAACTAATTTAAACTTTATAAATATGCTTGACTATAGTTAAAATTCATAAGTAAATATAGAGACTAATATATATAGAATTTAACTATAATTTTATATTTAAATCTTAAGTATAAATATTTAAAAGTTAAAAGTTAAATATATTATTTTAAAAGGATAGTTTAAAATCAGGAGTAATTTGATTTTGAAACTAAAGATAATTTGAGGCTAAAATTATTTAAAATCAGGATAGAGATTTTTGATGCTTTTAAAAGGAAGGTTTTGAAAACATTTTGACAATAGGATATAATTTTGAAAAATCATTTTGAATTAAAAGTTAGCGGATACAAAATAACGTTCCACTAGATTTTTCGTAGGTTTCATCCTACTTAGGGTTCCATCCCTTTAACAGCCTCGAAGTGGATTCCATTCCACGAATAAATTGGATTTTAAGATGCCAGTGCTTTTCTATGAGTTTTAACAAAATTCCTAATAAAAAATACTTAACCTTGAAATCTTGAACTCTTGATAATCTTGATACTCGTGAGTCTTCTATCTTGATATCTTGAATCTCTATACTGTACAGTCTTCATTCTTGGTACCTGCATGATGACATCCTGCATATACATATACATACATAGATATATATATATATATAAACTTATAATGTTAGTATTTATATTTTATAATCTATTCTAAGGTTGTTGTCATCAAAACCATCATCTCATGGACTAACACAGCTCGCCCTTCCCCTAACTTCTTCTTGGAATCCACAGATGTATCAAACCTACCATGATTCCCTTGCCAGGGTTCAGGCTTTGATTATTATGCTTTCGAATCTTGAATGCAAAGAGTCTTCTCTGTATTTTTTCCTTTCTCCAATCGCTTTACTTCCCTTAGCTCCACGACATAACATTCCTTTCCTGCGCTCTGGTCTTCTCCTAACCGACTGAACCCTATTTTGCTGGGAGAACTTCATTATTAGACACCAAGAAGCTAGTACTATTAAAAATCAACAAGGGACGGTCGATCCAAAAAGGCATTGTATGTCGAGTATTCATCCACGATAACGATTTTATAAATCTGGACTATCCTACGATCTCCTTCACCCAACTCCACATGCAGATCAATCATCCCAATTGGTTGTTTCGCTTTGCCTGCGAACCCTTGGATCATGGCTTTGCAAGCTGTAACCTCCTTCTTGTTAATTTTTATCTGATCGAGCGTTCTTATGAATAGTATGTTCATTGAACTTCTAGTATCCACCAAGACCCAATGTATTATTGTTGGTCCAATACCTGTCGTTATCACCATCGAGTTGAAAGTTGGTGCTTTAACTCCATCAACATCTTTGCTTCTGAACACGACATCACTTATTATCATCCTTTGCCGATTAGCCAGAGCTCCATCTTCCACGAAAAACAATCTTCCTATGGTATGTTCTTTAGAGAGTTCACATACCATTCCAATTCCCTCTAGCTTTTCTCCACCAAGCCTTCCAGTTATGGTATTGATTATCAACTTTCCATCGGTCTATATGTGTCCTTCTCCGCTAGGTCCAGGGTGATTCCCTCATGCAGATGGCCCTTAGGGTCTTGCGGTTTGACCACCTTCCTGCGATTCTCTCACGTATTGTTAAAGAAATTTCTTTCTTATTAAATCCTCCATAACATTCTTTCTTATTAAATCCTCCATAACATCCCTCAGATGATAGCAATCGTTCATCCTATGTCCATTGGTTTCATGGAAACATAGTACCTTCCTGAGCCCTTTCCTCCTCGATCATCTCCTTCCTAAGCGGCCTTTTATACCATTTCATTCCCTGTGTAACAAGGTAGGTATATATATCCATCAGGTGTCATATTCCTCTGCGCCTTTTGTTTTCATTCTACCCACCGCCAGAGCCCTGATTCCTTTTCTTTGAATGATTCGAATTTCCAACATTAACTACTACATTACCAAAGCTTTCTCATGTCTACTTTATAGTTACATTGCTTTATAGTACTTCCTTTGGCTGCCCATCATCAGTATGTCAAGCTACCTGACTCACTTCCTCCAAATGCAAGAATTGATTGGCCTTCCGGTAGAATTCTTTCATAGTCATTGGTTGTTTCATTTCAACCTTTTCCAAAATCCATGTCCGGATGTATGCCTCGGACTAAATCTATAAAACCAAATCTTCCTTTAGTTTTCTCACCTCTATAATAGCGATGTTAAATTGATTCAAGAATCCCTTTAGCGGCTCCTTAGGTCCTTGAGAAAGGCTTGAAAAGTACATCATATCCTAAGGCCGAGCAGCATGGAGACGAAACTACTCCAAGAATTTTATAGCCAACTTATCGAAAGTCAATATGGATCTCGGTGTGAGCATAGTGAACTATATCGATGCGACACGTTCCAAGAAAATAGGAAAACATCTACATCAAACAGCGTATGTCGCACTAGCACCATCCATATGTCATTCATACTTGAGTAAGTGCTGCTTTAGATCGGTAGTCCTGTTATACAATGACATTGTCAGCATTGTAAACTTCCTAAGATACTCTTTCCTTAGAATTTTTCTCGTGAATGGGGTTCTGCTCGATTAGGAACCCCAATCCTTATTATTTTTACCTTTGCTTTCCTCTACCAACCATAAACCATATCTGTTATATATTCCTCGTTGGCGTGGTACTCTGAAGGTCGACTGTCAGGGGCTTCGTCGAGTATTTGGGTCTGCAAATGATCTTGATTTTCCCATTGACGTTTAGGTTCCCTAGTCTCTAGAATAACCACATCTCTAGTCTTTCGTTGATCCCTAGTTGGTTTTGTTGTAGCTGTTTGAACTTTAGCACCATTAACTCTAGCGACCAGCTTGTAATCATCATCAAAATGCTGCATTTCATCCTTCGAGTTAGAAAAGTCCACAGCCTCAGCTCCTTGTCCCCTATTCCTTCAAAATTCCTCTTAGTACCAACTTGATTCTGGTCTATACCGAGTTGATTCCTTCTAAAGGAGCACTCTGGCTTCCTCCAGCAACTCTTTCTACTTGCCTAGTAACTCCTTCCTTCTATTTTTGCTTATCATTTCATTTATGCTAACCAGAAACAGATGAGTTCTCTTCCTCAAATCTGGCAGGTGAAACTTCCCTCCTATTCCTCCTTGGTCTCTATAGTTGTTGGTCAGTAGTGATATACTAGTATCCATCTTTTCCATCAAAGCCTTCCGACTATCAACCAACTTCTGATTCAACTCCTGCAATCTTATCAAACTCAACCCTATTAAACACCTCAATTGGGCAGAAGATCTTGGTATTTCCTATTATTTGCTGACTTCCATTTGATGAGCATTTTGTTCATCACCATTAGCTACTGCTTCTTCTGTACCAGCAACCAAATCTTTGGATCTAACCATTGGACCTCAAAAAACCCAAAATAGCAAGTTAGATTTAATCATGAGAATTAAGTTCTTAATGGAAGCATCAAAATGTTGATGCCAAAAATGGATCAACATCCAAGGACCTATAGAAATATTTAGATCTAGCAGAGAATAAATAGAAAATAGATAAAACAACAAGGTTTCTAAAGTGGTTTGGGAATCTCTGACCTAGGTCCATTATAATTTATTGAATATGTGATCGAGAGACACTGGTACAAGGGATTGGAAAGTTCGTACAGCCTAGGATAACTAATAATAGCTTCCTTAGTGACTTTAATGGTGAAGAGATGGAAAATGAAGAAGATAATAAGCCAAAAGTCATAGGGTTTTTATTTATAGGGAATCTTCTAGCAGAACCGGAATCCCATGAAATATCAAGTCCAAATCAAGACTAAAGCATGCAGGAGTGAGTAGTAGGGCCCAAATATCAATAAAAACCACTCGATGTCGAGTGGTTCCACTCGGCACCGACTATTTCTCCCCTTTTTATTACCATTGGCTTTCCATCTCTGATCATCGTGTTTCGGATACTTTTTCTTTAAGATTGATTTATTTCCAATAGGTTGTAATATTGCTTGTTCTTGTCCGCTTTCTTTTCTTTCTTCAAGAAAATCCTTATAGTTGCATGTATATTCCTCGAGAAATATACTTCATGACAATCACTCGAGCCAGAGCTCCATGTACAAGAATATTGGAGGGCTCACGTGCAATACAAAGCACTCGGTATCGAGTGATAGCTGGAATTTTTTGAGTGTGCTTCTATTGCCCTCCTAAGCATGTTTTTAAGTCCGTGAATTGTTTCGTCTTCATCTTGACATTTTGATTCCAATGAATATCCACTTGGTCAAAAAGCTGGATAATAATACACACACGCGCGTGCACACACACACATAAAAACATATACGTATTGCCTCAGTTCAAATTCATGAGATGAATTTCATATAACAATGTAATTCTTGATTTAGAACCTTTCCTTAATTGAAAGTATATTTATTAACGTTAATTTTAGGTATCAATTCATATAAGTTTACTAAATGTAATACATATATATATGCATACTATTGTGCATCTTTTATTATGTGTGTATTTTAAATTCAAAACCCTAAACAGCAAAGGAATATGTAAAAGGAAAATGGTCTTGTTGCAATGTAAATCCCAACACCAACATACTACCACATTAATTATTACACTTCTTATTTACAACACATGCACTTTACACAAAAAAGAGTATTTGATATATTTGTAATAATAATAAAAAATAAAACGTATTAAATAAAATGAATATTTTACTAAAAAAATTTAGATTGGATCAAAAATCCATTTAAGCTTCATTGGCTCAACTAAGACCAAAATGGATTTTTTTTTTTTTGAAATTTATAATTTAAACCACTTGCAACTGGCCCATTTCCATCATTGTATCAGAGCCTTAATAATCTATGTGGTTCAAAGGTTGGGTTGCTTGATAACAAGAACTCTACCCTACCTAGCTGCTAGCCCGACCTGAATGATGATGTATGCCCAAAGATTATCCACAATATAAAAGCCCAAATTGATTTGTGGTTCTTGAGCTAGTTTTTAAAATCTATTTGAAAATTTAAAAGATATTTTAAATTTAAAAGTTAAGTTTAAAATGTAAAAGGGAAATTTTATAAAAGTTGTAAAATACATTCAATTTTTTCAAAACTATTTTGAGAAATAAAATAATTAATTTCAAAAAGTTGAAATTTACTTAAAATAATTATTAAATTAAATTAAATAATTAATTAAAATTTAGTTGATTAAAAATTATAAAATGCATTCAAAATTTTCAAAATTGTTTAAAGAATTTATATAATCAATTTTGAAATTTTAAAACTTAAAATTTAATTAATAAGGTTAATTAAATTAAATATAATAATTAATTAAAATTTAATTGATTGTAACGTATATATCGGTATACGTGTAATAACCATAATTGTTGCAGTTATTATCTTTAAATTGTTTATGATAAATTAAATTAAAATTTCAAGTTAAATAAAATATTTAATTAAATAAAATTAATTAAAGGCCATTAATTAAAAGTGTACATATATTGCTATGTACATATAAGCAAACTATAAATGTTACTGCTGATTAACTATCTTAAATAATTTAAGATGAGTAGTATAAAATTTTAATTTTTTTATATAAAATTAATTAAATAAATAAAATTTAATAAATAAGGTATATGTATATATTATATAAGTGACTATATAACTGGAAAGAAACCCAAATGAAATTTAAGCAACGTATAGTACATATACCGTGATTTCAGATGGGTTTGGAATTTGAATCACGACGATATTTTATAAGAGGTACATCGTTTCCTAAATCGATATAGCTCAATACACACACATACACGTGTGTGTGTGAGAGAGAGAGAGAAATATGACTCTTTAATATAGGTTGTCCTCTACCATTTATCTATTAATAGATTACCTGCATACTCTTTAGTTCTTGAGATTTTCTCAAGCTAGAAATGTTATAAGTGGTATTGTTAGTATATTGACTAAACGAAATAATACACCTTTTCGTCGTGGGTACTTGCATTATACTTAGGCTATCGTGAAATGGTAGGTACAAATGAATGAACTCTCTTGATTCGTTGAGCTTTCCTCAAGGTTGAGATAAGATTAAAACAAAGACAAAGACCATGTGTTAAGAGTTGTATATGATACAACCGATAAAGTGTTATCCATCATTCATGGGACAGTTCATCATTTACGACTATTAGAGAAGTTAAAAGGCTTCTTTGTTCCGTTCTAGGGTTTTGAGGAACATAAAGGTCCATTGGATGCCATTTTAGAAAAATGAAATAGTAATATTTAACACTTCTAATATTGTAAGAACATTTCATATATAAAGTTAAAATAATCCACATCGACAAATTTGTGCAAATAATATAATTGATAAAGCGTTATTAGTTGAAATATACACTTGAAGTAAATTAAAATTGATAAAGCAATATAAAATATACTTACCTTTAATTCCTTTGGCACGTTGCCGCTTCAAGATTCCCCTAAGAGCGAATTTGTACAACCACTAATACATTTATGTCTCGAGCGCTTAATTGTTTATTTGTGCGACATTTTTCGAATAAGAACACTTCTTCCAATGACAACGATGGTGTTTAGCGTGCGGGAGAGTAGTTAGCATTTATCTTGTTTGTATACTATTGTAATGGATATTATCGTTGGATGTTATTGTGTTAAATTAATGTGATTATATATCAAATATATATGAATCCGTTATCGAGGTGAGAAATGCAGCAGAAATGTCGTAGAGTTGTTTCAGCTATAGCATAGGTAAGACGTCAGTATGACATCGGAAAATCCAATTTTAACTTTTTAAATGGACATTGGTAAGGAGTTCGAAAACCAGTTTAGTATTTCTTATGGACGTTGATAAAGCGTCGATAAACATCCCACGGAAGACGTTAAGGTGAAGGTAAAATTTTCCAACGCTATCTTTATCGATGCCTTGTGTGACATTAATGCAATGCTGAAAAACTGCTTATTGATGTCTTGCTAATGCCGTATCGATGTTGATAAACAATGTTTTTTTAGTGCTTTCACAATTCACCAATTCATTTTTGTGTATTCCAAAAATGCATAAGAATAAAATTTTAATTTGTACCTGCACAAATTTCAAAGTGCTCTTAGCATATATTTTTAAAAAAAAAATGTATATGTGAATGTACAAATACAATGTACATTTAAAAAGATGACTATTTTCTTAATAAATTTTAAATGTGCATTAGTTTAAAATAAATTGTTTTTGAAGTACTGAAGTGTGAGTGTGTGAGATAGGTTCAACTGCACCTCACTCAAACAGTATAACACTCCTACAGCTCTCTGATAACTACCCCAAGTTTCCATTTAAATAATCTTTCTTTTCCTTTGTTTCCACTCATACCATAATTTAAATAGAAACTTATGACTGAGAATAGAGGGCAACTGAAATGCTGCCAAACAAAAGTGTCATTGAACCCTCATGTTCTTTGTGTGTGTGTGTTGTGCGTGTGTGCATACATACATATATACATGTATATACGTTCATATGTGTATGTGTACATATATACATATGTACATATATACATATAAACTTTTTTTTACTTTCAAAGTGTATATATTTACGTATGAGCTAGGTTCTGCGGTCCCTTTATTTAGCATCACCAACTAGCCCACTGATATAAGCCACATGTCTATATTTAAATAATCTATCCTTTTTTTCTATGTCACATGAATGGATTATTTAAATATAAACATATGACTGGTATCGGAGGCTGGAGGCTTGTACTGATGCTAAATAAAATAAGCTGCATATTTTAGTTTTTTACATGTGTTTTTGGAATGAAGTTATATCTATTAATAGTTGTTATTAGTTAAAGGATAAAAGAAATATTTCAATCACTAGATAGAATTCAGGGTGTTATATACTAGTTATTTTCCGCTTATTATTACCATTACCTCTTAGAAGTACTAAAAACGCTTGGATGAAACTTTTCAAAGTTTGTTAAAAAGGTAAAAAAAAGCCGCAGCAATTAAATTTAGCACAGTAGAAAATATTTTGATGCAAAATGCATATAGTAATGCAGCATTAAAGTCACGATGCAACCAGTACTGGGTTAAAGATATTGTTGCATGATATTGTGCTACCTCTTTATATTCATTAGCTTCAAACAAAATATTTGTACAAGCAGTCGATTACATGGTCGTAATTTAGCTAAACAAGGATACGCAGGTGAATGGTTTAAAAGCATCTAAATACGTTAATGTTAGAAATCAGTCATAAAACATTTTGTGGACCATATAATACAACATGCATATCATCACTGATCATTACATATATTAGATACACGTAGAGCAACAATAAACTAGTACTACCTTAATACAAAAACAAGATTAGAACAAACAGCTGACACAAAAAGAAGTTACACGAACATAGCTAATCGTGTAATATATTACACATGATCTACGGTAAAATAAAAAGGGCCAAAATAATCAAGCGTACGTCTCTGGCCTAGGCGGCGCAAGAAGGAACAGCAATTCAAGATCGGGCGGGTAGAAATACCCGTCTTTGGGCGGGGCCCGCTTTGTGCTGGCTTTCGTTTTCTTCCTTGGCGGAGGCGGCGGTGGATGGGCCGCCTTCGGAATTTGGAACTCCGGCCTTTTAGGTGTCTCCCATCCTTCTCCCATGCTTTCAGCTGTTTATGCTGAATACGTGTTTTTTTTTATTTTCTACCTGGGTAGAATTTTTTTTAAGAGGTTTAAGTGAATAAGTAAGAATTTACAGGGGTTAAAAGGCGGTGACCGTAGCGTCTTCAAGAAGGTGCTGGGGTCTATTCTTCTCAGTCGTACGGTGTAAGCTTGATTGCTCCATTTTTATCTTTATTTTTTGAATTTGGCGGGAACTGAAATGGCAGCGTTGTAACGTGGGAATGTTTAGGATTATAATATTTGGCAGGAGCTTCCCGAATTCTCCAGCCTATTTGAGGGTTTGACCACTCTGGTTTTTTAGGCCCAAATGCAATCTACGTTCGAACGTAATTCTAGAGCAGGCCCAAAAATAAAACGTCCGTTTAGGGTGTGTCAACATATAAGGGGTTAAGCTTAGGGTAACGGCAGTGGAAAATTACGTCTAACGTACGTCAAACGTGAATTTCACATCAGTATTTTCACCAGGTGCACTTCACCGCTTGAAATGAAAGCGAAAATAGTGGTAATATATACGTCCGATGTATTTTTTTACGTCCAAAACTCTTCTATATATACAATTCTCCACTCTCTTAACCCACCTATTCATTTACTTCACCGTTATCAGAAAATCAATCTTCATTAATGGTTTTCTTTAGCAAAAAACAATTTTTTTTCTAGAATCATGAGTTGTCCATGTTATTTGTAGAAATTTATGTTCAAGAATTCTCAACAACTTTTTTGAATATTAATTCTCAACAACATAGAAAAAGACAAATTTTGAATTTTTTAGAAGATTACCAACGAATTTAAAGCATTGCAGAAAACGACTCAAGGACTATATATAAAGGCTGCAAAAAACAAGCTTGATATTAAACGAAAAGAATTCATAAAATGGGAGAAATTACACAGCAAACTGAAGCTGGTTGGGACGTTCAGAAAAACACAGTGGCTGGTGACGACAATTGTTGGGCTGATCAAGGCATGATATTTTTTATAATTTTTTTACAAATTTTTCTTCCCAATATCGACTAATTTTTTAATTTTATATCATGAACGTGTTAATATTGTTCTAAAATGCAAATCTTCACCAATACCTGATCTGGATTATTTAAAAATAAAAATATTACCGTTCTCCATGTAGGTTGATCCTCCTACAATTGAAACGGAGTATGAAGTGAACATCAAATCTCACTCCATATGATATTTGGGAAGAGGAGCTCATACCTCAAGACCGAAATGATCATTTGGCTTCCCAAGCATTTCAACATTCACAACTAGAGGACTTTTCTCAACCCAACACTAACATCGATGTTGATATGGACAATCCTTCTTCAGTGTATCAATTTACCACTGTTTATTCTATTGCTCGTGCTAACTGAAGACACACACAAAAAATATTTTACGACGAAGTTCACAAGATGAAGAAAATGATGGAAAGAACAAAGAAGTTCAAGTCGCCAAGTTCTTCTGGAGGTAGTCATATTCTTCAAATTGGAGACCGTAAGTTGCCAGATGCTATGGCCTATCGGGATTGTGCATGAAGTTGGCCCAATGTAGCATTGCAAAGATAAAAAATTATCTCTTGATAGGAATTTTGAAAGATTTTTGTTAATGTTAGACACAAATGATAAACACACGAGTAGATTAAAACAGAATTGAGGATAATACGAGTGCGTCGTTGAATTTGTATTATTTGCATTTGTTTTTTCATTTTCTGCTTGATGAATTAGTATTAAGATTTTACAAGTTGTATTAGATTTGAAGTTGAAATCGAACTTAAATTTCCATATTTTATTCTAAAATATTAATTTAATTAAATACTAAATTTAAATTAATTAATAATTAATTATTAACTAATAATAATTAAAATTATTATTTAACTATTACAAGGTAGATAACTATTCCAAATTACTCAACAATGTTTACATCCTACCCAAAACCTCTAACCAACCTCCAATCCAAAAACTTGTCCGTGAATACTTTAACTCTAGCCCAATTTGTCCACGAGCGCACCCTTAAAAGGCGCTCAACATTGGGCATCTATTAAATAAATAGATGTCTGCCAATCAACACTTGTTAAATAAGCACATGATTGTCAAACGCCTATTTAATAGGTGTTCAAGCATCAGGCGCTTATTAAATAGGCGCTTGATGCTGGACGTCTATAAATCTTGCGTCCAGCTAATTTCTTTTGAAAATATTTCCTTTTAATTTTCTTTTTATTCCAGAAAACCGTTAAAATGTCGTCGCTCTTCATTAAAATAGCAAGACATACCATTTGAAAATAGACAAAGGAGCAAGCTGTTCCACATCATATTTCCCCTAGCATCGAGACAATCATTTATGACTTATGGATCTTGCACGATGACCTAGGGGCAATTATGTAATTTATTACATATATCTAACTCGATAACCAATCTTGTTCAAAGTAAAATGTATTTTCTTTCTATTATATACTTATTGTATTGTGATACAATTAATTAAGCAATTAGTTTACAGTATATTAAATAGAAAATCCTTAAATGATATGTTATGTGATAGTAATTATAATGTGTTGTAATCATAATAAATTTGTGACATCAACATAACATATTATTTTAAATATTACAAGTCATGATGTTTCGAGACGAGATATCGATACATTCGTTGAGACTATAATGCGTAATACTCTTCAAATGTTGAGTAGTGTATTACTCATGGCTGTTAAGGACACCAAGGGATTACATGCTGATAGTTATTAGATAATTATGGAATAATCACTCGAGAGTTCTTTGTTGGTTCATATAACCAAGTTTAAATAGTCAATCTCGAAGTGACGATCTTACAATTCTCTCGACTTAAGTATACTTTGGAACTTCTCAATCTAGACACTGCACTTTAATTACAGTTAAATCATAGCATAACGTTCATCGAAAAACTATTGTTGGGTCTGAGTTGAAGAATTGGAAGTGAAACACTATTCAATAGACAATTCGTCTCCTTAGTTACATGAGATTAGTATCACGGTCAATTGTAGTCAATTCAAAGTTTGATCAGAGCAATACAATTAATAATTAATTTTATTATTGAATCAAGGATTTTATGTTTGGACTAACAAATTTAAATGTGAACGATGTTGGAATTTTGACCAAAACTAAATTTCAAAAATCCTATGTGATATAGTTTTGACTAACTGAATTGGTGTAAATAATCGTCATTACCATGATACCGCTTCTAATAAGTAAAATTTGATTTTACCAAAAGATGTATAAACAATAAATTCAGTCAAAATGTCACACCACTAGCTAAGGTGACATGTGAACGTTAATATTTGATTGTTCAATATTAATCGTTGACTGAATTTAACTCTTTGAGCTACACAACTGAAATGATGAATACTCTGAATAAACCATGCAATTTAATTAATTTTTAATATTTGAAAATTAATTAATATTTATGAAATATTATTAAATTCTATTTTATTTGTTTGAATACCATTAGTATTAATAAAGTGGGTATATAAAAGTTATTAATGCGCGTATCAATATATGACGTTGGTACAATATTTAAAGGATTTAAATAAAATAAATACTAAGTGTGTTTTTAAATAAATTAAATTAATTAATAATCATGAAATTTTAATTATTGAAATATTATTCAATTTTTTGAATACCATTGAAATTTAATAAATTGTGTATATAAAAGTTATAAATGCGAATATCATATGCGATATCGATAGAGAATTTAAATGGGATTAATACTAGTTGGGTTTTGAAAATTTTTAAGCCTAAACTCTTTATGTTATGTTCAGCCATAGTTTATAAGAGAAAAGGAGTTTTTGGTTTTCAAAATGAAATGGCAAATCTAACTTAAAGGAAATGGAATCACCATATCTTTAATAATATCTTTATTTCCTCTATGAATATTTTTGCCCTCGATCATTTGCTCTCTCTTGCTAGATCAATTGCAATCAAAATTTCATGGTGCTCTAAAGTTCCAAAACTCCAAACAAAAATCAAACAGAAAGGTGGTTATCTCTCGATTGTTGCAAGATCCAAAGATTGATTCATTGAATCTAGGAATCATTTCATCATTCAAGGTGTTTCTCTGGCTACATCTCAAGGTAACCTTTTGTTTTATTTATGTACAAATTCATCATGTTTACATGCATCGAATCCCCTAACTTTTGAATCTCTTTCATCTGTTTGAATTTTGTAATGTGATTTAGATCTCTATTTTCTTCCCTTGAGTCGGTTGTATACTCCTCTTGTTAATATGTTTTTAATACCTCCTTGTCGTTCTCTTCTATTTTTATATGTTATTTATATCAATAATTTTAGATCTATCAATGCTTTTTTTTCTGTTCATACAGTGTTTTTAATTTAGTTTTGAATACAATTGTCATATATTTATGTGTGCATATGTGGTTTAATTCCTTTTGGTTCAGAAACAACTGTTTGAACAAATTTTGTTGAAAACAACTATTATTAATTGATTTAAGTTTCATGTTATAAGGTTGAGAATTAAATGCATATACTACAAGTTGGTTTAAAACAATTTTGTTTATTATTTACATGAGAATAATATTGATTCAATTTAAAATTTATAAGTGAACTTTATAAGTAAATTTTTTGAAACTTTTGATGATTTTTTTTGAGTTAATAGTTGGATCTACGGTAGATTAATTTTATTGTTTGAAGGTATGTATTTTAAATTACAAACTAATTGAACACATCTGTAATAGCTTGTTTTGATTTTGAAACGTTAATCTAATTATTATGTGCATATGCATGCATGTATGTGTATATATATGTATATGTATGTATATGTATATGTTCTAAATTCAAGGTTTACAAGATGAGCTTGTATGTAAAATATTGTAATTTTAAATTTAAATTTAATTTTAAACTATCTCTTAGTTAAAACTAACTTTAAATTTCATTTTTTTTTCTTTGAACTAGTACTTTATTTACAACAAATCGTTGGGACAACATATCCCGTGTCATATAAATGTTCGAAAGCAAGTTTCGAACTTGTGACATCCTGCACCAAAGCCGAATCAATTAACCGCTTGGACAAAGATGCTTGTCTTAAACATTGTAATTTTGATTTTAAATTATCCCTTAATTAAAACTAATTTTAAATTGTTTGCTTTAACTTTAAAATATTTCAAATAGTTAAAGTCTATCTTAATGTAAATAAGTATACATACACGATAAATGCATGTATAAAGAGGGAAATCTGTCCATTGCGGTGTAAATCCAATACTTAAACACGTTCACATTAACTATGATACTTTCTATAAGTTGCACTTGCACTTTCACAGATGTGTTTGATTCACTCATTACAACATATATACAACTTAAATTAAAATCAAATTACTTTAAACAAATTGAATAAAATGAAGATTTTGTTTAAAATTTTAGATTGGATCTAAAATCCAATTTAGGCTTCATAGGTTGAACCAAGATTAAACGGAAATTCTTTTTGAAATTTATCCACTTAATCCACTTATAAATGAACCGGTTCCAATAATAGTATCAGAACCTAATAGTTTACACGGTCTAAATTAATCATGTTAGATCCAACTAATTAAGCTTACCATTTAGTGGGGTGTCTAGAAAAGTAAAGCCTATACTGACTTTGGTTAATTAAGTACCCTGCCTTACCGAGCTGTCAGACTGGTCCGAAAGGTGAAGTGAACCCAAAGGTTATCACTAATAGAAAAGACCTAATTTGAATTTGGGCATTGGGCTAATTTTCAAAATCTATTTCAAAATTAAAAATACAAAAAAATTTAAACTTAAAAGTTAAATTTAAAATAAGAAGCATATTATAAATGTTATACTATGATTTTCAAAATTGCTTCGAATGTTATTGCTTAATCTAGAAATTAATTAATTATTAATTTGATAATAAAATAAACAAATAAATTATATTATATGCATAACATATATAATGATATATGTTACATTATCTTGAATTGTTTAAGATGATATAAGTATATATGAAGTTTTCAAATTATAATAAATAATTAAAATTGTTTAAATAAATAAATAAATAAATTTTTAATTAATAAATTATATAATACACACATATATAAGGCAAGGGGATCCCTTATCACCCTTGTTGTTTAACTTAGCCGGTGATGTTTTGCCAAAATTATTACGAGAGCAGTGGATAATGGATCTCTAGGAAGTGTTGGTAATGACATATCGCGTAATGGTATATCAGTTCTGCAATTCGTGGATGATACCTTACTTTTTTCATCTCATCTTCCTAGACACGTTATTACTCTCAAGTTTATTCTTTATAGTTTTGAGCTTTTATCTGGTTTAAAAATTAATTTTGACAAAAGTTCAGTTCTAGTTTTAAATGATTTTGAAAAAGTAGAAAACTTAGTAGCTCATACTATAAATTGCAAAAGTATGAATTTTCCTTTTGAATATCTAGGGTTTGTGATTAGACCTACAAAACTCAAAAATGATGTTTGGCTTATTATTATTGATAAAATTAGAAATAAGATATCTAACTGGAATGGGAGATTTCTAGAGCAGGTAGGCTTGTTTTAATAAACTCGGTTTTATCGGCCTTACCGATCTATTGGATGTCTATGCATCTGTTCCAGATTGGGTTATTGATAAAATCGATAATACAGAAGAGATTTCTTATGGAGTGGGGATAATATTAATAAAAGTATAAAATGTCTAGTTAACTGGGAAACTGTTTGTAAAGCTAAAAAGGAGGGTGGTTTAGGAATTATAAATTGCGTAACATGAATTTGTCTCTTTTAGGTAAATGGCTTTGGAAGTTTAAAGATGTAAATGATAATGCTATTTGGAAAGTGATCATTTCCAAATACTATTATAACGGTAATATCAATTTACACCAAATTGATTATTCCTTTTCCCATAAATTCTCTAATTTTTGGAAAAACATTTTAAAATGTTATGAGATTTTTAACTTAGGAACTAAGACAATAGTGCATTCAGGAAATTGTACTTCCACTGTTAGATTTCGATATTGCCTCTTAAGTTTGAATTTAAGGAATTGTATGATATTTATAACTTTAAGTATGCTTTAATTAATGAAGTTTATTCTCAGGAAAATGATCCTCCTTGGAATTTCAGTTTTAACAGAATTTTAGTAGGATCTAACCTTAGGCAACTTTCTTTGCTTTATGCCAGATTAAATCTTTACAACATCGATAACGATAATGATTTTATTAGTTGGGAATGGGATAAGAGTAAGAAATATACTCCAAATTCTTTTTATAGATTTACTAATTTTTCAGAAATTTTAAATAACTCTTTTAAATACATGTGGAAATCTAATGCTCCTCCTAAATCCAAAATTCACATGTGGCTAATACTTCATGAAAAACTTAATGCAATAGAATTTTTAAAGAGAAAAAACATTCAAAACGAGAATAAATGTTATTTTTGCAATCTGCATCTTGAGGACATAAATCATTTATATTATGATTGTTTGGATTCTAATTACATTCTAGTTAATACTCTTAAAATTTTGAACTTTAACATAATAAATAAAATTTCGGATTGTGAATTCTACTAGAAAAATTATAGATACAAATACAATAAAAATATTAGATTTTTACTAGACATTTTATTTATTATTATTAGTTGGTTTATTTGGTTTGAGAGAAATCAAAGAATTTTTAATAATAATAATAGTCATTTTAACAAATTGGTTTTTTCAATTTATACATTTTGTTTTAATTGGATTTCTAATCTCAAATATAAATTAGCTAAAAATTTCCTTTTCAAACGGTATCTTAACAAGGTTAGCTATAATATTAACTTTTTTAAACATAAGAATAACTTTTATAGCACTAATAATAGTGTTGTTAATATTTTTTCAAATTCATATGATAATCTCACTTTAAATAATAGCTTACTTACGATTAAAGATAAATAAGTCTGATCCGTCTTAATTTTTGTTCTTATCTTTGTTTTGGTTTTTGTTTACAGCTTATTCATTCCTTTATTTTTGTCCTGTTTGTCTTATTTAGGTTTTTATTTCATTCATTATAAATACATATATATGTATACTTTCTATATAAATATACATATATTTGTATCATTCTAATTTTTTTTCCCTAGTCTTGTTTCAGATACAGGCTTTGGGAGATAGGTTATTATGCTCATTTTGCAGGTTTCTCTTGTCTTAAGATTGCTAGATATCAGTTTGTGGAGAGGTCATCAGAGCAGAGTTTCTTCATCCAGGACTTCTTGTAGATATCCCCTCAGATATGGGATCCTGTTATCTTCACTATGGAGTTCTTGTTCAGGATGTTTCTATTCTCCAGTTTGGCACTCCTTCTTGCTCAGAGCCTTCAGAGGGGTCGCTCTATTCAGCAGATCCTCTTTAGAGCATATGCTTATTCACTTCTTCCGATTCAGTCTTTTGGAGCTTTCTTACTTGTTTGAGTCATCTCTCAGTTTTATGTTTTTTCACTTTAGCCTTTTTGGTACTTCTAACATCTTAATATCGAGTGGTGGTCATGCCGAAACTTGATATTGAGGTGCGATGGGTGGTGGCATTGCCGGAACTCATCTTAGGAGTACCTGAGTTTAGCTATATGTATTTTTTTTCTTGTTACTTGCCAGGCATGTTGGCAGCTCCTTATGTTCGTGTTATATATATATTCACATGTGTGCTCTCCTCTATGCGTAGAGGATCACAGATTTTTCTTAATATATAATACACATATATAAGGATATGCATGTATATCTGTAAATGTTTTAGTACACATATTCAATATAAAATGTTTAATTAAATAATATAAAATTAATTGCAATATTAATTAATTACTTGATTATATAAAATATGATTTAATTAATAATATTAATAAAAATTATGCTTAAGACTATTATATAAGTTAATTAAATTATGAAATTTGTATAATAATTAAAACTTATATAATATGAACGTATAATAAAAGGTGGAACAATAAGAAAACCTAATTAGATTAAAGGGATAAATACATACATATACCATGATTTCAAATGTGTCTGACACCTAAATCATTAGGGTATTTCAAAAGAAATATATTATTCCATAAATCAATATCACTCAATTAAATATATTTAAGAGTATGAGCCTTTAAAATAAAGTTGTCCTATACCGTTTATATAATTTTATATTAATGGATTACATGCATACTCCTTAGTTGTTGATATCTTCAAGGTAAGGATGTTATGTGTAATACTATTAATATATTGAATAGATGGGAAAGATATATGTATGTATTTATTGATATTCCTCAAAGTATGTACATTTATACTTAGGACATCACGATATCGTAAGTACGAGTGAATGATCACTTTTAATTTGTTGATATTCCTCAAGGTTGTAATGAGATTAAGACAAAGACTATGTATTAGGAATTGTATATGATACAATCAATAATTTTTATCCATCACTTGTAGTCCTATTATTTGTTAATATTCCTCAAGGTAAAAATCTCAAGGCAAGCAAGTCCTAATATTCACTAAAGAAGTCAAAAGACTTTTATGTTTCTTCGGGGAATTTTGAGAAACATAAAAGTCTAGTGGGAGCCTTATTAGAAAAATGAAATGGTAACAATAAATATTTTTAATATTGTAAGCGTATCCACTATATAAAGTTAAAATAATATACAAATGAAGTAAATTAAAGATTGGCAAAGAAATATATGATATACTTACCTTCAAATTCTTTGGCATTTTTGCTTCCAGACTCACGCAAGAACCAATTTGTTCAAGTACCAAAAAATCCATGTCTCGGTCGCTTTGTTGTTTATTTGTACAAAACTGTGTATTGTCTTATAGGAATTTTGAATTCTAAAACAATATAAGATTATAGATATTTGGTCCATATTCAGTCACATATAAATGTTATATAATGAACGTTGATGTTCGTAATGTATGAAATTTCAATGAAATTAGTTCACTGGAAATAAGCACGCAAAACATAAAGCAAAATCGTGTAATTTTTATTAGTTTGACCATTTAGAATAAGGATTTCCTTTTTAACAGTTTGACCATTTAGAAAAGAATTTTTTTTACATGGTGGATGTAACTTAGGCGCAGTTGGAATGAAGAGAGTGAATAGTCAACTCTGCTTCATGAAGGGACATCAGAAACAAGAATTGGATAAAATACTAGCAGGTACTTAATATGGAATGGGAAATGTAATTTTTATTCCAGTTGTGTTTTTCATATAGAAAATTATTTTCTATAAAAGTCATTTATATGAGTTTAAGATATTTGTTTGAAAACTCTCGCTTGTAAGCTAGTTACAGTAAAAGAAATAAATAGCCCATAATAAGCAGTTGAACATAGCTTCGTATTTCATATGCTATTATAATAATGGCAGAAGTAATGTAAGCATGTCATATAATACTTATGAAAAATTGCTCTCATAAATATACCAAATATTATTTATGAAATAATAATTATTTTCAGTATCGACTAAAGTAAATATAATTTTATTTTGTTATGAATGTCGCATTAGCTAAATAACATAGAAATATCTACACTACAATTATTTTGGAATTAAGGACAAAGCATCCGTTTAGTGGGAGAGCTATAAGAGTTGGTGAACTCTTCAGATTGATACATAAAACTGTATGCAGTTAAAAGCCTAATGATTCCAAAAACAGTCCCATATACTTTATTATTTCATTAATGAATTAACATTAAACGAACATGTGTATTTGATAGATAAGTAATGTATTTATGACATGTTCATTGAATATAAAATTAGTATAAAATGTATCATGTAAAGGAAATAACAAAATTCGATTTTATCGAATATGCGAGTATATAGGAAAATGGTTCCAAAAGTACTCAAAAATAATAAAAAAATTCAACCTCAAAAATTACGTCTCTATATAATACATAATGATAATGATGTATCAATAAGGAATAACTTGACTTTGTTGAACAAAGTATGAATGATAATGAGTAAAGTTGAATTAACTTTTTTATGTTTGGTCCAGTACTTAAAAGCAAGTACATAAGATTGAGTAAAATTTCATCTAAAACAAAGTTTACAAAATCATATAAGATAATAGTTGATTAAACATCCTTAAGATTTCCGAGGTTAAGAAGTTGACAAGTTGTGTAAGTCAAAAGGATGCATGTAGTATTTACCCATGAAGGATTTTGCATGAACAACCCCAAAGTAGTGTGGGACCGATCAATGTTGATTGACTAACTTATATTATGAACATAAGTTCATAAACCTTAAATTTAATCAGTTCACACAAGCACGCACACACACACATAAATATATATAGGAAACTCATAATATACTTATGAATAACTATTTCATTACTGAGAAACAATTATTATTTCAAGAAATGAAAACTTCACAGTGAAGGAATTTATTTTAAAAATTATCGGTAGTGAAATTGATTTGGATAGATCCAAAAATGAAACTGATGGTGAAGGATGGAATAAAATTAACAGAACTAAATAGACATGACACATTAGAATGTCTAATGATAAATCTCACACATTAAAGAGAAATTATGAATTTTGTTAATGTAGAGAAAAGAGCTTCCTCGGTTTTAAGTAAGCCATTGAGAGTATTAACTCTACCATATAGCACAATGCACAAATCTAGAATGGATTCCAAGTACGTTATCAAAGCATGATTTTGATATTGCTACACGAAAGGATATGATCAATTGTTATAAAAGTGTCTTCAAGAAGAAGATCAATGCAGTTGGAACATAAGCTACGTTGATAACAATGACATCGTAAATCGCAATTGTTGAACTAACGAAGCAAATTTGTCATTCAATGTGCTTTAGTTAAATCAGATTTTACTCACAAAATTCATCGCTTCGTATGACTTTGATTTTCGGTATACATATGTCGAAACAAAAATTCTAAATAATGGTCTAGAATACACTGTTTGCACACACAACCAAAATGTCTCGAAGTTAATGGGAGCGACAACTGAGTTCGAATGTATTAGATATGATCCTAGAATTGATATGAAAGTATTATTCGATAAGCATTAGCGTAAAGTAAGTATTTTGAAAGATTAATCAAATAATTTGAATTTCAGTCAAAATTCAAAGGAAGCGTGTGTCTATAAGAAAGAAACTTAATAGATACCTAAATATATTTCTAAAATTATAAGTAAACAACAAACTTATGATATTTAATGATGTATTCATGTTAAAATAACTTTATTTTGGTTGTTTAATACTCGACATTGGTTTTAAAAATGTTATTTTCTATAATCAGTATAAAAGGATAATGGGATTGTCCCAAATGATATACGCAGACATGATATTAAAATTTTTCAATATGGAGTATGCATGATGGGTTTCTTATGATCAATAATAAAAATTATCATACATGTTATATTGTCTGCAATATCACGTTTCACTCATGTATTTGATACACGGAGCAAGTAAGAAATCTGAATTAAGATTACCTAATGACAGTTTAGAGTGTTCTCAAGTACTTATAATACTAGAGAATTATTTATAGAAACAACGAACTCCTTTAGGAGTGCACAGACTTGAAATTTATTAATGATATCGAGTGTACTATGTCAATCCTAAATTCATGTTCAAACTTAAGTTAAGAATTTAAAGTTGGAAATGTTCCAAACTATAAGTAGTTGCTAAATCAACCAAAGGCTATGTACGCCTCCTTTAGTAGCGCTGCAATGTAATACGTATAATAAATGCACAAATTTGTAACTAAGCTTAGATTTGAACTTGAATCAATTTTTAAATAAAAAAATTCCAAAGATTTAAGTAATAACAAGTATTGAAAGAAAATGCTATGTATTGAATGTGTTTACAATCAATAACTAGATTAAATAATAAATGTTGAATTTATTAGATGTAAATAAAGAAATTGATTAATAACTAAAATTCATATATAATTGAATATTGAAATTTGTTGAATATCGAACAATTAAATTGTTTAAATTTAATATTGAAAATTATTTGAATAATTTAACTCTAAATTTAATATGATTGAAAATGATATCGAAATTTGATGTTAATTTTATTTTAAAAAGCAATAAAGATTGATAACATTTAAAATTGGATTTAAAAGTGAATAATTAGAAATTGAAATTTTTATATTATCATCGAGACGTTAAAAATAGCGATCGGGGCACAGTCTCGGATTTCAATGAAACCAGTTCCATTAGATCCGTAATAGTGTATTATTATCGGATTTCAAACTTCGTAACATTTGGAGTTATAGTTTGGTCGTACAAAATATGATCACGTTGAAATTGATATCGAAAATTCAATATAATAATTGGGTCCGAAAAGCCATCTTCTTCATACGATCGAATTAGGAACCGGAACCTTTTCCATCACATTCGAAATAGGGGTATAATATTATGTATGCCTAGCGGCATGCCTCGATAGGGGTTTGAGATTTCAAGTTACGAAAATGGAGTTATTTTGCAAATTTAAATTAATAAATATATATTTAATCAAACATGCCTTTTCCTCTGCAACCTAGGATTATGACCTTACCTATTCAACATCACATCTCCTTCCTTTCTGAATAACGCACAAAAGTGTAGATGGTAAGAAAGAATGAAGCAAAAACTTTGAAAATTAAATTCTCCATTTATACTTCATAAAAAATTCGAAACCAGTTTCAAAATTCATATTTGTGTAATTCTCTTCAGTTTAGTATATGATTTAGATGGTGCAACGATGTTGGGTGAAGTCGACAGTGGGGGTCGAACTATCTCAGTAGGCTAGGGTTAGAGATTTACTTCGATTTAAAGGTTGATGTGGATTTTGTAGGCCGAAATCGTGTTCGTCTCGTCCATTAACAGCTCGCGACGTGATTTGGAGACGTGCGATCGCATATGGGGGCTGTGACTTCTAGTGTATGTGAGTGGGAGGCATGGTCGCATTTCTCTGTAGGGTGCCGAACTTGATGATATGGGTATGGGTAAGTGCGGTTCTCGAAGAGAAGTTTGTCGGAGCGATCAATTTTGGTTTTCATTGGAAGATGCTCCTGTCACTATTATTAGTGCATGCATGCATTTGGGTTCTCTGGAAGATGTAACAAAGAAAAGGGGAAGAAGGAGTTTGGAGTTGGGCTGGGTCATGGGTATGGGTTTAAAAATATATTATATTGGTGTTTAAATTAATTTAATTGTATCGATGAACTAAAAATTGTATAACTTTTTCATACGAGGTGGGAATTGGACAAAACAAGATGCGTTGGAATCATGGCGATGAGCACTACGTCATGGAACTAATTTGGAGACGGTTGGAGTAGCTAAAATTTTAGGTTAAATCGAACGTCATTCGATTTGATTTAAAATTGAAAACTCAAGGTGGGTGTTTTATGATGCTCAATGTACTAGAATATTTTTATGCTAGAATTTATGAAGTAAAATGAATTTATTGGTCATTGTTTGAAAACTTAATTGTCATTGAATTAACTGTTAAAATTTAAAATTGACAGTTAGATTTGAAATTGGAATTGAATTGCCAGCAAAATACCTAATATTGATAACTATGAAATTGTGGTGAATTATATTGTCTGTTTGTATGATTGATTGCGATGGATGCTATTGGATGATATTTTGGATGATTTGGATGTTCATTTATTCTGATATATCCTATTATCATCCTGTATATTATTACAGTATATAAACTGTAAATTGAATTATTTTAAACAAATTAAGAAATATTTTGAAATGATATATATCTATGACACCATAATTTGGATTGAAATGATATATATCCATCCCTGATATTATATTTAAATAACCGATCACTTGGCCATAGGATAGAAAATTCTATACGGATGACGAATTCGTTAAATTAAATGATTTAAAATCTTCGATTTGTAATTATTTAAATGGTTTTGATTTAAAAGAAATAAAAATCAAATTTATAGAAATCGAATTAATCACGAATTCAAGTTTGAAATGTTGAAATAAAATTTTGGTTAGAAGAAATTGTTAAATAATTGAAGTTGAGATTTTGAAGTTAACATCAGAATATGATTGAATTTCATAAATTGATTTGTTTTTAAAAGATCGAACTTTTATTCGAACTTTGAATATTACTAAGTAAAAGTGATATAAAATGATATTTCAAAATTGAGGTCGGAATTTAATTATATTTGAAAATTGGATTTTAAATTGAATATTGAAGCTAAACTTAATTTAAGTGATTTAAATCGATATTTTGCAAATCAAACTCGAATTTATATAAATCGAAAAGATTTAAAATTTTGAGAATTGAATTGAAATTAATTCAAATTGGAATTGAATTGAATTAATTGGAATTGAGGTTGAAATTGAATTAATTTGGAATCAAAATTGAAATTTATTTGAATATAAATCAGAATTGAAGTTAATTCGAATTGAGAATTTAGAATTGGATCGGTTTGACTTTGAAGCTATTTTCAAAAAAATTATTTTAAAATAAATTGTTTAAATCTATCTTCTTAAATGTAAAAATTATTTTGGTTTTCCAAATTATTTTTCTATATAAACTATTTTAATACTTAAACTATTTTGACCATTTACACTATTTTAACTATTTTAATTGTTTAAACTATTTTAATCTATTCAAACTATTTTTCAAAAAAATTCAAACTTTTCCCGACTGGAAAGTTATTTTAAATCATGGATTTGAACACGAATTTGGTTGAATGAAGTTATAACCCAAATGTAAATTTGGAACAATTTTGGAATCGAATTTGCAATATGGAGGCGAAATGATTTTGAACCGAAATAGTATATTTTGAGTTAATATGATGATTTCAAAATGAATTTGATTTTGAAGCGAATATGATATTTTGATATCAAGTATGAACTATTTTCGAAATGTAAAAGTACCAACCGGTGTGTAAAACGATCTGGTTTTAAAGAGACCGGAGCCGGATATGGGCATACTCTATGTCGATACGAGAACCATTTTAACAACTGTGTACGTAGAGTGATGGTCTAGAATGAAGTGATTGCATTTGGCATTATGTGCTGGATTTGAAGAAGGAGAACGATGGTAGATTAGCCTAGCACTTCTGCCAATTTGAAATGACTAAAACAAGAGCCGTACAGGCCAAGTGGGTTAACTACCCCGAGCGAACGCACTTCTTCGTATTACCATCATTTACATTGTGATTGATTGGTGTGCACCTTTCGAATTATGGGAGTGTCGAACGCGGTGGGCGAACATAACTATGATGCGTTACCACCAACTTGGAAGGGTAAACTGGTAGTATCCTACCCTGGGCATTGCCTAACGTTCCTTGTCATATTTTTATCTCTAAACGAGACCATATTATTTTGGTTTAGTGTTGTCATATCACGACGCATGCCTATTCACCGATTGTTTAACTGGTGTTTTATATGCAAAATGTACGACAATGCTTAAAAATGCATTAAGAAGGATTAATGTAAAGCCTTAACGCTAAGAAAAATATTTATTTTATTGACTAGACATAATATATTTAGCGTATTCTACTAAATATAAATATTTTGATGGATCCTTAAGAGATCGAAAATCCCGTAACATTTCTTGAGTTATTGCACGCATGTTATACACTGGATAGGAGGTATGAAAACGCATAAGCATCTCTGACGCCGTGACATTCATGTTATATGTGATGTCGATTTGGCTTACATGAGGATATTTTAGTCCTGGTTTGAGTGTTTTGTCTTTTCGTTACGCTCGGGTTAGCCCTGAGTTTTTCAGCTGATTGAGATTTGTTCTGGAGGGCGAAGATGAAGATTTGGTATATTATTACTATCATTAGTCCTACATCATGTTGTTTGCTGCATTATTTATTTATCTCTGATGTATATATATAACTCTGATGAATATTGTATAGATTATAATCAAATGTAAAATATAAACAGCTTCATGAATTATTTATTTGATCATTATATTTTGTCATTCCGCTGTGAGATTTTGTGTTTGTTTCTTCTTCTATTCTTATTTTTATTAATTTACCCCATTGATTATCTATATTCTAGATTGTTTAAGTTGGACATGTGTGGATTATTGTTAATATAAACCTTTCGAAATGTGGGTCGTGACAATAGTTCCACATGATAAAGGCAGTTTATCAACGTCAGGAAGAATTGATTGACAAAGTATGTAATTGAAACAAAATAGAATACCCGTTCACTAAGGGACTGACCCGGTTAGTTTTTGTGGAAATCGATTAAAGAAGTTGGAGGAAGATTCCATAATTGATCCTAAGTGCAAGTGTGAACTTGATAGAGTGAGGGGTATGCCTTAGAAATAATTGTGTAATTTGTTACATATGTGTAACTCGATGACTAATCTTATTCAAAGTAAAAGGAGTTTTCTTTCTATTATATACTTGTTATGTTATGATATAATTAATTAAGTAATTAATTTAAACTATATTAAATAGAAATACTTAAATGATATATTATGTGATAGTAATTACAAGTAATGTAACCATGAGAAATTTATCACATTAAAATAGAAAAAATATTTAGTCAAAATGGGATATCAATACATCCTTTGAGACTAGAGTGCGTAATGCTCTTCAAATGTTGAGTAGTGTATTACTCATGGATGCTGAGGGAACCAAAGGGTTATGTTCTAATAGTTAATAGATAAAAATGGTGCGACACTCCACCTCCATACCCATACTACCAAAGAGTACTCGCAGGTAATACTGTTCAATAATATGGTCAATAAGGCGATATTGAGCTGTCGCACGTGAATATTCCCTTGGCCTAACATTGATATGCATTTAAAATTTTAAACAACAACTGACATATACGTACACGGTATCGGCACAAATCAATAAATACGTGCGTTTCCAGGATAGAACAATACACTATGAAACGAATGAACCAAATAATATAGAGAACACAAAGACATTAACGCAACAAAAATGTATGATAGGAAATAAATACAAACTGTGTGGAATATAAAATAGGTCAAATACCCACTCACAAGAATATACAGTGTATATCCACTATCCAATACAATGTCATAAATACATAAGGAAACATAATACACAATGATATACAGTAATACCCTATCCTCCATCTGTGTCCAATATCCACAAACTAGTCATCTTGTCATTGTACACGAAATGTCTTGGACTGACCTGAGTTTCATATAATTAACATATGATTCAGACCATGTCTAAAATGCAGCTGCCAATATATATCACAATAATAGCACAACATCACAAAACTATAAACAATTAATATCACCCATATAAAGTCAGATCAAACTACATAACATGTATATAATGTCAAATGGGTGAAACAATCTATACTTCCAATGATCATAGTATAAGATATCACGATCTACATAGGACATCCTCTCAATAATGTCCGAGTTTTCTCTCCGATAATTGTAAAGTAAATTGTAACGACCCGGATTTTTAGTCGTTGATTTTGAACATTTAATTTATTTTAAATGTTGAGTTTTGAAATGTAAATAGAATCTTAATATGGAATTTAACGATCAAATAAGTGGAATAAAACTTAAGTTCCAAATATAGCAATTTATTGGATAAATTTAATTGTTGAATTAATAATTGAAAATCGTTAAAATAATTGAATCTGAGTATAATATGAATCAAAAACGATTTCTAATGTTTATAAACTCTATTTGAATTAGAATTGAGTTAGTTAGCTTTTAAAACTGGAATTTCAAGTAATTTTGTAAATTTTAGAAATCGTCAATTTAATCGACAACTAAAAATAGCGATCCGGGGCACAGTCTTGAAATTCGATGAAACCAGTTTCATTGGATCCGTATTAGTGTATTATTATCTAATTTTAAATTTCGTAGTGTTTGAAGTTATCATTTGATCGTACGAGATACAGACGCGTTGAATTTAATATCGGAAAATTCAATATAATAATTGGGTCCAAAAACTATCTTCTCCATACGATCAAATTAGAACTTGAAACCTTTTCCATTATGTTCGTAATAGGAGCATAACATTAGAAATGCTTGGCAGCATGCCTCGATAGGGGTTTGAGATTTTAAGCTACGAAAATCGAGATATTTTGAAAATTAATTTAACATATATATTTCTTTCTATACTTCAAAACTGTCTTCTCTTTCCATCAGCCTCCCAGATTGTGACTATTACCGATTCAACGCACCATCTCCTTCTTTTAAATCCCATCTCCTTCCTCTTGAAGACAAGTAGTTCGTCCTTATAAAAAAATGAACGAAGATCACCTCAAAAAAATGAAAATAAATAAATTAACGAAGCCGCCCTCATATCTAATTAAAGTCACGACCTCCCTTTTTCAATACTCAGAACAAATTCGAACAAACAAATAAAAAAAGAAACTCAAAACCGAATTCGATGGAATCGTGAAGATTGGGGACGACGAGCGATCGTGCGGCTTTGATGTATTCACGAGCTTCAATCGCACACTGGCGAAGAAGCCTGGTGGGTCGCGACAGCTCCAGATGGAGTGCGATAGAGGGCTGATGGTGGCAACATGACCGATTGGGTACAGGTGATGGTAGGAGATGGTTTGTGGAGGCAAGCGAGGTCGCGACCGGTCATAAGCATCTGGAGGTTAAAGTCGTGGTAAGATCGCAATATCCACTGGCAGGCGTAAGGGCTTTGGTAGTGAATCAAAAAGGAAGAGTCGTACTATGGGTTTTCAAACAGCGATGGAAGGATGGGGTATTTTCGGTCGTGATAGGGGACTGCGATGTAGTGGTGGTAAGGAAAGTCGGAGTTGGAGGGATGGGTTGTTTCTGTGGTTCGGTGAAAGCAGTGAGTTTAAGCGCGGCAGTGCGAGAAAGGATGATTGTGGAGACGACGAGAGGAAGGTATAAAATAAAATAATTTATTTTAATTAATTTTAGTCAGAGAATAATTAGTTTATTAACTATAACTAAAATTGGAATCAATAACTTATATAACTCGTAATTTTTTTTACGAGGTCTAAAATCGTGAAGTAACAAGTCGGGTTTGGATCTGATTGCAAAATAAAAATCAAGGCGTGAAATTCTCACTCATTTGGATTGGCAAATTTAAGTTTAAATGTTTAAATTTAAATTATTGGATGCTTGAATGGATTGATAGATTATAATTATCCGTTGGATGATTATATTATATATAGTAGGATATATATTAGTAGTTGGATCGATATTCCTGCATTTTTAGCGGATGAGACCCTTTGCGGTCCGCATAATAACGGATAACCCTGTGTACCACGATATCCCTCTCAAGTGGGACTGGTAATTTTTTATGTTGTATTAACATTTGTGGATGCAGGGAAATAGGATGGAGGGATCCAACTGAATTCCTCAAATTCATATTAATTATTTTCATATATTATAATATATGATGTGTAGAATAATCTGTTATAGATTATTGTTGTGGTGTGAATTATTGGATTCTATAGTAGCACTGGCCTTAATTTTGGTTTTTTAAATACCATAAATATTATTTTGAGTTTTTTTAATAAATTAAATGAGATTTTTAATATAAAAATATTTATATCGAAATTTGGATTGTTTATAAGAAATTAATTTAGACAAAAACAATAATTGATTTTGGGTTATATTTAACTATTAGTAAAATTATTTTAAATAGAGAATTTAAAATAAATTATATAAAGATTTTTAAATGATATTTCTAAGAAATATGGAAAGAAGTTGAGATCGATATTTAAAAATAGATTGGTAGAAATGAATAGAATTTTTAAGAAATTGAATTTATAAAATGGAATTTTATAAACTAGATTATTTTTATAAAAGGTGAAACTCAAGGATTTATAAAATTTATAAACCATATTTATAAATAAAAGAAATCGATATCAGATGATAAATTGGAAATATAAATTTACAGGAAAAATTTATATTAGAATATGGAAATAGGGCGATAAAAAAATAGTGAATGCTATTTTCGTAGTAGAAATGGTTAAGGAGATCGAAATAAAAGCGATGTGATGGAAATTGAGAGAAATTTATAAATTAAGTTGGTTTTTGAGATTTTTTTTAAAAATAAATAAATTTATATTTTAAATTTTTTAAGAAGTTAAGTTTGTTTAGAAAGGAAAATTATATTTATTGAGCTATGAGATTTTAAATTAGTTTACGATTGAAATATTTCAGTAAGTGGATTTTTTCAAATATTTAGCTTTTATTTTAATAAATCCCAAACTTTAAAAAAGTGATGCTATAAAAAGCGTTTCGATATTTTAGAAAATTACTTGAACATGTCCAAAAAATAAATTATTACTATTCTTTTAAATACTTATTTTTTTATTTACATATGTATAAATAGAGTTTTGTAATGGTTTATATTTATTTATAAATATTCTCGAGAGTTGGAAAAGGTTTATTCAGTAGATGAAACTATAAGAAAATTCTCAAAATGGAATTGGGGAAAAAGTAAGAAAATTTCCTAAATAGTTAAATAAAAGCGAACTTTAAAAAATGAAATAAGATTCATAAAAAGAATTAGAAAGGGAAATTAGAATTATAAGCAAGTATATTTGATTTTGGAAATATTAAAGGGAATTTATTAAGGAATTTTGGGAATTATAGAATTTGCTATAAAATAGTCATGGAATTTACAAATAAATTGTAAATGATTTTGAGAAAAAAATAGGAAATAAACGGAATACTTCCTAAGTGTTGAACATAAAATGAACTAGGAAAAATATTCGAAGTAATGGAATGTGTGGAAATATTACGTTGAATATATAGGCATTTGAAATGGATTCAAATGTTGGAATAATGGAAGTAGTTTAAATACATATCTTATAAAGATATTTTGAAAATAAATTTTGGAAAATTTATAATAAGGCCTGGTGACTGCTTATGGATGTGTATTGATAGTTAAATAACTGACTATCAATTTTGGCCAATTTCGTTAATCGTTTCGAAGAGATCGGGATCAGATTTAATTTTCCGAAAACCACTTCTGTAACATCCCAAATTTTATCAAATTTAAAAGTTAGTAATTAATATAAATTTTGGAATTTAATTTTGGAATTATATTGAATTTTTCAAAGCAAATGAGATAAGTATTGATTTATATATTTATATGAATAGATTTGAATGTAAATTTGAATCGAAATTCAAAAAATAAAATTCTTAAAAATATTTGGATTTAAAAATAATATATATGTGATTTTATTAGTGTTAAAACATATTCTTTGAAATATTATATAAATATTAATATAAGGAAATATATTTAATAAGTATACAAATTAATAAAAACATATACATATGAATATATGTTAAATATAATATAATAGAAAAGAATATATAAATACATTATTAACATGTAAATTACAAATGTAAGAAAGATAATGTGAAAATTAACAAGTGCAGTCAATTTAAACATAGGAGTTAACAAGTGTCAAATTTCTTTTTATTTTTCCTTTATTTTTAAAAAATAATAGAAATAAGTTATATAATCTCTCTACTCTCCTCTCTCTCATTTCTTTTTATCTTCATTTTCAAAACCCAAGCCTGTAAAACTCAAACCAGAGCAAAGAAAAAAAGAAACCAGAAAACATCATAGCTACAACTTGCAATTCAAATCAGAAAAACAAAAAGTTCAAAATAAACAAACCCTTCAATTTTAAAAACTGGAACAAGTTCAAACCAATTTCAAAAAAAAAAGATTCAACTCAGTTCAACATCAACTCATAAACATCAAGCTTCAGATCCAACAGAATCAAAGCAAAAATCAACAACAAAGATGAAATCATCACAATCAAGTCCAGATCAAAAATCTTAATCCAGAGAACATTTCCAGTTTTCAAATTAATCCACTTCTAGGTTTCTTCTCTGCATTCTTCTTTAAAGGGTGAGTAAGCTACTTTAAAATCTAAGCTAAAAATACGATGTTTGTGATAAATTATAGAAGTAAATTTATGAAATATACCTGCATGTACATATGCACATATGAATGATCTGTGCATGTCTGTTATACAAACACATATCCTCTGTGTTGTTTCCAGGTTCCAAAACCTGTTTCAAAAATCAAAAGCTCTTTCTCAAATCATTTTTAGGTTTCGAGATCTAAATGAAACATGTTTATAAAATCAATATTTTTTAGTTTTAAAAATATCTTTAGGTTAAAACAGTATATGATTTTGACTGGGAAAGTAAATATAGAGTGAAACTTGAAAACATATCGAATTTGAATTTCATAATTTTTTGATTCACTTATCTTATCTGATTCAACTTTGGAAAACATGATTTTTAAATTAAATTCAAGATTTTTAGTTTGATATCGAGTGAGAGATATGTGGATCAACGAAATCGTAAGTTTCACCAAATTCTAGCCATCAGTGAAGAATTGGACCTTGTGTCCATAGTTGGAGCATGCATGATGGTCGGGGATCATCAGAAAAATATTAGGTGAATTTATAATTCATCGTAGCATCGAGACGGCAGCGTTGTAGGGTTTAAGCCCAGTTTTAGTCGATCGTGTTTTCAAGGCAATTGCACAATCGTCGTCGAATCGGACTGCACCGGACATGGGGGAATCGAGGCATTGGACATTGATGAAGCTTCGAGTATGTTCGCGTGACCTCTTATGATCGGAGGAGGAAGTACGAGGTGATTCTTGGTGGGTCAGCTTTGTTCCAGTTTGGGTCAAATTGCTCAATTTCGTTTGGCTTATGAATTCATCAATCTGGGTGGTCTGAGAGATTGGGTAGATGATCGTGGACTTATGGAAGGTGGCGAGGTTGACTGGAGTTCGTGGGAGCGGTGTGCAACGTGCACGAGTTCTAGGTTGTGTCAGTAAGTAGGATTGAGGAAGAAAGGTTGGAGACTCGAAGCTGTCTTCGGGAAAGTTGCTGGCTCGAGATTTAGTTCGGGTGTTTGCATATACATATTAGGTTGTAAAAACTTAACCAAAAATCAAAGTTTTAAAAAGAAAAAAATGGGATTGCATGGGGAAGACTCGAAGGAGATGGGTCTGGACTCAGGGGTGGACTCGGCGATACCTCATGTTGATTTAAAAACAGTTTCCAAATTTAAAAAAAAATTCAAATTGGAATAATTTTTAACTTATTCTTTTTAAATTAATTGTTTTATTTAAAGAGGGGATTAGTAAAAGTATAAGTTAATTATTTTAAAATAATTAAGTTTATTTTAATTATGTAAACATTATCTATAAATAAAATTTTAATTTATTTTAAATAAATAATGTAATTAAAAGTTAATTAAGATGAAATGTTGTTTTAAATTCTTAATTAACCTTAATCCTTTGAATTAATTTATGTGTTAGTGATTATTAACTATGAGGTTTATTAGTTAAATATTTTTAATGATAATTAAGTGATTAGATAAAATAAATGATTTGTCTTTTAATCAATTAATTAAAGTTTAAGTAATTAAGGATTAATTAATTAATAACAGTAATTAAATATAATTACTTTAAGAATAATTACTTAATGACAGTAATTAAAGAATACTTAATTAATTTATTAATTAATAATTAAAGGTTATTAAATAATAATTAAAGGTTATTAAATAATAATTAAGATTAATTAATTAATGTTGTTGGGGCCCTGGATAAAGGTCGGTTACGACCGGAGTATGGCATACTCGTGTCAGTAGTTACCTAGTTACAAGAGGAAACCCGACCATGTGTTGGCAAAGAGCTGGTTAAGTTCTCAAAGCGTCCCTCCAGAGGCGTACCCATTCGGAAAGAAAATTCCTTAGTCTGACCATTGTTGGAAATCCAATCACCAAATATGAACCCTTTACGATTGCAGTTGTATAACCTGCCACCTCAGGTGGTAGCTACAGCATGCATAATATAATGGTACCTATGCTGCCTAAGCTTAATATTATACTTACAAAATATTTTCACACTATGCACTAATAATAATATCACAAGAGTTTTCTCGTATCAAGCATATTTGACTATCATAAGGAGGAATCTCCCCCAAGTGTGCGATTGCATTGTGTGTGTGCCGGGAGGCCTTATGGTAGTTTCATTTTTCAAAAGCATGAACAGATTTCTTTTATAAATTGTTTTTGTACAAACAACTATTTTTGTTTACTCATACCAGTCCCATGACTGACCCGGAGTTCATTGTTGCCTTCCTAAACTCTAGGTGCCTATAATTTTCTATTCGGTCAGCTTAGATGCAGGTTATCCGTGTTTTGGAGCTAGCTTGGATAGAAGCAGTAGATTCTTGAAGTCTTTTGGAAGCTTTTGGTTTGAAAATCTTTTGGAAGCTTTGGAGTTTGGTTTTGAAGGTACTTATGCTGGATTCTCGCTCTCGATCTCTTTCTTTTGGAAGACACTATCAAAGTTATTACACCTCTGTTGTTTCTCCGCTGCGGTGTTATGGTTTTGTTGTGTATCATATAGATTCTACTCTGATGTTGGTGATCGATATTGTAATGAATATTGTGTAAATGTTGTGTCTGTGTGTTGGTTATCAATGAAATTCATTTTGTTTCCGCTGTGTTGTATTCATCTAATGTTGTTATAAGCTCCACCAAACTGGAGTTCAACGTTTGAATCTCCGACAGTCGAATACAAGTGAGGTATTTAATGTTGATTTTTGAACTCTGGATTTCGGATCGTGACAAGTGGTATCAGAGCTAAAGGTTGAGAAAGAACTTTAGCTATGGAGTATAACACATTAGGTGACTCATTAGAGATAGGGTTAGAAATACCCTAGAATGAGTATACCCTAAGATATCTCGTCCGTATGGCCTAAATCAAGTTCTCTTACTATTTACAGATAGTGAGAATGAGCACTAGAAGAAGACGAGGTAGGCGACAGGGAAATACCACTACAACTGGTCAAGTCCCTGCAACAACGGAAGCAGCTGTTCCTACTCAACCTCAACCGAATCCGGCCGACTTATATCGAAGTTTCTCCAGACTTTGTGGAAAGCCATTCATAGGCAAGGAATCTATTATCGGAGCACAAGCCTGGATTTGATCATTTGAAAGGATTTTCAAAGGATTTAAGTTAGAAGATGACCAGATGAGATTGGTAACTTCTTGGCAACTCCAAGACAAAGCTCTAGCTTGGTGGGAGACTATTACAGTGGATGAGCCGGAGGATGAGTTCACTTGAGGTCGATTCAAAGAGGTGTTTGAGCAGCGATATAAGCCGCCTGCTGGTATCTCTAGAATGTACCAGGAGTTACAAACTTGAAGCAGGGGAGTTTATTGTTTGAGGAATACTTAAACAAGTTTAACGAGCTATATCGATTCGGTCTGGAGTTGGTGAACACCCCTTTGAAGAAGAATGAAAGGCTTATTCGAGGGATGAACAAGAAATTCCATGAAAGGATGACTGCCTACGTGAAGGAATCTTTTTTTGATCTGATAGATATAGGTTATAGATACGCTACCCTGGACAAGCAGGAAGTTCTAGAGGAGAAAGGAAGTGCAAGAAATCCGAATTGGAAGAAAAGGAAGTTCGGAGGGAAGAAATCGTGGCAAGGCAAGTAGAAGAAGTGTAATCAGGAAAACCAAGCGAGGGATATTACTTGTTACAATTGTCAGGAGAAGGGCCATTATTTGAACAGTCATAAGAAGCCTAAAAAGCAAGGAAGGAAAAAACAAACTATAAAGACAAGTCAGGGAACCGAGAATGCTATTACTGTCATAAGCCTGGACACGTAGTTAAAGATTGCCCAGTAATGAAACAAGCTCAAGTAGCGAAAGTGTATGCGATAAAGGATGACCCATCAACTTCAAAGGCGGATAAAGGAAAAGGGGTTTTATAAAGTAACTATTTTATTTATGATAGAGCTATTAGAGTTTTATTCGACACGGGAGCCACACATAGCTTGATCTTCCAACAAACCGTAAACAAATTAAAACTTGAACCCGAATTTGTCGATGAGCCCATTTGCGTGAAGAATCCAGTTGGTGGCCCTGCAAATCTTTGTCTATATTGTAGGAAGGTTCCTATCTCATATTCTTGTCATCGATTTCCTATCAACCTTTTCGTTCTCGACTTTAACGAATTTGAAATCTTACTTGGAATGAACTGGCTAACGAAATACAAATCTAAATTAGATTATAACAATCGAACGATTTTGGATAGAACTAAATTTGGGAATTTTATTGAAATTTCTTGTGAGGATTCGAGCCCTAAGAGAGAATGTATACTTTAGGGTATCCCAAACCTAGTCTGGAATCTATACCTATTGTCTGGGAATTTCCCGACGTTTTCGAAGAGGTTAAATCTTTACTTCCGCATAGAGAAATTGAATTCAAAATCGACTTAGTTCCCAATGCTTATCCGGTAGTTGACGCAAGCTACAGGATGGCAACAAGGGAAAGAATAGAGTTAGTCAAGCAAACCCGAGATTTGCTAGAGAAAGGATTAATACGTCCCAGTGTCTCCAATTGGGGTTCAACTAAGGTATTCATATCCAAGTATGACAGATCTTTGAGATTGTGCGTGGACTATCGCGATCTCAATAAATTAACTCTGAAAAATAAATTTCCTTTGCCCAGAATCGACGACTTGTTTGATCAGTTGCATGACGCTCGATTCTTTTCTAAAATGGATCTTTTCTAGGGATTCCATCAACTAAGAATCACTGAAAACTATATTCATTTAACTGCTTTCAGGTGTCCTGACACGTTCTACGAATGGTTAGTTATGCCTTTCGGACTAACTAAGCTCCCGCATATTTCGTAGACTTAATGACCCATGTATTCCGAGAAGTGTTAAATAAATCCATTCTTGTGTTTATTGACGATATTCTGATCTACTCCAAAACCAAAGAGGAGCATGCTGAGCACTTCAGAATAGTTTTGGAAATATTGAGGAAGAACACTTTATTCGCCAAATTTTCTAAGTGGCATTTGGGTCAAGAAAGTTAGATTTCTCAGACATATTGTCACTGAAGAGGGAATTTCTATAGATCCTAGCAAGGTTTCTGCTATCCTAGACTAGAAGAAACCGACTACTCCGAAGGAAGTTAGAATTTTTCTAGGATTAGTAGGATATTATCGAAAATTTATCTAGGATTTTTCTAAGACAGCCAATCCGTTGACTAAGCTTATTATGAAAAATGCTAAATTTGATCGTACTCCGGAATGCAAAGAAGCATTCCTGGAGTTGAAGAAAAGATGACCACTGCTTCCGTTCTTGCTATTATTAACGGGAATCAAGGTCTATTTGTTTATACTGATGCATGTGGCGAGGGTGTGGGTGCTATGCTAATGCAGGAGGGTAGAGTGATTGCCTACGCGAGTAGACAATTGCATCCACATGAGAAAAACTACCCAACCCACGATCTCGAACTTCTGGCAGTTATTTTTGCTTTAAAAATCTGGCGTCATTATCTTCTAGGTAAGAATCACTTTCAGCTTTCCTAAAAATTTAAAAGTTTATCTTAACTTAATGTATATATACTTAATAAACCCTTCTTGTTCTGGGTGATAAATTCAAATTGTTCACCAACCATAAATCTCTGAAATATCTCTTTACCCAGAAGGATTTGAATTTAAGGCAATAACGTTGGTTAGAATTTCTAGCATCTTATGACCTGGATATTCTGTATATGCTGGAAAAGCCAACGTAGTAGCCGATGCTTTGAGTAGAAGACATGCTGTTTTCGCATATCTTATTGTCGCTCCTACTCTTCTCGAAAAGATCGCTCGTAAGCAGAAAGAAGATGAGTTTCTTCATCAAAATTACGAGAGAATACGTCGTGTTGAAGATACCAGTTTTGAAGTCGATGATAATAAAGTTATAAGACTGAAATGCAAGATCTGTATCCCAGACATCCCTGATCTAAAACGGGAAGTGTTGGACGAGTGTCACAAGTCCAAACTTAGTATCCATCCAGGAGTTAACAAGATGTATCGAGATATCGAAAGGACTTTCTGGTGGAAAACAATGAAGTGGGACATATCTATTTATGTCAGTCGTTGTGCTACTTGTCAACAAATAAAAAGTGATCAAAAGAAAATGGCGGGTTTACTCCAACCATTGGAGGTGCCTAAGTGGAAATAGGATCAAGTGTCTATGGATTTCATAGACGAGTTGCCACGAATTCGAAAAGGTAATGAAGCGATTTGGGTTATCGTTGAATATCTGACCAAGACTACCCACTTTATCCCGGTAAAATCTACCCGAACAGCAACAAGTTTAGCAGAGTTGTATGTGAAAGAAATTGTTCATCTCCATGGTATACCGAGTAGTATAGTGAGTGATCATGACCCGATCTTCACTAGCAGATTTTGGGAGGCATTTCAAGCCACATTAGGAACCAAACTGAACTTCAGTTTTACTTACCACCCGCAGTTTGATGGGCAGACTGAAAGGATAAATCAAATCTTAGAAGACCTTTTACGTGCTTGTATTCTTGGCTTTGGCAGTGCATGGGAGGACCATTTTCATCTGTTTGAATTCTCATATAATAATAGCTATCAGGCCAGTATCAAAATGGCTCCTTTCGAGGCATTATACGGTCATCCGTGTCGATCACCTACATGCTGAATTGAGTCAGGTAATAGGCTCGTTCTTGGACCATATATGATAAAGGAAGCTACTGAGAAAGTTGATTTTACTCGAAAGAAGTTGAAAACGGCTCAAAGTCGTCAGAAAAGTTATGCTGACGCAGGAGAAATTTTTTAGAATTCGAGGTTGGAGATTCCGTTTTCCTAAAAGTTTCTCCAATGCGTGGTGTGTTGAGATTTGGAAAGACTGGTAAACTGGCACCACGATATATAGTTCCTTTCCCTATACTGGAGAGGATCGGTTCTTTGGCATATCGAGTGCAGTTACCCAATTGGTTATCTGAAATACACGATATGTTTCATGTTTCACATCTTCGGAAATATGTGCACGATCCAGATTGTACCATTGAAGATGCCACTCAACATGATTTGGAGCTCACACCAAATTTGGTAGTGAAGAGGGAACCATTGAAAATAATTGATCGAGATGAAAAGCAACTGAGAAATAAAGTGGTGAAATTAGTGAAAGTGCAATGGAGTGGTGATCCAAATGACTGTACTTGAGAAACAGAGAATAGCATGCAAAAGTCCTATCCCAATTGCAGAGTGGATATTTCGGCTTAATCTGGTAAGTCATTTCTCTATCTTTTCATGTATATTCATATGTTCTTTTTTTGTCTCTCTCTCTTTCAAATTCGAGGACGAAATTTTCTTAAGGGGGAACATGTAACATCCCAATTTTTACCAAATTTAAAAATTAGTAATTAATATAAATTTTGGAATTAAATTGATTTTTTCAAAACAAATGGGATAAGTGTTGATTATATATATATATATATATATATATATATATATGAATAGATTTGAATTTGAATTGAAATTCAAAAAAATAAAAATTTTAAAAATATTTAGATTTAAAAATAATATATATGTGATTTTATTAGTGTTAAAACATATTCTTTGAAATATTATATAAATATTAATATAAGGAAATATATTTAATAAGGATATAAATTAATAAAAACATATACATATGGATATATGTTAAATATAATATAATATAAAAGAATATATAAATACATTATTAGCATGTAAATTACAAATGTAAGAAAGATAATGTGAAAATTAACAAGTGTAATCAATTTAAACATAGGAATTAACAAGTGTCAAATTTATTTTTATTTTTCCTTTATTTTTTAAAAATAATAGAAATAAGTTATATAATCTCTCTACTCTCCTCTCTCTCTCATTTCTTTTTATCTTCATTTTCAAAACCCAAGCCTGTAAAACTCAAACCAGAGCAAAGAAAAAAAAGAAACTAGAAAACATCAAAGCTATAACCTGTAACTCAAATCAGAAAAACAAAACAATCAAAATAAACAAACCCTTCAATTTTTAAACCTGGAACAAGTTCAAATCAATTTCAAAAACAAAGATTCAACTCGGTTCAAGATCAACTCATAAACATCAAGCTACAGATCCAACAGAATCAAAGAAAAGATCAACAACAAAGATCAAATCATCACAATCAAGTCCAAATCAAAAAGCATAATCCAAAGAACATTTCCAGTTTTCAAATTAATCCACTTCCAGGCTTCTTCTCTGCATTCTTATTTAAAAGGTGAGTAAGCTACTTTAAAATCTGAGCTAAAAATATGATGTTTGTGATAAATTATAGAAGTAAATTTGTGGAATATGCCTGCATGTATATATGCACATATGAATGATTTGTGCATGTCTATTATACCGACATATATCCTCTGTGTTGTTTCCAGGTTCCAAACCCTGTTTCAAAAATCAAAAGCTCTTTCTCTAATCATTTTTAGGCTTCGAGATCTAAATGAAACCTGTTTATAAAATCGAGATTTAAGTTTTAAAAATATTTTTAGGTTAAAACAGCACATGATTTTGACTGGGAAAGTAAATATACAGTGAAAGTTGAAAACATATCGAATTTTAATTTCATAATTTTTCGATTCACCTACCTTATCTGGTTCAACTTCGGGAAACATGATAAAACGACCCGTAAATTTTCGATAATTAAAATAGCTAATTTAATAAGATTTCGCGATTTAGTGTTAGAAAAAATTTGTAAGTCGTTTGGAATAATAATAAATGTTGATTCCATTGGGTATAATAGAGTAATTGATTGATAAGTAAAATCTATTTAAATCAAATATTGAATATTGAACAGGTAAATTGTTTAAATTAAATATTTAAAACTTATTGAATAATTGAGTAATGGGAATTGAATAACCGTATAATGGAAATGGTTGTTCTATAATTTTAATTCGTTTCAAAAGTAAAAATTTTAAGTTCGTTTTGAATATCTCAAAAGATAGTGATTCAAGAATAATAAAATGTTTATTTTTAATATTACGAATGTTTGAATAATTAAATTTCGAATTTGATATGATTAATTTGATATTGAAATTTAATATATGAAAATAGAGTGAATAATTGAAATTTGAATTAATACGATTCAAATTGGTTTCCAAAGTGAATGTAAGTTATATTGGGATTTTAATAGAGTTAATAAGTTTTAAAATTGGAATTTATGGGATAATTGAATAACGGGTTTAATATGATTAAAGATGATTTGCAAAATTTTATTTTATCATATTAAAGTTAGAATGATGTTGTCGAACTTTTAAAATCGAATTAGAAGTAAATTTGTGAAAATTGAATATTTTAATATTTAATTATCGACTGAAAAATAGCCAATTTTCGAATAGTCTCAGAATTGGACGAAACAAGTTCCATTGGATCCGTAATAGTTTGTTATTATCGGATTTCAATTTTCGTAGCAATCGGAGTTTTCATTTGACCGTGGCAGCTCGAAACGCGTCGAAATTGTTTTAATATTAATTTGACGAGTTAAAATAGCCATTTTTCAAACAGTCTCGGATTTTGATGAAACCAGTTTCATCGGATCTGTAATGTTATATTATTATAAGGTTTAAATTTTTGTGTCAATCGGATTTACCGTTTGTCCGGGGCGAGCCAAAACGCATAGAAATCGGTTTAATCGATTTAATTTAAAATCGAACGTTCATTGCCATAACTCGCACAGATGATCGAATTACCTCCCGAAACCTATTCCATTGTGTCCGGAACGCGGGATAAATCCTAGAAACGTCAGTTACCGCGCGAAATTCGGAGTTTGGAAAAGCCGGATGAATAGTATTCGTCGTTTCCTATAAATAGCCCCTTTATTCACAAATTAAAAAAAAGGGCTAGGGTTTCTTATAGCCGGCCGCCATTTTCTAAACCAAAGGCCGAAAATCTTCCTCGTTCCCTCTCGAATTTCTTGCAATCCACTAACCAATTCCAAAAACTTTCAATTGGACAATTGTAGAGCACATCACGATCTACCATTTCAACGGATATGATCGGATATAACCTCACGGATCGACGCGTATTGGTGTTTGAAGGGGTCGGTTTTGGTTGCGTTTTTCTACCCGGTGGTGGCGCTAGGGGGGTGCGGTCGAGCATGGGGAGTCGAGCTCGGCTAGGCGAACGGAGTGGTGGTGGAGTGATGTGGTTTCGAACATTGTGGAGGTCACGGCTAGCTAGGGTTACACGGTGATGATGGGGTTCTCGAACGCGTTCGTGATCTGGGGGAGAAGAAGATGACGGCCAGGATTCCATCAAGCACGTCCGTGATTGGTGGAGATTTAAATATATAAAAGGAAGTGTTAATTTAATTTTATTATAATTCGTATTAACTTTAAAAATGAATAACTTTTTCATACGAGGTCGAAAACGCACGAAACGAATTGCGTTGGCTTCGTTTTGTCGAGCACTACGCTATGAAGCTGGATTGGAATCGTTTGGAGCTAGTGGAAATTTCGGGTAAAATTAAACGCTCGTTTAATTTTATTCGAAATAAAAACGTTGGAACTACATTGAAATCAAGGTGAGTGTTTTATAACGCTCACAACGTACTGAATATCTTTATGCTAGTTAAATATGATATTATGAAGTGATATGAATTTTATTTGTCGTTGTTTGATTAAATTTAATTGTCATATAGATTGTCATTCGAATTAATCGTTGAAAATTAAATTTGACAGTTAAATTGAAATTGAAATCGAATTGCGATTAAATTACCCGACATTGATAACTATGAAATTGCCATGAATTGTATTGTCTATTGGATGATGTATTTCGATGGATGCTATTAGTTGATATTTAAATGTTGGATGTTTATTGCTTATATATATCCTGTTATGCATACCTATGAAACAACGATTTGATTTAAGTGATATATATTCATCCCTGACATTTAATTGAAATAAATAATTACTTGGCCATATGATAGAAAATTATGTACGGACACCGGATTGGCTAAATTAATAATTTTGAAATCGTCGATTTGAAATTAATTTGAATGTTTTGATTTTAAAGTTACAAATAGAGATCAATTTATAAAAATCGAATCTATCAAAAATTTAGTTTGGAATGTTGAAATAAATTTTGGTTAAAAGAAATTGTTAAATAATTTAAGTTGAGACTTTGGAATTAAAATTGGAATATGATTAAATTTCTAAAATTTATTTGTTTTAAATATTGAACATTATTCCGAGCTTCGAGTATTACTAAGTAAAATCGATATAAAAAGATATTTTGAAATTGAGCTTGAACTTGAATCATATTTGAAATTTGGATTTAAAAATTGAATATTGAAGGAAAATTTTGTTAAGTGTTATAAATTGGTATTTGAACATCAAGCTCCAAATCGATATAAATGGAAATTGAATAAATTAAAGGTGAATGTAAAATTGAATATTTTTGAAGTCAAAGTTGACGTTGATTGAATCGAAATCGAAATTGAATCGGTAGAAGGGAAATTGAAATTGTTTTAAATTGGGAAGTTATAATTGAAATGGTTCGGTTTTGAAGCTGTTTTATTTGTTTTCCAAATTACTCAGTTATATAAACCATTTTTGAATACTTAAATTATTTTAATCTATTTTAAATCTACTTAACCCAATTTAAATTATTTTGAACTAATTTATCTATTTTAAATCCATTTTAAGATTTTAAGTATCTTTAACTGTTTTAAATTATTTAAAACTACTTTTAAACTACTTAAAACTATTTTCTAAAATTCTAAGCTGATTAATAAGGTGAAATGTTTATGTTCAAATCTTGAATTTGAATACGAATTGGATTAAATGAAGTTGCAACCTAAATTGAAATTCGAAATGATTTTGAAACCGAAATGAGATATTGAGGCGAAAAATGATTTTTGAAACGGAATCTGACATTTTAATAGATACGATGATATTTGAAATGGATTTGATTTTTGAAGCGAATATGATATTTTGATATCAATTATGAATCGATTTGAAATGTGAAAGAGCCGACGGTGTAATAATACTTAGTTATTAAAGAGACCGGGATCGGATATGGACATACTCTCTGTCGATACCGAAAACCACTTTAATAACTTGTATACGCGGAGTGTTGATCCAGAATGAAGTGGATGGTTTGGTGAACGCGTTGACTGAAGAAAGAGAACGATACTGAATGACCCCTGACATGACTAAAACAGGAGCCGCGCCGGGCCATTGAGGTTCGCCATCTCTAGCGGACACACTTCTTCGATACCATATCTATTACATTTGTGATTCGATTTGGGTGCACCCCTTGATTTGGAAGTGTTGTTTCGCGGTGTTGGGGTAGCTGCTGGCTATGCTGAACATAAGTCCGGATCACGCAACTACTAGTATCCTAGTTGGTATCGCCTCATGTACCTTGTCATACTGATTATCCTATTCACGACCACTACGTTATGTTTTGTGTTATACCTATGGGGTGCCCTCTGATAACCACCAGTTTACGGTGGGGCTTACGGTGCTGTATAGACTATGGCATTATAAAAATGTGTTAAGGGGGATTATGGTAACGCCTTAACGCTATTTTGATACTTTATATTACTGATAGGCATTATCTACTTAGCGTACATTACTACATAGTAGATAGTTTAACGGATCCTTAAGAGATGGAAAATCCCGTAACATCTCTTGAGTTATTGCATGCACGTTGACACTGGATATGAGATGTCAAACCCCGTAAACATCTCTGACGCCGTTACACTCATATTTATTTACGATTGATTTAAGTTTCATAAGGATATTTTAGTCCTGACTCTAGTGTTTTGTCTTTTCATTATGCTCGGGTCGGACCTGATTTTTTCAGCTTATTGAAGATCTATTCTGGAGGACGAAGGCGAAGATTTGGTACACTATTACTATTATTATCTTTGCATCATGTTGTCTGCTGCATTATTTTATTTGTTCTGTTGAATATGTATAACTCTGATAAATGTTGTATAAATAATGATCAAAGTATAGTAAACAACTTCATGAACTGTTTATTTGATTATTATATTTTATCGTTCCGCTGCAAGATTCTGTGTTGTTTCATTTCCTTTATTTCTCCTTCCCTTTCTTTTCTTAATTACCCCAATAACCATCTGCCCTTTTGAATGGTTTGGAACCGGCATGTGTATTTGATCGTCGGTTTAAACTGTCCAAAAAGGCGGGTCGTTACAGTTGGTATCAGTGCTTTGGTTTAGCGATAACCTTAGCTTTATGGGGTCTGACTCTTTATAAATAGGGTAGTAATACCCTATGATGAGTCACTGAGTGTATATATATGAGAGAGCGTATTTGTTAGTGATATAAAATGTTTTATATTGTATCAGTTGATTTGTTGAGGGGCTTATGGATTCTGGTCAATACGAGTAATTAACGTCATTGATAGGGATCTCTAAACACTCGAACAGAACAATTCGACATAGTATTGTTTTGAAATTGGGTAAATGAAATAATTTTGCCCTAATTATATTTTGTATATAAAGAATTTATTTTCAAAAATTATTGTGATCTATCTAGCTTATTTGGTTGTTGGAAACGATAATATTGATTGTTGTTATTAATTGGATATTGTGTTTTAATAAATAAGGTTTATTGAAAAATAAACAATAATAAAACAACTTGTGGAATGTTTTAAGAAAGAAAATCCTATAAGAATATTTATAAAGGTGACTCATAAATTAAAATAGATTTAAATTGGAAAATATTGAATTTAAGACCCGGAGGTTTTAAAATGGTTTTCAAAGCTTTGAAGAAAATATATTGTGATATTAGTTGAAAAATATTTAAGGAAATATTTTGAAAGGATTTTAAGAAGGAATGAATTCAGTACTCCTCTCTTATGTCGCTGGAAAATAATTTCGGTGATGACTGCGCAGCATCATCGACGTTCATTTTCGAGTCTCAAAGTGGGGGAGACTTCTAAGAAGCTTTGCTTTTCTTCAAAATTATTTTGGGTAAATGGGTTTTGGTTTAAACTCCAAAGGTATGATTTGATATATATATATATATATATATATATATATAAGGGATATAAGTATATATGTTTATTTCAAACGATTTAGAAAAGAACCGGGCATTTAAAATTTTAAGTTATGTTAATTAGAAATTTTCAAATTATTTGAATGAAATGTGAATAACCAAAATTTATAAAATAAGAGGATTAAGATATCTAAGCTTATGTTTTGGGAAAACTTTAGAGCTGTAGTGTACCTTTAAAGTTGAAAGGTAAAGAGGATTTTAACAAATTAAATTTGTGAACATTCTAATTAAGTAAAATAAAATTCTATAAATTTGTATAATACCAAATTTGCATTCTAATAACATATAATATGACTTACTAAATATTAAGAAGTTGAAATGATGTTTTGGATATGTAATGAGATGTTGTACAAATAAACAGAACCTGAAAATAATTGAAGTATACAAGTAAGGATAACTCAAAAGGAATTAAAATGTATATAAATGAAATTTTTGGTGGGGAATTTTTTTTATATATACTTAAATATAGCATGAAATGATGAATGGATAAATGAAACAAGTAAGTGAACTTAAGAAAGAAGACAAATGAATTGTATAATATCTTTTGTAAATTGGTGATAGAAAATAAATATAAATTGCATAGAAAAAAGAGATTTTGAATTTGTAACCTTTAAGATAACTGTAAACTAAGAAAAGTCATTTATGAGAGGTTAGACTTTTATAGGATGATTAATAAACTAAAGTGCTGATTAATAAAATGTTCCATAAATAAATTTGTTATTAACTAAAATTATGAAATTGAAGTAAATGTAAACAAAAGAATTTGGTATAGATAAGAATCAATTGGAAATGAAATTGAGTTTAATTAAATTATATAGAATGTTTAAAATGAACTTGAGTAAGCAAATTCTTTGATATGATGTTTGAGAAAAGAAAATGATAAAGAACATTCTATGTAAAGAAATGAATATACTAACTGAATAATAGATTGTGAATAATTAATTGAAAAAAAAGAAGTCAACAAAATAATTTAGTATAGATAAATTGGATAGAAATCCATTGGAAGGTAATACGTGAGATTGTACGTATATTATTTTATTTGCATAACGATTTGATCCAAATTCGAGTACAAAATTTTGAGATGATTTATATCGATCCAAGTTAGGATTTTTCACTCGATTTTCGACGGCGAACCATAGATATGGATTTTTAATTTGATTCTGAAATTCTCTATCATAGTATATGGCTATGCAAGGAGAGTAACAGTTTCCAATCAAAGGAACCAAATCTGAGTCCGCACTAAAGAGTCGTGTGAACGATACTATTTTGGAAGTGAAATTGTGTGATCGAATAAGCGATTAGATTGATATTGCTCACGGATGATATATGTACGGCTTACGGACTTAATTAAAGGTTAATATTGGAAATTTAAGATGCCAAATATGTAAAGATAAATTTGTAACTTTTGAGATAACTATAAACTAAGGAAAGTCATATATAAGAAGTTAGACTTTTATGGAATGACTATAAATTAAAGTGATGAGTAATAAAATGTTCTGCATTAGTAAAATGTTCCGCAAATAAATTGGTTATTAACTGAAACTGAATATGAAGTAAATGTAAACAAAAGAATTTGGTATGGCTAATTCTACAATCAGAAGCTAACCATAAAGCTTTTTCTTTTAAAAATGGGGACCATCCCAATTCTTCCTTCCCTTCCCGCTAATCCATCACATCCTCTCACTTCTCATCAGCCCTGTCCTTCCTCCCCAATTCTTGTACCACCTTCTATGCTGCCCATTCTTCCTCTGTCGAATATTGTTCCTCCCCCAGTCACTATTCCACCTGTTAATCCATCCCATCCATCAACTCTAACAACATTTCCAGTGCCTAACTCTGCTCCACCCATACTTCCACTTCATGTCTTATCTTCTGACGTCTCCTCTGTCAGAGTTCAGTGTGCCCCTCTCAATCTAGTTCATGCCTCATCCAATCCAGTTCATGCCTCGTCCAAGTCTTCCCTTCCACCTCCACCCTCTCCACCCTCTTCCTCAACCTTATCTTCCCATTCTCTAAACAAACAACCGCAAGCTTGGAACTCTCTTTTCAAAGCGAGACCTATCAATGCTGGCACGTACGTTCCACGTGATATTCACCTTGAATTTCAAGGAGAAGCTATTGTGCCACCTGCTGAAGTAGTCAGAGCAGGTAGTACAATGTGGTGTGATTATCTCGTTGGTTTTTTCCTTGATAAACCACTGCTGTACTCTACTGTACTTTACTACCTCAAGCGCGCTTGGAAGCTAAAGGGGATGATTACTGTCAAAGTTTAAGTTCTCTAACGATGAGGATAGGAAAAAAATATCTGAAGCTGATCCGGTGGTTATGAGAAATAAGTTATTCATAGTGAAGAGGTGGGATGAAAATATAGGAAACAGCTGTAGTAGTATTAAAGCAGTGCCAGTGTGGATAAAACTATCCAATATACCTTTGTATGCATGGTCACCTTTGGGAATTAATTGGTTATCTGCCAGAGTTGGAAAGCTTCTTTGTATGGATACATCAACTGAAAAATTTGAGCGCTTATCCTTTGCTAAATGTTTAGTTGAAGTTACTCCAAACAAAGAACTGCCAGACAGTTTCACTGTGAAAATGCTAGATGGAACAGAACAAGTTGTGACAGTGGAATACTTGTGGAAACCGGAAATCTGTACTTTATGTAATGAGTTTGGGCACATGAACAAGAATTGCAAGAATAATGAAGGTGAAAAGTACGAAGAGCAATGTACCGCTGAAGAACAACACAGACATGCTGAAGATAAAAAGAATAATATGAACAAGGGGAAAGCAAATGTGAAGTAAGTAAGTGTTAAGCAAGTGTGGCAGAAAGTAAACAAAAACAAAGTTAATAAAAGAAATGGGAGTGAGGTAGTGGGTGAAATAACTTGATGATACAAAAGGAAAAGAAGGTTACTGAGAAAGATGCAAAAGTGGCATATAAAAGAGTGCAAATTGATGTAAATAATGCTCAAAATGATGACCAGGCATGTCCTGTTACTACTAATAATAAGTTCCACTTGCTACAATCTGAAGTTGTTGAGGTAGAAGCATTGGAAATTATTGAAGTTGAGGAAGGTGAAATTACAACTGAAGAAAATGCAGTAGTACAGTGTGCTGTTGGTTACAAAGATTGTGCTTCTACAAATGTTGATGAAGAACAGTGTGTTGGTGAAGTTACTATAGTTAATAAACTGAAAACAAATGCTGAGAACACAAATTTGGTTTGCAATGAAGAAAACAGCAATGAACTTGGACACACAATAATTACTGGAAAACAAGTATTGCATGAAAACACTGATACCCTTGTATCAGAAATGGATAAAGAATGGTACACCAACTTTGAGCTACAAGTAAAGAAACTAATGCAAGAAACGTATGAAAATTCAGTGGATGCTCCAGCCACACTTTCAACACTTTACAACTTTTCAATTGAACTGCCAGGATGGCCAGCTTGTACAACCAATCAAAAATCAACTTTTGTTCCTCCTCCTGACCCAAAATCCACCATTTCTTATTCCCTACCTCCTTCTCCTTCATCTCAGTCTAAAAGATTCATAGAAACGAGATCTCTTTCTGCGAAGAGAAGAAACAACAATTCCTTTCCTCACTTATTTTAATGTTTAAAAAAATTGCAACATGGAACCTAAGGGGGGATCACAGCTTCTTGAAGCTTGATCAAGTGAAAAGCATTATCAGTGAGTACAACATTTGTCTTTTTGGTCTTCTTGAAACAAAACTAAACTTATCATTATCTACCAAAGCTGTTTCATATATCAATCCTTCTTGGTCTTTTCATCACAATCTTGAAAATGCCTCATATCGTAGGATATTAGTTATCTATGATCCTACTGTTCTATCTCTTTCCCCCCTTCATTCAACAAGGCAATACATCCACTTTCATGTCCAAGAAATAATTTCCCTTTCTTCATACTATATAACCTTTGTTTATGCTGATAATTCTGCAAATTCTAGGAAAGTTTTTTTTGATGCTTTGCCTCCTTTAAGACAACCACCCACCCCTGGATTGTGATGGGAGATTTTAACTCCTGCTATGAATTCTTTGACAAATCTGGTGGAGTTCCACTAACTTCAAATGAACTTGATCCTCTCAACCAAGCTATATATGAATCTGATTTGATCATGGTTAATAAATCTGGAGCCATGTTTTCATGGAACAATAGAAGTCGTAGTGGTATTCGCACTTTCACTACTATTGATCATACATTTTGCAATTTTCAAGCTATTTCTATCTGGCCTTCTCTATCTGTTTACCTTCCTCAGCCTATCTTGTCTGACCACTCCCCTCTAATCTTATCTCTTGGTCACCATTTTAATAAGGAAAAGAGAAGTTTTAAATTTTATAATGCATGGGTTAAACATGATCATTTCATTCCCTTAGTTACAAAAGTTAGCACTGAATTTCCATGTTATGGTAATCCAATGTTTAAGTTTTGCAGGAAGCTAAAATACATAAAGCAGCAGATTAAACTTTGGGCTAAATCTACCTTTGCCTCTGGTGCTTTGCTGTCTACTGAACTCAAGGAAAAGCTAAGGATTCAACAGGTGTACATGATGGAGCACCCTCTTGATGAACAAGCTGCTGAAGAAGAAAGCAAACTTTTTAAAGAGGTAAATAATGCTTTGTACATGGAAGCAAGCATGAAGAGACAACAGCTGCACATAAAATGGATTGCTGAAGGAGATAAAAATACAAAATTTTTCCATGATTCTATAAAGGTAAAGCATGCTAGAGAGAATATACATAACATTTTTGATGAACAAGGTACTGCTTGTTCAACTGCTGAAACTGTTGACAGAGCTTTTACTGAATTCTTCTCTAATTTGCTTGGTAACTATGATGGGTTCATCCCTGATCTTGGTCTCATTTCATCCCTTCCACTTCCTAGCATTTCATCCCTGGATGCGGCATCCCTTATTACTCCTGTTACTGATGATGAAATTAAAACAACTCTATTTGCAATGAATCAACAATCATCTGGAGGGCCTGATGGATTAAATGTGGTTTTCTTTATCACTACTTGGAGTGTTTTGGGCAGTGAATTCTGTAGAGCCATTCATAACTTTTTTAACAAGTGTAAGTTTTTGGGTGAAGTGAATTGCACTAACATTGCACTTATTCCTAAAGTCAATAACCCAACTAGTGTCACTGATTTCAGGCCCATCTCTTGCTGTAATGTAATATACAAATGCATTTCAAAAATACTTGTTCGTTTAGTTAAAGTTCTACCCACTGTTGTATCAAGAAATCAGGCTGCTTTCATTCCTACTAGAAGCATTATTGATAACTTACTGCTGGTTCAAGAATTATTGAAAGGATATGGTCAAAAAAAGGTAACCACAACGGCTGCTATTAAAATTGATATAACTAAGGCATATGATACCATCCACTGGTCTTCTATTGTCAGGGTTATGGCACAAATGGGTTTTCCTAAAATTTTTGTATCATGGGTTTATGTGTGCTTATCCACTCCTTCATTCTCTATAGTGATTAATGGAAGACCAGTTGGTAACTTCAGAAGCTGTAAAGGTATACGACAAGGAGAACCTATTTCTTCTTATTTATTCTTACTTATTATGGAAGTTTTCACTGTTATTCTTCGAATAAGCTATTCTCAGAAAGAAATAAAGTATCATCCTAAGTGTGCTAAACTGCATATAACTTCTATCATGTTTGCTGATGATGTGTTGTTGTTTACAAAGCCTGAGTTACCATCCTTAAATGCCATTTCTGAGGCTCTTAAAGATTTTTATGCTATGACTGGCCTCAAAATTAATCAAAATAAATCATCCTTGTTAGTTTCTGGTGTCAGTGATTCACAAGCTTATGCTTTACAAACAGCAAGTGGTTTCACTTCAATGAACTCAGACATGAAGTATCTTGGTCTACCATTAATAACAAAAAGAATTACTAGAGTTGACTGTTTTCCATTCTACAACAAAATCACATCGGTTATGAAAGCCTGGGAAAATAGGAAGCTGTCACAAAGTGGTAGATTAGTGCTTATTAAGGCTACTGTATTTTCCTTCCTTGTTTATTGGGCTCGTGCTATGTTTCTCCCAACTAGGCTTCTGCAACAGGTCAGGGCTGCTATGTGCAGATTTTTTTGGACAGGAAGCATACATAATAAAAAAGTGTTGCCTTGTTCTTTTTCAAAGTTTGAAGTCCCCAAGTTTTTGGGTGGTCTTGGGGTTAAAAATGTCAAGAATTGGAATTCAGCTGCTATGACCAAACAAATTGATGACTTAATCAACAACAGTGCTAGTATATGGGTGCAATGGTCTAAGCAGTACAATATAAAGGGAAATTATTTTTGGTGTATGGAAAGTCCACAGTACGGTAGTTGGATTTGGAGAAACTTACTGAAGTTGAGGAATGTTGTGCAACCAATGATCAAATATCCTGTCAAACATAACTCTAATGTCAGTTTCTGGTATGACCCATGGGTAAGTGAAGGCCTTATACTGTCTTGCTTGTGTGACTATAACCAGATACTGCAGTCTGGTATTCACATGAATGCTAAGGCAATTGATTATATCCAAGATGGGAAATTAGTGCTTCCATACAATAGTAATCTACATATAAGACAGCTGTGGAATAAAATGAATCAACTCTTCATACCTGATACTCAACTTGACAGTGTGGTTTGGAATAAGAAGATTCATACTATCAAAGGAGTTTACAAACATATCACATACACTACCCCTCTGCCTGCTGCAAAATGGATCTCTGTAATATGGTCATCTGATTCACTACCTAATCACAACTTGATGCTTTGGAAAGTGATAAACCAAGCTCTGCTAACTAGGAATGTTCTGAACAAATATGGTATGGGTTGCTCTCTGAAGTGTTTGTTTTGTGACTTATTTGATGAGTCTGCACAACACATTTTTTTTGACTGCCCTGCACTTCTTCATCTCATCAATAGAATTGGAAACAAAACTGGCCATTGCTTACAACCTGCTAGCACATCTGATGTGTGGGAAGTTTTTTTTTAACTCTGCCAAGAAGAAAGATGATAAGGGTAGGATACTTGCTGTTTGCTTGAAGATATATATGACAGTTATCTGGAGGGAAAGAAATGATATTTTTTTTGAAAATCAGAGAAAAAATGGTGATGCTCTTTGGCAAGAGGTGAAGAATGCTATTCTTTGCCAACTTAAGTACAACCAATCTGGTTTCACACCAGATTTGTTTCAACTCTAGGAAAGAGCCTGATAATTTTTTCCTTTCTGTTCTGTTTTGTTGCTTCCTCTTCTTTGTTTTCTCCTTGTTTTTCTTGTGTAACCTTTATTGTTTTGCAATAAACTGGTAGGGGACCAGTTAACCCCGCTGGCTTTGCCAAAAAAAAAAAGAATTTGGTATGGCTAGGAATAAATTGGAATTGAAAGAGATAAACCAAATTGAATGTAAAATTAATAATTTGGTTATGTTGGGTATGATTTGGTTGTTATATGATTGTTAGTTGATTGTATATAATTCAGTAAGTGTTAATGAAATTGAAAGCTATAAATCATTGAAATCAAATTGGAAGTTAAATGAATTTAAATAGAATTTAATTTGATTCAAATTGGAAGTGAACTAATGTAAATATAAATTAGTGAATGTTAACTAATTGAATTGAGAATGAATGTTAGTAAAATCCAACGTTAATGAATCAACTGTGATTAAAATTGAAAACCAAGTGAATAAATATGAATGAGAAGTGAATTTATATTGATTGATTATGGATTTGTTGGATGATAGTTGGATGATAATTGATTTGGTGGATGCATTTGTTGTTTTGTTGCATTTGCTATGTTGGCACATGTAGTTGTTATGTTGCTATATGTTGTATATCGATATTATTTTCATATATGTATGTTTCTCATGGTTTGTTGAGTGTTTAGTAGGTGCGGATTGCGCTTGCTTCGCATTTGGAGCTCACTTTCGCGCTATATTAGCCGTATATGCTCGCTAATAATATATAAGGTACATATCTTGGATTACATACCGTACTTTTACACTTTTTTCCCTGCGGGATGCCTCATCACTTGATGAGATATATATTTGTGATATATATACTGTCATTTTTTTTTCGATCGAGCCGCGCAAAGGAGACTCTGCCGAAATTTTCCGTAAAAATCCGGGTGTTAGAAAATTTTTCAAGTTTTAAATTATTTTATAATTTGTTTTGATAACTAACTTTTAAAGTTAGAAAGTCGTTCATGGTAACTAAGTGGAAGTGTAGTAATGACTTTATAAGTGGAATTTTGAATTCTACACTTAGTTCCTTTTCCCTTCTTTTCCCTTTTCGGGGATGAAAAGTTTTGAGTGGGGAGAGTGTAACGACCCGTAAATTTTCGATAATTAAAATAGCTAATTTAATAAGATTTCGTGATTTAGTGTTAGAAAAAATTTGTAAGTCGTTTGGAATAATAATAAATGTTGATTCCATTGGGTATAATAGAGTAATTGATTGATAAGTAAAATCTATTTAAATCAAATATTGAATATTGAACAGGTAAATTGTTTAAATTAAATATTTAAAACTTATTGAATAATTGAGTAATGGGAATTGAATAACCGTATAATGGAAATGGTTGTTCTATAATTTTAATTCGTTTCAAAAGTAAAAATTTTAAGTTTGTTTTGAATATCCCAAAAGATAGTGATTCAAGAATAATAAAATTTGTTTAATTTTAATATTACGAATGTTTGAATAATTAAATTTCGAATTTGATATGATTAATTTGATATTGAAATTTAATATATGAAAATAGAGTGAATAATTTAAATTTGATTTAATATGATTCAAATTGGTTTCCAAAGTGAATGTAAGTTATATTGAGATTTTAATAGAGTTAATAAGTTTTAAAATTGGAATTTGTGGGATAATTGAATAACGGGTTTAATATGATTTGCAAAATTTTATTTTATCATATTAAAGGTAGAATGATGTTCTAGAACTTTTAAAATCGAATTAGAAGTAAATTTGTGAAAATTGAATATTTTAATATTTAATTGTCGACTGAAAAATAGCCAATTTTCGAACAGTCTCAGAATTGGACGAAACCAGTTCCATTAGATTCATAATAGTTTGTTATTAATTTTCGTAGCAATCGGAGTTTTCGTTTGACCGTGGCAGCTCGAAACGCGTCGAAATTGTTTTAATATTAATTTGACGAGTTAAAATAGCCATTTTTCAAACAGTCTCGGATTTCGACGAAACCAATTTCATCGGATCCGTAATGTTATATTATTGTAAGGTTTAAATTTTCGTGTCAATCGGATTTACCGTTTGTCCGGGGCGAGCCAAAACGCATAGAAATCGGTTTAATCGATTTAATTTAAAATCGAACGTTCATTGCCATAACTCGCACAGATGATCGAATTAGCACCCGAAACCTATTCCATTATGTCCGAAACGCGGGATAAACCCTAGGAACGTCAGTTACCGCACGAAATTCGGAGTTTGAAAAAGCCAGATGAATAGTATTCGTCGTTTCCTATAAATAGCCCCTTTATTCACAAATTAAAAAAAAAGGGCTAGGGTTTCTTATAGCCGGCCGCCATTTTCTAAACCAAAGGCCGAAAATCTTCCTCGTTCCCCCTCGAATTTCTTGCAATCCGCTAACCAATTCCAAAAACTTTCAACTGGACAATTGTAGAGCATGTCACGATCTAACATTTCAACGGTTATGATCGGATATAACCTCACGGATCGACGCGTATTGGTGTTTGAAGGGGCCGGTTTTGGTTGCCTTTTTTTTGGCCGGTGGTGGCCCTAGAGGGGTGCGGTCGAGCATGGGGAGTCGAGCTCGGCTAGGCGAACGGAGCGGTAGTGGAGTGATGTGGTTTCGAGCATCGTGGAGGTCACGGCTAGCTAGGGTTACACGGTGATGATGGGTTTCTCAAAAGCGTTCGTGATCTGGGGGAGAAGAAGATGACGGCCAGGATTCCATCAAGCAACGGTCAACGGCCGTGACTAGTGGAGATTTAAATATATAAAAGGAAGTGTTAATTTAATTTTATTATAATTCGTATTAACTTTAAAAATGAATAACTTTTTCATACGAGGTCGAAAACGCACGAAACGAATTGCGTTGGCTTCGTTTTGTCGAGCACTATGCTATGGAGCTGAATTGGAATCGTTTGGAGCTAGTGTAAATTTTGGGTAAAATTAAACGCTCGTTTAATTTTATTCGAAATAAAAACGCTGGAACTACATTGAAATCAAGGTGAGTGTTTTATAACGCTCACAACGTACTGAATATCTTTATGCTAGTTAAATATGATATTATGAAGTGATATGTGTTGAGTCAAGATTTTTATAGAGTTTTGATTTCTGACAAAGGAATAAGCCGTGATCGACAAAAAGAAGTTATTCATTTAAGAAACACAAAGAGCTCCATATATTAGAGGTTGATTATTTGGTATGTTAGTAATTTATGTTAAAATCTATCCTCAAATAATCATATAACTTCAATCTTTCAATATATATATACATATGCACATTAACTGTGCAAATTGGACTAAACCGGTCGACCGGTTGAAAATAAGGTGGTCGACCGTTTTTGCCCAGAATGCACAGATAACATGCACACATGCACATAACGTATATATATTTGAATTCCTGTCTACCGGTCCATTTTTGACCTGTCGACCGTTTTTAAACAGAAAGCAACTTTTCCAAAAGACACTTCTCTTCTCCAAAGGTTGCATCTCCTATCTTTCATCAATGATCATAACTCTTAATGGCAACTGTTCACAAAGAGTTACAACTATTTTTCTCTATATATACTCATCTATATCATTGATTCAAATACAAGTTTTTACACGATCATATATGCTCTCTAATCTAATCTCTAACACTCCTGCATTCTAAAAATTAATTTAGCTTATTGAATCATTGAAATTATTTCATATCTTTTGATTCAATAAGTAAATACCTTCTTTAATCTTTACAAAACATCATTCATATTCTTTGAGGATAAGATTATAGGAAGGGTGTACTACTAGTGACAAATCCGTGTTTTCAAGAACACAAGTTGTCAACAACAATTGTATTTGTTTTTGTTGAAGTCCTCGTGTTGTAAGAGGCAAGTGTTGAAGTCCTCGGTGTTGTAAGAGGCAAGTGTTGAACTCCTCAGTGTATTAGAGGCGTGAAATCCCGTTCGGTTGTTCGGGTATTGTAAACCTGTTCCTCCGGGTGAAGCGAGGTAGTTAATAGTGAAAATCCAGATAGGAGTCTGGGACTGGACGTAGGACGGTGCTCCGAACCAGTATAAAAATCTCTGGTGTGATTTTTCTATTTTTTATTTTTGCTTTGCTACTATCATCTATTTTCCGCATTTATATTATAGTCCATATTACACGATCCGTGTGTACTATATTAGTACGTGCATTAGTATACACACCGCACTTTCAATTGGTATCAGAGCATAGCCACCTTCATTTGGTATCAGAGCAAGGTTATCACATAACCGTAACACAGTTATTTGATATATTATAGTAATATGGCAAATAACGCAAGTACTAGCACTCAAAACACCACTTACACGGAAGGTCAATCGACACAAAGACCTCCATTTTTCAATGGTCTTAACTATAGTTATTGGGCAACACGTATGTCATTCTTTATGCAATCAAGTAGCTATGATGCTTGGAATGCTACTCAAAGAGAAATAGTGAATCCAACAACTGATTATTCAGAATGGACTGTGGCTGAGAAAACGGCAGCAGCCGTAAATGCAAGAGCAATAAATATGTTGTTCTGTGCATTAGACCAAAATGAATATAACCGTGTTAGCATCTGCACTACTGCATATCAAATTTGGCAAACGCTAAAAATCACTCATGAAGGTACTAACAAGGTTAAACAAGCCAAAATAGCAATGCTGAAAAGTCAATTTCAAAATTTCAAAATGAAACCAAATGAGACAATCAATGAAATGTATTCTCGGTTTCAAACTATTCACCATGCACTTATTGGCTTAGGACAAAAATATTCTGATTTTGATGTTGTTTCAACAGTCCTACATTCTCTGACTAGTGAATGGGAAGGAAAAGTATTGGCAATTGAAGAAGCTAATGACCTTTCCGTCATGAAGCCAGATGAATTGATAGGAAATTTAATGTCATATGAAGCAAATGTGCAGGCTAGAAAAGAACAGAAAGAAGAAAAGAAAAATGTAGCATTTCATGTTGAGAAAGATGAAAATGAATCGGATTCTGAAGACGAAGATTTGGCATTCATTGCAAAAGGATTCAAAAAATTCCTAAAATATCGAAAAGCCAGTCGCTACAATAAAGGGAAACCTGGATCAAATAAACCATCTTCATCTGCTATAGAATGTTTCAACTGCCATAAAAAGGGACACATGCAGAAGGATTGTCCAGAACAAAAGAAGAAGTCAGAAAATGACAAATTCAAATATAAGAAGGACAAATCAAAGAAACGAGCCTTCTCAGTAACATGGGATGACTCAGAGTCATCTTCATCAGAAAGTGAAAGTGATTCGGAGAATGAACAAGCTAATGTTTGTTTTATGGCAACAGAAGATGAGGTACAAATTCCTACATTTGATGAATTACTTGATATTAATGCTGAATTGATAGTCAAATATAAAGACATAAAACGTCAATTAAAAGTAGTCAAAGCAGATTTAAGTAGAGCAGAGTTTGAACGAGATATGTTAAAAGATGAGAAGAAAATATTAGAAGAAGAACTTGGAAATATTCAAGAATCATCATCTAATGTTGACTCTCAAATATCTCTTTTGAGTCATGAAATAGAAGCTCAAAAAGAGAAAAATAATGCTCTCACTACTGAAAATCATGAACTTAAAGCAAAAGTTAAAATTCTAGACCTAGAAAAAGCTAGTTTACAAACAAAGTTTGATGACATTACTCAAAATGTTTCTAACTTTAACAAAGGTCGAGAAAATTTGACTAAAATCATTGAAAGTTCACAATCTATTTCAGATAAACAAGGTTTGGGATATAACAAACATGAAACTAAGAAACATCTTAGAAATAAAAGGAAGAAGAAAGTACAAAAAACTGAAGCTAAGAAAAATCTTAGTTTATTATATTTCAAACCAAAACCAGTTGTGAAATTTCAAAAGAAAGATGTCAAGACTATCAAAATATGGGTTCCTAAAACAAATAACAATTTGATTAGGAACAAATACATTCAGCAATTCATGAATACTGTGCATCTTAATAATAATTATATATATAAAGGGGATACCGGACCCATATGGGTTTGGACTCCTAAGACCTAACTCTTAGGACCCTATAAAAAGTGGGTACCATGGACTTAATTCTATTCTTTGCAGGTCCTACTTAAGAAAAGAGGAAAATGGATATTCTGGCTGATATACTCCTATATTATTCCATTATCTATTATTCCTTTTTGTCGATGACAAAGGGGGAGAAAGTGCTAACAATTATTTGCAGGAATATATATATATATATATATATATATATATATATATAAGACAAAATCTCAGGGGGAGATCACATATTCAGGGGGAGATTCAGAACTTCAGATATATGTTGTCATCAATCAAAAAGGGGGAGAATGTTGAGTCAAGATTTTTATAGAGTTTTGATTTCTGACAAAGGAATAAGCCGTGATCGACAAAAAGAAGTTATTCATTTAAGAAACACAAAGAGCTCCATATATTAGAGGTTGATTATTTGGTATGTTAGTAATTTATGTTAAAATCTATCCTCAAATAATCATATAACTTCAATCTTTCAATATATATACATATGCACATTAACTGTGCAAATTGGACTAAACCGGTCGACCGGTTGAAAATAAGGTGGTCGACCGTTTTTGCCCAGAATGCACAGATAACATGCACACATGCACATAACGTATATATATTTGAATTCCTGTCTACCGGCCCATTTTTGACCTGTCGACCGTTTTTAAACAGAAAGCAACTTTTCCAAAAGACACTTCTCTTCTCCAAAGGTTGCATCTCCTATCTTTCATCAATGATCATAACTCTTAATGGCAACTGTTCACAAAGAGTTACAACTATTTTTCTCTATATATACTCATCTATATCATTGATTCAAATACAAGTTTTTACACGATCATATATGCTCTCTAATCTAATCTCTAACACTCCTGCATTCTAAAAATTAATTTAGCTTATTGAATCATTGAAATTATTTCATATCTTTTGATTCAATAAGTAAATACCTTCTTTAATCTTTACAAAACATCATTCATATTCTTTGAGGATAAGATTATAGGAAGGGTGTACTACTAGTGACAAATCCGTGTTTTCAAGAACACAAGTTGTCAACAACAATTGTATTTGTTTTTGTTGAAGTCCTCGTGTTGTAAGAGGCAAGTGTTGAAGTCCTCGGTGTTGTAAGAGGCAAGTGTTGAACTCCTCAGTGTATTAGAGGCGTGAAATCCCGTTCGGTTGTTCGGGTATTGTAAACCTGTTCCTCCGGGTGAAGCGAGGTAGTTAATAGTGAAAATCCAGATAGGAGTCTGGGACTGGACGTAGGACGGTGCTCCGAACCAGTATAAAAATCTCTGGTGTGATTTTTCTATTTTTATTTTTGCTTTGCTACTATCATCTATTTTCCGCATTTATATTATAGTCCATATTACACGATCCATGTGTACTATATTAGTACGTGCATTAGTATACACACCGCACTTTCAATTGGTATCAGAGCATAGCCACCTTCAATATGAATTTTATTTGTCGTTGTTTGATAAAATTTAATTGTCATATAGATTGTCATTCGAATTAATCGTTGAAAATTAAATATGACAGTTAAATTGAAATTGAAATCGAATTGCGATTAAATTGCCCGACATTGATAACTATGAAATTACCATGAATTGTATTGTCTATTGAATGATGTATTTCGATGGATGCTATTGGTTGATATTTAAATGTTGGATGTTTATTTGCTTATATATATCCTGTTATGCATACCTATGAAACCGTGATTTGATTTGAGTGATATATATTCATCCCTGACATTTAATTGAAATAAATAATTACTTGGCCATAGGATAGTAAATTATATACGGACACCGGATTGGCTAAATTAATAATTTTGAAATCGTCGATTTGAAATTAATTTGAATGTTTTGATTTTAAAGTTAAAAATAGAGATCAATTTATAGAAATCGAATTTATCGAAAATTTAGTATGGAATGTTGAAATAAATTTTGGTTAAAAGAAATTGTTAAATAATTTAAGTTGAGACTTTGGAATTAAAATTGGGATATGATTAAATTTCTAAAATTTATTTGTTTTAAAGATTGAACATTATTCCGAGCTTCGAGTATTACTAAGTAAAATCGATATAAAAAGATATTTTGAAATTGAGCTTGAAATTGAATCATATTTGAAATTTGGATTTAAAACTTGAATATTGAAGGAAAATTTTGTTAAGTGTTATAAATTGGTATTTGAACATCAAGCTCCAAATCGATATAAATGGAAATTGAATAAATTAAAGGTGAATGTAAAATTGAATTAATTTGAAGTCAAAGTTGACGTTGATTGAATCGAAATCGAAATTGAATCGGTAGAAGGGAAATTGAAATTGTTTTGAATTGGGAAGTTATAATTGAAATGGTTCGGTTTTGAAGCTGTTTTATTTGTTTTCCAAATTACTCAATTATATATAAACCATTTTTGAATACTTAAATTATTTTAATCTATTTTAAATCTACTTAACCCAATTTAAATTATTTTGAACTAATTTATCTATTTTAAATCCATTTTAAGATTTTAAGTATCTTTAAATATTTTAAATTATTTAAAACTACTTTTAAACTACTTAAAACTATTTTCTAAAATTCTAAGCTGATTAATAAGGTGAAATGTTTATGTTTAAATCTTGAATTTGAATACGAATTGGATTAAATGAAGTTGCAACCTAAATTGAAATTCGAAATGATTTTGAAACCGAAATGAGATATTGCGGCGAAAAATGATTTTTGAAACGGAATCTGACATTTTAATAGATACGTGATATTTGAAATGGATTTGAATTTTGAAGCGAATATGATATTTTGATATCAATTATGAATCGATTTGAAATGTAAAAGAGCCAACGGTGTAATAATACGTATTTATTAAGGAGACCGGGATCGGATATGGACATACTCTCTGTCGATACCGAAAATCACTTTAATAACTTGTATACGCGGAGTGTTGATCCAGAATGAAGTGGATGGTTTGTTGAACGCGTTGACTGAAGAAAGAGAACAATATTGGATGACCCCTGACATGACTAAAACAGGAGCCGCGCCGGGCCATTGAGGTTCGCCATCTCTAGCGGACACACTTCTTCGATATCATATCTATTACATTTGTGATTCGATTTGGGTGCACCCCTTGATTTGGGAGTGTTGTTTCGCGGTGTTGGGGTAGCTGCTGGCTATGCTCAACATCAATCCGGATCACGCAACTACTAGTATCCTAGTTGGTATCGCCTAATGTACCTTGTCATACTGATTATCCTATTCGCGACCACTACGTTATGTTTTGTGTTATACATATGGGGTACCCTCTGATAACCACCAGTTTACGGTGGGGCTTACGGTGCTGTATAGACTATGGCATTATAAAAATGTGTTAAGGGGGAATATGGTAACGCCTTAATGCTAATTTGATACTTTATATTACTGATAGGCATTATCTACTTAGCGTACATTACTACATAGTAGATAGTTTAACGGATCCTTAAGAGATGGAAAATCCCGTAACATCTCTTGAGTTATTGCACGCACGTTGACACTGGATATGAGATGTCAAACCCCGTAAACATCTCTGACGCCGTTACACTCATATTTATTTATGATTGATTTAACTTTCATAAGGATATTTTAGTCCTGACTCGAGTGTTTTGTCTTTTCATTACGCTCTGGTCAGACCTGAGTTTTTCAGCTTATTGAAGATCTATTCTGTAGGACGAAGGCGAAGATTTGGTACACTATTACTATTATTATCTTTGCTTCATGTTGTCTGCTGCATTATTTTATTTGTTCTGTTGAATATGTATAACTCTGATAAATGTTGTATAAATAATGATCAAAGTATAGCAAACAACTTCATGAACTGTTTATTTGATTATTATATTTTATCGTTCCGCTGCAAGATTCTGTGTTGTTTCATTTCCTTTATTTCTCCTTCCCTTTCTTTTCTTAATTACCCCAATAACCATCTGCCCTTTTGAATGGTTTAGAACCGGCATGTGTATTTGATCGTCGGTTTAAACTGTTTAAAAAGGCGGGTCGTTACACATGATTTTTAAAATTAAATTCAAGATTTTTAGTTTGATATCTAGTGAGAGATACGTGGATGAACGGAATTGTAAGTTTCACCAAATTCGGGCCATCGGTGAAGAATTGGATCTCATGTTCGTAGTTGGAGCATGCATGGTGGTTAGGGATCATCAAAAATATATTAGGTGAATTTATAACTCATTGTGGCGTCGAGACGACATTATTTTAGGGTTTAAGTCCAGTTTTAGTCGATCGTATTCTCAAGGCAATTGCGCCATCGTCGTCGAATCGGACTATACTGGACATGGGGGAATCGAGGCGTTGGACATCGATGAAGCTTCGGGTACATTCGCGTGACCTCTGATGGTCAGAGGAGGAAGTACGAGGTGATTCTTGGTGGGTCATATTTGTTCCAGTTTGGGTCAAGTTGCTTGATTTCGTTTGGCTTATAAATTCATCGATCTGGGTGTCTGAGAGATTGGGTAGATGATCGTGGACTTGTGGAAGGCAACGAGGTTGACTGGAGTTCGTCGGAGCGGTGTGCAACGTGCACGAGTTCTGGGTTGTGTCACTAAGTAGGATTGAGGAAGAAAGGTTGGAGACTCGAAGTTGTCTTCGGGAAATCGTGTTGCTGACCCGTGACTTAGTTCGTGTATTTGCATATACGTATCAGGTTGTAAAAACTTAATCAAATTTAGAAAGAAAAAATGGGATTGCACGGGGAAGACTCGAAGGAGATGGGTCAAGACTCGGGGGTGAACTCGAGGATACCTCGGGTTGATTTAAAAATAGTTTCCAAATTTAGAAACAAATTTAAATTGGAATAATTTTTTAATTATTCTTCTAAAAACAATTGTTTTATTTAAAGAGGGGATTAGCAAAAGTTTAAGTTAATTATTTTGAAATAATTAAGTTTATTTAATTATGTAATCATTATCTCAAAATAATTCTTAATTTATTTTATATAAATAATGTAATTAAAAAGTTAATTAAGATGAAATGTTGTTTTAAATTCTTAATTGATCTTAATCCCTTGAATTAATTTATATGTTAATGATGATTAATTATGAGGTTTATTAATTAAAGATTTTTAATGATAATTAAGTGATTAATTAAAATAAATGATTTATCTTTTAATCAATTAACTAAAGTTTAAGTAATTATAGATTAATTAATTAATAACAGTAATTAAAGATAATTACTTGAAGAATAATTACTTAATGACAGTAATTAAAGAATAATTATTTAATTATTTAATTAATAATTAAAGGTTAATTAAATTGTAACGACCCATATTTTTGACAGCTAATTTGCAATATTTAAATTGGATTTAAATATTTAATTTGAACTTTAATTTAATTTTAATATGAATAGTTTGGTTTTATATGATAGAAAGGATTCAGAATTTAAATATAACGACCTGTTGAATTAATTAATAAGTAGTAATTGAATAAAATATTTAAATATGGAATTGTAAGCTTGTTAAAAATATTTCAACGGCTTATAAACTTTATATTGATAACACTGGATGTAATAGAGCCCATTTGTTCAACTTTAAATTTGCATCGTGTAAATTGACATTTAAAAATAACCTTCCGAGACACAGTCCCGGAATTCGACGAAACCTGTGCCGTTGGATCCGTAATATTGAATTATTACCGGATTTCAAGTTTCGTAATTTTCGAAGCTACCGTGTGATTGTACGATAAGCTAACGCGCTATAATTTAATTGAAATTCGAGAAGATTTTTAAATGTAAAGTTTGAAATAAAATAATTAACGTAGCTTCCTCAACACACTAACACTATTGTCGTCTTCTTGTATACGCTTCTTTTCTTTTTAAAATCGCGATACCCCTCCTGTTTCTTGTTCGATCAGAAAACTATATTCATGGCTGTCTTACCATTTGTCTTAATCGCGAAACAAAAACCCTTCCTCCTTTATTAAATTGCCGAACCCTCTGCATTCTTTTGTTCCAAAGCTCAAAGCCGTATTCTAAAAAGATAAAAAAAAAATAAAAAAAAAGAGAGAGGGGAACGAGCAAAATCGATTCGCGTTCGAGCAAAGATGGCCGAGCCGTGTTTATTTTAGCCAGATCTCGAGACGAGGGGCGCGATTTCGTGGATGTTCGCACGGCGTCATAGGTAAGCTAGGGAATGGAGGTTAGCGATAGTTTCGTCGTTGGGAAAATCGAAGAGAACGCGAGGCCGTAGGGTATTCTGGGTAGCGAAGTTGGACCTCGGTGATCATTCGAGGCACGCGTGTAATCCAAGGCGACGTTGGTGGTCGTGGTGGCATCGTAGTCAGGTCCGGAGTTCGCAAGTCAGTGAGGTACGATCTTAGCATTCAAATTTTGTTAATACATATATGGTTTTACTATTTCCAGATTGATGTTAATATATGGATTATGGAAAAAAAGAGAAACTGTGCAGTTAGGAAATTTATTTCTGTAAAGTATATATCAATTTTCTGGTTTAATTTGTATATATATACAAACTGGAAATTTTATATGGGAACTGCAGTAAAGTATATGACTTTTAAATTAAGTATACGAATATGCAGATTTTCATATATGCAGAATACAGAAAGGAAAAAAATATTTCTACATTAAAGTTAATATCTTTTCTGTTTAAAATTTAAATTATATGTTAGGAAGATAAATTTATTTCTTTAGAATATATATATATATATATATATATATATATATATATATATTTAGGCAAAACATGATTTTATAAGAAATAGATCATTATTAATTTCATCCCAATTTTAAATATTGCTAGTTCATTTAAAACAATTTAATTAGGGTGATTAATTTGTTTAATTTACTTATTTAATTTACTTATTTAATTACTAAAAGATGAGAATTAGTTTAAAGTTTAATTATTTTATGAAATAGATCATTGGTTAAAATTAAATTATTAGAGTTAAGGGATAAATTTATTTAAACGATAATAAATTGTTCGATTTTTTCAAATATTAATAAAAATCGTCTAATATTTATTCAAGGTCAAAAATATGGAAACGAGTCGAGATTGGGAAGGATTGCAACTTAAAAGCAAAGGTGAGATTTTCTCACTCATTTGGATGCCCTAGATTAAATTTAAATGTTAAATTTAAATCATTGGATGCGTTTGGTTGATTTATAATAATTGATTCACTGGATGATATTATAAACCCATAAACTGCAATATTCCACATTGAAGTGGAATTTATATTTTATTTGTGCTAACATTTGTGGATGCAGGAAAAACAAGTCGGAGGGATCCAATAGGATTCCTCAAAGATATTTATTATATTTTTGTTTCATATGACAGGTTGGATGAATTAATATGGTATTGCATGAGAATTGAATTATTAAGTGTTGAATAACATGGAAGTTGGAATTTAGAAATTTTTAAATATCATAAATAATTTAATTAAAGGAAGTTAAATGAGACTTAAATTAAAAGAATATCTATTTAGGAGTATCTACTTCTATTGAGAATATAGTAAAATAAAAAGAATATCTATTACTTGGGTGATACTTAAAAATTGGTTAAAGTTGAGTTTGGGAAAAAGGGTAAAGTATATACTAAAGACTTAAAGAAAATATTGTAATCGATGAATGGATTTGAAGTAAAGCAAAACCATATTAAGAAAATAAAATAAGAGAACTATATTAAGAAATAAAATTAAGGGAATTTTATTAAGAAATGAAATGGAATTGTTTTAAGGAATAATATGGAATTGAATTGAAGAATAAAATTATAAAATAGGATTTTTGAATAAATTGTTTTCATAAATAAATGAAAAAGAGAACTCAGGGAGTTAAAAATTTATAAACGGAGTTCATAAATGGGAAAAGAAGATATCAATGGATACAAAAAGGAATAAGTCGTGAACTTATATTGAGTTATAAATTTGTTTGAAACAGAAATAGTAGAATATTTCTGAAAGTAAGAAGTGTGAATTTGGACAAGAGGCATTTATAGATGGATATTGGGTTTTCTAAAATTATAAACTTGTTTTTAAAAGGAGTATTTTAAATTACTACACTATATAAATTTCTTGTAAACTATTACTTGAATTTAAAATGTTTCGATTTAGTTATTTTCGAAGGATAGGCAAATATTTATAATAAACTTTAATTTTCTAAAACCAGTTTTATAATTTATCATTAACTGGATATGAACTCTAATTTTTATGTTAAATATTTCTTTTAAACCGTAAATCGTATAAAACTATACTTCTTTTTTTATAAATCTAAATGTTTTCAAATGCTTTTAAAATCCAATTAATAATCCTCTGGTGATGATAAGTGAGTTATTAAATGAGATAAGATTTAGGAGAAATCTTATTAAGTGAAGGAATTGAGTTTGAAAATTTATAAGCAAAGTATAAATTGATTTTTAAGAAGGGAATGAGAAAATAAGAAATATTTTCAAAGGTTAAATCAAATTGAGTGTGTACGAGAAATCAGATAAGTGATTTCATGGAAATAAAAGGACTGTGAAATTTATTTAATATGGGTAAAAAGGGAAATAATATCTGAATGATATTTGAGATAAATAATTTGAGGAAATTATTTGATGGTTGCTTGTGTATGATTAATTGATAGCTAAATAACCGACTATCAATATTGGACAATGCGCTGATCGTTTCGAAAAGTCCGGGATCGGATTTAATTATCCGAAAACCACTTCGATCCTGTTTGAATGATTAGAATGAAGACCGTGAAGAGTTGAAATCGGTGATTCGGTTTTTCCAAACCCAGGGCAACTTGTATGGATTGAATGCTTTCAGAACATCGTCAGGTGGACGATGAGCATTCTAAGTGGGACTCGTTCTTGAAAGGTAACGCTTAACCTCAAGCCTCATCAACCGGGAATGGCTAAAACAGGGGAGGTGCAGCAAGACTTCATGGGTAGCCCCCACTGGAGAGTGAGGTTTCCCCTGTCTAGATGTCCCTTTTATTTCGGCTTAGTGGGTGGTTGGTCGCGCCAATCACGGGGTGATCTTGCTTGGGACTTTTCAGTAAGGAATGGTTCCGGTCTTGTGTTGCAGGGGAGTTAGGGTGGCTCCTCTGTACTCTGATCTATACCAGGTACCATGACGGGCGGTACCCCAATAGCCTTGCCATTGTATGGAATCCAATCTCCAATAAGCGCCTGTACGGTTTTGATTGCGCCCAACTATTGCTGAAACGTGAGATGCAAGCATTTCAGCTAGATTCTATTTTACTTTCTATAGACACTATTATAATATCAGACGAATTTAATAAAAATGTTTTAGCTATCGTAAGGTAAAAACCCGACATGTTTATTTGTGGCGTGGTCTTACAAGATGCTTTGTTTTTCAAAGGATTTTTTTGAAACTTTAATAATCCAATTGAGTGTGATTTTCTCACGCTGGTATTCCAGACTGACTCGGGTATTGTTTTATATGATGCTCGGGTCAGACCGAGTTAAACAGGATCAGGTTATATTGCTGGAGCTCAGGAGACGAGCTGGATGACAGAACGTATTTCCGTATTTGTCTATTATTTCCGCTGTGTATGATCATATAGTAGTTGTCTCTGTATGACTGATTGATGTACTCTGATGATGGTATGTGTATATATGTATACAGTACATATTTCTTGTATTTAAAACTGTATTCTATATATTATATTTTATTCCGCTGCGATGTGAGATTCTGATGTTGTTTTTGTTCTTCTTCTCCTACCTCTTTCTTCTTTAACCCGAAGACTCGTATTTTTGTTCCACTTTGAGCTGAAGTGTGGTGGTTTTGGCCAGCTCAAAAGGGTACGGATTTGCGAGCCTTTACATAAATAATAATTAAGGTTAATTAATAAATTTAATTAATTAATCATTAAGGATTAATTAATTTATAATTAAGAAAAATTAATCATTAATTAAGGATAATTAATGAAAATAATTATGTGATTAGTTAATTATAATCACACGATTAATTCATTTTACTTGTAGGTGATTGATTATTATTGAATGCCTTGAACTGATTAATACCTCTTATATGTGATTGTGATATTTTTGATGTGAATTGCTATGAATTGAACTGTGATATCTTTGATGTATTTCTGTATGAATGTGAAAAATGTTGGCCTTTAAACAACATTTGAATTTCGATGCGACATGGAGTCGGATTCCAAATGGTTATACGAAATCCACATCGAATCTTAATAGTGAATCTTTGTGACTTGTGTATCCACATGTTTTAAAAATAAGCGCTTATTATTAGGATTAGCCAAGAGGATTTTGTGTCATAAAACCCATTCCGAATAATAATACGACGAATTGGAGTGCATTTGAAGACGGTGGTGAAGACCGAGTATTTTAGAGAACGAAAGGATTACCTATCGATTGTCTTTGCACTGAGTTGCTCTGGTATAGAGATCTCCATATGTGATGGGAAGTATGATCGAGATTATGGATTCTCGGATTGCAAGGGCTTCTTCCTTTATTGGACGAAGTGCCTTCGGTTCCATTCAGACCCAGGATGGACTTGTATGGTTGTATGTCTGACATTACACTTTGAGATATAAAGCTGGTTTCTATCAAATACATTTCTGTTTGGTGGCGGAGAATTTATTCTCTTAGCTTAACACCCTTCTCTGAGATGTACGAGCTCAGAGGTTATATAGTTGATGGTTATTAGTGATATACTCCTAATTTGGTAGCGTGACATGCTGAGTGATGATCATTTATTGATCGAAGCATGGCTTGTGAAAAGCATAGCTTTGTGGACGAGTCTTCGTCGAACCTCACAACCCAGTAATGGTCGAAACAGGAAGGATGCGGCAAGGTTATGGGGGTAGCACCCCTTAGGGTATGTGCATTTCCTTCTGGATAAAAAGTGGTATCATGGTATGGAGCCCAGATACTTAACTTATGTGGTTGTTGGTTGTTGTTGTTATTGGGGCCCCAGATAAAGGTCGGTTATGACCCGGGGATGACATACTCGTGTTAGTGGTTACGTAGTTACAGAGGTAACCCGACCTTGTGTTGGTAGAGAGATGGTTAAGTTCTCAGGACGTCCCTCCAGAAGCGTACCCATTGGGAAAGGAAGTTCCTTAGCTTGACCATTGTTGGAAATCCAATCACCAAATATGAACCCTTTACGATTGCAGTTGTATAACTTGCCACCTCAGGTGGTAGCTATATTAGGCATAATATAATGGTACCTATGCTGGCTAAGATTAATATTATACTTTTGAAATGTTTTCACACAATGCACTAATAATAATATCAAAAGAGTTTTCTCGTATCAAGCATATTTGACTATCATAAGGAGAAATCTCCCCCAAGTGTGCGATTGCATTATGTGTGTGCCAGAAGGCCTTATGGTAGTTTCATTTCCAAAAGCATGAATGAATTTCTTTTATAAATTATTTTTGTACAAACAACTGTTTTTGTTTACTTATACCAGTCCCATGACTAACCCGCATTATTATTCCTTTCCTAAACTCTGCGTTCCCATAATTTTCTACATAGGCAGCCTAGAAATGTTTATCCGTGTTCTGGAGCTAGCTTGGATAGAAGAAGTAGATTCTTGAAGTCTTTTGGAAGATTTTGGTTTGAAAATATTTTGGAAGCTTTGGAGTTTTTTTTGAAGGCGCTTATGCTAGATTCTCGCTCTCGATCTCTTTCTTTTGGAAGACTCTATCAAAGTTGTTATAGCTCTGTTGTTTCTCTGTTGTGGTGTTATGGTTTTGATGTGTATCATATACATTCTACTCCGATGTTGGTGATCGATGTTGTAATGAATATTGCGTAAATGTTGTATCTGTGTGTTGGTTATCAATGAAACTCATTTTGTTTCCGCTATGTTGTATTCATCTAATGTTGTTTTAAGCTCCACCGAACTGAAGTTCAACGTTTGAATCTCCGGCGGTCCAATACAAGTGAGGTATTTGATGTCGATTTTTGAACGCTGGATTTCGGATTGGGACAACTTCAATATGGTTTGAACATTATGAATGGATACCGTGAAGACAGGGAATACGGTGATTCGGTTTGTTCTGGCCCAAGACAACTTGTATGGACGAATGCTATCAAAACATCGTCATTGGAAGACAATGAGCAATCTAAGTGAATATGTTCTTGAAAGATAGCCGTAGCCTCAAGCCTCATCAACCGGGAGTGACCAAAAATCAGGGGAGATGATGCAAGGCTAAGTGGGTGGCACCCAATTAGGATATGTTTATCACCTTTCTAGATACCCTCAAATATTATTATTACGGTGCATGGAAGAACTCGGCAAGGGTGGGAACACCCAGGGTGATAGCATACTCGGTCTATCTAGGTTAGGGGTAGTCCGGTCTTGTATTGCAGAGGATCCCGGCGTGGTCCTCGGTGCATTTTTCTCGAGGTGTACTGTGATAGATGGTCTACCAGTGCCTAATTATTCGTATGTAATCCATTCTCCAATACATGCCTTTACGGTTTTAATTGTAGAGCCCAGTATGCTGGAATTTGATTAATGTAACAATTTTGGCTATTTGAATAAGTATTTATATCTAGACACTATTATAATATTAGATGATTTTGATATAAAATGTTTGGGTTATCGTAAGGTAAAAACCCATCATGTTTACATGTGGCGTGGTCTTATGAGATACCTCTGTTTTTCAAAGGATTTGATAACTTTAATAATTCAAATTGAGTATGTTTTTCTCACGATAGTTATCTAGAATGAATCGAATGTTATTTTATTATAATGCTTCGATCAGACCGAGTATTACAGATTCAGGTTAGAATGATATGGAGCTCAGGAGATAAGCTAGAGGAGTTCAGACATATATCATGTACTTGGTTTATGTTTCTAATATACGAGGACAAGTTATTATAACTGTCCACATTGATGTAATGATTGTCGTACTATGATAATTGTAAGAACCAAATCGTTACAGATCCTTTTGTATAAAAATCTGTTATTGTATATTATATTTGTTTTGTTCCGCTGCGATTGTGAGATTCTATGTTGTTGCGTCTATTTTTTTTCTACCTTCTTCTTCTTTAACCCTATGAACTTGTGTTTTCAGCACTCGATTTCTTGGAATTTTGTATACAGTAGACGTATCAATGTCGATTTTCGAGGATCGAAATCCTGGTTCGTCACAGTTGGTATCAGAGTTGAAGGTTAAGCGAGAACCTCGGCTCTGGTGGGGATTACTCATTAGAGATAGGTTCAGCAGTATCCTAGAACGAGTTTGAGTGTATTAATAGACATGAGCGTATATTTATTAGTGAATATAAAATGTTTTATAATGTGTTGGTTGATTTATTGTGTGACTTATGAACTCTGGTCGGCACAGTCCATACAAATGAATCGATAGGGATTTCTAAACACTTGAATAGAGTAATTTGGCATAGTATTATTTTGGAATGGGGTAAATGAAATAATTCTACCCAAAGATATATTTTGATATAAAAGAAATAATTTTCTTAAATTATTATATATATTTGGATGATAATATTATAATCTAACAAGATTATAAAATTGAAAAGGGTATATATAACCAAATGAAAATTTGTATAAGTATAAATTATACAAATGGATTATAATTAAAATGGACTCAAACCAGAATTTGGAAATTCTAAATTCCGGAAGCTTTGAGAAATGTTTACAAATGAGTTTGAACTAAGTATTTGGGAATTTTAGAATTCCGGAGATTTTTTTGAAAATGTTTTCCGAAGTGGTTGGAAAGAGAAATTGTAATATTATTGGGATATGTTTGAATGCAAATTGTTTTAAATGGATTCTAGAATTGACGAAGCACTGAACTCACTACAGTCATTGGAAAATAACTCTTGTGATGATGGCCACATCATCAGTGTTCATTTTCGAGTTTCTAAGTGACGGATTGCTACTGAAACAATTTATTTGGAGATTTTTGTTGGAAAATAAACATTGTTTTAGAAATTCCAGGAGAATTTATTTTGGATAAAAACCGAATTTGAGTTTAAAATTCCAAGGAATGGTTTTTGAAAACAAAGAGTTATATATATGTATACATTTGATTTCAAGTGGTTTGAAATAAAAGCATGGTGCTTAAAAATTTTGTAATTTGAATTTTGAAATTAAAATTTTAGATTGAGTAGGTTTAAATGGATTGGACAAATTGAAATTAACTCAGACTAAGTTAAATATTTGAAAATTTCAGTATGAAATTAAATTTTTACTCATGTAAGTTAAATAAATTGGATTTGTAAAAGAAAATTTGTAGGAATTGGAATTTAACTTAAGCAAAATTTAAGGAAATTAAATTAAATATAGTGATTATAATAAATAAGATGAATGAATAGAATGTAATGAATTAACTAAGTATAAAGTGCATACGAATGTATAACTGAATGGAACAAATAAAAATAAGTAAGGAAGTATGGAAAAGTCTGAAAATTTGAAATTGGAATTAAATTCTTACTTGATTAAATTGAATTGGATTGGAATTGAAACCATATTGAATGGAATTAAATATATAAATGTGAAGTGTCAGTGACTATATAACTGTAAGTTATAAAACTTAAATGGAGTAAAAATTTAAGTGGAAATTGTTGAAACTGTGATTAATAAGTTTGAAGAGCTTACAAGAAATTTAAGTTAATGGAATAAGTATATATTTAAGCTGCAAAGTGATGTAAATCTCGAGTTAAAAATAAATGTGAATACACTCGAGCATAAAATTGATGGAAATGTGAGAAAATAAGTTGTGTAACTTATAAAAAATTTAGAAAAGTGGAATAGAAAACCAAAAATAAAAAGGGGTGATGTTCCAGTAAAGAAGTAAAAATCCAGACCTGGATTATAAAATAAATTTGAACCCAAGTAAATAAAGTGAAGTGATTTTTGGAATAAAAATGACTTGAGTTATAAGCAAATTCAATTTAAGAGTAAATAAATTGAATATGGTCTTGAATATTATTTTAAATAAGTTCGAGAATGAATTTGTGGAATTAAATTTGAAGTGGATTGAGTGAAGGAACTGATTAAATTAATTAGTAAATGGAATGGGATTTGATTGAATAAGAATCAATCAAAAATTTGAAATGGAATGGAATTAAATATAAATTGATTTGGAATCAATTTAAAATAGCTGTAAACTGAAATGGGTATTTTACAAAATGGATATCGCCGAATTTGCATGGAAATATTGCCATTCGACGTAGATAGTAGTAATATAATTCTATGAATTAATAGGAAGTGGATAAATTAATTTTAATCAACTTGAAAATGGATATAAAATTGTTAGGTATAAATTGGGTTGTAAATAATTCGAATTGAATGAAATGATATACAAATCGATTGAATGAATAATCGAATGTCAGAACCTTGTGGCTATTAATAAATTCATGCTATGACATCTTTATTAGTGGAAAATTATGTGTTTGATTTGTTAAATGAATGAAATTTTATTAGATTTTCATATTTTGGTACTTACGTGGTTAAATTGGGTAAGTACAGGTACCTGGAGGCTATTGGGCTAAAGTTGGGTTGCGTAATTTCATATTAAATAAGCTACTTGCTTAAAAACGCTACTATAAGGTACGTTTTCGGATTAAATACAACAAAAATATAAAATATCGATACATATTTTGTTTTCCAACAGTGTGGACCGATGTATATATTTTTATCTCTCCTGTCATATTGCAAAACACTTTCCGTACAAGGGAGACTCTGCCAAATTTTTCGGGAATTTAGGGAGTTAGAATTCTTTTTTGAAAATTTTGGAAAAAGTTTTTTAACTAAAAAGTTGATGTTCAAATTTAAATTGAAATAAGAGATAATGGTTTAGAAATGGAAACTAAATGTTTTGGATTGGACTAAAGTGTTTAGAAAAGTTAATGTCAAGTTTTAACTAAGTGGGTTTTGTGAAGTTAATGGGTTTGGAGCATTTTCCTACCTTAGTAATTTTGGGGGCGAAATTTTTTAAGGAAGGAGGAATGCAATGACCAGAATATTTAGTCGTGCTTTTGAACATTTAATTTATTTTTAATGTTGAGTTTAGAAATGTGAATAGTATTTTAATATGGAATTTAACGATCAAACAAGTGGAATAAAACTTAAGTTCCAAATGCAGCAATTTATTGGATAAATTTAATTGTTGAATTAATAAGTGAAAACATTTAAAAAATTGAATTGCAGTACAATATGAATCGAAAATGATTTCTAACGTTGATCTAAATTCTATTTGAATTAGAATTTAGTTAGCTTTTAAAATTGTAATTTCAGGCGATTTCGTAAATTTTAGAAATCGTTTGTTCAATCGACGAATAAAAATAGCGATCCAGAGCACAATCTCGGAATTTGACGAAACTAGTTCCATTGGATCCGTAATAGTGTATTATTATCAAATTTTAAATTTCGTAGTGTTTGGAGTTATCGTTTGGTCATACGGGATACAAACGTGTTGAATTTAATATCGGAAAATTCAATATAATAATTGGGACCAAAAAGATATCTTCTCCATACGATCGAATTAGGCCTCAGAACCTTTTCCATTTTGTTTTCGGAATAAGGGTATAATATTACGAACGCCTGGCGACATTAGCCTCCATAGTGGTTTGAGATTTTAAGCTGCAAAATTGAAATATTTTGAAATTTAATCATATATATATATATATATATATATATATATATATATATATATATATATTTCTTTCTACACTTCAAATCTGTCTACTCTTTCCATCAGCCTCCTAGGATTTTGACTTTTACCGATTCAATATGCCATCTCCTTCTTTTCAATCATATCTCTTTGCTCTTGAAGACAAGCAGTTCGTTCTTAAAAAAAGAACGAAGATCACCTAAAAAAAATAGTGGAGCTACGTCATCTCCAATTAAAATCACAACCTTCCCTTTTCAATACTCAGAAAAAATTTGAAGAAACAGAAAAAAAAAATCAAAATCGAATTCAAAGGAATCGTGAAAACTGGGGATAGCGAGGGATCGTGCGGTTGTGATGTATTCACGAGCTTCAATCGAACGCTGGCGAAGAAGCCTGGTGGGTTGCGGCGGCTCCAGATGGAGCAACGATAGGAGGCTGATGATGGCAATGTGACCGATTGGGTACAGACTATGGGAGGTGGTTGCTTGTGGAGGCAGGCGAGGTCGCGATTGTTTTCGAGCATCTGGAGGTTGAAGTCGCGACAAGGGTTGCGATATCCGCTGTCAGGCGTAAGAGCTTCGGTCATGAATAAAAAAGGGGGAGTCGAACTTTGGGTTTTCAAATAACGATGGAAGGATGGGGTATTTTAGGTCATGATAGGGGACTGCAATGCAATGGTGGAAAGGCAAGTCGGAGTTGGAGGGATATGTTGATTTTGTGGTTCGGTGAAAAGGGTGAGGTCCGGTGAGGCAGTGAGAGGAAGGATGATTGCGGAGACAACGAGTGGAAGGTATAAAATAAAATAATTAATTTTAATTAATTTTAATTAGAGAATAATTGATTTATCAACTATAATTAAAATTGAAATCAATAACTTATATAATTCGTAATTTGCTTACGAGGTCTAAAACTCATGAAGAAACAAGTCGGGTTTGGATCGGACAGCAAAATAAAAATCAAGGTGAGAAATTCTCACTCATTTGGATTGCCAAATTTTAATTCAAATGTTCAAATTTAATTTATTGGATGCGTGATTGGATTGGCAAATTATAATTATCTGTTGGATGATTATATTACATATAGTAACATATATATTAGTAGTTGGATTGATATTCCTACATTTTTAGCGGATGAGACCCAATGTGCCCCGCATAATAGCGGATGACCCTATATACCGCGATATCCCCCTCGAAGTGGGATTGGTATTTTTTATGTTGTATTAAAATCTGTGGATGCAAGGAAGCGGGTTGGAGGGATCCAACTGGATTCCTCAAAATTCATATTGATTATTTTCATATATAATGATATATGATTTGTAGAATAATATGTTATACATTATTGTTGTGATGTGAATTATTGGATGCTATAGTAGCGCTAGCCTTAGTTTTGGTATTTTGAAATATTATTTTGAGGTTATTTTAAAGAAATTAAAGGATATTTTTAATATGAAAATATTTGTATAGAAATTTGGATTATTTTTAAGAAATTGATTTAGTTAAAAACAATAATTGATTTTGGGTTGTATCTAACTATTCGTAAAAATATTTTGAATAGAGATTTTAAAATTAATTATATAAAGGATTTTTAAACGATGGATTTTTAAATGATATTTCTGGGAAATATGGAAAGAAGTTGAAATCGATATTTAAAAACAGATTGGCAGAAATGAATAGAATTTATAAGAAACTGAATTTATAAAATGGAATTTTATAAATGAGATTGTTTTTATAAAAAGTGAAACTCAAGGAGTTATAAAATTTATAAACAATGTTTATAAATAAATGAAATCGAGATCAGATGATAAATTAGGAATATAAATTTACAAGGAGAATTTATATTAGAATATGGAAATAGGACGAATGAAAAATAGTGGATACTATTTTTGAAATTGAAATGGTTAAGCAGATCGGAATGAAAGCGATATGATGAAAATCGAGAGGAATTTAAAAATTGAATTAGTTATTGAGATTTCTTTTAAAATATATATTTTTAAAATATTAAGAAGCTAAGTTTGTGTTGAAAAGGAAAATTATATTTCTTGAGCTATGAGATTTTATATTAGTTAAGACTGAAATAATTCGGTATGTGGATTTTTTTTCAAATATTTAACTTTTATTTTAATAAATCCTAAACTTTAAATATCTTTGAAAAGTGATTTTATAAAAAGCATATATATTGGAAAATTACTTGAATATGTCTAAAAAAATAAATTATTATTATTCTTTTAAATACTTATTTTTAATTTACATATGTATAATAGAGTTTTGTAATGGTTTAAATTTATTTATTAAACCTCTCGAGAATTGGAAAAGGGTTATTCAGTAGATGAAACGATAGGAATATTCTCAAAACGGAGTTAGGAAAAAGTAAGAAAAGTCTCATGTGTATTGATAGTTGAATAACCGACTATCAATTTTGGCCAATTTCCTTAATCGTTTGGAAGAGACCGGGATCAAATTTAATTATCCGAAAACCACTTCGATCTGCTTTGAATGTTACGAATGGATATCATGAAGACAGGGAAGATGATGATTCGGTTTGTCCAGACCCAGGACAACTTATATGGACGAATGCTCTCAGAACATCATCATTGGAGGACGATGAACATTCTAAGTGAATTTGTTCTTAAAAGATAATCGTAGCCTCAAGCCTCATCAACAGGGAGTGACCGAAAATCAGGGGAGATACAGCAAGGCTAAGTGGGTCGCATCTCAATTTGGGTATGTTTATCACCTTTCTAGATACCCTCGGATATTATTACTACGGTGCGCGAAAGAACTCGGCAAGGGTGGGAACACCCGGGGTGATAGCATACTCGGTCTATCCAGGTTAGGGGTGGTCCAGTCTTGTGTTGTAGAGGGTTCCATCGTGGTCCTCGTTACATTTTTCTAGAGGTGTACTTTGATAGGTGGTACCCCAGTGCCTAGTCATTCGTATGTAATCCATTCTCCGATACGTGCCTTTACGGTTTTAGTTGTAGAACCTAGTATGCTGGAATTTAATTAATGTAATAATTTCGGCTATTTGAATAAGTATTTGTATCTAGACACTATTATAATATTAGATGTTTTTGATATAAAATGTATTGGTTATCGTAAGGTAAAAACACGTCGTGTTTACAAGTGGCGTGGTCTTACGAGATACCTTTGTTTTTCAAAGGATTTGATAACTTTAATAATTCAAATTGAGTATGTTTTTCTCACGCTGGTTTTCTAGACTGAATCGAATGTTATTTTATTATAATGCTCCGGTCAGACCGAGTACAGATTCATGTTAGAATGCTATGGAGCTCAGGAGACAAGCTGGAGACTATATCACGTACTTGGTTTATGTTTCCACTATATGAGGACAATTTATTATGACTGCCCAGATTGATGTAATGATTTTTGTACTCTGATGATTGTAAGAAATAAACTGTTATAGATCCTTTTGTATAAAAATCTGTTATTGTATATTATATTTGTTCAGCTGCGATTGTGAGATTCTGTGTTGTTGCTTCTATTTTTCTTCTATCTTCTTCTTCTTCAGCCCTAATGAACTGGTGTTTCTGGCACTCGATATCTCGACATTCTATACAGTAGACATATTGATGTCGATTTTCGAGGATCGAAAATCCCAGTTCGTCACATAGACATAACCGAGGTCCATCATACTCAACATATGTATCAAAACACATAACAATCATCCAAATTAAACATATATATAAACAAATATGGCATAACGTCAGTAGCCTAAGGCCATCTCTCAGATTACCATATAAAGATATGTATAGGGCCCAACTCCTTGCTATCAGCATTTTCTTGCAATCCTCGATAGTGAAATAATCAATGTGGATGGGGTTACTCAACTACATAGATAAACAGTCTAATAAATAATCAAAGAGATCTATAATCACGTAATGATCATCTAGACTTTCAGCCTCATAATAATCAACTTGTCTTTTGGCCAGTGGAATAATCATACTGTCTCTCAAACCTCTAATAGTCTATAAAACTCTCAGTATTGTTGGTAGTCCTCTGGACTTCCGGCCATATGTGCTCTCTACATCATAAAGTACTATTTTGGCATTGGACTTAACAAATGATCTGGCCAGCTCTCAGCCGTATACACAATGATCTCATATATGTGAATAAGTATATGCCTATATCAATAATAATATCCATATGCCTTCCTTACATGCTCTCAACGCTACTTCTATAGTCATCGGTTATCTCAACAACCATCGTCAGCTAATATCCATTAGATGCAAGACAACGCTATACAATGGTCATGACCCAACAAGTGCCCCAATAGTAATTGATTGTTGGCCTACGTAACCCATGAGCAGTGGCTCTCGATCATATACACAAAAAAGTGTGTCGCGGCTGCAAGGGGCGACCTTACAATCAGGCTGCTAGAATGGATACTAGCCAACCTTGTTTGCTGCACATCGTATAATAAGAGTACACATAATAAATAGACACGCTTATGGCTTTTGGCCTGCTCACTCTCAGTTCACATCACCTCGAATATAATACCCCGCAGACTTGACCTTGTCGAGTGACATTTACTTATAGAAAGCAATCAGATAGATATCGACATGAGCGTCTCATGTCGCCCAGCGAGGTTCACACATTTTCTCAATGTTGATAAACTACATTTGGACATCTTATTCTATATAAAAAGTTTGAAGAATATCCAAAAGAGTATTACTGAAAGTCTCATATCAAATGGTATCACTAGTCTGTATATTCTAATTCCTCCTTACACTGAATGAAAACAAGTAAAGCGTTTAAATGTGTAACACCTCATAATTTTAATGGTAATTAACAAAATAAATTGATTAATAATTTGTAATATCGGAAATAGAATTTTTACAAACTTTAGAATTCAATTAGGAAACTTTCACCGTTGGGTTCGTGGTGATTTTCTAGTCAGTTTTCATATATAAAGTTTTACGATCGGAGTTCAAACGGAAGAATTATAAACATTTGAATATTTCACGTTAGAAATAATTATATATGTAATTAGGGAAATAAGTATAATTACCACCATGGATTAATATTAACGGTCGGTTAACGCTTACTTAACATCTAAGTATAATTAACATTAAATCAGATCGGTCAAAATGGGAGAAAATAGGTTGTATAAGTAATAAAACAAACGATATTAACAAATAAAGGCAACCGATCAACCTGTAGTGCTATGTTGGCTGTAAATTTAACCTAAGCCAACGGTCGGGACTTAAAAGAATATAATCTAATGATTGGCATTCGTTTGAACCCCTATAAATACGAGCCTAACCTCTCACTTTTCTTCTCGTGTTTTCTGAAGCGTGACAAGCTCTATCGTTCCCTTTTCTCCATAAATTCTTAAATCTAGATTAAATTATAATCTATAAATGTATATACAGGTGGAGAATAGTTAAGGATAATAGAGAAGAAGAATAGAATCGAATTGCCAAAGCCAAGATAAATTATAATTATGAATATAAATCTAAGTAAAATTTAAATCACTTCTCAGATCTAAATTTCTAATATGTATGTATATGTGTGCATTACATATTTCGATCGGCAGAAAAAGTAGTTAAACAGAAATAACAAGGTTTAGATTTGGAAATTTGGAAAGCTTAAAGGTAGGTGGAAAATTATATATTTTTGTATGATATTGGATTTATTGGTTGTAAATCTATTCCTTGTATTCGTGGACATAATTATTTGGAGTTTTAGGCTTAATTTTATGCATGTAATGAAATTTAAAGCCTTGCCTACATATTTTATGAACTATTAACTTGAATCTAAAAAGCAAGGGTGTACGTTATAGTCCCTAAATTAATATAGATATTCTAAGTTTGTGGATTTAAATGGCATATGTTAGTTAATATGAAATATAAGTTATTATAAATTGAATTGGGGTTTAAGTTGTATCTTAATTCATTGGAATGAAGTGGGTTGCAATGCAAATTTCTATAAATAATCCAGTTTTATAATTAAGAATAAAAGTATATTGTTTGAAGTAACAATGAATATGCTAAAATATGGAGATATATAAATTAGGGGTCTTTACCGTATTTTATACTGTCTATTTCAATAAAAACAAAAGGATAATCCCTTGTAATTCCAAATACAACACAAATCTTACTTTTTGATAACTTATAGAAGTTTACAGTGTTAACATTTCCTTTTGGAAAAAATGTAATTTCAATGTATTAAAATGTAGAAGTCCCAAGGTACAAACTAAAGAATTATAAATAACAACGGTCTAAATGTAAAACAAATATATGCAACAAAAGACAAGTTAAAAATTAAACAATAAGTAATGAAACATAGGCAAATTAATGAATGAGTAAGTAATGAAGTTAGTAACCAAATGAAGATAGTAAGAGATAAAAAGGAACAATAAATAGATCTAATAATAAAAAGGAAAAGTAAACGGTAAAAGATATCTAAATCTTTTAAGTTATAAATAAGTGTAAAATGATATTAAGATGACATTAACAAAACAAAGAGTTGGTTAAGTAATAATAATTGAATATTAGCAGTTGAACATTGGAGGTGTAGTAAATAAATAAGTATAAATACATATGTAACCTTAAGCATGCGTTTATGGTGGTGTGAATTATTAAGTCAGATAATAGCTTAGGTTAAATGAGAATGTCATAGTAATTGTAATGGGTTAGGGCACGAGGTCAGTAGTGTTACACGATAGAAATATGCCCACCGTAAGGAGCTACTAGCAGTTGTGTATACATTATACTGATATGAGACATATCCAACTATAGAACCCGTAGAATTATACGTTCATGTATAGGTGAAGGGAATATACCAAAGTAGGATGGTTTGCCATGATCGAAATATCAAAGAACAAGTAGAGTCTGCTTCAACCTTTCAGGGGGTACATTTTAAGTAACAAAATGGGCGTTTCCTAGATTGCATTAGATAATCTAAATGGGATGGTGAGCTAGGCTTGGCGCTATGACAGCGTGATTGGTACCATATACCAAGATTAGCAGCTCTTTACATAAGCCGAGATCATCACCGGTCCTAAGCGATCAGCAGAAAGGCAGGGATTATGTCTAAATGGACTACACCTCCTACTAGTGTAGATCAAGTTTAGGACAAGTACTGCATCACATTTGTTTGTTAGTTTGTTATTAGGAGGCAAATTGAGATAACCTTTTAATGGAGGTCTTTTAAACGAATAAGAAAGTCTGAGGAGCAGAATCATTAATAGTCCACGGAGCCGAGTCCATGATATGAAGCAGTTAGATAAGTCTTCAAGATTAGGTAGAATATGACTAAATAGTTGTAATGCCGTTATTAGACACTACGAGAGTTTTTTTAATATATTTGAATATAGTTTAAACATATAAAAGTAATTTTTAATGTATACAATCTTAGTTTATAGAGTGATTTAAATCTGGGTATATAAATATTTAAAAGCTAAATATTTAAAACAAGAGATAGTTTAAAATCAAGGACAATTATGAAATCAAAATATTAAAAATGATAAATATAATTTTGAGGCTAAAATATTTCAAACAAGAGAGATATCTTTTTTTTGAAAAGAAGGTTTTAAAAACATTTAAAATAAAAGATATATTTTTGAAAAGCATTTTCATAAAATTAGTCGATATCAAAATAGGACCACTATGTGCTTCACTAGATATTATCATGATTTCCATCACACTAGGGTTCCAACCCTTTAACAGGCTCGAAGTGGATTCCATTCCATGAATAAATTTCGAATAAAGGTGTAAGTGCTTTCAAGAAGTTTTAACATAATTCTAGACTCAATACTTATTTTTTATTTTGAAATCATGAACTCTTGATATCTTGATACTCATGAGACTTCAATCTTGAATCTTTATAGTGTACAGTCTTCATTCTTGGTACCTGCATGGTTAAATCCTGCATATATATATATATATGTATATACTAAACTATCATGTTAGTATTCATATTTTATAACAAGTCCTAAGGTTGTTGTCATCAAAACAATCATTTAAGGACTAACAGTTACATTCCTTTCCACTTATAAGAATTTCGTCCTCTAAATTGCTAGGTAAGAAGAATGGTCTAATACCCGTTTTCTATTTTCACGAAACCACACAGTTTCAACAACTTTCCAAAACAATTTTTTATTGCAGCCACGCTATCACTCTTACTAACTTTCCCAAACTCATCCATAAGTTGCAAATAATATTATCACCTTAATAATTCAAATTATAGTTTAAAACCAAAATTTTAAATTATCAAAATTTTCTTCAAAAATTACTTTAACTCCCTAAATTTTCGAAAAATTTCCCCGAGGTCTCCTTTGCGCGGCTAGACGGAACAACTACAAAACTGCCTCTACGACCCCAAATTTTCAAAAGAAAACCCAAAAGCCAAGTGGAAAGATCATAAAACCATCAATTTCATACAGTAATTTAAATATATACCTTTTTGTCGGGCAATCGAATTTTATCTTCTAAAATCGAAACATCAATTTTTCCTTTTACTTTTTAATTACCTACATCTTACATAGCAATAATACCCAATCACATAATTCAAAATCATTTGATTCACTCCTTTACAAAATTTTCAATATTTTCTTTACTTAAGCTGTACGATGTACATATATCATTCGTACGCAATATCAAATCTAATCGCTCGCTTGATCACACAATTTCACTTCCAAACTAGTATCGTTCACCCGACCCTCTAATGTGGACTCAAATTTGGTTTCTTGATCAGAAAATGTCATTCTCATTGCATAGCAATATATTTTGATAGAGAATTTCCAAAATCAATCAAAAATCCATATATAGGGTCTGCGTCGAAAATCGAGTGAAAAATCCCAATTCGGATTGATTTATCTATCTCGAAATTCTATGTTCGAATCTGGATCAGATCGTTATGTGAATAAAATAATATAGTACACTTACGTATTAATTTCCAATTGATTACTATTTATATCAATTTCTTTCTATTCACATTTATTCCAATTATCATCCATTTAATCACAATTTCCCTATTTCACCACTTTTTATTAAACCTTCATTCAAATGCTCACTCATTATATTTTCTTTCAATACCAATTTCACTTAAGAATTCCACCATTAACTTTCTTAAGTCTATTATAAATATTTTATACAACTTCCTATATTTATTTCCACTCCATCACTTGGCTTATATCCATTTCTATTAAAATTTTAAATTTCAATTTCATTTGAATTCAATTTACCTTTCATTTTTAAATATTGAATTATATTCACCTTATGTCAAACCATATTTAATTAACCATTTCTTTAATTAGTTCCACTCATTAATTTATTCATATCTCAATCAAATTTTATTTCCAAACTTTTATATTATTTAGTCCACTCGAACTAATCTTTCAACTTCACTTTATTTAACATAATTCCAATTAAATATCATTCCGATATTCAATTTTCTTCTTCTTGTTTTCAATTCCATTTACTTACAAATTAAATTAATTTGTTCATCCGCTAATTTATTTTCAACTTAATAAATTTTTGTTTGAATAACCATTCATTTAGCCCACTTAGGCTTATTTCCTCAAAATTCAATTTTATTTAACTTATTCCAAGTTAAATCTTACTCCACCAAAATCTAATTTCAAAATTTCTTAAGTTATCAACTTATTAATATTCTATCCACCAATTTCTTTTATTCACCTCATTTAATTGGTTTACTTTTCTAGCTTATTTCCTTTTCACACTTACTTTAATTTAACTCTTTTTAAGTTAAATTTTATTCTAACAACTTTCAAATTTTATAAGTTCCCAAACTCATTTATATTCCATAAACATGTTTTTTAAATAAACTCCCAGAGTTTGCACCATTTCTTAAGTATTTCAAAATTATTTTTGAAATCATCCATACCCAAAGTCAATTTTTTTTGCATTTCAAAATTAACCTTATTTTGCACACAAACACCAATCCAAAACACCCAGTTAGCCATTTCTCCCTTGGAAACTCGAAAACTAACATCGATGATGCTGCAGTCATCACCTAAATTATTTTTCAACGACCGAAGTGAGTTCAGTGCTTTTATTTCTTTTGAAAACCATTTTTTTAAACATTCCTACTCCAGATATTAATTCATTTTATTTTAAATTTATAAATATTTCCTAATAATACCACTTTTATTCCTTTTTCAAGACTTTGGGAAAACATTTCAAAATCAAGGGAATTAAATTCCCAAATGTCCAATTTCAAATCCTTTTTATATACGAATTTATTTCTTAGCTTTTGGTTATAATATCATCTTTTATTCAATTTCCACAACAGTAATGAGAATAATTCATTATTATCATCTCCTAACAACCAAGCAAACCATATTTAAATATAATAATTTCCAAAATTTATTCCTTTTATATATAAAAGTAATTTGGGTAAAATTATTTCATTTACCTCATTTTAAAACATTACTGTGTTGAATTGCTCTGTTAAAGGGTTTAGAGACCCTATCAATAATGTTAATTACTGGTATTGACAAAAATCCATAAGCCACTTAACAAACCAATCAACACAACATAAAACAATTTTATATTCACTTACAAATACACGCTCATATATGTTAATACACTCAAACTCATTCTAGGGTTCTACTAACCCTATCTCTAATGAGTAATTCCCACCAGAGCCAAGGTTCTCACTTAACCTCGCTATGATACCACAATGCCACGACCCAATTTTTGATGCCTAAAAATTGACATCAATACGTCCACTGTATTACATGTCGAACAATCAAATGCTGGAAATACAAGATCGTTAGGGAAAAGAAGAAAGAGGTAAAAGAAGAAAACAGAAAACAACATCAGAATCTCACAATCGCAGAGGAGTAATATATAATAGATAACAACTGGTCTTTATACGAAAAGAACTATAACTATTTCTATATATTACATCATCAGAGTACAACACAGATCAATAGCATAATACTGGGCAGTTATAATAACTTGTCCTCCCAAAAGCTGACTATACAGCATGCCATACATAGTGGAATATAAACCAAGTACGTGTGATACGTCTCGTCATCCAGCTCGTCTCTTGAGCCCCATAACATACTATCCTGAATCTATAATACTCGGTATGACCCAAGCATTATAATAAAATATCACCCGAGTCAGTCTGGAAAACCAGCGTAAGAAATCACACTCAAATTGAATTATTAAAGTTTTAAAATCCTTTGAAATCAAAGGTATGTCGTAAGACCATGCCATAAATAAACATGCCGGGTCTTTACCTTGCAATAACCAAAACATTTTATATCAAAATCCTCTAATATTATAATAGTGCTTAAGTATAAATACTTATTCAAATAGCTAAAATGCTTGCATCTCACATTCCAGCATAGTTGGGCACAGTTAAAACCGTACGACGCTTATGGGAGATTGGGTTCCATACAATGGCAGGGCTACTGGGTTACCGCCAATCACAACACACTTCTAGAGAAATGTACCGAGGACCACTCTCGATCCCCTGCAACACAAGACCGAACTATCCCTTACTGGATCGCCGAAATAAGATCACCCATGGTGGGGATCAGCAACCACCCACATAACTGAAATAAAGGGACTCTAGATAGGGGTAACCTTACCCTACTTGGGAGATACCTACTTAGCCTTGCTGCACCTCCCATGTTTTAGCCATTCCCGGTTGATGAGGCTAGGGGCTACAATTACCTTTTTAGAAAGATTCACTTAGAATGCTCATTGTCCTCCAATGATAATGTACTGATAGCATTCATCCATACAAGACCATTCCCGGTTCGAACTGAACCGAAGACACTATTCCTACTACATTCATTTTGGAATCACCATTAGGATTAGTAGTGATTAGCCCATGCACTTCGCTGCTCCATCTTTGACTCCAAGCTCTTGTCTGTTGAGACTTGGTTTTGATTCGTTACACTAAACTATCACTACGATGTACAGATTTGACGACTACGACGACAAAAGGAGAATATATACTATAAGGAGATGAGACTTCAAAACCGATGCATCAATTATATTATTTTTTGAGTCTTAGGTCAATATTGTCAAAATCTCTCCTAGTTACGTATATATTAGCATATATATTTAATCATTCTATTCCCAAAAAATTTATTCATATATAAGCTTACATTAAATTATAAAAGTGACTAAAGTTATATATACTTCTATACCTGTGTAAATTGTGCATATTCAATAGATTTCACCAGGTCAGTCGACTGACCCAGAAGTCCAGTCGACTGACACTGGAAAATTTGTGCAACATGCACATGTGCACAGATATACGAATATAAATTTTAAAAATTATTTTAAATATTCAGTCAACTGACCCATAGGCTCAATTGACTGAATTTCTACAACAGCTACTTTTCAAAAAGACACAACTTTTTGTGAAGAGATACGAACCACTACGAAAAGATTTGGACGCAACACTTCAACCGAAACTCTTCACCAAAAGTCGTTGCTTTCTAACCATTATAAATACGTACTCTAACTTGATTACAAATCAGGAATCACAATCGAATTTTCTTACCTCTCTAATCTTAACTCTCTGAAATCTATTTGCTATTATACTTTCAATTATTCTGCATTAAAAGCAATACCATACCGTTCTATTCTTCATATACTTCAAATATATATATTTATACTCGAGTAGAAGATTATAGGAAGGGTGTACTACAAGTAACAAATCCATATTATCAGAACACACAAAGGTCAAAACTATTTTCTGTATTTGTTAAAGTCCTGTTTTGCTGCTCAGGCAAGTGAAGTCCTCTTCAGCTGTTGAGGCGAAATCATGTTCTACTGCTCAGGGGTATATAGACATGTTCCTCCGGGTTAAGTGAGGGTTATTTTTTTAGTGAAATTCCAGAAGGAGTCTGGGACTGGGCGTAGGACGGTGCTCTAAACTAGTATAAAAATCTCTGGTGTCATTTTACTATACTGCTTTTATATTCTGCACTATTTATAGTATTACTATCATCATTATACTATGTATTATCATATGTCCATATTACACAATCTATAGCACGCTTTCATTTGGTATTAGAGAACTTTTATTGTCTTCCTTTCAAAAGCGTACTCGTTGGATCAAAGTGGTTTTTAGATCACAAATCCAATCCGGGTCTCTTCGAAACAACGTTCTCTATTCCCAGTAAACTATACCTCGGTTCTCTAGGATATAAACAGACAAAAATGAGATCAAAGATCACCTCCTAACCGTTGGTGGATGGATTTCCTTATAAACGTCCTAGAAAAACGAAACGAGTTTATTCGTACAGTATAGCACCTCAAACGTTAACTATACCATATAAATCTCGTATTTCTCCTAGATATTTTCAAAGTTATATTTGGGTCTAGATTTTGATTGTCGGTTATTTAACTATCAAATAAACAATCAACTCAGCCAAAACATCATTTTCACTGAAAACACCAAGTCTCTTAAATTTAGTTTTAATAAATTAGATCTTTTTATCCAAAAATATGCACTTATCCTATCGAATTCAGTATATTCACAAATTATCCTTTTTGAAAATATTTGAAAAAAAAACAATTATTTCAAAATTTCAAAATAATACTTACAAAATTTCTATAACATTTCTCCAAGTAAAACTTTAGAAAAAAACAACTTTTAAATAAAAGCTATTTTAGAAAGTATAAATATTTAATAATTTTCCTTTTAAAATCATAATACTAATATAACCTTTGAAAACATAATTAACTACTATAACTAACTTAATTTATAAATACTTAAACAATTTTTAAACAGCTAAATAATAATTTTTCTAAAAACATTCTTCAAACACTTCTAATTTACTAATTAAAAACCTAAAATCTTTCCTTTTTGAAATAACTTAACTTCTCAGAAAAACACAATTTCCACTTTAATATAACCAGTTTAATCATTTATAAATCCCTCTCGATTTATCTCTAGTTTATTTACGTCCCAATCCCATAAATTTTCTTTTCCACACATTTAAAAACTTTTAAAAATAAAACTACTCTTTATTTTTAAAAGGATTTACTCATCTCCTTATATTTCCACCTTGAATTTATAATTCCAAATTATCCACTGATAATTAATTCACTTTACAAATAAAACTTCGTTTATAATTCCTAGAGTCCAAATTTCTCCTTAATCACCGTTTCAAACATCTAATCGATTTTCAAATTTATTTTCTGAATTAATTGCATTTCGAAATTTTTTCTTGATTTACCCAAATTTATTTCAAAATCCATTAGTTCCAAATTAACTCCTTTATTATGATTTAAAATCTTACTTAAATCTAAAACATTAATTTCATATTTTACATTTTTCCAAATTTCCTCTTTATTTTTCTCAAATCCATTTTAAACCTCGGATTTAAAAATAAATACTTTTATACTTAAACAAATTGCTTAAGTCTTATTATTAAAACATTTTATTCAATTATTTCAAAATCTCTATCTTTCCATATTTAGAAATTATCAAATACAAAATTTAAAATCAAACTATTCATTTTTCCCATATTTACTATAAATCTCCTACTTTAAAATTTCCCTTTTTATTTCCCTTTAAAAATTCAATATTTATATTTTCAAAATGGCAAATATATATCCAGCAATATTATAGCATCAAATAAATTAAATTTTCCAACATAATCTATCACAGATTATTCAACATTTCATATATCACTGAAATGAAAATAAATTCAACATTTTTAAGGAATCTAGTTGGATCCCTCCAACCTATTTTCCCTGCATCCACAGATGTTAGCACGATATAAAATTACCAATCCCTCTTCGAGGGGGATATTGCGGTATACAGGGTCATCCACTATTATGCGAGACGCATAGGGTCTCATCCGCTATATAATGCGAGAATATCAATCACTTCAATACACACACACACACATTACATATAATATCACATTCAATTGGTAAATATTTACCAATCAAATCATCAATCAAAATTGATTTAACTATCAAAATTAATTGCGGTGAATCCAAAGTTGAGTAAGATTAAACTCACCTTGATTTTCCGTTCGAATATTACTAATCGATCCAATTTTTTTGACTTTATTGGACATCTCTCTCCGTTTTAATATTGTATAGACAATTTAAAATATTTACAAGCTAACAATTTATAATTTAACAAAAATTTATATATAACAATTTTTTTCTTTTCTCAGCAACTAAACAAAAAATTTACTTCTGTTAAACTTAATTGAAAATTGATTTGTTTTTTGCCTTTGGACTTAAATAAAATAATCTAACAGTTAATTTCATTACCCAACGTTCCTCGGCATGCTTCCCACTTGCTCGCGACCATCTTCCTTGCCCTGGTCATCACCATGAATCCTACACCTTCGTCCTGCTCGCCCAAACCCTCCAGAACCACTGCACTTCACGAATCGCACCTGCTTATGTCACTGTGAAGCTACGCCCCACGTCGTCAACCAAAACCCACCACCCTCGACCTAACAATCACTCTTCCCTCAATTGTGTTGCACTCCACCCAACCCCTACAGCAGCACTCACGACGCACCCGACCTGACAACCCTACTTCCCTCAATCGCCGCCATAAACCATTTGATAGAGCCGATGATTTTTTTAAGTTGATTTCGCGAATCCATAAAAGGGGAAAAAAAGGAGGGAACGTTGTTTTTATTTGGGGAGGAGACACAGGGTCCGCGACTTAACTATATGAACATTGAATTTGAGCATATACGATTTTTGTAATATTGTAACGACCCAATATTTTCAACCATTCGCATCCGCACATGTCGGACTTGAATTGCTCAAATTACCGCATTGTAAATAATTTTTTTGCAAATCTCAGAATATACAGTAAATAATGATAACAGATCACAAACACAGAGTAAATAATAATGCAGCGGAATTATAAGAGATAGTAGTTCATGAAGGTACTATATAAAAATAAGATACATCAGAGTTAAACAGGATACGATCGAAGAGTAACAAGATACATCAAGTACAAATCAGAATACATCACTTAAATCACTGGATACTGAAAGCAAAATAGATGGCTGGATCTTCAAGCAAAGCTCCAACTCCGAAGGTGAGTCTTTAATGTTGAATCACTTAGTCTGACTCGAGCGTAAAGCAAAACACAAAACACTCGAGTCAGGACATAAATACTTATGAACTGTAAATCAACCCAATTGAATAGTAACAAAATGCATCAGTAACTTAAAAGATACTTGGGATCTTCCATCTTTTAAGGATCCGTTAAACTATTTACTATGTAGTAATATTGCGCTATTATAATAATGTCTACGGTAAAATAAACTTACTTTAAAATAGCGTTGAAGGGTTACCCATATAGTCCCCAACACGTATTAGTCCCAGTAGTCCATCTAGTATGAACATACCTCCAGATCGGGAGGCTACCCTTAATACTCAATGGGCTACGGGAGGAAAAAAAAACTCGTAGTAAGGCTCGCTATGGCAGGTGACACAGCACACAAGGCAATGCCAGGGTAGATATACCAATTACGCACACGGACTGGTGGTAACGTAGCAGCCACATACGCCCACCTCGGAACAAACTCCCATATCAAAATCGGAGGATGGCCATCAAATCAACCATAAGTAAGAGTATAGAATCGAAGAAATGTGTCTGATCGAAGGAATGACCTCATTTGGCCCGAGATCGCTCCTGTTTTAGCCACCTTATGCCAAATCACGGGAGTTGGGTCCACGTAATATACCTCAAGAACGTCGCCACCATCCTACATCATTCTGGAATCTCCACCGCGTACACGGTTGTTAAAGTGGTTTTCGAAGTTGGCAGAGAGAATGACAACTTCCGATCCCGGTCTCTTTAACAATCAAATGTTATTCTAATGCCATGGTCATTTCAAAATAGTTTATACTTCAAAATAAAATAATTTCATTTCAAACTATATACCTTTCAAAATAGTTTATACTTCGAAACCAAACCATTTTTATTTCAAAACTATATTCAAATCAAAACGATATCATATCATTTCCATTTCAAACATATATTTACCTTTCAAAATCATAATACTTTTAAAGTTATAACTCTTTCAAAACCAAAATACTTGAAATCATTACACTTTGAAAATCATAACATTTCGAAGATAAATTTCCAATTTAACTCAATTCAAACAATCAGTTTAAATACAACTTAGTTTCCCAACAAAACATTTAAAATCTTATTACTTTCAAATACAGATTAAATCCACAAAATAAACTATTCAATTTTTAATATATTTCATAGCTTTAAATATATTATATTTCAAAACTAAATTTGAAAATCTCATATATCTCAAATTTAATTGCGTTATTACTTAGTCTTGAAATATTCATTTCATAAATCAAATATTATTTAAATAACTCAAATTTCAAGTAAACTTAGTATCACATTCTTCGTCAAAATAAAGATTTTTGTCATTCAAAACCATTTCAAAATCATTAAAATATCATATCCTTTCAAAACCTTTATCAATTCATTATCATTCTTAAATTCAAATATTCAATTTTAAATATCATTTAAAATCAAATATGTTATTCATTTATTATTTCAAATATCATTACAAAACACATTTCAAAAATTTCATTTATCTCATTACATCTCAATCCATTTAACACATAACCAAGTAAACCTTATTTAAATTCAAATTCAATTTAAATTCCTTAAAATTCAAATTTAAATATTAAATTATATTCATAACTCCTTGAATATCATAAATAATCAAATTCCAAAAGTTAAATCATTTAACACTTTTAAAATATAACTCAAACAGTGTTAAAATCTATAACATTTCAAAACATTGTCAAATTATAGCAACAACAACATTTATAAGGTGCTATCGTGGCTTATAGTTTCTAAAATAGTTTAATTCAAGAACAACAGCATTTATAAAATTCCGTAATAGATATTTAGTTATTTCAACATAGTTAAATTCAAAAATAACAGCATTTAAAAATGCTGTTATAAGATCACAACATTTTTGGGAAATGCTGTTAATAAAATTCCAGATTTTATTATAACCTTTCAGAAACAATAAAACTTCAAAACAAATTTAATTTAAACTTATAAATCATATTTCTAGACTTCAAAATTTCACGTTTGAATAATTTTAACATATGATTTATCACAATAAAATTTAAAATCAAATATTCAATTTAAAACTCAATTCATTTTTTTAAGTCAAAATTTCACTGTTCATTAACTTATAAATTAAATAAAAATTAACATATTATTTCAAATATCATTCCAAAAAATTTAAATTTAATTTACATTATTTACTTACATTTTAAAATATAAATTTAAAGTCAAAATCACAATTCCTTCAAATTCACATACTTAAATTCACAAATTCAAAACTTAATATTTAACTTTCACAAAACCATAAAATATATATTTTTAAATAAAAAAATTCATATTTTAAATTAAATATATACATAAAAATCATTTTAAAATATACCACGGGGTCTGTACATAATTTTCAAACCTAGGTCAAGTGATACGGATATGTATCATTTCAATCTGTAGTTTAAAAAGAATACCCGGGTTGTATCATTTCAAACCCGCAATCACAAGTCAAATAAAATACAATAAAAATCACTCAAGCCTATCATTTCAGCCCATAATGATTTTTCCTTATTCTAATGTCCGTTCGAGTATGTATTATTTCAACCCATAGTGATTCTATTCTAACAGTGAACTTGTAGTGTGATCATATACATAAACAATATAAACAGATACACTAACATGTAAATGTCACAATATAATGTCATTTATCAAATGTCAGGTGATAATTAACAGAGTTAACATGGTAATAACATGGCATAGCATATCATATAATTATCATTAACTTGCATAAACATTTTAAATTACTAAACACTTGTCATCAATTCACTATTTCATAAGTAGAATGTTAGAGCGAGAAAGACTCACCTTTTCAAGCTGGAGTTAACAAATCAAACTGCACGAATAGATCCAAAAGCAGGATGGCACGACATAGCACGTCATTGGATTCAAAATGAGTGGAGAGAGCCTAGATGATCATCTTGTAACAATCCAATAAACACAAACAATATAACATATGAATATTCAACATAAAATTTATATTGAAACAATTTGAAAATATGAAGCAACAAAGAGCGACGCGACCTGACCTTGCTTTCCACCACTCATACGATTGGCCATAGGGTTCAAGTGCTCGGCTATGGCTATGTATTTGGTTCGGGTATGAGTAAATATGGCTCAGCTAGTAAAGAGATGAAGGTTAGTGGTGATAGCATGAAACATACACAAGGTCAAGGCAACATAGTGGGGTTTTGGTCACATTTCTTGGCTCGGCTATGGCAAGTGGTGGTCGGCCTTGCTTTGTTCAGGTCTGGTGATGGTGTAGCAGCGGCCAAAGGTCAGGAAGTGGCTGGTGATGGTGGTTCTAGGGGTGGCCGAGAGGGGTATGTGAAGGGATATTAGCTTTTGGGTTCGACTAGGATTGTTTTTCAAGTGTTGCTTACAATTTTGAGAAGTTTTCATCATAGGAGAGGCCAAGGCCTGTCATGGTCAGTGGGGTTGATGATGATTCGAACTGGAGATGGAGGAGGTGATGGTGGAGAGTGGGGCCGAGCAAAGCTTTGCAAAGGAGGAAGCAAAATCATAGAAAAAGAATAGAAAATGAGATAAGGAAGCCATGAACATTATGTTTTTTCTTCTTCTTGTTGCCATGAATTGTTGAAGGTGAGAAAGAATATTTTCACGTGAAAATAAAGAGAAGAATCGCAGCTGAAGCAAAGTGGTGTGCGGCTAAAACAGTGAAGAGTCAAAAGCAAATGAAAAGGCAAATGTGAAATGAAAGGTCATGGCCACTGAAAGGTCTTTTGTCTCTTTGACTTCCCATTTCTTTTAATCAAATTAAACCAAATAAATTTCATAAAATAGAATAGAAAAAGAAAATAAAAATAAAGTAGAAATGAAAACAAACAAATATTTTAAGGAAAAATATAATATAAATAAGAAAATAGCTTAATAATTGAAACTAGAATTAAAAATATAAACAATATACAATAAGCATTTGAAAATTATAACTTCACTTAAAAATGTTTTTTAAAAATAAAGCATATACATAACATGCCATTACACATATTAGAACATGGTTTGACAAACAAAAATATTATTTATAAAAATTAAAATAAACAATTTTGTTAAATAAAACAATTTACACATAATATTGTAAAAAGCATAACTTCCACGATATAAATCGAATTTCAACAAAACGAAAAGCAGTATTCTTGAAATTTAATTTATTTTAATAATAAAAGATAAAATTAAAAAAATAAAAATATTTAAATTTAAAATTTAAAAGTCAAAATTTGACCATTTTGACCAAAATTCACTTTTTTTGTAAAATATTCAATATATTCAGGTTTGAAATTATAACTCACATAAAAATCAAAGTTTATATTTAAAATAACAAAATTATTCATTTTAATAAATAAAATAAAGTTTTAAAATCAAGAATTCAATTATAATAATTAAAATATACAATTAGAATAATCAGAAAATACAGGGTTGTTACACTCTCCCCCACTCAAAACTTTTCGTCCCCGAAATGGAATGAGGTACGGAAAATCACAGAAAAAGATAGAATTAAATAGGATTAAGATAAGATGACAAGAAGATTGAAATTATACCTGATAACTGTTGTTATAGCTAAGTTTAACAAGGTGGAGATGAACTTTCCAAGATCCTCCAGAATCAAGAACACAAGCTTGAAAAAGATTTCTAGAATCTGATTCACCCTTTCCACTTGACCGATGGTCTATGGCTGGCAAGCAGTGCTCAGATTCAAAATGAGTACCACGGATTATCAAAGATTATAGAAATATTTCTAAACAGACTGGTATATGCAATAGCCTCCCCATTCTGTAGAAAGATAAAGGAAATAAGGACAACCAAAAGATATTTTGAAAAACAAAATAAGATAAACAGTTTGAAACCATGAAAATTTCAACTTAAATCGAAAATTTAATTTACATAAGTTAAATTAATGTTAACCATCTATAATTTCATTATCTTATCATCCAATATCTTAAATTAACAATCTCTAAAATCATGGATTTGAAAAAAATCATTTGTTATACTCAAAATGTACTCAATAAAGTTTAATTCTTCTTTATTCCTAATTAAAATTATATTTATTCCTCTCAATATATTTTATCACCTATGTTAAATATATTTATACATATTATAACTACTTTAAATTTATTCTTGGTTCCTTTAACATCATTTTATATTGTAAATTACTCCATTACCCTTTTTCTATTTACCTCTGTTAATCCTTTATAACTAAAATTTAAGTGTATAACATTTATTATAACCACTCAAATTTTATTTATAAAATCCTTTTATATTGTATACTATCCAATTACATATTCAACTTCTGTAAAATTCAGGCAAGTTATATTGGAATGAAATTGTGTATTATACAAATAAAATTTCCTAATTCAATTGTTTCAAGCTTTAATATTTATCCAAATCTTGAAATTATACTTAAAAATTATCCTTCAAGATAAAATTTAAGAATTAAATTTCTAATAAATTCCAAACTATTTAGAGATAAATAAATGCACATATACTATAGATATATATATCCATTCAAATTTAAATCATATATCAGCATATTTTATAAATCCAGTCTTAATTTAGAAATTCAAATCAATTAAATTCCCCAAAACAAAACTGTAGCAAGACTACAGAACAGTCTCTTCACTTCAAAACTCGAAATGAATGTCGATGATGCTGCAGTCATCACCGAAATTATTTTCCAACGACAAAGAGAAGAGCACTAATTTTTAAACTTTAAAATTCTTTGGAAACAAATTTCTATTCGAAAATACTTTAAATAACGTATCCTTTTAAAACTTTAAACACAAGGTTTGAAACCCATCGGAAATTAAATTCTCAAATTTTTGTTTAAATTCACTTAAATTTCCAAATAAATTTATAACCATGTTTCACAGTTCAATTATTTATATATGAAACAAGAGGTAATGATATATAAAACCAAATATTATTTCTTAACAACCAATTCAAAAAAAATACAGAAAAATTTATAATATAGTTAAAAATTTATTTGAAAAGCATATTGTATCAGTTTGCTCTGTTCAAGTGTTTTGGAAATCTTATCGATAGCGTTGATCAGACGAATCGATCAAAAACCAAATCAACATCAACAACTCAAACAACACAATATATAAAACATTTTAATATAAATTTTCAAGTAGAATTCAAAATTGTTTGAAGATAGATTGGAATCAAAAGATAAGATGATTAAATAACATAATAGGAAGATGGATAAGCTTATATAAATCGCGGGCAACCTTAACCGGGTCAACCGTGATTTAAAGAATAAGATCGATGTGGATTTTCTGGGGTAAATCAACATTCAATTTCAAGAGATAGAATTTGGGATAATAAGAGATATTAGAATCTAAACCGAGGATATAAAATCTTTGGTGAATTGATGCTATTGTAAAGGAGTTTCACCCCTTTAAAAATAAATTTGAGATTGGTGGGACCGCCGACTCATTATAAAGATCCATCGAAGTGGAATTATGGGATACTCTAGAATCAAAGTAAACGGATAGTAAGGAACACGAATGGATTTTGGAACCGTAGGGAACGTTCCAAAATTCAAAGGAGTCTAGTCAAAAAGGAAGAGATTCAAACTCGAATGAAAGTGATTCTGTAAATACACCTACTCCATATGCTGAGTTTTGCCTATAGCTACCAAAGCTCTAATACCAAATGTAACGACCCGATATTTTCAACCATTCGCATCTGCACATGTTAGACCTCAATTGCTCAAAATACCGCATTGTAAATAAAATTTTACAAATCTAAGAATGTACAGTAAATAATAATCACAGATCACAGACACAGAGTAAATAATAATGCAGCGGAATTATAAGAGATAGTAGTTCATGAAGCTACTATATAAAAATAAGATACATCAAAGTTAAACAAGATACAACAGAAGAATAACAAGATAAATCAAGTACAAATTAGAATACATCACTGAAATCACTGGATACTAAAAGCAAAATAGATGGATGGATCTTCAAGCAAAGCTCCAACTCCGAAGGTGAGTCTTGAATGCTGAATCACTCAGTCTGACTCGAGCGTAAAGCAAAACACAAAACACTCGAGTCAGGACATAAATACTTATAAACTGTAAATCAACTCAAGTGAACGGTAACAAAATGATCCAGCAACTTAAAGGATGCTTGGGATTGCCCATCCTTTAAGGATCTGTTAAACTATCGACTATGTAGTAATATTGTGCTATTATAATAATATCTATAGTAAAATGAACTTACTTTAAAATAGCGTTGAAGGGTTACCCATATAGCCCCTAACACGTAATAGTCCCAGTAGTCCATCCATTATCAGCATACCTCCAGATCGAAAGGCTGCCCTAAATACTCCATGGGCTACGGGAGAAAAACAAACTCGTAGTAGGCTCGCTATGGTAGGTGACACGGCACACAAGGGAATGCCAGGGTAGATATACCAATTACGCACACGGGCAGGTGGTAACGTAGCAGCCACATACGCCCATCTCAGAACACACTCCCATATCAAAATCGGAGGATGACCATCAAATCAACCACAAGTAAGAGTATAGTATCGAAGAAATGTGTCCGATCGGAGGAATGACCTCACTTAGCCCAAGATCGCTCCTGTTTTAGCCACCTTATGCCAACTCACGGGAGTTGGGTCTACGTAATATACCTCAAGAACGTCGCCACCATCCTACTTCATTCTGGAATCTCCACCGCATACATGGTTGTTAAAGTGGTTTTCGGAGTTGGCAGAGAGTATGACAACTTCCGATCTCGGTCTCTTAGCAACCAAATGTTATTATAACGCCGTGGTCATTTCAAAATGGTTTATACTTCAAAATCAAATCATTTCATTTCAAATTATATCCCTTTCAAAATAGTTTATACTTTGAAACCAAACCATTTTTATTTCAAAACTATATTCAAATCAAAACGATATCATGTCATTTCCATTTCAAACATATATTTATCTTTCAAAATCATAATACTTTCAAAGTTATAACTCTTTCGAAACCAAAATATTTGAAATCATTACACTTTGAAAATCATAAAATTTTAAAGACAAATTTCCAATTTAACTCAATTCAAATAATCAGTTTCAATTCAACTTAGTTTTCCAACAAAGCATTCCAAATCTTATCAATTTCAAATACAGATTTAATCCTCAAAATAAACTATTCAATTTTCAATATATTTCAAAGCTTTAAATATATTGTATTTCAAAACTAAATTTAAAAATCTCATATATCTCAAATTTAATTTCATTATTATTTAGTCTTGAAATATTCATTTCATAAATCCAATATTATCAAAATAACTCAAATTTCAAGTAAACTACATATCACATTCTTTATCAGAATAAAGATTTTTGTCATTCAAAACCATTTCAAAGTCATTAAAATATCATATCCTTTCAAAACCTTTATCAATTCAACATCATTCTTAAATTCAAATATTCAATTTTAGATATTAATTAAAATCAAATATATGTCATTCATTTATTATTTCAAATATCATTACAAAACAAATTTCAAAATTTCATTTATCTCATTACATCTCAATCCATTTAACACATAAACAAGTAAACCTTATTTAAATTCAAATTCAATTTAAATTCCTTAAAATTCAAATTTAAATATTAAATTATATTCAAAACTCCTTAAATATCACAAACAATCAAATTCCAAAAGTTAAATCATTTAACACTTTTAAAATATAACTCAAACAGTGTTAAAATCTATAACTTTTCAAAACATTGTCAAATTATAGCAACGACAGCATTTATAAGGTGTTATCGTAGCTTATAGTTTCCAAAATAGTTTAATTCAAGAACAACGGCATTTATAAAATGCCGTAATAGATATTTAGTTATTTCAACATAGTTAAATTAAAAAACAACAGCATTTAAAAATGCTGTCATAAGACCACAACATTTTTGGAAAATGCTGTTAATAAAATTCCAGATTTTATTATAACCTTTCAGAAACAATAAAACATTAATTTTTTTGATAATTTGAACTTATAAATCATATTTCTAGACTTTAAAATTTCACATTTAAATAATTTTTACATATGATTTATCACAATAAAATTTAAAAATCAAATATTCAATTTAAAACTCAATTCATTTTTTTAAGTCAAAATTTCACTGTGTATTAACGTATAAATTTAATAAAACTTAACATCTTATTTCAAATATCATTTCAAAATTAAAATTTAACTTACATTATTTACTTACATTTTAAAATATAAATTTAAAGTCAAAATCACAATTCCTTCAAATTTACATACTTAAATACACAAATTCAAAACTTAATATTTATCTTTCACAAAACCATGAAATATATATATTTTTAAATCAAAATTTCATATTTTAAAGTACATATCTATGTAAAAATCATTTAAAAATATACCAGGAGGTCTGTATGTAATTTTCTAACCTAGGTCAAGTGACACGGATATGTATCATTTCAGTCTGTAGTTTAAAAAGAAAACCCGGGTTCTATCATTTCAAACCCACAATCCCAAGTCAAATAAAATATAATTAAAATCACTCGAGCCTATCATTTCAGCACATAATGATTTTTCCTTATTCTAATGTCCGTTCGAGTATGTATCGTTTCAACCCATTGTGATTCTATTCTAACAGAGAACTTGCAGTGTGATCATATACATAAACAATATAAATAGATACACTAACATGTAAATGTCACAATATAGTGTCATTTATCAAATGTCAAGTGATAATTAACAGAGTTAACATGGTAATAACATGGCATAGCATGTCATATTATCATCATTAACTTGCATAAACATTTTAAATTACTAAACACTTGTCATCAATTCACTATTTCATAAGTAGAATGTCAGAGTGAGAAAGATTCACCTTTTCAAGATGGAGTTAAACAAATCAAACTACACGAATATATCCAAAAGCACGATGGCACGATACAGCACGACATTGGATTCAAATGAGTGGAGAGAGCCTAGATGATCATCTTGTAACAATCCAATAAACACAAATAATATAACATATGAATATTCAATACAAAATTTATATTGAAACAATTTAAAAATATGAAGCAACAAAGAGCAAAGCAACCTGACCTTGCTTTCCACCACTCATATGCTTGGCCATAGGGTTCGAGTGCTTGACCATGGCTATGTTTTTGGGTCAGGTATGAGTCAATATGGCTTGGCTAGTAAAGAGATGAAGGTTAGCGGTGATAGCATGAAATGTACACAAGGTCAAGGCAACATAGTGGGGTTTTGGTCACATTTCGTAGCTCGGCTATGGTAAGTGGTGGCTCGACCTTGCTTTGTTCTGGTCTGGTGATGGTGTAGCAGCGGCCAAAGGACAGGTAGTGGCTGGTGATGGTGGTTCTAAGGGTGGCCGAGAGGGGTATGTGAAGGGATATTGGCTTTAGGGTTTGACTAGACTTGTTTTTCAAGTGTTGCTTGCAATTTTGAGAAGTTTTCATCATAGGAGAGGCCAAGGCCTGTCATGGTCAGAGGGGTTGATGATGGTTGCAGCTGGAGATGGAGAAGGTTATGGTCGGTGGTGATGGTGGAGAGTAGGGCCGAGCGAAGCTTTGTAAAGGAGGAAGCAAAATCATAGAAAAAGAATAGAAAATGAGATAAGGAAGCCATGAACATTTTGTTTTTTTTCTTCTTGTTGTCGTGAGTTGTTGAAGGTGAGAAAGAATATTTTCACGTGAAAATGAAGAGAAGAATCATGGCTGAAGCAAAGAGGTGTGCGGCTAAAAAAATGAAGGGTCAAAAGCAAATGAAAAGGCAAAGGTGAAATGAAAGGCCATGGCTACTAAAAGGTCTTTTGTCTCTTTGACTTCCCATTTCTTTTAACCAAATTAAACCAAATAAATTTCAGAAAATAAAATAGAAAATAAAAATAAATTAGAAATAAAAAAATATTTTAAGCAAAAATATAATATAAATAAGAAAATAGCTTAATAATTGAAACTAGAATTAAAAATATAAACGATATACAATAAGCATTTGAAAATTATAACTTCACTTAAAAATGTTTTTTAAAAATAAAATATATACATAACATGCCATATTACACATATTAGAACATGGTTTGACAAACAAAAATATTATTTATAGAAATTAAAATAAACAATTTTGTTAAATAAAACAATTTACACATAATATTGTAAAAAGCATAACTTTCACAATATAAATCGGATTTCAACGAAACGCAGTATTCTTGAAATTTAGTTTATTTTCATAATAAAGGATAAAATTAAAAAATTCAAATATTTAAATTTTAATTTTAAAAGTCAAAGTTTGACCATTTTGACCAAAATTCACTTTTTTGTAAAATATTCAATATTTTCAGGTTTGAAATTATAATTCACATAAAAATCAAATTTTATATTTAAAATAACAAAATTATTCATTTTAATAAATAAAATAAAGTTTTTAAATCAAGAATTCAATTATAATTATAAATATACAATTAAAATAATCAGAAAATACGGGGTTGTTACAAATATTCGCTAACACTACTTTTTTCCCAAGCATTCTTTGTTTGGCCATGCTGTTTCAAAGGAGAAATGGAGGGAGACAAGAAGTGATATTGGCATATACCAGAAGGGCTACAGTGCATTGATAGGAAGGGGAAAAAGCACTGATGTGAACCTATATGTCAATCAGCAAGGTTTATATATATATACATATATATATGTGTGTGTATATATATATTTATATTTAAATCGTTTCAAATCCGTAGCTTAAAATTTTATATTCTATCGAGGCATGCGGATAGGCGTTTATAATGTTATACCTCTATTCCAAATGCATTGGAAAAGGTTTCGAGTCCTAATTCGATTGTATGGAAAAGATAGCTTTTGGACCCAATTATTATATTGAATTTCGATACAAATTCAACGCGTTTATACACCGTACGGTCAAACGATAACTCCATCTGCTACGAAATTTGAAATACGATAATAATGTACTATTATAGATCTAATGGAATTAGTTTCGTCGAATTCCGAGACTGTGCCTCGAAATGCTATTTTTAAATGTCAATTTAAACGATATATTTTTAAAACTGAACAAATCACTTCGAATTTCAATTCTAAAATATTTTTTGCCTTCAGTATTATGACTATAAACTTTATAAGCCTTTGAAATATTTTTAACATGCTTGAAATGCCAAATTCAATATTTTACCCAATTTTTACTTATTAAATTAAATAATGAAATCATCCAATAAATAGTAATATTTGAAATTCAAGTTAAAAATTAACTTTTAAATATTTAAAAACAATTAATTACGCCAATTTCAAATGTCCCAAAATCCCGGGTCATTACATTATATCTCAATTCAAAGATCAAAGTTTGGTCAAAGAAGCTATAGGATCCATTTTATCTAAAGTTCAAGAAATTGTCTTCGAAAAAACCATCGATTCTGTTTGTATTTGCTTGGGTGTGCTTGTAGTTTGTTCAGACCAAGTGAGTCTACCCTAAGCTTGAAAATTTAAGGGGCGTGTCTCGTAGCCTCAAAATCGAGATTGTATTTATATCTACCTTCTACCTTGTTAAAGATTGGCATTTGAAAAGAAATCTATACAAGCAATTGTATAGGACAAGATGTAAAAGAAATCCGAGCTAGTATAAAACCACAGGTGTCATCTCTCTGACTCTTTACCTTTCTTTACCGCTTTTATTTTTGTAACAACCCGGGGTTTAGTAACAAGTAATTATCGTCGTTAGACGATTAAATCAGTTAGCTAATTCCTTTTGGGAGTTTTTAAACCGGTTGAAATTCTTTTAATAATGTGATAAAGGTTATGCGGGCTTTAAATGAAGTTTGGCCCATGATTCTTTTTGTTTGTGGATCCATGTTATATTGGAGTGAATACCATTTCCACTGTTTCCCATTATTCATTTTCGAAAACACTAAAACAAGACACGAAAGAAAATTAATGGCGGCCCGTTCAATCTTCAAAAATTAGGGTTCGTCTCTGCTTCGATTTCGATCGTTGGCTTCGTGCTCGTCAAAGCAAGGTGAGTGATTTTTTTCACTCACATCTAACTCAAAATTTTAGTGATTTATGACTTGTTCAATTCGAATATATTTTCGTTGCTTGAATTCCACGGTGTTGATTTCCTTTGACTTCGCCCATTTATTTGATTTCGTGAATTTCTGGCTTCGACGTGGACTTGTTGCATGAATTTCTGGTTGACTTCGACATTGACTCGATTTTGTTCACTGACCCGTACATGTTGTTGCTTGATTATGCTCTCTGACTTTGTGAAGTGCTTGTTGCACTTGGGTATTTGCAGTTTTGTTTTTCTGGTCTTGTGATAACCCGAATTTTTAGACATTAGATAATGTGCTAATTCTCTAATTTAGCTATTGAAAATACTGATTTACCCATTAAGCAAATAAATCTGAGGGATACAAATATTCTAGAATCAAAACAAATTAAAAATATTCATAAATTAAATTTCAAAGCTTTGAACTCAAATTTCAAATTAAGTTATATATATATATACACATAACTACACAATTAAATTTTGAAAACAATTATTTTTATTAAAAATCTATTTGTTAAAAACAATGTATTGTTATATTTTTTTTAAAAATAACAAAATTTGATAACTATAAATAATTTATAAAAGAAATTGGATTTATTCATTCTAAAATTATCTACATGTAAATAAGTAGATATTAACTAATTAATTAAACAAAGATTCGCATTTATCTCATAATAACATAATAACTATATAACTAATTAACATAATTATAACTAATTAACATTAAAGACAAACGTTAGAATTTAAGACATGTGAAGATTTTAAATATATATATATACTTATACAAGTATAAATTATATATACACATAATTAATTTTTATATAATAGTATATTAACAAATGAAATTTATAAATGGAAGTTATATATGTACAAAATTACAATTGTAAACAAATCTCTATGCATTATAACAGATGTAAGGTTATTAACATGCAAATCTCACAAGTGTCACCATTTCTCTTTTAATGTTTTAAAATCTGAAGTAATCAAACAAAGAAAAAGAAAAAAGAAAAAAAATAGGACCTGGAGCATCATTTTCAACCAGAGTAGATCTGAGGCAAAACTGTCCCAAGATATCAAACCAGAAAGAAATTTGTTTCAAAATCAAAGAAACTCAACTAAAAATTAAGTTAAGAGCAAAAGAGGAAGATTTAAGTTCTATGCAAATGTAAATCAAGTCTTAAAAATCTCGACTGTTTCATTCTGCTCAACATCTACAGGTGAGTAAATACTCCTTTAAAGTTGTGTCTATTTGTGCTTTGATGAATGAGATGAATTTTAGCTTTAATGTTGAGAAATTGTTCTGCCTGGATGTATCAATGAGTAAATCCGGCATATATATGAAACACTGGATATATGTCTTAGTGAAAAGCATGCAACTTCTTAAATGAATGGAGTAAACTTCATCTAATAATATAAATCTGCTTTAAATAGGTGGGTAAGTGAAGATTAAAACAGAGATTGTACAGTGACCACTTGCATAAGTTGATTACTCTGATTTGTCAAACATTGTTACAGAGTGTAATTAGTCTAAACTAAATCTGTTAAAGGACTTTGCATGTTATTAACAATTGAAGTATAGTTGGCAAGTATAAATTAAAATGTTTTCTGAGTATATGGGTATGAATTATTCTTTGTCAGCTGTGAAAATATACATAGCGATTCTCTGTATAAATAACAGTTACATGCATATATAAAATCAATTCAATTTCACCCTATATGTTTAGTTTTAGGGTGTGATCCTTAAAGGTAAATTGTTAATAACAACTAAGTTAGATTTCTAAAAATATTTTTAGCCTTAATTATCATATATAAGTTCATAGAAATCAGGAAAGTACAGTGAAAATTATTTCCAATCAGAAATCAAGTGTTTAGATTTCAAGAATGGATTACATACCTTGATTCGAGTTTTGAGAAGATGAATTTTAGTAAAAATATTGTGATTTTTAATATTTTTGTGAACAAGAATTTGCGACTTTCTTGGTTTGGGGTTTTTGGCATTTTACCGTTAAACGACATTGATTGGAAGTTCGAGCTTTGGCTTGGAGGAGAAGGGAGTAGGATAGAATATGGGAAAAATATCGATGGATTTTTTTACAGGTGTGTGTCGCCTGGGTTCTGATGGTCGTCGCGGCAAAAAGAAGCGATCAGAGTCGATCGCGAGGTGTGCCATGGGTGCTGGAATGCGCGGCGGAGCAATGGTGAAGTTGGCGTGGCGGCACGAGGTTTGGATCGTCTGTGGCAGTTGGATTTCCGATGGTGTATGATTTCAGGCCGTGTGGGTTGAGGTCAATTTCAATTCTCGTGTAAATCAAGTGAGATGGTTGATCGAGAGGGGTTTCGTAGATCGTCAGTGAAGTTTTGTGATCATCATCGACGGTCAGAGAGTCGTGGTTCATCGGTGTAGGTGAACGTGCATGTTTTTGTGCACCTGAGAAGTTTGTTTGGGGAAGAAGGGTTTTACCCGGAGTAGTTTATGTTATAAATCGCGTTGGAATCGAAGTTGTGATAGTGGGGGAAAAAGTTTGTTTGGGTGTATCGAGTTACTCGTACTCTGTCACGGGTATTATCTCGGGGAATTGAGTATTGGCCGTGGAAACATTTTGTTTGGTTTCCAGTTTTACCCTGTTTAGTTTTTGAACTGAATTGATTTCCAAAAATTTTAAGTAAACTTAAATCTTAAGCAAGTTATAACATACTTAAATGTTTAAGTTAGTAATGATGTTTTTAACATATTTAAATTTTAGAAGTATGGATTTTTAGAGTTATAAATCTTGTTTTGAAACAGTCTGATAAATATTACATTAGAGTAATTTTGTAATTAGTTATAAACGTTTTCAACTTAAATATAATTCTGGTTTAGGTAATTTAATTTGAATCAAAGGAGGATGATTTTTCATATTCAAGCTTTCGAGTTTAATTTAATGAAGAATGAAAATTAAGGGCTACTGTGATATTAATTTGAGAAAAATTGATTAAGTATAGGAGATCATTAAATGAAGGATAGATTTTTTAGGAATAATTTCTTAAGGAAGAATTTAAGAATAGTTAATGAAGGTCATTAACTTAAGATTGTTTAAAAATTAATTAAGGTGATTAATTTTAATAATTAATTAGATTAATTAATTGATAATAATTAATTGAGAAATTATTTAAGTTTAATTACTTAATAAAAGTAATTAAGAAATTAGTTACTTAATTGGGTTAATGTGATTAGTTTAGATTAATTAATTAAGTTTGATTAATTTAAACACTTGATGATTGATGAATAATTACTTAATGTAATTAATGGAAGTGTAATTACTTAAGGAAGTAATTAATGGTAATTACTGAATGTAATTAAAGATGTTTAATGATGAAAGAAATTTGGATATAATTACTTGGTAATTAATCAAGGGATTAATTAGAGAATAAATTAAGGATTAATTTATTCAATGAAGTAATTAAAGGTAGTTAAATTTTGGATGTTATTAAGCAAGGGTGATTAATAATTATGGTTAATAAGTAATTAACGAAGTAATTAAAGGTTAATTACTGTATTTGGTTAAGGATAAATTAATTTGTGAAAATTAATTAAGGGATAAATAGAATGATAGTGGAAGCCTTTGATTAATTGTTATCCCTAATATGTGGTTAGTAATGCCATGTGATAAGATATGTTTTGATTTAAACTGCGATGATGTGGCTATCGATTGTTAACGAATTACTGTGGCATCCTATATTTAAAATTGAATTGTACTTAACTTGAATAAGTTAAGTTAAGATGATATTGGTTTCGAAGAGACCGGAGTCGGGTATTAATAAATACCCAAAACCACTTCAATTCTTGACAAATTGATAGGTGGAATCAATAAGCGGTAATGGAAGGATTTAAGTATATTGGACCATTTAATCTAAGTCTTTGGTACTTAGAAATTGATGTGTGATATAAGTGGAGTCTAACGACTTGTGAAGTTGTAATTTGATACAAGTTACCCGGGTTTATTTAAGTTGTATGCTTTTGTATTCTGTGATTAGATGAGTTTACTCACGCTGGTTTCCAGCCTGACCCAGGTGTTACTTTGATGTAATGCTCGGGTCAGACCGAGTATCACAGATTTTCAGGTAAGGGCGTTCTGGAGCTCAGGAGGCGAGCTGGATGGCAGGGACGTATGGAGAGTTTCCACTATGATATTTTATATATCTGAGGCATGTTAAATTGTATCTGTCCAATGTTGTATAAAATTGTTGTAACTCTGATATGTCGATGTAAATTGATAGATACAGTTTTCTTTGATATAATAATAATTATTATATTATATTTTATCCGCTGCGAATGTGAGATTGTGTGATTCTTTTCTGTTCTTCTTCTTCTATCTTTTCTTCTTTTCTCTAACTAACTGGAATTTTCGAGATCGAAATTTCTGGGTCGTTACATTTGGTATCAGAGCTGAAGGTTATGCGAGAACCCTGGCTCTGGTGGGATACTCATTAAGGATAGGGTAAGTGATACCCTAGAATGAGTTGAGTGTATATATGAGAGAGCGTACTTGTTATTTTCTTATATATAGATTCTAAAAGATTTTATGTAAGATTATATTTTGATATATAAAGCAAATATCTTTCTAACAAATAATAACGGAATTGGTTGTTAAATTATTGAAGTAAATTAAGAAGTAATAAAAATACAACCAAACTGAAATTAAATCTTGAATTTGGGAAACGTTTCAGGATAAGGATAATCAATTAATTTATGTAATTAATTAAACTTTATTTAATGAGATTAATTAGTGGATAATAATTGGAATTAATAAATAAGAAGGAGTTACTTAATGAAGTAACTAGAGGTAGGTAATTTATGGGACAATTACTTAATGAAGGTAATTAAGAAATAAGTTAATTACCGAATGTGATTAATTAATGAAGTAATTAATTTAAAGAAATAACAAATAATATTATTTAATGCATTTGAATGAAATGGTCCTATTTCAAACAAGAGTTGTTTGAAAATTTAAAAAGAAATTTGTTTTGAATTAAAACCAAAGGTGGTTTAAAATTTTAAAGTATAACTTGGTATGTAAAAGAAATTAATATGTATACATGTGGATATACATAATATCAAAGGTGGTTGGAAATAAACTCTAAATGGTGAGTTTTGAGTTTGGAATAAGATGTGATACCCAAGGTGATAAGTTTTTGAACTTTTAAATGGGATAATTATTAATGTGAAGTTTAAAATTTGAAATGGAAGATTCAAATTGGGTAAGGTTGACTGGATTAAGTGAATTGAGCTTAACTTGTTGAAAAGTTAAATAAGTTGGAATGATCAAATTGATTTGGGAATTTCAAGATGGAATTGGAATTTAAATCGGGGAGTTAAATGGTTAATCTGAATTGGGAGTTTGAGTGATCTCAAAATGGGTTTGAGATCTGGAAATTGTAAATTGATGGATGTTTTAAGATGAATTAGATGATATCATCCTATTGTTGTTAAAAATCTTTAAGTTGTGAAATGGAATTTTTTTAAATGAATGAGAGATGGAGTATGGTAATCCATTGTTGAGATAAAAGAGAAATTAAACTTTAGTTTGAAATCAAGGGTATGGAATTACCTTGAACTAAAAATTTGAGTAATTGAATTTGTAAATTAAAATTGTTTGAAACTCTTACTTGAACCTTGTAATGAGTTAAGTAAAGATAATTTAAAATGGAATTTTGAGAATTGGACTCAGAATTAAATTGTTTAAAGGTTTGGGTTATTGATGTAAAAATAAAGGTTAATTTGACTTGTGGTATAATATGTTAGGTCTGAACTGTGAATTGAATTGTTTAAAGCTTTAAAGGTAAATTGATTTAAAGGAATTAAATCAACATTTGAAGTATTAACTCGAATTTATATAATTCGACATGGTTTAAATTTGAAATTTGAAATTAGTTCAAATTGAATTTGATTTGAATTAATTAAAATTGTGATTGAAGATGTGTAAGTATAAAACTCAAACGGAAAAATTGAATTTGATTAATTTGAAATGGATTGAAATTGAAGTGGATTCAATTTAAAATTAGTCCAAATTGATTTAAATAATTTGGAATTGTAATTAAAGTTGAATAGTTTTAAAATTCAAATGTAATTTGAATTAAATTTTGGGATAAAATCGAGAATAATTCAACTTGATTTGGTAATGGAGTTTGAAATTGAGATAAATTCAGACTGGAGATGAAATGAATTGAAACTAAAACTAGTTCAATTGAAATTTATTTGAATTAGTAGAATTTGAAATCAAGGTTGAATAAAATTAAATTTGGAAAGAAACTGTGGTTAATTCAACTTGAATTGGGGTTGAATCAATTTCAATAGAAATTGAAGTTATTTAAATTGGAACTGGGTCAATTTAAATGGAAGGGGAAATTTAAATTGAATTGATTGAGAATGAAGATTGGGAAGCGAACTGTTTTGAATCTGGACTATTTTTAATATAAATTGTTTTGATATAAACCTATTTTTCCAAGCTATTTATTATATATACAACCCTTCTTTTAAAATCCAAACTAACTTATACTTATTTTACAATTATTTTTGAAACTGTTTAACCATTTTCCAACTATTTATAAACTAATTACTATATTTCAACTATTTTACAAAACTAATTACTATCTTACTATTATTTTGCAATTATTTAAATTTCTATAATTATTTTAACTATTTTCTACCTATTTTACACCTATTTTACAAATTAGTAATTATTTTCCAACTACTTATCTATTTTTAAATATTTCAAACTATTTTCTAAATTAACTGGTCGAAGTTTAAACTGTTATTGGTTAAATACCCAATCGAGATAAGAATAAAGGTGATAATCCAAATGGATTGAGGCAAGTGTGAGTAAGTGAATGAAAATCAAAGTGAATGTGAATAGAAATGAAATTAATTTGGCTAATAACCAATAAAGATAAATACGTAGGGTGTACGTATGTTATTCTTTTCGCAAAGTAATTTGATCCAGATTCGAGCACAGAATTTCGAGATAGTTATTTCGATCCGAGTGGGATTTTACACTCGATTTTCGACGGCGAACCTGGATATGGATTGTTGATTGGTTCTGGATATTCTCTATCATAGTTATAGCTATGCAAGGAAAATGACGGTTTCTGATCAAGAAACCAGATCTGTGTCCGCACTAGGAAGTCGGGTGGACAATACTAGTTCGGAAATGAAATTGTGTGATCGAGTGAGCGATCAGATTGGTGTAGCGTACGGATGATATGTGTACATCGTATGAATTTGAGTGAAATTTATATTGAAAAGAGTAATCAAATTTGAATATTTGATTTTGAATAAACAAAGTTATATATCTTTGTTATATAAGATAAAACTCCCCTTGATGAATCTTTTGCCAGAAAGAAAGGATTTTGGAAGTGTTTGAAGTATAAAAGGATTTTATACAAGTTTATAATGATCCAAAGATTTTTATAAAGGATTATATATATCTCTATATATAAAGGATCATATGAGGATTTTGGAAAAAGGTTTTGGAAACCTATGGATTTGGAAAGGCTTTTGATTTTTGGGTAAAATCAATATTGGATTTGGAAAGCCCATTGCGAGAATTATCGATTTTGTAATAATCGATTTTGTGTAAAGGAGCTTTCTATGAGATCATACTAGGTGTATGATTTAAAGATACTATATATGTATAGTATAAAATGTTTTGATGATGCTCTGGGGAAAAAGGCGCTCCCTTGGAATGGACTTCTCAGGAGTACCACCGGGTGGTGCTGCCTTGAACCCTAAGGGGGGGTTCTAAAGTTGATCCTGTGAGGAGTCCGGACGAAACTAGTTCCTAAGGATTATTGGGTAGCAAAATTCGAGGGCGCTGATGCCTACAGGGGCATTTGGGTTATGCTGTGACGACAGTGTAACTCGATGTCACTGCGATCTACTGTGGGGACCATAGCGAAAATCGTGTGGAGGATGAGTGTCAATGGTCTACATTTGATTTTGTCGGGAAGGCAACGCAACATCAGTAGACTGCGATCTATGGTCAAGTGGAGAGGAGAAGTTTCATTCTTTAGGCAGCGAAATTCGAGGGCGCTGATGCTTACAGTTATATGGGTTTTTGCTGTGATAGCTACGTAACCCCAGTTGTAGCTGCGATCTGTAGCGGGTTCCATGGTGTAATCGAGGGGCGCGGCGGCCTACAGTTATCTGTGGATTTTGTCGGGATGGCAACGTAACCATCGGGTTAACTGCGACCATGGATGGGGGTGATGATTTCTAGAGCATTCTAACCAAAGATATATCCTCTATTTTCAAAAACTGTTTCTATATTTTCTATAAAATTATTTTCCAAGTATTTTCACTCGGTGTTGAAAATGGGTCTGCTAAGTACTTATAGATTTTCAGTCTTACGCCTGATCAACGTATGACCGAATTTCTGTAAGAATGAAGTTGGACTTGTGGAAACATCAAGTTATAAAAAGGGTTTCTATAAAACTATTTTATATTACTATATGGATTTTAAAAGTATTTTAAAAAAAAATCAAAGAAAAAAATTATTTGATTACAATCATTTTAATAAATTCTGGCTTTGTTTCTTTTCGAGGACGAAAAGATTCAAAGGGGGGAGGAATGTGATAACCCGAATTTTTGGACATTAGATAATGGGGTAATTTTCTAATTTAGCTATTGCAAATACTGATTTACCCATTAAGCAAATAAATCTGAGGGATACAAATATTCTAGAATCAAAAATATTCATACATTAAATTTCAAAGCTTTGAACTCAAATTTCAAATTAAGTTATATACATACATACATAACTACACAATTAAATTTTGAAAACAATTATTTTAATTAAAAATCTATTTGTTAAAAACAATGTATTGTTATATTTTTTTAAAATAACAAAATTTGATAACTATAAATAATTTATAAAAGAAATTGGATTTATTCATTCTAAAATTATCTACATGTAAATAAGTAGATATTAACTAATTACTTAAACAAAGATTCGCATTTATCTCATAATAACATATTAACTATATAACTAATTAACATAATTATAACTAATTAACATTAAAGACAAATGTTAGAATTTAAGACATGTGAAGATTTTAAATATGTATATACTTATACAAGTATAAATTATATATATACATAATTAATTTTTATATAATAGTATATTAACAAATGAAATTTATAAATGGAAGCTATATTTGTACAAAATTACAATTGTAAACAAATCTCTATGCATTATAACAAATGTAAGGTTATTAACATGCAAATCTCACAAGTGTCACCATTTCTCTTTTAATGTTTTAAAATCTGAAGTAATCAAACAAAGAAAAAGAAAAAGAAAAAAATAGGACCTGGAGCATCATTTTCAACCAGAGTAGATCTGAAGCAAAATTGTCTCAAGATATCAAACCAGAAAGAAATTTGTTTCAAAATCAAAGAAACTCAACTAAAAATCAAGTTAAGAGCAAAAGAGGAAGATTTAAGTTCTATGCAACCCAATGTAAATCAAGTCTTAAAAATCTCGACTATTTCATTTTGCTCAACATCTACAGGTGAGTAAATACTCCTTTAAAGTTGTGTCTGTTTGTGCTTTGATGAATGAGATGAATTTTAGCTTTAATGTTGAGAAATTGTTCTGCCTGGATGTATCAATGAGTAAATTTGGCATATATATGAAATACTGGATATATGTCTTAGTGAAAAGCATGCAACTTCTTAAATGAATGGAGTAAACTTTATCTAATAATTTAAATCTGCTTTAAATAGGTGGGTAAGTGAAGATTAAAACAGAGATTATACAGTGACCACTTGCATAAGTTGATTACTCTGATTTGTCAAACATTGTTACAGAGTGTAATTAGTCTAAACTAAATCTATTAAAGGACTTTGCATGTTATTAACAATTGAAGTATAGTTGGCAAGTATAAATTAAAATGTTTTCTGGGTATATGGGTATGAATTATTCTTTGTCAGCTGTGAAAATATACATAGTGATTCTCTGTATAAATAACAGTCACATGCATATATAAAATCAATTCAATTTCACCCTATATGTTTAGTTTTAGGGTGTGATCCTTAAAGGTGAATTGTTAATAACAACTAAGTTAGATTTCTAAAAATATTTTTAGCCTTAATTATCATATATAAGTTCATAGAAATCAGGAAAGTACAGTGAAAATTATTTCCAATCGGAAATCAAGTGTTTAGATTTCAAGAATGGATTACATACCTTGATTCGAGTTTTGAGAAGATGAATTTTAGTAAAAATCTTGTGATTTTTAATATTTTTGTGAACAAGAATTTGCGACTTTCTTGGTTTGGGGTTTTTGGCATTTTGCCATTGAACGACATTGATTAGAAGTTCGAGCTTTGGCTTGGAGGAGAAGGGAGTAGGATAGAATAAGGGAAAAATATCGATGGATTTTTCTATGGACTGTGGGAATTATATTAGGACGAGGTAGGGTTTTTTTACAGGAGTGTGTCGCCTGGGTTCTGATGGTCGTCGCGGCAACAAGAAGCGATCAGAGTCGATCGCGAGTTGTGCCATGGGTGCTGGAAGTCGCGGCGGAGCAATGGTGAGGGTGGCGTGGCGGCACGAGGTTTGGATCGTCTGTGGCGGTTGGATTTCCGATGGTGTATGATTTCAGGCCGTGTGGGTTGAGGTCAATTTCAATTCTCGTGTAAATCAAGTGAGATGGTTGATCGAGAGGGGTTTCGTAGATCGCCAGTGAAGTGTTGTGATCATCATCGACGGTCAGAGAGTCGTGGTTCATCGGTGTAGGTGAACGTGCATGTTTTTGTGCACCTGAGAAGTTTGTTTGGGGAAGAAGGGTTTTACCCGGAGTAGTTTATGTTATAAATCGCGTTGGACTCGAAGTTGTGATAGTGGGGGAAAAAGCTTGTTTGGGTGTATCGAGTATACTCGTACTCTGTCACGGGTATTATCTCGAGGAATTGGCCGTGGAAACATTTTGTTTGGTTTCCAGTTTTACCCTTTTTAGTTTTTGAACTGAATTGATTTCCAAAAATTTTAAGTAAACTTAAATCTTAACCAAGTTATAACATACTTAAATGTTTAAGTTAGTAATGATGTTTTTAACATATTTAAATTTTAGAAGTAATGGATTTTTAGAGTTATAAATCTTGTTTTGAAATAGTCTGATAAATATTACATTAGAGTAATTTTGTAATTAGTTATAAATGTTTTCAACTTAAATATAATTCTGGTTTAGGTAATTTAATTTGAATCAAAGGAGGATGATTTTTCATATTCAAGCTTTCGAGTTTAATTTAATAAAGAATGAAAGTTAAGGGCTACTTTGATAAATTAATTTGAGAAAAATTGATTAAGTATGGGAGATCATTAAATCAAGGATAGATTATTTAGGAATAATTTCTTAAGGAAGAATTTAAGAATAGTTAATGAAGGTCATTAACTTAAGATTGTTTAAAATTAATTAAGGTGATTAATTTTAATAATTAATTAGATTAATTAATTGATAATAATTAATTGAGAAATTGTTTAAGTTTAATTACTTAATAAAAGTAATTAAGAAATTAGTTACTTAAATGGGTTAATGTGATTAGTTTAGGTTAATTAATTAAGTTTGATTAATTCAAACACTTGATGATTGATGAATAATTACTTAATGTAATTAATGGAAGTGTAATTACTTAAGGAAGTAATTAATGGTAATTACTGAATGTAATTAAAGATGTTTAATGATGAAAGAAATTTGGATATAATTACTTGGTAATTAATCAAGGGATTAATTAGAGAATAAATTAAGGATTAATTTATTCAATGAAGTAATTAAAGGTAGTTAAATTCTGGATGTTATTAAGCAAGGGTGATTAATAATTATGGTTAATAAGTAATTAACGAAGTAATTAAAGGTTAATTACTGTATTTGGTTAAGGATAAATTAATTTGTGAAAATTAATTAAGGGATAAATAGAATGATAGTGGAAGCCTTTGATTAATTGTTATCCCTAGTATGTGGTTAGTAATGCCATGTGATAAGATATGTTTTGATTTAAACTGCGATGATGTGGCTATCGATTGTTAACGAATTACTATGACAACCTATATTTAAAATTGAATTGTACTTAACTTGAATAAGTTAAGTTAAGATGATATTGGTTTCGAAGAGACCGGAGTCGGGTATTAATAAATACCCGAAACCACTTCAATTCTTGACAAATTGATAGGTGGAATCAATAAGCGGTAATGGAAGGATTTAAGTATATTGGACCATTTAATCTAAGTCTTTGGTACTTAGTAATTGATGTGTGATATAAGTGGAGTCTAACGACTTGTGAAGTTGTAATTTGATACAAGTTACCCGGGTTTATTTAAGTTGTATGCTTTTGTATTCTGTGATTGGATGAGTTTACTCACGCTGGTTTCCAGCCTGACCCGAGTGTACTTTGATGTAATGCTCGGGTCAGACCGAGTATTACAGATTTTCTGGTAAGGACGTTCTGGAGCTCGGGGGCAAGCTGGATGGCAGGGACGTATGGAGAGTTTCCACTATGATATTTTATATATCTGAGGCATGTTAAATTGTATCTGTCCAATGTTGTATAAAATTGTTGTAACTCTGATATGTCGATGTAAATTGATAGATATAGTTTTCTTTGATATAATAATAATTATTATTATATTATATTTTATCCGCTGCGAATGTGAGATTGTGTGATTCTTTTCTGTTCTTCTTCTTCTATCTTTTCTTCTTTTCTCTAACTAACTGGAATTTTCAGGATCGAAATTTCCGGGTCGTTACAGGTCTTGGATTTGTGGTATTTTCATTTTCCAGTTTCATTTAGTTGACTTTGTTTCAACTCCACTTCATGTATATTGGTATGGTGTGCACTGTCTTGAGTCTTGTGGTCTTTTGATCTGTTCAATGGAGTCAATGGTATTGGTCTTGATCATTTTGATACTGCTGTTGCACTTGCAGTGTACCACGCTGGTTCATATTGTACTCTCTGCTTTGAGTCACTTCCATACTTGGTCGTACTGTCCACCTGAGTTTGCTTTGGTTTCATGTTATAGTTGTAGTCTGGTTGTTGCTTGATGAAGAGGCTGAACCTGTTAGTCGAGCTTGCATACTTTGATTTCCTACATGCCTGTAGTGTTCATTAGCTCATGTGTGTAAATGTTTGCACACTTGTTATCTTCACTTGCATATTTGTTCATCATGTAGTCTTAGTTGAGCTTGTAATTGTTGTCACTCTAATCTGGTCTGCATACATGAAGTGCACACTGATAAGAGTTTTTGCATTGGTTGTCCACTTGACTTGGTTATTTTATCGAGACAGTTTGCATTAATCTATACTTGTATTTGCATTGCCTTTGACCTTTTGGCATACAAACATCATTTCATGTAGATCTTTACTGTAACATGTTGCCACTGTATATGTATTTCGTGCCTCGACTTTGTTATACACTGCATATACATGTGTCATTTCTTTGCTTACATCTGCACATCCCTGTCATATTTGTTGTCATTGTAGCTGCACCTGTTTGTATGTGCAGTCCCACACGAGCCATGTTGTTTGGTCTTCATGTAGCATGCATTGTCCATATTATTCCTCTGCTGTAATTTGGTTTGCATCATCATTTGAATACTCGAGTATGTGTCATTTGATTCATTGGGTGGTCAGTTCCACTTATTGTTCTGGTTTCTCCCGAGTTTTGTTCAAGATCTTCAGTGCACTATGCACTGTTTAATGGGTGTCTGGTTCATTTGATTTGAATTGATGCCATTTGATTTTGGTTCGTTGATCTTTTGTGTATTTCATGCTGTAGTGGCGAGGCAGTACACGCGTGCGTGTACTGCAGCCCTACCAGATTTGATGTTTTAATTGATGTTTTCAATTACTGGAATTGATTTGTGTTGCCAATGCAATATATTTTGAATTGGTTTAAATTGATTATTTTGTTGTTGTCTAATTATCTTCTAGATAATTAGATTATGAGTTTCTAATTATTTATTTAATAATTATATTTTGTCGTTAATTGCCGTTTAGGCAATTCTGTTGTTTTTTAAATTATCTTCATTGATAATAATTCTATCTATCTTTGTTGATGATTTGAATTTGCTGATTTGTTGTTTAACACTGTTACGTGTTATATTTACCGTATTTCGATTTCTTATTAAAGGATTCATAGGTGAGATTTTGTGACTGTCATCTATTTGATTATTTATTTATTATTGCTTCCGTGCATTAATAACTGAATTTGAATTAGACTGACCTGTATATTATTTTCTTTTGAATTTAATACTCGGGCCAGACCGAGTTATTACAGGTTGTAGATATCTTGCTTTAGGTTGCTGCTAGAGCTACGAAGTCTCTTTATATCTTTTGGAGTAGTCGTCGTCTTAGTATAGGAAGATATGTATTCATGTATATTATTGTCAATAATGTACTTGTATATATAACTTCCCGTGTCGACAGTTGTAGCTGTATCATATGTATTGCATCACATGTATTGTAACCGACTTCAGTTATATATATGAGATTTTTATATTATCTGCGTCCGCATTTAGGTTATCTGTGTTATTATTATATATTGTCCTAAACTATTATGAACCATCGTAGTTCGTTTTATACTGGAATTGGATATGTCGATGGGAGTAAATAATAAGAGATACAATATAAATATATACCACTCCTATCGAGGTAACCAATCCTAGTGTAAGGCATAACTACGGATGGCCGCTCCTATACAGCCTTATTCTTCGTAATAACAGACAGTATTTCTTTTAATACTCTTTATTATTGTGAGCATAGAGGTGGGGCGTAACAGTTGGTATCAGAGTGAGGGGTTTATGGACATAATATAAAACATAACTTAGATGGAACATATGTTACAACTATTTGTTGATGTTTTAGTTGTGGTTTGAGTCAAAACTAAAGTTTTAAATTTATGATGAAATTTTTAAATAGCTTTATTTAAAAATAAAAATGAAAAGGGTGTTTTGGTGACTGAGTAATTTGTGTTTTGTTTATCAGAGTGCGCAGCGGAAACAGTGAGACTGCCTTCGCTGAGTACAACTGATAGCCTTTTTGATTTAAAAAGAAAATCAAAACATGAAAATGAAATTAAAATCATTATGTTGTTACACAGATGTGTCTATTTTGTTTTCTTTGAAAATTTCGAATCTTATTTGAGGATCCGAAGCGATTGCAGTTGTGTGATTTTGTTGAGATTTTGCTGTTTTGAATTATCTTCATTAAAGATATATTCGAGTGATTTCTTTGTTCATTTTGTAGTATGCGTGCAAAATTTGAGTTGCATGTTACTGCATTAAATTTTACGTTGAACCGATGTTTGGTTTTGAACGTATTTTGTTGCTGTTATTTTTATAACGGGATTTTTACATCGGTGCTAAATTTTTGAAGCACGGTGTTTTGTGTACATTTTTATGAATGGAAATTCACTGGTATTATATTTTGATGCGAACTATTTTGATGAGATTTTGACGTATAAAATTTTTACTATCACTTTGACTTCAGTAACCATTAATTTTAAAGTTGATTTTCAAACGGTTATCCCGCATGTTGATTTTGAGATCCGTTTTTACGGTGTTTTGAGAAGTACAATTTCCTTGTCGAAATTGTTACAGATGTTGCTGCTTTAATCACGTATTTTAAAAATCGTTTTAAAATAAAATTGTTTTCCAAAATTTCTACAGTTTGCGCTTTCAAAAGAATGAGGAAGCGATTTAAACGTTTCAGCAAAATCGAGGACTATGAACCCTTACTTTTACTGATTCGCTTAATTCCGGACTTGTCCGTTTGAGAACGTAAAATGTTATTTATTTAAAATACACAATTTTGCACTTTCAAGGAAACGATAAAGAGAATTAAACGATTTAGTAAAACTCGTGGTAAGGGACATGTGCGTTTGCTATTTTGGTTAATTCCGGACGCGTTAATTGAAATATTTGCTGCTTGATGATTCTGATGATTTTATTTGGCTTTCGAGCCACTCTGATGGACCTTCGGATCATATGTTGGACCTTCGGGTCATTTGTTGGGCTTTCGGGCCACTCTGCGAACCTTCGGGTCATCTGATGGGCGCCAAAATTTATAGTACTTGGTAGGCTTCGGCCATCTGAGATGCATGTGCGGCGTAGATAATAACTCGCTATCTGATGGGATCAATCCAACCTTTTATGTTGATTTTCTAGATTATCTTAATTGATTTCTAGATATTTGTTGTTTCCAATTATCTGCAGGTAATTGGATATTTGTTGATATGAGTTCTAACTATCTTTGCTGATAATTAGATATTTGTTCTTTCTTATTATCGTTTTTGATAATCGGATATTTGTTGTTTCTGATTATCGTTTTTGATAATCGGATATTTGTTGTTTCTGATTATCATTTGTGATAATTATATATTTATTGATTTAGGATTTCTGATTATCGTTTTTGATAATTAGATATTTGTTGATTTGAGATTTCTGATTATCGTTTATGATAATTAGATATTTGTTGATTTGAGATTTCTGATTATCATTTTTGATAATTAGATATTTGTTGATTTGAGATTTCTGATTATCGTTTTTGATAATTAGATATTTGTTGATTTGAGATTTCTGATTATCGTTTGTGATAATTAGATATTTGTTGATTTGAGATTTCTGATTATCGTTTGTGATAATTAGATATTTGTTGATTTGAGATTTCTGATTATCGTTTTTGATAATTAGATATTTGTTGATTTGAGATTTCTGATTATCGTTTTTCATAATTAGAAATTTGTTGATTTGAGATTTCTGATTATCGTTTTTGATAATTAGATATTTGTTGATTCGAGATTTCTGGTTATCTTTTTTGATAATTAGATATTTGTTGATTCGAGATTTCTGGTTATCTTTTTTGATAATTAGATATTTGTTGATTCGAGATTTTTGATTATCGTCTTTGATAATTGGATATTTGTTGATTTGAGATTTTTGATTATTGTCTTTGATAATTGGATATTTGTTGATTTGAGATTTCTGATTATCGTTTTTGATAAATGGATAATTGTTGTTTTCTGATTATCGCTTTTGATAATTGGATATTTGTTGTTTCTAGTTATCGTTTTTGATAATTAGATGGTTGCTAATTTTTGCTGATTATGAGATTTTCTAGTCCCTAATTGATTCTAGATTATGTTGACTATATTGAATTGCTGTTTTCTATCCATCTCTGTTGATAGTTAGAGTTTGTTGATTATGCAGTTCGTGTTTTCTAATTATCTGGTTGATAGCTAAATGTTTGTGGTTTTGCGATTTGTGATTTTGTGTTTCCTAATTATCTTTGTTGATAATTAGATTTTGCTATTTGCTAGTTATCGTATCGATAATTAGATATTGTTGTTTGTGATTTTGTATTCTAATTATCTAATTGATAATTGAATATTGCCGATAATTGTAATTATTCAGTTTTGTTGTTTTCTGATTGTCTATTTGATAATTAGAATTTGTGAGAATTTGTGAATTTCTTTTATGAAATTAAAAGATTTGTTTGGCGTTTGTGTTCTTGACCTTTATTTTTCTAGCTTAACCAGTTTATGTTAGAAAAATAATTGTTATTGACGACTTTAATTATGAAAATTGCGGGGACGCAATTTTTATAAGGAGTGGAGTCTGTAACAACCCGGGTTTAGTAACAAGTAATTATCATCGTTAAACGATTAAATCAGTTAGCTAATTACTTTTGGGAGTTTTTAAACCGGTTGAAATTCTTTTAATAATTTGATAAAGGGTATGCGGGCTTTAAATGAAGTTTGGCCCATGATTCTTTTTGTTTGTGGATCCGTGTTATATTGGAGTGAATACCTGTTCCACTGTCTCCCATTATTCATTTTTGAAAACCCTAAAATAACACACGAAAGAAAATTAATGGCGGCTCATTCAATCTTCAAAAATTAGGGTTCGTCTTTGCTTCGATTTCGATTGTTCGATCGTTGGCTTCGTGCTCGTCAAAGCAAGGTGAGTGATTTTTGTCACTCACATCTAATTCAAAATTTTAGTGATTTATGACTTGTTCAATTCGAATATATTTTCGTTGCTTGAATTCCACGGTGTTGATTTCCTTTGACTTCGCCCATTTATTTGATTTCGTGAATTTCTGGCTTCGACGTGGACTTGTTGCATGAATTTCTGGTTGACTTCGACTTTGACTTGATTTTGTTCACTGACCCGTACATGTTGTTGCTTGATTATGGTCTCTGACTTTGTGAAGTGCTTGCTGTACTTGGGTATTTGCAGTTTTGTTTTCTGGTCTTGGATTTGTGGTATTTGCATTTTCCAGTTTCATTTAGTTGACTCTGTTTCAACTCCACTTCATGTATATTGGTATGGTGTGCACTGTCTTGAGTCTTGTGGTCTTTTGATCTGTTCAATGGAGTCAGTTGTATTGGTCTTGATCATTTTGATACTGTCGTTGCGCTTGCAATGTACCATGCTGGTTCATATTGTACTCTCTGTTTCGAGTCACTTCCATACTTGGTCGTACTGTCCACCTGAGTTTGCTTTGGTTTCATGTTATAGTTGTAGTCTGGTTGTTGCTTGATGAAGAGGCTGAGCCTGTTAGTCGAGCTTGCATACTTTGATTTCCTACATGTCTGTAGTGTTCATTAGCTCATGTGTGTAAATGTTTGCGCACTTGTTATCTTCACTTGCATATTTGTTCATCATGTAGTCTTAGTTGAGCTTGTAATTGTTGTCACTCTAATCTGGTCTGCATACATGAAGTGCACACTGACCAGAGTTGTTGCATTGGTTATCCACTTGACTTGGTTATTTGTTCGAGACAGTTTGCATTAATCTATACTTGTATTTGCATTGCCTCTGACCTTTTGGCATACATACATCATTTCATGTGGATCTTTACTGTAACGTGTTGCCACTGTATATGTATTTCGGGACTCGACTTTGTTATATACTGCATATACATGTGTCATTTCTTTGCTTACATCTGCACATCCCTGTCATATTTGTTGTCATTGTAGCTGCACCTGTTTGTATGTGCAGTCCCACATGAGCCATGTTGTCTAGTCTTCATGTAGCATGCATTGTCCATATTATTCCTCTGCTGTAGTTTGGTTTGCATCATCATTTGGGTACTCGAGTATGTGTCATTTGATTCATTGGGTGGTCAGTTCCACTTATTGTTCTGATTTCACCCGAATTTTGTTCAAGATCTTTAGTGCACTATGCACTGTTTGATGGGTATCCGGTTCATTTGATTTGAGTTGATGCCATTTGATTTTAGCTCGTTGATCTTTTTTGTACTTCATGCTGTAGTGGCGAGGCAGTACACGTGTGCGTGTAATGCAGCCCTACCAGATTTGATGTTTTAATTGATGTTTTCAATTGCTGGAATTGTTTTGTGTTGCCAATGCAATATATTTTGAATTGGTTTAAATTGATTATTTTGTTGTTGTCTAATTATATTCTAGATAATTATATTATGAGTTTATAATTATTTATTTAATAATTAGATTTTGTCGTTAATTGCCGTTTAGGCAATTCTGCTGTTTTTTAAATTATCTTCATTGATAATACTTCCATCTATCTTTGTTGATGATTTGAATTTGCTGATTTGTTGTTTAACACTGTTACGTGTTATATTTAACGTATTTCGATTTCTTATTAAAGGATTGGTTAGGTGAGATTTTGTGACTGTCATCTATTTGATTATTTATTTATTATTGCTTCTGTGCATTAATAACTGAATTTGAATTAGACTGACCTGTGTATTATTTTCTTTTGAATTTAATACTCGGGTCAGACCGAGTTATTACAGGTTTTAGATATCTTGGTTTGGGTTGCTGCTAGAGCTATGAAGTCTCTTTATATCTTTTGGAGTAGTCATCGTCTTAGTATAGGAAGATATGTATTCATGTATATTATTGTCAATAATGTACTTGTATATATAACTTCCTATGTCGACAGTTGTAGTTGTATCATATGTATTGCATCACATGTATTGTAAATGACTTCAGTTATATATATGAGATTTTTATATTATCTGTGTTCCACATTTAGCTTATCTGTGTTATTATTATATATATTGTCCTAAACTATTATGAACCATCATAGTTCGTTTTATACTGGAATTGGGTATGTCGATGGGAGTAAATAAATAAGAGATACAATATAAATATATACCACTCCTATCGAGGTAAACAATACTAGTGTAAGGCCTAACTACGGATGGCCGCTCCTATCCAGCCTTATTCTTCGTAATAACAGACAGTATTTCTTTTAATACTCTTTATTATTGCGAGCATAGAGGTGGGGCATCACAATTTTTATCATGATTGCATATTAAACAGTTTGATAGTATATTTCTGTGTTGTTAATCTACGATTTAATATTTAACTAGAAAGAAGTTCAAAAAATTCACATAAGTTAGAAAACGCTATTCGCCCCTTGTATTATTTAATTTTCCTTATGATCCATAACTCTACAACCTAGATTTCATCTCAAAGCATCAGGTTTTCAAAAGACTCAAAATTTTATTTTTGAAAAGTTTAAATGGCTAACAGCATTGCTAGTACAATTTATAATACTTTCTTTGAAGGACAATCTATTGCTAGACTCTCACTTTTTAGCAGTAGTAATTATACTTATTGGTCATGTTGGATGAGAATTTGTTTACGTTCTAATGGTTTAGATATTTGGAATACTACACAGAATGAGTACATAGAACCCCATATTAGCTTTTCATAATGGACTGTTGACCAAAAGGCACTTGCACAGATTAATTTTAAAGCCATGAATATTTTATTTTTCTCCCTATATAAAAATGAATTAAATAGAGTCTCTATTTGTATGTCTGCATATAAAAATGGAGAACACTGCAAGTTACACTAGAGGGCACTAGTAAAGTTAAACATACCAAAATTTCCATGCTAACTAATCAGTTTTAGTTGTTTAAAATGAATCCAAATGAGTCTGTTTCTGATATGAACTATAGATTTCAAGTTAATGTGATTTCTTTTGTAGCATTAGGTAAAAGCTTTTTCGAAAAGGATCAAATTTGAAAAATCCTTAATTCACTCTCTTCAAAGTTGTATCAAATGACACTAGTAATGGAAGCGGCTAATGACATAAGTTCTCTAAAATTGAAGTGGTAATAGGAAATTTAATGTCCTATGAAGCACTTACACGACAAAAGAGAAAGAAAAGCAATAAAAAAAAAGAAATCCATGGTTTTTAATGCAATAGCTGATGATCGGGAGTCTGACCATGATAAGATGAAGAAATTGCTTTCATTACTACAAATTTCAGAAAGTTCCTGCAGTATAGAAAAATGAACAACTTTCGAAGACTTGAAAACGAGGCTCCTGAATCTAAAACTACGATAAGTTGTTTCAACTGCGATGAACACGGTCATCTGCAAAGAGACTTTTCGCATCAAAATAAGTCGAAGATCTCACCAAATACCAATTCATCCAAAAAAAGATGGCATATGGAGCAATATTGGATGATTCAAATACTCCCTCAAACGACAATGAACCAGATACTGAAGATGTAAATATGTATTTCATGGCAATACTAGACCGGCCAACACTAATCAAAAGAAAGCAGCAAACATGGTACCTTTATTTATTAATTTTTTATTATTATAAAATCTAGGAATAAATATAGATTAGTATTAGTACTAGATGTATATAAGAGTTTGTATATATACCGTAGCGACCGAAAATTTTCAATCAATTGATATTGGAATATTCAACTAATTTTAAATATTATAAAGTTAATTTATATATTAAATAACTCGAATTTCAAATATTGCGATTTATTGGATAATTTAATTGTTGAAATTAATAATTGAATTTTTTTGAACCATTGAATCTTGGATTTTAAGTTGGACAAACATGATTTAAAAGCTTATTTAATATCTATTAAATAAGAATGAAGATAATAAAACTTCTAAATCGGATTTAAAAGTGATTTAATCGATTTTGAAAATAACTCCTTTTAAAAGACAAATAAAAATAGTCTTCTGAGGCACTGTCTCATATTTTGATGAAACCGGTTTCATTGGGTCCTCAATAATTAATTATAATACACCATCAAATTTCATGGCGATCGGATATATCCTTTGGCTATGCGAGATCGAAACGCGTTGAAATTAATATCGAAAATTTAATATAATAATTGGGTTCAAAAACTTATCTTTTGCATACAATCAAATTAGGCCACAGAACTAGACCCATTACATTTGGAATAGGGATATAACATATAGAATGTCATGCGGCAGGCCTCAATCGGGGTTCTAAATTATATAGCTAGATTTTCTTGTTTAAATAATATATAATTTGACTTTGACCATACATCAAGACCTATCGCCATCAGCCCACCTCCTCTACTATGTTCCATCTCTTCCAAATCCAGACCGGTAACCAAGCCTACACCTTCTCTATGTTATCTCTCATAATTCCTTCCTCCATATAATCAATACAGCTAAACAGGGGGAAAAAAAGAAAAAAGGAACATCAAAAAATTTTATTTCAAATTCTACTCAATGGAAAATTATCAAACGAATTTTAAAATTCTTGATTGATTGAGATCTTTATATAGATGGATTTCTATGGTTGCATCATTCTTTTGGAGTGATTGACAAAAGGGTGCTTGAGTGTTAGCAAACGAGGATTTGGGATTGTGGCCAATGGAGTAAGAAATAGGGGAATCAGAGGTCATTTTTCCTATCTTAGATTTGGTTTGTGTGTCTCTGTATACGTTGAACATAAATTGGGGAAGAAGAAGTTTTGGAGGATGATTGTGTAATTATTTAAAATTGTTTAAATTTTAATTTTTAATAATTGTTAACTTATAAAATTTATAACTCCTTCATATGAGGTCCGATCGAGATGAACATTTTATTTGCGCTTATAACGATGACAGCTTGGCAATGGGACTGGTTAGGACGGATTTGGAAACATTTGGATTTTGGGCTTAAATTAGACGTCGTTCGATTTTAGGTTTAAAACAAAATGCCTCGACGATAGCAGAAAATTTCGGTGAGTTAATCTCACATTTTTAGTTAACTAGTATAATATATAGTTGATAAATTTTTTTGAATTACTGTTGGATGAATTATTATATTTATTAGTTGGTTTGGATATATTCCCGCCTATTGGAGTGGATGAGACTTTATTACATTCTCATTTAAGATCAGATGACCCTTTATATACGAATCCCACCTTGAAGCGATTAATTTATATTTTATGATTATTTAATGTTTATGATGCAGGGTGAAACAGGTTGGAGGGATCCAACATGATTTCTTTCTATTGCTGAATTTTTTCAATACTATATTTTTATATAGATTATTGAAAAATAAATCTGATTGTGGACATTTAGATTATAACATTGTTGTATGATAAAAACTAAAACTAGTAGTCATAGAAAATCGATATTGATATTGGTTAAGTGTTGGTAGCTATTGGCTTCAAATTATTATTTTAAAAATACTATAAATTACAGTTTAATTCGGAATTGGCTTTTGAGACGCGAAATGGTCTTTAAATACAAAATTAGATTTCGGAAATATTATGTTCTAAGGATTATTTATTTATTTATAGTAATGTTGTTTAAAAGTATTTAGATATAATATTATTTTAAAGTGATTTAATTATAGTAATCTTATTTTAAGATTATTTAATTATATTTATAGTGTTTTAAAAGTTAATTCTATATAGTAATATTATTTTAAAGTTATTTAAACTATATTAGTATTGTTTAAAATTATTTTGTTATATTGATATGGTTTTAAAGAATTTATCTAGACATTCGAAGGTTAATTATTTCAAGAAAATATTGGTCTATTGTTAAAAATAAGGATTTATTAATTGGGTTTTGAAATAAATTATTATTATTTATAAAATACTAAAGGTAAATTATTATTATTTCTTAAACAATATTTTGGAATTATTAATTATTATTTTAAGATGTTTAAAGGTTAATAATTTCCATTTATTTATAATGTTTATTGTGATAATTATTATTATATAATGATGTTTTGAAGTAAATGATTTTAATTATTTTTAAAATGTCTCTGAGACCCATGAATAGAGTTGAAAGGCTTATAACTTATGAGGGGGTTTATAAGATGGTTTGTATACTTAAGGAAGGGTTATTTGCAAGGTGAAAGAGTTTATAAATGATTAGATATTAATAAACGAATTTTATAAATGGGTTATAGATTTAAAAAGGAAGTTTTATAAATGGTTTATGGATTTGTAAAGGGTATATCATTGATCTTTGAAATGTACAAGAAGCTTATAAGTGATTGAATTTTAGTAAACGGATTTTAAATGGCTTGCAGAGATTTATAAAATAGTTTGGGGGATTGTAAGAGAATATAAAATTATTTGAGAATTGAATAAAAAAACATTTTTTCAATACTATGTATGTACTTATACCGGTTAGATAAGCACATGAATATATTCTCAGTATTTGAAACATAAGAGCTGGTGAATATGCCTTTGTAAAGGTATTTTTGCACAAGTAATTTACAAAGTGGTTTAATTTATAAAAGACTCATTAAAGGAGGCTAGTAATCACTGGAAATTCCGTCGTCTCGACCAAAGCATCGTCACGAACCCCGGCAACGATCCCCTTCCTCGCGATTACCTTCGATCAACCCACGGCGATGCAGCAACCCTCTTTTCGACCTTAACAAAAGCTGGGCTTAAACCCTATAACCATTATCGCCTTCCATGATCATTTAAAAAATTAGCGAACATTTTTCCCATGAACTTCATCACCCAAACATCCTTGATATCAAGCTCGAGGCTCAATTGCTTGGTGATGATGAGAAACCGACGTTTTTGTGTTTTCCGTTCAATCCGATAATTCCTACGATTTTCAAACTTAAAAACCTTGATCTTTATATCAAAATTCATTTTTATCAACTCGAATTCATTCATAAAATCAGAGCATGAAATCCAGATCTAAAATTTTGGACCAATTTTTGTTTTCTACTATTATTTAACATTTTCCAGAATATTACTCAACAATTTTACTTGTTTTTATTTTTAAAATTTGTATTACATCCTTACAACAAATTTCCTTTTAAACATCACCTTTTACAATGGTTTGGATGAGGAGTTAGGAATTATTTTTGGGAAATTTTTAAGCCTGTCAAACAATAGAGGTATGCCTATGCATATACAGACATGCATCCATACATTTGTCCATCCAAACAAAAATATATATCTACCACCATACAAAGAATTTCCAGATCATCATTTTCACGCATCACCACAGGCACTTCAAAATAAAGATGATCAAAAAAAAATTAAGGGTGAAGTTTGCTCACCTGTAAAGTTGAGACGGAGAAGAATTTGAGCCTGGAAATGCTCTGGAATTTGAAGGCTTTGATCTTTGATTTGATGCTTGATTTAGTTTGAACTGATGTTGATCTTCTTGCTTGATTCAGGTTGAAAACAGGTTGAAGCCTGTTGCTTATTTGATTTGTTAATATTTGATTCTGAAGCTTGATCTTGCATTTGAAAAGCTTTTATGTTTTGAATTTATTTTAGCATTTGAAACTGAAAATGATCTTGCTCTCAGATTTTAATTCTCTAGCTTTGATTTGAGACTTTGATGATTTATTTTGAATTGTTTCAGGTTTTGGTTTATTTTGAGATGCATTTAAAATTTGCCTTTAATTCTTTTCTGGTTTGTTGTTTTATTAGATTTTTATTTTGCTTTGAATTTCATTTTCTGGTTTTGATTTTTTTTTGATCTGAGAAGTTTAAAACTGATGTAAAGCTTTGTTTTGTTATTTGTTTTTGAAAATAATTCAAAAATAAAATCATAATGCCATTTGTAATTTGCATGGCACCATTTGCTTACAGTTGTTTATTCATAATATTGTAAATGTACAAATGTCATATGTGATTGAATTATGTTTAAACCCTTATTTAAATATATATTTTTAAATTATATTTTAAACCCTTAAGTAGTTATATTTATACTTTTAACACTTGAAATAATAATAATATTTAAATATAACTTTATACTTTTTCTTATTTAAATAAATACATTTTCCTTTATTAACAATTATATAACCTTTTAAAGAAAATGATTTTCAAATTTTAATTTATACATAAATATATATACACACATGTATATAACATATATATAGAATTTAACTAAAAATAGATTTTGAAAATCATTATATTAAATTCAAATCATAACTTCCAAAATATTTGTAAATTAAAATTAGAAAATGAATTTCTATTAAATTTTAAATATAGAATTTTAAATTCAATTTAATTTTAAGATATTTATTTTTAAATTCCAAATCAAAATTATATTCATAATTTATTGAATTTTCAAATCAATTTCTTTATGTACATTTTTTGATATATATATATTTATCCCAAAGTTTCAAATTAATCCACAATTAAATTTATTATTCAAAATTTATTTCTGAATTTCCAATTAGAAATTCTATTTAAAATCATATTGGTATACATTTATATTAATAAACAAACAAATATCTATTTAATTTTGGAAAATACTAAATTAATTCACAATTTAATTTTGAAAATTAAATTAATTACCAATTTAAATTTAGCTAAAAACCGGGAATGTTACACTGAAGGTGGGAGGCTGTCATGCGCCGAAGAGTGGTTGCAGTTGGTGGCAGTGCGGAGGATTGCTTCGGGTTTTCGGTGCACAGGGCTGCTTATGGTTATGCGGAAGATCTGGGTCGCTGTGTTATGGCAGATCGAAGGGTTGGAGCTTGATGTGTTTGTTATGCTGTAATGATGGCACGACAGAGGAGGGATGAGCTTCACGAGGAAAGAATGGGATGCACGTTTCTCAGGAGAATAATTTTTCACCATATACACACACACACTATCAAAGAATAGGCTGCTATTAGGTGATGAAAAGGCGGACGGGCAGGTTAACGGGATCATAGGCAAAAGGAAGTGGTGGTAGATTGAGGAGGTGGGTGGGTCGATGTTCTATGTTATGGCTAATGGGTTATTGGCTGAAGGTCGCAGCAGCTTGCCCACAAGGGAGAGGAGGTTCCGGCGGACAGTGAAGGAAAGAAGTGAGCAACAGTGGTGAAAGGGCGGCCGATGGTGCGGTGAAACAAGAAGCACGACATTCTAAAAATAAAAAGGTAGGAATGAACACGTTCATGCAACAAAGAAGAAGAAAGCAGGTTCTAAGCATGCAAATATGACAGCAGCTCATATATTATTCTCTTTTCTTTTTCTTTGTTCAGAAGCAAGGCAAGATATCAAAACAAGAAAAGGGAAAAGATATGCACGAACTGGAGTTATCAATCAAAAATAGGAATAGTAATGGTATGAACGTTGAATTCATAGAATATACTAAAAGCTAAGTGGCCATTTATTTTCTAATGGTGGACAACGAATGGTCACAGGAAAACCAAAATGATCAAAAACTGGTACCGATATGGCTCACGGTTTCGTAGGTTTTGTTGCGTATCGGACACTGAAATGCACAAATGAATATACTATGGAGATCAGCATGATGAGAAGAACATAATGGAACATAGATATCAGTGATATGATCATCCTTTTAAAAGTCAATATTCGTTGCCATATTTCTGCTAATTCGTCGAAAATAAGATAAACAAGGCTATAGCACTTCAAAATGCATGTGTCCCGTACCACATGTTTTACTAAATTGTTTGATTCACTTTCTCATACGCTCGAAGAGTGCAAAAACATGTATTTTATATAGAAGATAATTGGTTTGAGAAAACTAATTTTTAAAACAAATTTTGAAATCGTTTTGGAAAACCAACCTTTGAAATTCTCTTTATATTAAAGAATATATAGTTTTAATAACTTTAAAATAATTTAAATTTTTGTAAAATATTTATTTTCGAAAGCTATTTTATTTTAAAATCATTTCGAAATTATTTTAAAAAACCCGTGTTCAAAAACAACAGAAACCATCGGAAACGCCATAAAATCGGCATAAGAATCAAAAACTTGTCAATCCGAAATCCGAATCAATAAAAATACTGGCTTACCTATTGATAGGTTAAAGCCCTTCGAAAAAAGTTCGATTTACACCTTTAGTTACATAAAACACTATTTTTAACACCAAAAATTATTCAAAAATTATTTCCTTGTACAATTAAATGTAATAAACTATATTATCATCATTTCTACATCTAATTATTGTTTTAAATAAAATTCCACACTTTTTATTTACATTATTTACCATATAAAATTTTAATACTTCACTAAATTTTTCAAAAACCAATATCTGGCAATAATTTGTAAAATTATTGCATTTTACCAAATTAAAACCAAATAATGTTCATTTTATCACAAACTAACATAATAAAGTTTTAAAACTTTATTTCAACATTATTTATTTACTTCAACAAATTATGATTGAATTAATTTTTTAATCTCACTTAATTAATTCAATTAATACCCAAATTAACACATCACCATTAGTCACCATTTATTACCAACATTACCATCTTAATTCCATTTTATTTATTCAAAATCCATTGTTTATTCAAAATAATTTTTTCTAACAAATTTCCCAACTCCAATTTATTTTATTCCCCTATTATTAAATTATAATCATGGTCATAATTTGATTCTGACATGTAATCACCAAAACCATGGTTGTTATAGGCTCCTCCTTATAAAAATTATGTTCTCGCAATTTCTTGAAAAGAGCTGTATTGATCACAATTTATTTCATCAAGCAAAAGAAATAGATAACTTGGGTTTAAAATTCTCACCTTCAACACGAGAAGATGAAAAACTAGGGTAAGATCGCTTGATAAATTCTCTGATTTCCCAAGTGTAGTTATTGGGATTAGCGGACCATTGAATCTTCACAAGCGATACATCCTTATTTCAAAGGCATTTCAACTCCGAAGGAAGAACACGAACAAGATGTTGTACAATAGATAGATTGGGTGAGATCTCAAGCACTTGTAGACAAGGAGAATCAATGACGGAATCTGAATTACGAAGACACTTCCGTAGTTGAGAGAAGTGAAACACGTCATGAATACCAGATAAATGAGCCAGAAGTGATGCTCTATAAACAACTAGGACAATATGCTAGTAATATGAAATGGTCCCGTAAAGTGAGGGGAAAATTTCCTAGTCCTACTGAAATGCATTTCCCTCTTCAATGGAGATGCACGAATACAAACAAGATCACCAATAGAGAATTCAAGAGGCCTCTTATGGTTATCCGCATAGGATTTCTGATGACTCTGTGCCTCTTTAATTCTCTGACTAATAAGATCGATCTTCTCTGAAGCTTCACGAATAGAATCGAGGCCTAAAATCAACTTCTCACTGAATTCCAGCCAACAAGAAGATGATCGACATGGCCTTGCGTATAGGTCTTCGAAAGGAGTCATACCGATACTGGACCGAAAACTATTGTTATAAGAGAACTCTCAACTACCACCAAAATCAAGAATGCATGCACGAAGTAGATTGTCATGAATACGATTCACCCGTTTAGTCTATCCATCAGACTGCAGATGATAAGTTATGCTAAAGTTAAGCTTTGTACCCAAAGATTTCAAAAGACTCTGCCAGAAATTACTAGTGAAAAGTGGACCTCTATCACAAACGATCAAACTAGGAACACCGTGAAGTCTCACAATCTACCTAATATATAACTTAGATAAATGAGAAGTTTTCCTATTAGATTTAATAGGAATAAAATGAGCAGACTTAGTCAAGCGATCTACAATAACCTAAACACTGCTATGGTTTGGTCTCGAATGAGGTAGGCCATCAACAAAATCCATAGGGACTTGATCCCATTTCCACAACGGGATCTCAAGAGGCTGAAGAAGACCACTGGGCATTGATATTCGGCTTTAATATGTTGGAAATTCATAAAATTACTCACATAACTTGCCACATCACGCTTCATGCCTTCCCAATAATATAAGCGTCTCATATCGGCATATATCTTGCTACTGCCAGGATGAATAGTATACATAGAACAATGACAATCACCAAGAATGTCCTACCTAAGATCAGAAAACAAGGCATGACTAATCGATTCTTCTTACGAAGACAACCATGAGTATCAGTGTTGTTCATCGTCCTGAGATTCATACTTATATAGCTGAATAAGACGCATAAGATATGGATCTTTCCATGAGCATCGGCAATATGATCCAATCAGCTAGGATGATCTTCCAAGATGAATAACAAGATAGAAGAATCTGAAGGTGGAGCATAAGCACGAATATCACAAAGAGGTGGAATCTCCAACACGTCCCACTCGACTAACATCATAGAGACAACCAAGGTTTTAAATATCGGATTTCGGTCACGTTTCGTCTTGGAATTTTTACACAAGTTATCTCGTATCGGGAGAGATCTCGGACGAGATGAGTACGTATCGGGTGTGCATCTCGGATTGATATCTCGGGTCTTATAATGCATCGCGGATGTGCTTATGTGTTTAAAATTGATGTATCAAATTTTTTTTAACGATTATAACTTTCTTAGTAAAAATAAAAATGGTAACATACTTGATTTACATGGAAAAGGAAATATTTTTAGAAGAGTAGTAGCTTGATTAGCTTAATTGATTTGGTAATGATTGAATAATATCCTTTTATTTGAACGTAATTAAGAAGTGAAACCTTTCGCTATGACTCATTAAGATAAAAAGTAAAGAATATGTTTAAGAAGTTGGTAAATTACAATTGGATTGAGTAGTTTCTTTTGAATCAATATGAAAATAAAAATTATTATGGAAAATAAGAAAAATGTATAACTTCGGGTGAGATCTCGGATAGAGATTTTGATACATATATCGGGTGAGATTTGAATATATCGGACGAGATGAGTGTCGAGGGAGATATGGAGGAGATTTGATGTCTCATCTCGTTTAAGTGTGAAAATGAGATCTCGGGCGAGATATAGGAAATTTAAAACCATGAAGACAACAGCTGAGTTTTTGCGACTTGGCGCATCTGCAACTCGATTTCCCTTTCCTGGAATGTGCTGGATATCAAAATCATGAGAAGCTAGGAACTAGAGCCAAAGATGTTGCACATATTAAGATCTTTCTGGGTGAACAGATATTTCAGTGATTTGTGATCGGTATAAAGAATGGAGCACTGGCCTAAAAGATAATGCTGCCAAATCTTCAAGGCAAAGACTATGGCGGCTAACTCTAAGTCATGGGTGGCATAGTGAACTTCATTCGGATACAATTGTGTAAAAGAATAGGCAACTACCCGATCTCTCTGCATAAGCACGACACCGAGGCCACAACGATTAGCATCGGTTTAGACAATAAGATCTTGATTCCCTTCGTGAACCATAAGAATAGGAACATTAGTGAGAAGTTCTTTCAATTTCTGAAAAGAAGCTTCACACATATCAGACCAAATAAATCGAATGCCTTTTCCAATAAGGCTAGTGAGAGGAAATATGATGTGGGGAAGTCCTTAATGAATCGATGGTAATAACCCACCAATACAAGAAAACCGTGAATCTCAAAAACATTCTCTGGCCTTTTCCAATTCTGAATGGCTTCTATCTTCGATGGATCGATAGAAATGCCATCAGAAGATATAACATGGCCAAGGAACTTCACCTTATTCTCCCAAAATGGCACTTGAAGAATTTTTCTTTAAGTTGATGCTGACGAAGAGTATTCAAAACAATATTCAAATGATGAGCATGATCGACTTCAGATTTAGAATAGACAAGGATGTCAATACGAGGATGATCTTATCGAGGTATTACCAAAATACTTGATTTATAAGATCGATGAAATAAGCTGCAGCTATCTTCAAACCAAATGGCATAACGAGCCACTCATAAGACTTATAACGAGTGTGAAATGCGGTAGGAGGAATGATGTTCTCCACAACTCATAGCTGATGAAAACCGGTGGTAAGGTCAAGCTGATAAAAAACCTTAGCACCACTCAACTGATCGAACATGTCATCGTTCCTTGGCAATGGATATTTATTCTTAATGGTTAACTCGTTAAGCTTGCGGTACTCGATGCAAAGCCTAAGAGAACTGTCACATTTCTTTACAAAGACGATCATAGCACCCCACGATGAAGAACTAGACTGAATGAATGCTAGGCTTCAAGCTCCAACAATTGCATTTTGAGTTCCTCATTTTCCTTTGTAAACATTCTCGTAGGAGGACGACTAACAGGCTGAGCACCAGGAATGAGATCAATGCGGGACTCAATCACCCGCTTGGGTGGAAAACCCGAAACTGGCTCAAATACATCGGTAAAATCATAGATGGATGGAGTTCGAAATACATCATCATCATCTCGAGACTCAAGAGAAAATAAAGATGCTTTGGAATCACCATCAAAATTTCAAATAAAAAGAGATAACTGATCAGCCGAATTAGGATGCCTAATATATAGGATCCTTTCAGAACATAGGATTCGGGCTTGATAACATGCAAGTCAATCCATCCCAAAATTATATCAAATCCAAGATAGTGAATAACGTGCAGATTCACATGGAAAGAAAAACCACAAAGAATAATCTCAACATCACTACAAAGCATGCCTAGTGTTGCGGATCCCTCAGTAGGATTCGCAGTCCTCAAAGAAGTAACATGGCAAGAAACATCCAATGGTATAACATCACCAAGTTCTTTCGATACGAATGAGTTTGAAGCACCCGTATCGAAGAGAACTCGAATAAAACGATCATGAAATAATATAGAACCTTCAAGAATAGAAGAGAAGTACCTTTGAGCTGAGAAGAACCACCTGAAGCATCCACCACATTAAGCTTGCTTGACTTAGCATACTAGGAGAAATGAGACAAGATGAAACCTGATGTCCCTCTTTCTTGCAATAACAGCATACAAGAGGCTTGGGACAATCTTGAATCAAATTATCAGAGGAGACACAACTGAAACACCCCTTCTGACGAGAAGGTGCTCTAATGGGAAGGGAGCTAGAACCAACAGACTTCTTCTTATTATTATGGAGAAAAGACTTGGACTTCTGAAAAGGAAACTTCTTCTTATTGGGGTTCTTATAAACCTCATTCTCATCACTACTATTTCTCTCCTTCTTGACTATTTCAAGGTGAAGCGTCGAGTCAACCAACTCCTCAAATGAAAGCTTAAGCTGAAGAATCAAAGATTTCTTCAAATATTTCTTGAGGCCAGAAACAAACTTGAGATTCTTCTTATAAGATGTGCTAATGTACTTGTAACATCCCGCCTTTTTGTACGCTTTAAATCGACGATAAACTACACACGTCAGACTCAAACCATATAGAAGGATGGATTATTATTGGGGTAAATAAGAAAACAAAGAAAGAAATAAAACAAAACAGAGTCTCACAGCGGAATGACAAAATATAATAATAAAATAACAGTTCATGAAGCTGTTTTACAAAAACATTTGATTATACTTATACAACACAAAATCAAAGTACACATACCAGAGAATAATAAATAACAATGCAACGGAACAATATAATGGTAGTGGAATGATATAGTAAATAATAGTAATAATACAATCTTCGTCTTCGTCCTCCAGAAATAAGGTCTTCAAACCCTGAAATGCTCAGACTGACCCGAGTGAATTGAAAAGACAAAACACTCGAGTCCGAACTAAAAGATCATATATAAGTTAAATCAGCGGTAAATAATATGAGGGGAACGGCGTCAGAGATGTTTACGGGATTTGACATCTCCTATCCAGTGTCAACGTGAGTACAGTAACTTAAGAGATGTTCGGGATTCACACCTCTTAAGTTAAACTATCTACTATGTTGTAATATACGCTATTATAATAGTGTCTAAAGTAAAGTATAATATACATGAAAATAGCATTAAAGCTTTACATTTTCCACCTTAACATACTTTTATATTCCCATGTCTATACAGTACCGTAATCTCCCCCGTACCGGGGGTCGTCAGAGGGCACTCCATAGGTATGGTACAAAACAAAATCATACAAGGCGCGCTAGGGTAGGTGACACGGCACAAGTAGGCAATGCTAGGGTAGATATACCAATTACGCTTCTAGACCAGTGGTAACGCGTAGCAGCTACTACTGCCCACCTCGAGCCACACCCCTAAAGTCAAAGGGCCCCAATCAATCACAAAGTAATAGAATGGTATCGAAGGAGTGTATCCGATAAAAGGTGTTACCTTCTTAGCCCGTCGATCGCTTCTGTTTTAGTCATCTTATGCCAACTCACTGGAGTCGGGTACACGTATATACCTCAAAGGAACGTCGCCACCATCGTACTTCATTCTGGAATCTCCACCGCGTACACGGTTGTTAAAGTGGTTTTCTAAGTTGGCAGAGAGTATGACAACTTCCGATCTCGATCCCTTTAACAACCAAACATTATTATAACACTGCGGTCATTTCAAAACAATTATACTTCAAAACTAGAATATAATATGCATTTCAAAACCGTATAAATACGATATCATTTTCGTTTTAAAAACCAAATCAATATGATATCATTTTTATTTCAAATATATCTTTTTTCCAAAATCATAGCACTTTCAAAGTTATAACACTTCGAAATCAAAGCACTTAAAGTATAACACTTTCAAATCATAATACTTTGAAACTTATAACTTTGAAAATAACTACACCACTTAAATGGCTTAATTATTAAAGTACTTTATATAATAAAATAGCTTCTTAAATTTCACAAATCAATTCCAAATACAGATTTGAACTCCTAAATAAACCATTTCAATTTCCATATATTTCAAAGCTTTAAATATTCCGCCATTTCAAAACTAATTCTTTGATAATTCCGTACATATCAAATTCAATTACTATTATTTAGATTTGAAATGTTTACTTAATAAATCCAATATCATTTAAGTAAAACTTTTAAACTTCAAATAACTGGATATTCTTTCAATTTATTCAACTTGATATATTCATTTAAATCAACCTGATAATCATTTAAATCACTCTACGCCAAAATTAAGTTATAAAAATCATATGTTTAAACTCTCAATTTTATTTAAATTTCAAGTCAAATTTTTTCGAGTATAATCCTAAAAAAAATTAATTCTCATCAATTTCATATTTATCTTCCAACCTCGATTTTATTTAAGTCATTATAAACTATGTATACAATATAATTTAGACAGATACTTAACCATATATTGTATAAAAACATCAAAATTTATTATTTAACTTATTTTATATTTCAAAAGAAATTTATACATAACAAAAAAATCAAGAATAAAATAACATTTACATAACATCAAAAATCAATATTTATATAATCCATATATTCATTTACAAAACCACAGATATCATTTCAAAATATTATATATATATATATATATATATAGACTGCGATGTCTATATATAATTTTCTATCTTATGGTGAAGTGATACAGATATTTATCATTTCAATCCGCAATTTAAAATACAAATACGGTTATATACCATTTCAAACCACAATGCCGAATGAAATAAAATCCCTAACAATTTGCAGCTTATAATAATATAAAATACAAAATCCATTCATCCAATATCAATCATCAAACATTTATTACAATCATCATCCAATTCAATCAATGGCATCAATATATAACAAATAACAAATAATAGGTATCAATTGGAAGTTTATATTCAATAATAAATTAAATAATTGTTTAATTGGCAGTTTATATGTAATAATAAATTAAATAATAAATTAATTCAATAAATTCAATTTAACCGAGATGATGATAAAAAATATGCCAAACAACTATAAATGAATTTCTAATCACATCATAAATAAATTTAACAAACATAAGAAATTTTAGAAGTGGCAAGTGGTTAAAACACTCACCTTTCGAATTTAAATTAAATTTAAACCCAGTTTAAACCCAAAATTTGAACAGTTTTAGAATTCGTCCAAACAAGCGTCAGAATGTCCGGAATTTAAATACGATCCCAGTGGAGAAACCTGCGTGTGAAACGGACCTCATATGTAAAAGTTATGTCGATTAGAACGCACAAAAATTTGAATTAAATTTGAATAAAATAACACATATAGCTTCCACGTCATCTCTCTTTCTCTCCCTCATGCTCATGGTCATATAGCACGCACGAACCCAAACACGCGGCCAATACTTCATCCACGCGTGCTCAAACGAAGACCGGACGTCGATCAACGATAGCCATAACGCATGCCTGCTCGAGAGTCACCATCCCCCCAAGCCTTGCTGCCCAAATCCATGCCGTTTGCTCGAAAAACGCGAATATACACGCGACATTCAAAGCCAAATTTTGGCGAATCCGTGATGTTTGGGCACGAATCTACCGTTGGGTAGAGCTCGTCGAGCTCTAAAACTTTGCTTTTGGAAGTTTTCGAATTCGATGAATGGATGAAGAGAAATCGAAGGAGGAAGGTGGCGAATTTTCGACCATAGAAAAGTAGAAGGGAGTGGCGGCTAGGGTTTTCAGAATATTATAATATTATTTTCTTGATTTGCGCACCTATTTATAGCGTGAGGTCCAAAACTCCAAACGAAGCGTGCCACCTGGCGTTCCTAATGTAATAAGGCCTTCTGAATGCAATGGAACTGATTTCAAGGCTCAATTCCATCATTTTCGTAGGTTACTGTTAAAATCGAATTGGGTTGAAATGACAATAACGACCCAAAAAGCCCGTTCCGTCTCAGAAGCAAAAAGTAGGTCAACCTATATATCAAAATATATGTTTTTTAATATTTTAAATTCAATGGAACAGGTTTCAAGTCCAAATTCCATCGTATGGGGAGTTATGCTAAAATCAATTTATTTCAAATTGATTTCAATTGAATTGATTTCTAGGCGTTTCGAGTCCGTACGATCAAAAGACAAGCCCAATCGCTACAAAACTTGAAATCCTACAATAATTCATCGTTACGGATCCGATGAAACTTGTTTCGTCAAAATCCGAGTCAGTAGCCAAAATGGCTATTTTCTAGTTAATTAAATAAATTAATATTAAATTAATAAATCACTTTCCAATTTAAATTTTAATAATTACAATTTCTATCAAATTTGATTTCTTAACCATTTACAAATAACTTAAACAAATTTGGTTGTCGATTTAACATTGATTAATTCCTCAATTTCGGTGTTTAATTTCAATTTCATTAAATTCAAAAATTTATAAATTTAAAATTCGAAAATCCATTTAATAACTTTTAAACCTCGTTATTCGAGCCTTTTATTACAATAAGGATATAATTAACATTGGTTTATAACATGGTGTATTAATATTTCCCAATTTCATCTTAATCCCAATTTACGTAATATTTAAATATGAATTTTCATTTAATTCCAACTAATACAATTATTAAATTTAAATTAATAGACCTTGATTCTCATTCTTTTTATTCAATCAATCATTATCCTATTCATATTTCATTATCAACCAACAATTATTACAATTAATTATCCAATATTGATTTTTCCAAATTACAGCTTATTTCGTATTATTTCGTCAATTAATATAACTTTGAATTTTATTTTCCAATTTGCTATTTACAATCAATTATGATCTTGCAATTGTTTCAATTAATTTGGTTTTCACTAAATTAGTTATTTATTAACTTGCATTAACGCCATTACCTTTATTTTAGTGATTTCATTATTAAATTACGGATTTTTTTTTAATTTTCTTCCCGAATTAAATTACTAAAACTTATTAAATTAACGAAATTTAATTATCGAAAATTATGGGTCGTTATACTCTCCCCCACTCAAGGCCGAGTATAACGACCCATATTGGTATGAAATATTCCGCCGTGTATTCAAGACCGGGTCAGACCGAGTATTATAGATTACAGGAAATGATGCTGTGGAGCTGGATGGCGATACGTACTTCCGTATTGGTATGAAATATTCCGCCGTGTATTCAGTTTTGGGAAGGACGAGATATTATAACCTTCCTGAGTTGTGTTGTTGTTTGTATTGAACTCTGATGTTATACTCTGATGATGTAATGTATAAACAGATGTATTTTTTGTGTAAAGATCATTTATTATCTATTATATTTTATTCCGCTGCGATGGTTAGATTCTGATGTTGTTTTCTATTTTCTTCTTCTATCTCTTCTTCTTTAACCCAAATGGTTCGTATTTTATGCATCTTGAGTCGATTGAGGGAGAATAGAGTGGACTCTAGGGGTACGGATTTGCGGGTCGTTTCAGTTCTTGAATAACTCCATGAACTGATCGACAGACATATAAACAATATCCAAATGTGAGCCACCAGACGGCCCAGCATCAGAACAATGACCTCTGCCTCATTCAGCCATAAGCTGAAAGTATTAGACAAAATAAGGATTATTCATAGGGTAGATATCATTAATTCAATTATGGAATTCTATGGAATTAAAATGCATTCTTAGACGTATTCCGAACTTATATCCCAAGGACACTAAAATCTTAAGGAGGCGATGATTAAGGAATATGTAACACTAATACTGTACTTGGATGTACCATAGTATATGTCATGTTCTGTGTTTATCATATTTTGTTCTGAACTCGGCTCGATACCAAACTGTGACGCCCTAGCCCGAGACCCACATTAACAAAGAGTATTACTAAGTAATACTGTTTGATAATGCGAAGAATAGGACTGGTTAGGAGTGACCATCCATAGCTTTGTTTTAAACATGTATTGAATACGTCGATCGTGTGCGTTAAAATTTTTTCTTCCTTAAATGGATCAACATACTCGATATATGCTTAGTACAAAACTACAGTGGCTAATGGATCTATCAGAACAAAATATAACAATGAATACAAAGATCAATGAACAATAGTCAAACATATACATACATACATACATACATATACACAGATACATCCCACTACACTACATAGTAATACAAAAGTGGTGGTACAAGGACCATAATATATACATCGAGTCAAAACGAATAGATATATATCAAAGTTTACAAAACTACTACAAAACTAAACAAAAAGTGACAAGTAGAAACTTCAAAGCGGAAGCATAGCATATATCTATAACAGGCGTCTAACCTGAAACAACTCGGTCTAACCTGGGTATATAAAAAAAATACACGGGTAAGTCTAGCTTAAATAAACTGATTAGTATGTGATAGATGAAGTATAAGAGTAAAGGATAAGTTCCTTCTCGTATGAGAAGAAGTAACTCTTATGTATGTTAACACTTCAAGTGAGATAATATCACAACAATATCAACTACAGAGTATCATAAATGGATATCTAAAAGAGGCAAGATAACAATAATATCAATGAAACTCAATTAATCGCCTCATATGATCGGCATATACAAAAGTTAATAAAATGGTTTAATAAACCATAACTCCCAAATAGGAGATCACAAGGCAATCACAAATAAATCCTAAAATAGGAAATCCCAAATCATAAAAATACGCCAAAACATGGCAATCACAAACAGCTCCTAAAAAGGAGATTGTAAATCTCAAAATAAACGCCAAATGATGGTGATCACAAATCATAATATATAGAACTCGATTAAGAGTTCAAACTCCAAAAATGTAATCGCCACATAATAATGTCTCAAACGGCTCAAAAGGCCAAATAATCTGTAACATCCGCCTTTTCGCACGCTTTAAATCGACACGTGTGTCAATTCAAACCATACGGAAGGGCGGATTGTTATGGGGTAAATAAGGAAAAAAAACAAAGAAACAAATAAAACAAAACAGAATCTCGCAGCGGAAGGATAAAATATAATAATCAAATATACAGTTCATGAAGCTGTTTTTCAAAATATTTAATTATACTTACAATATATAACAGAGTTATACATACCATAGAATATCAATAATGCAGCGGAATATAATATTGTAATGGAATAATATAATAGGTAATAGCAATAAAATCTTCGTCTTCGTCCTCCAGAGCTAAAGTCTTTGAATCCTGAAATACTCAGGCTGACCCGAGCGAATTGAAAAGACAAAACACTCGAGTCAGAACTAAAAGATCTTATATAAGTTAAATCAACAATAAATATGAGTGCAGTAACTTAATAGATGCTCGGGATTCACATCTCCTAAGGATCCGTTAAACTATTTACTACGTAGTAATATTTCGCTATTATAATAGTGTCTATTAGTAAAATAAACCTACTTTAAAATAGCATTAAGGAGTGACCCAATATTCCCCTTAACACATAATATATTTCCATAGTCTATACAGTACCGTAATCTCCCCTGTACTGGGCGTCGTCAGAGGGCACTCCATAGGTATGGTTCAAAACAAAAATCGTATAACGCGCGCTAGGGTAGGTGACACGGCACAACTAGGCAATGCCAGGGTAGATATACCAATTACGCTTCCGGGTCGGTGGTAACGCGTAGCATCTACTATCGCCCACCTCGAATAACACCCTCAAAATCAAAAATCAAAAGTGGCCACCGAAAAATCCAAAGTCAGAGTAGAATAGCCAAGGGATGTGTCCGGTAAAAGGTGCTACCTTCTTAACCCGTCGATCGCTCCTGTTTTAGCCACCTTATGCCAACTCACGGGAGTCGGGTCCACATATTTACCTCACTGGAAACGCCATCACCATCCTACTTCATTCTGGAATCTCCACCGCGTACACAGTTATTAAACTGGTTTTCGGAGTTAGCAGAGAGTATGACAACTTCCGATCCCGGTCTCTTTAACAACCAACCGTTATTATAACACCGCGGTCTCTTCAAAATAGTTTACACTTTAAAACCAGAATAAAATATCCATTTCAAAACCATATACTTACGATATCATTTCTATTTTAAAATCCAAATCAATATGATATCATTTTAATTCAAATATATCTTTTTTCAAAAATCATAGTATTTTCAAATATATATACCTTAAACCCATAGCTTCAAAACAAATTTTTCAATACTTAAATGGTTTAATAATAAATTACTTTATAAAGTAAATTTGCTTTTTAATTTCTCAAATCAATTCCAAATACAGATTTGAATTTCTAAGTAAACCATTTAAATTTCCATATATTTTCAAAGTTTTAAATACTCCACCATTTCAAAACTAAATTTTAATTCATATACAAATTCACTTTACTATTATTTAGTTTTGAAATACTTACTTAATAATCCAGAATCCTTCAAATAAAACTTTCAAATTCAAAAATTGAATATTCCTCAACTTATTTAGACTAGATATATTCATTTAAATCATCTAAAACCAGAATTTAGTAATAACACCATGTTCTTTTTAAATCTAAATTTCAATAAGATCCTGATTAAATAAAATCTCAAATCGATTTCAAAACTATCTTCTCAACTTTGATTTATAAAAATCAATATAAACTCTATGTTAGAATGTAAGTAAACACTTATCCATAATATATTTTAATAAAATCAACTTTATTATTAAATTATTTCATAATTTAAACTATTTTATACATAGCTTAAAACCAATAATTTAACTATATATAAAATAACCTTTATAAAATATCCAAAATCATTATCTCATTAAACCATATATATATTTCTTTACGAAACCATAGAAAATCATTTCAAAAAATATATATATATATATATATATATACACCACGGTGTCTGTGTAAAATTTTCTATCCTATGGTCAAGTGATACGGATATTTATCATTTCAATCCGTAATTTAAAATAAAAATTACGGTTATATATCATTTCAAACCGCAATTCCGAATGAAATGAAAATGCATAGTAACTAGCATTTTATACAATATAAAATACAACATCCATTCATCCATCATAAAATCATGCATCCATTTATCACAATCATCATCCAATTCAAACAATACATCAATATATAACAGGTAATAAATAACAGGCATTTACTGGTAGTTTATTATGCAAAATAAATTAAATAATAATTTAAGTGGCGGTTTATATGCAATAATAAATTAAATAACAATTTAATTAAATAAATCCAAATTAACTGATATAATGATGAAATATATGCCAAACAGCTATAAATAAATTTCAAATCATATCATAAATGAATTTAACAGACATAAGAAATCTTAGAAGTTGTGAGTTGGAAAAAACACTCATCTTTGATTTTACCCCATAAAAATCCTAACAGAAGCGCAAAACTCAACAATCTCCAAATTCAACTAAATCAATTTCATGTTGTCTGGAATATAAATTTGAATCCAACAGAAGAAATCGTGCGTGAATCAAAGTTTATATGCAAAAGATATTCATGTTACAAGAAATATTATTAAAATAAAAATTAGTACGCGTTAAAAATATATATAAATAAACAAATTTTAATACTTGCGTTTTTTCAAGTTGAGGCACTAGGAAAAGATTGAAGAACAACTAAGATGAGGACAAGAAGTGTACGAAAATGAAAAAAAAATAATTTTTATAAAAGAATGCTTTTGGATTTGCAAGAATAAGAGCTTTTGAATATGAGGTGTTAGGAGAAAGAAGAAATAAGATGTAGGTTATTTATAATTAGGAAATGAATGTGGAGGGACAAGAATAAATGTCACATTTTATTATTAAAGCTTCAGGTATTAATAATACATAAGGAAATGTAAGTAGAAATGGAAAAGTTTGCAAACGAAAGTAGAATTTTGTATACATGAAAATGAGGTGGCAAGAATTAAATACAACCTAAAAGTGCTTAGGTATTAAACAGATGGAGAAATAAACGGATTAAGTATTAATAGTAAGGTAACTATTTTAAAACGTTCGTGAAACAATTAATAATAAAAGATTTTGAAATTCAATTTTTTTTGAAACGTAACCAAATTAACTTCATTAACTCAAATAATATTCGAATTTCTACGCATTTGGTTTTTTTGTCTATGCATAATAAATTTGTGTACTTACCTTAAAAATGAAAACATTTGATTTGTTTTTCCCAAAATGATCTCTTATTACCATTAAAACACCCGTTTTGTTTAACACAAAACGTGCGTTTCTTTTATTAAATCTATTAATTGCAATCAACGTTTCCTTTCCTTTTAATCGAAACATTTGAATTACATTAATTGCAGTTACTTATAAAGTTAAATTTTAAAACAGACAACTAAAATGGATAAAAAAAATAGAATAATTGTTTATTTAAACACGTTTATAAATTTATTGTTTATACGTAAGAGTAATAAATAGATTATTATCATATTCTTCCAATCAGTCTGTAAGCTAAAACACAGTCCAAATAAGCATATATTTCTTTCTTTAAAATCAATCTTTCTAATCTTTATTTTAATGAAATTAAACCTACATTCACAGATGAAACCTTCATTTTATTTGATGCAAATGTTTTTTTCCATTGAATCATAACTTTCCTTAAATTTTCACAAAACATAAGCTGCTTTTAATTACACCTATTAATTTACAATTAGTATTCTCTCTCCTATTAATTTGAAATTTTCAATTACAATCATTTTAGTTGATTAAGTTTCAAAATGGACTAAATGAATGTAATGACAAGTAAAACAATTTTTCCTATCTAATAGTAATTTAAACATATTTACATTATTGGATACAAATAGTAATTACATATTTCTCACTAAATAATAGTTACTCGTCTCTACAATCAATCTTTCAGCTAACAAACATTTCAAATAAATAAACATATTTTTACTCTTTTACAGAACTTATTCATATATATTCTTTTATTTTGATTTTTCACTCCTTGCTAGTAAAGCAATCATTACATTATGAATACAATTAACATTTCTATTTCTTTTTATTACGCTCGCACTACAATTATGGTTTATTCCACATTAATGTAACATTTTGTTAACATTTATTTGAAATTGATCAGTTAAATTGGTAACAACACCAATTGTCACCATTATACATTTTGTAGTATTTGTAAGTTAATTCTTTACAAATAATTATTGCAACAACTCTCATTACACTACACTTATTTCATTTCCATCCATTACACATTGTTTTCTTACTAAATCAGCCTTTAAATTATTAATTGCCTTTTAAATCCTACTAAATCAGTGCACACATTTATTAAAATTTATACTCCTAATTTATTTATTCATCTTGAATTCATTCTTTTTATTAAATCCATTAGCACTCTATGAATAAAATTTACATTCTTACCGCATATTACCTAAATTTACATTAACGTAATACCTAAATTTAAATTTACATTATTACCACATAACCTAAATTTACATTATTTCTACATATTACCTAAACTCACATTAACGTAATACCTAAATTTAAATTTACATTATTACCACTTATTACCTAAATTTACATTATTACCACATATTATCACAAATTACATCATTTATTACATTACAAAATATCCAACATTTCTATGCATCTTATTACATTTATATCTTGTAATTATTTTCTTAAACTCATAACTGTAATACCAAGTTTCATTTTAAATTTCAATTGATTCCCACAAACAGCTTAATAGCATAAGTAAACTGGTAACAAATAATAATGGTCACTGTTTGCCCTAAATCACATTTATAGGTTTATAGTTTACAACAAATGTTGCAATGACTCATATGATATTGATTTTATCCAATTAGCATTAAATTTATACTAATTCATCAATTTGTTCAATATATCTCTTGTTTCCTTAAAATAAATATAAGTTTCTATTAGGTTTTCATTCACGCTTCCGTTACTATATTAATAATCATTGAAGTAATGTTTATTAGCAATAACAACATTATAATTACTTGCAGAACACTGATTTTTCAATGACCTTTTACTATAATTCGAATTCATTAATTTAATTCAATGCTTACATTTTGTTTTCATATTTTCGGTTTATTTCCAAATATTCCTATTTACAATCAATTTTAACCTAAACAGTCGTTTCAATCAATTTGAATTGCATTAAATTGGTTATTCATCAACTGTCATTAACATTACTACCTTAATTATATATAGTTACTATTAATCAACATATTATTCCATCGGTAAATTAAATGCCTACTTTTATTTACTTATATTTTAAATTTTATATCCAAATGCAACAAATTTACATTTTCCATTATTATATAAATTTGAATTCCATTCTAGTTAATATTTTTATTGGTAATTCACAAATTCAACATTCCCTTTTGTTTCTTATATCAAACTTATAACCAAGTATGACAATTTACACTATTTCAATTAATTGCAACATAAATTCTAAATTGTTGATTTTAATTACAATTGATACATCTAATTTCTACATTCCCTTTTGAAAGGATTTTTGTTGGTTTGGGGATCACCGACGCTCAGAAGCGCCAACTAGTAGTGTGGCAGTTGAAGGAGGCAGCATTTGATTGGAAGTAGCCAACACTTTTGAGGCGGATATTTCTTGGGATCAGTTTAGGTATTGTCATTAGTTAGTCCTTTTGAATTGGTTTAGGTTATCCCTTTGGAATCTTCTTAAGTTGGATACCTTATTTAGGGAGGCTTTTGTGACGAAGTGGATGCCAGAGGCTGGGAAGTATCAGCTATATAGGGAGTTTATGGATCTTAAGCAAGGAGATATGTCATTTGCTAAGTATGAGAGGAAGTATGATGACCCTTCAAAATTCGGTCCTGGCTTGATAGATACTACTCTTAAGAAGAATGAGAAGTTTATAGCTGGAGCTCGCCCAGAATTTTATGATCGTCTTATTTCTCATATACACAGCCCTTTTACAGGATTAATGGATATGGCTATTAGATATGAGAACCGCACTTCTATGGAATCGGCTGTTACTCGTGCACCTTCATCTCAGCCATTTTTTGGCAACTCTAAGAAGAGAAAGTCTAATTTTCAACGTCAGAAGCAGAATTGGCTTAAGAATCCAGGTTTAGGATCTTCTTCTTCTTCCCGGAAGCAGCCTATTGATCTTTCTTCCATCACTTGCTTCAAGTGTGACCAGAAGGGGCACTATGCCAATAGTTGTTCGACTTTAGCCGCAGCTACTGTTCGTCCAGTTCTGATGACTAGGCGTGATCTTTGTCATATTTTCTTGCAGCCTGGCCACTTCAAGTAGGATTGTCCTATTCAGAAGAAGGGCAAGCCATCGGGTGTCTTTGCGGTTACTTCATCGACTCCACCTACTCCTAGTGACACCCAAGGTACTATTCAGAGCACCTTTCCCTTGTTCAAACTTCATGTTCATGTTTTATTTGACACAGGAGTTTCGCATAGTTTCATTTCTGTGGATCTTTGTGATAAGTTTGAGCATATCCTTTCACCTAAGCTTGCATCCGAACCTTCATGTGTTACTAATCCTATTGGTTGCACCGCAAACCTTAATAGGATTTGAAACAATGTGAAACTCTGCCATTCTGAACGTCGCTTTTTTGGAAATTTCTATGTTCTTGGTTTTGATTCTTTTGATCTATTGCTTGGAGGAGATTGGTGGAAGAAGCATGAAGTTGTTGATGATTTTGGAAGACCCAGACTGTTTCTCTTATTTATGATTTTGGAAACTCTTTGGTGATTCAGTGTCATACGTCTCAAGATCTTGCAGGCAGTTTTATCTATTCTCTTGATTTCTCTCCCAATGACTTTGATTCAACCCTTATGGTCAAACTTTATCCCCATGTGTTTGGTTAAGTCACTTCTTTACCCCTAAATGGGAAATCGAATTCCGTATTGATCTCATTCTCGGAGCTCGACCTATAGTTCTTCCTCCCAGAAGAATGGCACCTCGTGAGAAGGTTGAGTTGAGGAAGCAAATCGAAGACTTGTTCTCCAAAGGTTTGATCAGACCCAGTCATTCCGAACGGGGAGCAGCAGTGGTTTTTGTCACTAAGTCTGATGGTTCTTTGAGGATGTGTGTTGATTATAGGGAGCTGAACAAGCTCGCTATAAAAAAAGATATCCAATGCCCCGCATTAATGGTATGTTCGATTGGCTTTATGGCGCTACTGTATTCTCTCATCTTGACCATGCCATCGGTTTCCACCAGCTCAGAATTTCCAAGGAAAGTATTCCCAAAACTGATTTCCGTTCTGAGGATGCTTTCTTTGAATGGTTAGTTATGCCTTTTTGTTTGACTAACGCTCCAGCTTTCTTTGTCGACCTTATGAATCGGGTTTTCCATGATGTTCTCAATAAGTTTGTTCGAGTCTTCATTGATGATATTCTTGTTTTCTCTAAGTCAAAGGAGGAGCTGAATCTCATTTGAGCTTTGTTTTGGGGACTCTCAAAAGTCATCAGTTGAAAGCCAAATTCTCGAAATGCCATTTCTGGAAAGATGAAGTTCGATTTCTTGGAAATATTGTTTCTGGTGATGGAGTTTATGTTGATCCAGTTAAATCGCTGCGATCAATGTAAGTCTATCTTTTCTTCTTTCCTTTGTACACTAATTATCCTATCTCTTTCTTGGTTCTTATTCTCCCCATTCTATTTTAGGATTGGGAAACTCCTAGGACTCCATCTGATATCCGTAGTTTTCTGGGCCTTGCCAGTTATTATCGGAGATTCATTGAGAATTTTGCTCGGATTGCTGCACCTCTCACCGCTCTAACTCGTAAGAATGCTAAGTTTAGATGGAATGATAAGTGTGAAGCTGCATTCGATGAGTTGAAGCGCATGCTTACTTCCGCACCAGTTATTACCATTCCAAAAGGAAATGAGGGATTAATGGTATACACAGATGCCAGTCGTGAAGGTTTAGGAGCCATTCCGATGCAGGATGGGAAAGTTATCGCTTATGCCAGTCTACAGTTGAAGATTCATGAAGACAATTATGCAGCCCATGGTTTGAAATTACTTGCCGCAGTTTTTGTTTTGAAGATTTGGAGACATCATCTATTGGGAACCAATTTTGAGCTCTTTACGGATCATAAGTCTTTGAAATATATTTTCACCCAGAAGGATTTGAATCTGAGGCAAGTTAGGTGGCTTGATTTTCTAGCTTCTTATGACCTCGACATCAATTATACCCATGAGAAAGCTAATGTTGTAGCCAATGCTTTGAGTAGTAAGAAGGCGATGTTATGTCAGCTTGTTATTTTTTCTCCTCTCATGGATCATGTCAAAGCAAGAGGAGGATGAGATGCTTAGGCTTATTAAGGGGAATGTTCATGGCAGAGTTGGTGGTAGTAGCCAATATGGAAGTGGAGCTCAGGTTGACGATAAAGGGATTTTAAGGATTAATAATTGGATTTGTGTCTCGAATGTCGATGGATTGAGGCAGGAGTTACTTCAGGAAAATCATCGATCTAGACTTTCTATTCATCCAAGTGTGACGAAGGTGTACCATGATATGAAGAAGCTGTATTGGTGGAGTGGTATGAAGCGTGATATCTCCCTTTCAGTTAGTAGATGTGCGGCTTGTCAACAAGTTATGGCTGATCATCAGAAAGCTACTGGATTATTAAAACCCCTTGAGATTCCCAATCGGAAATGGGAACAAGTTTCTATGGATTCTATTGATGGATTACCGAGGACTAGGAGAGGTAATCAGAGTATTTGGGTTATTGTGGATAGATTGACCAAGTCAACTCATTTCATTTTGGTTAGATATAACCGTTCTGCTTCGAGTTTAGCTGAGATTTATATGAGAGAGGTTGTTCGTCTTCATGGTGTTCCTATATGTATTGTTTGTGATAAAGACCCCATCTTTGCCATTCAGTTATGGAAAGCTTTTCAAGAATCTTTAGATACTCATCTGAATTTGAGCACTGCTTACTATCCGCAGACTGACAGTCAAACAAAAAGAGTGAATCAGATTCTAGAAGATCTTCTTCGTGCTTGCGTCCTTGATTATGGGGGATCTTGGGAAGATCATCTCCATCTCGTTGAGTTCATCTATAATAATAGTTATCAGGTATAAATCTCAAATACCTGTTCAAGGTTGTCTTAAACATTTATCTATCTCATTCCATTCTGAATCCAGGTTAGTATCGACATGGCTCCATTAGCTACTCTTTATGGACGCCCTTGCAAATCTCCATCTATCTGGATTGAATTCGGTAATCATTTAGTTCTTGATCCGGATATGATTCTAGTGGGTTCTGAGAAGGTTGAGGAGATTAGGAGAAAGATGATGACTGCTCGGGATAGACAGAAGAAGTTTGCTGACAGACGTAGGAAGAGTTTGGAGTTTTCTGTTGGTGATCAGGTTTTCCTTAAGGCCTATCCATTAAGGAATGTGATTCATTTTGGTTGGAGAGGGAAGCTCGCTTCTAGATTTATAGGTTTTTTTCGCATCTTAGAGAGAGTTGGTTCCTTAGCTTATCGCTTGGATTTGCCTCAGAAACTTTATGGAGTGCATGATGTGTTCCATGTTTCCCATCTTCGTTGACATCTTCATGATCCATCTTTGATTGTCCTGCCTTCTGCTCTCGAGAGTTTGGATGTTGAGCCAAATCTTACTGTCGAGAGGAAGTCACTTTGTATTATCGATAGAGGTATGAAGCAGCTTCTAAGAAAATCTGTCAACCTAGTCAAAGTGCAATGGAGCGCTGATGAACGGGATTGTACATGGGAAACAGAAGAGAGCATTCGTGCTTTGAATTCGAAATTGTTTGTTCCAAGTACTATTCGTTACCCTTTTATCCTTCTTGTTTTCTGGGTCTCGTTCCTTTTCGAGGACGAAAAGTTTTGAGTGGGGGAGAGTGCAACAACCCGTAATTTCTGTAATTATTTTAAATGGAGTTTTGAATTGAAACTTTGAATTTAATTATTTTAAAATTGATAAATTTGGAATTTTAATATATAATTTTGGGATATGATGTAAAAAAAATTCCAAATTTAACAAAATAAAGATTTTTCTAAAAATTTAAATTTTGATCAACTTTAGTCAAAGTTTGACTTCCTATTGAAAATTTTAAATTTGAATTTTTGAATTTCTTTTTATGAAGCCGGATTTGATTCTAACCTTTTCTCCGCCCTTCGTTTTGTTAAATATGATTCCTACTTCCCAAAATTTGCAATCTTTGGCATATTATACTTAGTTGTCTTCATGTATTAATTATTTCATTTACTCTTTGATTTTGGGCGTAGTCTATTGGGCTAGATATTACTTTGGGCATATGAGAAGCCACCTTTTGAATATCCTATATAACATCTCCTAGGATTTTAGTTAGCCTCCAAATCCATTCATTTATGCCTCTATAGAAAATGTAAGTCTTCTTCTCCTTCATCTTCCTTCTCAAAACCCTAGACTTCTTCCCCTCTTCCTCTCCAATTTTCCTTCTCATCTCCTCCACAAATTTCGGCCACACCTATCTCCACCTTCCCCAACCACCAAACTCCAACCAAAAACCCACTTCTCCTCCTTCTTTTTTCCCTTCTCCTCTCTATAAATTTTCAGCCTCTACCTCCTCTCTTCCCGCCACAAACTCCTATGGCCGAACTTCCTCAACCCTTCCCCTTGCCTTGGTCGTGACCATATCCTCCATCACCAAAATCCCTAGGCCGAGCCCACCATCACTAAACCCTAATCCTAAGCCGAACCCCCTTCACCAAAACCCTAGCCTAACCCTAAACTTAGCAATGGCCGAACCTATCTCCACCAAAACCTAGACTAGACCAAACCAAAACCACCTCTAGACCAAGCCTATGCAAACCCTAGACAAGCCTCTTATGTATTTTGCAATTATATGATTTTTTATTCTTATTTTTCTATGTCAATTATTTGTTTACGTATGGAATTTATTTTTTTTATTTTTTTCAAAGCGTCGGATTTGGATTCTCCTCTCACTCAAACTGGTCTGTAGTTTGTTGATTTTATGTTGTGCTTTGAATCACTTTTCTAACAAAGAAAGGTGAGTAATCGCTATTGACAGCATACTTATAATTTTGGTGAATTGATGACAATTGAATTGTGAGGATATATATATATATATATATATATGCAAGTGACATTTCACCTATGATTATAACATGTTATTTCACATGTTTATTTCATGTTATTTCATAAGTTTATATCTTGTTATTTCATATTTTTAAGTCATGTTATTTCATATGTTTATATTATGTCATTCGTATGATTTTATTATATTATTTGATATCATATTATACCTGTATTGATCATATGCCATGATATGTTGAATATTGTTATGTCATTTAATTTTCTCACACTACAAGTTCCTTCACTATGGGTTGAAATGGTACATACCCAAACGATCTTTAGATTAAGGAAAATTGTTATGGGCTGAAATGATAGGCCTGAGAAATTTTATTTGACTTGGGATTGCGAGTTTGAAATGACATAAAACCCAAAAAATTATTAAATTGCGGACTGAAATGATATATGTCTGTATTTACTTGACCCAAGGGTAGAAAATTTTATACAGACGCCGTGGTTGATTTAAAATGATTTTTCTAAAAATTATTAAGTATTTTGGATTTTATATATAAATCTCAACTAAAATTTAGTGTAATGATTTCTCGAATTTTGGTTATATGTGTTAAATTTTTTATAAGAAATAGATAATTGGAAATGTAAAATTTTGGAATCTAATTTACAATATGAAGGTAAATTAAAATTTAATAATCTGATTTGACTTAATAACGGCAATTTATTCTAACCTATTGATTGTAAGCTTTAATTCATGTAATAGGGATTAAGATGATAAATGATTTTAAATTTGTGAAAAGAAATTGTAAGTTAAAACATACATTTTACTGTAGGCTTTAACTAATGTAAATAGTATAATTTGGTTAAAAATGATAAATGTTTTATGGGAAAATATAAGTTAAAATATACATTTGACATATAAGTCTTAACCAAAGTAAATGGTATAACTTGGGTAATAAGAAGAATAAAATGCTATTTACTGAAAGAAATAAAGTGTAAGTTAAATTACCTTTAACTTAGCGTAAGGAATTTAGCTTGGAAATTGGATATTTTAGAAACAAAGTTACTTAACTAAAAGTGTGATTTCATTAATGACCAAGTATCTAAATTTGAGTAGTATAATAGGAATGATAGAACAATTATGATAAAAACTACAAATATATGTACTATTTGATTGCATAAACTATGGTAGTAGGAAGTATTACAGTAATGACGCCAAACTGCTGCGATTTATTACGATAACAGTTCAAAACTGCTGCGATTTCCTACTGTTGCACTTCCGCACTGCCACAATTTCCTTGCTGTAACAATTCTGCACTGCTGCGGATTCTTATAGTAACAGTTCTGCACTACTGTGAAATTCTTATAGTAGCACTTCTACACTGATGCGAATTCTTACAGTAACAATTCTGCACCGCTGCGAATCCTTACAATAGCACTTCTGTTCTGCTGCGTTTTCTTAAAAGTGACATTTTCTGAATGCCACAATTTTCTAAAGAGTTATATGTTATGGTTCTAAGGGTTATATTTCAAGTGATATATAACTAAACTCGTATGTTTCAAGGGGTTATAATTAAATGAATTTGGTAGTGTTTCGACTTTTGAAAAATGAATATTATTTTAAAAGTATAATAATATGGAATTTATATGGTTTTGTAAGGGATATGTTTGATTTGAAAATGAACCATTTGAAATTTATATAACCACGGGTTACAATAACGATTGGTTGTTAAAGAGACCGAGATACGATATGGACATACTCTCTGTCGGTACCGAAAACCACTTTAACAACTGTGTACGCGGTGGAGATTCCAGAATGAAGTAGGATGGTGGCGACGACCCTAAAGGTATATATACATGGACCCGACTCCCATGAGTTGGCATAAGGTGGCTAAAAAAGGAGCGATTCTCGGGCCAAGTGAGGTAGCACCTCCGATCGGACACACTTCATCATTAGCCATTCTATTACTTTGTGATTGATTTGGTATGCACCTTTGATTCGGGAGTGTGGATCGAGTTGGGCGGTAGTTGAGGCTATGCCTTACCAATAGTCCGGATGCGTAATTGGTATATCTACCCTGACATTGCCTAGTTGTGCTGTATCACCTACCCTAGCGCGCCTTCTACGAGTTTGTTTTGTACAATACCTATGGAGTGCCCTCTGACGATGCCTAGTATGGGGAGATTACGATACTGTATAGACTATGAGAATATATAAAATGTGTTAAGGGGGATATGGGTAATGCCATAACGCTATTTTAATATTTTACTTTACTTTGGACATTATTATAATAGCATATAATGCTACATAGTAAATACTTTAACAGATCCTTAATGGATGGGCGATCCCAAGCATCCTTTAAGTTACTAATGCATTTCCTTTGCAATTCACTTGAGTTGATTTACATTTTATAAGTATGTATGTCATGACTCGAGTGTTTTGTGTTTTTGTAACAGCCCAAATTTTTAACAAGTATTTTTCACTTGTATTTTTAAAACTTTGGGGTTTATTATATAAAAATCTAAATTTTAAAGTGATTAAAAAAAACAATTGACCAAATTTTCAATTAAATAATAAGATCTCTGAAATTTTGACGTGGTTAAGAATTAACTTTAATTGGAAATTTGGGTTTTTGTCAAAGATGGTAAATAACTTAATTTCTAGCAAAATCAAGTTTTGATTAAGAAATAAGATTTGAAAAAAATTTAGTGTATAAATAAATTATTTAATTACGCGTTTAAAATGCGTGTTATTGATGGAATATTTTTAACGTATATTTACTACATAAGAGAACGCGTAAATTTAAAAAGCGTCACTTTTATTATGAAACTGGGCGCGTGTTTTGCATCGGTCTTTCACGCGTCTAAATTTATTACCTTGGATATAAATAATCAAATAAATCGGTATACATGCATTTTAAGTGGGAAAGGAATAAATTTTCTTTCCGTTGACTCCACTTATTTAATAAATCAAACCCATTGATTTTTCAATAACGTTCAAATCAAATATTCTTTTCCGTTTCTTTACTCTAAGAATCAACACTTTTCTTTGTTCAATTTTATAAACGTTCGCCAATTTTCTATTTTTCTGGACTGTTAAAACAACACAATAATTTTTACCTTAGCTATAAAATGGATTATCTACCTTTTAAAGTTAAGTAATATTTTGGATAATACACTTCTTTGTCAATGGTAAATAGATCAGAAGAAAAAAATGTAAACAAACTTTATTCCATTTAAGTAGTAAATTTTAAATTTTTATAGTGTATAAATGAACTGGGTAATTACGCGTTTAAAAGGCGCGTAAATAGAGGGAATTAATACCGTATATATATATATAAGAAAACGTATAGAATTTTTAATCTGTTATTTCGGTATATTTTGGGCATAAAATATTATGGCTATGGTACACATTCTTAAAAATATGACCTTAGTTGTAAATGAGTAAATTTATCTGTGACATGTGTTTTAGAGGGAAGGAATTGTCTAGCGTTCAAATCAAGTATGTTGCCTCTAATTCAATGAATTGCTTTAAAAAGTTGATTTCCATGGATTTTTTGCCATTCAACAAAATTTATTTCTTGCATTTTTTTCAAAACACAATTTTCTCCTAAATCTCAGTCATGCGCAGTATCCATTCTCCTATCTGCTTGCCTATTTCATATGGTTTTTCTCTTTACCCATATTTCTTACGTTATTTTTCTCTTTCCAGTAAAATTTAATTCTCAATTTATATATATTTTAATTTGATCAAATCATTTCCAAAATGCTAAAAAATAAATGAAAGTTTCACTTTGTTTAAGGATAACTCTGATTGGAATTTAAATAAAAATTGGATTATATACTTGCTTTAAAAATTTGTAATATTTGGTCCATTTGGATAATAAATCGCCTTTTAATGGTAATAAGAATCAGAGAGAGATGTAACCAAATTTTTATCTTTTTAATTTAGTAATAAATGTTAAGAATTTATAGCATATTAATAAACTGATAATTTCGCATTTAAGAGGGTACGATATTTAATGGTATAAATAACGTATATAGGAAAACGTATTGATAATAAAAATCAACGCATTCAATTTGCTTTAAATTTGGTATAAATCTTTGTCTAGTAAAACTTTGCCGTTTCTTTATAAATCAATGCTGATTATAAAAATTTCAAATCCATGTACAACTTCATTTGGTTAATAGGTATATAATCTATGATTTCCTTTTACAATTCTCAGCAATAAATTCTTGCTGTTTCTCCACCCCAGTCACATTTACTTCTTATTTAAAGCAAGAGCAAATATTTCCTAGATATTTTATTTTCCTCTTTCTAAATTCGTGCACGTAAGAATGCATTTACAAAATAAAACGCTTGCCACTGGAAACGTTTGCAATCAATGAAAGAAATTTATTTCCTCACCTGTTGAACGAGATTTCTGAAAAATCAAAGGAAAATCATGCAGCTTCCTTCTTTTACACGTTCAAATCAAAATTTTACCTTTGCCAAAAATTTATCAACGCATTCAATATCTGTTTAAATTTGTCACAAAATCTTTGCCAAAACTTTACCGTTTCTTCTTTTTAATAAACGTAATTATTTCCAAAAATTTTAAAGGAGAAAAGAAATGTGTACAAATGTTGCCTAATATTCTTGTCTGTTTCTTTGTGTAAATCCAAGCCACCGTGCAGTTAATTTAAAATTTTATTTCCTTTCTATTTTTGTTCACCTTAAATCACGCAAATATCCTCTGAGAAGAAATCAAAAGGAATATGCATTTTAGCTTCGAAATTTATCCTACCTTACCATTTATCTACACTTAATTCACAGAAAAAAAATGTCCTCTGGAAAAATCAATAACCTCTGCATATATTTGTTCCCTGATCTCATTCACCATTTCCTTACATACAAAGCAACCTAATATTCTCCTATAAATTCAAGCCTCACATAATTTTTCATTTCATCTCAGCTTCTTCTCGCACGCAGCATCAGGTATGGCCTATGTTTATATTTTTCCTTCTTCGTCCTTTGCTTTCTTCTTCTTTATTTCCATTTTTTTTTCTTTTTTTTTCACGCAAAGGCTTAAAACTCCACCACCTTAGGCTATGACTCCTCCTTCACCACTATATCCCTGCCCTCCTCCTTTACCACTGATGTCAGCCTCTCCTCCAAATAAAATTGCACGAAAATTTTTCATAAACTGATAACTAAGGTTTTATGTCATCTAGCCATCCTTCAAGATTTTCAGTAGTGAATTTGACCAATTTATTTTAGAAATAAAATTTAAACTTTACCCAAAATATAATAGAGTAGAATAAAAAAAAATGAATGGAGGAGAAATTATGCGTGTGGGTCAAGTGTCCAAACTAGGTTGCAACAGTAGTTAGAGAAGGAAAATAATTAATAATAATAATTGAAAAACAAATATAAGAATCGGCTGTAGGAGGGTTTTTGTACTAGTGAAAAAGTGTTCATATAATTAGTATTGTGAGTGTATATGTATTATCAACGTTATGCGCATAAAATTCTTTTATGATGCCGAGAATTAGATTTAAATTATTAGTGTTTCCGCCACTTGTAGAAATAATAAGGGGTGAAAGTAAGTAACGGGCAAATTTTTGAACCGAGCTTTGAGAATGTAGTCTAACTGTGTGGTGGAGTAGTCGAGCCTATGGGGAGAATTTATTTCCATTCGTTCCCTTTTGTTTTGAGAATTTCGGGTTAAAAATTTTCTTAGTTTTGATTCGTTCCCTTTTCAAAATATAAATCTGGTCGCAGCCTCTGCATCAGTTTGATCGTGCTTCTGTGCGTTTTCTTTTTTCCAAGTGTTACCATCGTTGGAAATCAAACTTTCTGCAGCATTCAGGTGAGTATTTCTCACCAGACAAACATACCTATATATCTGTGAATTTATCACAAGTGTAATTGTAAACTTTTATTTAAATTTTATCTGCCTGTGATATAACGTATGATGTTAAACCCCATTTTAAATTGACACCTCATCAATTGTAATATTATTGCAGTTATACTATGTAATGCTTATTTACTGATTAAATCATCATTGTAAGTTCCTTGTAAATTTGAGATCGTTATAGGCTGAAATGATAGGCCTGAACGATAATCATTTGTTCATTTATTTAATTGTTTAATTATTTATTTGTTAACTTGGGATTGCGGGTTTGAAATGATAGAACGCGGATTTTGTAAATTGCGGATTGAAATGATATAAATCCGTATCACTTGACCTAGGCTAGAAAACTATATACAGACCTGTGGTTTATATAATATTTTTCTGAAATATTTTAAAATAATTTAAATGGAAAGTTTATAATATTCTGGGATAAATGTATTTAAAGAATTTTTATAAATTTATAAAGATTTTTAAATAAGTCAAAATGTTAAATAAATAAATGTTTAAGTAAAATTTTGGAATATAACTTATTTTGGAAATTCTGAATTGTTGTTATAAGTGAGATTTTATTTAAGTAAATTAATAAGTTATATCTTGGAATGTAAAACTAAAATTTAAGATTAATAATCTATTACAACATTTAAATGCTGTCTTTATAAATGAACTGTTTTAACCTATAGACTTTAGGTAGCATTTCATAAGTGATACGGAAACTGAATTTTGATTGTTTTAATAAAATTATGGAAATAATCTTTGGAAAAAAGGCTTAAATTTTGGAATATAATATGAATAAATAAGAATAAGGAATTGACTTTAAATGGTTTTAAATGGAAGAATTTAACTTTTAAATGTGAGTTGAAAGGCAAATAATTCCTAAATAAATTGAATAGATTTAAATGGTATTTTATATTAAATGAAATGACTGATGTTTAAATAAATGATGTTTGAAAGGATATTATGATATTGAAATGTATTTGAAATTTATTTTGATTTTTAAAGTATAAATACCATTTTTTTTAAAGTTGTAACCACGGGTTATAATAACGTTTGGTTGTTAAAGAGACCGGGATCGGATATCTGGCATAGTCTCTGTTGATACCGAAAACCACTTTGACAACCTTGTACGCGGTGGAGATTCCAGAATGAATGGGTGGTGGTGACGTTTTCTTGAGGTAAATACGTGGACCCGACTCCCGTTAGTTGGCATAAGGTGGCTAAAACAGGAGCGATTGACGGATTAATGAGGTAGCACCTCTGATCATACGCACTTCTTCGTATGCCATTCTATTGCTTTTGTGATGTTTGGTGCGCACCTTTGATTTGGGAGTGTTGTTCGAGATGGGCGGTAGCTGCGCGCTACGCGTTTCCATCGGTCCGGATGCGTAATTGGTATATCTACCCTGGCATTGCCTAGTTGTGCCGTGTCACCTACCATAGCGAGCCTTATACGATTTTGGTTTTGTACCATACCTATGGAGTGCCCTCTGACGACGCCCATTCCGGGGGAGATTACGGTACTGTATAGACTATGGGAATATATTATGTGTTAAGGTAGAAAATGTAAAGCCTTAACGCTATTTAAAACTAAATTTATTTTACTAATAGACATTATTATAATAGCGAATATTACTACATAGTAAATAGTTTAACGGATCCTTAGAGGATGGGCGGTCCCAAGCATCCTTTAAGTTACTTGCTCTATATTACAGTACACTTGAATTAGCTTACACTATATAAGTATGTATGTCCTGACTCGAGTGTTTATGTTTTATTTTACGCTCGGGTCAGCCTGAGTTGCAGTTCAGTTTTCATCCCGGAGCTAGGAATTCTGTAGATCACTTTCAAGCTGCTGGCAAACTTCCCTTCCAGTTCTTTATCTAAATTTATGAAATCAAGACTAGTGGACATTTGGATTGTTCTATTGATGATTTAAAACTATATTTGGATTAAAGACTATGTAATTTTTATTTGATTGAGACTATTTACAGTGGCTTCATGAACCACTAAGTATTTTTAAATTCCGCTGCGAGTATTCTGATTCTGTGTCTGTGATTAATTATTTACTGTATATTTTGAGATTTGCCAAAATTTATTTACAACGCGGTATTTTGAACAATTCAAGTACGACATGTGCGGATGCGAATGGTTGAAAATATTGGGTTGTTACATTTGGTATCAGAGCTTTGGCTCTAGGCAAAACTTAGAATGTATGGTAAATTTGATTTACAGAATCACTTTCATTTGAGCTTGAATCTCTTCCTTTTCGAATTTTGGAACGCTCCCTGCGGTTCCGAAGTTCATTCGTGTCCCTCACTATTCATCTTCTTTCGATTTCTGGAGTATCCCATAACTCCATTTCGGATGATCTTTATAGTGAATTGGCGGTCTCGCCAATATTCTAATAAAGGGGTGAAACTTCTTTACAATTAGCATTAATTCACCAAAGATTTATATTTAACCTCGGTTTAGATGCTAGTATCTTTGGTTATTCCGAACTCTATCTCTTCGGATCGAATGGTAAATCTACATTCGATCTGACTCTTTAAGTCACGGTTGACCAGGTTAAGGTTGCCCGCGATTTATATAAACTTATCTAGTTCCTTATTCTGTTATTTAATCATAGGATCTTCTGATTCCAATTTATCTTTAAATCAAAATTCTCTTTGATTTGAATCCATCAAATTTGAATCTCTATCCTTGTTTGAAAAATTTATTCCTATATTTGGGAAAAATCTAATATTATATATAAGTATAATTTTCAGAATTTTATAATTAATTTAACTAGTTGTCAAGAGATAATAGTTTTGATTTTATTTATGGTTTTATAGACCATGTGTTTTGTCTAATATAAATAATTGAATATAAACAAATGGTTATAAATTGAGTTGGAAACAGAAATGAATTTAAAACCAGAACTTGAGAATTCAATTTTCGATGGTTTCAAACCTTGTGTTAAAATTTTAAAGGGAGATATTATTTAAAATATTTTCGAATAAAAATTTGTTTCCAAAGAATTTTAAAGGTTTAAAAATCAATGCTCTTCTCCTTGTCGCATGGAAATAATTTCGGTGATGACAGCAACATCATCGACATTCATTTTCGAGTTTCGAAGTGAAAAGACCATTCTGTAGTCTGGCTACAGTGTTACCTAGAGAATTTAATTGATTTGAATCTCTAAAATATGACTTGATTTATAATATATAGATATATGATTTAAATTTGATTTGACATATTATGCACATATATTTATTTGGGTTGAAGGGAATTAGAAATTTAATTCTTGAATTTTATCTTGAGGAATAAAAAAAATCAAATTTTTGAATAAATAATTCCAACTTGAGATAACTGAATTTGAAAGTTTTATTTGTATAATACTCAATTTCATTTCAATATAACCTACCTTGATTTTCAGAAGTTAACAATGTAATTGGATAATATACAATATAAAAAGATTTATAAATAAAATTTGAGTGGTTATAATAAATGTTATACACTTAAATTCTAGTTATAAAAAGATTAACAGAGGTAAATAAAATAAAAGGGTAATGGAATAATTTTCAATATAAAATGATGTTAAGGAACTAAGAATAAATTTAAACAGTTGTAATAAGTGTAAACATATTTGACATAGATGAGAAAAATATATTGAGAGAAATAAATTTAATTATAGTTTGGAATAAAGAAGAAACTAAATAGGGAATTTAGTCTATTTTGGGAAATGGTAAATTTACTTTAACAATTAATTTAAATTACCATTTCAAATTTAGATTAAAATTAAACATTTTAAATTAGAATGTTGTAATACCTTGTGTAAAATTTGGATAAAAAAATGATTTTTTTAAGTGTAGGGATATTATACAAGTAAATATGTAAATAAATAAATGTTAAAATTTTAAGTATAAATAGATGAAATCAATGATTAATTTAAAATTGAATTTTTATTAGATTAATGATTCTAATTTAAGTTTCAATTTAGTTTTCTTTCAGGTTGTTTCTATTCCCCTACCTTCTTCCTTTTCGAGGACGAAAAGTTCTATGTGAGGGAGAGTGTAACAGCCCAAATTTTTAACAAGTATTTTTCACTTGTGTTTTTAAAACTTTGGGGTTTTTATTATATAAAAATCTAAATTTTAAAGTGATTAAAAAAAACAATTGACCAAATTTTTAATTAAATAATAAGATCTCTGAAATTTTGACGTGGTTAAGAATTAACTTTAATTGGAAATTTGGGTTTTTGTCAAAGATGGTAAATAACTTAATTTCTAGAAAAATCAAGTTTTGATTAAGAAATAAGATTTGAAAAAAATTAGTGTATAAATAAATTATTTAATTACGCGTTTAAAATGCGTGTTATTGATGGAATATTTTTAACGTATATTTACTACATAAGAGAACGCGTAAATTTAAAAAGCGTCACTTTTATTATGAAACTGGGCGCGTGTTTTGCATAGGTTTTTCACGCGTCTAAATTTATTACCTTGGATATTAATAATCAAATAAATCAGTATACATGCATTTTAAGTGGGAAAGGAATAAATTTTCTTTCCGTTGACTCCACTTATTTAATAAATAAAGCCCATTGATTTTTCAATAACGTTCAAATCAAATATTCTTTTCCGTTTCTTTACTCTAAGAATCAACACTTTTCTTTGTTCAATTTTATAAACGTTCGCCAATTTTCTATTTTTCTGGACTGTAAAACAACACAATAATTTTAGCTATAAAATGGATTATCTACCTTTTAAAGTTAAGTAATATTTTAAATAATATATTTCTTTGTCAATGGTAAATAGATCAGAAGAAAAAAATGTAAACAAATTTTATTCCATTTAAGTAGTAAATTTTAAATTTTTATAGTGTATAAATGAACTGGGTAATTACGCGTTTAAAGGGCGCGTAAATTGAGGGAATTAATACCGTATATATATATAAGAAAACGTATAGAATTTTTAATCTGTTATTTCGGTATATTTTGGGCATAAAATATTATGGCTATGGTACACATTCTTAAAAATATGACCTTAGTTGTAAATGAGTAAATTTATCAGTGGCATGTGTTTTAGAGGGAAGGAATTGTCTAGCGTTCAAATCAAGTATGTTGCCTCTAATTCAATGAATTGCTTTAAAAAGTTGATTTCCATAGATTTTTTTTGCCATTCAAAAAAAATTATTTCTTGCATTTTTTCGAAACACAATTTTCTCCTAAATCTCAGTCATGCGCAGTATCCATTCTCTTATCTGCTTGCCTATTTCATATGCGTTTTTCTCTTTACCCATATTTCTTACGTTATTTTTCTCTTTCCAGTAAAATTTAATTCCCAATTTATATTCTTTTTAATTTGATTAAATCATTTCCAAAATGCTAAAGAATAAATGAAAGTTTCACTTTGTTTAAGGATAACTCTGATTGGAATTTAAATAAAAATTGGATTATATACTTGCTTTAAAAATTTGTAATATTTGGTCCATTTGGATAATAAATCGCCTTTTAATGGTAATAAGAATCAGAGAGAGATGTAACCAAAGTTTTATCTTTTTAATTTAGTAATAAATGTTAAGAATTTATAGCATATTAATAAACTGATAATTTCGCATTTAAGAGGGTACGATATTTAATGGTATAAATAACGTATATAGGAAAACGTATTGATAATAAAAACCAACGCATTCAATTTGCTTTAAATTTCGTATAAATCTTTGTCTAGTAAAACTTTGCCGTTTCTTTATAAATCAATGCTGATTATAAAAATTTCAAATCCATGTACAACTTCATTTGGTTAATAGGAATATAATCTGTGATTTCCTTTTACCATTCTCAGCAATAAATTCTTGTTGTTTCTCCACCCCAGTCACATTTACTTCTTATTTAAAGCAAGAGCAAATATTTCCTAGATAGTTTGTTTTTCCTCTTCCTAAATTCCTGCACGTAAGAATGCATTTACAAAATAAAACGCTTGCCACTGGAAACGTTTGCAATCAATGAAAGAAATTTATTTCCTCACCTGTAGAACGAGATTTCTGAAAAATCAAAGGAAAATCATGCAGCTTCCTTCTTTTACACGTTCAAATCAAAATTTTATCTTTGCCAAAAATTTATCAACGCATTCAATATCTGTTCAAATTTGTCATAAAATCTTTGCCAAAACTTTACCGTTTCTTTCTTTTTAATAAGCGTAATTATTTCCAAAAATTTTAAAGGGGAAAAGAAACGTGTACAAATGTTGCCTAATATTCCTGTCTGTTTCTTTGTGTAAATCCAAGCCACCGTGCAGTTAATTTAAAATTTTATTTCCTTCCTATTTTGTTCACCTTAAATCACGCAAATATCTTCTGAGAAGAAATCAAAAAGAATGTGCATTTTAGCTTCGAAATTTATCCTACCTTACCATTTATCTACACTTAATTCACGGAAAAAAAATCTCCTCTGTAAAAATCAATAACCTCTGCATATATTTGTTCCCTGATCTCATTCACCATTTCCTTGCATACAAAGCAACCTAATATTCTCCTATAAATTCAAGCCTCACATAATTTTTCATTTCAACTCAGCTTCTTCTCGCACGCAGCATCAGGTATAGCCTATGTTTATATTTTTCCTTCTTCCTCCTTTGCTTTCTTCTTCTTTATTTCCATTTTTTTTCTTTTCTTTTTTTCACGCAAAGGCTTAAAACTCCACCACCTTAGGCTATGACTCCTCCTTCACCACTATATCCCTGCCCTCCTCCTTTACCACTGATGTCAGCCTCTCCTCCAAATAAAATTGCACGAAAATTTTTCATAAACTGATAACTAAGGTTTTAGGTCATCTAGCCATCCTTCAAGATTTTCAGTAGCGAATTTGACCAATTTATTTTAGAAATAAAATTTAAACTTTACCCAAAATATAATAGAGTAGAATAAAAAAAAATATGAATGGAGGAGAAAGTATGTGTGTGGGTCATAAGTGTCCAAACTAGGTTGCAACAGTAGTTAGAGAAGGAAAATAATTAATAATAATAATTGAATAAACAAATATAAGAATCGGTTGTAGGAGGGTTTTTGTACTAGTGAAGAAGTGTTCATATAATTAGTATTGTGGTGTATATGTATTATCAACGTTATGCGCATAAAATTCTTTTATGATGCCGAGAATTAGATTTAAATTATTAGTGTTTCCGCCACTTGTAGAAATAAAAAGGGGTGAAAGTAAGTAACGGGCAAAATTTTGAATCGAGCTTTGAGAACGTAGTCTAACCGTGTGGTGGAGTAGTCGAGCCTATGGGGCGAATTTATTTCCATTCGTTCCTTTTTGTTTTGAGAATTTCGGGTTAAAATTTTTCTTAGTTTTGATTCGTTCCCTTTTCAAAATATAAATCTGGTCGTAGCCTCTGCATCAGTTTGATCGTGCTTCTATGCGTTTTCTTTTTTCCAAGTGTTACCATCGTTGGAAATCAAACTTTTTGCAGCATTCAGATGAGTATTTCTCACCAGACAAACATACCTATATATCTGTGAATTTATCACAAGTGTAATTGTAAACTTTTATTTAAATTTTATCTGCCTGTGGTATAACGTATGATGTTAAACCCCATTTTAAATTGACACCTCATCAGTTGTTTATCTATTGTAATATTATTGCAGTTATACTATGTAATGCTTATTTACTGATTAAATCATCATTGTAAGTTCCCTGTAAATTTGAGATCGTTATAGGCTGAAATGATAGGCCTGAACGATAATCATTTGTTCATTTATTTAATTGTTTAATTATTTATTTGTTAACTTGGGATTCCGGGTTTGAAATGATAGAACCCGGATTTTGTAAATTGCGGATTGAAATGATATAAATTTGTATCACTTGACCTAGGCTAGAAAACTATATACAGACCCGTGGTTTATATAATATTTTTCTGAAATATTTTAAAATAATTTAAATGGAAAGTTTATAATATTCTGGGATAAATGTATTTAAAGAATTTTTATAAATTTATAAAGATTTTTAAATAAGTCAAAATGTTAAATAAATAAATGTTTAAGTAAAACTTTGGAATATAACTTATTTTGGAAATTCTGAATTGTTGTTATAAGTGAGATTTTATTTAAGTAAATTAATAAGTTATATCTTGGAATGTAAAACTAAAATTTAAGATTAATAATCTATTACAACATTTAAATGCTGTCTTTATAAATGAACTGTTTTAACCTATAGACTTTAGGTAGCATTTCATAAGTGATACGGATACTGAATTTTGATTGTTTTAATAAAATTTATGGAAATAACATTTGGAAAAAAAGGCTTAAATTTTGGAATATAATATGAATAAATAAGAATAAGGAATTGACTTTAAATGGTTTTAAATGGAAGAATTTAACTTTTAAATGTGAGTTGAAAGGCAATTAATTCCTAAATAAATTGAATAGATTTAAATGGTATTTTATATTAAATGAAATGACTGATGTTTAAATAAATGATGTTTGAAAGGATATTATGATACTGAAATGTATTTGAAATTTATTTTGATTTTTAAAGTATAAATACCATTTTTTTTAAAAGTTGTAACCACGGGTTATAATAACGTTTGATTGTTAAAGAGACCGGGATCGGATATCTGGCATACTCTCTGTCGATACCGAAAACCACTTTGACAACCTTGTATGCGGTGGAGATTCCAGAATGAAGTAGGATGGTGGTGACGTTTTCTTGAGGTAAATACGTGGACCCGACTCCCGTGAGTTGGCATAAGGTGGCTAAAACAGGAGCGATTGACGGATTATTGAAGTAGCACCTCTGATCGGACGCACTTCTTCGTATGCCATTCGATTGCTTTTATGATTATTTGGTGCGCACCTTTGATTTGGGAGTGTTGTTCGAGGTGGGCGGTAGCTGCGCGCTACGCGTTTCCATCGGTCCGGATGCGTAATTGGTATATCTTCCCTGGCATTGCCTAGTTGTGCCGTGTCACCTACCATAGCGAGCCTTATACGATTTTGGTTTTGTACCATACCTATGGAGTGCCCTCTGAAGATGCCCATTCCGGGGGAGATTACGGTACTGTATAGACTGTGGGAATATATTATGTGTTAAGGTGGAAAATGTAAAGCCTTAACGCTATATAAAAGTAAGTTTATTTTACTAATAGACATTATTATAATAGCGAATATTACTACATAGTAAATAGTTTAACGGATCCTTAGAGGATGGGCGGTCCCAAGCTTCCTTTAATTTACTTGCTCTATATTACAGTACACTTGAATTAGCTTACACTATATAAGTATGTATGTCCTGACTCGAGTGTTTATGTTTTATTTTACGCTCGGGTCAGCCTGAGTTGCAGTTCAGTTTTCATCCCAGAGCTAGGATTTCTGTAGATCACTTTCAAGCTGTTGGCAAACTTCCCTTCCAGTTCTTTATCTAAATTTATGAAATCAAGACTAGTGGACATTTGGATTGTTCTACTGATGATTTAAAACTATATTTGGATTAAAGACTATGTAATTTTTATTTGATTGAGACTATTTATAGTGGCTTCATGAACCACTAAGTATTTTTAAATTCCGCTGCGAGTATTCTGATTCTGTGTCTGTGATTAATTATTTACTGTATATTTTGAGATTTGCCAAATTTTATTTACAACACGGTATTTTGAACAATTCAAGTACGACATGTGCGGATGCGAATGGTTGAAAATATCGGGTCATTACAGTTTTGCTTTACGCTTGGATTGGCCTGAGTTTTCACAGCTTTGGTTTCATCCTCTCTTGGAGCTAGAGATCCGCCAGAGATTTAGCAGTCTACTTGATATTTTATTTCAGTTATTCCACTCATCTTTTACTTTTGTAGTAGAGAACTTATATATCTAACTTTCCAAGTGTATTTTGTTTCCATACTTTGGTACTATGTATTAGTTTTGAGAATTTTTCTGCAAGAGCTTCATGAACTCCTATATTTATTTTATTCCGCTACGAAGTTATTCTGATATTCTATGTCTGTGATTCTATGATTGATATTATTTGCCCCAAATTTTATCAACAATCTGTTGTTTTGAATTATTCAAGTCCGACAAGTGTGGTTTTATTGTCGATTTGAATGGTCCAAAATGGCGGGATGTTACAAAACAAACTTAACATTATTTAAAATGTTAAATGACTAACAAACAAGGTTTAGAATTTTGCTTAAGTTTACGACTTTCTCGATCGTCCAAAGGTAAAGATAATTTTCTAAGCATCATCAACCTTTGTATATTACTTAGAAGATTATCTAAGCTCCCTCAAACAAAGTTGAAAGTCACTCCTAAACTTTCTTAAGCCACACAATAAAGCATATAGATATACTTAAGCCCACATGATGTACATAAATTATCGGCATGTAATATTTGATCCGACCGCTTGCTCAGATACACAGACTTTACTTCCGACCAGTATCGTTCACTAGATCTTTGTAACATTTCGAAATTTTATAGTTGTTATTTTGAATGTTTGATTAATTTCAAATATTGAAATAACTGTTTTTAAAGTTTAATAGCTTGAATTAAAATACACCAATTATTTAAATATTTGAATTTTGAATTAAATATTAATTAAAAATACTGAATAACCTTGTATAACTCCTTTTAATTAATAACTAATAATGGTGGACTCATTTTGTAAATTTATTTATAATAATAAAAAGTTCGAACAAATACCAAGAAAATCAATTGTTATTAAAACGACTTGATTTTTATGGATGTGTTTTTTAATGAATTTATATGATTTTTTTCATAATTTTTAATTTGAAAAATATTTAAATTGTCATTTGACGTATTTTACGGCAAGCGATGGTATTTTTGAAATTTCACAAAATAAAATAATATGTGATTGTTGATGTATGATCATGTCGCAATTTGGGTTACGATCGTATTTTTATTTCTATTGCTCGCATTTCATACACAAATAGAATACTGCGTGACGGGACACCGCAAAACTCTCTTTTCAAAACATGTAACGACTCGGTATTTTAAACCACTCGCATCCACGCATGCCAGACTTTGAATTGCTCAAAACAACAAATTGTTAATTTATATTTGGCAAAACTCGGCATATACAGTAAATAAAATCAATCATGGAATCAGAGATATAGAGTAATATAACAATAAGCCGCAGAAAAGATACATAGTAGTCTATAAAGCTCTATAAAACAACAGAGATTGAAGTAAAATACAACTGAATATCTCCAATACAATGTAGTCTCGAACATAAACAGATGACTAGTATGAACAAAACAACCGGAGAGATGAAAGCTGAATAGATATAGATGGATCTTCAAGCAAGGCTTCAAAGGAAAGTCTCAAACACTGTGACACTCAATCTGACCCGAGCACAAAGCAAAACACAAAACACTTGAGTCAGGATTAACATTCTTATACCAATAAATTCAACTCAAGTTAAATGTCAACTGAAATACAAGTAACTTAAAGGATGTTTGAGATCTCCATCCTTTAAGGATTCGTGGAATTATCTACTATGTAGTAATATACGTTATTATAATGTGTCTATAGTAAAATAAAAGTATTAAAATAGTGTTAAGGCGTTACCCATATCCCTATGAACACATTTTATATATTTCCATAGTCTATACAATGTCGTAAGCTCCTTCGTAAACTGGAGGTTTACCCAGAGGACACCATATAGGTACTGTACAAAACAAACTCATAGAATACGCGATAAGGTTTACGCCAAGGCACTCGAGGCAATGCCACGGTAGATATACCGTTTGTGTATCCTGACTGGTGGTAACGCATTGCAGCTACTACCGCCTACCTCGTGACACACTCCCAAATCAAAGGGTGCACTAAATCAAATCACAAAAGAAATAGAATGGTATCGAAGAAATATGTCTGATAGGAGGAATGACCTCACTTGGCCCGACGTGGCTCATGTTTTAGCCGCATTAAGCTGACTCACGGGAGTCAGGGATACGTAAATGCCATATAAAATCGTCACCAAACCATCCTACTTCATTTTGTAATCTCCACCACATACACAGTTATTAATGTAGTTTTCGGCATTGGCAGAGAGTGTGACAATATCCAATCCCAGTCTCTTTAACAACCAAACGCTTTTTTTACACTATGATCATTCCATTTCAAATAGTTCATACTTCATATTAAAATATCATATCCATTTCAAAACCATATAAATTCGATATCATTATTCACTTTAAAATAATATTCATTTCCAAAATCGTAACACTTTAAAATTTATAGCACTTTTGAAATCATAACACTTTGAAATCATAACACTTTTGAAATCATAACACTTTTGAAATCATAGCACTTTCTGAAATTCATAACAGTTCCCACTTAAACTGTTTAGATATTGAAACAGTATATATATTAAAATAGTTATAAACTAAAATAGTTTATATATATTATAGATACTTTATATAACAAAATTATTCCACCAATTTCACAAGTCAATTCAGATCATCGTAAATTCCAACATTCAATTTAAACCAATTCCAGTGTAACCATTTCAATTTAAAGTTCAAAGATCCAAGTTTAAATATTCAAACATTTACAATATAAATTTTACTTATATTTCCACATTTAACTCTAATTTTATTCAAACTGGAAAACATTCACTTAATCATTTTAAATCACAATTAAATAAAATCTCAATTTATAAATTTAAATCAATATTAAATATTCAGTCTCAGTTTTATTTAAAGTTGAGAATATTCATTTAATCACTTTTTATCAAATCAAGTTGCAAATTATAATTTCAACATCTAAAAATCAATAAGTTCAAATAAATTCTTATTCAAATCCCATTTATTACCCAAATTAAATTCCAAATCAACATTAATTTATCTTCCCAATTTTATTATTAAAGTTATAAAATCTACTTTAAAAATATTTATATTACTTTAAGTAAATACTTAAACATATTATATATAATTAAATTAAATTTTATTAAATTAAATCTTATTATTAAATGTATATTTTATATTAAATATTATTTTATGTATTTTTGAAGCAATAAAGTTATCAGTCAAATCTTAAAATTTATATTTTTTTTTCAAAAATAACTTATAAGTTGAAATTTCCAAAACATATTATTATAAAAATCTAAATTTAGACATATATAAATTATACATTTATATATATTATATTTTAAAAATCAATATGTATTAAAACCCCTTTTTTCAAAACTTTGGAAATCATTTTAAAATATAGACCAACGGTGTCCGATATAATTTTCTATCCCATGGTCAAGTGATATGGGTAGTTATCATTTCAATCCGCAATTTAAATATCTGCGTGTATATATATCATTTCAGCCCGCGATCCCAAATTTCAAATCAATGAAAATCGCTTAGGTTTATCATTTCAAGCTATAATGATTTCCTCATATTCTACAAGATCATTTGGGTATGTATCATTTCAACCCATGGAGAATTCTAAACTAACAGGGAACTTGCAGAGTGAGAACAATTATGATTATAATTTAAAAGATCATCAACAGGCATATATCATCAGTAACAAAAAAATATAATATAAATAACAGATCATGGTGTCAGATGTCACAGGTGAATATACAGATACTGACTTATCATATACAGCAATTATACAATTAACAGTTAAATTTAGCAGCATATTTCAGTTGTCATTTCAAGTGAAGTCAAATTTAATAAATATAAGAATGTTAATCGTGAGTGGTTTCTCACCTTTCGAGGCTAGAGAGAGACAAGACAAGATGAAAACAGGGACGAACAAACACGGATAATTGACAAATCATCGAATTGATGTGGATAAGTACGAAGTGACAATGGGATAGCGGCACAGCGAAGCAAATCTATCCAAATTCGATGAAAACACAAATCAGAACAACCTGATATAAAGGAATATATATATATATATATTGATATTTTATTTAAACTCCATATCAAAATAAAATCACTATATATATACATATATTATTATAAAATCGTTTCTTTCTTACAAAACACATTAAATTAAACAAAATATCTATATGTATATAAAACATTTTTAAAACGAAACCTGAAACAGTACACATATATAACTTTATATTTCATTCTCTGATATGTACTTGAATCACATAATATACTTTCTCCACAGTAAAAAAAGGTTGTAGGTTTCCAGATAATAAATATATATTTAAATTTTAAACGGTATAAAATCGGTACAGCTTGCTTTACCATTCATAAACAAAACCTTATAATTTATATGTACAATACCATATGTACTTATCCTATTATAATATATTATCATATACATTTTAAAACTTTATATATATTTCTAAAGAAAATCTAAATATCTATACACCTATGTCATGTACGTAAATGGACACGTCGATATATATATATATATATATATATATATATATATATATATATATATATTATACTTTTAAAAAAATCAAATAAGACCTTTTTATAATATAATTCGAAATCAATAAACAAAATCAATATATAAAAATCTATGGACTCATATACACACATACAATTATATATATAATTTATGCAAAATAGAGCATATATTTTTCTTATATAACTCATATACATAAAGACATATGTTCATACTAGCAAATATATGAGCCTATACGTACTATATATCCCTTTTCTTACTTTAAATATAATGATAGAAACAACCCGAAAAAACATTATAATATAATGTATATAATACTTTAGAACACAAAAATATGTATAAAATTAACTAATATATATATATATATATACCATATAATAACTGAGCTTACATAACTTTATATATCATCAGAACCTATATATATACACCTATACAAAACCCAAACTCATGTATATATAAACTAAAATATATAATTACATATATAACTAACAGATTGTAACATATTTATTCATCTTTATAAACTGTAAAAATAGATTTTATAACATATATAAACTTTATATATAAAATAAATCAGATCGTATAAAAGCTCTCAAAAAAAAAGGGAGGATGAGGCAGTTTGGTTGTTGGCTTCGAGAAGTGGTGGGGGTGGGAAGGCCGGAGTGGATGTTGTTTAGGTGTCCGATCTAGTGGTGTGTGTGATAGGGTAGGGGGTGCGGGTCTGGAGGAGAATGGGTCGGCGAATGGGTCAGGTGATGGAAAAGTGGTTGCGGCAAGCTAAGTGACGTGGCTAGAGGTGGATTCGAGACTTGCGGTGGTGTTTGTCTCGGCCATGGATGGTGACGGGAAGCTTGTGTCTATCAGGGTGTAAGGGCGTATGAGTTCTCAGGTGAAGAAAGCAAGGTAAGGGCGGTGCGGCAGGTCAGAGAAGAGGAGAGGGTAACGCGGAGGATAGAAAATTGAAGGAGGTGACGGGTGTTTTCATTTGGGCAGTGGAGCGAAGACACGGTCACAGGAAAACGAATTTACAGCAGCTTCCTGTATATAAGATTTATATTACATGCCATATTTTCATTAAAAAGGAATTAAAATGGAAAGAAGCAAGTAAAGGAGAACGAACGGGTTCAAAAGATGGAAGAGAACCACCAATGCCTCAGGAAAAATAAATATAACGTTATATATTATATTATAATCTGGAAAGGGAAGAGAAATAGGCAGAGAAACATAAGACGATAATTATAGGCAACGGAAAAGTGAAGGTGAAGTGACAATTCTGGAAAAGCAAAAGTCAAGCTGAAAATAAATAAATGCTAGTGGCTATTTATTTCAGCCATTTGAAATTTGATTGGACATAGACCATCAAAAGTTCAAAAGAGGTACCGATACGGTTAACCATTTTCACGGATTTCATCGCATACGAACTCTGAAATGCATAAATAAGTATACTACAGAGATCAGCACAACAAGATGAATAGAATGGTACATAGAAATCAGCGATATGATCATCCTATCAAAACTCGATATTCGGGTCCCAAAATGTTGCAAATCTGTCGAAAATAAGATAAACGGGGCTAGGGAAGTCCAAATTTGGTGAAACGAAATATGACGACTCACTCAGAAAATAGTTTATAAATTTATGGTATAAAAATATTAAGATTCGAAAACAATTTAATTTCATAAATTTAACTGATTATAAATAGAAAATAAAATTACACGGTAAAATAAACTTCCATGTTATCTGATGAAAATTGGACATTTGCTACGTTTAAATAGACGCATACCAAATATCAAATTTTTGTTTCCAAGTTCAATTATTTACAATTTCAGAAAATTTCAGTTAGTTATGTTAGTAAAACCGTTAAAATTTTACGGATCATTACACTCTCCCCTACTCAAAACTTTTCGTTCTCGAAAACGAACGAGGTAGGAGAATATAAACAACCAGAAAGAAAAGTAGATTTGAAATACAACGTATAACAATTAATTCAAACCATATAAACTACATTTATTTTAAATTGATTTATATTCAATTTGTTGATTCCAATTCATTTTATTTAATCGATCAAATTTATTGTGCTCACATTTGATTGGTTTCATTTCCATATATTTTGATTCAATTGATTTGTTTCCCATTTAATAACATTTATTACAAAAAATTCACAACAAAATTAGTTTTGTTTCACTCATCTATTAAATCTATTTGATCAACCATAGTTAATTCCACCTCAACATTCAACTTCAGCTATTCAAAACCATATAGATTTCAATTGTAGACAAATTAATATTCAACAATTTATTTTAATCCATTTTATTCAACTAATAGATAATCATTCAATTTAAAATCGATTTCTTTCACTTTATCAACATTTCTTTTAGACAAATTCATTTTTAAATTAACTCATTTATTTTATCCATTCATCTTCAGCTATGTTGATTCCATTAAAATTCACTTTCAACTATTCTTTAGTCTATATTTATCTGCTTAAATGGTCTTCTCTTTTATTTATTTAGTTTATTTCACCTAACATAAGTCGCAACATATATTAGGTGTACATTTTATAACTGCATATTATTCAACGAATAAAATTTTCTTTTTATTATCCAATTCATTATCAGTAAATTCCCTTAACAAAACATCATTTTTGATACCTCATTACTTATATCATAGTGTGTACCATCCAATTACATTTAAACTTTTCTATGTAAGTTATATTAATGTTTCAACGGGTAATTAAATACTACATAGATTTTTCCTTCATTACACCCTCTTCATTAATAAAAATTTAGTTTTAACATTTTTTTATTCAAATTTCCTCTTGTAAATCTCCAATTACAAATTCATTAAAAAATTTAACTTTTTGAACTTTTCACGTAAGTTATTTATATTAGAATGCAATTTCAAATTTAAATTTCTCCTATTTCAACAGTTTCAAGTTGTTAAATTTCCATTTCTCCTTTTGATTTTCCAATTTTTCAAAAATTTGCATATTTCAAAAATTGAAATTTATCACTTAACATAAAATTTAAGAGTTAAATTCCCGGTTTCACTTCAAATCATTTGAAATAATTATATATATATATATATATATATATTATGAATCAAATCTATTCAAGAAATTAAAATCAAATTTCTTTTCCAAAGCAAAAGTGTAGCAAAGCTGCTATAAGGTCTCTCCACTTTGAGACTCGACAATGAATATCAATGATGCTGCAGTCATCATCGATATTATCTTTCAGCGACAATAGAGGAGAGTACTGATTTTCTTCATTTTAAAATTCTTTGAAAATAATTTATATTCGAAAATACTTTCAAATAATACATTCTTTCAAACTATGAAACCAAATTTAGAAAAACACCAGAGATTTAATTCTCAAATCTTTAATTTAACTTCATTTCATTTCAAAATCAGATTTAAATATCATGTTTATCAATTTCACTTCTTATAACATATAACAATAGAAAATGATTTAGTATGACAAAAATACTAAATGATAATCTAGTATTATCATTCTTAACAAGCAATTTTATTAACTATCAAATTTCAGAAATTACCTTTTTATACATAAAATATAACTATGCATAAAATTATATCATTTATAAATTCTGAAAACGATATCGTGCCAGTTTGCTCTGTTCAAGTGTTTGGAATTCTTATCGATGGCGCTAGCTAGACGAATCGATCGAACACAAAATTCAAACTTAACAACCCCAAACAACACAATATAAAACATTTTATATTAATTACTAATACACTCCCTCACCCGATGATTCAAAGATGATTTCAAACAGGGATAGAGATTCAGATTCAGAAGGACCTGATCAAAGAGAATTCTAACTAAGATAGGTGGGCTCAATAGGTAGATAAGATAATTATATTACACATGAGAAGGGATGAATTGTGACAACCCGCAAATCTGTACCCATTGAATCAACACTATTCTACCTCTATTAACTCAAGTGGCGTAGAATTACGAACCATTAGGGTTAAAGAAGAAGAGATAGAAGAAGAAGAAACTAAACCATATCAGAATCTCACAGTCGCAGTGGAATAAAATATCATAGTAAATATAGAACTTTACACAAAATGAAATTTATACCAGTTTTATACATCACATCATCAGAGTATCTCATACATCAACATCATCAATCAGACAAATCCATACAATCATAGCGGCGGAATATATATATAAATACATATAATACGTCTCGGACTCTTGCTCCTCTCCTGCTCCATAGCATCCTGTCCTGAACAAAGAATACCCGGTCTGACCCGAGCATTATAATAAAATAACACCTGAGTCAGTCTGGAATACCAGCTGATAATAATGCATCCAAATTGATTATTAAAGTTTCAAAAATCCTTTGAAAAACAAAAGCATCTCGTAAGAACATGCCACAAATAAACATGTCGAGTTTTTACCTTACGATAGCTAAAACACTTTTTATAGAAATCCTCTGACATTATAATAGGGTCTAAATACAAATACTTATAAAATAGCCGAAATTGTTTACATCTATTAAATTCCAGCTACTAGCCACAAAAGTGGGTAATACAAACAAAACTCGTAAAAGGCTCGTAGGGAGAATGGATTCCAACTAATGACTAGGCACTGGGGTACCACCTGTCATAGTACAGCGCCTAGATCACCGTACCGAGGACCACTCCCGGACCCCTACAACACAAGGCCGGACCCATCCATTGCTGGACAGTTTCGAATAAGATCACCCCGCGGTTGGGATCAGCAACCGCACCACTAAGCCGAAATAAAAAGGGACATCTAGACAGGGATGACCTTACTCTCCAGTGGGGGCTACCCACGAAGCCTTACTGCATATCCCCTGATTTTCAGTCATTCCCATTTGATGAGGTTTGAGGCTAAGCGTTACCTTTAGAACATTTCTCTTGGAATGCCCATCGCCCACCTGACGATGTTCCGAAAGCATTCGTCCATACAAGTCCGTTCCGGGTTCGAACAGTGTAACATCTCGCCTTTTCGCACACTTTAAACCGACACACGTGCCAATTCAAAGCATACGCAAGGGCGGATTTTTATGGGGTAAATAAGAAAAAAACAGAGAAGAAATAAAACAAAATAGAATCTCACAGCGGAAGGATAAAATATAATAATCAATATACAGTTCATGATAACTGTTTACAAAATATTTGTTTTACTTATACAATGAATATCAGAGTTACACATACCAATACAATCAATGCAGCGGAAATTTAGAGTGTGGTGCAATACAATAAATAATATAATACGGATTCTTCGTCTTCGTCCTCCAAAGCTAAAATCTTCGATCCTGAAACGCTCGGACTGACCCGAGCGAATTTGAAAAGACAAAAACACTCGAGTCAGAACTAAAAGATCTTATGTGAGTTAAATTAACAGAAATAAATATGAGTGCAGTAACTCAAGAGATGCTCGGGATTTACATCTCCTAAGGATCCGTTAAACTATTTACTATGTAGTATATTGCGCTATTATAATAGTGTCTATTTGTAAAGTAAACTTACTTTTTAATAGCGTTAAGGGGTTACCCATATAGCCCTTAACACAAATAATGTCAATAGTCTATACAGTACCGTAATACCTCCTGATCGGAAAGCTACCAGAGGATACTCCATAGGTACGACACAAATAGAAACTCGTAGTAAAGGCTCGGTATGGTAGGTGACACGGCACAACTAGGCAATGCCAGGGTAGATATACCAATTGCTATCCAGGCTAGTGGAAACGCGTAGCCGCAGTTACCGCCCACCTCGGACTAACTCCCCAAAATCAAAATATAGAAGTGGCCACTGAATCAATCCAAAATCAAAGTATAATATCGAAGAGGAGGGTCCGATCAGAGGAACGACCTCATTGGCCTGAGAATCGCTCCTGTTTTAGCCACCTTATGCCAACTCACGGGAGTCGGGTCCACGTATTTACCTTACAGGAAACGTCGCCACCACCTACTTCATTCTGGAATCTCCACCGCGTACACGGTTAGTCAAAGTGGTTTTCGGTATCGACAGAGAGTATGTCCATATCCGATCCCGGTCTCTTTGCCAACCCATCGTTATTATAACACCGCGGTCATTTAAAAATAGGTTATACTTTAAAAATCAGAATAAACATTTCCATTTTAAAATTATGAATACGATATCATTTTAAAACCCAAAACAATATGATATCCTTTATCCCAAATATTAGCCTTTTCAAAAAATCCAAATGCTTTAAAATTTATAATGTCTGAAAGCCAAATATCCTTTCAAAGCATAATATTTCGAAATTCATAATTTAAAACCATAACCTTTAAAACTTGAATGGTTTGGATATTCAACGGTATATGAATTAAAAGGTTTAACTTAAATGTTACTTTGTAAATAAAATAGTTCTCATAGCTTTACAAATACATTTCTTTATTAAAGTCTAAACCAAAATTTGTGTTATCTCTCTCAAGTTCCAAAACCACTTCAATTTATATATATATACGTATATCCATTTGGAGTATTAATATTTCAAACTAAAGTTGGATTTTTTTCTTTCAACAAATCGAATGTTCTATTAATTAGTCTTGAATATTCACATAAAATCCATAAATAAATAAAACTCCAATTTCTAGTAATAAAAAATATATTTTTTTTCAATTCAAATTATACTAGAATATTCATTTCAATTTATCTTGGGAAAAACCCAATTATAAATATCATATCTTAAAATTTCTAAACTTAACATTTAAACATATGATATAAATTATCACATTCCATTTTCTTAATTTTTTTCCATTTTTAATAAAGAGATTTATACACCTTTTAATTTCAAAATTTTCAACTTCATATGTATATATATGGAAGAATAATATTTATACAATATAAAATTTAAGATTATTATAAACCGTATTCCATCCAAACCATAGAAATCACATTTAAATAGTTATATATATACCGCGGTGCCTGTATATAATTTTCTATCCTATGGTCAAGTGATACGGATATTTATCATTTCAATCCGCAATTTAAAAGATATAAAATTTTGCGGTTATATATCATTTCAAACCACAATCCCGAATGAAATGAAATATGCATGATAATTTGCAATTTAATGACATACAATAAACATCCATTCATCAACATCATCCATCATCCAAATCGCAATCATCAATCAATATCAATCAATAACAATATTATTTTTTTGGTACTACATAACAGGTAATACTGGCAATTTTATTCAAATTAAATTTAACAGCTATTAATCTACAGTCTATATTCAGTAATAAATTATATAACTGTTAACTAGCAGTTCATATACAAACAAATAAATTTTAACTGTAAATTTATACGCAGTAAATTAACTAAATTAACAGTTAAATTAAATAAATGCAATTCAACAGATATGAATAAAATAAACATGCCAAATACTCATAAATAAATTTCTATTCATTTCTAAAATTAATTTAACAAACATAAAAGCTTCTAGTAGTTGTGAGTGGGTTAAAACACTCACCTTTTGAATTTAAATCGAATTTAAATTCGATTTAAACCCAAAAATTCGTCCGTCTCGGAATTCGTCCAAACCAGCGTCATCAAGTCCGGAATTAAATTACGATCCTAACGCAAAAAAAATCGTGTGAAACGGATAACATACGAGAAAGTTATGCGAATAAATCGATTTGAAAACAAAATTTAAAATTAGAAAGAAAGGAACACATTTCACCTAAAACAAAAGCCACGTCACTCCTATTCCCAGAAAGAAACGCACGGCTTCATCCTCCCACACAGTGCTCGCATCAGGAACGACACGAACCCAAACCCAAACGACGTTGACCCCATCTTTGACCACCCTGCACGACACCACCACGCCGCCGAGTGCCTCGCCACCGCACACCTAGGTTCGCGCGCCTCTGCCTAACCTCCTCCAGGGGTCGCGCACCCCATCTGAACGCCGCCGCCGCCGGTGATTAAAACCCAAATCGAATTTTAGCGCGAGATCCAACCGTCGATTTGCACGAATAACCATATAGATGTGATCTCCATCGTCCATTCTACAATACCCAGAAACCGTTTGACGATCTGACGAAGTTTGCGACGACGACGACGAATGGTCACGGACTGTTTGAATTAATTCTGGGTAAACGGTAACTCCAGCTGGAAAACGAATTTCACCATGGGATTACGTGTTTCGAGAAGATCGACATATATTAATTTGGAATTTTTCTGGAGAGTTTGAATTTTCATTGAAATTTTGAATTGATTGGATCTAGGATTTGCACCCATTGAAGAAGAAGAGGAGCTTGAAGAAAGTATATGCGCAGATGAAATGTAATTAGGCGGAGGCTAGGGCTGAATAGCTGGGTTTATATAGAGGGTTAGAGGTAGCGTAGATAGACCGAAGAATGAACGTGCGGAACAAACTATGGCCCAAAAAGCCTGCTATGTCTCCGGAATGAAATTTCGTAAATCTATATATCCAAATAGGTAATTTAAAATATTCTGAACGCGATGGAAAAAGTTTCACGTCCAAATTTGATCGTATGAAGAAGTTATGCTGAAAACAAAATTTCCAAATTGATTTCAAATTGATTTTAATAAAATTGATTTTCAAGGCGTTTCACGCCCGTACGATCAAACGACAAGTCCGATCGATACGAAACTTGAAACCCTATAATAATTCATCGATACGGATCCGATGAAACTGGTTTCGTCGAAATCCGAGTCCGTGACAAAAATGGCTATTTTTATATTCATTAATTAAATTAAAATAAATTACAAAAAATCCAAATTTTATATTATATTCTAAAATTGTCCAATTTTTATTTCTTATATAATTCGTAATCAATTGAAAAGATTTAACAGGCTTAGCTGTGAATTAAAAGTTGACAGTATATTAATTGCAATGTTAATTTCTACACTTTCTTATATTTAAGAATTTTATAAATTATATTCTCAAAACCCATACTTTAGATTTTTAAATCTTTATATTCTCAACTTTCACCTAAAATAAAGATGCCAGAAATATTAGTTCCTGATTCACATCATTATTCTTTAAGTCTAATTTAAATCTCAATAACGTAGTATTTAACGTTAGAATCCATTTTATTATGCATAAATTTCAAATTTTACTGACCCAAATTTTCTTCTTTTCTTTCCATATCAATTGTCAATCCTATAAGAAAAATTAACATTAGGTTCATACTCATTACAAATAACTCCAATTTCTTCCAAATAAAAATTACATAACTATTAAATATAAAATCCATTTAATTGCAATAAATTCAATTGATTGCAATTAATTTCCAAATAAATTTGGATCTTTATTTGGTTATACAAAAAAAATCCGTTATCACTTACCTAACAAAGTTATTATTACTTAAGATCTCATTGCATCCACATTTTCACATTTTTATTTCCTGGTTTCTTTACTTTATTCTACGTAAATTATTATAAATGGGATTTTCTTGGTTACACCTTATTTGCATTTAACATTACTCATTCACCAATTCATTTCACTTTAACTGCGGTAAATTGGCGGATAAATTGAATTTGATTCCCAAAATTTAAATTAACAAGCAACAAGAATAGGTAACACACAATAGTCGTTACGCTAAATTCTAGTCACCTAAATAAGCTTTTATTACTTTACAAAATGGAATAACTTTTAAACTCATAAATGTAATACCAAAACCGTTATAAATCCAATAAATTTCCAAATCGAAGTTTGTACACATTTTACACAACTATTATGATTTCTCACAGAACGTTGAATTTATTAAATGACCATTTATTTAAAATTTAATTCCCTTAATTGAATCAAATGCTTATAATTTTTACATTCTTACCATTCCTTCCCATTATAAATTCATTAACGGATTTACAAATCTCTATCTTCCAAATATTAAATAACCAAACTGATTTTTTTACAACCACTGTTCTTATCAAATTTTCATAAATTTGTTTAAATCTATACTCTTTTTCCATATAAATAAATTTTATATTACTACTAGATTTTTTTATCCACTACAGCCATTAAATTTTTACTATCTACACTTATTACATCTTTGTATTAATGAATTCCATTCAAGTTAATATTTATATTAATATTCACAAATTCAACATTTATATGTTTCTTAAAATTAACTTTCAACCAAATGTGCCAATTTACATTTCATTTCCATTCAATATATATTCATTTTATTCCGTTCATTCGGGTATTGCATTGAAATATTTTTATTCTCTAATACTAACGTTATTATCATTAAATTATGATTGGATTCCAAGTTTTTATTCAATACCTTGAACAATAACTTACATATTAACCAAATCCTTCTTCTACTTAATTCAAATTGGATTATGTTCCAATTCCTATAACCTAGGTCTTGAGTCACCATTTACATAATTAAATTTATCGTTTATTTCAATCTTCGTTTATAATTTAAAGTTCTACTAACTAAATTACAAAACTTATGAACTTTAACAAATTTAATCCACCAATTAAATTTTTCTGATGTTTATATATTGCAATTCAATTCAGTTAATATTTCATTAATACCATTTTAATCAACTAATTATGACTTATAACCACAAACACAAATTTTCGTTATTTCAATCTATGTCATATAAACATTTTAAATTATTTACTTTTAATTGCAGTTACTAGCTAACCCCTACATTTACTCCATTAAAAATCCTAAAACTTCTATTTCAATTTAAATTAGATTAGAAAACATATCAAATTGATTCATTTAATATCATTGAATTTAACGGGTCGTTACAAACGGAGCCGAAGGCACTACTCCTACTACATCCATTTTGGAAATATCCTCAGGATTAGTATCGACTAGCCCTTGCACTTCACTGCTCCATCTTCGACTCCGAACACGTTTTTCTAGGAAACGTACACACTGGATCAAAATAGTTTTCGAGAAATTAATCTCGATCCCGGTCTCTTCGAAACGATCAACGCATTTGTCCAATATTGATAGTCGGTGAATTAACTATCAATATATATTCATGAACATCCATCACAAAATATCTTCAAAAGATATATTTTCAAATTTCCAAAACCCATTTGAAAACAATTTCCCAAAGTTCTTCCTTTACAAGGTAAATCCTTTACCATATATTCCCACTGGAAATAACCAAGTTTAAAACAATTTGGGATTAAAACAATTAAACACTTTATTCTGAAATATAATATAAAATATATAAATTTACTACTAGTTATTTACTCAAAATATAATTTCAAAATATTTATAGTAAAACTATTTTATAAGATATAACTTGATTTAAAATAAGGTGTTAGTTAAGCTAAATTTAAAAAGTAGAGTTTAAAAGAGATTAATACTAATTCCATAACTTAGGTCAAAACTAGGTTTTTAAACAATCCATTGTAAAAATAATTACTAAGGTATTTATAAATATTTACTATCGCTAATTTATTAATAATTACCTTGAAATAATAAGTTTCAAAACACTCCTTTAAACAAGTTTGAATTTTAGACTTCCTTTTAATAACATCTGTTTAAAACTCGAACTTGGTTTTCCCACGGAATTCATTTCCACTTAAACATCTCAGAAAATCCTTCTTAGAAATTCTGTAGATTTTATTTCAATTCAGATTTAGGTTTTAATATTATAAATTTACTTTCCGCGTTGAAATAACTTCTTATGAAGCTTAACTATATTTCCGTTCCCGAAATTCAATTTCAAAGTATAGGGTTAAGAGTCCCTTTTTTTAAAAAAATAAGTCTATTATAAATTTATTTAATGAAAACCATACTTAAGGAATTGCTTAATAAATACCTACTTACATTTCAATGGTTATAAATAGTATTTCTGAACATTCTAATATGCAATTTAATGGTAATTTAATTTAAAGGTTTTTTTTTTTGAAATCACATTAAATTCCAGGGAACATTATTATCAGATATCTCCTTCATTATTTTTAACCATTTATAACTTCTAATCCAAGTTTATCACCAACATTCCATACCTTCACATTTATCAACTAATAAATATTCCACTTATTTTTATTTCCAAATTTACAAATTTCCATTCTTCACTCAACCCAGATTCCAAATTGTATTCTTTAAATTCTTTATTTATCAATTTCTTGATTTCTTTTTAAAACCCAATTTATTTTCTTTATAATTAACATTCAGAGTTTATAGTTTATCCAACAACATCACAATATAATTAAATTCCAAATTTATAAATCATAATATATAAACATGCATCATTATCAATTATAAAAATAATTACTACATTGTGAGGAATCCAGTTGGATCCCTCCAACCTGTTTTCCCTGCATCCACAAATATTAGCATAACAATATATATATCAATCCAGACTGATATAAATAAACATTTCAACCAATCACACAATTATTTAAATATCAACTACTTAAATTAGCTAACATTCCAGATGTGAGTGAGATTAACTCACCTTAGGTTTCGGCGATCGTTCGAAATTCAAATTAAACCGAACGACGTTCGATTTAACTCAAATTCTTACTTGCTCGGAATGACTCCGGATCTGCACAATCACGTAGTACGTGCTTCTGCGATTCCGGCATTGCCAATTTCGTCGAAATCTGACAACGTATGTTCAAGTTACAGATTATTAAAGTTTGAATAGTAATTTAAAACAAATTTCTATTTTCTTTTTTTTATTTACCAAAACAACGGCCCTTCCTGTACACCATCTTCCTCACGCACGCGAATGCACAGGCAACGAAACCCACCAACCAACGACTAGGGTTAAAACCCGCTCCTACTACGCGCAGCTAAAGATCGATCAAACATCTCCAAAACGAAGCCCATCACCCCCTCTAGCATCGGCCAGAGCCTTGTAGAGCGCGGCGACCTCTGCGCCTCGAGATCCACCCACGAACGAGCAACGTTCAAATTGCCGTAGCCCCTTATCCAACCCACGAAACCACATCACTACCGTTGGATCTGTAGATCCCTTAACGATCTACAACTTTCGTTTAGAAAGTTTTCTAAATCAAAGCATGGATTGAATGAAAATTTGAAATGAAGTGAGGATGTTTTCGGCCATTAGTTGAAAACGTGGCGGCCGGCTAAGGAACTAGGGTTTTTCACTATAAACGTGCATTTATAAATATAAATAATTATTATCTTAATATTATTTTCCAATTTTTAACGTCTTGTGCAAACGAACACCAATTCTCACGAACCAATAGGCATTCCTAAGGTTTTTCAGCATCCCGGACACAAATGAACAAGTTTCGTAAGCTAATTTGATCGTATGCGCAAGTTACGGAATTAAACGATCAATTTAAAATTAAATCGGTTAAATCAATTTCTATGCGTTTCGAGCTGCCACGGTCAAACGACAACTCCGATTGCTACGAAAATTGAAATCCGATAATAACTAACTATTACGGATCCAGCGGAACTAGTTTCGTCGAATTCCGAGACTGTGCCCCGGAATGCTATTTTAACTCGTCGATTATTTCGGACGATTTTTTTGAAATTGTCGAAATCACTCAAAATTTTACTTTTAAAATTTTGCTAACATAAATCATATGAAATTTATAAGCACATTAAAAACCATTTTGACTCATTTCGAATCAAAATCTGATTAATTGCATTTTTAAATTATTAAATTCCATGATTAAATTAATATAAAATTTCAAATTCAAACTATCGACTATTCATTCCATCCAACAATCCCAATATTATAATTCAAACCCAATTAGACCTAAAATAAATTTTAGAATCCAGTTTTATCTCTATCGACACTCAAAATCACCAATTCCCTCAATTCTAATATTAAATTAATATTATTCAAATTTCAACTAAATTCCCGTATATTGAAATTTCCTAATTTTATTAACTTAACAATAAATCATATAAAATTTATAAACACAATAAAAATCATTTTGGCTCATTCCGGGCCAAAATCTGATTAAACTGCATTTTAATAATATTAAATTCTATTATTCAATTACTATAAAATCCCAAATATTAATTTATTAACTTTAAAATTCATCTAAATTCCCACCACGCTATTTACACTCAAATAACTCAAAATAAATTTTTAAAACCATTTTTATCACTATTTATATCCAAATTTACTTTTATTTCAATTTCGAATATTTAAATTATTATTTTCCCATTATTCAAATCCAACCGGAATTACTATAATTATAAATTATAGCTTATTTCATTGATTGAACCCGAATCCATTCATTTCAAAATCAATTAAGAATCCACATCAAACATTTAAAACGAATTAAATGTTCAAATTCAATGGCTTAAAAATACGGGATGTTACATTCCTCCCCCGTACAAAAATTTCGTCCCCGAAATTTGCTAGGGTAGAACATACTCTCAAACTTATTTACTTAACCCAATCTTCTTCAGTTAAAACTTATATACACTTCCCAGAACCATTTTTAAAATCCAAACTCATATGTTTTATTTAGAATCAAATGTTTTGGTTTCAACATTCTCTTAAAAACAACTTTCCAATTTAATTACAAAATTTCAAACTCCCAAAAACCCCAAAAAAATTCTAACTCCCAAAATTTCAAAAAAATTTGGCAGTCTCCTTTGTACGGAGGAGCTTTCGCGATATCGCGATACAGATAAATATATATATATCGACCCACACGGTCGGAAACCAAAATATATCACAACAAATATATCATTTCCCAATTATATTTGCGTAGGCGTACCTTTTTAGCAAATTTTAATAGCAAGCGGCTAATATAACGCATATACGCGCTCCCACTCCCTCGAACGCCTCCCGTACCTGTACTTACTCAACAAACTCATCAGTTTTCAAAGATATGAACATTTTAACAACAATTTCAATATAAATTTAAGCCAAACATATCCATTTCATAATCAAATCAACAATTCGCATGGTTTCATAAGTAAACCATATTTTATAACATGCACAAAGTTTCTTTTCTAATGCCAAATTCCATTTTATTTCACACAAAGGATTTACATACAAGTTTCGCTATTCCAGTTTATACTTTACCCAATTTTCGAATTGATTCACCAAGCAAATTTCATTTTAATTTGTTGCATTTGCATTTCTATGATAACTCACTTACATTTATACACAAATCCACTTACCAAGATTTTAACCCATTCCAATTCATCCAAAAACAAACTTCATTTTTATTTCAATATGATTAACATATGCTTTACTAACATCAATCTATTCCATTTCAATTCCAAGTTGATTCACAATTCAATTCTTATTCTGAATTCGAAGTATTTGCATTTCTTTTATAATCCATTTTCATTCATATGTAAACATTACTTATTAAAATTTCAATCCATTCAATTTATTCAAAACCAATTTCATTTGCTTTCTTCAATTCATTCACTTAAGTTTAATGACTAATTTCTATGCAGGTTGTGGTTATTCAACCAAATAACCAATCCTTAAGCTTATAACCATTAATATTAATTTCAACTTAGATTCATATTAATTTTATTCAATTTTGCATGGTTCACAATCCAAGCATTCTTATCATATTGCAATTATTAATTTAAATTCTTCCCTTACATTTTTATTTCATTAACCAATTCAAGTTTATAATAATATCATCCCATCCTGGGTCATTTACAACCCATTACATTTTTTTTTGTTTTTTGCTTTTGTTTCATCACAACAATTAATTTAGATTCTTCCAATTGCATTTAAATTTCATTATCTAAACAAATTTCATGCAAATCTACAAAATAAAGCTCATCCAAGTTTAGTTTAAATTAATATCATCATTTTATTTTACCTTCAATTTGCTTAAATTCTTTCAAATTCCCATGATATTTCCATTCTTTCTTAAACCAATCCTATTTTCATTTAATTCTCATCCAAATGAATTCCAATCCATTTACACATTTTAATGTACTTTTCTTATTTATTCAATCCATTTTAAAATTTATTCGCCTTCACAATTCATTTCTGAATTCATTTTATTAACAATGTGGCCACTCCAAATCATTTCACTCATTGGAATTTATTTACAATTCAAACTATCATAATTATAATTCAATTATATTATACATTCACACATCAATATTTGTTACCACAAATTTAAATCCCATGCCACAATTGGATTTTTATTTACTTTCCAAATTTTAACCAAACTGTCAAAATTACATCCATTACAATACAAATTTCATTTAATTGTAATTCAATTTAGCCTCTAACCTAATCCATATTAGGTTTTAATTCACTTCCTCAATTCACTCTGAATTTATTTATAATATGGCCATTTTCCACTTATTTCATTTAGCAAATTTAAATTCCTACCTTTCCTTTTTACTCCTTTAAACAGAATCTAAATTTCTTTCAATATTATTTATTACACAATTGAAATTAAATTTCAATTTCATTATCAAACAAATTTCATTTTCCCCATACATAGGTTCAAGACTTATTTGCTAACTTAAGAACATTCACCTTTATATCCTCACTTGCTTCATTACACTTTACATTTCATTTATGGTTAAGTTTTGAATTTGCCACACCATTCAACTCTTTCTATTAATGACTTACAATTTCACTTCCATTCAGAGTTTAGATTGCTTACTTAAGTCCATTTCCATTTTATAATCACAAATTCAAATTATAGCACTTAATAACTTAAGAATATGAACTTCTTTATGCAATTATAAGCAATTTTACATTTCACCTTTATATCCAATTTATTTCTCCATAAATAAGTTCAAAACTTATTTCCTAACTTAAGTTCATTCACATCTCTTGTATATTTTATACAATTCATTTGGATTACCATACCATTCAACCATTTCTCATCTGTGATTATAATTCCATTTCCTGTTCATAAGTTCATCAATTTATTTATTTAGAAGCTCATATTGCTCATTTTAACCCATTTACATCTTGTAATCACAATTCCAAATTTATATATATATATATATATATATATATATATATATATATATGTATGTATGTATGTATGTATGTATGTATGTATGTATGTATATGTATCCCTGAATTCTTAAGGATACAAATCTTCTTTCAATTTAATTCCTTGCAAATTTTAAATCCACAATTTTCAAACTACAAGCATAACACTTAATAACTCATGGGTACAATTCATTTCACAATGACTCACAATTTCAAGTCATCTTACATTTCAATTTAACCCAAACCTATTTAATTCCAATTCCCAATTTTATTTAACTTATCCCTAAATTAAATTCACTTTCCATTCATTACAATAATTTCATTTACCTCCATTTACCCAAATTAATTTTAATTCCAGGATTAAAATTTCATTCCCTTTCTTACTTAATATCAACTCAAATTCTTATATAGTTGATTCATTTTAACCTTCACGTTTTTACTTTTAAATAGCATTTCCAGAATTCAATTACCTGGGTTTATTTCAAAACCAATTTGAAATAATAAATAACTCATACACTCCTGGTATATCAAACCAACTTCCAAATTTCCAAAACAATTTGTTTTTGCCAAAACAATTCCTTCTCTTTGAAATTTCCAAAATAACTGTTATACCCAACAAGTCCAAACAATGCCATAACCAACCACTTTGGTAGCAATCCATCACTTTAGAAACTCGAAAATAAATTCTAATGATGTGGCCAGCATCATCAGGATTATTTTCCAGCGACTGAAGTTAATTCAATGCTTTCTTACTTTCCCAAATTCATTTCAAAACAGTTCCCATTCAAAAAATACTTTCCAAATCAATATTCCAATATACCCTTCAAACACTTTAGCAAACATTTCAAACTTTCCCAGGAATTTAAATTTCCATACATTTAAAATTCTTTCCAAAACTTCCGGGATTTATATTCTGGTTTGGTTTAAATTAGTTATTCTCTTTTGTATACTTTATACTCATGGAATTTATTTGGTTATATCCATTTCACATTTTAGATTAACTTTTAGATTCTTATTTACTTATTGTATTAACACCCTACCAACCAAATATATATATAATAATTTCAGAAAATTATTTCTTTTATATCAAAATATAATTTTGGGTAAAATTATTTCATTTACCCACTTTAAAACAATACTATGTCGGTTTATCTTGTTTAAGAGTTTAGAAACCCCTATCGATATGGTTGTACTTCCCGCACCGACCAGAATTCATAAACACTCAACCGATAAGTCAACACAGTATAAAAACAATTTTATATTCACTAACAAGTATGCTCTCATAGCTATTATTACACTCAACTCATTATAGAGTACTATGGACTCTGTTTAATGAGTAATTTCCCCACCAAAGCCTAGATTGTCGCCAACCTAAGCTCTGATACCAAGTGTGACAACCCGCAAATCTGTACCCCTTGAATCAACACTATTCTACCTCTATTAACTGAAGTGGCACAGAATTACGAACCATTAGGGTTAAAGAAGAAGAGATAGAAGAAGAAGAAACTAAACCATATCAGAATCTCACAGTCGTAGCGGAATAAAATATCATAGTAAATATAGAACTTTACACAAAATGAAATTTTACCAGTTTTATACATCACATCATCAGAGTATCTCATACATCAACATCATCAATCAGACAAATCCATACAACCATAGCGGCGGAATATATATATAAATACATATAATACGTCTCGGACTCTTGCTCCTCTCCTGCTCCATAGCATCCTGTCATGAACAAATAATACTCGGTCTGACCCGAGCATTATAATGAAATAACACCCGAGTCAGTCTGGAATACCAGCTGATAATAATGCATCCAAATTGATTATTAAAGTTTCAAAAATCCTTTGAAAAACAAAAGCATCTCGTAAGACCACGCCACAAATAAACATGTCGAATTTTTACCTTACGATAGCTAAAACACTTTTTATAGAAATCCTCTGATATTATAATAGGGTCCAAATACAAATACTTATAAAATATCCGAAATTGCTACATCTATTAAATTCTAGCTACTAGCCACAAAAGTGGGTAATACAAACAAAACTCGTAAAAGGCTCGTAGGGAGAATGGATTCCAACTAATGACTAGGCACTGGGGTACCACCTGTCACAATACGGGGCCTAGATCACCGTACCGAGGACCACTCCCGATCCCCTGCAACACAAGGCCGGACCCATCCCTTACTGGACAGTTACGAATAAGATCACCCCACGGTTGGGATCAGCAACCGCACCACTAAGCCGAAATAAAAAGGGACATCTAGACAGGGATGACCTTACTCTCCAGTGGAGGCTACCTACGAAGCCTTGCTGCATATCCCCTGATTTTCAGTCATTCCCATTTGATGAGGCTTGAGGCTAAGCGTTACCTTTAGAACGTTTCTCTTGGAATGCCCATCGCCCACCTGACGATGTTCCGAAAGCATTCGTCCATACAAGTCCGTTCCGGGTTCGAACGGAACTGAAGGCACTACTCTTACTACATCCATTTTGGAAACATCCTCAAGATTAGTAGCGACTAGCCCTTGCACTTCACTGCTCCATCTTCGACTCCGAACACGTTTTTCTAGGAAACGTACACACCGGATCAAAGTAGTTTTCGAGAAATTAATCTCGATCCCGGTCTCTTCGAAACGATCAACGCATTTGTCCAATATTGATAGTCGGCGATTTAACTATCAATATATATTCATAAACATCCATCACAAAATAAATAATTTCCCACATTATTTATTTGCCTCAAATATAATCAAAAGATATATTTTCAAATTTCCAAAACCCATTTGAAAACAATTTCCCAAAGTTCTTCCTTTACAAGGTAAATCCTTTACCATATATTCCCATTGGAAATAACCAAGTTTAAAACAATTTGGGATTAAAACAATTAAACACTTTATTCTGAAATATACTATAAAATATATAAATTTACTACTAGTTATTTACTCAAAATATAATTTCAAAATATTTAAAGTAAAACTATTTTATAAGATATAACTTGATTTAAAATAAGGTGTTAGTTAAGCTAAATTTAAAAAGTAGAGTTTAAAAGAGATTAATACTAATTCCATAACTTAGGTCAAAACTAGGTTTTTAAACAAATCCATTGTAAAAATAATTACTAAGGTATTTATAAATATTTACTATCGCTAATTTATTAATAATTACCTTAAAACAATAAGTTCCAAAACACTCCTTTAAACAAGTTTGAATTTTAGACTTCCTTTTAATAATATCTGTTTAAAACTCGAACTTGGTTTTCCCAGGGAATTCATTTCCACTTAAACATCTCAGAAAATCCTTCTTAGAAATTCTGTATATTTTATTTCAATTCAGATTTAGGTTTTAATATTATAAATTTACTTACCGCGTTGAAATAACTTCTTATGAAGCTTAACTATATTTCCGTTCCCGAAATTCAATTTCAAAGTATAGGGTTAAGAGTCCCTTTTTTTAAAAAAATAAGTCTATTATAAATTTATTTAATGAAAACCATACTTAAGGAATTGCTTAATAAATACCTACTTACATTTCAATGGTTATAAATAGTATTTCTGAACATTCTAATATGCAATTTAATGCTAATTTAATTTAAAGGTTTTTTTTTTGAAATCACATTAAATTCCAGGGGAACATTATTATCAGATATCTCCTTCATTATTTTTAACCATTTATAACTTCTAATCCAAGTTTATCACCAAAATTCCATACCTTCACATTTATCAACTAATAAATATTCCACTTATTTTTATTTCCAAATTTACAAATTTCCATTCTTCACTCAACCCAGATTCCAAATTGTATTCTTTAAATTCTTTATTTATCAATTTCTTGATTTCTTTTTAAAACCCAATTTATTTCTTTATAATTAACATTCAGAGTTTATAGTTTATCTAACAACATCACACTATAATTAAATTCCAAATTTATCAATCACAATATATAAACAGGCATCATTATCAATTATAAAAATAATTACTACATTGTGAGGAATCCAGTTGGATCCCTCCAACCTGTTTTCCCTGCATCCACAAATATTAGCACAACAATATATATATCAATCCAGACTGATATAAATAAACATTTCAACCAATCACACAATTATTTAAATATCAACTACTTAAATCAGCTAACATTCCAGATGTGAGTGTGATTAACTCACCTTAGGTTTCGGAGATCTTTCGAAATTCAAATTAAACCAAACGACGTTCGATTTAACTCAAACTCTTACTTGCCCGGAATGACTCCGGATCTGCACCATCACGTAGTACGTGCTTCTACGATTCCGGTGTCGCCAATTTCGTCGAAATCTGACAACGTATGTTCAAGTTACAGATTATTAAAGTTTGAATAGTAATTTAAAACAAATTTCTTTTTTTTTTTTAGCAAAACAACGGCCCTTCCTGTACACCATCTTCCTCATGCACGCGAATGCACAGGCAACGAAACCCACCAACCAACCACTAGGGTTAAAACCCGCTCCTCCTACGCGCAGCTAAAGATCGATCAAACATCTCCAAAACGAAACCCATCACCCTCTCTAGCATCGGCCAGAGCCTTGTAGAGCGGGGCGGCCTCTGCGCCTCGAGATCCACCCACGAACGAGCAACGTTCAAATCGCCGTAGCCCCTTATCTAACCCATGAAACCACATCACTACCGGTGGATCTGTAGATCCCTTAACGATCTACAACTTTCGTTTAGAAAGTTTTCTAAATCAAAGCATGGATTGAATGAAAATTTGAAATGAAGTGAGGATGTTTCGGCCATTAGTTGAAAACGAGGCGGCCGGCTAAGGAACTAGGGTTTTTCACTGTAAACGTGCGCTTATAAATATAAATAATTATCATCTTAATATTATTTTCCAATTTTTAACGTCTTGTGCAAACGAACACCAATTCTCACGAACCAATAGGCGTTCCTAAGGTTTTTCAGCATCCCGGACATAAATGAACAGGTTACGTAAGCTAATTTGATCGTATGCGCAAGTTACGGAATTAAACGATCAATTAAAAATTAAATCGGTTAAATCAATTTCTATGCGTTTCGAGCTGCCACGGTCAAACCACAACTCCGATTGCTATAAAAATTGAAATCCGATAATATCTAACTATTATGGATCCAACGGAATTAGTTTCTTCGAATTCCGAAACTAGTTTCGTCGAATTCCGAAACTGTGCCCGGGAAGGCTATTTTAACTCGTCGATTATTTCGGACGATTTTTTTGAAATTGTCGAAATCACTCAAAATTTCACTTTTAAAATTTTGCTAGCTTAATAACAAATCATATGAAATTTATAAGCACATTAAAAACCATTTTGACTAATTTCGAATCAAAATCTGATTAATTGCATTTTTAAATTATTAAATTCCATTATTAAATTAATATAAAATTTCAAATTCAAACTATCGACTATTTATTCCATCCAACAATCCCAATATTATAATTCAAACCCAATTAGACCTAAAATAAATTTTAGAATCCAGTTTTATCTCTATCTACACTCAAAATCACCAATTCCCTCAATTCTAATATTAAATTAATATTATTCAAATTTCAACTAAATTCCCGTATATTGAAATTTTCTAATTTTATTAACTTAATAATAAATCATATAAAATTTATCAACACAATATAAATCATTCTGGCTCATTCCGGGCCAAAATCTGATTAAACTGCATTTTAATAATATTAAATTCTATTATTCAATTGCTATAAAATCCCAAATATTAATTTATTAACTTTAAAATTCATCTAAAATTCCCACCACGCTATTTACACTCAAATAACTCAAAATAAATTTTTAAAACCATTTTTATCACTATTTATATCCAAATTTACTTTTATTTCAATTTCGAATATTTAACTTATTATTTTCCCATTATTCAAATCCAATCGGAATTACTATAATTATAAATTATAGCTTATTTCATTGATTGAACCCGAATCCATTCATTTCAAAATCAATTAAGAATCCATATCAAACATTTAAAATGAATTAAATGTTCAAATTCAATGGCTTAAAAATACGGCATGTTACATGAATAGACTGATAATCGCGGCAACCTTAACCGGGTCAGCCGGGATTCTAGGAATAAGATCGATGCGGAAATTAAATTTCCCGCGTGAAGGGAAGAGAAGTGAGTTCACCCAATATCAGGATAATCTCTGATTATCGAAGTGGAGCCAAGATTACAAGGGAATTGACCTGATTATCTACTATAGGAGGTTCGGGATTTGCAAGAAAATAATAGCATCTAAACCGAGGACGTAGAAATCTCCGGTGAATCAACGCCTATAGCAAAGGAGTTCACCCCTTTACAAATCATACTAAGGTTGGCGGAACCGTCGATGGGATTAGGCACACAAAGAATGATGTTTCCAATTAGATTAGCAAGATAAGCTCAAATTATTACGGAGATCAACGGGAATGGAGCTATGGGATGCTCCAGAATCAAGAAGAATACGAATAAGAGAAGACAGGAATGGATCTCAGGACAAGGAGGAGAGTTCCAAAATGCAAAGGAAACCTGTGTCAAAGAAGAAGAAGCCCAAGCTTGAACGATGGTGATTCAGTAATTAAATTTACTCTATATGCTAAGTTTGCCTAAACCAGAGCTCTGATACCAAATGTAACGACCCGGTATTTTGAACCATTCGCATCCACGCATGTCGGACTTTGAATTGCTCAAAACAACAGATTGTTAATTTATACTTGGCAAAATTCGGCATATACAGTAAATAAAATCAATCACAGAATCATAGATACAGATTAATATAACAATAAGCCGCCTTCGTAAATTAGGGGTTTACCCAGAGGACACCACATAGGTATGGTACAAAACAAACTCGTAGAAGACGCGATAGGGCATGTGCCAAGGCACCCGAGGCAATGTCAGGGTAGATATATCGTCTGCGTATCCGGATTGGTGTTAACGCATAGTAGCAACTACCGCCCACCTCGTGACACGCTCTCAAATCAAAGGGTGCACCCAATCAAGTCACAAAAGTAATAGAATGGAATCGAAGAAATGTGTCCGGTATGAGGAATGACCTCACTTCGCCTAGCGTGGCTCTTGTTTTAGCCGCATCAAGCTGACCCACGAGAGTCAGGGCTACGTAAATACCATATAGAATTGTCACAAAACCATCTTACTTCATTCTGGAATCTCCACCACGTACACAGTTATTAAAGTGGTTTTGGTACTGGCAGAGAGTATGACAATATCCGATCCTGGTCTCTTTAATAACCAAACGCTTATTTCACACTATGGTTATTCCATTTCAAATAGTTCATACTTCATATTAAAACATCATATCCATTTCAAAACCATATAAATTCGATATCATTATTCACTTTAAAATAATATTCATTTCCAGAATCGTAACACTTTAAAATTTATAGCACTTTCGAAATCATAACACTTTGAAATCATAGCACTTTCTAAAATTCATAACAGTTCCTACTTAAACTGTTTAGATATTGAAACAGTATATATATTAAAATAGTTATAAATTAAAACAGTTTATATATATTAAAGATACTTTATATAATAAAATTAGTTCCTCCAATTTCGCAAGTCAATTCAAATCATCTTAAATTCCAACATTCAGTTTAAATCAATTCCAGTTTAACCATTTCAATTTAAAGTTCAAAGATCCAAGTTTAAACATTCAAACATTTATAATATAAATTTTACTTATATTTCCACATTTAACTCTAATTTTATTCAGATTGAAAAATATTCACTTAATCATTTTAATTCATAATTAAATAAAATCTCAATTTATAAATTTAAATCAATATTAAATATTCAGTCTCAATTTTATTTAAAGTTGAGAATATTCATTTAATCAGTTTTTATCAAATCAAGTTATAAATTATAATTTCAACATCTAAAAATCAATAAGTTCAAATAAATCTTATCTAAATCCCATTTATTACCCAAATTAAATTCCAACTCAATATTAATTAATCTTCCCAACCTTTATTATTAAAGTTATAAAATCTATTTAAAAATATTAATATCAATTTAAGTAAATACTTAAACATGTTATATACTAATTGAATTAAATCTTATTATTAAATGTATATTTTATATTAAATATTATTTTATGTATTTTTGAGATAATAAAATTATAAGTAAAATCTTAAAAATTATATTTTTTAAAACTAACTTATAAGTTGAAATTTCCAAAACATATTATTATAAAATCTAAATTTAGACATATATAAAATATACATTTATATATATTATATTTCAAAATTCAATACGTATTAAAACCCATATATTTCTTCTCAAAACTTTGGAAATTATTTCAAAATATAGACTAACGGTGTCCGTATATAATTTTCTATCCTATGGTCAAGTGATACAGATATTTATCATTTCAATCCACAATTTAAATATTTGCGTGTATATATCATTTCAACCCACGATCCCAATTTTCAAATCAATGAAAATAGCTTGGGTTTATCATTTCAACCCATAACAATTTTCTCCTATTCTGCAAGATCGTTCGGGTATGTATCATTTCAACCCATAGGAAATTCTAAACTTACAGGGAACTTGCAGAGTGAGAACAATTATGAAAATAATTTAACATATCGTCAACAGGCATATATCATCAGTAACAATAAAATATAATATAAATAATAGATCATGGTGTCAGATGTCACAGGTGAATAATTACAGATAATGGCTTATCATATACGATAATTATATAATTAATAGTTCAATTTAGCAGCATATTTCAATTTTCGTTTCAAGTGAAGTCAAATTTAATAAATATAAGAATAATCATGAGTGATTTCTTACCTTTCGAGGTTAGAGAAAGACGAGATAAGATGAAAACGGGCACAAACAAACACGGATAATTTACAAATCACTGAACTGATGTGGATAAGCACGAAGTGACAACGGGATAGCGGCACAACAAAGCAAATCTATCTAAATTCAATGAAAACACAAATCAAAACAACCTGATATCAAGGAATATATATATATATATATATATTATTTAAACTCCATATCAAAATAAAATCGCTATGTGTGTGTGTGTGTATTATTCTAAAATCGTTTCTTTCTTACAATACATTAAATAAAACAAAATACCAATATGTATACAAAACATTTTTAAAACAATACCTGAAACAGTATACATATATAGCTTTATATTTCATTCTCTGATTTGTACTTGAATCACATAATATACTTTCTCCATAGTAAAGAAGGTTGCAGGTTTCCAAATAATAAATATATATAAAAATTTAAACAGCATAAAATCGGTATAGCTTGCTTTACCATTCATAAAAAAACCTTATAATTTGTATGTACAATATCATTTGTACTTATCCTATTATAAATAATATAATATATATTTTAAAACTTTATATATATTTCTAAAGCAAATTTAAATTTCAATACATCTATGTCATGTATATAATACTTTAAAAAAATCAAATAAGACCTTTTTATAATATACTTCGAAATCAATAAACAAAATCAATATCCTAAAACCTATGGACTCATATACATATATGTATAGGCTTATGCAAAATAGAGCAGATATTTTTCTTATATAGCTCATATACAGGAAGACATATGCTCATACTAGCAAATATATAAGCCTATGCATACTATATATCCCTTTTCTTACTTTAAATATAATGATAGAAACAACCATACAAAACTTCATAATATAATATATATATATATAGTACTTTAGAACATAAAAATATGTATAAAATTAACTAATATATATGTATATCATATAATAACTAAGCTTACATAACTTTATATATCATCAGAGCCAATATATGTAGCTATACAAAATCCAAACTCATGTATATATAAACTAATATATATACTTACATATATAACTAACAGATTGTAACATATTTTTTCTTCTTTATAAACATTAAAAAAGGATTTTAAAACATATATAAACTTCATATATAAAATAATCCAGATCATATAAAAGCCCTCAAAAAAGGGGAGGATGAGGCATTTTGTTCGCTTCGGGAAGCAGTGGGGGAGGGATGGTCGGAGTGGTTGTTGCTGAAGTGGTGCGATTTGGTGGTGTGCGTGGTAGGTTAGAGGGTGCGGGTCCGAAGGAGAATGGGTCGGCGAATGGATCAGGTGATGGAAAAGTGTTTGCGGCAGGTTAAATGACGTGGGTAGAGGTGGATTCGAGACTTTTGGTGGTGTTTGTCTCGACTATGGATGGTGATGGGAAGCTTGTGTCTATCAGGGTGGAAGGGTGGACGTGTTCTCAGGTGGAAGAAAGCATGGAAAGGGCGGTACGGCAGGTCAGAGAAGAGAAGAGGGTAAAGCGAAGGAGAGAAAAGTGAAGGAGGTGATGGGCGTTTTCATTTGGGCAGAGGAGCGCAGACATGGTCACAGGAAAAAGAATTTACAGCAGCTTCCTATATATAAGATTTATATTATATGCCATATTTTCATTAAAAAGGAATTGAAACAGAAAGGTGCAAGTAAAGGAGAACGAACGGGTTCAAAAAAAAGAAGAGAACGATCAATGCCTCAGGCAAAATAAATATAACGTTATATATTATATTATAATCTGGAAAGGGAAGAGAAATAGGCAGAGAAACATAAGATGATAATTATAGGCAATGAAAAAGTGAACGTGATGTGACAATTATGGAAAACCAAAAGTCAAGTTTAGAATAAATAAACGCTAGTGGTCATTTATTTCAGCCGTTTGAAGTTCAAATGGACATAGACCATCAAAAGGTCAAAAGTGGTACCGATACGGTTAACCGTTTTCATGGATTTCATCGTGTACCGAACTCTGAAATGCATAAATAAATATACTGCGGAGATCAGCACGACGATACGAACAGAATTATACACAGATATCACCAATACGATTATCCTATCATAACTCGATATTCGGTGTCCAAAATGCTACAAATCTGTCGAAAATAAGATAAATGGGGCTAGAGAAGTCCAAATTTGACGAAATGAAATATGACGTCTCACTTAGAAAATAGTTTACAAATTTATTGTATAAAAATATTTAGATTCGAAAACAATTTTATTATTATTATTATATTTTATTAAAAAAGTGTAAAGTGAAAATGAATGATTCCTGTTTAAAGTACCACATATTGACAAACTATATAGAATTTTGATGAGTGATGGTCGTTAGAAATATGATAGATATAGAGATGGTCATGGAATTTTTACCGATAAAAAGTTTTATAACTCTTGTTTAAATTTCTAAAGAAATTTACTAATTATATCATTTCGAGTCATAATATATGATAAATATCATCACTCATCACTTTTTCAATCACTATTTATCTTTTCGATAATTAGTAGGGAGAAAAAAATGTTAAATATTCAGAAAAATCAAATTTCTAAAACACTTAACCTGAGACGTAGTTTACAAAAACTATTTTCTGGTAGGGGTTTTGTAAAAATGTCTGCCAATTGAGAATCGGTTGAAATGAAATTTATGCAGATATTTTCCTTGGAAATATGATCTCTAATAAAATTATGTCTAACATCTATATATTTTGTTCATGAGTGATGTACAGGATTATTTGTGAGATCAATTGCGCTTTTGCTATCACACATTAGTGGTACACGTTTAAAATTTAGACCATAGTCTTGCAAAGTTTGTATTATCCATAATATTTGAGCAGAGCAACCACTCAGAGCAATATACTCTGCCCCTTTGGTAGATAACGCAATACAATTTTGTTTTCTACTTGACCATGCAACTAATGAATGTCCTAACATAAAGCATGCACCACTAGTACTTTTTCTATCAACTAGACTTCCAGCATAGTCTGCATCTAAAAATCCTTTTAATTCAAAATTATCATTTGTTGGATACCAAAGACCAAATCGTGGGGTGTGCAACAAATATTTTATAATTCTTTTAATGGCTTTTAAATGAGATTCTTTTGGGTTAGATTGAAATCGTGCACACAAGCAGACAGAAAACATGATGTCAGGTCTAGAAGAGGTAAGATAAAGAAGTGATCCAATCATACCTCAATATCGCTTTTGATCAACTGCCTTACCTTTTTCATCATTGTCAAGTTTAATTGTGCTCATGGGGGTTCTGGCGGGTTTAGCATCTTTTAATCCAAATTTGTTGACAAGTTCCCTGATATATTTTGTTTGAGAAATGAATGTACCTTTATCTCTTTGTTTGACTTGAAATCCTAAAAAGAATTTCAACTCTCCAACCAAGCTCATTTCAAACTTTTCCTGCATAAATTTTTCAAATTTCTCATACAACAAATTGTTAGTAGCACCATAAATAATGTCATCAACATTTATTTGAACAATTAAAAGATCATCGTTTTCATGCAACAGAAATAGTGTGGTGTCTACACGGCCCTTTTTGAACCCATTTTCAAGAAGATAAGTACTGAGGCATTCATATCAAGCTCTAGGAGCTTGTTTTAATCCAGATAATGCCTTTTTAAGCTTATATACATGGTTAGGATATACATGACATTCAAAACCTTCTGGTTATTCAACAAATACATCTTCTTTTAAAATTCCGTTAAGAAATGCACTTTTAATATTCATTTGTCTTAACTTAAATCATTTGTAGAAAGCAAAAGCTAACAATATCCTAATTGATTCTAGTCTAGCTACTGGTGTAAAAGTTTCATCGAAGTCAACTGCTTCAATTTGATTATATCCTTTAGCGACTAATCTAGCTTTATTTCTAATCACATTTCCAGATTCATCATATTTATCTTTGAAAATCCATTTTGTTCCTACGACTGGATAATCCTTAGGTCTAGGTGCTAGACTCCAAACATCATTTCGCTCAAATTGATTTAACTCTTTTTGCATAGCCATAAACCAATTTTCATCATTAAGAGCTGTATCTATGTCTTTGGGTTCTATTTCTGAAATAAATCCACTATATAGACACAGATCACACAAATTTCTAAAGGAGGAACGACTTTGAACACCTATGATAGGATTTCCTATTATCAATTTTGGAGGATGATCTGCTTTGAATTTCAATCTTTCTGGATCTAGATTCCTTCGGACTTCTTTTGTTGCAGTTTCTTTTGGTTTTTCATTCTCATCTTTTTCATTCTCCTCTTCAAAATTGCTTTTGACCATTTCCTGTTCATTAATGCCTTCATCAAACTTCACATTTATTGACTCCATGATTGTTTTATTCCTTTTGTTGTAGACTCTGTAAGCTTTGCTTCTAGAAGAGTATCCCATGAATATGCCTTCATCATCTTTTGCTTCGAATTTTCCTAATTGATCACTTGTATTGAGAATATAGCGCGGACACCCAAATACTTTGAGGTAGTCAATGTTTGGTTTATTTTTGAACCATAGCTCATAGGGTGTTTTGTTAAGAATCGGCCTAATCATAATTCTATTCATTACATAACAAGCTGTATTTACTGCTTCTGCCCAAAAATGAAAAGGTAGCTTATACTCATTTATCATAGACCTAGCCAACTCTTGCAATGTTTGATTCTTTCTTTCAACTACTCCATTTTGTTATGGAGTACGTGGTGCAGAAAATTCTTGTTTAAAACCATTTTCATCACAAAAGATTTCAAATTCATAATTTTCAAATTCTCCATCATGATCACTTCTTAACAAAACAATAGGAACTCCTTTTTCAATTTGAACTAATTTTGCGAATTTTGTGAAGTGCGAAAAAGTTTCTGATTTTTTAGCCAAGAAATATACCCATGTATATCTTGAGTAATCATCAACTAACACAAAGCAATATTTCTTACCACCTAAGCTAGCAATGTCGCTAGGTCCAAACAGATCCATATGAACTAGTTCAAGAACTCTAGAAGTGCTTACATTGTTTTTGGAATGAAATGATGATTTTTAAAGTTTTCCCAAGGTACATGCTTTACATAAGTTTTCTGTTTCAAAATCATGTGATGGCAACCCTATTACCAAATTTTTCCTTTTTAATTTGTTTAACAAATTCATGCTAGCATGCCCTAAACGTCTATGCCATAAATTTACTTCTATATCCTTAGCTACCAAACATTTAGAAACGGTGAGATCATCAAAAGATAGAGAATATATATTACCTTTCCTCTTACCTAAAAATAAGATTTCTTCTGATGATTTGTCAATAATTTGCACAAGTCAGAATCAAAAATAACATTCATATTTTTATCACATAACTGGCTGATTGATATCAAATTGTGGTGCAGATTTTCAACATATAGTACGTCATTCAAGGTAAATGTATTGTTACCCACTTTATCTTTACCGACAATTTTACACTTTTCGTTATTACCCATTGTGACTCTGCCACCTCTGTACTTTTCTAGGCTAAGGAACTTTGATTTATCGCGTGTCATGTGCCTGGAACAGCCAGAATCCAAGTACTATTGCTGTTATTCCTTAGCCTGCCAGCATACCTACACGAGAAGAGAGTTTAGTGACCTATTTGTTTTTATAGGTCCATGATTGTTTGTGGCAGAATATTTTGGAAAATAATTTTGTGAAGACCCAAAGCTATTTATATATGTTCCTTTCGGCACTCAGATTTGTTTAACTTTGAGAGATTTTATATTTGTGCCTTTTGGAACCCAAATTGAAATTGTTTTCACATGTTTGGGTCTACACTAGCAATTGTTTTGAACATGTCCAAATTTTCGACAACTTGTGCACATTGAATTTACTTGATTAATCTTATTTCTAACATTTTTAGATTTATACCCAAGTCCTTGTCTAACTGTATTCATAGTTTGTTTTCCTAATAGCATGTTCAACGATTTCTCACTTTTTGAAAATTTATCTAAGGTCGTTGATAGTTGTTGGACTTGTGTTTTGAGAGATTCATTTTCGTTTAACAATTGTGTGCACTTTTTAATAGAATTTTCTCGTCTTGCATTTTCATTTTCTTTCAAAATCAGAATTTCATTTTCAAGTGATTTTATATTAATTTCTGATTTTTTTAATTTCTTCTTCAAACAATGGACACTTGTCACACTTAGGGAATTTATTTTGATAGTTTTTAACTAACTGTTCGAGTTGACCATTTAAATCTATAAAAGTATCTTTTTGTGATTCAAGTTTAGCATATTTCTCCCTAAGTCGCTCAAAACACCCATTTACCTCGTGAAAATATATAAGTAATTTTGAATGAGTAAGTTTTGATACCTCACTTGGCTCGTCATCATCACTATCAATTATTTCACCATGAAGACACAAATTTGCTTTCACTTTCACTGCCAGTGCTATCACTTCCATCTTCGTCGCTTTCATCCTAAGTAGCTGCAAAACTTCTCACTTTTAGTTTCTTTCCTTGACTGAGTCGATTTTGGGGACAATTTGGCTTGATATGACCGGGTTTATTGCATTTGTGACAAATGATTTTCTATTCTTCTGGATTGTCTAGTGCTTTGTTTAATCTGCTCTTTACTTGTTGATTTTTGATCGGATTGCCATATTTGTGATTCCACCTTTTGAATCTTCTAATTAATAGTGCTAGTTCTGCTTCACCATTATCATCATCATCTTCACTTTCAGTTGTCCCTTTAAGAGCTATTGATTTTTTTCGAGTGTCTCCTCCTTCACGCTCTTCCTTGAATTTCATCTCCAGCTCGTAAGTGGTGAGGTTTCCGATGAGTTCTTCGCCTTTCATTTGTTTCAAATCTTTTGATTCTTGGATGGCAGTTACTTTGGCTTCAAAACTTCGTGGAAGGATTCTGAGGATTTTTTGGACTATCTCCAATTCTGTGTATGATTTTCCAAGAGCCTTTGATTTGTATATGATATTGGAAAGTCGTCCGTACATTTCTTTGAAATTTTCTTCCTTTGTCATTGTGAAATTCTCATATTCGCTACTTAGCATGGCAAGATGAGATTCTTTCACTTGAGTTGTTCCTTCGTTAGTCACTTCGAGTGTATGCCATATTTCCTGCGCAGTTAGACAATGTGAGACACGATTAAACTCAACTTGATCTAATGAACAAATAATCGAATTCATAGCTTTGGCATTTGTAATCTGTGACTTATTTTCTAGATCTGTCCATTGATCCTTCGGTGTTTTTATTTCCTGATTATTTACAATTATAGTTGGTGCTTTATACCCTGTCTCAACAATATCCCAAGCGTCAATGGTTTTTAGAAAAAATTCCATCCTATTATTCCAGTAAGCATATTCACCATTGAACATTGGTGGTCCAACTATGGACTGACCCTCAGCAAAAGCATTATTAAAAGAAGCCATTTTAAAAATTCAAATTTTTAAATTGGTTTTTGAAAAACGATTTTTAAAAAAAACAAAAGTTGACTTCTATTCCTAGCTCTGATACCACTTGTAGGATCGATTTCACCCTAGAGGGGGTGAATAGGGTGATACTGATAATATTATTGCGGAAACTTATAAAATTATTTCAACACAGATAGATTGAAATTATAGCAGCACAGATAATAGCAGAATAATAAATGCAGAAATAGAACGACACAGAATTTACCCAGCTTCGGCAAAATCCTACCTACGTGCTGCCTCCAAGGTATCTACTAGAAATTAGGTAGTCACACGCTTACACACGTAAACTCGCGACACCCACTACTGACTAACCTAACTCTACGCTCAAAACCCTACCACAACTCAGCCACTGAGTTGCGAATTCTCAAACTACGCCAGGTAGTTTGTCCCCTAGTCACACGACTAGTAATACACAATTTTCAAAAGAAAATACAATTTAAAAACAATTTAAATAAAAAAAAACCTAATAAAACCCTAATTAAATCTCAATTAAAAACAAGGCCGGCCCAATTTAATTTATCACCAAAAAGAACGCGGCCTCCGTTATTTCTTTTAACAATGTCGGCCGTTCAGTTTTCCTTAAAAAATGATGCTCATTCCTTTTTCCTTTTCTTGCAAATTAGGGCTTTGTATAAAATCGAAGAAGCCGACTTTAATTAGTTCGATCAGGTGGGTTGTTCTCGTGATTACTTGACAATCGATTGTATTTTTCACTTTGCACACGGCTGCTCCTTCTCAATCGAGTTCGGTGATTTGGTATGTGATTTATTCCTTTTTCTTTACTATTATGCTTGCTTGAACTTGATCGCATTTGTAGCCGATGATGATTGGGTTTTTATATAGGGTTCGAACCCCTTGATTTTCGTCCGTATATATTTGTTTGAATTTGTCTTCGCCCATTTGATTATTCTTGAACGATGGTGATTTATTTGAGTTCTTCAATTCATATAATTTCGTTGCTTGATACTCACGGTGTTGATTCTTGGCTTAGTCAATTTACATGGCCACCACAGTTTTGAATTTGAACTGTTCAATTTCATTCTTTTTGACTTCGGCTTGTGATATTGTTTATGTGATGATTTCTGACCTTCGTGGTTGAACTTGCTACTGTTGGTTTCTGACTTGGTTTGATGTTGACTTCGGCACTGATTGAATTCATTGATGTAACATACTTGACTTGTTTTGTGCTTTATGCTTATTAACTACTGCTTCTCTGTCTTGTTCAACTTGACGCTACTTTGTGCTGTTGAGCTTTGTTCGAACTTGTATCACTTGAGTCTGCACTTGCATTATCCAACTTCACAGCTGCATTCCTGGATATGCACTTGAGTCTGATACTTTTCAAGGCTTGTTCTGTCCAGGTTCATTTAGTTGTAGCCTTTGTGCATTGTTCATGTCTTTAACTTGTACTGTCTAGTTGAGTTCACATGTATTGAGCTCTGGTTTCATTTTCATGTGCAGTTTAGCTTGTTGATGATTTGATGTTAAATTTACAGTGATGCATTGTGGAGAGTTCGATATGCATGCTTTGTTCTTGTAGTCTTGTATATTGTTACTGCACACTCTGGCCTTCATGTTGCATTTGTTTCATTTTGATTTTGGTCGAGGCTGCATTGAGTTGTTTTCATGTGACTTGAACTTGGTTTGGATTTTTTCTTCTTTGAGTTTGGTAGTTTGTATACTTCTTGTGTACTTCCAGTTAGAGTTATGCTCGCCTTTGAGTTTCAGACCTGTAGCATGCATGTTGCCATTCCTTTGGTGCAATTTCATGTATTTTTCTTATAGCCATTTCATTGTTGCTGATGTTTGGTTCGGTCTTGTACCTGAATGTGCAGTCTTTGGTTGTGAATTGTGTTTGAATGCTGGTGCATATGCTAGTTTATTTCTTGCCAGTGCATTCATGTGTTTGTTCCTTCATGTGGTCTGGATTTGCTTTGAGCACACTTCTGGTTTGATGTGCACCGTGCCTTGAGTGTGCTTGCACCTGACCATTTTATTAAACTTGTATATTTGAACTGCACCTGTGTTGAATCCAGCTTGGAGCTCGGGTTTAACCTTGTGCTGATATTGTGACATTATTTTTATTGCACTTGAGTCGAACCCGACATTTTGGGTTTGACCTGTGCTCACCTGTCCCTGTAATTCTATCAAGTGTATATACCGGTGTACACGGCCTTGTGGCTTATACAGTGATACACTGTGTATGTCAAAAGCTGTTCGTGTATGATGAATTCAAAATTAAATGATGACGAACAACCCAAATAACTGACGCAAATATTATTTTCAAAATCCATATTTTATTTTATACTGCAAAAATGTTTTATTTTCAATTTTACTGCGTCAATGTATATTTCTGCAGATTGCTCAGATGCTAGATTCACATTGGAATGAAGTTGAAGATCAGTACGAGTTGAGTGAATGAGTGATATGTAGTGAGGTGCAATGTAAATGTGAATTGTAATTTAATCAAATTTGTATTATAATTGAAATTGTATATAATGAGAGCTTGAAATTTGTATTATTCAAAAATTGTAATAAATATTTGGTTGAATAAAATTTATGTTTGAATTCAAATTCTGTGTTATTTATTTTATTTGAAAAATATTTATTTAATCTATGAAAAATAAAATAGTACATTAACAAATACATTTAAATGAATATATATATATATGTGTGTGTGTTTATTATCATCAAACAAAAATCATATAATCGCATATTCAACAGGATGATAGTTGTTGTTTTAATGAAGTATAGATTAATGATTAAAATTATAGTTATTTAATTTAATTACGTTTAGCATAGTTAAATTAGTTATACTTCGTTTAGGATATGTATTTAGCAGAATAAAACACCGTTCTACTATAGTTAAATTGAATAGGTTATTTTGGACACCTATCAAGCATATTAAATCACAATTTTGCGATTGCAAAGTAAGTAGATTATTATTCGACTGTTTTTTTGGATTTGATTCCTTTTTAGAAAGCGGATGGCATAAATAACCATTGTGTTACAAGGAATAAAAGCAAAAGGAAGTCGAGGTGTACGTAGTGAATAGTTTGCTATGAAATACTTCGAAATACACATACATGTGTGTGATTTATAGTAGACTTTTGTAGAGAGACATTAAGGGTTTCTTTCCATTATTACTTTACTATATTATGAGTCTTACTAACATATTTATATCGCTTATATTGATGTTTGGTTGAAATATTTCTGACATTGTTTAATTTGTGTAAGTATCGTTATAGTGATTTTCGCTATATCATCTATTATGAAATATCCTCTCCTTAAACCCTTGTATGCGTTGAACTTGTATTTATTTTTTTACAAAACGAATGCGTGGTGCCGTTTTTGCACTCTGAAAGTTATTTAAACTATATTTTCAAATATTTTGATAATTTTGAAATTAAAGGATAAGTATAGGTTAAAATTTATAAAAGAAGTTATAAATTTAATTGACTGTCTTTTAAGATAATGAAAGTTGTCCCCAATTTATAAAAATGATTTTAAATTTGACTTATTTTCCTTTAGGATAATTAATGTTGTTTTAAATTTATAAAAAGTTATAAATTTGATTTATTTTCCCTCGGGATAATTAATGTTGTTTTAAATTTATAAAATATTATGAATTTGATTTATTTCCCTTTGTGATAATTAACATTGTTTAAAATTTATATAAGATTGTTTTAAATGAGAAAATTCTTTAAAATGAATTTTTAAAAGCAAAGAAAAGTGTTAACTATTTTAGGGCTTATAGTAAACAATATTTTCGACGACGTTTATTTTTTACCCTTCTTTTTAATACACTTAGAAATATAATTTTCCCTTCTAAAAGAATATTATTAAAGAGTGTTAAAGTGTCATATTTGTGAAGTGAAAATCAAGCACAGGTAAGAATCAAATGTTTTGAGAGCTTGATTCATTTATTGGTGACAAGCGCATGCGATATAATTTCCATATACAACCATTCGTTTGCTTTCGATTTCTTAGCTATCAATTTTGATATCATTCTTTATGCTTTGTCAATATAAGACAGTTTGTCGCTTATGTTGAGTATTAGCATCCAACTCCGTGGATAACTAAAACCAAAGAGCAAGTGGGAGCCAAGCCATGTGGGTTACACCCATTAGGGTATATTCACATTTATTCAGTGATTTTTTTGTAGTACGCATGCGTTGATATGAGTACATTAAGATGCTCATGTGAAGTAGGGTCTAGCTTGGAATTTTTCAAGAGTGATGCATGTTTCGTACGGGCTCTCAAGTATATTTTATCTAGACGTATACTTTCAATGTAAGGGGAAGCACCCTCCTAGTCATGTTGGATAAATTCATTCTTCTTTTTTTGATTCGAACCTTTCGCCAATTTAAGACAACTTGTTGCTCATTTGAATAATGATATCCGTTGTCGGGAAATGACTAAAATCATAGAGCGAGTGGATGTCAAGATATGTGGGGTTACTCCCATTAGGGTATCTTCACATCTACTCTAGATTGAATTTGGTTGTATGTGCGGACATGTGACATACTCGGATACTCAATAAGGTTGGCGGGGTCCGGCTTGTACATTTTTCGAGTGCCATTTTAGTTTAAATATATTTCTAGAGGTGTATTTTCGATAAGGAGGGCACACCCTCCGAGTTATTGTTGAAAAAAATTCCTTTCCTTATTTGATTCAAGTCTTTGAATTGTTTTCTTTATTGCATTGAGAAGTATCTAGAGCTCTTCTCGATGTTTAATTATTTGTACCCATTCTTTAAGTTTGGATTTTGGTCTTGTCTATGTTAATCCTTACTTGTTTAGATTATCGTTATGATTTGTTTTCCATTTCTTCATGTATGGAAGTTGTTCTTGCAACGTAAAACCCATTTTGTGCTTAGTGGTGTGGTCTCATAGAATTATTATATGTTCATCATATTACTTGAGTTTCTCATGCTGGTTTTCCTAACTGATTCGAGTATTATTTTATTATAATGCTCAAGTCAGACCGAGTATTTTTCCCAAGTTGTCATTGGTGAGACATGGAGCTCGTGGAATAGAGCTGGATGTTCACATGCCATGATATTTTTATTTTCCATAGTATTATTATGTTACCTATCAGCAATTGTAAGGTCAGAAATCTATAACTGTCTAGCTGATGAGGATTGTTTTTAACTCTGATGTACTTTATATCTTAGAGTGATAGATTATACCGTCTTTATTATATTATATGTTGTCATTCCGCTATCAGATTATGTTTCCCATTTTTGTTCTTTTTTATTTTACCCTAACAATCTACCTTTCCGACGATTGGATGTCGGCATTGAATTATCGTGGATGCATTTGGTGCCGACTTTTGATAGTCGAAAAGGCGGGTCATTACAACCTCCCTAGTGTGGACTCTGATCTAGTTCCTTGATTGAAAACCTCCACTCTCTTTATATAGCCATATTCTATGGTAGAAAACACCAGTATCACATCAAGAACCCGAATTGAGTGTTTAGTGTCAAGAATCACCCTGAAGTTATGCACTCGAATCCTAGATTAAAAACCGTGTGAATATAATGATCTACGTACAACTTACGTACATAATCTTATTGGTTTCTTAACTAAACCAATCTTTTTCTAAATGTCTTTCATTTTCATTTATAGTATTTCATTCAATACTAAAATTATTTACGAATTACTTTATCAATTTCACTTAAGTTTACAAACATTACATAAAGATGCAACTTTATAAAACATTAAATTAAAAACTTACTCCACTCTTATTTACTTGTATAATATTTTTCAACATCCTAAGAGTATATACAAAATTTCAATTTTATTTTAGTTTCCAAAATTCAAATGGAGGCCTACACAAAATATGGGTCTTGAAACCGAATTGATTGCTTTGACTTCTTTACCTATCAAGTCCGATAATTAGCAAAAAAGAGTAAGATAATTTTATCCAAACTCAATCCTAGCATCTACTTTGCTTAGACATCCCTAAGGTAAAGTTGTTTATTAGTCGGCCTGATAACATCAAATAGTTTATATGACTTAGATGTTTAAACAAAGATACAGTTTTAACAAAACAATGCTTATTAAAACCTCCCTATCCAATTTTACTCATTTAAATTCTTGTGTTAAATTTCTCTTCTCTATCGAAGAGTTACAAATTTCATTTATCAAAACATTCTTTTATCAAAATATCTTTTATTTTAAATCAATTTCATTTAACGAAACTTACGAACTAAATACTCGATTTTTATTTCAATACACTTTTTGAAATCATACTACGTATATTTCTATAAAAATAACTTCAACAATTTATTCGCTAACACTCACTTTGGGTTCGTTCGGATTCGAACTCATTTTGCATTCACAATGATAAAAAGAATAATTTATTAAGTGCACTACAACATTTGCCTAAGCAAATATTCGATCATCGCTTAGAAGAATATTCAAATTAATTCAAAATTAATTGGGATGTTTTCCCTGAACTATCCAAAGAAAATGTATCTTTCTTAAAAAAAGGAAATATTTATACATACAAATATCTCCATGTAATACTATCATTACTTTTCTCAAAACCTTTTTGAAATCATTTCAAGTAATACATTCATAACTTTTTTCCGTACCCTTTGAATCGACAGTAAACCACACATGTCCAACTCAAATTGCACGAAAAGACGGAACATGAAGGGTAATAAAGAAAATAAGATGGAACAGAATCTCACACGAATGGAATAATATATAATATCGAATAATATCTTTACAGCGGAATTTTTTTAAATACATATACCAGAGTCTAATCTAAATTCAGCTTGGACAGTTATAAACATCTGTCCTTACAATTGTTGACAAGCATCAAACTAAAACTATAACAAAGCACAACAGATAATAGAATATGTCATACGTAGATGAATATCTCCAGCTTTCCTTTGGAAACTCTAGCCGTCTTCGACTAAACCTAAAACTACTCGGATCTGACCCAAGTATTGAAAATGCCCTGATCAGGCTTGATAAACCAGCGTGAGAAACTCAAATATAATGACAGTGTCACATATCACCCTTTGAATAAAATCCTTTGAAAATAAAGAGTATATAAGACCACGCCCACACATAAATACCGACGGGTTTTTACCTTATGGCAACTAAAAAACTTTTATATCAGAACATTTGATATTATTTTTAATGACATCTCTTTGAAAACATTTGCAAATAAACTTATTAATCATTTCTAAAATGGTTACCCATATAGCATTTCGATGCTATTCAATACGCCAATACAAACAAAACCACAGGTTCTTATTGGAGAATGAATTTCCATATAAATGACCAGGTGAAGGATCTACCTTCCGAAATGGGTACACTACTAGATGGATGTCCGGAGGCATAGAACATTTGCCCCCTACCAATACAAGACCGGCCTAACTTTGTAACTAGATAGTACCAAATATGTCATCCTTCGGTCGTTTCCGACTTTTAACCGAGCGCTCGCTTCCGTACACCACATTAATTTACATCCCGAATGTCATGGAGGGAAGAAATATATCTAGAAGGGGATCATCATACCCTACTTGGGAATGACCCACTTAGTGTTGCTGCATCTAATCCTGTTTTGGTCATTTTCGGTTTGATGAGGCTCGAGGCAATGATTACCTTTTCACATAAAACATATCATATCTCTGAATTCCACATTGCCATTTCCGTTAACTGTTAATTGTCTTCCATAAAAATACAACCCTTAAGCTCGTATGTCTCGAGGAGGGTGTTAAGCTAAGAGTTACTTTCTCCGCCACCACTGATTTATGTTTGTAAAAACCAATGTACGTAATCTTTAGAAATGCAATGTCAGACAACCATCCGTACAAGTTGTCCAGGAACAGGACAAACCAAAGGCAATCTTCTGCTACCACCAGTAGCGAGTAGTTCTCACAATCCAAAAAATCTCCACAATGAGGAGACTACTGCTATACATAACTCTATAATGGAAGCTACCCAGAGCATGTCAACAAGCAGTCCTCATGCTATGAAGATCCACGGTCTTCAATAATCATCATCTTCAACATGTCTTCACATTCGAATGTATTCATTGGTTCGAAGTGGTTTTCAGATAGGAATTACCCAAATCCGACCACGGTTCCTTCAAAGCTAATTATCAATTTAAAAGATGTTAAGTTCATATATGGATATAAATCAATTACTTCATCTTTTATAAAATATCTTTCATAGATATATTCTTTTTAACTTATTCCATTTTCTTTTCAAATCTATATGGAATCATTAAGCCTCATTTATCAAATCATTTGGTTTATTTAAACTTTTCTTAAATCCTAGAATAATACCAAATCATTTTCTCTTTTACTTAGGAAAACCTTTCCAAATCATTTATTAAATTTTAATCAAAGATTTCTTATATTTAAGTTATAACTTTAAACTTAGGGAAAATATTCCTAAATCATTTATTAAATCTTAGTAAAAGATTTCTTTCTTAACTTTTAACTTAGGGAAAATATTCCTTTTTTTATAATATCACTTTCCAAAACATCCATTTAATTTAAACGATTATTCACTATCCATAATCGTGAATATAATTCTTTTAATAAACTTTTACATTTAACATATCAATTTAAATTGATTTCAGATTTATAAAACAATACTTATAAATTCCATTTATATTTTATAAACTTCCACATACAAAATTTCTTTACTAACAAATTTCATTTATATCTCATTTATAAGTCAAAATCCAATTATAATTTAATTACTTATAAAACTCTTATTTACAAATTCATTTGTTTCAATCTTATTATTTATAAAATCCATTATAAATTCTTTTCTAAATTTCAATTGCAAACCCATATATTGATTACAATCCCATTTCTAATATTTATAAAACACTTTTATAATTCCATTACTTTTATTTATAAAATATCGATTTTATAAATCTTATATATATACTATTTATAATAAATTCAAAGAATTTATTTCTTTTCTTTTATCTTAGAAAAAATTAATTATGATCTTTTAGAGCATCCGAGCTTTCTTTTCGATATGTTCTACCCCTCGCCTAAGAAAAGAAAACATGGGCCAGGTAAGTTTAGGGCAATGGTTGCTCCATCCCTAACCTTAGTTAAGCACCTTGTTTTATCTTCCTAGATCTCACAGATAGGACAAATGTACTAGTCGTTTCCCTATTACTCGGTTTTTTATAGAGAAGAAGCGGTAGAGCTTTGAAATTGAATTATCAAAATTAGACCAGAAAAATAAGTCATCTTCTTTCTTGTTTTTGACTCTCTTACTCTCAAAATTTGAAAAACTTATTAACTGAAAAGTTGTTGAAAATTCTTTTATCTTGAATTTACAAAAAAGAATCACTTGATTTTGATTAGTATTGAGGAAGATATGGTCAAAAGAAAAATAGTTATTCTTGGATTCACAAATATAAATCCCGAAAATGTACTTCAAAGAAATAAATTTCAGGTATAGTAACCTTCAAAATTGAAAAAGTAATCGACATAAAATTGTAGCCACTAGGATTTCGTATGATTTAAAAAAAACAATTCCTTAATTTGGATCACTATGATCTAGTTATGATCAAAACAATATGGCATATTTTCTGGCTTAAACACTGGGCCAGAAAATGCACTTGAAAGAAGTATATTTTTGACATAGTTATCTTTAGACTAAGACAAAGTGGTCAACATTAAGTTGTAGACACTGGAAAAATACATGATTTAAAAAAAATTGTATTATGAATTCGTTTTGAAGAAGTTAAGGCCCAGTGAAGAAGAGGTATAATATAAGGAAAAGAGGAGTTTGATTTGAAGAGAATGAATATTGATTTCTTTTGAATATTTTGTAAATATTTTAACATTATTTCTTTCTAATTTATTTCTATGGATTAGAAGCAATTAAAGAGAAGAGGAAGAAGGTGAAGAAGCTTGAGAAAATAAGAGGAAGAAATGTGAATGAAAGTGAAGAAGGAGGTGGGTACTTATAGAAAAGAATGAAGTGATAATTCACCAAAAAAACCTCTTGCCAAATTACCAATCCAACCTTACTTCAATCTAAAGCAAACTCCACTTTTTCAAAACTTAACATCATCCTTTCACTTCTTACTTTATGTCTTAATCCCTTAAGAACTAAGCTAAGTAAAATAATAATTATGTTGGTTTTAATGTGATATTGATTTGATGTTTACTTTTTTCTACTTTTGTTAATTCTTACTTACTTTTACTATTGGCTTTTAGAAGTTTTCTAATCTTATTTAGTAAAAGTAAACATGCTTAGTTATTAAAATATGTAATGTATATCTTAAAATATGTTAATAAAGGTGCGACAATGTTGCGATAACTTTTAATCGACAAAAGGTTGATTTTCAACAAAACGTTTTACGGTCACATTTTGACATTTTTGTTAAACTATTTATCTTTGTAAACCAAACTTCAAAATAAATTTTTTATTATCTTTGAATAATTAAAACAAGCATATTTAACTTATAACATAATATCCAAATCTATTTGAAAATACGACATCGATTTATAGGTATGCGACGAAATTTGTCAATTTTTATAAAACAAGTTTTATATATTCATCAAACCATTGTAAATTAAATTACTATTATTATCAAATGAGTTTGATATCGATTATATATATATATATATATTTAAGAGGAATTATTTATCCTTTAAACAAATGTCATGAATATTTATCTTCTTTCCGACTTTTGTCAATTTTACAATGGAAATCCAAAATCTTTATTCAATATCAAAAATAAGTTTACCATTCTTATTTATCATATAAAAATTGATTGTTTAAGTTTGAAAATTCTACATTTGAATATTTATATAAATTAAATATTCCATTTTCAAAGTGGTAAGTTTACGGGTCCTTACAATTAACGAGATTTAAATTCCCAAAAAACCTTTTTTTATTTATTTATAAAACACCCTTTATAAATCATTTTATACACCATACTCATAGAAAATATACCTTTATAATCACCTAATATTATAATAACTTTTATTTATTATAATTAACTTTTCACAAATATTTATCCTCTAAATGTCTTATCATCCCATTTAGATTATATTAAACAACTTTATTAAAAGTTGACTTTTAACTTAGCATTTTCTCCGAACACCTTATAGTCAAATTGTGAAACTTAATTCATAAGGGGTTCGTTTTAATGCACTCACAATTATCAAATAATAAATGCTCATAAACTGGTCGAGCATAAATCAACAAACAATAGTCAATGCTCTTAAACTACCCGAGAATGACAAATCCAAAAAAATGATAATGAAGAAATATTATCATTAACAAACAAACTCCATAAATAACTATATAAATTTGTAAATTATTTCTTATATATATAAATAATATAGAATCCTAGGTAAAATATTTCATTTACCAAATTTTCAAAGATCGATATCATGTCCATTTGCCTTATTTGAGTGTTTAGAAAACCCTAACAATACTGTGGCATCCCACATCTCGACCAGAATTCATAAACAACTCAACAAATCAATTAACACAGTACAATTTTATGGCAATAACAAATACACTCTCTTACATATAATACTCTGAACTCATTCTATGATGTCACTTACCTTATTTCTGTTGTATTTATCCTACCAAAGCCAAGATTCTCGCTTAACCTTCAGGTCTGATACCAAATGTAACGTTAAACTTAGCCGGAGGAAACTACGATTGATAACCTCGAATATGATTTTACGACCAGCCTAAATACATTGGTTATCTTATTGTATAAAATTACAAAAACTACCTTAAAAATACATCGAACAGAATTTTAATTAATTTTCAAATAAAAATTATGAAAAAATCGTATAAATTCATTTAAAAGTATATCATTAAAAATCAGGTCGTTTTATTCGCAATTGATTTTCTCGTCATTTATTCGAACTATATGTTATTGTAAATAAATTTAAAAAATGAGTTCACTGTTATTATTTATTAATCAAAAGGAGTTAAATAAGAACTATTAAATTAATCTAATTAATATTTAATTCACAATTAAAATAATTAAATAATCCATATATTTGAATATAAGTTATTTATATTTTTCCCATATTGTAATGACCAGCCTTTTCGACCCTCAAAAGTCGACACTAATAATCCCACGGTATTCACGTGTCGAGTATCCAAGTGTTGGAAAGATAGATGTTGAGGTGAGAGAAAGAAAAGACAGAACATAATCTCACATCGTGGTGAGTAATATATATATACAATATAACTTTACAAAAGAAAACTGTAATATACGTACATCAATCAGAGTAACTAACCTATCATCAGTCTGGACAGTTATAAAAACATGTCCTCGTAAATACTGATAAATACAAAACAAAAAATGTAGAAGAAATAAAAAATATGTGAATACCTCTTAGAGGCATCCATCTCATCTCCTGAAGCTCTAAAGCATCCATAGCTAAATCTGGAAATATGCTCGGGCTGACCCGAGCATTATAAAAAATAACGCCTAGAATAGTCTGGTAAACCGGCGTGACAAAAACAAATCATATGGATTGTTATATTTATAAAATCCTTTCTAAAATAAAGGTATCTCGTAAGACCGCACCGTACATAAACACAAACTGATTTTTACCCTACGATAACTAAATCATTTCCATAAGAAATCCAATAATAGTATAACAATGTATACAATTTAAAATAAATATATAACCTAGTGGAATGCTTGCATCTCACGTTCCAACATATTTGGGAACAACTAAGTCTATAAGGAACTTAATGGAGAATAAATTTTATATACTGACAAGGTTAATGGGGTATCGTTTATTACAGTACACCTCTAGAAAATTGTATCAAGGTTGAATACCTTTCGACCTCTGTGAGTCAGGACCAGCCTACCCCATCCTGGATAGTACTGAATATGTTATCACCCTGATTGTCTTTGACAAACCATTTTCGTGGCCACAGACATACATAATCCATTAATAAATATCAATCCAGATGCAAGTAATGACCATACCCTAATGGTAGCGAACCACATAGCCCTGAAGCATATCCCATGTTTAAGTCATTACCGGGTGTGAGGCTTGAGGTTATGTTTTACCTCTTAGCAAATCCCACTTGGAATGCTAACACTACCCTCTAGAAAACAATGCAATGACAGTATTCATCCGTATAAGTTGTTCAGAATATGAACAAACCGAAGGCATTACTTCTACTACATCCTCCTGATAAGTAGTAACTAGCCCTTGCACTTCCAAGAACTCCATTTTATATCTCCATCATCTTCCATATGTCTTCTATTCGAATGTTATGCTGGTTCGAAGTGATTTTCGGATAACTTATATGATTCTTATCTCTCCGAATAGACAAACAATAGTTTTAAAACCGGCCAAGATTTGATAAACGGTTATTTAACTATCAAACAAACAAACAAACAAACAATCTAATCAAAGATTTATTTCTTTAAGGGAACTAGGCATGGTTACGCACATAAGCAACCACTAAGCCCCTTTAATTAATCTTTTCATTGATTAAAATTTCCGTTCAAATAATCGTATTACAATACCCTTTTACAAAAATACATTCAAAAATCTTCTCTACTCTTATCTTTTCAATACTTGAAAATATTCATATGCTTACCTTAACGGTATAAGTATATTCACAAAACACAAAACTTTCAATACTTAGAAAAGTATTTATATACCAATCCCGATGGTATAAGTATATTCATAAAACCTTAAGAAAGATTTCATTTTAAAAATCATAATTATTTGGGTTAAAACAAATGTCATTTAAAACATTCATAACAAAAACCCCAAAACACATTCCTTTAGGTGCAAGTAAATGGATCGCACGTAAATTTGACCAAATATACTTACCACCACTTCCTAATTTCAAACTTGTGATATCCCTTGATTAACAATGAAGTCGGACAAGTAAGCATACTATTCTTTCCTCGACATATATTCTTAATTGTCAAGATAAGGATGAGTTTCCATACCTTGAAATTTGGTGTGAAGTATAATACTTTCCATATCGCCATAATTCAAATGATCATTTATAGAAATCAAATATCATTCCTTTTATAAATATCTTCCAAATTCATGTACTTTTGTATTTCTGCTGCATTTCTTGTTTGTCTTTATCAGCATTTGTGCGGACGGGTTGTTATCACTGTCTGGACTGATGATAGGTTAGACTCTGATTGTTGTATGCATATTAAAGTTTTCTTTTGCAAAGATCATTTGGATATCATATATTACTCGTCACTATGTGATATTCTGTTCTGTCATTTCTTTTCTTTCACCCCAACAATCTATCTTTTCGGCACTTGATGCTCGGCACGTGGATGTATTAGTGTGGACTTTTAAGGCTCGAAAAGGCAGGTCATCACATTTACGACACTTGGATGCTCGACATTCTAATACCGTGGATGTATTGAGTGTCGATTTTCGAGGGTCGAAAAGGCGGGTTGTTACAGATATGTAATATATAAACTTATTATATCCACATATGTAATAAGTCGATGAAGGTCCTATAGTACTAATCTTCTATAAGCTCTTAAAGACTACATATTCGTTTGAAATATCAATGCAATATAAGCATCTAACAATAGGAACACGAGGACTATGCAAGCCAAAATTAACACTATTTCAAACCAATCACTTTTTTGTAAGAAGGAAGCACACCATTCTCATCGTCCACTTTGTTCGGTTAAAGAAACATTTACAGTGCTAAGAAAAAGATTTACAATGTTAAAACTGCTCATCATTTAAGTCAGTGTTAAAAATAGTCTCATGACTATGGTAAAGAAACACAAGTCTAATCATCATTAAATGTTGTACACTACAAGATGAATCAAACTCGGTGCAGTTTGCATTGAGTTGAAACTAGTGCAGTTTGCGCTATTTCGTACTAGCATTGAGCTAACTCAATGCAACTGCATGGATGTAAAACTCAGTGCGACCGCACTGAGCAACTCAATAGTGTAGTTATTTTAAAAATGAACGTTCATAGGAAAATTCTCAAATTCAATTGTATTGTGCATTTATAACCATTGCATTTTTCAAGTAGATCCGTATCATTGTAATAATTAATAAATCCAAATGTCGTACACTACAAGATGAGTTAAAATATGTGTAGTTTGCATTGAGTCGAAACTAGTGCAGTTAGCACTATTTTGTACTAGCATTGATTTAACTCAGTGCAACTGCACTAATTTTAAGCTTAGGGTAACTGCACCGAGTAAATTCAACAGTGTAGTAATTATAAAAATGAACAGTGATTGGAAAATTCTCAAATTCTATCATGTTGTGCATTTATAACCATTGCATTTCTCAAGTAGATCCCTATCATTATAATAACTATTTTTTAAGAGCATCATTAAAAATACAGATCATCATCAAGAAGCAAAAACATAGTATGTAGTTCACTGAGCATTTACTCTCTAAATATTACTAAGAAAACTAGTACATACAAACCAAAACAACAATCACAAACAAGAACACTGGTCACTAAATGCACCAAACATAAAATAAAAGAATCACAAGTGCAGACAATAATAATGAGAAGTGGTTTATATTTTGTGACGACCCGTAAAATTCGATGATTTTAAAATAAGTTAATTAATCAGGATTTCTAATTTAATTTAGAAAGTAATAAAAGTCTTAAAATTTATATTGGAGTTAGTGTAGGAATTAGATGAAGCAATTGTAATTAAAGGTTAACAATTTAATATTCATATGGCAATAAATTGAAATAACGTAAATTGGCATATTTGGTTATAAGTTATAATTTGTTAATTAAATTTTATTTGTGAAATTAACACTGGAAGAAATAAATTGAAAATAGTATTAATGAAATAATAATATGAATTGAATTGCAACTATATAAATGGAAGTAAATTTTATAAAGTGGATGTCAATATTGAATAAATTAATTAAAATAAAATCTAAATGCATGTTTGGATAGAATCAATAATTCATGGATTAAATGGTAAGTAATTAGAATTTAATTCTATAAAATTTGGAAACGGAATGTAATGTAAAGTAATAAGGTTAGTGCAGTACCCATTAATGAATGGAATGAAATGGGACTAATATAAATGTATATTAGGTTATAAATCAATTTGAAGGGAAAAAACGTAAATATCGAATTGATTGATGAATAAATATACATTGAATAGTAATTGAATGTAAACTCAATGGTAATTGTATAAAATCAATATAAGATAATGAATTGCAATAACTGTGGGTTGATAATAAGGCGTGAATAGGGAAATGATTGTTATGGTTAATGATTGGAATTCAAATTTGTTGGAAAGGGTAAATGGGTACTTGGTAATAATTTAAAAGGACTTAAATATTGAATTTATTTAATTAATATATATAATAAATAATGAGTGAAAAAAAACAATACCCTGAAAATATCTATAATATTTGAGTGGAAACAATAAACTTATAAATGTGGGAATTATGGTTTTACAACAATTACTACGAGTTATATATTTAGTCCATTCAATTAAATTTGAAGTCATTGCAATAGATATAAATTAAATGTTGCGTTAAATCAATTAAGGTAATAAATGGGAAATAACGTAAATGTTCTTCATAATATGATGATTTATGGATAAAAGAATGGAAATAAAGTTTTATTAATATATCAGAATTTAATTTATTATAAAAAGGTTAATTGCAATTAAATGAGTTAAATATTTAAACGGAAATCAAGCTTTATTTATTTATTTGGATTTAAAATATGATAATTTGGATTTTCACAATTAATTGAAATAAAATATATAATTTTACGTTAATTGAAATTTAAGTTGAAATTGGAAAATATTTATGTACTAGCTTTGAACCAATGTTAATTTCATCCATTTGACTGTAATGGATTGAATAAAAAGGAATAAATAGTGAATTCAATGGAATTTTTGAAAGGTTAATTTATAATTGATAAATATAATGAAATTTGAAATTACACTAAAATTTATGGTTGAATCAATAATTAATTGATATCTAAATTGGTTTAAATCATTAAGATTGTTTAAGAAAACAAAACTGATAAGATTTGTAAATTTTGGAAGTGAAATTGAAAAAGTGATTTAATTAATGAATTTTTAAATTTATTTAATTAACATAAAAATAGCCATTTTTTCCACTGACTCGGATTTCGACGAAACCAGTTTCATCGGATCCGTATCGGTAAATTATTGTAGGGTTTCAAGTTTCGTAGCGATCGAACTTGTCGTTGGATCGTACGAACGCGAAACGCCGTGAAATCGATTTAATTGAAATCAATTTGAAAATATTGATTTTAGCATAAGTTCTTCATACGATGGAATTTGGACGTGAAACTTTTTCCATCGCGTTCGGAATATTTTAAAACACCTATCTAGATATATGGATTTACCCAATTTCGTTCCGGGATCAGACGGGCTTTTTGGGCCACGTTAGCGGTAGCACGTATATCTATCACCCCGTTCCATCTATTTATTTATAAATACCCTACTAAACCCTAGCCTCTGCCTATTATCATTTGTCTACGCGTAAATTTCATCAGCTCTTTCTCTTTCTCAATGGATGCAAACCTAGATCCAATCATAATTCAAAATCAAAAGTCAAAAATACAAAGTCTTTAGAAAAATCTCAAAAAATTATATGTTGGAGCTCTCAAAAAAATTAACCTTTTGGTGTGGTTCATTTTTCAAATCATGCATGGTTTGTTCAGAATTCAGTAAATCATTTTCGGCCATTCATTGTCGTGTTGATCGACTTCGTCAGATCAACAAATCGAAGGCATGGATACGTGGAGAGTCGAGAGGAGATCTCATCGGAGTGGTTTGTTCGATGAGTTGACGGCCGGATTGGCTACGATAATTCAATTAGGGTTTTGTAAATGGGGGCGGCGGCGGCCTAGAGGAGGCGCAGATCTTGGTCATGGCAGAGGCCATCAGAGTGGCGAAGGTAGGTGATGGAGGCGCGACTATTGGAGGCCCACGACGGCGTTTGTGGCAGCGTGGCTATCGGCGGCGGCGCTATTTTGGGTGTATGAGGTTTTAGGGTTTTCAGCTGTAGGGTTTACGCGTTTCTTTCGCGTGCGTGGCCTTCCAAGTGACGTGGCAGAGGAACATATGTAACTAATTTTAATTTGAATCAAAATTCCAATCGTTTAACATGTAACTTTCGCATACGAACTCCGTTTCACCCGCAATTTTTTTGTTAGGATCGTAATAAAATTCCGGATCTGTTGACGCTGGTTTGGACTAATTTGAAGACTGTCCAATTTTTGAGTTTAAATTGTATTTAAATTCAATTTAAATTCAAAAGGTAAGTGTTTTAACCCACTCACGACTTCTAAGTTTTCTTATGTGTTTTAAATTGATTTAAGATATGAGTAGAAATTTATTTATGACGATTTTGCATATTTTATTCATCATCTCGGTTAAATCGCATTTATTTAATTTAACTGTTAATTAATTTTATTATTGCATAAAAATTGACAGCTAAGATTTATTTATTTTGCATATAAACTGCTTATTAAACAGTTATTTATTTATTTATAGTTGAATATAAATTGTTCGTTCATACTTGTTATATTTTATATGCTCTATATGGATGTTTGTTTAAATTGGATGATGATCGTAATAAATGGTTAATGATTGATATTTGGATGGATGGATGATATATTTTATATGTATAAACTGCAAGTTAGTATGCATCTTATTACATTTGAGATTGCGGTTTGAAATGATATATAACCGCAATTTTATTTTTAAATTGCGGATTGAAATGATAAATATCCGTATCACTTGACCATAGGATAGAAAATTTTATACAGGCACCGCGGTCTATATATAAAATATTTTAAAGTGATTTCTATGGTTTGGATAGGATACGGTTTAATAAATATCAAATTTTGATATTATATAAATATTATTTTATATATACATATATGGTTAAATTTGTGAATGTGACGACCCGACCTTCTACTCTCAGAAAAGTCGTATCATCATGAAGAAAGAAAGGGATAGAAAAGAGAAAAGATAGAGAAGAAAGAAGAACACAACATCAAAATCTCAACAGCGGAACGAATAAATTATATTAATAACATAAAATATTACATAGTTTACAAACACTATCAGATTACATAGATATACAATACATACTAGACAGTTATAAACACCTGTCTAGTTATACAACTCAATACAGCACAAGAAACGACTCAGAGAAAAACTACACAGCGGAAAACTATATAACTATACGCAGAAGCCTTCTGCTCCATTGCTCCTCCAATATTCGTCAAAGTTAACCTGAATCCCTTGGCTACTCGTAAAAATTTGAGTACCCAAGAGTTTATGAAAAACAAAAATAAACTCTGGGTCAGACATGGGTCTGGTGTGAGTAACAGGTTAAAGTTGCTTAATTTTGAAAAACCTTTGGAAAGAAAGGTATCACGTAAGACTTCCCACACATAAACATGGAAAAGTTTTTACCTTACGCTAACCAAAACATTTGATAGGAAATCCAGTGATATTATAATAGGGTCTAGGGTTTTCAAGTAAATAAGAAATAGCCGAAATTGTTACATTATTAAATTCCAGCTACTAGCCACAAAAGTGGGTAATACAATCAAAACTGTTGGCACTTATTGGATTTTGGATTCCATACAATGGCAGGGCTACTGGGGTACCGTCCGTCACAGTACGTGGCCTAGATCAACGTACCGAGGAGCCACCCTAACTCCCCTGCAACACAAGACCGGAACCATCTCTTACTGGACAGTCCCGAACAAGACAACCCCGCAGTTGGTGTACATCCAACTGCCCACACAACCGAAATAAAAAGGGACCTCTAGACAGGGATCAATCTTGCTCTCCGGTGGGAGCTACCCACGAAGCCTTGCTGCACCTCCCCTGTTTTAGCCATTCCCGGTTGATGAGGCTTGAGGCTACGATTACCTTTAGAGGACACATTGTCTTAGAATGCTCATCGTCCACCTGACGATGTTCTGAAAGCATTCAATCCATACAAGTTCGTTCCGCGTTCGAACGAAACCGAAGGCATTATCTCGTTACACTCATTTTGGAATCGCCCTCAGAGTTAACAACGATAACCCTTGCACTCTAAATCTATATCTCGAATCTATAAGTACTATTCCGTCAAACTCATTACGGAATCACCCATAGATTTATACTGACGTATAGCCCTTACACCTCGAGTCTTCACTTGCTCCACTTAGATTCACGACCTAACGTTAATTTGGATCGATGTGTTTTTCGGATATCCAAATATAGAAACCCGATCCCGGTCTCATCGAAATCCAAAGCGTGTCTTTTAAGGCCAAGTTGTTTTAAAGGTTTAAAACAATTCAATTATCTATATATACAAATAGATAAATCATAGACCCACAACAGATAATTAACATTATCATCATATCAGATAAACCATATTATCACTATTCAAAAAGATAATCTATATCAACATCACAATGCAACCAATGCATCCAAATCATTCAACATAATCTATCTCATACCTGAGATTCAAACCAATCAAGGCAAACAACACTAACCAACCATATAAGCAATGATTAACCACACCCAAATATAATTAATTTAAAATGAATTAAATTAATTACATCATTCTATTAATTTAAAGCAAATTAAATTAATTACTTCACCAATATCAACTTGGTCGTATCATTATTGATAATTTATCAATCACTTAATTAATCATTATCCAATGATTCATTTTAATTAATCATCCCTGATTAATTAACCCTTAATTACATTCAATTAATTATTTACTAATTAATTTTTCAAATTAATTATATTTAACCAAATACAGTAATTAACCTTTAATTACTTCATTAATTAATTAACTATAATTAATTACATTAATCCATAATTAATTACATAAATTAATTTCCTTTAATCACTTATTATTGATTAATTAATCCTAATTAATCAATCTTAATTACATCATTAATTATATTAATTAATGATCTCTAATTACATTTTATTTAATTACTTTATTTAAATTAATTACTTCAAGTAATTAATCTTAATTTAAACCATAACTGTTAATCACCCTTGATTAACCTCCTCCAGTAATCAACTGCCCTTAATTACTTCACCAAATAAATTAATTACACATTGATTAATTATCTCTTAGTAATCCTTTGGTTAATTTACAAAGTAATTATATTTAAATAGCTCAATATCAAATCACTTCCAATTAATTACATACAGTAATTACCCATTAATTACTTCTCTAAGTAATTCATCTTCATTAAATTACATTAAGTAATTATCCTTCACAAATCATCTAATGATTAATTTTAAATTAATTAAAATGAATTAATTAACTTAAACTAATCAAATTAACTCAATTAATTGCAATAGATAATTAATTCCTTAATTACTTCCATAAATAACTATACTTAACAACCTACACAAATGATTATCTTTAAATTAATTAATCTAATTAATAATTAAAATTAATCACATTAATTAATTATTAAATAATCCTTAGTTAATGATCTTCATTAACTATTAACAATTCATTAATTATTTTTCAAAGTAATTAACTTATTTTAATTATTATTGATTATAAGTTAATTAATCATTAATTAACCCTTTAATTAATCCCTAATTAATTAAATAATTAAGTGTTAATTAAAACTTAATTAATCCATTATTACTTGATTAATTAATTATTAATCATTAATTAAAAACTAATTTTTATTCAATTAATTATTCTTAATTACAAGTTAATTATTCAATGAATAATTAATCCTAAACCTTTAAGATTAACCCTTAATTACCATTTTATTTATTTACTTAAATAAATTACTTGTTCATTTAATTATCCTAAAAATTAAATGAAATACAAAACATTAAATTATTATTTAACTTTACAAATTTAAATTCAATCTAAAACCTTTAATTTCTAAATAATACTTTTATTATAAAAGAAATTTTACAAAGGTTAAAACAAATTTCTTTTTAAATTAAAACCATTTAGATTTTACATTATTATTCAAATTTGGTTTAACACTTAAATTTATAAACTTAAATTCATTTTAAACCAAAAATTCAAAATTAGATTTGAATCAAATTTAAACTTTATTTAAACATTACTACATATTTCAATTTTAAATTTAAATTCAAATTCTTTAAAAACGTCTTAAACAATAAACTCTTTAAAAATTATTTTAAAACAAAATTTAAATTTAAATTCTTCATCATTTCCTACTTAAGATTCAATTCAACTTGAATCCATAATTTAAATTAGATTTAAAACTTGATTTAGATCTTTGCATTATATTTCAAATTCCAATTTAAAATTTGAAACATGACAATTACTAAACCTCGATAACTAGCTCGAGCTGACTCAAGCAACTCGAGTAACAATTCTCTTTTAAATTCATCTTAAAATCAATTAAATCTCAATAATAAAAAATCAGGTTTACCAAACCTGTAACAAACAAACACCCGAGACCTCATCTCCCTTACTTCGAGTCCCAATCCCCTTTCCTTCGAGCAAAAACCCAGTTCCATTCAAACATGACTCGAATGCCTCTTCCACCACACAGCTGCTGACACATCAAGGTAGCCGTGCACCTGCACCACAGCAGCGACCATCTCCGACCTATCGCGACCCCCTACGCAAGTCAACGGCCCTCTCCAAACACCAAATCAACCCTCAAATCAATTTCAGAAACCCCAAATTGAATTTGAACATTCGAGCTCAACTGGGAAAAAAAAATGTCGAACCAGGAGATCCCCCATAACCCCATACTCCGACCACCAGAACATCTTTACCTCCGGTCACAACCTCCTCCATACCCCATCTATCTTCAGCTCGAACAAGAGAGGACTCGATCACTTAATTTGACCACAGTGATCAAATCTCTTGAACACAATAAAACTAGGGTTATAAAATTCAAACTAAAAATCATGTTTGCCTTATTGCTTTAATCCATCATCTATTATTTTTCCTATAATCTACACACATCATTCCAACAACAAAAGAAACTCAAGCATCTACATACCCTTAGATTGGCAGAACCAACCCCAATTTTGTTTTCAGGTTAAACCAAAAATATTCAGTTGAATGCAATCTAAAAATTCAGATTATAGTTTTAAAAATCAAGTTAATAATCAAGTAATTTGTTTATAAGCTTAACTAAATAAGTCTGGAACATTTTCATATTGATTGCAAAAATCTTACTCTGTTGTATTTTTGTTTATTCTGTGTCATCACAGCTTTATCATCATTCTCATTTTTTTTATAAAAATAAACTTTAGCTTGTTACATATCTGCCTAAATCTTAAACTATAGAAATGTTTAAACATGAGATCTTGAACTTGATCAGGATTTTAAACTTACATTCTAGTATCAGGTCCAAACACCTAAGACACAACAAGCATGCATTCATAAAAAAAAACATACATATATTCAAAGCTTTTCACCATTTCAGTCACACACTTATTTCAGAGAAAACAAACAACTATTTATACTTATGTTTATTAAATAAAAATTGTTACTCACTGGTTTTAGGAGCAGAGCATGTGAGTTTATGAAGAGCTTCAGATTCCTTCCTTGTTCTTGCTTATGCATCTTAACTTAAATTTGCTATTGAACCTAAAACTTTGATTCCAGATTAGCAGATGCATGTATGCTCTTTTAAAACTGCAGTTGCTTTTTTAAAACTTTCATCTTGTTTTTGAACTTAAAAATCCAGTTGCATGTTTCCAGGTATAAAGATGCAGGCTTCCAGGGTCAAAAAAAATTTCATGTTTCCAGAAAATGATGCAGGTATTTGAGTTGAGACTTGAAGTTGCAGATGAACTTCAGATGCATGTAGGTCAATGACTTGAAGTGCTAAAGGTCTTGAGGATGTTGCATGTAGGTTTGGTGAGGTTGCAGTTGCAAACTTGCTTCAAGTTTATGAATTTAAGAGGCTAGAGGTTTCTGGTTTGCATTTCAGGTTATATTTTATTTGCAGAATGTATTTCAGGTTTACATGAAATTTAGTTTGAAGATGGATGATGTTTTGAAGAAGAAGCTTAAAATATAAAAATGAGGGAAAATGTTTTTATATAAGAAATATTTTTGAAAAAAATAAAAATAAAATAAACACTTGGTTTAAATTTAACACTTGTCTTCTTAGTATACTCTATGTTTAACACTTGTCAATCTGGGTGTCAATAAATTTACATATGTAATTTAGGTATTTAAATTTTTATTCTAAATTGTTTATACGGCTTTAATTTCCTTTATAAGAGCTTTTAAATCCTATTTTTATTTCTTGTGTATATATAAATGAGTTTAAACCTTTGCTTTTTAAAGAAAAACAAAAAAAATTATAAATAAAAGCCTATTCAAATACTTTTAAGTATTTAAAACATTAAATTCAAACTTTAAATTAATTTATCAAATCAAATTTTAATAATCAAGTTATATATAGATGCATATATAACTCTAATAAAATTAAAAACAACAATTTTATTCCTTACAAAATCTATTTATGTTTTATGAAAAACTAAGTATTATAATTTTTATTTAAAATAACAAATCAAACAATATCAAATAATTTGTAAAAAAGATTATAACAAATTAAGATTATTTTAAGATTTGTATTTTAACTCATATATATAAAATAAAACTTAGCTTCTATATTTATCTAATTAAAATTCATATATTTATAAGCTAAATAAAATTTTAAAACAAATAAGATTTATCATAGTATAAACTATAACATTATTTATTACATTGATTTGAAAAGCCAATTCTTAAATCAAATTTTTAATTTACTAAAAATAAACTAGAATTAGAAAATCAATTCATTCACTAAATTCAAAAATCAAAATTTATCAATTTACAATATATAAAATTATATATTATAAACAAAAAACAATTTATTTATTTAAACAGATAAAATCTTCTAATTTAAATATTTATTAAAATATGATTATTAAATCAAATTCCTAATTTTGTTATTACAATTATCAAATCAAATTAAAAACACAGATTATTAAATTTATATTGCCCAAATTTCCGAGATATCACATTGAATTTAAGTTATGTATAAATCTGTTAAATAAAAATAAATAAGTGGAATAATGGAGTCTGTTAATTTATATTATATGGTTAAGTACAGGTTTAAGATATGGTGTATGTGTGTGTGTGTGTATATATATAAAGTTTAATGATTTAAATCAATTAAGATTGGAAGGAAAATTGGAAATTTATTTGGAATTGAGCTTATTTAAAAATCAAACTCCATAAGTTGATGTAAAACTTATTCAACTTAGAAATTTTAAAGAATGATATTTATAACTGGATTTTATTCAAGATAAATTTAATGAACATTTCTAGTATAAATAAATTGAAGGAAATGTTTAGTAGTTAGTTATTAGAGTTTATTTTAAATGATTATGGATTTATTATGTAAATATTTCAAACCTAAATAATAGGACATTAAATTGTTGAATAGAAATTTTCAACCTTAGTTCCAATTGTTTAGTATTCAAAGTATGAAATATATTGAAAATGAAGTGGTTTATTGAAACTAGAAGTGAATTTAAAATTTATGGATTTGGAGTTAATTTAAAGAAAATAAAATTCTAAAGTCGTGGAAATTATTTACTTTATAAAGTAATTTTAAATTCAAACCATTTTATTTATATACTGTTGAATATAAAAACCATTTAAGTTGAAGTTATGGTTTTAAAGCTATGGATTCGAAGTATTATGTTTTGAAGAGTTATAATCTAAATGGATGGTTTCGAGATATTATAAATTTTAAAGTGGTATGGTTTTAGAAAAAGATATATTTGAAATGATATCAATATTGATTTGATTTTTAAAGAGGAAAATGATATCGTATTTATATGGTTTTAAAAAGGGATATTATATTCTGGTTTTAAGTATAAATTATTTTTAAAAGATCGCGGTGTTATAATAACGTTTGGTTGTTAAAGAGACCAGGATCGGAAGCTGTCATACTCTCTGCCAACTCCGAAAACCACTTTAACAACCGTACATGCGGTGGAGATTCCAGAATGAAGTAGGATAGTGGCGGCATTTTCCTTTGAGGTAATTACATGGACCCGACTCCCGTGAGTTGGCATAAGGTGGCTAAAACAGGAGCGATTCTCAGGCCAATGAGGTCATTCCTCTGGTCGGATACTCCTCTTCGATACTATACTCTGACTTTGGATTGATTCGGTGGCCACCTTCACTTTTGATTTCTTTGATTTAGGGGAGTTTGTACGAGGTGGGCGGTAGTAGCAGCTACGCGTTACCACCAGCCCGGATGCGTAATTGGTATATCTACCCTAGCATTTCCTAGTTGTGCCATGTCACCTAGCCTATCGCGCCTTGTACAAGTTTGGATTTCTCCCGTAGCCCGTGTGGTATCCTCCGGTGGCTTCCCGATCACGAGGGACTATGTTATTGGATGGACCATTGGGACTATTATTGTGTTAAGGGGGAGATTGAGTAACTCCTTAACATTATTTAAAAGTAAGTTTATTTTACAATTAGACACTATTATAATAGCGAAATGTACTACATAGTAATAGTTTAACGGATCCTTAAGAGATGTGAATCCCGAGCATCTTTTAAGTTACTGCACTCATATTTACCTCTGTTGATTTAACTTACATAAGATCCTTTAGTTCTGACTCGAGTGTTTTGTCTTTTCAATTCGCTCGGGTCAGTCCGAGCGTTTTCGGATTTGAAGTTTTAGATCTGGAGGACGAATACGAAGATTTGTATTACTATTATTCCACTACACTATTTAATTTCGCTACATTGATATTTGTTTGTATGTGAACTCTGATGTTTATTGTATAAAGAAGAATCAATTGTTTTGTAAACAGTTTATGAACTGTATAGTTTTATTATATTTTATCCTTCCGCTGTGAGATTCTGTTTTATTTTATTTGTTCTCTGTTTTTCTTATTTACCCCATAACAATCCGCCCTTCCGTATGGTTTAAATTGGCACACGTGTCGATTTGAAGCATGCGAAAAGGCGGGACGTTACAACGTGGTATCAGAGCTTTGGTTTAGCGATAAACCTTAGCTTTGTGGGGTCTGACTCTTTACTAATAGGGTAGTAATACCCTATGGGAGTCGCTGAGTGTATATATGAGAGAGAGCGTATTTGTTAGTGTTATAGAAAAATTTTAATATTGTGTTAATCTGTTCCGTTTTGTATTTATAAATTCTGGTCGATGCATGGGACGCTATGACATCAATAGGGATTTCTAAACACTTAATAGGAAGACCGACATAATATTTGTTTTATATAGGTGAATGAAATAATTTTGCCTATTATATTTTCTGTATATAAAATAAATATTTTCAAATGATATTTATGTTTGGCTGCAATAGATTGGCTGTTAGGTAATAAAGTGTATAAATAATAATAGAAATAAGATTGAAAAATAAAATAAATGAAATTTGGAAATTTAGAACTTAAGATCCGGGGTTTTGAAATTTTTTTGAATAAATTTTGGAATATAATAATATTGTTTATAAGTATTTTCTGATATAAATATTTATTTTAATTTGGAAGAATTTTTTAAAGAAGATTTTGGAGAAAATAAGTTTTGTACTTTCCTCTCTGTCGCTGCAAAATAATTTCGGTGATGGTGGCCGCATCATCGACTTTCATTTTCGAGTTTCGAAGGGGGAATGCCACTGTAGTAGTTCTACTGCAGATTCATTTTTTGAAAAATATATAAATTTTGAATTGTTTTAAATATAATTAGAGATATATAAGTTGTAAGAACATATTTATCTATTGTTTTAAAATAAATTGAAATTTTAACCCGGTATTAAATTCTTAAATTTCCATTAATTAATTATTTCAACTATTGTAGTGAAATGAAAGGTAAGTAATTAATAATTGAAACCTCTAATTTAGGTAAGAGAGTTAAGGCTAAGTTATAAAGGAAATAAAAATGAAGTTGAAATTGTAACTTATAAGGAAAAGGTAAAAATTTATTGAACAATGAATTAATTAAAAGAAATGAGAAAACTTGTATAACTTTCAATTACATTCTTTAAAAGCATATATAACTTACCAAATATTAAAAGTTGAAATGTTTAATAAGAAATGCAATGGAAATTGTAAAGTTAAAGTATGTAAAGAAAGGGTTCAATAATTTGCTTTTATTTATTAGAGTTGGTGGTATAGAGTTATAAACTTAAGTTTAAATTGATAAATAAATAAAATGAAGTAGTGTAAATGAATGATAATGAACTTAAATAAACAGTTGAAGCTATTTATAAATAAAATTAGTAGGAAAATGAATAGTGTAATAAATGAAATTAAGTAATAAATAAATGAGGACATGCAATAATAAATAAATGAATAATACTAAGTAATAAGTGAAAATAAATGAATGAAATATAATAAAGAGAAATTGTAAACTTAAGAAAAAGGGTTGAAGTTATTTCTAAATAAAATTGAAAGAAATAAAATGAAAATAAAATTGAAATAAATAAATGAAAATAAAAAGATCAACCGTTATATGAATGAAAAAAATCGAATAACTAATGTATGAAATGGAAATTAATAATAAGTAAAGTTGATTGTTGTTTGGATTTGTTGTAGTTTAGTTGATGGTTGTTTGGGCAAGGATACTTTAAAATTGGATTTGGGTGAATGAATAATCTATTTAGTTTTATCTAAGACTGTTGAGTAAATGATGCGCTAGTAGTTTATTTTTCATTCCGTACAATTTAAAAGTTTTGAACCCGAACAACTATTTGTTTGTTTGATTGAATGGTTGTTTGTATTTGTTGTGTATGGTGTTTGTTGAAATTGATGGTCGTTGTACTGATTTGTTGTTAGTGATTGAAACCACTTAAATATTTGACTTTAAATAAATTGTTAACCCTTTGGATTTTATAAGTGAAATGCAGGTTATGGAAGCAATTGCTACTGCTTTTGGTTACATAAATTAAGCGTAAATTGCCCGACAAATAGGTACGTTTCGGATTACGGTTATAGCGCTATTTTATATATTTTCCCGGGTTGGGATAAAATATTTTTGATAATATATGTAATAAAATTATTATATTTTGATATTATATTTTCTCCCGAACCTCCCCGTACAAAGGAGACTCTGCCAAAATTTTCCGTAAATTTTGGACTTAGAAATTTTTTGAAAATATTTACAAACATTATTGATTTAAGTATAAAAGATTTAATGATTATAAAATGAGTATATTTTATTAAAAGAATAAATTTTGTAAATTGTTGTTATAAAGTTAATATTTTGAATAAGATGTATTGTTTATTGAATTCTTCCCTCTCCTTTCTTTTTCCTTTTCGGGGACGAAAAGTTTTGAGTGGGGAAGAGTGTGACGACCCGTAAAATTCGATGGTTTTAAAATAAGTTAATTAATAAGGATTTCTAATTTAATTATGAAAGTAATAAAAGTCTTAAAATTTATATTGGAGTGAGTGTAGGAATTAGATGAAGCAAATGTAATTAAAGGTTAGCAATTTAATGTTCATATGGAAATAAATTGAAATAACGTAAATTGGCATACTTGGTTATAAGTTATAATTTGTTAATTAAATTTGATTTGTGAAATTAATGCTGGAAGAAATAAATTGGTAATAGTATTAATGAAATAATAATATGAATTGAATTGCAACTATATAAATGGAAGTAATAAGGTTAGTGCAATACCCATTAATGAATGGAATGAAATGGGACTAATATAAATGTATATTAGGTTATAAATCAATTTGAAGGGAAAAAAACGTAAATATCGAATTGATTGATGAACAAATATACATTGAATAGTAATTGAATGTAAATTCAATGGTAATTGTATAAAATCAATATAAGATAATGAATTGCAATAATTGTGGGTTGATAATAAGGCGTGAATAGGGAAATGATTGTTATGGTTAATGAATGGAATTCAAATTTGTTGGAAAGGGTAAATGGGTACTTGGTAATAAATTCAAAAGGACTTAAATATTGAATTTATTTAATTAATATATATAACAAATAATAAGTGAGAAAAAAAACAATACTCTGAAAATATCTATAATATTTGAGTGGAAACAATAAACTTATAAATGTGGGATTTAGGGTTTTACAACAATTATTACGAGTTATATACTTAGTTCATTCAATTTTTGAAGTCATTGCAATAGATATAAATTAAATGTTATGTTAAATCAATTAAGGTAATAAATGGCAAATAACGTAAACGTTCTTCATAATATGATGATTTGTGGATAAAAGAATGGAAATAAAGTTTTATTAATATATCAGAATTTAATTTATTATAAAAAGGTTAATTGCAATTAAATGAGTTAAATATTTAATCGGAAATCAAGCTTTATTTATTTATTTGGATCTAAAATATGTTGGATTTTTGCAATTAATTGAAATAAAATATAAAATTTTACGTTAATTGAAATTTAAGTTGAAATTGGAAAATATTTATGTAATAGCTTTAAACCAATGTTAATTTCATCCATTTGACTGTAATGGATTGAATAAAAAGGAATAAACAGTGAATTCAATGGAATTGTGAAAGGTTAATTTATAATTGATAAATATAATGAAATTTGAATTTAAGCTAAAATTTATGGTTGAATCAACAATTAATTGACATCTAAATTGGTTTAAATCATTGAGATTGTTTAAGAAAACAAAACTGATAAGTTTTGTAAATTTTGGAAGTGAAATTGAAAAAGTGATTTAATTAATGAATTTTTAAATTTATTTAATTAACATAAAAATAGCCATTGTTGCCACTAACTCGGATTTCGATGAAACTAGTTTCATCGGATCCATATCAGTAAATTATTATAGGGTTTCAAGTTTCGTAGCGATCGAACTTGTCGTTTGATCGTACGAACGCGAAACGCCGTGAAATCGATTTAATTGAATACAATTTGAAATCAATTTGAAAATATTGATTTCAGCATAACTTCTTCATACGATGGAATTTGGACGTGAAACTTTTTCCATCGCGTTCAAAATATTTTAAAACACCTATCTGGATGGGTTTACCCAATTTCGTTCCGGGGTCAGAACGGGCTTTTTGGGCCACGTTAGCGGTAGCACGTATATCTATCAATCCGTTCCATCTATTTATCTATAAATACCCTACTAAACCCTAGCCTCCGCCTATTCTCATTTGTCTACGCGTAAATTTCATCAGCTCTTCCTCTTCCTCAATGGATGCAAACCTAGATCCAATCACAATTCAAAATCAAAAATCCAAAGTCTTCAGAAAAATCTCAAAAAATTATATGTTGGAGCTCTCGAAAAACGTAATATTCCAGTGTGATTCCTTTTTCAAATCGATGCAAGGTTTGTTCAGAATTCAAGAAATCATTTTCGGCTATTCATTGTCGTGTTGATCGACTTCGTCGGATCAACAAGTCGAAGGCATGGATACGTGGAGAGTCGAGAGGAGATCTCATCGGAGTGGTTTGTTCGACGAATTGACGGCCGGATTGGCCACGATAATTCAATTAAGGTTTTGTAAATGAGGGCGGTGGCGGCCTAGAGGAGGCGCAGATCTTGGTCATGGCAGTGGCCATGAGAGTGGCGAAGGTAGGTGATGGAGGTGGAGGCCCACGGCGGCGTTTGTGGCAGCGTGGCTATCGGTGGCGGCGCTATTTTGGGTGTACGAGGTTTTAGGGTTTCAAGCTGTAGGGTTTACGCGTTTCTTTCGCGTGCGTGGCCTTCCAAGTGACGTGGCAGAGGAACATAGGTAACTAAATTTAATTTGAATCAAAATTCCAATCGTTTAACATGAATAACTTTCGCATACGAACTACGTTTCACGCGCAATTTTTTTTGTTAGGATCGTAATAAAATTCCGGATATGTTGACGCTGGTTTGGACCAATTTGGAGACTGTCCAATTTTTGAGTTTAAACTGGATTTAAGTTCAATTTAAATTCAAAAGGTGAGTGTTTTAACCCACTCACAACTTCTAAGTTTTCTTATGTTTGTTAAATTGATTTAAGATATGAGTAGAAATTTATTTATGACTGTTTGTTAAACAGTTATTTATTTATTTATAGTTGAACATAAATTATTCGTTGGTACTTGTTATATTTTATATGCTCTATATGGACGTTTGTTTAAATTGGACGATGATCGTAATAAATGGTTGATGATTGATATTTGGATGGATGGATGATATATTTTATATTGTATAAACTACAAGTTAGTATGCATATTATTACATTCGAGATTATGGTTTGAAATGATATATAACCGCAATTTTATTTTTAAATCGCGGATTGAAATGATAAATATCCGTATCACTTGACCATAGGATAGAAAATTTTATACAGGCACCGCGATCTATATATAAAATATTTTAAAGTGATTTCTATGGTTTGGATAGGATACAGTTTAATAAATATTAAATTTTGATATTATATAAATATTATTTTATATATACATATATAGTTAAATTTTTGAATTTAAGCTATGTATAAATCTGTTAAATAAAAATAAATAAGTGGAATAATGGAGTCTGTTAATTTATATTATATGGTTAAGCACATGTTTAAGATACGGGGTGTGTGTGTGTGTGTATAAAGTTTAATGATTTAAATCAATTAAGATTGGAAGGAAAATTGAAAATTTATTTGGAATTGAGCTTATTTAAAAATTAAACTCCATAAGTTGATGTAAAACTTATTAAACTTGGAAATTTTAAAGAATGATATTTATAACTGGATTTTATTCAAGATAAATTTAATGAAAATTTCTACTATAAATAAATTGAAGGAAATGTTTAGTAGTTAGTAATTGGAGTTTATTTTAAATGAATATGGATTTATTATGTAAATATTTCAAACCTAAATAATAGGACATTAAATTGTTGAATAGAAATTTTCAACCTTAGTTCCAATTGCTTAATATTCAAAGTATGAAATATATTGAAACTGAAGTGGTTTATTGAAACTGGAAGTGAATTTAAAATTTATGGATTTAGACTTAATTTAAAGAAAATAAAATTCTAAAGTCGTGGAAATTATTTACTTTATAAAGTAATTTTAAATTCAAACCATTTTATTTATATACTGTTGAATATCCAAACCATTTAAGTTGAAGTTATGGTTTTAAAGCTATGGATTCGAAGTATTATGTTTTGAAGAGTTATAATCTAAATGGATGGTTTCGAGATATTATAAATTTTAAAGTGGTACGGTTTTAGAAAAAGATATATTTGAAATGATATCAATATTGATTTGATTTTTAAAGAGGAAAATGATATCGTATTTATATGGTTTTAAAAAAGGATATTATATTCTGGTTTTAAGTATAAATTATTTTTAAAAGACCGTAGTGTTATAATAACATTTGGTTGTTAAGGAGACCAGGATCGGAAGTTGTCATACTCTCTGCCAACTCCGAAAACCACTTTAACAACCGTGTACGTGGTGGAGATTCCAGAATGAAGTAGGATGGTGGCGGCGTTTTCCTTTGAGGTAATTACATGGACCCGACTCCCGTGAGTTGGCATAAGGTGGATAAAACAGGAGCGATTCTCGGGCCAATGAGGTCATTCCTCTAATCGGATACTCCTCTTCGATACTATACTCTGACTTTGGATTAATTCGGTGGTCACCTTCACTTTTGATTTCTTTGATTTGGGGGAGTTTGTCCGAGGTGGGCGGTAGTAGCAGCTACGCGTTACCACCAGCTCGGATGCGTAATTGGCATATCTACCCTGGCATTGCCTTGTTGTGCCGTGTCACCTACCCTATCGCGCCTTGTACGAGTTTGGATTTCTCCAGTAGCCCGCGTGGTATTCTCTGGTGGCTTCCCGATCAGTAGGGACTATGATATTGGATGGACTACTGGGACTATTATTGTGTTAAGGGGGAGATTGGGTAACTCCTTAACGATATTTAAAAGTATGTTTATTTTTCAATTAGACACTATTATAAAAGCGAAATATACTACATAGTAAATAGTTTAACGGATCCTTAAGAGATGTGAATCCCGGGCATCTTTTAAGTTACTGCACTCATATTTATCTCTGTTGATTTAAATTAAATAAGATCTTTTAGTTATGACTCGAGTATTTTGTCTTTTCAATTCGCTCGGGTCAGTCCGAGCGTTTAAGGATTTGAAGTTTTAGCTCTGGAGGAAAAAGATGAAGATTTGTGTTACTATTATCTACTATTATTCCACTACACTTTTTAATTCTGCTGCATTTATATTTATTGGTATGTCAACTCTGATATTTATTGTATAAAGAAGAATCATTTGTTTTGTAAATAGTTTTATGAACTGTATATTTTTATTATATTTTATCCTTCCGCTGTGAGATTCTGTTTTATTTTATTTGTTCTCTGTTTTTCTTATTTACCCCATAACAATCCGCCCTTCCGCATGGTTTAAATTGGCACGTGTGTCGATTTGAAGCGTGCGAAAAGGCGGGACGTTACAACGTGGTATCATAGCTTTGGATTAGAGATAAACCTTAGCTTTGTGGAGTCTGACTCTTTACTAATAGGGTAGTAATACCCTATGGGAGTCGCTGAGTGTATATATGAGAGAGAGCGTATTTGTTAGTGTTATAAAAAAGTTTTAATATTGTGTTAATCTGTTCCGTTTTGTATTTATAAATTCTGGTTGATGCATGGGACGCTATGTCATCAATAGGGATTTCTAAACACTTAATAGGAAGACCGACATAATATTTGTTTTATATAGGTGAATGAAATAATTTTGCCTATTATATGTTCTGTATATAAAATAATTTTTTTCAAATGATATTTATGTTTGGCTGCAATAGATTGGTTGTTAGGTAATAAAGTGCATAAATAATAATAGAAATAAGATTGAAAAATAAAATAAATGAAATTTGGAAATTTAGAACTTAAGATCCGGGGTTTTGAAATTTTTTCGAATAAATTTTGGAATATAATAATATTGTTTATAAGTATTTTCTGATATAAATATTTATTTTAATTCGGAAGAATTGTTTTAAAGAAGATTTTGGAGAAAATAAGTTTTGTACTTTCCTCTCTGTCGTTGGAAAATAATTTCGATGATAGCGGCCGCATCATCGACTTTCATTTTCGAGTTTTGAAGGGGGAAGGCCACTGTAGCAGTTCTACTGCAGATTCATTTTTTGAAAAATATATAAATTTTGAATTGTTTTAAATATAATTAGAGATATATAAGTTGTAAGAACATATTTATTTATTATTTTAAAATAAATTGAAATTTTAACCCGGTATTAAATTCTTAAATTTCCATTAATTAATTGTTTCAATTATTGTAGTGAAATGAAAGGTAAGTAATTAATAATTGAAACCTCTAAATTAGGTAAGAGAGTTAAGGCTAAGTTATAAAGGAAATAAAAAGGAAGTTGAAATTGTAATTTATAAGGAAAAGGTAAAAATTTATTGAACAATGAATTAATTAAAAGAAATGAGAAAACTTGTATAACTTTCAATTACATTATTTAAAAGCATATATATAACTTACAAATATTAAAAGTTGAAATGTTTAATAAGAAATGTAATGAAAATTGTAAACTTAAAGTATGTAAAGAAAGGGTTCAATAATTTGCTTTTATTTATTAGAGTTGGTGGTATAGAGTTATAAACTTAAGTTTAAATTGATAAATAAATAAAATGAAGTGTAAATGAATGATAATGAACTTAAATAAACAGTTGAAGCTATTTATAAATAAAACTAGTAGGAAAATGAATACTGTAATAAATGAAATTAAGTAATAAATAAATGAGGACATGCAATAATAAATAAATGAATAATAGTAAGTAGTAAGTGAAAATAAATGAATGTAATATAATAAAGAGAAATTGTAAACTTAAGAAAAAGGGTTGAAGTTATTTCTAAGTAAAATTGAAAGAAATAAAATGAAAATAAAATTGAAATAAATAAATGAAAATAAAAGGATAAACCGTTATATGAATGAAAAAAAATCGAACAACTAATGTATGAAATGGAAATTAATAATATGTAAAGTTGATTGTTGTTTGGATTTGTTGTTGTTTAGTAGATGGTTGTTTGGGCAAGGATACTTTAAAATTGGATTTGGGTGAATGAATAATCTATTTAGTTTTATCTAAGACCGTTGAGTAAATGATGCGCTAGTAGTTTATTCTTCATTCCGTACAATTTAAAAGTTTTGAACCCGAACAACTATTTGTTTGTTTGATTGAATGGTTGTTTGTATTTGTTGTCTATGTTGTTTGTTGAAATTGATGGTCGTTGTATTAATTAGTTGTTAGTGACTGAAACCACTTAAATATTTCACTTTACATAAATTGTTAACCCTTTGGATTTTATAAGTGAAATGCAGGTTATGGAAGCAATTGCTACTGCTTTTGGTTCCATAAATTAAGCGTAAATTGCCCGACAAATAGGTACGTTTTGGATTACGGTTATAGCGCTATTTTATATATTTTCCGGATTGGGATATAATATTTTGGATAATATATGTAATAAAATTGTTATATTTTGATATTATATTTTCTCCCGAATCTCCCCGTACAAAGGAGACTCTGCCAAAATTTTCCGTAAATGTTGGACTTAAATTTTTTTTGAAAATATTTCCAAACATTATTAATTTAAGTATAAAAGATTTAATGATTATAAAATGAGTATATTTTATTAAAATAATAAATTTTGTAAATTGTTGTTATAAAGTTAATATTTTGAATAAGACGTATTGTTTATTTAATTCTTCCTTCTCCCTTCTTTTTCCTTTTCGGGGACGAAAAGTTTTGAGTGTGGGAGAGTTTGACAACCCGTAAAATTCAATGATTTTAAAATAAGTTAATTAATCAGGATTTCTAATTTAATTTAGAAAGTAATAAAAGTCTTAAAATTTATATTGGAGTGAGTGTAGGAATTAGATGAAGCAATTGTAATTAAAGGTTGACAATTTAATATTCATATGGCAATAAATTGAAATAACGTAAATTGGCATACTTGGTTATAAATTATAATTTGTTAATTAAATTTGATTTGTGAAATTAACACTGGAAGAAATAAATTGGAAATAGTATTAATGAAATAATAATATGAATTGAATTGCAACAATATAGATGGAAGTAAATTTTATTAAGTGTCTGTCAGTATTGAATAAATTAATTAAAATGAAATCTAAATGCATGTTTGGATAGAATCAATAATTGATGGATTAAATGGTAAGTAATTAGAAATTAATTCTATAAAATTTGGAAACGGAATGCAATGTAAAGCAATAAGGTTAGTGCAATACTCATTAATGAATGGAATGAAATGAGACTAATATAAATGTATATTAGGTTATAAATCAATTTGAAGGAAAAAAAATTGTAAATATCGAATTGATTGATGAATAAATATACATTGAATAGTAGTTGAATGTAAACTCAATGGTAATTGTATAAAATCAAGATAAGATAATGAATTGCAATAATTGTGGGTTGATAATAAGGCGTGAATAGGGAAATGATTGTTATGGTTAATGAATGGAATTCAAATTTATTGGAAAGGGTAAATGGGTACTTGGTAATAAATTTAAAAGGACTTAAATATTGAATTTATTTAATTAATATATATAATAAATAATGAGAGAGAAAAAATACTCTATAACATTTGAGTGGAAATAATAAACTTATAAATGTGGAATTTAGGGTTTTACAACAATTATTACGAGTTATATTCTTAGTTCATTCAATTAAATTTGAAGTCATTGCAATAAATATAAATTAAATGTTACGTTAAATCAATTAAGGTAATAAATGCAAATAACGTAAATGTTCTTCATAATATGATGATTTGTGGATAAAAGAATGGAAATAAATTTTTATTAATATATCAGAATTTAATTTATTATAAAAAGGTTAATTGCAATTAAATGAGTTAAATATTTAAACGGAAATCAAGATTTATTTATTTATTTGGATTTAAAATATGATAATTTGGATTTTTGCAATTAATTGAAATAAAATATAAAATTTTACGTTAATTGAAATTTAAGTTGAAATTGGAAAATATTTATGTAATAGCTTTGAACCAATGTTAATTTCATCCATTTGACTGTAATGGATTGAATAAAAAGGAATAAATAGTGAATTCAATGGAATTTTTGAAAGGTTAACTTATAATTGATAAATATAATGAAATTTGAATTTACACTAAAATTTATGGTTGAATCAACAATTCAACAAATAATTGACATCTAAATTGGTTTAAATCATTGAGATTGTTTAAGAAAACAAAAATGATAAGATTTGTAAATTTTGGAAGTGAAATTGAAAAAGTGATTTAATTAATGAATTTTTAAATTTATTTAATTAACATAAAAATAGCCATTTTTGCCACTGACTCAAATTTCGACGAAACCAGTTTCATCGGATCTGTATCGGTAAATTATTGTAGGGTTTCAAGTTTCGTAGCGATCGAACTTGTCGTTTGATCGTACGAACGCGAAACGCCATGAAATCGATTTAATTGAAATCAATTTGAAATCAATTTGAAAATATTGATTTCAGCATAACTTCTTCATACGATGGAATTTGGACGTGAAACTTTTTCCATCGCGTTCAGAATATTTTAAAACATCTATCTGGATATATGGGTTTATCCAATTTCGTTCCGGGGTCAGAATGGGCTTTTTGTGCCACATTAGCGGTACCATGTATATCTATCAACCCATTCCATATATTTATCTATAAATACCCTACTAAACCCTAGCCTCCGCCTATTCTCATTTGTCTACGCGTAAATTTCATCAGCTCTTCCTCTTCCTCAATGGACGCAAACCTAGATCCAATCACAATTCAAAATCAAAAGTCAAAAATCCAATGTCTTCAGAAAAATCTCAAAAAATTATATGTTGGAGCTCTCGAATAACGTAATCTTAAGGTGTAATTCATTTTTCAAATCGATGCATGGTTTGTTCAGAATTCAGGACATTATTTTCGGCCATTCATTGTCGTGTTGATCGACTTCGTCGGATCAACAAATCGAAGGCATGGATACGTGGAGAGTCGAGAGGAGATCTCATCGGAGTGGTTTGTTCGACGAGTTGATGGCCGGATTGGCCATGATAATTCAATTAGGGTTTTGTAAATGGGGGCGGCGGCGGCCTAGAGGAGGCGCAGATCTTGGTCATGGCAGCGGCCATTAGAATGGCGAAGGTAGGTGGTGGAGGCGCGACTACTGGAGGCCCACGGCGGCGTTTGTGGCAGTGTGGCTATCGATGGCGGCGCTATTTCGGGTGTACGAGGTTTTAGGGTTTTCAGCTGCAGGGTTTACGCGTTTCTTTCGCGTGCGTGGCCTTCCAAGTGACGTGGCAGAGGAACATAGGTAACTAATTTTGATTTGAATCAAAATTCCAATCGTTTAACATGAATAACTTTCGCATACGAACTCCGTTCCATGCGCAATTTTTTTTGTTAGGATCGTAATAAAATTCCGGATAAGTTGACGCTGGTTTGGACCAATTTGGAGACTGTCCAATTTTTGAGTTTAAATTGGATTTAAATTCAATTTAAATTCAAAAGATGAGTGTTTTAGCCCACTCACAACTTCTAAGTTTTCTTATGTTTGTTAAATTGATTTAAGGTATGAGTAGAAATTTATTTATGAATGTTTTGCATATTTTATTCATCATCTCAGTTAAATCGCATTTATTTAATTTAACTGTTAATTAATGTAATTGATATTTGGATGGATGGATGATATATTTTATATTGTATAAACTACAAGTTAGTATGCGTTTTATTACATTCGGGATTGCGGTTTGAAATGATATATAACCGCAATTTTATTTTTAAATTGCGGATTGAAATGATAAATATCTGTATCACTTGACCATAGGATAGAAAATTTTATACAGGCACCGCGGTCTATATATAAAATATTTTAAAGTGATTTCTATGGTTTGGAAAAGATAAGGTTTAATAAATATTAAATTTTGATATTATATAAATATTATTTTATATGTACATATATAGTTAAATTTTTGAATTTAAGCTATGTATAAATCTATTAAATAAAAATAAATAAGTGGAATAATGGATTCTGTTAATTTATATTATATGGTTAAGTACAGATTTAAGATATGGTGTGCGTGTGTGTGTGTGTTTATATATATATAAAGTTTAATGATTTAAATCAATTACGATTGGAAGGAAAATTGGAAATTTATTTGGAATTGAGCTTATTTAAAAACTAAACTCCACAAGTTGATGTAAAACTTATTAAACTTGGAAATTTTAAAGAATGATATTTATAACTGGATTTTATTCAAGATAAATTTAATGAACATTTCTAGTATAAATATATTGAAGGAAATGTTTAGTAGTTAGTAATTGGAGTTTATTTTAAACGATTATGGATTTATTATGTAAATATTTCAAACCTAAATAATAGGACATTAAATTGTTGAATAGAAATTTCCAACCTTAGTTCCAATTGTTTAATATTCAAAGTATGAAATATATTGAAACTGAAGTGGTTTATTGAAACCGGAAGTGAATTTAAAATTTATGGATTTGGACTTAATTTAAAGAAAATAAAATTCTAAAGTCGTGGAAATTATTTACTTTATAAAGTAATTTTAAATTCAAACCATTTTATTTATATACTATTGAATATCCAAACCATTTAAGTTGAAGTTATGGTTTTAAAGCTACGGATTCGAAGTATTATGTTTTGAAGAGTTATAATCTAAATGGATGGTTTTGAGATATTATAAATTTTAAAGTGGTACGGTTTTAGAAAAAGATATATTTGAAATGATATCAATATTGATTTGATTTTCAAAGAGGAAAATGATATCGTATTTATATGGTTTTAAAAAGGGATATTATATTTTGGTTTTAAGTATAAATTATTTTTAAAAGACCGCGGTGTTATAATAACGTTTGGTTGTTAAGAGACCGGGATCAGAAGTTGTCATACTCTCTGCCAACTTCGAAAACCACTTTAACAACCGTGTACGCGGTGGAGATTCCAGAATGAAGTAGGATGGTGGCGGCATTTTCCTTTGAGGTAATTACATGGACCCGACTCCCGTGAGTTGGCATAAGGTGGCTAAAACAGGAGTGATTCTCGGGCCAATGAGGTCATTCCTCTGATCGGATACTCCTCTTCGATACTATACTCTGATTTTGGATTGATTCGGTGGCCACCTTCACTTTTGATTTCTTTGATTTGGGAGTGTTTGTCCGAGGTGGGCGGTAGTAGCAGCTACGCGTTACCACCAGCCCGGATGCATAATTGGTATATCTACCCTGGCATTGCCTAGTTGTGCCGTGTCACCTACTCTATCGCGCCTTGTACGAGTTTGGATTTCTCCCGTAGCCCGTGTGGTATCCTCTGGTGGCTTCTCGATCAGGAGGGACTGTGATATTGGATGGACTACTGGGACTATTATTGTGTTAAGGGGGAGACTGGGTAACTCCTTAACGCTATTTAAAAGTAAGTATATTTTACAATTAGACACTATTATAATAGCGAAATATACTACATAGTAAATAGTTTAACGGATCCTTAAGAGATGTGAATCCCGAGCATCTTTTAAGTTACTGCACTCATATTTATCTTTGTTGATTTAACTTACATAAGATCTTTTAGTTCTGACTCGAGTGTTTTGTCTTTTTAATTCGCTCGGGTCAGTCCGAGCGTTTCAGGATTTGAAGTTTTAGCTCTGGAGGACGAAGACGAAGATTTGTATTACTATTATCTACTATTATTCCACTACATTATTTAATTCCGCCGCATTGATATTTATTGGTATGTTAACTCTGATATTAATTGTATAAAGAAGAATCAATTGTTTTGTAAACCGCTTTATGAACTGTATATTTTTATTTTATTTTACCCTTCCGTTGTGAGATTCTGTTTTATTTTATTTGTTCTCTGTTTTTCTTATTTACCCCATAACAATCTGCCCTTCCGTATGGTTTAAATTGGCACTTGTTTCGATTTGAAGCGTGCGAAAAGGCGGGACGTTACATATTTCAAAGTAAACCAACGTCAAAAATTGCCAATGTCATGGGAGAAAAAACAAGAAAAAGTGCGAGGTCACATTTGTGTGTTCATTCTATAAAGGAATATAAGGTTAGTGTATGAAAAAGAAAATCATTATAACCTCACGGCCTATTCCAGCTTCAATAGATGTTAGGGATGAAGTTCATAATATTGTTGCAAACAAAACAACATAGCAATAAAGCTTATAATAAGAGAATGAAGCCGCCGAAAAAATTAACAGCAGTATCAGACAATAATGGGAAATAGGTACATTTTGCACATTAACAACCAATGAAATACTAAAATAATGTGAACTCCCTCTCAAAACATTTAAAACTTAATAAATAGAGGAGAAAGTGGAACTTAATAAACAAAGGCGCAAGTAAAGTCCAACCTAACGAAATAGACCTACGGTACAAAGGAGAGCAGTACCCATCTGACATTAGCATATACAGAATAGAGTTGACATAACAATGTATACAATTTATATATCTTCCAAGTATTTTCTTATCTCAACGACTACATAAAAGCCATCGGAAAATTATACCAAAATTCTAGTGAGAAAAACATAATTTTCTTCTGTAATAATCAATAAAACATGAGTATAATCCCTACTGAATTTTTTCAAAAAAATTGATGTCACAATGGTTTGTTTATGAGAAGCTAAGAATGTATATAAATATTATGATCATTAAACATTGATGTTATGAGGTACATCAACTCATAATGTAAAAATGAACTTAAATGCTAAAAAAAGAAAATAAATTCGTAATAATGTTGTAGAAGCACACATAATGAGATGCACTAAATACAAATCAAATTCATTTTAATAACATATTACAATCACACCAAAATATTCAAATCATACATATGAACAACTTTTTTCTTTCAAGAACTAAAATAAATAACTTTTAATGAATTTTCAATATAATACTGTATGTGTGTATAGAGACACACACATGTATATAAATATTCTTTCAAAAACTAAAAGAAATAACTTTTAAAAGAAAAGAATCTTGTAATAATTTTCAAATTTCAAACACTTTTCCTTTATTTACAACCCATTTGTTAACTATTCATTTTGAAAATCATGGAGTATTGAATAAATTTTGAATAGTTCTAAATAGTTTTAAATAGGAACATCTGAATGTAATTTATCTTTTATATATAAATATTTGATCATTATGAACTACAAAAATCACAACAATTATCTCAAATTTCAATTTATAAGTTACCTCTGTAAGCTATGTATACGAAAGTAAAAAACAATTTCAATTAAGGTTATATCATATAAGATGCGTACAAAATGTATTGTTAGGGGTTAAATCAACCGAAGGCCTTTAAGAACTTTTGATTATTTGATTTAGGGTTAAATTAACTATTCCAATTAGGTTTTATGTAGAAATCCTAAAATAAGATGCATACAAATTCATGTAAAATCTATATAGAATCACAAAATCGATTTATAAAATTCATACCTATTTAGGGTACCATGAGGAGAAACTTTCGTTGGAGGGCTACCGCGATGGTGTGGAGAGGAGTAGAATGGCAGAGTGCTATGGCGACGATGACAATGGAGGAATAGTTGAATCGAAAACGGAGGGTGAGGTGGAATTTTTTACAGCCAAAGGGAACTTTTGTTATGAAATTTTCTAAATAACAAAGACGAATAATGCAAGGGGAATTTTTTTTGTTAGTTTATTAGGTTAAGGCGAATTTTTTTAATTAAGGTGGGATAGGTGTCAATTTTTGTTACATTCATGATATAGGGTAAAATATTATTAATTGCACTTACATATCAAACGCCATGAATTACCGCAACCAAAGGCTGATTTTATTATAATAACATCGAAATAATAAATCTAAAAGAAACTACCTCTAATAGATAATAAGTACTGATAGCTCCACAGTACCACACAACAAAATATAGCGATAATAGCTCTAAATATAGATATATGAAAGCATAAGCCTTCTGCTCATCCTCCGCACAGCTTCATCGCTATCTCATACTTTACCCTAATATGCTCATTTAATATTGCCCCAAACTTAAAGAAGAATGAAAATGACCTCCGATCAGACATAAGCCTGGCATGTACAATCTATAATCTCAAAATAGATTTAAAAGCCATATAATAATGTAGGAATAGAAGGTATGGAGAACCATACCTAACATATCATGCATCTAACAAGTTAGCATATAAACATGATACATGCTAAACTATTATCATATGGGTGTGCTATACTAAGTACAATATAGGGTGTCGGGGTACCTGACTCGCCAGTACCCACTCACATGACATCCGTCTCAAAGCATAGCAACCATAACAAATAAAACAATCATGAAAAATATGGCAATCATGGAAAATACAGCAATCACTAACTAAATCTCACGTTAACCTACAAAGATCACTTTGGATATATGGTAACTCATGACTGTCATGAAGGTTAGCGATCACACCATGTCACGATTAATCAATGCTCGAACGAATACCAAAACTACATTAAGGCTTATACTTGAATAAATAACATTAGTAAGGTTTTGCCATCACTAAGGTACAAGGTACAAATGTGAACATCCTCACATAAACTTACTCTACGAGTACATATCACTTCTTTGAGTTACCCAACGATCCCTTGGGCACATGTCTTGATAAAAGAACACATAATATACTCCACTTTACAAGCTCACATCATCAAATTTATCTCCAGACATTACTATAACCTATGGATACTTTCCACTGAAATGATCGACCCAAATAACTCACACGATCGAGTTATAGAACCCCGAAACATCTCTGGCAACTTCACAAAAGTTACAAATTCTCTCGTGTTGACACTAAAATAATACAGAACAATCCTTGAAGTCATCCCATGCTTTCCGATGCTTGCTAGAAGAACATCACACATTTTCCCCCATATTTCCATCGCGTCTTTAATCGATCGGTATTTGGCCATTCTCCACAAACCACTTATCCAAATAATACATGGTCGATCAAGCTAGCTTCACATATTGAGTCGAGCATCCACTATCGAGCGTCAGTGATTTTGACTGGTAGAGATCGATCACCATCCATACTTAGCCAATTTTCACCTTCCTTTAATCAATCCCAAAATAGATCATAGCTTGCCTCAGAGTCGCGTCATGTTATCATCACATATGCCTTATGTTGGGCTTCAAAATGCACGTCGATCATCTTAGGCCTATATCTCACAAACTACACACCCAAGTATGTGTGATCGATCATGCAAAGCTCTAGAGACCATGCCAAGAACCCCCTATAGATTGCAAGTGCATATGACCAAATATGATCGATAGGCGATCCATCTTTCTGCTATGTTTTTTATATCTTATGGACCGAAGTACTCCTTGTGAGAAATGTGGATTAAGGATCTTAAGGCTAAGGATAGACATTAGAGGGGGTGAATAGTGTTTTAGAGAACTGTTAAATCTTTTTGAGTTTTTGTTAATTTAAACACAAATGTATGCAATATTCATACACAGATATGATCACAAAATCAAACACAAATGCAAATATAAAGTAAAAGTAGTAAAGGAAAGAACACACTGGATTTATATTGGTGCGGAGTTACCCTACATCTAGTCCCGCACACAAGTACAGATTTCCTTTCAAAAGCAATTGTACAATTACACCATCGATTTCAAGGCTACGAGGTACACCCTCCAGAATCACAATCCTCTGGGTAGAGATACTTGATTTCATGGGAAACAAGTTCACCCAATTGATTTCCAAGGCTATAATCACACCTTTTCTCGCTTGATTGATTTCCAAGGCTACAATCACACCTTTTCTCGCTTAGTTGATTACAGAAGGCCTATAACTTTGAATAGCATTGATGATCTTGTTGAGACAGTGATAGAGAATCAAGTTACGAATGATCGAGTTCGATTCAATGTTGATTTCGGCAGAGTAATGGTAAGAATATGTATTAATAAATGTGGAAGATGAAGAAGAGTGGAAAACCAGAAAATCTGATATAAAATTCAATGAAACTAACCCCTATTTATAGAAGAACAATAGTCATGTCCATTCGTGAAGAGGTATGGTGAATAGACACTTCTTTTAAAATTTGAATTTTGAAACCAACTGACACCATGTCGACATGAGGCACTTGGGCATGTCAACATCCCAAAGGATTTTTTGGTATTCTGATTTTGTTTGAAAATAACTTTAATTTTATGTTAAAACTATTTTAAACTTAACTATAGTTAAAATTCATAAGTAAATATAAAGAATAATATATACAAAATTTTACTTATAATTTTATATTTAAATCTAAGTATAAATATTAGAAAGTTAAATATATTATATTTAAAATATAGTTTAAAATCAGGAGTAATTTGACATTGAAATTAAAGATGATTTCGAGGCTAAAATTATTTGAAATCAGGATAGATATTTTTTGATGCTTTTAAAAGGATGAAATCATTTTGAAAACAAGATATAATTTTGAAAAATCATTTTGAATAAAAAGTTAGCGGATACAAAACAATTTCCACTAGATTTTTCGTAGGTTCCATCCTCTTAGGGTTCCATCCCTTTAACAGGCTCGAAGTCGATTCCATTCCACGAATAAATTGGATTTTAAGATGCCAGTGCTTTTCTAGGAGTTTTAACAAAATTTCTAATTAAGGAATAAATTACTTGAATTCTTGAACTCTTGATAATCTTGATACTCATGACTCTCCAATCTTGATATCTTCAATCTCTATACTATACAGTCTTCATTCATTTTACCTACATGGTTAAATCCTACATATACATATATATCTAAACTTATACTGTTAGTATTTGTATTTTATAATCTATTCTAAGGTTGTTGTCATCAAAACCATCATCTCACGGATTAACAATCTCCTCCTTTTTGATGATGACAACCTTTGTTTATAAAATATTACTTCTATCCTAACAACTCCCGCTTAATCTATGTCTAACTACCCTATTTTATACTTTCCCCCTTTGTCATCAACCAAAAAAAACTAGCTCCAAACTATATAACCCTCCCTCGTTCTTGGACTAAAATACCTGCATTAATAAACTTATACAATGGAATATAGATTTAAGAAATAATTATATTGATATTCACAATAATGAATCAAAGATTATAGACATATTAATGTATAATTATACATGTTTTGTACAACAAACATCAATCCATTACTAAATATCAATCAAATTCAAACCAAGCCAAAGCAAATGAAATCAAATCAATCAAAGCAAACAGTTCAAACAAAGCAACCAAATAAAATTAAACGTTACGTGGAACTTCCATCTATCATTCTTCTCCAAAGATAGGGTCTGCTTTAATAGCATCCCAGTTATCATTGTCGTTGGTGAGAGAGACTGGAAGATGTGCTTCGTTATCATCCTTGTGTAGGGAGGAAATCATCCATCGTATTGCATCGAAATGCCTTTCTTGCTCCTTGATCATCTGCATTTGACTCAATTCTAAGTGTCGCTGGTTACAAAGAATGAACGAGAGAATATTCTTGAATGAATTAAGAGTTTCTTCAAGATTTTCGGATAAGTTATGAATTAGATTAGCCATATTTGGATTTGTGAGAAGAATGAGAGATAGAGTAGATAAGAAATAATTTTTAGTGATGAATTCTGGAAGAAATAGGTATTTATAGGTGTAGAAATTCGTTTGAAATGAATAAACATATGGTAAATATTCAAATTTCAAATTCAAAATGAATTGTCATTTCTGACCAGTACATATCGACATGGTCATAGGGGGTATGTCGACACGGTGTAGTGAAATTTGATGATATTTTGATTTTGTGAATAATTGTGTGTGTGTATATATATATTTATATAATATACTAACATTTATTCGGGAGATAAGATAAGGTAGATAACAGAAAGAAAATTTCATTCATTGCATACTTAAGCGATACGACGATTAATCATAAAGAACTACACGAACATTCAAATCAAAATAAACTAAAACTAATACAACGAGATACGGTAAGGTAGAACTAGTTAGAGGATGATGATGAAGAAGAAAGTCCAAGTTTCTTGCTAACTTTGGAAATGAACTTATTCATCTTGGATGAAATTTTGTCCAACTTCTTACTAACGGATCGTTTAAGAATCCATCGATTCTCAACAATCGTGTTTTGGTTTTTGAGAAGGGTTTTATTGGATGGATTAGGAGGATAGTCGATGCTTTCCAAAGACGTTTCACCTTTTTCTTCTTCTTCAATTTTCCATTTCATCCCCTTCTTCTTCTTCTTCCTCTTCTTCCATTTCCTCATGAGCCAAACGCTCTTCCTTTTCGGCAAGAGTCTCATAAGGTTGAAAAACAATTGAAATTTTCATAAGAGAAATGTTGAAATGATTGAAAACTTTTCTAGAAACAAATTCTTCGCTTTTGAAATCCACTCTAAAATAGTTAAAAATCCGAGTCAGATAAATACCATGATACAAAGTATTTTCACCCATCTCAAGATTTTTGGGACGAAGTTCATCCAAAATAACTTGCGCCCAATTTATGTCATAATTTCCAAAAATAGAAAAAAGTGCTTTGCAAACTTTTGAAGTAGGATTGTTGAAATTCCCCGATCTTGGGGTCAAAGTATGTTGCAAAAGAAGATTGACAATTCTTGCCTTTGGTTGAAAATTTCGATTTTTAAATTCAAAATTATCATTTCCTTTGAAAATGTGATGAAATGTCTCACGATCATTTTCATCGATTTTAAAGTTAGAAAGATCCATTCCCGTACTCTTGCAATAGAGAATGGTACCTAAAAGATCACAATTCAAAACAATTCTAGTGCCTTTGACAATACTCCAAATTTCATCCTCATTTCCATTATAAAATCCACGGTTTAAATTAGACAGAAAATTTTGACAAGATTTGGATAACAAACAAAATCATTTTGAGAAGCATTAATAAGACTAAGAATTTGATTGTTTGCAAAAAGAAAATCAATTTCATAAGAAGAAAAATCTTGAAAGATAGCAAACTTTCCGGGATGGACTTTGGCATAATTAGCATAATTGATGTATGCTTTTATTGCCTCCGGATCATTGAAGAGTTGCTCTTTTATATTTCTAAAAATTCTCGTGGTGAAGAGGTTGCTTGAAGAAGCCATTAAAGTAGAGAGTAGAGAGCTTGGAGTTTTGAAGAGGGAGTTTGAATTTGAAAATGAGAGCGAAAAGATATGATAAAAGATAGTGAATAAATATATTCTCAAAGGACATGTTCTCTGGTCAAAAGGTGGCTTTTCAGAGAATTGAATGAAGTGAAAAGGTGGAGGGAAATTCAAACATTTGAATTCAAAAATTGAAATTCAAATTATGGTACCCATGTCGACATCATGGTAAGGACAATGTCGACATGTGCCAGTGAATTTTCATGAATTATTTTTCCTAAGTTCTCTAATATATATATATATACACACTTTATTATTTTTCAATGTCTATATATATATATATATATATGGAATATTATTAGAATTGTAGTATATTCCATAATATATCAAAATAATAAAAAAAATTAATAAAATAATAATAAAAATAATAAAAAATAGTAAAAAAATAGTAAAAAAATTTAAAATTTAAATAACACACCAATTCAAAATCAATCAATCAAGCAATCAAGCATCTAATTTTAAGCAAGCAATTTCAACCAATTATATTGTAAATGTGTACCTTTTTCTGAGTTCGTTTCTCTGAATTCGTCAGAGTTGTGAACTGCCGTGAAACATAAATTTCAATTATCTATTTTCTGATCATCATCACTTGAGGACGAGTCTGAATCATCTAGAGTAGCAGTAAATGCACACTTTCGTTTCTTTACTGGATCATTGTTCATAGGAGGATTCTACCTTTCTGGATGCGGACAGTCTCTTTTGATGTGACATGGTTCATCACAGTTGAAACATTTGACATTATTTGGCACTACATTCTAATTTCCAGAGTTCTTATAGTTGTTTCTCTTGAGATTATTCATCTTTCTGTATTTCAGGAATTTCCTAAAATTTCTGGTCATAAGGGCTATCTCTTCATCATTATCACTGTTTGAGTCTGACCCATCGGTCAATGCATTGAATGCCATTGATTTCTTTTCAGATGCTTTGCTTTCTCTTCTCCCGATCATTTGAACTTCTAACGACATTATATTTCCAATTAATTCTTCTATCTTCAAGATATTGATGTCATTTTCCTCTTCGATCGCAAGTGTCTTTTGATCCCATTCTAGAGTAAGAGAATTTAAATTCTTTCTAACTTGATCTTCTTCAGAAAATTCCTTTCCCAAGGATATTAGAGAATGCATAATATCCTGAAATCTACGATACATATCTGAAATAGACTCATTAGGATTCATTTTAAATAATTGAAATTGATTTGTGAGCATGAAAATTTTGGTCTGTTTAACTTTGCTCGTTCCTTCGTGAGTTACTTGCAAAGTTTTTCAGATTTCATATGCAGACTTACAAACTGACACTCTATTGAATTCATTTCTATCAAGTGAACAAAATAGAATATTCATTACTTTAGAATTACTTTGTGCAACAGTTTTTGCTTAGCGGTCCACTGTGCAAAACCAGTTGTGGGTTCCGAATATTCAGTTTGTGTGATATTCTAAGTGTTTAATCCTATAGATTGTAAATATATTTTCATCCTACATGCCTAATATGCATGGTTACTGCCATTAAAAAGTGGTGGTCTGACAGTAGACTGGCCTTCTACAAATGAACTAGCGACAGGGATACTAGTGTTAGTAACAATACCAGTGTTGGTAGCCATTTTGAAACTTTGAAAACCTTGCTTTGATACAAAATGTGAGAAATGCGGATTAAGGATCTTAAGGCTAAGGATAAACACAAGAGGGGGGTGAATAGTGTTTTAGAGAACTGTTAAATATTTTTGAGTTTTTGTTAATTTAAACACAAATGTATGCAATATTCATACACAGATATGATCACAGAATCAAACACAAATGCAAATATAAAGTAAAAGCAGTAAAGGAAAGAACACACCGGATTTTATACTGGTTCGGAGTTACCCTACATCCAGTCCCGCACACAAGTACGGATTTCCTTTCAAAAGCAATTGTATAATTACACCCTCGATTTTAAGGCTACGAGGTACACCCTCCAGAATCGCAATCATCTGGGTAGAGATACTTGATTTCATGGGCAACAAGTTCACCCAATTGATTTCCAAGGCTACAATCACACCTTTTCTCGCTTGATTGATTTCCAAGGCTACAATTACGCCTTTTCTCACTTAGTTGATTACAAAAAGCCTATAATTCTGAATAGCACTGAAGATCTTGTTGAGATAATGATAGAGAATAAAACTATGAATGATCGAGTTCGATTCAATGTTGATTTTGGCAGAGTAATGGTAAGAATATGTAATAAGAAATGTGGAAGATGGAGAGGAGTGAAAAACCAAAAAGTCTGATACAAAATTCGGTGAAACTAACCCCTATTTATAGAAGAACAACAACTGTGTCCATTCGTGAAGAGGTATGGTGAATAGACACTTCTTTTGAAATTTGAAATTTGAAACCAACTGACACCATGTCGACATAGGGCACTTCGGCATGTCGGCATCCCAAAGGATTTTTTGGTGTTTTGATTTTCTTTGAAAATAACTTTAATTTTATATTAAAACTATTTTAAACAGAACTATAGTTAAAATTCATAAGTAAATATAAAGAATAATATATACAAAATTTTACTTATAATTTTATATTTAAATCTAAGTATAAATATTAAAAAGTTAAATATATTATATTTTAAAGGTAGTTTAAAATCAGGAGTAATTTGACTTTGAAATTAAAGATGATTTTGAGGCTAAAAGTATTTGAAATCAGGATAGATGTTTTTTGATGTTTTAAAAGGAAGGTTTTGAAATCATTTTGAAAACAAGATATACTTTTGAAAAATCATTTTGAATAAAAAGTTATCAAATACAAAACAATGTTCCACTAGATTTTTCGTAGGTTCCATCCTACTTAGGGTTCCATCCCTTTAACAGGCTCGAAGTGGATTCCATTCCACGAATAAATTGGATTTTAAGATGCCAGTACTTTTCTAGGAGTTTTAACAAAATTTCTAACTAAAGAATAAATTACTTGAATTCTTGAACTCTTGATAATCTTGATACTCATGAGCCTTCAATCTTAATATCTTGAATCTCTATACTGTACAGTCTTCATTCTTGTTACCCGCATGGTTAAATCCTGCATATACATATATATCTAAACTTATACTGTTAGTGTTTATATTTTATAATCTATTCTAAGGTTGTTGTCATCAAAACCATCATCTCACGGACTAACACTCCTAAAGCTGTTTTCCTACATGCCCTTAGGCACTTCATGAATTTTATTGCTTCAGAATAGGTTTATCTTCAAAAACCCGCTATTGATACACTATCATCTAATCCAAACATGCAAACAACACATAATAACCATTTAAATTCGTTTATAAATCACTTTTTAATTCAAATTAGTAAAAGACCACATTTTTAACTTTAGGTTTAAAACACATTTTTAAACTTATATAGGAATTTAAAAGGTTCCGAGATGATAAGTCACTCACATGTTGAGTTTGTAATCGATCAAATTGATCAAAAATGAGGTAGATCTTATGTAGATAGATCCTAATGCGCCCAAATTCAAAATTAGATAATCCGCTTGCTAATCCCTTTGCTAGGCTCTTCTTAATTTGGCGTGATTTAGTAAGGATTTGGTGGAACTTTTATTAGACACAGATTAATGGAAATTAGGGTTAGTTTCTATGCAGTGGAAAAGTGATTAGAACTATCCTTACTGCTAAGGTTAGGCACAATTCCCAAAATCACTTAATGGGCTTAATTCGGGTTTAAGCTACTTACTCGATCTGCTTGAAATCCATCAAATTTAAAACACTCATATCTCCTAAACCGTAAGGCCAAAAGTCTATTATGACCACTCTACAAAAAGATAAACCATCAAATCTTTCATTTGGAAGTGGTTTTAGACCGTAATTCTGAAAAGTGTACAGTAGTGATAGTGTACGAGTGCACGTACAATTATAGTACACACGGATCGTGTAATATGGAATATAATATAAATGCGGAAATAGATGATAATAGCATAGTAAATAAAAATAGAAATATCACACCAGAGATTTTTATACTAGTTCGGAGCACCGTCCTACGTCCAGTCCCAGACTTCTATCTGGATTTTCACTATTAACTACCTCGCTTTACCCGGAGGAACAGGTTTACAACACCCGAGCAAACGAACGGGATTTTACGCCTCTAATACACTGAGGACTTCAACACTTGCCTCTTACAACACCGAGGACTTCGACACTTGCCTCTTACAACACCGAGGACTTCAACACTTGCCTCTTCCAACACCGAGTACTTCAACACTTGCCTCTTACAACACCGAGGACTTCAACACTGATGAATATAATTGTTTATTGACAGTATGTGTTATTGCTAACACAGTTTTGTCACTTGTAGTACAAATTTCCTATAATCTTATCCTCAAAATATGTGAATGATGTTTTGTGAAGATTAAGGAAAGTATATTACTTATTGAATCAAAAGATATGAAATAATTTCAATGATTCAATAAGCAATTAAAATAATTGAGAGCTTTTTGAATACAGGAGTATTTAGAAAGTAAGATCAGAAATTAGAGTAAAAAAATATGTTTTCATGTTATTTGAATCAATGATTTGGATGAGTTTATACAGAGAAAAATAGTTGTAACTCTTTGTGAACAGTAGCCATTAATAGATATGATCATTTGATGAAAGGTAAGAGATGCAACCATTGGAGAAAGAAGTGTCTTTTGGAAAAGGTTTCTCTCTGTTTAAAAAGGTCGACAGGTCAAAAATTGGCCAGTAGACAGGATTTCAAATATATAGTCGTTATGTGCATGTGTGCACGTTCATTGTGCATATTATACAGAAACGGTCGACCGCCTCTTTTAATACCGGTCGACCGGTCTCTGATAATTTGCACAGTGAATGTGCAATGCTATTCAAATGCATATATATTGATTATATTGAAATGCATGATTATTTGAGGATAGATTTTAACAAGTTTATCACTATTACAATATCAAATAATCAACCTATAATCTAGAATACCATATGTAGCCATGATGTCTTTTGTTTTGTCGATCGCCTTGATTTCTTTGTCAGAAATCAAAACCTTCATAGAACCTGTGACTCAACATTCTCCCCCTTTTTGATTGATGACAACATATATCTGAAGTTACGAATCTCCTCCTGAATATGTGATCTTCCCCTAAGATTTTGTTTGTATTCTTTATATATATATTCCTGTAAATAATTGTTAGCACTTTCTCCCCCTTTGTCATCGACAAAAAGGAATATATAATGGAATATTATAGGAGTATATCAACCAGAATATATCATAGTATAACATACCAAACTATCATATACACCATAATATAGGAGTATCATACACACCAAACATACCAGAGTATCCAAACATACCAAAGTGTCATACATACCATAATATCATACGAATAAAAAGTAACGACACTATTCAGTACAAGTGTCGAATGATGTTTTAAATTACTAAACCAAAAGATAGAAAACATAATCTAGGATGAGTCAGAAGCTGTCTCCTTATGAATATCTTCTTCCTCATCATCATCTTCCTCTTCATCGTCCTCTCTAGATGATTCTCCACGACCATGTCCACTAGTACCAGCAGACTCCTCAGTTGATGACCAGTTGAAAGCAGGAGGAGCAGGACGTTTGCCTGGGTCTTGAGCAGAGATGGATGTGCTACATGAAATAGCATCCCATAAAATACCAAAGAATGACTTGACTTTGTTGAAGCGTTTATCAATTTTCGTGTCCATGTGCTTGAGTCTTGATTCAAGCAAGAATTGATTACGCGCAATAGTCTCAAGTGATTCTTTTGTGGTGGATTTTGATTTCAACAATTTAACCTCTTCGGAACGAGGTCGAGAGGAAGTAGCTGTTTGTTTTGTTGGATCTCTTTGTTGCCATTGTTCAAACGGCATAATCTCAAGGTAAGGAGGAGGAAGCTTCATGCGTTTGATGGTTACGGAATCAATACATTTTGGCTTCGAGGTGGCAGAGTCAGAAGGCTTTACCCCACAAGCTAGCAAAATACGCATGATATATTCATTGTAGAAAAAATGAGGTCGCGAAGAGTTGTTCACCTTGAGAATCTCGTCAAGTAGCATATGAACCCAATTGATTTGGATATCCCCATAAATAGCATAGAGAGCCTTGAAGTTTTCTTTATATACAGCATCGTAATTTCCTAGTCTAGGAAACAGAGAATGCATCAAGACGCGATGTAGTAGTCTGGCGGTGGGTCGAAGTCCAATAGATTTTGTGCCATCACTGTTGTCCTCTATGAACTGATGGCTGATGCTATTGTGAGTGAAGACTTCACAGAAATTAGATGAAAACTCATCGCCTCGATTTGGTATACCAAGTATAGAAGCAATCCTATCATGAGTGATAAAAATTTGTTTGCCACAGACGGCAGACCAAATGACTCCGTTCGAATTATCAGGTTTATATTCGTCCAGATTCATGTTGGCATAGAACAATTTAATCATCAAGTGATTTATTTCCACATTGTTTTCTAAAAAATCGATTAATGGAGAAAGATTGGAGTTATTTGCTAACCTTCGGATTCCATAAGATGTGAAATCATCAAACTTGATGTAAGAACCCGGATGAAATTTGTAGTTAGTCATTTGATTCCATCTTGTGATAGCTTTCGGATTTTGAAGCCATTTCTTGGTGGAGATATTGAGAGATGAAGTTTCGAAGGATGTTCCTTTTTTGGATTTCTTTTGCGGAGGAGCCATTTTTGGAGAATTTGGAGAATAGGAACTTTGAAATTTTGGGGAGTGGATTTAGGGTTTTGGTGAAAAAGTTACTGGAAGTAAGAAAATGAGGAAGATAGAGGAATAAAAGGACGGACGATATATAAAAAAAACTGAAATTACGTATACCGGTCGACCTATGGATTATGGCCGGTCGACCGTTTTCAAACAGAGGCCAAACGGTCGACCGGTTATAATATGGGGGGTCGACCGGTTATGTAATAGCCTGTTTTGCAATTTTTTTGAATATATCGTGCTATATTTTCACTCTTATTGTAAAGCACAAGCATTATTACATGAGTGATAGAGAGAAAAAGATACAACAAGTATATATAAATCTAATGAGAAGTGGTAGGTTCGTCATTAGAATTTTTATTATCTTCAATACGTTTTGACCATGGACTCCAGTTTTTCTGAGCACCTTCATTCCTGTCATAATTCCGATCCCAAGAGTTAGGACTCCTAGATGTTGACGGCCTAGACGACATTGGTTCATGCACATCATGCTTGTTGGAACTACAGAAGAATGATGCCACCTTTTCTAAAACAGATAAACGTGCCGATGTTCGTTGTTGCTCATGATAAAGCTGGCTTTGCCCATAATGGAGCTGTCTCTGAAGATCTATTTGATGTTTTTGATAGCGGTGAATCTCGTCGATCTGTGCTTTGGTACGAGGAGAACAAAACAGCGTCTTCTTCACTCGTTTTGAGGTTGGTGTACTACCAGGAGTACGAGAGCATTGATGATGATACCTTGGTTTCTGTTTTGGTGTTTTGGGAGAATAATACTCCTCTGACTCAGAACTTGTAATGGAAATGTGTGATTCTTGAGCACATTTATCACAAATGTGAGCCATAGAGAATTATGTAGAGATTCTTATGCTCAGATAAAAGAATGAAGAGAGAAATTTTTACAAGCTTATAAAGAGTTTCCTTGTAAATAAGTCTGTGGATGAGAATGAATAAAGAAAACTAACCATGAAAGAAAGCAGAGGCTCATATTCAATGTTAAAAAATAGCTTAAGCAAAAGCTATAGTTAAAATATAACCAAAAGAAAAGACGATCATTAGTAATTACTAGTCAAGATCTTTTCTTGAAATTAAACCAAGCTCTCTTCGTAATCTAATAAAACTAGATTCGAGCAGAGGCTTAGTAAAAATGTCCGCTAATTGATTGTCAGTTTGGACATATTCAAGACATATATATCCTTTTTCAATATTATCTCTAAGGAAATGATGACGGATATCAATGTGTTTGGTTCTAGAATGATTCACTGGATTCTTAGAGAGATTTATAGCACTTGTGTTATCACAGTATATAATAGAATTTGATAAATGAATATCAAAATCTTGAAGTGTTTGTTGCATATATAGCACTTGAGTACAAGCGAGAGCTGCTGATATATATTCAGCTTCACATGTTGATAGTGAAACACAATTTTGTTTCTTACTAAACCAAGAGACAAGTGATTTTCCAATAAAATGGCACATACCACTTGTACTTTTTTTATCCGTTCGCGAGCCACCAAAATCAGCATCACTATATGATACTAATTCAAATGGACATCCTTTTGGATAAAAAAGACCAAAATCTTTGGTATTATTAAGATAACGAATTATACGTTTCACTGCTCGTAGATGTGATTCCTTTGGATCTGCTTGAAAGCGCGCACATAGACAAACACTCATCATTATATCTGGACGACTAGCTGTAAGATAAAGAAGAGAACCAATCATGCTTCGATATAATTTCTGGTCAACACTCTTACCATTTTCATCTTTTTCAAGATGTGTAGTTGTACTCATAGGAGTTGGTTTACCAGATGTATTTTCTAATCCGAAGCGTTTGATAAGATTTCCGCAATGTTTTTCTTGATTGATAAAGATACCACTCGGAAGTTGTTTGATTTGAAGTCCAAGAAGATATGACAGTTCTCCCATATGAGACATTTTGAACTCTTTGGTCATAATACTTGCAAATTCCTTGCAGAGTTTATCGTTTGTTGAACCAAAGATGATGTCGTCTACATATATCTGGATAACTAGAATATCCTTTTGAGAATGTTTAATAAACAAAGTTTGATCGACTTTGCCTATTTGAAATCCTGAGTTAATAAGATAGCTACGTAATCGTTCATACCAAGCACGAGGTGCTTGTTTTAAACCATACAGAGCTTTCTTAAGTTTGAACACATGGTCAGGATATTTTTCATGTACGAACAAAGGAGGTTGTTCGACATAGACATTCTCTTTGATAAATCCATTGAGAAAAGCACTTTTGACATTCATCTGATAAAGTTTGAAATTATGGTGACAAGCAAAAGATAATAGGATTCTAATAGCTTCTAGTCGAGCAACTGGTGCAAAAGTTTCTTCATAATCGATACCTTCTTCCTGATTATACCCTTGTGCTACTAATCTTGCTTTATTTTTGGTGATAATTCCTTGTTCGTCGGCCTTATTTTTATAAACCCATTTAGTACCAATAACTGACTGATCAGTTGGCCTTGGAACAAGTTCCCAAACGTCATTGCGCTCGAACTGATTTAGTTCTTCCTGCATGGCAATGATCCAGTAATCGTCTGTAGCAGCTTCTTTTGGATTCTTAGGTTCGATATTTGAGAGAAAAGCGACATGACCCATTTGGTTGAGTTGACTCCTTGTTCTGACATGTGATGTTACTTCACCGATTATATTTTGGGCCGGATGGTCTCTTAATATCCTTGGTGGTGATTGTAACTCACATATTTGAGGAATATTCTCAATAATTATTTCTGAGTCAGAATCAATATTCGTGATGATTAGATTGTCAGTGACTATTGATTCGTCATCATCTGATATAGTGTGAGGATGCTGATAGAATTCATCAAACGAGACATGAAGTGATTCTTCAATAGTTTTGGTTCGTTTATTAAAAATACGATAGGCCTTATTTCGTTCCGAATAACCGACAAATATTCCTTCATCGGCTTTTGGATCGAATTTGCCAAGCTGGTCTTTCGTATTTAAAATAAAACACTTGAAACCAAAAACTTTGAAGTATGAGATTTTAGGCTTTCTTTTGTTAAGTAATTCATAAGGAGTATTCTTGGTAAGAGGTCTTATGGACACACGATTTAAAACATAACAGGCAGTTGCAACGGCTTCTGCCCAGAAATGTTTTGGTAAGGTGGTTCCATTCAATAATGTTCTTGCACATTCTTGTAAAGTTCGGTTCTTCCGTTCTACAACTCCTTCTGTTGTGGAGTTCTGGGAAACGAAAAATTATGATATATACCTTTCTTTGTACAAAAATGTTCAAATTCATTATTTTCAAACTCTCCGCCACGATCACTTCTTATATTTTTAATTTTAATCCCTTTTAATTTTTGAATTCTTTTGACGAAGGATTTGAAATGATCAAAAGTGTCACTTTTATTTTTTAAGAAAATTGTCCATGTGTAACGGGAGAAATCATCAACAATTACAAGCACATATCGACTGTGATTTATTGACTGCACCCTAGTAGGTCCAAATAAATCCATGTGTAGTAACTCAAGTGGTTGTAATGTTGATATGACTTTCTTGGATTTAAAAGATGATTTGGTCAATTTTCCTAATTGACATGCATCACAAATGTTGTTAACTTTAAAACTCATTTTGGGTAGTCCCCCAACTAGATTGTTTTTGGCTAGCTTGTCAATAGTTCTGAAGTTTATATGACAGAAGCGTTTGTGCCATAGCCATGGATCATTATCATTAGCCACAAGACACATATCTGAATTATGATTAATATTCATATTCAGAATATATATATATTTCTGTCTCTATAACCTTCGAAAACTAAATTATGGTCTTTATCTAAAATACTACACTTATTATTCGAAAAGGAAATTATAAAACCCTTGTCACATAATTGACTAATACTAAGTAAATTGTGTTTTAAATTTCTAACTAGCATGACATTAGTAATAAGAGGTAAGTTAGATGTACCGCAATTGCTCACATCGCCTTTGCCGATGATATAGCCTTTTGAATTATCTCCAAAAGTGACTGAGCCACCATCTGAGTATGTAATATTTGTTAATAAGCTCTTGTCTCCAGTCATATGCTTCGAGCAACCGCTGTCCAATATCCACTTTCCTCTTTTCTTAAGTGGGACCTGCAAAAAATAAAATTAAGTCAATGGTACCCACTTTTTATGGGGTCCTAAGAGTTAGGTCTTAGGAGTCCAAACCCATATGGGTCTGGTATCCCCTTTATATACATAATTAGTATTAAGATGCACATTATTCATGAATTGCTGAATGTATTTGTTCCTAATCAAATTGTTATTTGTTTTAAGAACCCATATTTTGATAGTCTTTGTATTTTTCTTTTGAAATTTCACAACTGGCTTTGGTTTGGAATATAATAAACTAAGATTTTTCTTAACTTCAGTCTTTTGTACTTTCTTCTTTCTTTTATTACCAAGATGTTTCTTGATTTCTTGTTTCTTATATCCCAAACCTTGTTTATCCGAAATAGATTGTGAACTTTCAATGATTTTTGTCAAATTTTCTCGATCTTTGTTAAAGTTAGAAACATTTTGAGTAATGTTATCTAACTTAGTTTGTAAACTAGCCTTTTCTAGGTCCAAAATTTTGACTTTTGCCTTAAGCTCATGATTTTCAGTAGTGAGAGCATTATTTTTCTCTTTTTGAGCTTCTATTTCTTGACTTAAAAGAGATAGTTGAGAGTCAACATTAGATGATGATTCTTGAATTTTTTCAAGTTCTTTTTCTAATATTTTCTTCTCATCTTTTAACATCTCTCATTCAAACTCTGTTCTACCTAAATCTGCTTTGACTACTTTTAATTGACGTTTTATGTCTTTATATTTGACTATCAATTCAGCATTAATATCAAGTAATTCATCAAGTGTAGGAATTTGTACCTCATCTTCTGTTGCCATAAAACAAACATTAGCTTGTTCATTCTCTGAATCACTTTCACTTTCTGATGAAGATGAGTCTGAATCATCCCACGTTACTGAGAAGGCTCGTTTCTTTGACTTGTCCTTCTTATATTTGAATTTGTCATTTTCTGACTTCTTCTTTTGTTCTAGATAATCCTTCTGCATGTGCTCCTTTTTGTGACAGTTGAAGCATTATATAGAGGATGATGTTGGTTTATTTGATCCAGATTTCTTTTTGTTATAACGACTGGCTTTTCGCTGTTTTAGGAATTTTTTGAAACCTTTTGCTATGAATGCCAGATCTTCATCTTTAGACTCTGATTCATTTTCGTCTTTTTCAGCATGGAATGCCACGTTCTTCTTTTCTTCTTTTTGTTCCTTTCTAGTCTGCAAGTTATCTTCATAGGACATTAGATTTCCTATCAATTCATCTGGCTTCATGACGGAAAGGTCATTAGCTTCTTCAATTGCTAATACTTTTCCTTCCCATTCACTAGTCAGAGAATGTAGGACTGTTGAAACAACATCAAAATCAGAATACTTTTGTCATAAGCCAATAAGTTCATGGTGGATAGTTTGAAACCGTGAGTACATATCATTGATTGTCTCATTTGGTTTCATTTTGAAATTTTGAAATTGACTTTTCAGCATGGCTATTTTGGTTTGTTTAACCTTGTTAGTACCTTCATGAGTGATTTTTAGAGTTTGCCAAATTTGATATGCAGTAGTGCAGATACTAACTTGGTTATATTCATTTTGGTCTAATGCACAAAACAACATATTTATTGCTCTTGCATTTACGGCTGTTGCCGTTTTCTCAGCCGTAGTCCATTCTGAATAATCAGTTGTTGGATTTACTATTTCTTTTTGAGTTGCATTCCAAGCATCATAACTATTTGATTGCATAAAAAATGACATACGTGTTGCCCAATAACTATAGTTAAGACCATTGAAAAATGGAGGTCTTTGTGTCGATTGACCTTCCATGTAAGTGGTGTTTTGAGTGCTAGTACTTGCGTTATTTGCCATATTACAAGAATATATCAAATAACTGTGTTACGATTATATGATAACCTTGCTCTGATACCAAATGAAAAGTGTACAGTAGTGATAGTGTACGAGTGCACGTACAATTATAGTACACACGGATCGTGTAATATGGAATATAATATAAATGCGGAAATAGATGATAATAGCATAGTAAATAAAAATAGAAAAATCACACCAGAGATTTTTATACTGGTTCGGAGCACCGTCCTACGTCCAGTCCCAGACTTCTATCTGGATTTTCACTATTAACTACCTCGCTTTACCCGGAGGAACAGGTTTACAACACCCGAGCAAACGAACGGGATTTTACGCCTCTAATACACCGAGGACTTCAACACTTGCCTCTTACAACACCGAGGACTTCAACACTTGCCTCTTACAACACCGAGGACTTCAACACTTGCCTCTTACAACACCGAGGACTTCAACACTGATGAATATAATTGTTTGTTGACAGTATGTGTTCTTGCTAACATAGTTTTGTCACTTGTAGTACAAATTTCCTATAATCTTATCCTCAAAATATGTGAATGATGTTTTGTGAAGATTAAGGGAAGTATATTACTTATTGAATCAAAAGATATGAAATAATTTCAATGATTCAATAAGCAATTAAAATAATTGAGAGCTTTTTGAATGCATGAGTATTTAGAAAGTAAGATCAGAAATTAGAGTAAAAAAAATATGTTTTCATGTTATTTGAATCAATGATTTAGATGAGTTTATATAGAGAAAAATAGTTGTAACTCTTTGTGAACAGTAGCCATTAATAGATATGATCATTTGATGAAAGGTAAGAGATGCAACCATTGGAGAAAGAAGTGTCTTTTGGAAAAGGTTTCTCTCTGTTTAAAAACGGTCGACGGGTCAAAAATTGGCCAGTAGACAGGATTTCAAATATATAGTCGTTATGTGCATGTGTGCACGTTCATTGTGCATATTATATAGAAACGGTCGACCGCCTCTTTTAATACCGGTCGACCGGTCTCTGATAATTTGCACAGTGAATGCGCAATGCTATTCAAATGTATATATATTGATTATATTGAAATGCATGATTATTTGAGGATAGATTTTAACAAGTTTATCACTATTACAATATCAAATAATCAACCTATAATCTAGAATACCATATGTAGCCATGATGTCTTTTGTTTTGTCGATCGCCTTTATTTCTTTGTCAGAAATCAAAACCTTCATAGAACCTGTGACTCAACAAATTCGGCTTCCATTAAAAGATAAAAAGTTAAAGTCCTTACAAGTTTTAAAGATCAAAATCATACACAGTTTATTCTAAAGGTCAAAATGTCAACAGTAAACATTTCCAAAATTATAGCCTAATCATACCTAATTTGATTATGAAAATAATACTTTTACAATCCTCTAATATGTAAGAATGGGGGTCACTAAATTCTCCTCCCCTTCCCCTCCTCCAAAAAGGATTTCTCCCCCAAAATTCCATCCAAACAAACATAACATAAACAATGCTGATACCATGCATGCCCAACAATTAAATAAGCATAGCAATAATCAACAATGCTAGCAAACAATCAATAAGCCTATGCTAACACCCTAGTATGAAAGGTAGTAAACTAAGTAATATAGTATACTAAATGTGAAATCAAATGATAAACATGGAATATTACCAAGTAAAGAGCTCCAAGTAAGCGGCCCCCATGCTCTCGTCGGTCTCTCGAGTGCTACGACTTTGCTTCCACGCCATTGAACATTCACCATTCACCATATTACATCTAAGTTGCTTCATATTCTACTCAACTATACTAATGGACTTTCGAGGTCTTGATGCTTCAGGTTCAGCTTCAATATCATTCGGCCGATCTGATGCAACAATCACGCCCAAGTCGTGCATAAACTTCCTAAGATGTGCAACATGGAATACATTGTGCACACCCGTCATCTTCTTTGGTAAGTCATCTCTATATGCTAGGTTCCCTATTCTCACTAGTATTTGAAAAGGAACTTCGAATCTTAATGCAAACTTCCCCCTATTATTGAATCAAACTATGTTGTTCGATGGAGAAATTTTGACAAACACCGTATCGCCAATAGAGAATTCAAGGTCATGTCTTCTCTTATCAACGTAACTTTTCTCTCTATCTTATGAAGCTTTCATACATTGTTGAATGATCTCAATCTTCTTCGAGGTATCTGTAATCATATCTAGCCCATGTATCAGTTTCTCACCCGCTTCCCACCAATTTGAAAAGATTTTGCATGGTCTATCATACAATGCCTCAAAAGATGCTATACCAATGCTCGATCGATGACGTTGTTATAGAGAACACTACCATATGAAAGTGCTCATCCCACAAGCCTCGGGAGTCAATTATGAAAGCTTGTAGGAGACCCACTAATATACGATTCTCTCAGGGTTTGACCGTTAGTTTATGGATAAAAAATGTACTCTAATGCAGCTCTGTCCCCAACGTCTCTAGTATGCTCTTTCAAAACCTGCTCGTTATAATGGATCTTGATTGCTTACAATGTTGTTCGGTACACCGTGGAATCATTTGATCCAATTCACATCAACATAGCCTACTTCGATGTCATTTTGTTGGACTTTATGGCTATGATTCAAGAGCCCTTCGTTAATCGATAGACTACTACTCAGTGCTATCGTACCCTCCTCTAGTCTACGGTGATCCATCATTAAAGTCCATTGATATGTGTTCCCACTTTCATTGGGGAACTTCAAGCAGTTGCATCAAACCACGTGGGTTCTTCTGCTCAGTTTTCACTAGTTGATAATTCATACACTTAGAAATGAATTTCTTTATCCCTTCCCATTAAACTTTCCGCTTCATATCTAGATACATTTTATTTCCTCTGGATAGATTGTCAGCTTCGAAGGATGGCACTTACATAGTACCTCATCCCTATGCCCACCAACATCGGGTACAAAAAATCTACCGTCTTTACAGTGCCAACCATCAAAGTCGAATTTGTACTACTTCATCTCCTCTACTCTACTCTTGCCTCTAGCTTCATAATAACCTCTGTTAGTCCAACATTACACCTCTAATAGGTATCGATCTGCTCTATCGTAGTAGGTCTAATAGTCAAGCTTACCAACACATCTAGCTCTAGCTCACATCTAGGTTGGAAATCATACCCAGCTATAAACTCTAACTACGTCCACTCTAAGAACATAACTACCAAGTTCGCATGACTCTTACTTAATGCTCAACGGCTACATTTTCCTTACCACGTGTGTAGAATATGTAAAAGTTGTCGAAGGCCAAGAGCTCTACTATCTCCACGTTTGAAGGTTAAGGTCCTTTTGTGAGAAAATGCACTTCAACAATTTATGCTCAGTGAACAACTCAAACCTCTCCTAACAAGTTATGCCTTTGTATCTTCAATGTGAACACCATCATTGCTAACTTTAAATTATGGATAGAGTATTTCTTCTCATGCGGTTTTAGTTGCCTACTTACGTAAGTGACAACCTTACATCTCTGCATCAATGCTGCATCAATATAGTACCATAAGCATCTGTGTATACTGTAAACTCCTCATTCCCATTTGGAAGAACTAACATTGGTGCACTCGTTAACTTCTCCTTTAGATCATAGCGTGCTCACACCTCACATCCGAAGAAAGGGTCTTATCCTTATTTGTCAAGTTAGGCAATGATGCTGCTACCATTGAGAAGTCCTTTATGAATCATCCATAATATAATGCAATTCCAAGAAAACTTCTTGCATCCGTAGCACTCTTAAGACTTTTTCCAATCTTGTACTGCTGCTACTTTGGTGGGATCTAATATGATACCTTGCTCCAAAACAACATGACCTAAAAATCACACATCCCTCCTCTAGAAGTGACACTTCAAAATTTTTGCTTTAAATTGGTGCTTCTTCAGTATCTCTAGCACAATCCTCAACTACAACTTGTATTCTTCTTTCAACTATGAATAGACAAAAATATCCTTGACGAACACAAGTGTAAACTTATTTAGTTGATCTCCAAAAACACAGCTCATAAGATCAATTAAGTATGTTCGTGCACTAGTTATCTCAAACAACATAAGAAACCACTCATAAAATCCAAATGGTGTACGGAAAACGCTAATCTACAATTCTTCTTTGACACTCTAGGTTGGTGAACCCTGTCGCCAAAACCAACCAAGAAAACACATTCCACCATGAAGTTAATTGAACAAGTCATCAATACGTAGGAGTGGATACTTGTTCTTCCTCATCACCTTATTCAACTCACATTAATCCACATAAAGTCTCAAAGAGTCATCTGCCTTAATGGCGAACACTACCTGTGATCCCCACTCAGATATACTCCTATGAATGAAATCCTTACTTAATAGGTCATTCATTTGAACCTTTAGTGGCGGTAACCTGGTCACTTCCTTGAATATGTCTGTATATTATCTAGCAATGGGTATTGTGACAACTCATTGTTTGAGATCTCGAGAAGATATATAAAGCTAACCTCGCAACATCATTGGTTATCCATCCAAACTCTCGCCTATGCTCACCATCTTTCCCTATCGTCATTGACAAACTCTCACAATCCACCATGACTTTGTATATATGTAGCCAGCCCATCCCCGATATGTACCAAACCCAACAAAGCCAAGCACAAAATAATCACAAGAAAACACACATCATTGACTCGACAATACTATGTCACGATAAACCATACATAAACTGGTCGAAACAAAGGTTTATCTACTAAGTCAGGTTTCAATCCTAGTCTATCTACCAAGTCACCAGATATAAAGGTATGTGATACACCGGTATCAAATAAAAATGAATAGGTATACCATAAACAGAAGCATACCTTGGATAGTAAGGCCCTTCCCCTTATGCTTTGTCAACAAAGCACTCAACGAATTCAGAACAACATTAAGATCATAAGGAGACACAACTTGTTATCCTCAGGTGGGTTGGAATATTCCCTCTTATAATTCCCAACCTTTACACAATTGAAGCACTTTCTTTCCACACTCTTTGGTTCTTGTAGTTCTTGCTAAGGTGGCCACTTTCTTTACTGTTGAAGCAAACAGCCTCCTACTTGCCTTTTTTCTAACCACCTTACCCTGGTACTTTTTTCCTTTGTTGTTCCACTTTATCTTACCATCCTCGCTCACTTGTGGCTTAGGCTCTTCCTTTGGAATAATAGTCGCCTTAGGCTTTGGATACAAACTCTCATGTCACAAAGCTTTCTCAAGCAGTTTCTCGAAGCTTTCATCATGTGACCTACTAATCTCTTCATGATATATTCTTCCAAATCCATAATAAACTTTTCATTCTTCTATAATGGAGTATTAATGAAAGACATCCCATATTTCAACAACATGTTAAACTGGCTACATATTCTAAAACATATATCTCATCTTTTTTTCAAGCAGCAAACTTCATGAACAACACCAACTTCCGAGCAGCCGAAATAAAGTTCTCTTCAAATAGAGCCTTGAATTGTTCCCTAGTGAACTGATCCTCGACAATAGCAATGTGAAGGATGTTCCACAAGTCCACGGTTGTTCCTCAAAGTATCCTGGAAGCTCTGCAGTTAAAACGCTCGGCAGATTCAAAGCGGTGGTGGTGCAAAAAGTCATAACGGGGATACAGCGAGGATATAGCGGGATATAGCGATAGCTCTAAAATAGCATATGAAACTCGTACTTAATGTTTTTACAAATATATAAATGGTAAGTAAATGAAAAATTATCATTCAATTGAATTATAATTAATAAATAAATGATTTTAAACAAAATACATGTGCGAATATTCTTTAAATAAACGTAAAACTGTTATATAACATAATTGAATTTAGTAGAATGTTAGAGTAATTTCATTTTTGAAAATATATTAAAAATTAAATCAAATAAATTAGTTTCATAATTTTTATAATCTATAAATGCACCTTTTTAATACATTTTATCAAAGAAGATATAGCGGAAATAGCAAAATATAGCGGGAATAACGGGATATAGCGGGGATTAAAGCGGAAAGGCTATATTTTGGGGCTATATGGAAATATCGTAGGGGTAGAAATCCACTATGAGATATTACGGCATTATAGCGGGGTAATAGCGGGGCATTAACTACACAGCCTGGAAGCCAGCTTCCTCTTCATCGCATTCTCTAACTCAAGATTGTCAAAAGTGCATTTACATATACGAAGCCAATCATGGACCTTTACGGCTAATTGCATCCTCAAAAACAATTTCCTCCTAAGACTAGCAAAATCCTTATTCAGCTTGGAAAATCAGCCCTCAACACTTGCATGGGAGCACCACCACCCACTAAAGCACTCAGAGCTCCTTGGGAGTTCTACATCATATTCCTCATCACTGTATTGAACATGGTCTTCAAGTTGAGTTTAGCTTCTAACCTTGATCCTGCTCCTTCTTCAACTCTAGAAATAGAGTTCCTTGCTGCATTCTTAGTACATTTACTCATTCTTACAATTTGTAATTAGAATGATGAGTCTTTCATATACGAATAAGTGGTACTTTTGTACGTAATGCAACTTACCATTATATATATATACTATATAGTTTAATAACTAAAATATATAACAAGTATGCTCTCTAAATACATCTCTATGCATTCTAAGGTGATAATTTCTTTCTCGTCTCTAGTGGGTCCTAGTATTAACTTAGGTTAATTGTACAACCTAAGCTTCATTACCACATACAAAGACCACCTTACACCTTCGATACCCAAATACACATCTAGTACCATGAATAATGCAACACGCTGGTATCCGATGGATGTAGAGAAGTAGTCAACGGTGAAGTAACTAAAAGTCTAGTGGATCATATCAAATATGACTTGTGTATTAGTATGTGAGTGTATACCAATATATGAGCTAAATATAGAAATATAACAAAGTATAAAAATGAGCACACTAGAGTTTTTATACTGGTTTGGACCTCCCATCCTACATCCGGTCCCAAAGCTTCCTTTCGGTATTTCACTAAACAATAACCCTCGCTTCGTCTGAAGGAATAGGCTGATACAAAAGTATTCCTTTGACAATCTTGTGTTCAATACAATACAGATATTGATTACTAGTATAATTCTTCCTATAATCTCCTTTAAATGATAATAAGTGTGAGTTGCTTGGATTTGTAGGAAATAATTTAACCAAAAAATATAGATTTTGGTTGAAAGTGATTGAGAATATTAATTCAATGATAGCACAAGAGAATATGAATATAGAAGGTAGAGATTACTAAATCAAATAAAGTTAAAATCTCGTTCGATTGAAGTATTTATAGAATCAAAGTGTTGTATTTGAAAAGTTATGACTTCTTGAAAGATTACTATTTGATTAATGATTGCAATTTAAGGAGGAAGAAGTTTGTTTAAAACATAGGGAAGCATATATTCAAAAACAATAGTTGTAGTTTTCCGTTTACAGGCCGAGACAGTTCATGGACATCTATTCTTATATCATGGACGTCTGTGGCTGTCTGAAAATAATAAACAGAGAATTGTCACAGACATCTGTGACAAAGTGACAAACTTCTATCATGTTATAAAGTATAAAATCATAGTAGTTTGTTAGTAAGATTTGTCAATATGAAATTGTGTTTGTTTTGATCACTTAAGGATATTGTACGACATATATCTATGACTATAATACAATAATATGAGCTCACTTTTAAATCGTATGATCCATCTTTCTTCAATTGTCTGTGAGCTATGACAGTGTTGTGCACCGTGATCTTCTTCTAATATATATACCTGTAATATGATAAGATATATCATGTATATATGATTGTATAGTTGTTGTTATTGAAATCGCTAAACAGAGGTTCTAACAGTAATAATAGTCCAAAGCAGAACTTGTCGTATATCTCATAGAGCATATAAAAAAATATAACAACCACCGTAGATATAAAATCGAAAAGACATTAATATAACGATATAAACCAAAATAAATCAAAATACATTAGTTCATCACAGTTATACAAAACAAATGTCAATAAAGTTTACATTAGAATAGTAAAATCCAGTAGAAACTATCTCTAATAGATATATAAGTATTGATAGCTCCATAGTACCCACAACAGAATATAGCGGTAATAGTTTTAAATATAGACATGTGAAAGTGTAAGCCTCATGGTCTTTCTCCATGCAACTACATGCGCTATCTTATACCTGATATCTCAATTTACTCATTCAAGAGTACTAAAGACCATAAGAAGCAATTCAAATAGCCTTGGATCAAACATAAGCCTGGCATGAGCAATCTATAATCTCAAAATATTTTTAAAAGCCATGTAATAATGTATTAACACAAGGTATGGAGAATCATACCTGACATGTCCCTGCATCCGAAAAGTTAGCACATAAACACGATATATGTTACACTATCATTATATATGGGTGTGCTACATTAAGTACAGTATAGGATGTCGGAATATCTGACTCACTGGTACCTACATCACATGATATCCATCTCAAAACACAACAATCATAGCAAATATAGCAATCATGGAAAATACAATAATGATGGAAAATAGAGCAATCACTAACCAAGTCCTACATCAACCCACTAAGATGCCGTTAGAATGTGGTAACTCGTATGACCATCACCAAGGTTAGTGATCACACCATGTCGCGATTACATCTGTATTCGAACGAACACCACCACCATGTTTTTGCTATCACTAAGCCTTATACTTGAATAAATACCCATCACTATGGTGTGCTAGACCACCACTAAGGTCTAGGGTACACATGTTAGCATCGTCACATACCTCTGCCCTATGAGTACATATCACTTCATTGTGTTACCGAAACTGAATGAACCCTTAGCATGTGCCCCAATAGTAGAACACATAGTACACTTTACTTCACAAGCCTACATCATTAAACATACATCCTTGTACCATCACTAGATCCTACGAACACTTTCCATGTAAAGCACTCGATTTAAACAACTCATACCATCGAGTCGTCGAAGCTCGAAACGTATTTGGCCACTTCGCAAAAGCCAGAAAAATCTATCGCAATGTCCAAATGTAACATAGCACAAGCTCAAGTCGTCATGTGTTTTTCCACGCCGTGCTTAAAGCACCATCTCATATTTGCTCCACGTTTCCATCACATTCTTAATCGATCGGTATTTGGCCATTCTTAATCCATGTATTAACTTTAAAGATGGTTTAAAAACACATTTTAAAACATATATAAGTATGTAAAAGTTTGTAAGATAATAGCTTGCTCACTGATTGATGTGTTTTCGATCAAATTCACCATAAATGAGGTAGATCTGATGTAGACAGCCATTACAAGAATCCTAATGCACTCAAATTCAAAATTAGATAATCCCCTTGTTAATCCCTTTGTTAATCACTTCTTAAATGCTTAATTAGGTTATATGTAGTGAGGATTTGATGGATTTTTTTATTAGAGATGGATTAATGGAAGTTAGAGATAGTTTCTAGACGATGGATAAGTTATTAGAACCGTCCCTATTATGGGGATTATGAACAATTCCTTAAAACACTAAATGGGCTTAATTTAGGCTTAAGCAAATTACTCACTAATCTACGTATAAAAATTATCAAATTTAAAACAACGATATCTCCTACACCGTAAGACCAAAGAGTATTATAGCCACTCTATAGAGAGGCAGGCTATCGTCAAATCTTTCATTTGAAAACGGTTTCAGACCATAATTCGACTTTATTAAAAGTTATAGCGTTTAAAAGTTTTTAGAGTCAAAACCGTCTACAATTTATTCTAAGTGTCAAACTTCCACCCTAACCGGACCCAATTTGGTTATGAAAATTATATTTTACAATCCATTAATATATAAAAAGATGGGTCGTTACAAAAAGAAAAGGTGCACAAAATATCATTATTTTGTGTAGCTTAAAAAAGATCAGAAAATTGATTTTGTCTAAATACTTTATAAGCGATTGAACTTGTACCCGATAGTTTACTTTAGTAAACTCTGTACAAGCTTTAGTATTTGAATTATTTAAATATCGACCAAGAATCAAGTTCACATTAGAGAGACAACAGCTAGCTAATTTTCGAGTTAGACCAATTTGAAATTAATTTATAAACGTTGTAAATTAACAATAAGATTAATAAAAATGTTGTATTAAAATTTAATGGTATTTTAGCTGTTTTTAAGCATAAAAACTAAATGAAATGATTTATAGAAGTCATACAATGATTTGCTTAAAGAAGATCTTATATAAATTAAATTAAACGATTAGTTTAATTATTAAATCAATTAGGCTCGAAGTCTAGAAGGCCAAACCTTTTTTTTATGGGGGTGGGTTGGGGTTTGGAAGGGGGGGGGGGGGTTGGGGTGGTTTAGGGGTGAACATAGAAGAGGATGATGGAGACTTTGTTAAATATTCACGATCTATATGTGGCTATAAATAGCCAACTCCTTCGTTGTTTGCTAACATAGAAACGAACCATAACCCTAGTCTCCATTATTGAAATTGGTGATACGTTATAGACGAAGTTGCATCCTAGGGTCAAGGAGAAATGACATGTTATAATTCAAACATTATTATATTTTATCCTTTTATCTTTTTTTGTATTATGATAAAATATAACTAGTAATCACGAGAAATTATGTATAACATATATTATATAATATATTATGGTAAAATATATCCCGTGGTCAAGGAGTAACGACTAACATAATTCAAAATATTATAACTTATATTTTTGACTTTTTTGTATTATGGTAAAATATTACCAGTAATGAAGAGAAATTATATTCCAAACATTACTAATAAATTATGAAATTAAAACTAAAATAAAAAATACAATTAGTAGTTCCATTCTCAAATTATTATAATGAATGCTTTTTATTATGTTGTATAATCAGGATAAAGTATTTTTTTTAGTATTAATAACTTTTTTAATATAATTTTTATCTACTGCAAAAGTTACCAATAAATATAAAGTTAATACTAAAAATAAATATATCAAAATCCAGTTAGTAGTTACATTCTCAAAATATTGTAAAGAATATTTTTCATTCTTTGTAATCACGATGATAATATACAGTTAGTAATTGAGAAAAATTATTTTATAATTTATCGTTAACTTTTATAATAAAATATAATAACATTATTCACAAATGTTGCATTAAAATTCTAAATCAAATAAAAATTATCTATGTGACATTTCTTAAGATAAAATATAATAATGCTTCTACAAAACAAATTAGTTATTACAAAAATATTATTAGCAACGGATCGAAAGTACATTACAAAAAGTTATTTAAAAAAAACTAAAGATTGATAATAAAGAAATAAATTAAGTTAGCTACAGTTAACAGGATTAAAGTATGGACATGAACTCATAAACTAGAGCCGTTTAAACAAAATTTCAACACTTAACACATGCCAAAAACACCATTGCGACAATTTTATATATTTAGTTCTCGAATATTTCTCAAATGTGTAGGAAAAAAAAGTTTAATCTCAAAAGGAAGCATTTAGTTTTGAAAAAGGTTTATAGTTGAAATTATTTTTATCGCTGGCTTATCCAAAATATTTTAGTATGTATGCTTGCACCACACGTTTAGATCGGTGTAAGTCGGCAAGCATGTGCTTTAGATTTGAGAATGAACAAACAAAAACATAATCGGCAAATGTATCTAGAATCTTGTTTTAACCAAAGCACTCGTACCCATAAATCAAGAGGATAGTATTACGTGCTCGCCGCCAATAGGATGCACCGCAAGTGTCTACCGACATACAATTCGCATGGTCCCCTGCCATTGTACGGCTACTGATATTTTCGCGCCATTTCTACCTTTACAACCGTGCAGTTACCTCTAAATACCCCCAATTTGTGTTTTCGATTTCAAGATTAATTTTTGTTTTGTAACAGTTAAAGGTCAAATGCCTAGCAGCGGATTCTCTGGAGTCAGTGGCTCATCCAAAGTCGACGTGGTTATCGACACGGGGAATCCTTTTCTTAACAAGACTATTGATGGATTCTTGAAGATAGGAATGGTAACTTATTTTCTTTTCTTCAGTTTATCTTTTTATGATGCCGTTTTAACTTTCTATGATTTTGTTTAGGTTGCTGCATCAAGAGTAGCAGTTGAGGAGACATATCTTTGTATTCAAAAAGGTTAGAAATCTCATTTTAAAGCGAAAATTTTGGGTTGTACAGTTTTTAAGACCTAATTCATGATGATCTGCATTGTTTAATGTTAATGTTTTGGTCTTATGTCAAAGATTACTATTTTGGCAAGTGAGATTGGAGTCAGTTCTCAATCTGTTGGGTTAGAACATGTATAACAACCTTTTGGCCAGAAGCACTCTATTTCTTTGTCTTCATATAGTTCTATTTTTTCAAAATAAAATAAAATAACTCTATTCCTGATACCTTTTATAAGAAAGTCATCTCTCATTATCCTCGTTGAGCAACAAAATAAAGTTTTTGATGGATCCACAATAGAGCTATGGGGTGTATGTTCCGATTCAAGATGAGAACTATCAATTAATTTTATGAAAATGATAAGACAAGAAGGAGCTGTATATATATCTGCGCTACCCCTCATGTCTCGTTCTTTTTTAGATATTGATACCATCAGCTGCATCTGCAATATGTTATCGAACTCTATGTAAATGCTTAAAGGAAGAAATGATAGTTACGTCCAACCAAGTTTCTAACTCTTATTCTTTTGCCGATATATTGTATATTTGAATCAAAGTTTTGAATAGGTTAGAAGTTTCGAAAAGGTACAAAATTCTATAACAGATTATTGTACCGGTAATGGGATCATGTCTATAAAATTTTGTTTCATTTTAGGACTTTTTGGCACAAATAGAGATGAGGGATTTTTGGGATATGCATGCCCATTAATTTGAAGAACCTTTTAAGATGAATATCTCCGTCCTCCTTCAGGCTTGGAGCTTCTTGAGCAAGATCCAATAAAAAATAATATCTTTAAGCATGTGTTATTGTGCCAATTTCATAGCTTCTCAAGATGATAGATATGGGCTGAATATGCATGAGGTTGCTAAAAATCATTTGGTTTAAAATTTAAGAGCATTGCCATAGCTTGTTCACTGATTGAATAAGTCATCACACATTCAGGCGTGGCTTGTTCAGCACTGAACAAGCCACAAGGAGCAACCTATGGTTAAGGACTCGTTCAAAAGTCACAAGGGTCAGCCATTAGAATGGCATAACTAATGCCGTTTTATGGCTGTGCCACTTTAAATGGCATACAACATGCCATTTTAATGCAATCTCTTTGGTAGATGCATTAAAATGGTATTCTCTTTCCCATTTTAATGCATAGACATTAAAACGGCTAAGAGTGCTGTTCCAATGGTATCTTATATATTCACGTAATATTGTTTTTTAATTGTTTCGGCTGCTAGTTCACTTGTTTCTAGTTGCAGGGTGCCTGATGGCTAGTTAAAAAGGGTGTATTTGAGAAGTGAACTGAACATCTGTTAGGAATGCTCTAAACAGTAAAAACTGTAACCCTAAAAGCATAAATAAACAAAAAATTTAAAGGTAAGACCAATGGTGTGGGCAAAAATTTGAATTGGTGAGTGACGACTTCAACAAAATTTGAAGGTCCCAAAGTGATAGCATTGGATTTTTTTTTTGTTAATAATTTAAATGTCATATAATCTTGAACCAGTTTATACATGAATGTCAATTTATACATCAGCGCTTCACACTTAAAACTGTTTGCATGTTGTCTGTATTAGAGTATTAAATGCATTAGAGAACTATATTACAAATTCGTATTCATTTCTCATCAACGCTCGTTCATTCACGATAATGGTATTCAAATGCCGTTATTGGATACCATTACTGTGAGTACCATTATTGTGAATGAACGAGCATTAATGTGAAATGAATACAAGATTTTAATTCGCAGCTCAGTTCTCTATTTCATTTAATTTCCTAATGCTTTTAATAATAATAATACTATAATAGAAATTAGTTAGAGGTTTTAGATTAGATCCTCTAGGAATACGTCAGATCAATAAAAAAATAAAAACAGCAAACAAAATTCAGTTTTGGAAATGAATTTGTATAGCAAGCACGCTATGCTACACATGGCTCTGTTGTGTTAATATATATGTTTGTAAAACTAATTTGTTCCCTTTTTTTCCTATCGTTGTCCTTTGGCCAAACACTGTTCATATTAACATTTCTGTCATTGCCAATGATCTAAATTTGATGGAGAAATTGTTTTATATGCTTGAATGCTTAAAAATTCTCTAATGGTGTCAGATTCTCTCCTTTAACTTTATAAAGCATTATCATTTTCGATATATGGCTGGAAATATGTTTCTATAGTGGGATATGCATTTGTATGGTTGCCGACTAGTTGTGGGATGTCTTAAAACTTCCTCTGAAAACCTTGAATGCCAGTTGAAGAGACATAAAGACAAGGGTGTGCTTGATCATTTTTGTATGAATCTTAAATTAAATCATGCATAATAACCTTTTGTTTGCATTTAGGTAACTAAAGAATAAAACCGATTAATAAGAAACAACCTGAGTTAAAGCTTGATAGTTGTACAAGAATACGATCTGCAAGGTTTTGAGATGCCAAAAGATAATGCTTATTTCTACCAAATCCAGATAGACATTAATAATGCCTTACTTGGGCGTGTTCTCTTCCAAATAAACCTTAGATGATTCTAAAGAGTTTTTTGTAGGAATCGAGAGCGAGGTTTGGTTCTCACTGTTTCACGGCGGTACTAGTATACAATTCTTGACATGTTTATTTGCACAATCTCCATGAAGAAAAAGTACATAACCGTGGTTCATAGAAACAAGTACTAAAGCAGTGCCGGTCCTGTCGTTTAGCTTGCCCCAGACAAACAATATCTATGCTGTAAAGAAATTATCACTCGCTCCATTTAACTATTATAAAAATTTCTATATATACTTTAGTTAGGACTTGGAGGTTGCCTAGCCGATTGTCTTGCTTGCCTTACCCTAGGGCCGACATTGTACTGAAATGCCATGTAGAGATTTTAGGCACATAAACTGTTTCGGGTGCTCAATAGTATACTTTAATCCACATCAATGCAATATTTCTTTAAATTAGATCATTGCAATTTACATGTGAAGGCATTTCTTATTTTTGTTTATCAGTATTATGTATAATTATTTTTCTTTTCTTCTACTAGAGAGTTGGTACAAAGTGAATAGTTAAATATTCTGCCAATTGACATTGAAGTCTAAACGTCCTTTTCTTATTGTGGTAAAATACAGGCAGCGTTTCACAATCGAAAGCTGAGCATGCAGTGAGTGTACTCTTGCCTTGTCTCTACATTGTCATTATGCTACCTTATTATGATATTGTCGCTAATACCAGCGATCACCTTCTATATGGATGAAAATGACTGTGTGCTAATTTCAGTTACCCCTTCACTTTCCTCACAACAAATAGCTTTCTTGCCTTGGCTGCTGTGTCCAAAAGTTGTGATAGCCAGTTGATTGCGAACATTAATACCAAAGGAGGAATATAGTTGTAGGGTTAAATTTAAAGATTTTTTTTACTTGTTTGATAACTGAAACTATTAATAAACAGCAACTATTGCCAATACTAACACACACACACACACACACACACACACACACACAATATGGCTTGATTAATATTTTTATACTGATGATTTGTATATAGCTTAAGCAAATGTGCAAGGAAGGTGTGTACTGGGGTAAGCTTTATCATAATATCTCAGTCAATTTTACAAAATTTTGATTATATCTGTTATGGTTGAATTTCTTCATTTATTGAATGATGTATAAAGGAACTCTTGCTGGGGTCTATGTTGGTATGGAGTATGGAATGGAAAGAGCCCGCGGCACTAGAGATTGGGTAATTGTTATATATTGTCTATTTATTTGAACTTGGCTATACTATTATATCAGAAAATAATAAAATAGTTTTGTTGATTAGGTAATTTTTTTGAACATAGTTAATTGATGCCAACAGTAGTTGATCCTCTAGATAGATAATCTAGAGACATACCACTGTTCCATAGGGGACGTCCGATAAAATTTATTTTTACTAAGAAACACAATTATTATGTTTTTTGAGGCTAAAATTATCACTTGATGTGAATTCGTTTTGATCTTGTGTAAAAACCGAGTCATAAATTTAGACATTTTCCTCCTCTATTCGAATATCTCACCTAATTAACAAAACCACATGGTTTTATGAGGCCTCCACTTGTTTTATCTTCTTAATTTCCATTTAAAGAAAGTACTGTCAATAATTGTATGATGCGCTTTTCTTTGATGTACTATAGAAAAATGCGATGCTTGGTGGAGCCATAACTGGCGCTCTGATGTCAGTGGCAAGCAGTAAAAATGATAATCAGATAGTTGTGGATGCAATTAGAGGTGGAGCCATAGCTACTGCTGTTGAGTTTCTCAACTACCTCATCTGAGTTCAGTTTTCTTATTCGTTCAGTTATTTCAGTTATAATATGTAGCAGAAATACATTGCATGGATCTGAAACTTGGGAACTGTTGGCATATTGCTTGTTTTGTTTGATTCAGGGAAACTATGTAACAATGTGGTGGATTTTTCTTCCTTTGAAATTTTAGTTTTGGTTACATTGTTGTTAGCTATTTGTGATATTTCTTATGCCTTTGGAACTCAGTGGCGTCTGTTTTTTGTACATGAAAGTGACAGAGAACCACATTACAGGTATAATGTCCGCATCCAACTTTTCCTTGTATGAAATTCATATCTTATCTTGTTACAGTGACGTCCATGTAACTATTTTATTGTTGCCAACCAAACTTGTCAATTATATCATTCAGCGGTCTTTAATCAAGAAGTCTTTGTGTCAGAATTTTGAAAGTGTCAGCTGGAGGTTCTGTCGATGGCATTGACTTTCTCCGGGTAAAAGTTGTTCTTAAACCAAATGAAATTTGAATTTGTAAGCATTTTACACAAAGTTACACCTAAAAGAACCATACAAGGATCATTTCTGCAATGGAAGTTGCAATTATCATTTTTACAACGAGTGTAACTTTAATATTTCTAGTAGTAATATTTATGTTATTCATGCATCCATAACAAGGATTCCACACACATGCAACTATGTTCACTATTTCTGTAACATGTGACTTGGTCAAATTTTATTTTCCATACTGTAACCTATACACACTCATCAAAAGCATGAATTGCAGGTGCAGCTTGTTCAATACTTGCAGCCATTCTCAGCTCCCTCAGCACTAACCTGAATTCATTCGACTCTTCAACAAACATACAAGCACTTGATTCAAGCGAATGAACTGACTATTACAAGAACCCCATGTAGTGACAGAAAGCGCAAGCTTCTTCCCAGCTGCAGTTGCTTTTACTAGCTGACTGTATTATCATAATATAACCATTCGATGACTAAGTTTCTCAACATTGAAGTTGTTCAAAGACTTACCTATTATTTGTCAGAAATATATTTTTCCAAATTTATTTCCTTATATTACGAATTCCTCATATTACAAAAATTAATATATTTTTCCGAATCTATTTCCTCATATTATGAAAATTGCTATGGAACGAAGACTAATGAGAAGAAAACCCTTACCGAGGCGCCAACTTAAAGGACCATAGTCGATCTTTATGAGCGTTTCCTAACCAAAATCAGCATGCATTAAATGCAAGGTTATTTATACTGGCTTTGTTGATATATTTTTGGAAAATCATCGGCTATATGCATTACAAGATCTAAATGGTTGGAGGTAATTAGGTAAATGACTACACATTCATCCTCTAAACCTACCTCCTCAGCACCATTTTGCTGTATGTTGGCAGAATAGCAAAACCATATTTAAGTTTGACTACATATAGGCGACTAACTTGTTTTTTTAGGTATGTATGTCATATTAAAATAACAGGGGAATTATGGTAGGGCAAAACACTATTTCTATCGTTTGTGCATTTAAATATCTTTTGCAATCCTTTTGTTTTGGCCAGTAACTTTCATTTCGAATCAAATAGACTGACAAATCAATACGTTACCATTAAAATAATTTATATTGTTTGAATAAAATTTTCCTAATTTTTTATTGCTTCATCCACATCAATAACTTAAAGACTCATTGTTTGGTTTGTTTAAACAAAATAGTATATACTTTTGTTATTACATTTTTATACTACAAAAAATGGCTGCGCTTGCTTTGCTATTAGCAATTTTGGTAATTTTTGGTTGGCGTAGACACTGCATATTTTTGTTACAAAACAGCAACGAACAGAGTAGAATGAAGAAAGAGAAGAAAATGATCAAATTAAATTAATCATGCAGGTATGTGAACATTTAAGTTCTTTTTTCCATTTATGATTGTAATACATCACAACGACCTCCGTATAAATCGTGTTGATTGATGATTGTTAACCTATATTGTGATTATTTGAGCTTGGTGTCTTCATCAATACCAAGTGTTGAAAGCGAACTTCATATATATTCTTGTCAAAGTCAATTTAATACCGATTAAGACGACCATTTAGGTAGATGAAATAGTTTACAAGCCAAACGACATTCAAATTTGGAAGCATCTGCTATAAAGTTGCACACTGAAGTACCATGGAACAATCAAGTACTGCAATACTTAGTGTTACCAGGAACTCTTATTTCTTAGAGTAGTATCTGTACTACTCATAATTCCTTAATTAACTCACTCATACACGCCCACACAGAATTAAAATCATAATATATATGACGCCATTATTTCATTTGCAAGAGCATGGGTCGCAGGTGCAACTGGATCCACATTTGCAGCCACTCTCCCCTCCCTCGGTAATCATCTCGAATCCCTCAATTCCTCTGTTAACATATAATTATATTATATATAAAATGATAATATATATTGCTAGGTGCTTAATCAAAGTTAAACAAGAGTTCCATGTAATTCATACACAGTTCATACTATACGAAAGAACTGATGATCGTAGAGTTATAGAGCAAGAAAAGAAAGAGGAGAGAACAAACCCTTTCTGAGGTGCAACTCCAAGGATCATAGTTGCACTTGTGATGCGTGCTTCCTCCCCAAAATCAGCATACATCTTGCACCTTTTACCAGCAACAACGTACAAACGATGGCAAGGTTAGTTATATATTAAGCTATATTTATTGCTATATTTGGTTAATTCTGCTTTTCAATTAGTAACTTGTTTGCCTCATGTTATAACCATTTGAGCAAAGGTAAAGCAATTTTTCCGAATAGTGTGTTCATTTGAGGAAATTTTCATTATTAACAGTAGTGACAGAGACAGAGACAGAGGATGTAAGGTTAAGTTTATGATAATTGTGAAAGATTAGACTAAAGTCATAGAAGAGGAAATTGTAGAATTTCAGTACCCGCTGCATCCACTGCCACACTTGCAGCTTGACCCACAGCCACAGTTTCCGTTACCGCAAGACATTATGTTCTTCTTCTTTCGAAAACTTGTAAAAACTATTTGAAGATTTGATGAGATTTATGCTGAGTGCACAAATGATTTTGAAGACTAGGGACCAATTTATAGGAAAAGAGGGAGAAATCATCCATACACTTGTCAAGATCTTGTGGGTGGAGAATAAACATGAAAGTATATTGGTTGTAGGTGCCCACACGTAATTATCAGCATCCTCAGTCGCTACCTTGATAACCTCACCTTTCTTTTGATTATATAGTATGTTTCAATCACGAAAGCTTTGGAATTTGGATAATATATGTGCACCAAACTTACTGAAAATGTTGACGTTACATTTTTAATCAACTATACCAAATTCATAGCCGAGCTATCATTTATGTGTCTATGAATAACAATCAATGACCATTATACTTGTCTTCATCTTTATGTATAAACTGGGTAGTGTATCAAATGTTTCACAGACATGAAATTTATCAATTCAGACAATTTCACCAAAAACTTGTAGCTTGCATATCAATGAATAATGCAATTAGCTTACATTATATACAAAAAAGAGCCAAAAATAAAAAGAATTGATAAAATATAACTGTATAATGTCAACAAGCTAACATCATTAATAAATATAAAACGACATAGCACAAGAATAATACAACTGTATAGAAAAAAATAATATCAACTTGCTTGCAGCATAATACATGCAGGTTTCTTTAACATAAAATATGATTTGAATACACGGCAAATAGATCAATAATATACAAAACGGTAGAAATAAAAATATTAATCGCAAAGCATACATCATATTCCAATTATTTGATACAGGAAATTATTGTAGAGGACAAAATTTCACAGCTTTTTAGCCTCAAGGACAGACCTTCAATATTTTATTCTGAAGGACAACTTTATGTAGGTATCAGTTTTTAGTTATTGATAGCAGTTTTTAGGTATCAGTTTGCAGTTATCGGTAGCAGTTTTTAGGTATCAGTTTTTAGCTCGGTATCAGTTTTGTTGTCCTTATGAATAATTTTGGAAAATGTTTGTCCTTAGAAATAATTTTTAGAAGAATGTTTGTCCTTGTGGTAAAAATATTGAGGTCGTGTCCTTGAGACAAAAAATACAAAAAAATTTGTCCTTTAAATTAATTCCCCCATATTTGATATGAGTAATCATTAAGTCCAATAAGAAAAACGAATACATAATCTATTTTGACCTATGCGTCGCATTTTATTATACATTTGCACTAATTTGAATCCATACTACAAATAATCCGATACCGATACGTTACCCAGAATAGCCAACCGTCCCGACACTTGACCATTTTATAATTGTTTAATATAGTGAACTGAAAGATCATTAGTACCACGAGTATATATGCACGACTCAATGACCTGCATTTAATCACAATGAGCAATCATTTATAGTTGTACATATAGAAGTAGATATGGTAGTACCAATGCAAACATAAACTATACTTGAAGCAACGCCAGAGTAAAAAACAAAAGATAGTTTCTTATTTTATTCAGATGAATAACTTGTACCTTACAACGTTTCTACACTTTGTGTGTGTGTGTATATATATATAGCAACAAATGGGCTTTAAGATAACAGCTCAGCCCAATTGTAAAGAAATAATACAGTTAATAAAACAAAACCGGGTCGGTCCCGTATACTCTCATTATCCCCCCGCAAATAAAGCTAGGGTTTCATTCCCTGAGGCTGCCTCTTCAAAATCATGGCGGCGGAAGAAAAACTCGGAGTTCTTCTCTGAGACGCTCGCAAATAAAGTTAGGGTTTCATTCCCTAAAGCTGCTTCTACAAAAATCATGGTGGCGGAAAAACTCGGAGTTCTCCTCTGAGACGAGTGAAACTCTTCGATGAAATAGCTTTCGTCAGTATGTCCGCCTTCTGATAGTAAGATGGAATATGGCGGATCTGGAGTTTCCCGTGCTCAGTTCGCTCTCTAACAAAGTGAAGATCAATTTCGAGATGCTTGGTTCTCGAGTGTTGAATCGGGTTCATGGACAGAGAAATAGCGCTTAAATTGTCCACCCAAATGATCGGCTTTTGCTTGAGTTCAAGTCCCAGTTCGGCTAGCAAGGCCTCTGTCCATGTAATCTCAGCGGTGGTGCTTGCAATGGCACGGTACTCTCTTTCTGTGCTAGACCTGGAGACGGTAGATTGCTTCTTTGTACACCATGAAATGGGATTACTGCCGAGGTACACACAGTACCCGGTAATGGATCTCCTGTCGTCAACATCATTGGCCCAATCTGAATCACTGTAAGCATGTAAATTTATGTCTTTGCATGATTCTAATCTCAGCACATAGTGAGTAGTTCCTCTTAAATATCTTAAAATACGTTTAACAGCACGCCAATGTTCGGTTGTCGGTGCTTGCATGTACTGGCAAACCTTGTTTACGCTAAAACAAATGTCTGGTCTAGTGATAGTTGCGTACTGAAGTGCCCCAACTATGCTCCTGTACTGCGTGACATTTTCAATGGGTTCACCCTTGTCTTTAGATAACTTAAGATTACTAGTCATGGGTGTGGGCAGTGCCTTAGCTTTATCCATGTTTGCTCTCACAGTATGTCTGATATGTATTGCTTTTGAGATAGATTGATGCTTGAATCTGCATTCCTCTGAATATGTATACCTAGAAAGTAATTAACTTCTCCCAAATCTTTTATAGCAAACTGTTTGTCCAAACATCCAATAACTGTTTCAATTTCTTGATGATTATCCCCAGTGATAAGGATGTCATCAACATAGACTAGTATATAGATGCTATTGCCCCTTTGCTTTCTTATATAGAAGGAATTATCAGATTTGGTGGAATTGAAACCTAACATGACTAGGGTAGTCTTCAATTTTTCATACCATGCCCTTGAAGCTTGCTTCAATCCATATATTGCTTTGTGTAATTTGCATACTTGATTGCTATTGTCTTTGGAGCTGTAGCCTTTTGGCTGTTGCATGTACACTTCTTCCACTAGGTCTCCATTTAGAAAAGCATTATGCACATCTAGCTGCTTCACTTGCCAATGTTTGTGGGAAGCTAGAGTTAATATGATTCTTATTGTTGTTGGCTTAATAACTGGGGAGAATGTCTCACTGAAATCATAACCATACTGCTGAGTATAACCCTTTGCCACGAGTCTTGCCTTATATTTAACCACCTTGCCTTCTGCATCCCTTTTTATTTTGTAAGTCCACTTGCTTCCCACAATGTTCTTGTGTTTTGGTGGGTCAACTAAAAACCATGTTTTGTTTTTTATCAATGCATTATATTCTTCATCCATGGCTTTCCTCCACCTTTCATTCTTAACTGCTGATTCATATGATGTTGGCTCTACTTCATTGATTTGGGTATTAAATATTTTGGGTTTAAAAATACCACTCTTGGATCTTGTGGTCATGGGGTGTTGACTGATAATTTGTTGTGGTATTTGATGTTCAATTCTACGACAGTCAGTATCCTGATTTGTAGAGTCTTCATTGCTTTGATTTTGCTGTGTTTCATTTTGTTGTTGCTCATCATGCCGTGAAACATCCATTGCACTTTGCTCTGAATGATCACTATGAATAATTTCTGATGGCTCATAATTTGGCTTGACTTCTTTGCTGATCCAATCTGATAGATCTGGCATGTTACTTGTACCTGCATTGCTGATGTTTGTAGCTTGTTTATGTTTCTCCCTTTCTGCAAAAGGAAAAACATTTTCATTAAAAACATGTCTTGAAATAAATAGCCTGCCCTGATTGTCTAGGCACTTGTATCCTTTCTGGTTATCTGCATAACCCAGAAAGGTACATTGGCTTGACCTCAGGCTTAATTTGTTTTTGTTATATGGTCTGAGGCAAGGAAAGCATAGACACCCAAAATTTCTTAAATGTTTATAGTCTGGTTTGTTACCAAAAAGTTTTTCAAAGGGGCAGACATGGTTTAATACTTTGGTTGGCATTCTATTAATGAGGTACACTGCAGTGGCAAATGCCTCCCTCCAGTATCTCATTGGTAGACTTGCTTGTGACATTAGTGTTAAACCAGTCTCCACTATGTGTCTGTGTTTTCTTTCCACCAGACCATTTTGTTCAGATGTATCTGGGCATGTCATCCTATGTAAGATTCCTTTCATGGTGAAGAAATCCCTTAGGGTTTTAAACTCTCCCCCACCATCTGTTTGAATCATTTTTACACTGCCATTCAGCTGTTTTTCAATGCATGTGATGAAATGTTTCACAGCACTGTATGTGTCTGATTTTGCTTTTAAAAAATATATTCAAGTATATCTACTATGAGCATCAACAAGTGATAGGTAATACCTGTCTCCATGAGTTGAAATGTATGGAGATGGTCGCCACAAATCAGCTGCTACAAGTTCAAAAGGCTTTTCATATGCAGTTTCAGAGTGTTGAAAAGGTAACTTGTGACTCTTGCCAATTTGGCAATGTGTACATACATTAGAACTACATAACTTTGGGAAAGAAATTTTATTCTCATTCAATACATGTTTAACTACATCATAGCTAGGGTGCCCTAACTTACAATGCCATACATCAAGGACATTGACATCTCTGTCATGGTTTATACTAGTATTATTACACCATTCTGCATTGTTACAATTCTCATATTGCTGAATTTGTATAAACCTTGATCCAGTTTACCCTGTAATAATATGGTTTTATTTAGCATATCCCCAACAAGACAGAACTCATGGTGAAACTCAAAATATACATTGTTTTCTTTTGCAAATTGTGAGACACTAATTAAGTTCTTTTTGATACTTGGCACTCCCAACAAATTATTAAGATAGAGTGACCTTGTACCTTCAATAGTGCCTGTCCCTATATGAGATATATTTATTGTTTCACCATTTCCCATAGCCACAGAATGCTTACCTGTATAGTTTCTGTTTCCCAAGTTTAAATTCTGCAAGTTGTTCGTCATATGATTGGTGGCTCCAGAATCAGGAAACCAGTCTTCTGTGTTGATATCATCAGCTTTATTTGCATCATCTGTAGCATTGTCTGCATTGTTTCTGGAGTGACTGCTGGTTTGTGCCATGTTTGCTGTTGGTCCTTTGTTGTTCTGACCTTGCTGAGCACCATTGTAGTCTTCCTTGAATCTAAAATAACACTTATTTGCCATATGACCAAATTTTTCACAGATTTGACATTTGACCTTATTGCTGTTTGGGTATTTGCCTCTGCCTCTTCCCTTTTGGCTGTTGTTGTATCTTGTATTTTGATTCTCTTGTTTGTTTTGACTGTGTTTTTGATTTTTGTTCTTTGTTGAGGAGGCATAATTGGCTGAATAATCTTCTTGCATGAGTCTTCTCTGTTCAATTCTTCTCTCATGAGCAAGAAGAACAGAATGGACATAGTCAATATCTGGTAATGTTTGCTGTGTAGCAAGTAATGTTACTAATGACTCATATTCTTGGTCAAGACCGTTAGTAATAATGAGAATCTGTTCACTCTTTGAAATCTCATGACCAACAGATTTTAACTTGTCACAGAGGTTCTTGATTCTTGCCAGATATTCTCTCATGCTCGTATCATTCTTTCTTACATTTTGTAGTTCTCTTCTATAATGCATAACTCTAGCTGCTGATTGAGAACTGAAAATTCTTTCAATTGTTGACCATATTTCATATGATGTGTAGCATCCCACGAGTTGAGATACGAGACTTTGATTGATAGAAGATAGTAGCCAGGATGCAAGTAAATTATCTTGCCTTTGATATTGAATGTAATCTGGATTGTTCACAAGATGACCTTTATCATCAGTGATGTTGACTGAAAGAATAACTTTGGTTCCTTTTACATAATCTTGCAAATCATAGCATCTTAATGCAATTTCCACCTGATATTTTCATGTTATGTAATTATCTTCATCTAATGGTGTATTTATCGCCTGATTTTTAGGTCTGATCAGGATTGGATCATTGCTCTGGTTGCTTTTGGGCCTGTTGCTTGTGTTGACAGATGTAGCTTCATTGTCTTGATCTCCCATGGTGGATCAAGAACGTTGATGATCGGAATTCTTGATCAAGAAGCAGTGTAATGGCGCGGCAATGACGAACTGCAGCCAAAATAATAGTGAATTGGCGTGGCAGTTATGAATTGCAGCCAAGATCGACTGTAGAGAGGGTAAAGATAGTGCAACCAGAGGAGGAGATGAAGATTTTGAATCTGATCCTCTTCTTGGAAGACACAGTCAGGTGAGAACCGACAAGGTCAGGCACCACACAAATCTATGAGAGGTAAATTTCCCCTATGATGATATTACTCTGAGGGGAGAAGAGAAGAAATCACATTCTTTGATCAAAAATGGCCTTTCGGCTATAGCTGCTTTGATACCATAAAAAACAATCGATAGTTTCTTATTTTATTCAGATGAATAACTTGTACCTTACAACGTTTCTACACTTTGTATATATATAGCAACAAATGGGCTTTGAGATAACAGCTCAGCCCAATTGTAAAGAAATAATACAGTTAATAAAACAAAACCAGGTCGGCCCCGTATACTCTCATTACAGAGAAGACCGAGACAGTTGAAGAACATGCATGAAACCCATATATATATATATATATATATATATATATATATATATATATAGTGATTCTGTAGATACGCTAAGATTTAATAATAGTATTATGTTGAGAGCATGGTTCTTCATTAACAAATATATATTATATATTGGTTAAAGGATTTGATGAATTTACCAGTCTATAAAATGATACATTTGATTTTGAAAAAGAGAAAATGTATATCATTTTTTTACAGCGGATTGAATACGTTTGATAATGATGCATGTATTACACGTGGAAGCTTTTATAATGTACAAATTATATATATATATATATATATATATATATATATATAGATCCAATTGAGCCCAATGCTCAAAAAGTCCACTTGTAATCTTTGAACCCACTTTGCTTATGCTGTTATTTCATTTTATTTCTATTTCTAACTTTGCTGCTCGCATACACATTCTACACAGCCTTCTACATTCAACCCATAAGCCACGACAACAAACACAAACAAACACTTACACACAAATAAACATTCACCTAGTTCAGCACCTCCAACATTCTCACCTATATAAACACACATGCATGCATATTAAACTCACACTGACATATGGACACATACTCACACTACTCACAAACACTCTGCTGCCATGTAAACCAACAACCATGCACATAGACACAACACATATTTACACGCACTTAACCTACAAAAGCAGTCATCTCACACATAGACGGTAAGAATAACATAAGGCTATGGTATTATTTTCAAATAATAATAGCCAACAGATTCAAAACAATAATACGGAAGCATAAAACAAAACAAATACAATAGCCTGTTAAATTTTGGCGATACAAAATCACAAATAGAGAGAAAAAAAGAGAAGATTTTGTTTTTCCTAATTAATAGGCATATTGAGTATGTTTATTTCTTTCTATAATTGGCTAATCAAATTATTTTTTGCCATCTAATGTTAACTTGGGCATTAAGTAATTGATTATATAAATAGAGGCTAGAAGAAAGGGTAAATGTATGGTAGAAAATCTATTTGCTAATTCCCTGTTCTCCATCTTTGTTCTTCTTCTTCAACAATTTTAGTCATATAAATATTTGCTCCCTTTCTCAATTTGGTTATTGATTCAATGGTATTTTGTTTGTTTTAGCTTTGCTCTATTAATTGTAAACAAAATTTTTGGTGAATCAATAAAGTGGGTGGTTGGGTGGAATATCTTGTCTTACTGCTTCTAATTTCAATTCCGTTTTATTTTTAATCCAAGTTATCTTTTTGTGATTTGGGCGATAAAGATCCGTTGATATAAGCTTCCGCAAAGCGCCGTCTTTTTTTCACAACAGATTGGTATCAGAGCGCAGATCATTGCAAAGCTTAGATTAATTTTGGATTGAAAAATTATTGATGTCGGATATGATTTCGTTTTCGAAGATGGCTATTTTGGATGGGAAGAATTGGGGTATTTGGAAGCCTAAGATGGAGGATGTTCTGTACCTCAATGATCTTCATGATCCGATTGATGGAGATGGAAAGAAGCCCTCTAATGTAGATGAGGGAAAATGGAAGAAGATGGATAAGAAGGCGATTGCTTTGATTCACCAATATCTTGATGATTCATTTTTCCATCATGTGGCTAGTTGTGAATCCACAAAGGCTTTGTGGGATAAGTTGGTATCTTTATATGAGTCAAAAGTGCTACTAGTAAGACTTTTCTGGTTTGAAAGTTGGTACAACTGAGATTAGATGAAGAGAAGTCTGTTGCATAGCATTTGAATGAATTTCAGGATGTAATAAATCAATTGGCAAATATGACGTTCAATTTTGATGATGAGTTACAGGCTCTTTTATTGATGAGTTCGCTTTCAGAAAGTTGGGAAACTTTGGTTGTTTCATTGAGTAATTCCAATGCTAATGGAACTCTCTTTGGAAACTGTTCGAAGCAGTCTTTTGAATGAGGAGTTTAGAAGAAAAGGGTCAGGTATGAAATCAATTCAAAGTGAGGCTATGGTGGCAAGGGGCTCGAAGAAAGATATAATTTGGAAGAAGAAGGATGCTAATGGTAAAGGTGTTATCACTTGTCATTATTCTAATAAGAAAGGTCACATACGCAGCAAGTGTTATGCTTATAAAAGAGATCAGAAAAAGGCTGCGCACGGTGATACTAGTAGCAATGCACATGTAGGTTTTGCTGAAGGTACCGATAGTGATGCTTCTTATGATGTCCTCTTTAGTGAAAATAAGCCTTGAAAGATGGATTCGGGAGCCGGTTTTCACATTTGTAGAGATGTGAATTGTTTTTCTTCTTATGAGAAGAGTGTCGACATGATTAGGACAGCCAATGGAGAAGAGCTACCGATTTGTGGTATTGGATCTGTCTAGTTTCGTATGCATGATGGTGTGGTTAGAGAAGTCTCTGGAGTGAGACATGTACCCACTTGTTCGCATAATCTTATTTCTCTCGATCAGTTGGATCGCCGTGGTTGCACTTATGAGACTCAAGGTGGAGTTTTGAGAGTGAAGAAAGGTGGTCGTGTAAGGATGAGAGGAGTATTGGAAGAAGGAAACCATTATAGCTTGGTTGGTTCTGTAGTCGACTATAGAAAGCGAGTGACGGTTGAAGAACCTAGTCCACAACAAGGCGGAGAGGTTAATGTGGTCGCTGCTTATGATTCTAGCATTGAGGATCATATTTTAGACAGGGGTCTTCATGTTGATGATGCTCGGGAGATCGATAGTGATCAGGTAATGAGTTCAGATCGAGTGATAGACGGGTGTCGAGTTGCAAAATCCAGAAAGACAAGACGGAGATCTTTGTGGTATTACAAACGTTTTTGAGACCGGATTTGTGTGGTGCACCTCATGTGGGAGATGCATCATTTGCAGTCGGTGGTAGAGGTTTGTAATTTGGTATGATTGAGATATAGGGAGTTGTGATAGATCTAGATATGACATGTTTGATATGTTGGAGATATGTGATTTTGCATCAAGGTGGAGTGTTAAATTTTGGTGATACAAACTCACAAATAAGGGGAAAGAAATATGCAAAAGAAAGAAAGAAGATTTTATTTCCTCTAATTAATAGGCATATTGAGTATGTTTATTTCTTTCTCTAATTGGCTAATCAAATTATTTTTTTCCATCTAATGTTAACTTGGGCATTAAGTAATTGATTATATAAATAGAGACTAGAAGAGAGGGTAAATGTATGGTGGAAAATCTATTTGCTAATTCTCTGTTCTCCATCTTTGTTCTTCTTCTCCAACAATTTTAGCCATATAGATATTTGCTCCCTTTCTCAATTTGGTTATTGATTCAATGGTATTTTGTTTATTTTAGCTTTGTTCTATTAATTGTAAACAAAATTTTTGGTGAATCAATAAAGTTGGTGGTTGGGTGGAATATCCTGTCTTATTGATTTTAATTTCAATTCCGTCTTATTTTTAATCCAAGTTATCTTTTTGTGATTTGGGTGACAAATATCCGTTGATATAAGCTTTCGCAAAGCGTTGCCATTTTTTTCACAACATAGCCATGTAAAGAAGCTACAACAACTAAAACATGCAAATCTATATAAAGCATAAACTTGTTTCTGTAATGTAATGCATCGCTGAGGTTTTTAACTCCTTGTCATTGATGTGCAGTTGGGATGACTTCCAAGAAAGAGAGGTATTACATCTACCGCAGCTGAAATTTTTTGTAACCATACATAACACGATATCAACATTCATAACTTGTAATCATTAAATTGAAAGGGGAAGATAAGGAAAGTAAATGGAATTTCAGTATTATTTCAATGCACCCACAATATATGATGCTAAATACATAGGGCACTACCACTGCATTTTGCATGCATGTCATTTTTAACCCAAAAGAAAAATATTGGCTATGTTTGGTTTGCCCTTTTTAGTTTGAGTTTTCGTACATCCAAAAATGCGCAAAACGCATGTATATTATCGAAAACAATCAATTTAAAAAACGAAATTAACATACAAAATAGAAAACAATTTTTTTTATTTTTCGTGTTTTGGAAAATAATAGAAGCACGAAAAACAATTCTTACTTTTGTCGTCCTTCATCCCCTTCGTCATCCCTTCATTTTCCTTTCATCACTTCCGTCATCACTTCATTTCTCTCATATTTGGTATATATATATATTCGAAAATAGAAAATTCAAAATTCGTTTTTAAACCAAACACTATCTAAAATAGTATAGTCTTTGTCTATTTCATTATCATTTACAGTCACAGATACTTGAGATAGGCTTACGACTACAACATATAACTAAAAATGTTTTAATCGAAGCCAAAAAAAAAACATTGAAATGATATTGTACCAATCAATCAAATATTGAAATGCATTATAACATTCAGATGTATACTGTTATCAACATTCATTCTAATTAGTCTAATGAGGGGTGTTCTGAGACATTATCTATTTTATCATCGCTTGTAATAAATAATTCACTAATTTGAAATTTAGGAAAAAATTTAAATTACAGAAGACAAATAAATTAAAATAGTGGCATGAAACCTTACATCTTCAACGGTAGTGGCAACATAGCAACAAATCATTTTTTATGTACCATATGATACTACATGCATTCAATGCATCATAAAATGAAGTTTCCATGCCCAAAAGATCAGAAATTAGAAAAGGAAGCATCAAAGAGATTCCCATCAAGACTTAGTCACCATCTTCATCAAAAACAACATACTTTTAGTAAGTGTTGATGTCCCTATCTAGTTTTTCATCACTTGCTCTAAAAACATATGTTTTTATATTAAAATATACAATCATAACTTAAGCAATTAGTAAGACCGAGAAAATAGGAATTAGAGCCTTAGATTAAAATGTTTTCACAGTAAGCAAGTTTCTGTAACTTGCATACAAAATCAACAAACTCATTAACTTGCAAATGAGATGAAATAATCTGAAAAAAATCAAATTAAACCAAAATCGAATACCAATTGAAAAGGGTATCGAAAAACAATCCGCAAGTGGAATAACAACCGACCGACAGCTTCCTACTCTAAGTTTGTGTTTTTCATCATTTGTAATATGCATTTAGATGATGATTGAACTATCAAAAATGCAGATGGAATGGGTCAAAATATTGAAAGGCCTTTTTTCAATAAAAAAAATACAGTACTGAAATTTAAAAATCATCCAAAACAATGTTAATTTAGCAACAATGTTTTTCATCTTTTCTAGTTCCAAAAGTAACACATGTTTAATAAAAATCATTTGAAAAGTAAGACCGCAAAGAAATATTAACATGATGAAGATTATTTAAAACATGTGAAATTTAAAAGGGGAAAAAGTTAAATCAGCCGTGAATTTAACTTTTATCTAATGAACTGAGCTTTCTTCGAAGAAACTAAATTCATGTAAGAATGAACATGTAAATGCAAATTATACGAATTTAAATAAAACCACTAAGTGAACTCCTTTGATAGTAGCACATTTTTATTCTTTATTGCAATGATTAATATGAAAAAATAAATGGAAACATGGGTCAGGAAATCAAAACATTACATAGCTGGTTAAAAATAATCATTATAAAAAAGCTATTTGAAATTTAAATACAAATATTTGAAGATATGGAAGTGCATTAAGAGTGGTGTATGCACGTGCATGCACGAAGGGAAGGATCGATAAACACCACATGCGTTAAGGACATCCCTCTTTCACTACAAACGAACCCACACCCTACGGATTTAGTGTTATACCATTCAATATCAAACAAAACATTAAAATATTCAATATGCACTATGCACATCAAGTCCACACAAACTTCTCACATATTCAAAATGTTATATCAATAGCAATCATTAAACATCTACTTTAACCACCAAGTTGATATATTATTCTTAAAATGTTTTTGCTTAAATTAATCAAAATTTTGTGGGGACAATCTTGAGACTTGTAAGAACATATCTCAAAATTTTCAACTTTGGATTGTAGATTGAAAAATTGCAAGAGGTAGATGAAGTGTAGCGGCCTAGTTCCCCAAACTGTACACACTCATAGCAGCTTTCTACTATCAGAATATTATGTTTCCATGTTTTTCAATTGAGATTTTAACTATAGCAAAGGTACCTATGTATCATTAATGTCACAGCCAAGCTCCCCAACCTAGAAATATTTGACATAAGAGATCGGTGTCTACAGCATCTTGTATTAGTTGTTCAGCATTATGAAAATATTTTAGCGCACTACGAGATATAGAGTTGGGATGAAAATTCCTCACTTTGTATCTTGAACTTCTATAACAATTTTACATACAAATATCTATCGAAGGATTGATAATCTTTCAAAATTTTCTTTTCTAGTGGTATATTACAGCATTGATCATTGCAATTTGGTCTTCTTTGTGAATTAGAGCATAATTACCTATGCCCACTTGAATTGCAGTAGTAGTATATATGACACGGCATTTTTACTTGCCCTTGCACACGTCTCATTTCATCATCTTCATACCCATCCAACTTCTGTTTAACACTCAATGTGGCGCGTGCAACATCCAGTAGTAGTGATTTGTTTCTTAGTATAGGCATATTCAAATTCAGTTTTAATACAAAATAATAATGTATATATAGAAAGTAAGTACATAAGGTTAAGAAACAAAAGCAATCAATTCCATTTAAAAAATATTGCAGTTAATGCTCAATTCAGGAAAAATATTCATAATAACATTTAGTGGAGAAAATGAAAACTAAGTTAAGCAATAAAAGAAAATAAGTAGTAATAGGGTACTACTTTAGTCGTATGCAGTTTTTTGTTATAAATCATATCAAAACAACTAGAGTCCAATCACACATTAGTAGAGAGTCCAATTGCATAGCAGTAGGAAATAAACTGATGTTTAAACGACAATTAAATCTTAATATTGTTGAGATATCTAAAACATAAACTTAAAAAGTAACCAAAGTAATTAGAGTATACTTAGAGCAGATGAAGAGTATATTGAAAATAAATGAAGAGCACAATAAAACATTTGTATAATTAGTGACTGCAACAATGGAAATATGTCTGTAACAAATTTCTTTTCGCAAATTGCAAATCAGGTGGGTTATGTATCTTCTATGTAATAAATTTACAAATCGGATCAAACAGAACCTAGAATAATGAGTGACGGTGCCAGAATGTGTATGGATTGATAACAAAGTTCATTTCGCAACTCATAAATCAGATTAGGGAAGAGAAATAGTGAACGACGTTGTAAAAAGTGACAATAGTCGAAGCGTGTAGATATTATAGTATAAATATACATTATATAGAAGTTACCTTGGAGAGAAAACAAAAGGTAAGAGCAATCACCTGCCGCTTGAGCTGTCAGATAAGGGAGCAGTGATCCATCTCAATCAGTCATCTATTTGCCTGCCGTGGATGGCACATCGTTGCGAAGGTCGAGCCTGAGGATGAATGGAGAGGCCGCTGCAGACCTAGAGATCGAGTCTGGTAATTTGCAAGTAAGGAAAATCGATGTTGAGGGAGGTTGTCGTGGATGGTGCGACGTTGGTGAGATGGAATCTGAGGATGGATGTAATCGTGAATTTTGTGGACGAATTTGGGGAGAGACATAATTAGGTTGTAGAAGGGATGATTAAGAATGGCAGGAATGAAAGCGATGAGAGGCAACAATATGAGATGGCAAAACCATTCGTATTTTTGAAATTTCAAAAGTACACCGAGTAAATTAGTGAATGTACTGACTATTACAAAAAAACCCATGTAGTGAGAGAAAGCGCAAGCTTCTTCCCAGCCGCAGTTGCTTTTACTAGCCGACTGTATTATCATTATATAACTATATATAAGTTTCTCAATATTGAAGTTCAAAGATTTACGTTTTTTGGTATGCAATCAAAGGGTACGTATGTCATTATCTACTGAGTTTTCAATACAGACTAGAAATTTAACTTTGACTACCTATTGGTGACGAATTTTTTTAGGTATATGTCATTTTAAATAGGATTGGCATTATGGTAGGGCAAAACACTATTTCTATTGTTTGTGCATTTAAATGTCTTTTGCAATCCTTTTGTTTTGGCGTGAAACTTTCAGTTCGAATCAAATCGACTGACAAATCAATACATTACCATTAAAATAATTTGTATTTGTTACAATATATGTAAATCATGAAATGAATATGCTTTTATGTTGTTTTGTTTGGTCCCACATCATGGAATATGTTAAATCCTTAGCTTTGAAGCCTTTATATAAATGATGCTATGTAATGTAAATACATGTCTAATTTAAGGAATGAATAATATATCTTCTGCCTCTCTCTCTAATGACTTATACTTTCTTCATTTTATAACACGTTATCAGCACGATCTCTAAACAAAAAAAATAGATTTGAATTGTGATAATCTTGAAGATCGGATCTACTTTGCTTTTCAGATCTAATTATAGATCTCAAGATGGTAAGCAATTTTTTAGATTTAATTATATTGATCTTATCTTTTCAGATCTAATTCTATTAATTTTATCTTCTTAGATCTCATTCAATCATAGATCTAATTTTTTGATCTCATTCTATTGTAGATCTTACGTTCTAATTTTTTTTAGATCTTTTGTAGATCTTGATATCATGCTCAAATGATATATCTTTGAGATATATATAGTTTGGTCATCAGATCTATTCTTTTTCATGTTTATTCATCCTTTTCTCTTATTTATTCATTGAAATCAAGTATGACTTCTGAGATTACTTATTACTACATATCTTTTAGTTGAAAGCAATTTTATTTATTCTTTCAGAATTTATACTTGATAAATATTTAGTTTGAATTGATTCAAAATTTCTAACAAGTGGTATTAGATCCACTCGTCTTTGATTTTATTATGAATTTTTGATTTTTTTTGAGTAAGTTTTGAATCGACTTTATTTATAAGTCATTGAATTCTTGTAATATCTTACTCAAATTTCAGATCTATTTGATCTATGTATGAAAGATTTTTTTGTTGATAATTTTGGATTTGGTTTGAAGCTAAGTTGTTTTTCCTAGACCAAAAGGTAGCTTCTGATGTAGAAAGCAAGATCTAAATGATCTGTATATAGTTTGTGTAATTAAATAAAATTCTAAAATGTTTTTATTTTTTGGAAATAATCTTAATTCTCCAAAATTACGAGATAACATTTGAAGACTTACATGCTTGTTTTGCTATATTTGGTTAAGAATTATGAAGTTAATTTTTTTATAAGGGAAATAATTTGGATCTGAGATGTATAGTTATTTATGATTATGAATGATATGGATAGATCTGAGATGATAATGTTGTTTATTTTAGAAATTTTAATTATTGATAATAAACTTTCTCTTTAAGGTATCCATTTTAATTTTATTATTGAGTAATCTCAAACCTATATCTGAAATGAAATTATGTTACCTTAACTATTGTTTGTTCAATTGATTCATATATATTTATAATTAAATCATTTTGTTGTGATAGTAGTTATATCTTAGATCACATAAATGTTAAATGCATTTATTTTTATCATAAATATATTAAATGCATTGGTTATTGTGACGACCCGGAATTTCTAACAATTTAAGTTAGGATATTTAATTGATTTTAAATATTTAAAAGTTAATTTTTAACTTGAATTAAAATAATATTATTATTATTTAGCAATTGAGTTATTGGAGTTAATGAACTGAAATTGGGTGAATTATTGAATCTTCAGGTTTAAGCATGTTAAAAATAATTTAAGACTTGTAAAATTTATAATGATGATACTGAAGATAATAGAATGGTTGAAATTAATTTAAAGGTGATTTGTTCAGTTTTAATAATATTATCGTTTAAATCAATATATAAAAATAGTCATCCGAGGCACAGTCTCGGAATGCGACGAAATCAGTCCCATTGGGTCCGTAATATTGCATTATTATCGGATTTCAATTTTTGTAGTGTTTGGAGTTGTTGGGTGAGCGTACGATATATAAAGGCGCTGAATTTATATTGAAAATTTAATATAATAACTGAGTCCAAAAAGCTATATTTTCCATACGATCGAATTAGAGCTCGAAACCTTTTCCATCGCATTCGAAATAGAGGTATAACATTGAAATGCCTGACGGTATGCCTCAATAGGAGTTCAAAATTTTAAGTCGCATTTATAGAGAATATTTGAATTTAATGAAACATATATATAGTTATATTTGGTCAACCATCAGCTGAAATACTTTTCACATCAGCCGTTATCCTCAAACCCAAATCACTATAGAAAGTATAATCCTACACGCTAATGTTTTCAGCACGCAAAAAAATCAAATCACGTCCTTGTCCCTTTTTTCTTTTCTGATAGAAGCCACGCGAATAAAAAGAAAAGAAAACCAGGCTCTCTCTCCATTCCCCTTCCACTCGACATTGAAGCCGTAATCGTTAGAAATGGTGGAATACGAGAATCGAAAATCTCCTCTTCCTAAAAATCATTCAAACAACTATAATCGAAACCCAGCCTCTCTTCCTTCTCTTCAGGCAATCGCGAATCGAATTCGATGCTCATGTCAGCTCGATTTCGATTCGAGAGTGGGTCGTTTCATATGGATGCGCGCGTTTGTGGCAAGGCTGAAGGTTGAAGGGTGGAGTCTCACATGGTGGTGTGCGGTGCTGCGACAGTGACGAAGCTGAGGAGTGAGACGCAATCATTTTGGGGTGGATTGTCGATGGTTGTAGTCGGTGATGATGGGTTTCGAGGCAGAGGCATTGTTCGTAGCTAGGGTGGTGGGTTGGTCGTTCGATCGTACGTGTGAAGGTATGAGCAGTGGCAAGGGGGAGTTCTTCGAAGTTCGAGCAGCTAAGGTGGCATCTACGGCGATTTAGGTGAGATAGCTTATACTTTTTGGTGTATTAAATTTCAATTTAACAAGTTAATTGAGTAAAAGTATGCAGTTTAAAAATAAAAAAATAAAATAAAAAAATGTCTCAGTTTGGAAATTATGTATGAATGATTTTTGTAAAGGTAGGAGGTTTCAAAAGAAAAAGTTAGTGGGTTAAAACACTTTAAAATTTAAAATCAATTTTAGATCGAACAAATTAGTTGATTGAATTTATTTAGTGGTAAATTATTTTAGGTCATTTCAAATATTAATAAGAATCATATAAATTGTTTATTCAAGATCAAATCGGGAAAATCAAAGCTATATTGAAGTGGATTGCAAAACAAAATCAAAGGTGAATTAATCTCACTCCTTTGGATGTTTATTTAAAATCTAAATGGTTAAACTCAAATAATTGGTTGAATGATCGAATTGATTTGATGTGTACTGATGATCTGGTGACTTTGGTTTTGGTTGGTTCTCGAGTTAATTGTCGCTTGACTCGAAGTATTCGGGTTTGAAATTGTTTTGAAAATTAAACCACAAATAAGAAAATGTTTTCATTTTAAAGTTAATAAGGGCTTAATGATTTGTGATTCATCAAATTAGAAGGGTAATTAAAATGGATAATTAATTAATTCAATTTATTAATGATTTGGGTTGATTAATTTAGAAATTAAGGGTTTGAATTAATTAATTAACGTTTAAGTTAATCAATTAAGTTTAATTAATTTAGAATAATCAATGGATGGTTTGATAGGTAATTACTTAACATAATTAATAAAATATAATTATTTTGTGAAATTACTCAAGAGGTTAATTAAGATAGTTAATTAAGGAATAATTAATTTATTTAATGAAGTAAATAAAAAGATAGACAATTACAGGTTGAGATAAATCAAGAATGATTAATATTTGTGGTTTAATTAATGATTAATTATTTAATGTAATTAAATCAGATTTGGATAAATCAAAATGTAATTAGAAATCATTAATTTATTTAATTAATGATTTAATTAAAGATTGATTAATTAAGATTAATGAATTAATAATAAGTGACTTATGAGGAATTAATTAATATAAGTAATTAAGAATTAGTGTAATTGATTATAGTTAATTAATTTGTGTAGTAATGAAAGATTACTTATTGATTTTGGTTAAGAATAATTAATTTCGTGAAATTAATTAAAGATAATTACTTGAATGTAATTGAAAGATAATTAATCCAGGGTGATTAATTAAGATGAATAAGGAAGGGTCGATTAATTAATTGATTTGGAATTAATTAATGAAGGAATCTAAGTGATTGAGGTTCGAAATTCAATTAGAATCAATTGAATTGATTTGTATGTGATTAAGCTTTGCTTATGAATGATTGAATGGTATTGGATGCTTTGAATGAGTTGATATCTCTGATATGAAATGTTATGTATTTCATTTGGATAACTTGAGTTAGGATGACATGAGACTCGAAGAGACCAGGGTCGGGTATTAGAAAATACCCGAAAGCACTTTGAATTTTTATAGATTGATATGAGAAATCTTTAGGCTGGAATGAAATGATTTAAGTGAATTGGACTATTTTAATTTTAATTTTGGTAATTAGAAAAATTGATGGTGAAATAAGTGATGTCTATAACAAATTGTGGATTTGTAAATTGATATGAGTTACTCCGGGTTTTATATAAGTTGTATGCTCTGTATTCCATGTTAGATGGGTTTACTCACGCTGGTTTCCAGCCTGACCCGGGTGTTACTTTGATGTAATGGTCGGGTCAGACCGAATATTACAGATTTTCAGGTAGGAACGTTCCGGAGCTTGGGAGACGGGCTGGATGGCAAGAACGTATAGAGTATTCCCGTTGTATTATATTATTGTAAATCTGAGACATTATGATTATGTATATCTAGTGTCTGTATATATGTGTAACTCTGATGTATTATAAATGTACTTTGACAGATACTGAATTCTTTTGTAAACAGTTATTATTTATTATTATATTTTATCCGCTGCGAATATGAGATGTTAATGTTTCTGATATTCTTCTTCTTCTTCTTCCATCTGTTTCTTCTTTTTTCTAACCATCTGAAATTTTCGGGTTCGAAAATTTCTGGTCGTTACAGTTATTACAAATTCAATAATATTTTATGTTTGTACTTGGAATAAGAATTGACGTATGATGTACTATTTGATGTATTTATTTTGATAAGTAATGTCGGGCGTAATGGAAGAATTAGGTTTAACAACTACTTAAAGTTGTGCAAAGAAATTATTTTAATAGAAGTTGTATACCTCAAAATCCAAGACCCGAAGTCTTGAATTATGAAAAGAATTTCTGATAAAGTTACAAGCTTGAATTCTTATCAGTATCTTTTTTTAATTTGTCAAAATGTACAAGCTTCTAAAAAGGAAGTTTACACAAAATTTGAGAACCTGAAGTTCATAACAAAGTAATGAACTTGAAGTTCATGCTCGAAGCTCTATTGAAATTGTATAAAATGATAAGGATGTACTCCTTAAAGAAGTTAAAAGAAATTAATAAATCATTCCAAAAGAGATGTTTTAGAGATTTATTTATATTTATATTGCAAAATCCAACATCTCAGAAGAGATGTTATAGGAATTTTATTTTTGTTACATTGCAATTCCTTAAAAGGAAATACTACATTCCCTGAAGGAATAATGATATAATTTTTTAGAAGTAATGACAATAATTTATCCAAAAAAATGATATTGTATACCAATGTTACACTTCAGAAGTAGTGGTTTTATCTCTTGCATCTTACTTTCAGTTGGTGAATCTAATTTTGGCATTGTATTTAAAGTTTGATATACCATTTTAAAAGCAGTTTCAACAAAAATCTCCAGCATGGATATTTTATGCTACTGTAAAAGTAGTAATTATGTAATTTATATAAAATAAATATTGTATATTGATATGGTATTCCACTGTACACACACACACACACACATATATATCTAGAAGAGAAAGTTCACTCCAGAAGTGGTCATACTAAAATATCTCTAGAAGAGATTTATAAATTTGAAAATGATAACATATCTCTAGAAGAGATTTATTTATATATTTGGTAATTTTATTAAACCAAATAAGTGTACATAAATATGATTATGAAGGATCCTAATTTAGTTTAGATTAGATCCAAAAGGTTTAAGATTACCTCAAGAATACATTGTTCTATGTTCATATGTCTAATTATACCATAAATGTCATATTCCTAGTTATTATTTCATAAAAAAATATTATATGCATAAATCATTCCTTGAAGAAATATCTTTGAATATTCTCCTGAATAGATGGTCTGTATTTCATATCATAATTTTCATGCAAGCTATGCACAATCTTTGATTATAATTCATCCATTCTCCACCCATCAATCCATATAAAGACCTTTCCATATTTTCAAGTGTAGTTTTGCATTTTAAAGGAAATTAATTAATGCAATTAATGAGATTGGATCTAGAGCTATCAAAAGGATGTAAATAAGAAATTATAGTCGCTTTTATAGATTATATTTGGTTGTCTTTTACTATTTTACAGTAATGTTTTTATTCTTTCACTGTAACTACTATCAGATATGAGTTTTTATTTTATGAAATGCATTAATTATATACCCGTGAACAATATTTTGATGCTTACGCATTTTAATTTCAATTGATAGTTGGTGATACGATAAACATAGCCAAGCTTGAATTTTAAACTTTGGACTTATTAGAAGATAACTTTTTGTCATGGATATTGGATGTTGACATTCAATTACAATCTCAATGCTTAGAATATACCATTAAAAATGATAATAATATGTCCTAGTAGGATAAAACAAAAGCTCTTATATTTTTAAGGTGTCATATCCACGACAATCTTAAAATAAGACATTTAACTGAAAAAAAATCATCTTTACTTATGGAACTCCCTGAAGGAGCGTTATAACCACTAGAAGATGGTCACACTTCCAAACACAAAATAAGAGTGGTTGAACATGAAGTTTCAACCAGTTGGAAGTTGATGCTTGTATGTTTTTCTTTTCAGAAATAATTGAAATGACATAACGATGAATGTTGTGTTTTAATCAGTAGTCCATTTTATTTTATTTTGAAAAGTATTAGCATTTATTTAATGCTTACAAATTTTAGTAGTTGACTAAGTATATTAATTCTTAAGATATGGACCATCAATATTTGAGTGGTAATATATGTCTATCAGATAGTGTAACGACTCATATGATTTTGAAAAACCAGAAGTTTTTCTATGAACTATCTGAAAATATTTTAGGTAAAAATTTCAACCATAACAAATTTGCTATATAATTGAAGGGTCCGGAAGAGTCCATATAGTATTACCAAATGGTACATATATCTTAATTCAAAATACATTATGCTCGAGCAAATTTAAAAGAAATTTGTTGAGTTTTGAGAATATATAAATGAATGGCTGCCATATTGGAACTACAATGAAAACGTCAAAGAATACCTTTGTGTTATCTCTACCAATTGAAAGCTGGAAGCTTATTTTAGAAAAAATTGGTACAATTTCAATTGGATTATATTTAACGAAATTTGGCATAATTGAATCCCATATTTAAACATGAGCCAGAAGCTCACAAATATCACTTGAATGCATCTTATCAATTGATAAAATGATTATCCTCCTATGTGGTGTATTTGCTAGTAGCAATATGATAATGGATCAAAATGAGAATTCAAAGATGATTATTATTTAATGTGACAATGTTTGTCAACATTGAGGAGAGGATAAAGGTATACAAGTTCATTTTGATCATCAGTGTCAAATATTTGTTAACATGTCTAATGATGCAAAATATTAAGTAACTTGAATAAATTATTAATAACATCCCTAGTAGACTTTCTCTAATATAGATTTGAAACCCTGAAGGATCAAACCACATTTGAAATATGGTACAAAAGTCAGTTTGAAATACTTTTGGAGTAAGTAATAAAAATGCCAAATAAAAGAGGTGAGTGTTTTTGAAGAAACATTTAAAGGTGCTTTTGAAGAGACTAATGACATGATTGTCAAATAACCCTAGAAAGTGGTTTAGGTACCTAAAACATGATAATCAAAGAGATCTCAATAAATCATGTTTAGAACTGACAAGAAATAATTATTGGCGATAAATTTGTAAATAATAAAGCGCTTATGCTTATAAATAGATTAAGAATCTTGAATTAGGGGAAAACATGACTGACCATCAAGAATCCTTTAATAGCAGAGAAATATGGACATGTAGTCCGCAAAGTACCGAAAGTACTTGAAATGCTTAATATACCCGAAGGTATAAATGTGGTTTAAATCATATTAAATAATGAAAGTATACAAATTCCTGAAGAATATAAATACCTTTCATTGTTATAAAGAATGCAAAGAACAAGGAGAGTAGATTTCAACCTACTTTTAAGTATTGTTGTAATGAAAATCTTGATATAATTCTGATGAGTGGATTACTTCATATTCTTAAGTATAGTTGTAATGAAACTCTTAATATCCATTAAAGTGTTAGTTGTGATATGCAAATCTTATTAAAATATATAAATTTCTGAAGAATATAAATAACTTCGATGATTATAAAGAATGTAAAGAACATGGAATGTAGATTACAATCTTCTTCTAAGTATTGCTGTAATAAAATTCTTGATGCACTTCAAGGTGAGTAGATTACTTCCTGTTTTTAAGTATTGTTGTAATGGAACTTTAATTTTCATCAAAGATGTAGTTGCAATATGCAAAACTGATTTGAAGCATAAAAGTGAAAGCACACGATGTGTTCTTTATAAAGGTAGCAAACAAAATGCGTAAAATGCAAATCATATTTGAAAGAAACAATCTTGAAGATTTTGATTGTTATTTATGGATCTAGAATTATCTATAACCAATTTAAGCTATCAAAAGATGAATGCGAATTCAGAGGAAACTTTTAAATCGGGGGGCGCATCCATAAGCATTTTATAATGCACTGTTTTTCCTTGACTAAAATTTTTCCCACTGGTTTTTATTAGTAAGGTTTGATGAGCATTATCTTGATTCAGAAGTATCAACTCCCCAGTAACATTTGAAAATAAGTTACAATGTAATTTTTTTTCTTCACTTAGATTTTTTCCATTGGGTTTTTCTTAGTAAGGTTTTAATGAGATATTAGTTTGATTCAGAAGTATCAAACTTCATTTGAAGAAATGAGAAAATAAGATATGTCATTGTACTCTTTTTTTTCCCTCACTAAGATTTTTCCCATTGGGTTTTCTTAATAAGGCTTTAACGAGGCAATATTTCGATCCGAAGTATCAAACTCTTAGGAGTATCATTTTTAATATGCTATTTATGATTTCACAAGTTGCACCCTTTTCCTCTTTCAAGGTTTTTCCCATTGGGTTTTTCTTATAGAGGTTTTTAATCAGGCAACATACAATATCTATATCGACTGAATCGATAAATGCAAGCACGATAATAATGAGGGGGAGCAATCATCACACATTTCGAAACGAAAAATTTCAAGTTATTAGAGCATTCAACATTTTGAAGATGCATATTCAAGGGGGAGTGTTATAATATATGTAAATCATGAAATGAATATGCTTTTATGTTGTTTTTTTAGTCCCACATCGTGGAATATGTTAAATCCTTAGCTCTGAAGCCGTTATATAAAGGAGGCTATGTAATGTAAATACATGTCTAATTTCAGGAATGAATAATATATCTTCTGTCTCTCTCTAATGACTTCTACTTTCTTCATTTTATAACAGTATTGTTTGTGTAATAAATTTCCTATTTTTTTTATTGCTTCATCAACATCAATAATGTAATGATAATATTGTTTTGTTTATTTAAAGAAAATAGTGCTTACACTATAAAATAATTTGAATTGCGCACAAAACTCTCAGCAATATTCAATAAACACAAATTTATTCATGTTTTGGTGTTATTCATATTTGAACATAAAGGAATTTTGATACTTTTATTAATGAAGAATGAATCAATCTTTTACAATGATACACTGCATCGTATTTATATAATGCAAAACTGCATAGCTGTGTAAAATAATGCGGAATTGATCTTTAGGCCTAGATGGGATGAAGAATGTCTTTATAACCCGCTTTGCATTGCTTGTGAGATCTGGTTATATATTTGATTCTCATATCCTTTGAGCTGCATGCCTTGTCTCATTTGCCCTCCTCAAACATAACCCTAAGGTTAGGGTTTGTGATCAGATGACGAAAATTTCCCAAAATCGCTTTCAAAAAATTGTCTCGATTATTTCAGATCTTGACATGAGACATCCTCCTTAAGACTTTAAGCCTTTATTACCTCTCTTCGATGATTTCAAAGGTTGAGATCTGGCGTCTTTTGATGATTCCTTGCTTTGAAAAGTAGAAACCAGAGAGAGTTCTCGAGTCAAGCTTGTGCTTTCATGGTGCTTTAAGTTGCTGCTCAGATCTGAAGTAGTAACAGAAGCTTGCTTCTCACCGTCTTCGACTTTATCTGAACTTGTTAAAATTCCTTGCTGACAGAGCCTTAGTGTGAATTCCTGCACGTTGGTAAGTAGAAGGTATGTGTCTTATTTGTAGCTTTCCTTTCTGAACATGTTCTCGAACGAAGTATAAATCTATCTCTATGTGTTTGGTTCGAGAATGAAGTATAAGGTTAGTGGACATGTAGACCGTGCTTTGGTTGTCACACCATAGAGCTGGCGTAGTATCTGATTTTTGCTTTAGTTCACCCAGTATGATTATAGCCAAATGATTTCTGCAGTAGCACTTACTATACTTCTATATTCAGCTTCCGTACTTGATCATGATATAGTAGTTTGTTTTTTTTGAACACCATGAGATAAGATTATTTCCAATATAGATACAGTAACATGTGACTGATTTTCTATCATATGGGTCCGAAGCCTAATCTGCATCTGCATCTGCATATCCTACTATGTTTAAGTTGCTACATGCTTTGAATGATAGGCCTTAATCCAATGTTCCCTTCAGATATCTGAGAATCCTCTCTACAGCTCTCCAATGCTCGTCAAGTGGATTATGTAAAAATTGAGAGGTTTTGTTAACACTATAAGCAATGTCAGGTCGTGTTATAGTTGCATACTATAATGCCCGTACAACACTACTATATTGTTTAATATTAAGTATGGCTTCACCCCTGCTTTTAGAGTAATGTTGACTGCTTATCATGGGTGTTGGCTGTGGCTTTGCATCACTTATTTTTGTTTTGTTTAGTAGCTCTTGAATATATTTTCTTTGGCATAAGATTATTTCAGAATTTGCTTTCCTTTTGACCTCTATGCCTAAGAAGTAGCTGATGTCCCCAAGATCTTTTACATAGAACTGCTTGTTTAAATAGGAGATGATGTGACTGATTTCTTCACTGTTGTTACATGTAAAATTAAATCATTAACATATATTAGTATATAGACAGTTGATACATCATTGATTTTGATGAAAAGTGAGTTGTCTGATTTGGTAAACTGATATCCTTGATCTATTAATGTTGATTTCAGTCTATCAAACCAGACTCTTGGAGCTTGCTTAAGGCCATAAATAGCCTTATTCAATTTGCACACATAATTTTCATTTTTGCTGAAACTCTGTGGCTATTCCATATAAATTTCCTCTTGAAAAACACCATTGCGGAATGCATTGTTGACATCCAATTGCCTTATGTCCCATTTCTTGTGGAGCGCAATAGTGAGAATAAGTCTGATTATGGTGGTTTGACCGCTGCGGAAAATGTTCCATTGAAGTCAAACCTATATTTCTGTGTGTAACTCTTTGCAACCAGTCTTGCTTTATACCTGTTGATGGACTCATCAGGATTTTTCTTGATCTTGTATGTCCACTTGCATCTCATAATGTTTTTATTGTCTGGTGGTATACAAGATCTCATGTTCTATTCTTAATAAGGGCATTGTAATCTTCACTCATGGCATTTCTCCAGTTTTTGTCTTTGACAGCTTGGCCATATATAACTGGTTCATGAGCATTTAAGCTTGCTGTGTAGGTTTTTGGTTTGAAGACACCACTTTTGGCTCTTGTAACCATCGGATGGCAAGGTTTTTTAAGCATCATTATGAGGTAAGTCCTCTATGTCACTGTCATTTGTACATCTTTGAGAATCATCTTCATGACTATCTACCTAATCTTGTTCTCTATTTTCTATTGACTCTGCAGGTGAATGACTAGCATGGCTGAGCTTGTCTGTCTAATCTGGATCTTGCTGAACAGATTCTCTAGATTGTATATTCTGATTCTCAGTAGCATCCTTTGTCCTTAAATAATGTTCAGTCTCAGTGTAAACAGGTAAGTTTGGTATGGATGTTTTTGGATTGTAGACTTTGCTTGTTGTTTTCATCTCCGATTTGCTAAAAGGAAACACGCATTCATTAAAAACATATCTAGTCACAAAGATGTTCCCACTTTCATCAAGACATTTATCATATCTGGTTTGTAGTGTAGCCAAGAAAAGTACATGGTTTATGTATGAAATTCAACTTGTTTGTGTTGTATGGTCTAGTATAAAGAAAACAAAGACATCCAAAGGTTCTTAAGCTAAAATAATCTGGTTTAACCTCATACAACTTCTTTATAGGACTAATTCCCTTAAGAATCTTTGTTGGCAACCTGTTTATCAGATAAACAGTTGTATTAAATGCTTCAAGCCAAAATTTTAATGGCATGGAGGCATGAGCTAATAAAGTAAGACCAGATTCAACAATGTGTCTATGTTTTATTTTACTAGACCATTTTACCCAGATGTATAGGGACATTTAGTGTTGTGTATTGTTCCTATTTTTGGAAATAACTAGTAAGAGTTTTGTATTCAGTCCCACCATCAAAATGAATGATTTTAATTTTAGAATTAGTTTGTTTTTCAGCCATTGTTATAAAACATATTACTGCATTATATGCCTTAGATTTTGTTTTTAAAAAGTAGATCCAAGTATATCTTGAATATGCATCTTCAAATGAAATATAGTATTTAAATCCAAAATCTAAACATATGGGTGCAGGACCCCACAAATCAGTGGCAGCCAATTCTAAAGGTTTAGTGTATTGTGTTGATGAGTCATTAAATGCTAACTTATGATTCTTGCCCATTTGACAATAAGTACATACATATGGTAAAGAAATGTCATCAAACTTTATCTTATTTTCAACAAGAATTTGTCTTACAACTTTACTACTTAGGCGACCAAGCTTGTAATGCCAAAGATCAAATGCATCTCTATTATTCCTTTTTATACTCAAGCTATAGTGATTTTGTTCCTTTGTGACACTGCTGCCATTGGTAGATTTAAATTTGTAAAGTCATTTTTCTGTGTCACCCTGCAACAGAATATCTTTCGTCAGTATGTCTCTGATTAAATAACACTTAGGATAAAACTCTAAATATACATTGTTATCAAGAGCAAACTGAGATACACCAATAAGATTCTTTTTTATTTTTGGCACTCTTAATAAATTATGTAAGAATAGCTGCCTTTTACCTCTAATATAGGCATTATCAGTATGAGAAATTTTGACAAACTTACCATTCCCCATGCAAATTATTTGATTACCTCTTTACTCCTTGCATACAAGGTTCAAATTGTCAAGGTTGTTAGTAATATGATTTGTGGCCCCTGAGTCTGGATACCAAGATTCATCTTGAATGTGCTCAGGTCTAGCAGTATCATTTGAAATCTGACTTTTGTTGTATTATCATTTTGGCCGTCACTATTTTGTGCCCTATTAACATTGTAGCTGCTGCTTCTGATTGTTATTATTCTGATTCGAGTATCTGAAATAACATTATATTGTTGTGTGATCCATTTTTTCACAGATCTGACATTTTGGCTTGTTATTGTTGTTGCTCCATCTTCCTCTTCCTCTTGATCTGTTAGTGTAACCACCCCCTTTGAGTTGCTTGTTCAGCTTTGTTGTTGTTTTGATTTTTGTTACTTTGATTAGCTGTGTAGTTGATAGAAAAATTTGATCCTTGTGGTCTTTTAATATCTATTCTTGCTTCATGTGCCAATAAGATTGAATGTACATCATCTATAAATGGCAAGACCTTTCGAGAAGCTATCACAGCAACCACTATTTCATATTTATTACTTAAGCCATTGAGTATGGTCAAGATTTGTTCTGAATTTGAAACTTTATGATCCACTGCTTCAAGAAGATCACATGTTGTTTAATCTTGGGCAGATATTCCCTCATAGTATGATTGTTTTCTTGATATTTTGAAATTGTCTTTTGTGGTACATAATCTTTGCTGCAAACTGAGTGTTAAAAATTTTCTCCACCGTTGTCCATATTTCATTAGCAGTCTTACATCCTATTACATGTGACAGTAGTTTTGTATTTATGAATAACAGTAGCCAAGAACTTATCAGTCTGTCTTGTCTGTGATAATTTGTGTATTCCTCATTACTAACAATTTTGTTTTCCTGAACGGTGATGAATTTTGGTGGGATTGAGATGGTTCCGAGAATGTATCCTTCAAGTCCATAACCTTGAATGGCAGTTTCAACTTGAAGCCTCCATAGTAAATAATTGTCTTCATCTAGATGGACAGTCACGAGTTGGCTTTGTTGGTCAATGATGGTCTTAACAAGATTTTCAGCGATTGTTGATATTTGCTGAGAGTTAGTTGCATCCTCTGATGATGCAGTGTTGGATTCGTTACTCATGATGGAAAACAAACACCAAAAATACAAATAAAGAAAAGCAAAGTTTCAGGTGATGAGTGATATTTTGATGAACTTTGCTGGATGACACCTTCTTTTGATGCTATGTGATCTGTTGTTGATTTTCTTGATTTGAGAATGATTGATTCCTTGCTGTTTTTCCTCAAGATCCTATTTGGAGTGTTGATGCAGCCAGAATTTTCAAAACTGGCGAGGCGCAACACTTTAGGTTTGGTTCTGAAACTCAGATGATGACAATAATTCTGAGGAGTTTTTTTTAGGAATTTCCATTAGGCAGTGCTATGTCCCGATACCAAAAAGGAATTTTGATACTTTTATTCATGAAAATGAATCAATCTTTTATAATGTTACACTGCTTCGTATTTATATAGTGCAAAACTGCACAGCTGTACAAAATAATGAGAAATTGATCTTTGGGCCTAGATGGGCTGGAGAATGTCTTTTAACCCGCTTCGCTTAGCTTGTGAGATCTGGTTATATATTTGATTCTCGTATCCTTTGAGCCGCATAACTTATCTCATTTGAACAATTAATATTCAAGTCACAGAAAGAAAGATAACACTATAGCACTCTTAGTCACATCACAATAGGCTGTTGTTTTTGGATTCCGATCAAACATAACTGTATGTTGGGATGTCTTGCATTGTGTGTGGGTAATGGATGCATATCGAAAATACAAGACAGTCTCACATCGTGAAAAATAATGGAGATGGAATGATATATATTTGAGTTTGGTCGCATGTAAACTCATATGTTTTCCCATGGAGGGATGTGCGGGTAGTCTACTTTTTTCAATAGGTTTAAGATCAATGAAGTCTAAATTGTCTAGGTAGATTTTAAGAAGTGGTCTACCTTTGACAATTTATGTTATGCCGCTATGGTTGGAGTATTTTAACTTCATTCATGTATTGACCTTTTCTTGTTTGATTAAATTACAGAGGAGTGATTCATTGAACCACTCTACCTTTGTTTTTTTTCAAAAATGACATAAGATTATATTAACCAAATAAGTCAAGTTAGTCATTACAGTTTGTTTTAGTCTACCTTGAACCCCATAGTATTGACTGAATGCTCACCCTGGTCGTGCAGATCTTTGGAATTCTTTCGAACTGAATTACATTCTATAGCAAAGACTACAACAAAAATAATAACAGCAACAACCAAACCACGCGTAGCAACAATACATGATAGTTTATTATATTTTTAGTTGAAAAATTGTTTGTGCGTGCTTTTTAGTTGTGGGATATCTTAAAACTTACTCTGAAAACCTTGAATGCCAGTTGAAGAGACATAAAGACAAAGGTGTGCTTGATCATTTTTGTCTGAATCTTAAAATAAATCATGCATAATAACCTTTTGTTTGCATTTAGATAACTAAAGGATAAAACCGATTAATAAGAAACAACCTGAGTTAATGCTTGATAGTTGTACAAGAATACGATCTGCAAGGTTTTGAGATGCCAAAAGATAATTCTTATTTCTACCAAATCCAGATAGACATTAATAATGCCTTACTCGGGCATTATTTCTACCAAATAAACCTTAGATGATTCTAAAGAGTTTTTTGTAGGAATCGAGAGTGAGGTTTGGTTCTCACTGTTTCACGGCAGTACTAGTATACAATTCTTGACATATTTATTTGCACAATCTCCATGAAGAAAGAGTACATAACCGTGGTTCATAGAAACAAGTATTAAAGCAGTGCCGGTCCTGTCGTGTAGCTTGCCCCAGACAAACAATATCTATGCTGTAAAGAAATTATCACTCGCTCCATTAAACTATTATAAAAATTTCTATATATACTGTTGTTAGGACTTGGAGGTTGCCCAGCCGATTGTCTTGCTTGCCTTACCCTAGGGCCGACATTGTACTAAAGTGCCATGTAGAGATTTTAGGCACATAAACTGTTTCGGGTGCTCAATAGTATACTTTAATCCACATCAATGCAATATTTCTTTAAATTAGATCATTCCAATTTACATGTGAAGGCATTTCTTATTTTTGTTCATCAGTATTATGTATAATTATTTTTCTTTTCTTCTACTAGAGAGTTGGTACAAAGTGAATAGTTAAATATTCTGCCAATTGACATTGAAGTCTAAACGTCCTCCTTTTCTTGTTGTGGTAAAATACAGGCAGCGTTTCACAATCAAAAGCTGAGCATGCAGTGAGTGTACTCTTGCCTTGTCTCTACATTGTCATTATCCTACCTTATTATGATATTGTCGCTAATACCAGCGATCACCTTCTATATGGATGAAAATGACTGTGGGCTAATTTCAGTTACCCCTTCACTTTCCTCACAACAAATAGCTTTCTTGCCTTGGCTGCTGTGTCCAAAAGTTGTGATAGCCAGTTGATTGCGAACATTAATACCAAAGGAGGAATATAGTTGTAGGGTTAAATTTAAAGATTTGGTTCACTTGTTTGATAACTGAAACTGTTAATAAACAGCAACATCTATCTTGTTAAGGTCAACTATTGCCAATACTAACACACACACACACACACACACACACACACACAATATGGCTTGATTTAATATTTTTATACTGATGATTTGTATATAGCTTAAGCAAATGTGCAAGGAAGGTGTGTACTGGGGTAAGCTTTATCATAATTTCTCAGTCAATTTTACAAAATTTTGATTATATCTGTTATGGTTGAATTTCTTCATTTATTGAATGATGTATAAAGGAACCCTTGCTGGGGTCTATGTTGGTATGGAGTATGGATGGAAAGAGCCCGCGGCACTAGAGATTGGGTAATTGTTATATATTGTCTATTTATGTGAACTTCTCTAGATAGATAATCTAGAGACATACCACTGTTCCATAGGGGACGTCCGATAAAATTTATTTTTACTAAGAAACGCAATTATTATGTTTTTTGAGGCTAAAATTATCACTTGATGTGAATTCGTTTTGATCTTCTGTAAAAACCGAGTCATAAATTTAGACATTTTCCTCCTCTATTCGAATATCTCACCTAATTAACAAAACCACATGGTTTTATGAGGCCTTCACTTGTTCTTATCTTCTTAATTTCCATTTAAAGAAAGTACTGTCAATAATTGTATGATGCGCTTTTCTTTGATGTACTATAGAAAAATGCGATGCTTGGTGGAGCCATAACTGGCGCTCTGATGTCAGTGGCAAGCAGTAAAAATGATAATCAGATAGTTGTGGATGCAATTAGAGGTGGAGCCATAGCTACTGCTGTTGAGTTTCTCAACTACCTCATCTGAGTTCAGTTTTCTTATTCGTTCAGTTATTTCAGTTATAATATGTAGCAGAAATACATTGCATGGATCTGAAACTTGGGAACTGTTGGCATATTGCTTGTTTTGTTTGATTCAGGGAAACTATGTAACAATGTGGTGGATTTTTCTTCCTTTGAAATTTTAGTTTTGGTTACATTGTTGTTAGCTATTTATGATATTTCTTATGTCTTTGGAACTCAGTGGCGTCTGTTTTTTTACATGAAAGTGACAGAGAACTACATTACAGGTATTATGTCCGCATCCAACTTTTCCTTGTATGAAATTCATATCTTATCTTGTTACAGTGACGTCCATGTAACTATTTTATTGTTGCCAACCAAACTTGTCAATTGTATCATTCAGCGGTCTTTAATCAAGAAGTCTTTGTATCAGAATTTTGAAAGCGTCAGCTGGAGGTTCTGTCGATGGCATTGACTTTCTCCAGGTAAAAGTTGTTCTTAAACCAAATGAAATTTGAATTTGTAAGCATTTTACACAAAGTTACACCTAAAAGAACCATACAAGGAGCATTTCTGCAATGGAAGTTGCAATCATCATTTTTACAACGAGTGTAACTTTAATATTTTTAGTAGTAATATTTATGTTATTCATGCATTCATAACAAGGATTCCACACACTTGCAACTATGTTCACAATTTCTGTAACATGTGACTTTGTCAAATTTTATTTTCCATACTATAACCTATACACACTTGTCAAAAGCATGGATTGCAGGTGCAGCTTGTTCAATACTTGCAGCCATTCTCAGGACCCTCAGCACTAGCCTGAATTCATTCGACTCTTCAACAAACGTATAAGCACTTTTGCTTTTACTAGCTGACTGTATTATCATAATATAACCGTTGGATGACTAAGTTTCTCAACATTGAAGTTGTTCAAAGACTTACGTACCCTATTGTTTGTCAGAAATATATTTTTCCGAATTTATTTCCTCATATTACGATTTCCTCATATTACAAAAATTAATATATTTTTCCGAATCTATTTCCTCATATTATGAAAATTGCTATGGAACAAAGACTAATGAGGAGAAAACCCTTACTGAGGTGCCAACTTACTGGACCATAGTCGATCTTTATGAGCGTTTCCTCACCAAAATCAGCATGCATCAAATGCAAGGTTATGTATACTGGCGTTGTTGATATATTTTTGGAAAATCATCGGCTATATGCATTACAAGATCTAAATGGTTGGAGGTAATTAGGTAAATGACTACACATTCATCCTCTAAACCTACCTCCTCAGCACCATTTTGCTGTATGTTGGCAGAATAGCAAAACCATATTTAAATTTGACTACATATAGGCGACTAACCGTTGGATGACTAAGTTGTATGATTTTTGCTTTCATTTGATTTGTGTGGTTTCTGTTTTTCTATTTGCATTTACATTTAAAAAAAAATACACACGATTGCATTTCAAAAGAAAACAAAAATATTTTATTTCATTTACATAACAATTTATAATATCATTTTCTATATTGGAATTTAGTTTTACATTTTCACTGTTCCATTTGCAAATAATTGGTACCACTGTGCACATAACCTATGCATTAATCATCACATCTGTTAAACCTCTACCTCACGGCAATCAACCTGCTGCCATTCATCTGCTACTTGCACTGCCACGGCCAACCATCCCAATCCCCACTGCTTACAAACTTCAACAACCTACCTTGAATTACCAACCATTTCTGCAACCACTTCAATATACAAGTAACTTCTTCAGCACCGCCATCCATAAACTCAATTTCCATCTCCTAACCATCTCTGTTACCTTCAATCACTGTCACACTTCAAACATTCACATACATTCATCTCATACATTCACCTTAAGCACTTCCACATACTGCCATCAACTTCCGACAGTCACTGCCAACATCAACTGCTCCTTTACAACTACCACTGCCTCTGTGCACATAACCTGCGCATCATTATGCACATAACCCACTCCACCCGCCCCTTTGCATTTACATTAACAACTCCACCGCTGCCTTGAACACACTACATCCATCACACCTAAATCTCATCTGCTTGCCACCCATCAGCCCCATCTTCATCACCACTGTGCAATATAAAACTGCTCCCATAACCAAACTTCACTACCCAGTTATCATCAAATACCATACAACTACATCTCCACTGCAGAAAACAACACACCCTCTCTGTAATCTACTTTTGCCAAAATCAAACAAACCTTCCTCTGCCAAAATAAATATCAACATCCCCAGACCATACGATCACGGAATAAAACCTACACAGCAAGTGCACAACCTCCTAATATCACTTCAACAACCATACTCCTCACCAAACTACGACCAATCATCCTTTCTCCTTTATCTTCTCCACCAACCACCCCAAACTCAACCACAGTTACGTGTTTTCCTGATCAATTTCTATCGTTTGTGCATTTAAATATCTTTTGCAATCCTTTTGTTTTGGCCAGTAACTTTTATTTCGAATCAATTAGACTGACAAATCAATACGTTACCATTAAAATAATTTATATTGTTTATATTGTTTGAATAAAATTTTCCTAATTTTTTTACTGCTTCATCCACATCAATAACTTAAAGACTCATTGTTTGGTTTGTTTAAACAAAATAGTATATACTTTTGTTATTACATTTTTATACTACAAAAAGTGGCTGCGCTTGCTTTGCTATTAGCAATTTTGGTAATTTTTGGTTGGGGTAGACACTGCATATTTTTGTTACAAAACAGCAACGAGCAGAGTAGAATGAAGAAAGAGAAGAAAATGATCAAATTAAATTAATCATGCAGGTATGTGAACATTTAAGTTCTTTTTTCCATTTATGATTGTAATACATCACAACGACCTCCGTATAAATCGTGTTGATTGATGATTGTTAACCTATATTGTGATTATTTGAGCTTGGTGTCTTCATCAATACCAAGTGTTGAAAGCGAACTTCATATATATTCTTGTCAAAGTCAATTTAATACCGATTAAGACGACCATTTAGGTAGATGAAATAGTTTACAAGCCAAACGACATTCAAATTTGGAAGCATCTGCTATAAAGTTGCACACTGAAGTACCATGGAACAATCAAGTACTGCAATACTTAGTGTTACCAGGAACTCTTATTTCTTAGAGTAGTATCTGTACTACTCATAATTCCTTAATTAACTCACTCATACACGCCCACACAGAATTAAAATCATAATATATATGACGCCATTATTTCATTTGCAAGAGCATGGGTCGCAGGTGCAACTGGATCCACATTTGCAGCCACTCTCCCCTCCCTCGGTAATCATCTCGAATCCCTCAATTCCTCTGTTAACATATAATTATATTATATATAAAATGATAATACATATTGCTAGGTGCTTAATCAAAGTTAAACAAGAGTTCCATGTAATTCATACACAGTTCATACTATACAAAAGAATTGATGCTTTGTAGAGTTATAGAGCAAGAAAAGAAAGAGGAGAGAACAAACCCTTTCTGAGGTGCAACTCCAAGGATCATAGTTGCACTTGTGATGCGTGCTTCCTCCCCAAAATCAGCGTACATCTTGCACCTTTTACCAGCAACAACGTACAAACGATGGCAAGGTTAGTTATATATTAAGCTATATTTATTGCTATATTTGGTTAATTCTGCTTTTCAATTAGTAACTTGTTTGCCTCATGTTATAACCATTTGAGCAAAGGTAAAGCAATTTTTCCGAATAGTGTGTTCATTTGAGGAAATTTTCATTATTAACAGTAGTGACAGAGACAGAGACAGAGGATGTAAGGTTAAGTTTATGATAATTGTGAAAGATTAGACTAAAGTCATAGAAGAGGAAATTGTAGAATTTCAGTACCCGCTACATCCACTGCCACACTTGCAGCTTGACCCACAGCCACAGTTTCCGTTACCGCAAGACATTATGTTCTTCTTCTTTCGAAAACTTGTAAAAACTATTTGAAGATTTGATGAGATTTATGCTGAGTGCACAAATGATTTTGAAGACTAGGGACCAATTTATAGGAAAAGAGGGAGAAATCATCCATACACTTGTCAAGATCTTGTGGGTGGAGAATAAACATGAAAGTATATTGGTTGTAGGTGCCCACACGTAATTATCAGCATCCTCAGTCGCTACCTTGATAACCTCACCTTTCTTTTGATTATATAGTATGTTTCAATCACGAAAGCTTTGGAATTTGGATAATATATGTGCACCAAACTTACTGAAAATGTTGACGTTACATTTTTAATCAACTATACCAAATTCATAGCCGAGCTATCATTTATGTGTCTATGAATAACAATCAATGACCATTATACTTGTCTTCATCTTTATGTATAAACTGGGTAGTGTATCAAATGTTTCACAGACATGAAATTTATCAATTCAGACAATTTCACCAAAAACTTGTAGCTTGCATATCAATGAATAATGCAATTAGCTTACATTATATACAAAAAAGAGCCAAAAATAAAAAGAATTGATAAAATATAACTGTATAATGTCAACAAGCTAACATCATTAATAAATATAAAACGACATAGCACAAAAATAATACAACTGTATAGAAAAAAATAATATCAACTTGCTTGCAGCATAATACATGCAGGTTTCTTTAACATAAAATATGATTTGAATACACGGCAAATAGATCAATAATATACAAAACGGTAGAAATAAAAATATTAATCGCAAAGCATACATCATATTCCAATTATTTGATACAGGAAATTATTGTAGAGGACAAAATTTCACAGCTTTTTAGCCTCAAGGACAGACCTTCAATATTTTATTCTGAAGGACAACTTTATGTAGGTATCAGTTTTTAGTTATTGATAGCAGTTTTTAGGTATCAGTTTGCAGTTATCGGTAGCAGTTTTTAGGTATCAGTTTTTAGCTCGGTATCAGTTTTGTTGTCCTTATGAATAATTTTGGAAAATGTTTGTCCTTAGAAATAATTTTTCGGAGAATGTTTGTCCTTGTGGTAAAAATATTGAGGTCGTGTCCTTGAGACAAAAAATACAAAAAAATTTGTCCTTTAAATTAATTCCCCCATATTTGATATGAGTAATCATTAAGTCCAATAAGAAAAACGAATACATAATCTATTTTGACCTATGCGTCGCATTTTATTATACATTTGCACTAATTTGAATCCATACTACAAATAATCCGATACCGATACGTTACCCAGAATAGCCAACCGTCCCGACACTTGACCATTTTATAATTGTTTAATATAGTGAACTGAAAGATCATTAGTACCACGAGTATATATGCACGACTCAATGACCTGCATTTAATCACAATGAGCAATCATTTATAGTTGTACATATAGAAGTAGATATGGTAGTACCAATGCAAACATAAACTATACTTGAAGCAACGCCAGAGTAAAAAACAAAAGATAGTTTCTTATTTTATTCAGATGAATAACTTGTACCTTACAACGTTTCTACACTTTGTGTGTGTGTGTATATATATATAGCAACAAATGGGCTTTGAGATAACAGCTCAGCCCAATTGTAAAGAAATAATACAGTTAATAAAACAAAACCGGGTCGGTCCCGTATACTCTCATTATCCCCCCGCAAATAAAGCTAGGGTTTCATTCCCTGAGGCTGCCTCTTCAAAATCATGGCGGCGGAAGAAAAACTCGGAGTTCTTCTCTGAGACGCTCGCAAATAAAGTTAGGGTTTCATTCCCTAAAGCTGCTTCTACAAAAATCATGGTGGCGGAAAAACTCGGAGTTCTCCTCTGAGACGAGTGAAACTCTTCGATGAAATAGCTTTCGTCAGTATGTCCGCCTTCTGATAGTAAGATGGAATATGGCGGATCTGGAGTTTCCCGTGCTCAGTTCGCTCTCTAACAAAGTGAAGATCAATTTCGAGATGCTTGGTTCTCGAGTGTTGAATCGGGTTCATGGACAGAGAAATAGCGCTTAAATTGTCCACCCAAATGATCGACTTTTGCTTGAGTTCAAGTCCCAGTTCGGCTAGCAAGGCCTCTGTCCATGTAATCTCAGCGGTGGTGCTTGCAATGACACGGTACTCTGTTTCTGTGCTAGACCTGGAGACGGTAGATTGCTTCTTTGTACACCATGAAATGGAATTACTGCCGAGGTACACACAGTACTCAGTAGTGGATCTCCTGTCGTCAACATCATTGGCCCAATCTGAATCACTGTAAGCATGTAAATTTATGTATTTGCATGATTCTAATCTCAGCACATAGTGAGTAGTTCCTCTTAAATATCTTAAAATACGTTTAACAGCACGCCAATGTTCGGTTGTCGGTGCTTGCATGTACTGGCAAACCTTGTTTACGCTAAAACAAATGTCTGGTCTAGTGATAGTTGCGTACTGAAGTGCCCCAACTATGCTCCTGTACTGCGTGACATTTTCAATGGGTTCACCCTTGTCTTTAGATAACTTAAGATTACTAGTCATGGGTGTGGGCAGTGCCTTAGCTTTATCCATGTTTGCTCTCACAGTATGTCTGATATGTATTGCTTTTGAGATAGATTGATGCTTGAATCTGCATTCCTCTGAATATGTATACCTAGAAAGTAATTAACTTCTCCCAAATCTTTTATAGCAAACTGTTTGTCCAAACATCCAATAACTGTTTCAATTTCTTGATGATTATCCCCAGTGATAAGGATGTCATCAACATAGACTAGTATATAGATGCTATTGCCCCTTTGCTTTCTTATATAGAAGGAATTATCAGATTTGGTGGAATTGAAACCTAACATGACTAGGGTAGTCTTCAATTTTTCATACCATGCCCTTGAAGCTTGCTTCAATCCATATATTGCTTTGTGTAATTTGCATACTTGATTGCTATTGTCTTTGGAGCTGTAGCCTTTTGGCTGTTGCATGTACACTTCTTCCACTAGGTCTCCATTTAGAAAAGCATTATGCACATCTAGCTGCTTCACTTGCCAATGTTTGTGGGAAGCTAGAGTTAATATGATTCTTATTGTTGTTGGCTTAATAACTGGGGAGAATGTCTCACTGAAATCATAACCATACTGCTGAGTATAACCCTTTGCCACGAGTCTTGCCTTATATTTAACCACCTTGCCTTCTGCATCCCTTTTTATTTTGTAAGTCCACTTGCTTCCCACAATGTTCTTGTGTTTTGGTGGGTCAACTAAAAACCATGTTTTGTTTTTTATCAATGCATTATATTCTTCATCCATGGCTTTCCTCCACCTTTCATCCTTAACTGCTGATTCATATGATGTTGGCTCTACTTCATTGATTTGGGTATTAAATATTTTGGGTTTAAAAATACCACTCTTGGATCTTGTGGTCAAGGGGTGTTGACTGATAATTTGTTGTGGTATTTGATGTTCAATTCTACGACAGTCAGTATCCTGATTTGTAGAGTCTTCATTGCTTTGATTTTGCTGTGTTTCATTTTGTTGTTGCTCATCATGCTGTGAAACATCCATTGCACTTTGCTCTGAATGATCACTATGAATAATTTCTGATGGCTCATAATTTGGCTTGACTTCTTTGCTGATCCAATCTGATAGATCTGGCATGTTACTTGTACCTGCATTGCTGATGTTTGTAGCTTGTTTATGTTTCTCCCTTTCTGCAAAAGGAAAAACATTTTCATTAAAAACATGTCTTGAAATAAATAGCCTGCCCTGATTGTCTAGGCACTTGTATCCTTTCTGGTTATCTGCATAACCCAGAAAGGTACATTGGCTTGACCTCAGGCTTAATTTGTTTTTGTTATATGGTCTGAGGCAAGGAAAACATAGACACCCAAAATTTCTTAAATGTTTATAGTCTGGTTTGTTACCAAAAAGTTTTTCAAAGGGGCAGACATGGTTTAATACTTTGGTTGGCATTCTATTAATGAGGTACACTGCAGTGGCAAATGCCTCCCTCCAGTTTCTCATTGGTAGACTTGCTTGTGACATTAGTGTTAAACCAGTCTCCACTATGTGTCTGTGTTTTCTTTCCACCAGGCCATTTTGTTCAGATGTATCTGGGCATGTCATCCTATGTAAGATTCCTTTCATGGTGAAGAAATCCCTTAGGATTTTAAACTCTCCCCCACCATCTGTTTGAATCATTTTTACACTGCCATTCAGCTGTTTTTCAATGCATGTGATGAAATGTTTCACAGCACTGTATGTGTCTGATTTTGCTTTTAAAAAATATATTCAAGTATATCTACTATGAGCATCAAAAAGTGATAGGTAATACATGTCTCCATGAGTTGAAATGTATGGAGATGGTCGCCACAAATCAGCTGCTACAAGTTCAAAAGGCTTTTCATATGCAGTTTCAGAGTGTTGAAAAGGTAACTTGTGACTCTTGCCAATTTGGCAATGTGTACATACATTAGAACTACATAACTTTGGGAAAGAAATTTTATTCTCATTCAATACATGTTTAACTACATCATAGCTAGGGTGCCCTAACTTACAATGCCATACATCAAGGACATTGACATCTCTGTCATGGTTTATACTAGTATTATTACGCCATTCTGCATTGTTACAATATGACCTTTTTCTCATATTACTGAATTTGTATAAACCTTGATCCAGTTTACCCTATAATAATATGGTTTTATTTAGCATATCCCTAACAAGACAGAACTCATGGTGAAACTCAAAATATACATTGTTTTCTTTTGCAAATTGTGAGACACTAATTAAGTTCTTTTTGATACTTGGCACTCCCAACAAATTATTAAGATAGAGTGACCTTGTACCTTCAATAGTGCCTGTCCCTATATGAGATATATTTATTGTTTCACCATTTCCCATAGCCACAGAATGCTTACCTGTATAGTTTCTGTTTCCCAAGTTTAAATTCTGCAAGTTGTTCGTCATATGATTGGTGGCTCCAGAATCAGGAAACCAGTCTTCTGTGTTGATATCATCAGCTTTATTTGCATCATCTGTAGCATTGTCTGCATTGTTTCTGGAGTGACTGCTGGTTTGCGCCATGCTTGCTGTTGGTCCTTTGTTGTTCTGACCTTGCTGAGCACCATTGTAGTCTTCCTTGAATCTAAAATAACACTTATTTGCCATATGACCAAATTTTTCACAGATTTGACATTTGACCTTATTGCTGTTTGGGTATTTGCCTCTGCCTCTTCCCCTTTGGCTGTTGTTGTATCTTGTATTTTGATTCTTTTGTTTGTTTTGACTGTGTTTTTGATTTTTGTTCTTTGTTGAGGAGGCATAATTGGCTGAATAATCTTCTTGCATGAGTCTTCTCTTTTCAATTCTTCCCTCATGAGCAAGAAGAGCGGAATGGACATAGTCAATATCTGGTAATGTTTGCTGTGTAGCAAGTAATGTTACTAATGACTCATATTCTTGGTCAAGACCGTTAGTAATAATGAGAATCTGTTCACTCTTTGAAATCTCATGACTAACTTGTCACAGAGGTTCTTGATTCTTGCCAGATATTCTCTCATGCCCGTATCATTCTTTCTTGCATTTTGTAGTTCTCTTCTATAATGCATAACTCTAGCTGCTGATTGAGAACTGAAAATTCTTTCAATTGTTGACCATATTTCATATGATGTGTAGCATCCCACGAGTTGAGATACGAGACTTTGATTGATAGAAGATAGTAGCCAGGATGCAAGTAAATTGTCTTGCCTTTGATATTGAATGTAATCTGGATTGTTCACAAGATGACCTTTATCATCAGTGATGTTGACTGAAAGAATAACTTTGGTTCCTTTTACATAATCTTGCAAATCATAGCCTCTTAATGCAATTTCCACCTGATATTTCCATGTTATGTAGTTATCTTCATTTAATGGTGTATTTATCGCCTGATTTTTAGGTCTGATCAGGATTGGATCATTGCTCTGGTTGTTTTTGGGCCTGTTGCTTGTGTTGACAGATGTAGCTTCATTGTCTTGATCTCCCATGGTGGATCAAGAACGTTGATGATCGGAATTCTTGATCAAGAAACAGTGTAATGGCGCGGCAATGACGAACTGCAGCCAAAATAATAGTGAATTGGCGTGGCAGTTATGAATTGCAGCCAAGATCGACTGTAGAGAGGGTAAAGATAGTGCAACCAGAGGAGGAGATGAAGATTTTGAATCTGATTCTCTTCTTGGAAGACACAGTCAGGTGAGAACTGACAAGGTCAGGCACCACACAAATCTATGAGAGGTAAATTTCCCCTATGATGATATTACTCTGAGGGGAGAAGAGAAGAAATCACATTCTTTGATCAAAAATGGCCTTTCGGCTATAGCTGCTTTGATACCATAAAAAACAAAGGATAGTTTCTTATTTTATTCAGATGAATAACTTATACCTTACAACGTTTCTACACTTTGTATATATATAGCAACAAATGGGCTTTGAGATAACAGCTCAGCCCAATTGTAAAGAAATAATACAGTTAATAAAACAAAACCAAGTCGGCCCCGTATACTCTCATTACAGAGAAGACCGAGACAGTTGAAGAACATGCATGAAACCCATACACACACACACACACACACACACACACACACACATATATATATAGTGATTCTGTAGATACGCTAAGATTTAATAATAGTATTATGTTGAGAGCATGGTTCTTCATTAACAAATATATATTATATATTGGTTAAAGGATTTGATGAATTTACCAGTCTATAAAATGATACACTTGATTTTGAAAAAGAGAAAATGTATATCATTTTTTTACAGCGGATTGAATACGTTTGATAATGATGCATGTATTACACGTGGAAGCTTTTATAATGTACAAATAATATATATATATATATATATATATATATATATATATATATATATATAGATCCAATTGAGCCCAATGCTCAAAAAGTCCACTTGTAATCTTTGAACCCACTTTGCTTATGCTGTTATTTCATTTTATTTCTATCTCTAACTTTGCTGCTCGCATACACATTCTACACAGCCTTCTACATTCAACCCATAAGCCACGACAACAAACACAAACAAACACTTACACACAAATAAACATTCACCTAGTTCAGCACCTCCAACATTCTCACCTATATAAACACACATGCATGCATATTAAACTCACACTGACATATGGACACATACTCACACTACTCACAAACACTCTGCTGCCATGTAAACCAACAACCATGCACATAGACACAACACATATTTACACGCACTTAACCTACAAAAGAAGTCATCTCACACATAGACGGTAAGAATAACATAAGGCTATGGTATTATTTTCAAATAATAATTGCCAACAGATTCAAAACAATAATACGGAAGCATAAAACAAAACAAATACAATAGCCTGTTAAATTTTGGCGATACAAAATCACAAATAGAGAGAAAGAAAGAGAAGATTTTGTTTTCCCTAATTAATAGGCATATTGAGTATGTTTATTTCTTTCTATAATTGGCTAATCAAATTATTTTTTGCCATCTAATGTTAACTTGGACATTAAGTAATTGATTATATAAATAGAGACTAGAAGAGAGGGTAAATGTATGGTGGAAAATCTATTTGCTAATTCCCTGTTCTCCATCTTTGTTCTTCTTCTTCAACAATTTTAGTCATGTAAATATTTGCTCCCTTTCTCAATTTGGTTATTGATTCAATGGTATTTTGTTTATTTTAGCTTTGCTCTATTAATTGTAAACAAAATTTTTGGTGAATCAATAAAGTGGGTGGTTGGGTGGAATATCTTGTCTTACTGCTTCTAATTTCAATTCCGTTTTATTTTTAATCCAAGTTATCTTTTTGTGATTTGGGCGACAAAGATCCGTTGATATAAGCTTCCGCAAAGCGCCGTCTTTTTTTCACAACAGATTGGTATCAGAGCGCAGATCATTGCAAAGCTTAGATTAATTTTGGATTGAAAAATTATTGATGTCGTATATGATTTCGTTTTCGAAGATGGCTATTTTGGATGGGAAGAATTGGGGTATTTGGAAGCCTAAGATGGAGGATGTTCTGTACCTCAATGATCTTCATGATCCGATTGATGGAGATGGAAAGAAGCCCTCTAATGTAGATGAGGGAAAATGGAAGAAGATGGATAAGAAGGCGATTGCTTTGATTCACCAATATCTTGATGATTCATTTTTCCATCATGTGGCTAGTTGTGAATCCACAAAGACTTTGTGGGATAAGTTGGTATCTTTATATGAGTCAAAAGTGCTACTAGTAAGACTTTTCTGGTTCGAAAGTTGGTACAACTGAGATTAGATGAAGAGAAGTCTGTTGCAGAGCATTTGAATGAATTTCAGGATGTAATAAATCAATTGGCAAATATGACGTTCAATTTTGATGATGAGTTACATGCTCTTTTATTGATGAGTTCGCTTTCAGAAAGTTGGGAAACTTTGGTTGTTTCATTGAGTAATTCCAATGCTAATGGAACTATCTCTTTGGAAACTGTTCGAAGCAGTCTTTTGAATGAGGAGTTTAGAAGAAAAGGGTCAGGTATGAAATTAATTCAAAGTGAGGCTATGGTGGCAAGGGGCTCGAAGAAAGATACAATTTGGAAGAAGAAGGATGCTAATGGTAAAGGTGTTATCACTTGTCATTATTCTAATAAGAAAGGTCACATACGCAGCAAGTGTTATGCTTATAAAAGAGATCAGAAAAAGGCTGCGCACGGTGATACTAGTAGCAATGCACATGTAGGTTTTGCTGAAGGTACCGATAATGATGCTTCTTATGATGTCCTCTTTAGTGAAAATAAGCCTTGGAAGATGGATTCGGGAGCCGGTTTTCACATTTGTAGAGATGTGAATTGTTTTTCTTCTTATGAGAAGAGTGTCGACATGATTAGGACAGCCAATGGAGAAGAGCTACCGATTTGTGGTATTGGATCTGTCCAGTTTCGTATGCATGATGGTGTGGTTAGAAAAGTCTCTGGAGTGAGACATGTACCCACTTGTTCGCATAATCTTATTTCTCTCGATCAGTTGGATCGCCGTGGTTGCACTTATGAGACTCAAGGTGGAGTTTTGAGAGTGAAGAAAGGTGGTCGTGTAAGGATGAGAGGAGTATTGGAAGAAGGAAACCATTATAGCTTGGTTGGTTCTGTAGTCGACTATAGAAAGCGAGTGACGGTTGAAGAACCTAGTCCACAACAAGGCGGAGAGGTTAATGTGGTCACTGTTTATGATTCTAGCATTGAGGATCATATTTTAGACAGGGGTCTTCATGTTGATGATGCTCGGGAGATCGATAGTGATCAGGTAATGAGTTCAGATCGAGTGATAGACGGGTGTCGAGTTGCAAAATCCACAAAGACAAGACAGAGATCTTTGTGGTATTACAAACGTTTTTGAGACCGGATTTGTGTGGTGCACCTCATGTGGGAGATGCATCATTTGCAGTCGGTGGTAGAGGTTTGTAATTTGGTATGATTGAGATATAGGGAATTGTGATAGATCTAGATATGACATGTTTGATATGTTGGAGATATGTGATTTTGCATCAAGGTGGAGTGTTAAATTTTGGTGATACAAACTCACAAATAAGGGGAAAGAAATATGCAAAAGAAAGAAAGAGAAGATTTTATTTCCTCTAATTAATAGGCATATTGAGTATGTTTATTTTTTTCTCTAATTGGCTAATCAAATTATTTTTTGCTATCTAATGTTAACTTGGGCATTAAGTAATTGATTATATAAATAGAGACTAGAAGAGAGGGTAAATGTATGGTGGAAAATCTATTTGCTAATTCTCTGTTCTCCATCTTTGTTTTTCTTCTCCAACAATTTTAGCCATATAGATATTTGCTCCCTTTCTCAATTTGGTTATTGATTCAATGGTATTTTGTTTATTTTAACTTTGTTCTATTAATTGTAAACAAAATTTTTGGTGAATCAATAAAGTTGGTGGTTGGGTGGAATATCCTATCTTATTGATTTTAATTTCAATTCCGTCTTATTTTTAATCCAAGTTACCTTTTTGTGATTTGGATGACAAAGATCCGTTGATATAAGCTTCCGCAAAGCGTTGCCATTTTTTTCACAACATAGCCATGTAAAGAAGCTACAACAACTAAAACATGCAAATCTATATAAAGCATAAACTTGTTTCTGTAATGTAATGCATCGCTGAGGTTTTTAACTCCTTGTCATTGATGTGCAGTTGGGATGACTTCCAAGAAAGAGAGGTATTACATCTACCGTAGCTGAAATTTTTTGTAACCATACATAACACGATATCAACATTCATAACTTGTAATCATTAAATTGAAAGGGGAAGATAAGGAAAGTAAATGGAATTTCAGTATTATTTCAATGCACCCACAATATATGATGCTAAATACATAGGGCACTACCACTGCATTTTGCATGCATGCCATTTTTAACCCAAAAGAAAAATATTGGCTATGTTTGGTTTGCCCTTTTTAGTTTGAGTTTTCGTACATACAAAAATGCGCAAAACGCATGTATATTATCGAAAACAATCAATTTAAAAAACGAAATTAACATATAAAATAGAAAATAAATTTTTTTATTTTTCGTGTTTTGGAAAATAATAGAAGCACGAAAAACAATTCTTACTTTTGTCGTCCTTCATCCCCTTCGTCATCCCTTCATTTTTCTTCCATCACTTCCGTCATCACTTCATTTCTCTCGTATTTGATATATATATATATATATTCGAAAACAGAAAATTCAAAATTCGTTTTTAAACCAAACACTATCTAAAATAGCATAGTCTTTGTCTATTTCATTATCATTTACAGTCACAGATACTTGAATTAGGCTTACGACTACAACATATAACTAAAAATGTTTTAATCGAAGCCAAAAAAAACATTGAAATGATATTGTACCAATCAATCAAATATTGAAATGCATTATAACATTCAGATGTATACTGTTATCAACATTCATTCTAATTAGTCTAATGAGGGGTGTTCTGAGACACTATCTATTTTATCATCGCTTGTAATAAATAATTCACTAATTTGAAATTTAGGAAAAAATTTAAATTACAGAAGACAAATAAATTAAAATAGTGGCATGAAACCTTACATCTTCAACGGTAGTGGCAACATAGCAACAAATCATTTTTTATGTACCATATGATACTACATGCATTCAATGCATCATAAAATGAAGTTTCCATGCCCAAAAGATCATAAATTAGAAAAGGAAGCATCAAAGAGATTCCCATCAAGACTTAGTCACCATCTTCATCAAAAGCAACATACTTTTAGTAAGTGTTGATGTCCCTATCTAGTTTTTCATCACTTGCTCTAAAAACATATGTTTTTATATTAAAATATACAATCATAACTTAAGCAACTAGTAAGACCGAGAAAATAGGAATTAGAGCCTTAGATTAAAATGTTTTCATAGTAAGCAAGTTTCTGTAACTTGCATACAAAATCAACAAACTCATTAACTTGCAAATGAGATGAAATAATTTGAAAAAAATCAAATTAAACCAAAATCGAATACCAATTGAAAAGGGTATCGAAAAACAATCTGCAAGTGGAATAACAACCGACCGACAGCTTCCTACTCTAAGTTTGTGTTTTTCATCATTTGTAATATGCATTTAGATGATGATTGAACTATCAAAAATGCAGATGGAATGGGTCAAAATATTGAAAGGCCTTTTTTCAATAAAAAAAATACAGTACTGAAATTTAAAAATCATCCAAAACAATGTTAATTTAGCAACAATGTTTTTCATCTTTTCTAGTTTCAAAAGTAACACATGTTTAATAAAAATCATTTGAAAAGTAAGACCGCAAAGAAATATTAACATGATGAAGATTATTTAAAACATGTGAAATTTAAAAGGGGAAAAAGTTAAATCAGCCGTGAATTTAACTTTTATCTAATGAACTGAGCTTTCTTCGAAGAAACTAAATTCATGTAAGAATGAACATGTAAATGCAAATTATACGAATTTAAATAAAACCACTAAGTGAACTCCTTTGATAGTAGCACATTTTTATTCTTTATTGCAATGATTAATATGAAAAAATAAATGGAAACATGGGTCAGGAAATCAAAACATTACATAGCTGGTTAAAAATAATCATTATAAAAAAGCTATTTGAAATTTAAATACAAATATTTGAAGATATGGAAGTGCATTAAGAGTGGTGTATGCACGTGCATGCACGAAGGGAAGGATCGATAAACACCACATGCGTTAAGGACATCCCTCTTTCACTACAAACGAACCCACACCCTACGGATTTAGTGTTATACCATTCAATATCAAACAAAACATTAAAGATATTCAATATGCACTATGCACATCAAGTCCACACAAACTTCTCACATATTCAAAATGTTATATCAATAGCAATCATTAAACATCTACTTTAACCACCAAGTTGATATATTATTCTTAAAATGTTTTTGCTTAAATTAATCAAAATTTTGTGGGGACAATCTTGAGACTTGTAAGAACATATCTCAAAATTTTCAACTTTGGATTGTAGATTGAAAAATTGCAAGAGGTAGATGAAGTGTAGCGGCCTAGTTCCCCAAACTGTACACACTCATAGCAGCTTTCTACTATCAGAATATTATGTTTCCATGTTTTTCAATTGAGATTTTAACTATAGCAAAGGTACCAATGTATCAATAATGTCACAGCCAAGCTCCCCAACCTAGAAATATTTGACATAAGAGATCGGTGTCTACAGCATCTTGTATTAGTTGTTCAGCATTATGAAAATATTTTAGCGCACTACGAGATATAGAGTTGGGATGAAAATTCCTCACTTTGTATCTTGAACTTCTATAACAATTTTACATACAAATATCTATCGAAGGATTGATAATCTTTCAAAATTTTCTTTTCTAGTGGTATATTACAGCATCGATCATTGCAATTTGGTCTTCTTTGTGAATTAGAGCATAATTACCTATGCCCACTTGAATTGCAGTAGTAGTATATATGACACGGCATTTTTACTTGCCCTTGCACACGTCTCATTTCATCATCTTCATACCCATCCAACTTCTGTTTAACACTCAATGTGGCGCGTGCAACATCCAGTAGTAGTGATTTGTTTCTTAGTATAGGCATATTCAAATTCAGTTTTAATACAAAATAATAATGTATATATAGAAAGTAAGTACATAAGGTTAAGAAACAAAAGCAATCATTTCCATTTAAAAAATATTGCAGTTAATGCTCAATTCAGGAAAAATATTCAAAATAACATTTAGTGGAGAAAATGAAAACTAAGTTAAGCAATAAAAGAAAATAAGTAGTAATAGGGTACTACTTTAGTCGTATGCAGTTTTTTGTTATAAATCATATCAAAACAACTAGAGTCCAATCACACATTAGTAGAGAGTCCAATTGCATAGCAGTAGGAAATAAACTGATGTTTAAACGACAATTAAATCTTAATATTGTTGAGATATCTAAAACATAAACTTAAAAAGTAACCAAAGTAATTAGAGTATACTTAGAGCAGATGAAGAGTATACTGAAAATAAATGAAGAGCACAATAAAACATTTGTATAATTAGTGATTGCAGCAATAGAAATATGTCTGTAACAAATTTCTTTTCGCAAATTGCAAATCTGGTGGGTTATGTATCTTCTATGTAATAAATTTACAAATCGGATCAAACAGAACCTAGAATAATGAGTGACGGTGCCAGAATGTGTATGGATTGATAACAAAGTTCATTTCGCAACTCATAAATCAAATTAGAGAAGAGAAATAGTGAGCGACGTTGTAAAAAGTGACAATAGTCGAAGCGTGTAGATATTATAGTATAAATATACATTATATAGAAGTTACCTTGGAGAGAAAACAAAAGGTAAGAGCAATCACCTGCCGCTTGAGCTGTCAGATAAGGGAGCAGTGATCCATCTCAATCGGTCATCTATTTGCCTGCCGTGGATGGCACATCGTTGCGAAGGTCGAGCCTGAGGATGAATTGAGAGGCCGCTGCAGACCTAGAGATCGAGTCTGGTAATTTGCAAGTAAGGAAAATCGATGTTGAGGGAGGTTGTCGTGGATGGTGCGACGTTGGTGAGATGGAATCTGAGGATGGATGTAATCGTGAATTTTGTGGACGAATTTGGGCAGAGACATAATTAAGTTGTAGAAGGGATGATTAAGAATGGCAGGAATGAAAGCGATGAGAGGCAACAATATGAGATGGCAAAACCATTCGCATTTTTGAAATTTCAAAAGTACACCGAGTAAATTAGTGAATGTACTGACTATTACAAAAAAACCCATGTAGTGAGAGAAAGCGCAAGCTTCTTCCTAGCCGCAGTTGCTTTTACTAGCCGACTGTATTATCATTATATAACTATATATAAGTTTCTCAATATTGAAGTTCAAAGATTTACGTTTTTTGGTATGCAATCAAAGGGTACGTATGTCATTATCTACTGAGTTTTCAATACAAACTAGAAATTTAACTTTGACTACCTATTGGTGACGATTTTTTTTAGGTATATGTCATTTTAAATAGGATTGGCATTATGGTAGGGCAAAACACTATTTCTATTGTTTGTGCATTTAAATGTCTTTTGCAATCCTTTTGTTTTGGCGTGAAACTTTCAGTTCGAATCAAATCGACTGACAAATCAATACATTACCATTAAAATAATTTGTATTTGTTACAATATATGTAAATCATGAAATAAATATGTTTTTATGTTGTTTTGTTTGGTCCCACATCGTGGAATATGTTAAATCTTTAGCTTTGAAGCCTTTATATAAAGGATGCTATGTAATGTAAATACATGTCTAATTTAAGGAATGAATAATATATATTCTGCCTCTCTCTCTAATGGCTTATACTTTCTTCATTTTATAACACGTTATCAGCACGATCTCTAAACATAAAAAATAGATTTGAATTGTGATAATCTTGAAGATCGGATCTACTTTGCTTTCCAGATCTAATTATAGATCTCAAGATGGTAAGCAATTTTTTAGATTTAATTATATTGATCTTATCTTTTCAGATCTAATTCTATTAATTTTATCGTCTTAGATCTCATTCAATCATAGATCTAATTTTTTGATCTCATTCTATTGTAGATCTTATGTTCTAATTTTTTTTTAGATCTTTTGTAGATCTTGATATCATGCTCAAATGATATATCTTTGAGATATATATAGTTTAGTCATCAGATCTATTCTTTTTCATGTTTATTCATCCTTTTCTCTTATTTATTCATTGAAATCAAGTATGACTTCTGAGATTACTTATTACTACATATCTTTTAGTTGAAAGCAATTTTATTTATTCTTTCAGAATTTATACTTGATAAATATTTAGTTTGAATTGATTCAAAATTTCTAACAAGTGGTATTAGATCCACTCGTCTTTGATTTCATTATGAATTTTTGATTTTTTTTGAGTAAGTTTTGAATCGACTTTATTTATAAGTCATTGAATTCTTGTAATATCTTACTCAAATTTCAGATCTATTTGATCTATGTATGAAAGATTTTTTTGTTGATAATTTTGGATTTGGTTTGAAGCTAAGTTGTTTTTCCTAGACCAAAAGGTAGCTTCTGATGTAGAAAGCAAGATCTAAATGATCAGTATATAGTTTGTGTAATTAAATAAAATTCTAAAATGTTTTTATTTTTTGGAAATAATCTTAATTCTCCAAAATTACGAGATAACATTTGAAGACTTACATGCTTGTTTTGCTATATTTGGTTAAGAATTATGAAGTTAATTTTTTTATAAGGGAAATAATTTGGATCTGAGATGTATAGTTATTTATGATTATGAATGATATGGATAGATCTGAGATGATAATGTTGTTTATTTTAGAAATTTTAATTATTGATAATAAACTTTCTCTTTAAGATATCCATTTTAATTTTATTATTGAGTAATCTCGAACCTATATCTGAAATGAAATTATGTTACCTTAACTATTGTTTGTTCAATTGATTCATATATATTTATAGTTAAAGCATTTTGTTGTGATAGTAGTTATATCTTAGATCACATAAATGTTAAATGCATTTATTTTTATCATAAATATATTAAATGCATTGGTTATTGTGACGACCCGGAATTTCTAACAATTTAAGTTAGGATATTTAATTGATTTTAAATATTTAAAAGTTAATTTTTAACTTGAATTAAAATAATATTATTATTATTTAGCAATTGAGTTATTGGAGTTAATGAACTGAAATTGGGTGAATTATTGAATCTTCAGGTTTAAGCATGTTAAAAATAATTTAAGACTTGTAAAATTTATAATGATGATACTGAAGATAATAGAATGGTTGAAATTAATTTAAAGGTGATTTGTTCAGTTTTAATAATATTATCGTTTAAATCAATATATAAAAATAGCCATCCGAGGCACAGTCTCGGAATGCGACGAAATCAGTTCCATTGGGTCTGTAATATTGCATTATTATCGGATTTCAATTTTTGTAGTGTTTGGAGTTGTTGGGTGAGCGTACGATATATAAAAGCGCTGAATTTATATTGAAATTTAATATAATAACTGAGTCCAAAAAACTATCTTTTCCATACGATCGAATTAGAGCTCGAAATCTTTTCCATCGCATTCGAAATAGGGGTATAACATTGAAATGCCTGACGGTATGCCTCAATAGGAGTTCAAAATTTTAAGTCGCATTTATAGAGAATATTTGAATTTAGTGAAACATATATATAGTTATATTTGGTCAACCATCAGCTGAAATACTTTTCACATCAGCCGTTATCCTCAAACCCAAATCACTATAGAAAGTATAATCCTACACGCTAATGTTTTCAGCACGCAAAAAAATCAAATCACGTCCTTGTCCCCTTTTTCTTTTCTGATAGAAGCCACGCGAATAAAAAGAAAAGAAAACCAGGCTCTCTCTCCATTCCCCTTCCACTCGACATTGAAGCCGTAATCGTTAGAAATGGTGGAATACGAGAATCGAAAATCTCCTCTTCCTAAAAATCATTCAAACAACTATAATCGAAACCCAGCCCCTCTTCCTTCTCTTCAGGCAATCGTGAATCGAATTCGATGCTCATGTCGGCTCGATTTCGATTCGAGAGTGGGTCGTTTCATATGGATGCGCGCGTTTGTGGCAAGGCTGAAGGTTGAAGGGTGGAGTCTCACATGGTGGTGTGCGGTGCTGCGACAGTGACGAAGCCGAGGAGTGAGACGCAATCATTTTGGGGTGGATTGTCGATGGTTGTAGTCGGTGATGATGGGTTTCGAGGCAGAGGCATTGTTCGTAGCTAGGGTGGTGGGTTGGTCGTTCGATCGTACGTGTGAAGGTATGAGCAGTGGCAAGGGGGAGTTCTTCGAAGTTCGAGCAGCTAAGGTGGCATCTACGGCGATTTAGGTGAGATAGCTTATACTTTTTGGTATATTAAATTTCAATTTAACAAGTTAATTGAGTAAAAGTATGCAGTTTAAAAATAAAAAAATAAAATAAAAAAATGTCTCAGTTTGGAAATTATGTATGAATGATTTTTGTAAAGGTAGGAGGTTTCAAAAGAAAAAGTTAGTGGGTTAAAACACTTTAAAATTTAAAATCAATTTTAGATCGAACAAATTAGTTGATTGAATTTATTTAGTGGTAAATTATTTTAGGTCATTTCAAATATTAATAAGAATCATATAAATTGTTTATTCAAGATCAAATCGGGAAAATCAAAGCTATATTGAAGTGGATTGCAAAACAAAATCAAAGGGACTTTGGTTTTGGTTGGTTCTCGAGTTAATTGTCGCTTGACGCGAAGTATTCGGGTTTGAAATTGTTTTGAAAATTAAATCACAAATAAGAAAATGTTTTCATTTTAAAGTTAATAAGGGCTTAATGATTTGTGATTCATCAAATTAGAAGGGTAATTAAAATGGATAATTAATTAATTCAATTTATTAATGATTTGGGTTGATTAATTTAGAAATTAAGGGTTTGAATTAATTAATTAACGTTTAAGTTAATCAATTAAGTTTAATTAATTTAGAATAATCAATGGATGGTTTGATAGGTAATTACTTAACATAATTAATAAAATATAATTATTTTGTGAAATTACTCAAGAGGTTAATTAAGATAGTTAATTAAGGAATAATTAATTTATTTAATGAAGTAAATAAAAAGATAGACAATTACAGGTTGAGATAAATCAAGAATGATTAATATTTGTGGTTTAATTAATGATTAATTATTTAATGTAATTAAATCAGATTTGGATAAATCAAAATGTAATTAGAAATCATTAATTTATTTAATTAATGATTTAATTAAAGATTGATTAATTAAGATTAATGAATTAATAATAAGTGACTTATGAGGAATTAACTAAAATAAGTAATTAAGAATTAGTGTAATTGATTATAGTTAATTAATTTGTGCAGTAATGAAAGATTACTTATTGATTTTGGTTAAGAATAATTAATATCGTGAAATTAATTAAAGATAATTACTTGAATGTAATTGAAAGATAATTAATCCAGGGTGATTAATTAAGATGAATAAGGAAGGGTCGATTAATTAATTGATTTGGAATTAATTAATGAAGGAATCTAAGTGATTGAGGTTCGAAATTCAATTAGAATCAATTGAATTGATTTGTATGTGATTAAACTTTGCTTATGAATGATTGAATGGTATTGGATGCTTTGAATGAGTTGATATTTCTGATATGAAATGTTATGTATTTCATTTGGATAACTTGAGTTAGGATGACATGAGACTCGAAGAGATCAGGGTCGGGTATTAGGAAATACCCGAAAGCACTTCGAATTTTTATAGATTGATATGAGAAATCTTTAGGCTGGAATGAAATGATTTAAGTGAATTGGACTATTTTAATTTAAATTTTGGTAATTAGAAAAATTGATGGTGAAATAAGTGATGTCTATAACAAATTGTGGATTTGTAAATTGATATGAGTTACCCCGGGTTTTATATAAGTTGTATGCTCTGTATTCCATGTTAGATGGGTTTACTCACGCTGGTTTCCAGCCTGACCCGGGTGTTACTTTGATGTAATGGTCGGGTCAGACCGAATATTACAGATTTTCAGGTAGGAACGTTCCGAAACTTGGGAGACGGGCTGGATGGCAAGAACGTATAGAGTATTCCCGTTGTATTATATTATTGTAAATCTGAGACATTATGATTATGTATATCTAGTGTCTGTATATATGTGTAACTCTGATGTATTATAAATGTACTTTGACAGATACAGAATTCTTTTGTAAACAGTTATTATTTATTATTATATTTTATCCGCTGCGAATATGAGATGTTAATGTTTCTAATATTCTTCTTCTTCTTCTTCCATCTGTTTCTTCTTTTTTCTAACCATCTGAAATTTTCGGGTTCGAAAATTTCTGGTCGTTACAGTTATTATAAATTAAATAATATTTTATGTTTGTGCTTGGAATAAGAATTGACGTATGATGTACTATTTGATGTATTTATTTTGATAAGTAATGTCTGGCGTAATGGAAGAATTAGGTTTAACAACTACTTAAAGTTGTGCAAAGAAATTATTTTAATAGAAGTTGTATACCTCAAAATCCAAGACCCGAAGTCTTGAATTATGAAAAGAATTTCTGATAAAGTTTACAAGCTTGAATTCTTATCAGTATCTTTTTTTAATTTGTCAAAATGTACAAGCTTCTAAAAAGGAAGTTTACACAAAATTTGAGAACCTGAAGTTCATAACAAAGTAATGAACTTGAAGTTCATGCTCGAAGCTCTATTGAAATTGTATAAAATGATAAGGATGGACTCCTTAAAGAAGTTAAAGGAAATTAATAAATCATTCCAAAAGAGATGTTTTAGAGATTTATTTATATTTATATTGCAAAATCCAACATCTCAGAAGAGATGTTATAGGAATTTTATTTTTGTTACATTGCAATTCCTTAAAAGGAAATACTACATTCCCTGAAGGAATAATAATATAATTTTTTAGAAGTAATGACAATAATTTATCAAAAAAATGATATTGTATACGAATGTTACACTCCAGAAGTAGTGGTTTTATCTCTTGCATCTTACTTTCAGTTGGTGAATCTAATTTTGGCACTGTATTTAAAGTTTGATATACCATTTTAAAAGCAGTTTCAACAAAAATCTCCAGCATGGATATTTTATGCTACTGTAAAAGTAGTAATTATGTAATTTATATAAAATAAATATTGTATATTGATATGGTATTCCACTGTACACACACACACACACATATATATATATCTAGAAGAGAAAGTTCACTCCAGAAGTGGTCATACTAAAATATCTCTAAAAAAGATTTATAAATTTGAAAATGATAACATATCTCTAGAAGAGATTTATTTATATATTTGGTAATTTTATTAAACCAAATAAGTGTACATAAATATGATTATGAAGGATCCTAATTTAGTTTAGATTAGATCCAAAAGGTTTAAGATTACCTCAAGAATACATTGTTCTATGTTCATATGTCTAATTATACCATAAAGGTCATATTCCTAGTTATTATTTCATAAAAAATATTATATGCATAAATCATTCCTTGAAGAAATATCTTTGAATATTCTCCTGAATAGATGGTCTGTATTTCATATCATAATTTTCATGCAAGCTATGCACAATCTTTGATTATAATTCATCCATTCTCCACCCATCAATCCATATAAAGACCTTTCCATATTTTCAAGTGTAGTTTTGCATTTTAAAGGAAATTAATTAATGCAATTAATGAGATTGGATCTAGAGCTATCAAAAGGATGTAAATAAGAAATTATAGTCGCTTTTATAGATTATATTTGGTTGTCTTTTACTATTTTACAGTAATGTTTTTATTCTTTCACTGTAACTACTATCAGATATGAGTTTTTATTTTATGAAATGCATTAATTATATACCCGTGAACAATATTTTGATGCTTACGCATTTTAATTTCAATTAATAGTTGGTGATACGATAAACATAGCCAAACTTGAATTTTAAACTTTGGACTTATTAGAAGATAACTTTTTGTCATGGATATTGGATGCTGACATTAAATTACAATCTCAATGCTTAGAATATACCATTAAAAATGATAATAATATGTCCTAGTAGGATAAAACAAAAGCTCTTATATTTTTAAGGTGTCATATCCACGGCAATCTTAAAATAAGACATTTAACTGAAAAAAATCATCTTTACTTATGGAACTCCCTGAAGGAGCGTTATAACCACTAGAAGATGGTCACACTTCCAAACACAAAATAAGAGTGGTTGAACATGAAGTTTCAACCAGTTGGAAGTTGATGCTTGTATGTTTTTCTTTTCAGAAATAATTGAAATAACATAACGATGAATGTTGTGTTTTAATCAGTAGTTCATTTTATTTTATTTTGAAAAGTATTAGCATTTATTTAATGCTTACAAATTTTAATAGTTGATTAACTATATTAATTCTTAAGATATGGAACATCAATATTTGAGTGGTAATATATGTCTATCAGATAGTGTAACGACTCATATGATTTTGAAAAACCAGAAGTTTTTCTGTGAACTATCTGAAAATATTTTAGGTAAAAATTTCAACCATAACAAATTTGCTATATAATTGAAGGGTCCGGAAGAGCCCATATAGTATTACCAAATGGTACATATACCTTAATTCAAAATACATTATGCTCAAGCAAATTTAAAAGAAATTTGTTGAGTTTGGAGGATATATAAATGAATGGCTGCCATATTGGAACTACAATGAAAACGTCAAAGAATACCTTTGTGTTATCTCTACAAATTGAAAGCTGGAAGCTTATTTTAGAAAAATTTGGTACAATTTCAATTGGATTATATTTAACGAAATTTGGCATAATTGAATCCCATATTTAAACATGAGCCAGAAGCTCACAAATATCACTTGAATGCATCTTATCAATTGATAAAAGGATTATCCTCCTATGTGGTGTATTTGCTAGTAGCAATATGATAATGGATCAAAATGAGAATTCAAAGATGATTATTATTTAATATGACAATGTTTGTCAACATTGAGGAGAGGATAAAGGTATACAAGTTCATTTTGATCATCAGTGTCAAATATTTGTTAACATGTCTAATGATGTAAAATATTAAGTAACTTGAATAAATTATTAATAACATCCCTAGTAGACTTTCTCTAATATAGATTTGAAACCCTGAAGGATCAAACCACATTTGAAATATGGTACAAAAGTCAGTTTGAAATACTTTTGGAGTAAGTAATAAAAATGCCAAATAAAAGAGGTGAGTGTTCTTGAAGAAACATTTAAAGGTGCTTTTGAAGAGACTAATGACATGATTGTCAAATAACCCTAGAAAGTGGTTTAGGTACCTAAAACATGATAATCAAAGAGATCTCAATAAATCATGTTTAGAACTGACAAGAAATAATTATTGACGATAAATTTGTAAATAATAAAGCGCTTATGTTTATAAATAGATTAAGAATATTGAATTAGGGGAAAACATGACTGACCATCAAGAATCCTTTAATAGCAGAGAAATATGGACATGTAGTCCGCAAAGTACCGAAAGTACTTGAAATGCTTAATATACCCGAAGGTATAAATGTGGTTTAAATCATATATTAAATAATGAAAGTATACAAATTCCTGAAGAATATAAATACCTTTCATTGTTAGAAAGAATGCAAAGAACAAGGAGAGTAGATTTCAACCTACTTTTAAGTATTGTTGTAATGAAAATCTTGATATAATTCTGATGAGTGGATTACTTCATATTCTTAAGTATAGTTGTAATGAAACTCTTAATATCCATTAAAGTGTTAGTTGTGATATGCAAATCTTATTAAAATATATAAATTTCTGAAGAATATAAATAACTTCGATGATTATAAAGAATGTAAAGAACATGGAATGTAGATTACAATCTTCTTCTAAGTATTGCTGTAATAAAATTCCTGATGCACTTCAAGGTGAGTAGATTACTTCCTGGTTTTAAGTATTGTTGTAATGGAACTTTAATTTTCATCAAAGATGTAGTTGCAATATGCAAAACTGATTTGAAGCATAAAAGTGAAAGCACACGATGTGTTCTTTATAAAGGTAGCAAACAAAATGCGTAAAATGCAAATCATATTTGAAAGAAACAATCTTGAAGATTTTGATTGTTATTTATGGATCTAGAATTAGCTATAACCAATTTAAGCTATCAAAAGATGAATGCGAATTCAGAGGAAACTTTTAAATCAGGGGGAGCATCCATAAGCATTTTATAATGCACTGTTTTTCCTTGACTAAAATTTTTCCCACTGGTTTTTATTAGTAAGGTTTGATGAGCATTATCTTGATCCAGAAGTATCAACTCCCCAGTAACATTTGAAAATAAGTTACAATGTAATTTTTTTTCTTCACTTAGATTTTTTCCATTGGGTTTTTCTTAGTAAGATTTTAATGAGACATTAGTTTGATTCAGAAGTATCAAACTTCATTTGAAGAAATGAGAAAATAAGATATGTCATTGTACTCTTTTTTTCCCTCACTAAGATTTTTCCCATTGGGTTTTCTTAATAAGGCTTTAACGAGGCAATATTTCGATCCGAAGTAACAAACTCTTAGGAGTATCATTTTTAATATGATATTTATGATTTCACAAGTTGCACCCTTTTCCTCTTTAAAGGTTTTTCCCATTGGGTTTTTCTTATAGAGGTTTTTAATCAGGCAACATACAATATCTATATCGACTGAATCGATAAATGCAAGCACGATAATAATGAGAGGGAGCAATCATCATACACATTTCGAAACGAAAAATTTCAAGTTATTAGAGCATTCAACATTTTGAAGATGCATATTCAAGGGGGAGTGTTACAATATATGTAAATCATGAAATGAATATGCTTTTATGTTGTTTTTTTAGTCCCACATCGTGGAATATGTTAAATCCTTAGCTCTGAAGCCGTTATATAAAGAAGGCTATGTAATGTAAATACATGTCTAATTTCAGGAATGAATAATATATCTTCTGCTCTCTCTAATGACTTCTACTTTCTTCATTTTATAACAGTATCGTTTGTGTAATAAATTTCCTATTTTTTTTATTGCTTCATCAACATCAATAATGTAATGATAATATTGTTTTGTTTATTTAAAGAAAATAGTGCTTACACTATAAAATAATTTGAATTGCGCACAAAACTCTCAGCAATATTCAATAAACACAAATTTATTCATGTTTTGGTTTTATTCATATTTGAACATAAAGGAATTTTGATACTTTTATTAATGAAGAATGAATCAATCTTTTACAATGATACACTGCATCGTATTTATATAATGCAAAATTGCATAGCTGTGTAAAATAATGCGGAATTGATCTTTAGGCCTAGATGGGATGAAGAATGTCTTTATAACCCGCTTTGCATTGCTTGTGAGATCTGGTTATATATTTGATTCTCATATCCTTTGAGCTGCATACCTTGTCTCATTTGCCCTCCCCAAACATAACCCTAAGGTTAGGGTTTGTGATCAGATGACGAAAATTTCCCAAAATCGCTTTCAAAAAATTGTCTCGATTATTTCAGATCTTGACATGAGACATCCTCCTTAAGACTTTAAGCCTTTATTACCTCTCTTCGATGATTTCAAAGGTTGAGATCTGGCGTCTTTTGATGATTCCTTGCTTCGAAAAGTAGAAACCAGAGAGAGTTCTCGAGTCAAGCTTGTGCTTTCATGGTGCTTTAAGTTGCTGCTCAGATCTGAAGTAGTAACAGAAGCTTGCTTCTCACTGTCTTCGACTTTCAGGTCAGATCTGAACTTGTTAAAATTCCTTGCTGACAGAGCCTTAGTGTGAATTCCTGCACGTTGGTAAGTAGAAGGTATGTGTCTTATTTGTAGCTTTCCTTTCTGAACATGTTCTCGAACGAAGTATAAATCTATCTCTATGTGTTTGGTTCGAGAATGAAGTATAGGGTTAGTGGACATGTAGACCGTGCTTTGGTTGTCACACCATAGAGCTGGCGTAGTATCTGATTTTTGCTTTAGTTCACCCAGTATGATTATAGCCAAATGATTTCTGCAGTAGCACTTACTATACTTCTATATTCAGCTTTCGTACTTGATCATGATATAGTAGTTTGTTTTTTTGAACACCATGAGATAAGATTATTTCCAATATAGATACAGTAACATGTGACTGATTTTCTATCATCTGGGTCCGAAGCCTAATCTGCATCTGCATCTGCATATCCTACTATGTTTAAGTTGCTGCATGCTTTGAATGATAGGCCTTAATCCAAAGTTCCCTTCAGATATCTGAGAATCCTCTCTACAGCTCTCCAATGCTCGTCAAGTGGATTATGTAAAAATTGAGAGGTTTTGTTAACACTATAAGCAATGTCAGGTCGTGTTATAGTTGCATACTGTAATGCCCCTACAACACTACTATATTGTTTAAGATAAAGTATGGCTTCACCCCTGCTTTTAGAGTAATGTTGACTGCTTATCATGGGTGTTGGCTGTGGTTTTGCATCACTCATTTTTGTTTTGTTTAGTAGCTCTTGAATATATTTTATTTGGCATAAGATTATTTCAGAGTTTTCTTTCCTTTTGACCTCTATGCCTAAGAAGTAGCTGATGTCCCCAAGATCTTTTACATAGAACTGCTTTTTTAAATAGGAGATGATGTGACCGATTTCTTCACTGTTGTTACATGTAAAATTAAATCATTAACATATATTAGTATATAGACAGTTGATACATCATTGATTTTGATGAAAAGTGAGTTGTCTGATTTGGTAAACTGATATCCTTGATTTATTAATGTTGATTTCAGTCTATCAAACCAGACTCTTGGAGCTTGCTTAAGGCCATAAATAGCCTTATTCAATTTGCACACATAATTTTCATTTTTGCTGAAACTTTGTGGCTATTCCATATAAATTTCCTCTTGAAAAACACCATTGCGTAATGCATTGTTGACATCCAATTGCCTTATGTCCCATTTCTTGTGGAGCGCAATAGTGAGAATAAGTCTGATTATGGTGGTTTGACCGCTGCGGAAAATGTTCCATTGAAGTCAAACCTATATTTCTGTTTGTAACTCTTTGCAACCAGTCTTGCTTTATACCTGTTGATGGACTCATCAGGATTTTTCTTGATCTTGTATGTCCACTTGCATCTCATAATGTTTTTATTGTCTGGTGGTATACAAGATCCCATGTTCTATTCTTAATAAGGGCATTGTAGTCTTCACTCATGGCATTTCTCCAGTTTTTGTCTTTGACAGCTTGGCCATATATAACTGGTTCATGAGCATTTAAGCTTGCTGTGTAGGTTTTTGGTTTGAAGACACCACTTTTGGCTCTTGTAACCATCGGATGACAAGGTTTTTTTAAGCATCATTATGAGGTAAGTCCTCTATGTCACTGTCATCTGTACATCTTTGAGAATCATCTTCATGACTATCTACCTAATCTTGTTCTCTATTTTCTATTGACTCTGCAGGTGAATGACTAGCATGGCTGAGCTTGTCTGTCTAATCTGGATCTTGCTGAACAGATTCTCTAGATTGTATATTCTGATTCTCAGTAGCATCCTTTGTCCTTAAATAATGTTCAGTCTCAGTGTAAACAGGTAAGTTTGGTATGGATGTTTTTGGATTGTAGACTTTGCTTGTTGTTTTCATCTCCGATTTGCTAAAAGGAAACACACATTCATTAAAAACATATCTAGTCACAAAGATTTTCCCACTTTCATCAAGACATTTATCATTTCTGGTTTGTAGTGTAGCCAAGAAAAGTACATGGTTTATGTATGAAATTCAACTTGTTTGTGTTGTATGGTTTAGTATAAAGAAAACAAAGACATCCAAAGGTTCTTAAGCTAAAATAATCTGGTTTAACCTCATACAACTTCTTTATAGGACTAATTCCCTTAAGAATCTTTGTTGGCAACCTGTTTATCAGATAAACAGTTGTATTAAATGCTTCAAGCCAAAATTTTAATGGCATGGAGGCATGAGCTAATAAAGTAAGACCAGATTCAACAATGTGTCTATGTTTTATTTTACTAGACCATTTTACTCAGATGTATAGGGACATTTAGTGTTGTGTATTGTTCCTTTTTTTGGAAATAACTAGTAAGAGTTTTGTATTCAGTCCCACCATCAGAATGAATGATTTTAATTTTAGAATTAGTTTGTTTTTCAGCCATTGTTATAAAACATATTACTGCATTATATGCCTTAGATTTTGTTTTTAAAAAGTAGATCCAAGTATATCTTGAATATGCATCTTCAAATGAAATATAGTATTTAAATCCAAAATCTAAACATATGGGTGCAGGACCCCACAAATCAGTGGCAGCCAATTCTAAAGGTTTAGTGTATTGTGTTGATGAGTCATTAAATGCTAACTTATGACTCTTGCCCATTTGACAATAAGTACATACATAGGGTAAAGAAATGTCATCAAACTTTATCTTATTTTCAACAAGAATTTGTCTTACAACTTTACTACTTAGGCGACCAAGCTTGTAATGCCAAAGATCAAATGCATCTCTATTATTCCTTTTATACTAAGCTATAGTGATTTTGTTCCTTTGTGACACTGCTGCCATTGGTAGATTTAAATTTGTAAAGTCATTTTTCTGTGTCACCCTGCAACAGAATATCTTTCGTCAGTATGTCTCTGATTAAATAATACTTAAGATAAAACTCTAAATATACATTGTTATCAAGAGCAAACTGAGATACACCAATAAGATTCTTTTTTATTTTTGGCACTCTTAATAAATTATGTAAGAATAGCTGCCTTTTACCTCTAATATAGGCATTACCAGTATGAGAAATTTTGACAAACTTACCATTCCCCATGCAAATTATTTGATTACCTCTTTACTCCTTGCATACAAGGTTCAAATTGTCAAGGTTGTTAATAATATGATTTGTGGCCCCTGAGTCTGGATACCAAGATTCATCCTGAATGTGCTCAGGTCTAGCAGTATCATTTGAAATCTGACCTTTGTTGTATTATCATTTTGGCCGTCACTATTTTGTGCCCTATTAACATTGTAGCTGCTGCTTCTGATTGTTATTATTCTGATTCGAGTATCTGAAATAACATTATATTGTTGTGTGACCCATTTTTTCACAGATCTGACATTTTGGCTTGTTATTGTTGTTGCCCCATCTTCCTCTTCCTCTTGATCTGTTAGTGTAACCACCCCCTTTGAGTTGCTTGTTCAGTTTTGTTGTTGTTTTGATTTTTGTTACTTTGATTAGCTGTGTAGTTGATAGAAAAATTTGATCCTTGTGGTCTTTTATTATCTATTCTTGCTTCATGTGCCAATAAGATTGAATGTACATCATCTATAAATGGCAAGACCTTTCGAGAAGCTATCACAGCAACCACTATTTCATATTCATCACTTAAGCCATTGAGTATGGTCAAGATTTGTTCTGAATTTGAAACTTTATGATCCACTGCTTCAAGAAGATCACATGTTGTTTAATCTTGGACAGATATTCCCTCATAGTATGATTGTTTTCTTAATATTTTGAAATTGTCTTTTGTGGTACATAATCTTTGCTGCAAACTGAGTGTTAAAAAATTTCTCCACTGTTGTCCATATTTCATTAGCAGTCTTGCATCCTATTACATGTAACAGTAGTTTTGTATTTATGAATGACAGTAGCCAAGAACTTATCAGTCTGTCTTGTCTGTGATAATTTGTGTATTCCTCATTACTAACAATTTTGTTTTCCTGAACAGTGATGAATTTTGGTGGGATTGAGATGGTTCCGAGAATGTATCCTTCAAGTCCATAACCTTGAGTGGCAGTTTCAACTTGAAGCCTCCATAGTAAATAATTGTCTTCATCTAGATGGACAGTCACGAGTTGGCTTTGTTGGCCAATGATGGTCTTAACAAGATTTTCAGCGATTGTTGATATTTGCTGAGAGTTAGTTGCATCCTCTGATGATGCAGTGTTGGATTCGTTACTCATGATGGAAAACAAACTCCAAAAACGCAAATAAAGAAAAGCAAAGTTTCAGGTGATGAGTGATATTTTGATGAACTTTGCTGGATGACACCTTCTTTTGATGCTATGTGATCTGTTGTTGATTTTCTTGATTTGAGAATGATTGATTCCTTGCTGTTTTTCCTCAAGATCCTATTTGGAGTGTTGATGCAGCCAGAATTTTCAAAACTGGCGAGGCGCAACACTTTAGGTTTGGTTCTGAAACTCAGATGATGACAATAATTCTGAAGAGTTTTTTTTAAGAATTTCCATTAGGCAATGCTATGTCCCGATACCAAAAAGGAATTTTGATACTTTTATTCATGAAAATGAATCAATCTTTTATAATGTTACATTGCTTCGTATTTATATAGTGCAAAACTGCACAGCTGTACAAAATAATGAGAAATTGATCTTTGGGCCTAGATGGGCTGGAGAATGTCTTTTAACCCGCTTCGCTTAGCTTGTGAGATCTGGTTATATATTTGATTCTCGTATCCTTTGAGCCGCATAACTTATCTCATTTGAACAATTAATATTCAAGTCACAGAAAGAAAGATAACACTATAGCACTCTTAGTCGCATCACAATAGGCTGTTGTTTTTGGATTCCGATCAAACATAACTGTATGTTGGGATGTCTTGCATTGTGTGTGGGTAATGGATGCATATCGAAAATACAAGACAGTCTCACATCGTGAAAAATAACGGAGATGGGATGATATATATTTGAGTTTGGTCGCATGTAAACTCATATGTTTTTCCATGGAGGGATGTGCGGGTAGTCTACTTTTTTCAATAGGTTTAAGATCAATGAAGTCTAAATTGTCTAGGTAGATTTTAAGAAGTGGTCTACCTTTGACAATTTATGTTATGCCGCTATGGTTGGAGTATTTTAACTTCATTCATGTATTGACCTTTTCTTGTTTGATTAAATTACAGAGGAGTGATTCATTGAACCACTCTACCTTTGTTTTTTTTCAAAAATGACATAAGATTATATTAACCAAATAAGTCAAGTTAGTCATTACAGTTTGTTTTAGTCTACCTTGAACCCCATAGTATTGACTGAATGCTCACCCTGGTCGTGCAGATCTTTGGAATTCTTCCGAACTGAATTACATTCTATAGCAAAGACTACAACAAAAATAATAACAGCAACAACCAAACCACGCGTAGCAACAATACATGATAGTTTATTATATTTTTAGTTGAAAAATTGTTTGTGCGTGCTTTTTAGTTGTGGGATATCTTAAAACTTCCTCTGAAAACCTTGAATGCCAGTTGAAGAGACATAAAGACAAAGGTGTGCTTGATCATTTTTGTCTGAATCTTAAAATAAATCATGCATAATAACCTTTTGTTTGCATTTAGATAACTAAAGGATAAAACCGATTAATAAGAAACAACCTGAGTTAATGCTTGATAGTTGTACAAGAATACGATCTGCAAGGTTTTGAGATGCCAAAAGATAATTCTTATTTCTACCAAATCCAGATAGACATTAATAATGCCTTACTCGGGCATTATTTCTACCAAATAAACCTTAGATGATTCTAAAGAGTTTTTTGTAGGAATCGAGAGTGAGGTTTGGTTCTCACTGTTTCACGGCAGTACTAGTATACAATTCTTGACATATTTATTTGCACAATCTCCATGAAGAAAGAGTACATAACCGTGGTTCATAGAAACAAGTATTAAAGCAGTGCCGGTCCTGTCGTGTAGCTTGCCCCAGACAAACAATATCTATGCTGTAAAGAAATTATCACTCGCTCCATTAAACTATTATAAAAATTTCTATATATACTGTTGTTAGGACTTGGAGGTTGCCCAGCCGATTGTCTTGCTTGCCTTACCCTAGGGCCGACATTGTACTGAAATGCCATGTAGAGATTTTAGGCACATAAACTGTTTCGGGTGCTCAATAGTATACTTTAATCCACATCAATGCAATATTTCTTTAAATTAGATCATTGCAATTTACATGTGAAGGCATTTCTTATTTTTGTTCATCAGTATTATGTATAATTATTTTTCTTTTCTTCTACTAGAGAGTTGGTACAAAGTGAATAGTTAAATATTCTGCCAATTGACATTGAAGTCTAAACGTCCTCCTTTTCTTGTTGTGGTAAAATACAGGCAGCGTTTCACAATCAAAAGCTGAGCATGCAGTGAGTGTACTCTTGCCTTGTCTCTACATTGTCATTATCCTACCTTATTATGATATTGTCGCTAATACCAGCGATCACCTTCTATATGGATGAAAATGACTGTGGGCTAATTTCAGTTACCCCTTCACTTTCCTCGCAACAAATAGCTTTCTTGCCTTGGCTGCTGTGTCCAAAAGTTGTGATAGCCAGTTGATTGCGAACATTAATACCAAAGGAGGAATATAGTTGTAGGGTTAAATTTAAAGATTTGGTTCACTTGTTTGATAACTGAAACTGTTAATAAACAGCAACATCTATCTTGTTAAGGTCAACTATTGCCAATACTAACACACACACACACACACACAATATGGCTTGATTTAATATTTTTATACTGATGATTTGTATATAGCTTAAGCAAATGTGCAAGGAAGGTGTGTACTGGGGTAAGCTTTATCATAATTTCTCAGTCAATTTTACAAAATTTTGATTATATCTGTTATGGTTGAATTTCTTCATTTATTGAATGATGTATAAAGGAACCCTTGCTGGGGTCTATGTTGGTATGGAGTATGGAATGGAAAGAGCCCGCGGCACTAGAGATTGGGTAATTGTTATATATTGTCTATTTATGTGAACTTCTCCAGATAGATAATCTAGAGACATACCACTATTCCATAGGGGACGTCCGATAAAATTTATTTTTACTAAGAAACGCAATAATGAGAGACAAACAATACTAGAAGCACACTTATTGATCCATGTGGTTGGCAGCATTTGATATCAGCCTTTGATTAAGATCAACGGCCTGTATTAGAGCTTTCACTATGTTTGGATTGCCAAAGATAATATACGGGCTCTGTAGCTTGTTTCCAGCCCATTATATTTTGTATATAAATACTCAGCTCTTGTAATTAAATTTATATAAAAAGCATTATCAATAAAAACTGATTTTCAACAGTTATTGCTTTTATGGTATCAGAGCAAAAAGGCCAAACGGCAAAATTCTCAAAAAAAAAATCATAAAGAAAAAAGGTTTCAAAGATTTAGGCTGTGTATACTCCTCTCAGAAAAATATCATCATCGAGGAGGTATACCTTTCTCTCAATTGCATTAAGATCGGTCATATCTGTTCTATATCCACTTCCTGCCATATCAGAGGAGAAATCAGAATTACTTCATCACTTATCTCCCTGACTGCAAGATTCTTTACCGCTGTCCATCTATATTACTGCTTCTTGATGAAACAGTAATATACATTTATCACTAGCAGTATCATTTCAACCTTTTTCTCGCTTCTTGGCTGCTATTTCCTAATAGCCACGCCAAAGTTTCTGTTATCTGCAACTTACATCAAGAAACCAGGCATTTCAAGATTCTTGAATCACCATGGCTCTTGAAGAAGAAGGAACGACATCAGCCACTTCAGGGAACCAGTCCAGTAATCACCAAGATTCGAATCTGATCTTGATCAAACCTAAAAGTCAGGTCATCACAACACCGCTAGATGAAGACAACTATATCTTATGGAAATATCAAGTTGAAATAGCATTAAAAGGATACGACTTACATGAGTATATTGCTGGAACCAAGAGCATACCGCCAGTCATGATAACTGACAAAGAAGACAAAATGGTTAGCAATCCAGACTACAAACATTATCAAAGACAAGATAATCTTTTATCATCATGGCTTCTATCTTCAATTAGTAAAAGCTTACTCTCACAAATGGTTGGATGCAACAGCTCTTATGAGATTTGGTCAGCAATTGAACGCATTTTTAGTTCGCAATCAGCAGCAAAGGTCATGCAATATAGAAGAGAATTACAAAATGTAAGGAAAAATGATATGCCAATGAATGAATATCTTGCCAAGATCAAGAACTTATGTGACAAATTAAAAGGGGTAGGTCATAATGTGTCTATCAATGAGCAGATACTGGTGATAACCAATGGATTAGATCAAGATTATGAGTCCTTGATAACATACATTGCAACACAACCAACCCTACCCGATATTGAATACATCCACACTGCCTTACTTGCTCATGAGGGGAGGATTCAACAAAGGAAGTCAATGCAAGAAGAATGCAGTGTCAATTATGCAGTCACATCAAGAAACAGAAATCAGAAAAATACATCAAATCAACCCAAACAAGACAATCAAAGTCAGAGAGGAGGCTATGTTCAAAGAGGAAGAGGTAGAGGAAGGAGTTGATACAATAATAAAATTAGATGTCAGATTTGTGAAAAACTTGGGCACGCAGCAAACAAATGCTATTTCAGATATAAAGAGGATTTCAATGCAGGACAAACATCTCAAACCAGCAAACAACCAAGTGCAAATGTGACTCAAATCAGCAATCAATCCAGAAATAATGGAGATAATGTTACTGATGATACCCCCAAAACAGATGATTACAGCATGGATGAATGGTTTCCTGATTCTGGAGCCACAAATCACATCACAAACAGCCTACAGAATTTGAATTTGGGGAACAAAGGATACACAGGTAATAAAACTGTTCTTATGGGAAATGGTGAAGCTGCAAACATAACACATGTTGGTACTGGCTGTATAAAAGGTATAAGGTTACTCTATTTAAACAATTTGTTAAGAGTACCAAGTATCAAGAAAAACCTCATTAGTGTTTCACAATTTGCCAGTGAAAATAAGGTGTACTTTGAGTTTCACCCAAAAACCTGCTTTGTTAAAGATTCATTAAGTAAAAATATATTATTGCAGGGTAAGCTGGACAATGGTCTATACAAATTTAGCAATGTTCAAAACATTGATGCTGCTGATGAAAGAATTTGGTCATATAATATTAGCTCAACAAATGACAGTAATGTAAAGTTGTTTCACGAATGGCACTGTAAACTTGGCCATCCTAGCTATGATGTAGTTAAACTGATTTTAATGCAAAATAATTTTTCTGTACCAAATAAGTCTAATTTATCTCTATGTGATCATTGTCAAATGGGCAAAATGCATAAATTGCCTTTTCAAATTTCTGAAACTATATATGAAAAACCCCTTGAGTTAATCACTGCAGATTTATGGGGACCAACACCACTGTTTTCAACACAAGGGCACAGGTATTATCTATCTCTTGTAGATGCACACACAAGATATACATGGATTTATTTTCTCAGAGCCAAATCTGATACTAGTTTTGCTATAACACAGTTTATTACTCATGTTGAGAAACAATTTAATCAATGTGTAAAGATAATACAAACAGATGGTGGGGGAGAATTTAAATCATTAAAAGAATTTTTTAACAAAAAGGGAATTCTTCACAGAACCACCTGCCCCCACACATCAGAACAAAATGGTATAGTTGAGAGAAAGCACAGACACATTGTGGAAACTGGTTTAACACTTTTGTCCCATGCATCTCTACCTTTGAAATACTGGATTGATGCTTTTGCCACTGCAGTATATCTTATTAATAGGATGCCGACAAAGGTGCTAAACAATATTTTCCCACATGAAAAACTCTTTAATGTTAAACCAAAATATGATCATTTAAAGGTGTTTGGGTGTTTGTGTTATCCCTATCTCAGACCATACAACAAACACAAATTGAGCCTGAGATCAAGTCCATGCACTTTTATGGGATATGCACACAATCAAAAAGGATATAAGTGCATGGACAATCAAGGCAAAATTTATATTTCTAGGCATGTTGTGTTTAATCAAAATGTGTTTCCATTTACAGGTCAAAAAGGGCAGAATCATGAAGCAAACAATAACAAAATTCATGATTTTTACATCCCAGATTTGACAGAATGTGCTCAAAGAATCAATCAGGTAGTGCAGGATGATGATAAAGATGCATCCATATCCAGCACCAAATCTGGATACAATTCAGACAATGAAAATAATAACAGCTACTCACAAATTGATTTCAACAATCAGCAAAATGCTAGCATATCAAGTAGTAGCCAGAATAATGATCAAAGTACAAGTGTGTCTAATAGCAACCAAGCAACAGATACAACAACCAACACAAGTGACAACCAACTAGAAGATTCTCACAGACAGCAGACAGAAATAGGACATCCCATGATCACCAGATCGAAAAGTGGTATTTTTAAACCTAAACTATACATAGCTCAAATACATGAGGTGGAACCAAGTTCTTATGATCAGGCTAGCAAACATGAGAAATGGAGAAAGGCAATGGATGAAGAATTAAATGCTTTAATCAAAAATAAGACCTGGACACTTGTGCAACCACCAAAGAACAAAAACATAGTGGGATGCAGATGGACTTATAAAATCAAGAGAGATGCAGATGGTAATATATCCAAGTATAAAGCAAGGTTGGTAGCAAAAGGATATTCACAGCAGTTTGGTTTTGATTTCACTGAAACCTTTTCCCCAGCAATCAAACCAACTACCATAAGAATTATGTTAACCTTGGCACTTCACAAAAATTGAAAAATAAGACAGCTAGATGTTCATAATGCTTTCTTGAATGGTGAATTATGTGAAGATGTCTACATGCAACAAGCAGAAGGATTCAATCATCATGCAGATAAAAATTATGTTTGCAAATTACACAAGGCCATATATGGATTAAAGCAAGCCTCTAGAGCTTGGTACGAGAAGCTCAAAGGTACACTAACACATTTGGGTTTTGATGCCACAAAGTCAGACAATTCTCTTTACTTAAAAAGGGGCAAGGAATTCAGAATATATATACTTGTGTATGTGGATGATATACTCATTACAGGAGATAATCAGCAGGAAATCAACCATATCATAAAGCTACTAGACAAGCACTTTGCAATCAAGGACATGGGTGAATTAAAATATTTTTTAGGAATCAACATCCAAAGGAAAACTGACAATGAATTCTTTCTGTCACAAAAGCAATACATCAATGACATTTTGGTCAGGCACAACATGGACAAAGCAAAGCCACTACCTACACCTATGACATGCAGCAAGCAGTTATCAAAAAATAAAGGTGAACCCATTGATAATGCCAAGCAATACAGAAGTATTGTTGGAGCACTTCAGTATGCAACTATTACAAGGCCGGACATATGTTTTAGTGTCAACAGGGTATGTATATGCAGAATCCCTTAAACGAGCATTGGATTGCTGTCAAGCGAATTCTTAGATACCTCAAAGGCACCAATACATATGGATTAACTTTAAAAGCTAGCAAAGATATAAATATTCATGCTTACAGTGATTCCGATTGGAAAAATGACATAGACGACAAGAAATCCATCTCTGGATATTGCGTCTACCTGGAACCAAATCCAATTTCTTGGTGCACGAAAAAGCAAAATACCATTTCTAGAAGCAGCACTGAGGCTGAATACAGGTGTATTGCAAGTACGGTCGCTGAAATCGCCTGGATCGAAACCCTAATTTGGGAATTAGGGTTTGAATCAACTCGCAAACCCCTCATCTGGTGCGATAATCTCAGTGCAATCTCTCTTTCCATGAATCCAGTTCAGCATACTCGAACAAAACACATGGAGATAGATCTCCACTTCGTTCGTGAACGAACAGGAAGCGGCAAGTTAGCCATTAACCACATACCATCTTACTATCAAAAAGCAGACTTTCTAACCAAAGCTTTATCTGCCAAAAATTTCAATCGCTTTCGCAAAGAGCTCAGAATTTATTCAGCCGACATGGAAGACAAGGAAAATATGAAACCCTAGTTTTGTTTGAGGCGGCATATTGAGAGACAAACAATACTAGAAGCACACTTATTGATCCATGTGGTTGGCAGCATTTGATATCAGCCTTTGATTAAGATCAACGGCCTGTATTAGAGCTTTCACTATGTTTGGATTGCCAAAGATAATATATGGGCTCTGTAGCTTGTTTCCAGCCCATTATATTTTGTATATAAATACTGAGCTCTTGTAATTAAATTTATATAAAAAGCATTATCAATAAAAACTGATTTTCAACAGTTATTGCTTTTACGCAATTATTATGTTTTTTGAGGCTAAAATTATCACTTGATGTGAATTCGTTTTGATCTTCTGTAAAAACCGAGTCATAAATTTAGACATTTTCCTCCTCTATTCGAATATCTCACCTAATTAACAAAACCACATGGTTTTATGAGGCCTTCACTTGTTCTTATCTTCTTAATTTCCATTTAAAGAAAGTACTGTCAATAATTGTATGATGCGCTTTTCTTTGATGTACTATAGAAAAATGCGATGCTTGGTGGAGCCATAACTGGCGCTCTGATGTCAGTGGCAAGCAGTAAAAATGATAATCAGATAGTTGTGGATGCAATTAGAGGTGGAGCCATAGCTACTGCTGTTGAGTTTCTCAACTACCTCATCTGAGTTCAGTTTTCTTATTCGTTCAGTTATTTCAGTTATAATATGTAGCAGAAATACATTGCATGGATCTGAAACTTGGGAACTGTTAGCATATTGCTTGTTTTGTTTGATTCGGGGAAACTATGTAACAATGTGGTGGATTTTTCTTCCTTTGAAATTTTAGTTTTGGTTACATTGTTATTAGCTATTTATGATATTTCTTATGTCTTTGGAACTCAGTGGCGTCTGTTTTTTTACATGAAAGTGACAGAGAACTACATTACAGGTATTATGTCCGCATCCAACTTTTCCTTGTATGAAATTCATATCTTATCTTGTTACAGTGACGTCCATGTAACTATTTTATTGTTGCCAACCAAACTTGTCGATTGTATCATTCAGCGGGATTTAACCAAGAAGTCTTTGTATCAGAATTTTGAAAGCGTCAGCTGGAGGTTCTGTCGATAGCATTGACTTTCTCCAGGTAAAAGTTGTTTTAAACCAAATAATATTTGAATTTGTAAGCATTTTACACAAAGTTACACCTAAAAGAACCATACAAGGAGCATTTCTGCAATGGAAGTTGCAATTATCATTTTTACAACGAGTGTAACTTTAATATTTCTAGTAGCAATATTTGTGTTATTCATGCATTCATAACAAGGATTCCACACACATGCAACTATGTTCACTATTTCTGTAACATGTGACTTGGTCAAATTTTATTTTCCATACTATAACCTATACACACTTGTCAAAAGCATGGATTGCAGGTGCAGCTTGTTCAGTACTTGCAGCCATTCTCAGGACCCTCAGCACTAACCTGAATTCATTCGACTCTTCAACAAACATATAAGCACTTTTGCTTTTACTAGCTGACTGTATTATCATAATATAACCGTTCGATGACTAAGTTTCTCAACATTGAAGTTGTTCAAAGGCTTACGTACCCTATTGTTTGTCAGAAATATATTTTTCCGAATTTATTTCCTCATATTACGATTACCTCATATTACAAAAATTAATATATTTTTCCGAATCTATTTCCTCATATTATGAAAATTGCTATGGAACAAAGACTAATGAGGAGAAAACCCTTACTGAGGCGCCAACTTACTGGACCATAGTCGATCTTTATGAGCGTTTCCTCACCAAAATCAGCATGCATTAAATGCAAGGTTATGTATACTGGCGTTGTTGATATATTTTTGGAAAATCATCGGCTATATGCATTACAAGATCTAAATGGTTGGAGGTAATTAGGTAAATGACTACACATTCATCCTCTAAACCTACCTTCTCAGCACCATTTTGCTATATGTTGGCAGAATAGCAAAACCATATTTATATTTGACTACATATAGGCGACTAACTTGTTTTTTTAGGTATGTTTGTCATATTAAAATAACAGGGGAATTATGGTAGGGCAAAACACTATTTCTATCATTTGTGCATTTAAATGTCTTTTGCTATCCTTTTGTTTTGGCCAGTAACTTTCATTTCGAATCAAATAGACTGACAAATCAATACGTTACCATTAAAATAATTTATATTGTTTGAATAAAATTTTACTAATTTTTTATTGCTTCATCCACATCAATATCTCAAAGACTACATTGTTTGGTTTATTTAAACAAAGTAGTATATACCTTTGTTATTACATTTTTATACTACAAAAAATGGATGCGCTTGCTTTGCTATTAGCAATTTTGGTATTTTTTGGTTGGGGTAGACACTGCATATTTTTGTTACAAAACAGCAACGAACAGAGTAGAATGAAGAAAGAGAAGAAAATGATCAAATTAAATTAATCATGCAGGTATGTGAACATTTAAGTTCTTTTTTCCATTTATGATTGTAATACATCACAACGACCTCCGTATAAATCGTGTTGATTGATGATTGTTAACCTATATTGTGATTATTTGAGCTTGGTGTCTTCATCAATACCAAGTGTTGAAAGCGAACTTCATATATATTCTTGTCAAAGTCAATTTAATACCGATTAAGACGACCATTTAGGTAGATGAAATAGTTTACAAGCCAAACGACATTCAAATTTGGAAGCATCTGCTATAAAGTTGCACACTGAAGTACCATGGAACAATCAAGTACTGCAATACTTAGTGTTACCAGGAACTCTTATTTCTTAGAGTAGTATCTGTACTACTCATAATTTCTTAATTAACTCACTCATACACGCCCACACAGAATTAAAATCGTAATATTTATGACGCCATTATTTCATTTGCAAGAGCATGGGTCGCAGGTGCAACTGGATCCACATTTGCAGCCACTCTCCCCTCCCTCGGTAATCATCTCGAATCCCTCAATTTCTCTGTTAACATATAATTATATTATATATAAAATGATAATACATATTGCTAGGTGCTTAATCAAAGTTAAACAAGAGTTCCATGTAATTCATACACAGTTCATACTATACAAAAGAATTGATGCTTTGTAGAGTTATAGAGCAAGAAAAGAAAGAGGAGAGAACAAACCCTTTCTGAGGTGCAACTCCAAGGATCATAGTTGCACTTGTGATGCGTGCTTCCTCCCCAAAATCAGCATACATCTTGCACCTTTTACCAGCAACAACGTACAAACGATGGCAAGGTTAGTTATATATTAAGCTATATTTATTGCTATATTTGGTTAATTCTGCTTTTCGATTAGTAACTTGTTTGCCTCATGTTATAACCATTTGAGCAAAGGTAAAGCAATTTTTCCGAATAATGTGTTCATTTGAGGAAATTTTCATTATTAACAGTAGTGAGTTTATGATAATTGTGAAAGATTAGACTGAAGTCATAGACGAGGAAATTGTAGAATTTCAGTACCCGCTACATCCACTGCCACACTTGCAGCTTGACCCACAGCCACAGTTTCCGTTACCGCAAGACATTGTGTTCTTCTTTCGAAAACTTGTAAAAACTATTGGAAGATTTGATGAGATTTATGCTGAGTGCACAAATAAATCATCCATACACTTGTCAAGATCTTGTGGGTGGAGAATAAACATGAAAGTACTATTGGTTGTAGGTGCCCACACGTAATTATCAGCATCCTCAGTCGCTACCTTGATAACCTCACCTTTCTTTTGATTATATAGTATGTTTCAATCACAAAAGCTTTGGAATTCGGATAATATATGTGCACCAAACTTACTGAAAATGTTGACGTTACATTTTTAATCAACTATACCAAATTCATAGCCGAGCTATCATTTATGTGTCTATAAATAACAATCAAAGACATTATACTTGTCTTCATCTTTATATATAAACTGCGTGGTGTATCAAATGTTTCACAAACATGAAATTTATCAATTCAGACAATTTCACCAAAAACTTGTAGCTTGCATATCAATGAATAATGCAACTAGATTAAGTCATATACAAAAAAGAACCCAAAATAAAAAGAAATAATAAAAAATAACTGTATAATGTCAACAAGCTAACATCATTAATAAATATAAAACGACATAGCACAAAAATAATACAACTGTATAGAAAAAATTATATCAACTTGCTTGCAGCATAAAGCATGCAGGTTTCTTTAACATAAAATATGATTTGAATACACAACAAATATATCAATAATAAACAAAACGGTAGAAATAAAAATATTAATCTCAAAGCATACATCATATTCCAATTATTTAATATGAGTAATCATTAAGTCCAGTAAGAAAAACGAATACATAGTATTTTGACCTATGCATCGCATTTTATTATACATTCACACTAATGTGAATCCATACTATAAATAATCTGATATCGATACGTTATCCAGAATAGCCAACCGTCTTAACACTTGACCACTTTATAATTGTTTAATGTAGTGAACTGAAAGGTCATTAGTACTACGAGTATATATGCACGGCTCAATGACCTGCATTTAATCACAATGAGCAATCATTTATAGTTGTACATATGGAAGTAGATATGGTAGTACGATTGCAAACATAAACTAAACTTGAAGCAACGTCGGAGAAGACCGAGACAGTTGAAGAACATTCATGAAACCCAAATATATATATATATATATATATATATATATATATATATATATATATATATTATAGTGATTCTGTAGATACTCTAAGATTTAATAATAGTATTATGTGGAGAGCATGGTTCTTCATTAACAAATATATATTATATACTGTTTAAAGGATTTGATGAATTTACCAGTCTATAAAATGATATACTTGATTTTGAAAAAAAGAAAATGTATTTCATTTTTTTTGACAGTAGATTGAATACATTTGATAATGAACATGTATTACATGCTCAAGCTTTTATAACGTACAAATAATATGTATATGGGTCGAATTGAGCCCAATACTCAAAAAATCCACTTGTAATCTTTGAACCCGCTTTGGTTATGCCGCTGTTTCATTTTATCTCTATTTCTAATTTTGCAACTCGCATACACATTCAACACAGCCTTATACATTCATCCCATAGCCACCACAACAAACACAAACAAACACTTGCACACCGATAAGCACTAGTTCAGCACCTCCAACGTTCTCACCTATATAAACACACATGCATGCATATTAAACTCACACAGACATATGGACACATACTCACACTACTCATAAGCACTCTGCTGCCATGTAAACCAACAACCATGCACATACACACAGCACATATTTACATGCACTTAACCTACAAAAGCAGTCATCTCACACATAGATGGTAAGAATAACATAAGGCTCTGGTATTATTTTCAGATAATAATAGCCAGCAGATTCAAAACAATAATACGGAAGCATAAAACGAAACAAATACAATAGCCATGCAAAGAAGCTACAACAACTAAAACATGCAAATCTATATAAAGCATAAACTTGTTTTCGTAACATAATGCTTCGTTGAGGTTTCTAACTCCTTGTCATTGATGTGCAGTTGGGATGACTTCCAAGAAAGAAAGGTATTACATCTACCGCAACTAAATATTTTTATAAACATAAATAACACGATATCAACATTCATTATTGTAGTCAGTAAATTGAAAGGGGAAGATAAGGAAAGTAAATGGAATTTCAGTATTATTTCAATGCACCCACAATATAAGATGCTAAATGCATAGGGCAAAACCACTACATTTTGCATGCATGCCATTTTTAACCCAAAAGAAAAAAACTGGCTGTGTTTGGCTTGTCATTTTTAGTTTGAGTTTTCGTTCATACAAAAATGCGCAAGACGCATGTATATTATCGAAAACAACCGAGTTAGAAAACGAAATTAACATACAAAATAGAAAATAGTTTTATTTTTATTTTTCGTGTTTGGCTGTGTTTGGCTTCACTTCTCTCGTATTTGACATATATATTCGAAAACTTAAAACTCAAAATTCGTTTTTAAAGCAAACATTACCTATAATAGTATAGTCTATGTCTATTTTATTATCATTTACAATCACAAATATTTGAGTTAGGCTTACGACTACAACATATAACTAAAAATGATTTAATCAAAGCTAAAAAACATTGAAATGATATTGTACCAATCAATTAAATATTGAAATGCATTATAACATTCAAATTTAGACTGTTATCAACATTCATTCTAATTAGACTGATGAGGGGTGTTCTGAGACACTATCTATTTTATCATCACTTGTAATAAGAAATTCACTAATTTGAAATTTAGGAAGAAATTTAAATTACAGAAAACAAATAAATTAAAATAGTGGCATTTCAACAGTAGTGACAACATATCAACAAATCATTTTTTATGTACCATATGATACTACATGCATTAAGTGCATCATAAAATGAAGTTTCCATGCCCCAAAGATCATAAAATAGAAAAGGAAGCATCAAAGAGATTCCCATCAAGACTTAGTCACCATATTCATCAAAAGCAATATACTTTTAGCGAGTGTTGATGTCCCTTTCTAGTTTTTTCATCACCTGCTCTTAAAACATATGTTTTTATATTAAAATACACAATCATAACTTAAGCAACTAGTAAGACCGGGAAAATAGAAATTAGAGCCTTAGATTAAAATGTTTTCACTGTAAGCAAGTTTCTGTAACTTGCATACAAAATCAACAAACTCATTAACTTGCAAATGAGATGAAATCATCAAAAAACAATCAAATTAAACCAAAATCGAATACCAATTGGAAAAGGTACCCAAAAACAATCCGCAAGTGGAATAACAACCGACTGGCAGCTTCTTACTCTATGTTTGTGTTTTTCATCATTTGTAATATGCATTTAGATAATGATTGAACTATCAAAAATGCAGATGGAATGGATCAAAATATTAAAAAGCCTTTTTTCAAAAATAAAATAAAATACAGTACTGAAATTTAAAAATCATCCAAAACAATGTTAATTTAGCAATAATGTTTTTCATCTTTTCTAGTTCCAAAAGTAACACATGTTTTATAAAAATCATTTGAAAAGTAAGGCCGCACAGAAATTGTATTAACATGATGAAGATTATTTAAAACATGTGAAATTTAAAAGGGAAAAAGTTAAATCAGCCGTGAATTTAACTTTTATCTAAGAGCTTTCTTCGAAGAAACTAAATTCATGTAAGAATGAACATGTAAATGCAAATTATATGAAATTTAAATATAACCACTGAGTGAACTCCTTTGATAGTAGTACACTTTTATTCTTTATTACAATGATTAATATGAAAAAAAATGGAAAGATAAGTCGGGAAATCAAAACATTACATAACTGGTTAAAAATAATCATTAAAAAAAACTATTTGAAATTTAAATACAAATATTTGAAAATATGGAAGTGCATTAAGAGTGGTTTATGCACGTGCATGCGCGAAGGGAAGGATCGATAAACACCACATGCATTAAGGACATCCCTCTTTCACTACAACCGAACCCACACCCTATGGATTTAGTGTTATACCATTCAATATCAAATAAAACATTAAAGATATTCAATTTGCACTATGCACATCAAGTCCACACAAACTTCTCACATGTTCAAAATGTTATATTAATAGCAATCATTAAAACATCTACTTTAACCACCGAGTTGATATCTTATTCTTAAAATGTTTTTGCTTGAATTAATCAAAATTTTGTGGAGACAATCTTGAGACGTGTAAGAATATATCTCAAAATGTCAACTTTGGATTGTAGATTGAAAAATCGTAGGAGAAAGATGAAGTGTAGCGGCCTAGTTCCCCAAACTATACACACACTCAAAGCAGTTTTCTACTATTAGAATTTTATGTTTCCATGTTTTTCAATTGAGATTTTAACTAAGCAAAGGTACCTATGTATCATTAATGTCACAGCCAAGCTCCCCAACCTAGAAATATTTGACATAAAAGATCGGTGTCTACCGCATCTTGTATTAGTTGTTCAGCATTATGAAAATATTTAGCGCACTACGCGATATAGAGTTAGGATGAAAATCCCTCACTTTGTATCTTGAACTTCTATAACAATTATACATACAAATATCTATTGAAGGATTGATAATCTTTCAAATTTTGCTTTCTAGTAGTATATTACAGTATTAACCAGTGCAATTTGGTCTTCTTTGTGAATTAGAGCATAATTACCTATGCCCACTTGAATTGTAGTAGTAGTATATATGACACGTCATTTTTACCTGCCCTTGCACACGTCTCATTTCACCATCTTCATACTCATCCAACTTCTGTTTAACTCTCAATGTGGCGCGTGAAGCATCTAGTAGTAGTGATTTGTTTCTTAGTATGGGTATATTCAAATTCAGTTTTAATAGAAAATAATAATGTATATATAGAAAATAAGTACATAAGGTTAAGAAACAAAAGCAATCAATTCCATTTAAAAAATATTGCAGTTAATGCTCAATTCAGGAAAAATATTCATAATAACATTTAGTGGAGAAAATGAAAAATAAGTTAAGCAATAAAAGAAAATAAGCAGTAACAGCATACTACTTTAGTCGTATGCAGTTTTTTTTGTTATAAATCATATCAAAAACAACTGGGAGTCCAATTACACATTAGTAGAGAGTAACTGCATAGCAGTAGGAAATAAATTGATGTTTAAACAGCAATTAAATCTGAATATTGTTGAGATATCAAAAAAATAACTTAAAAAGTAACCTAAGTAATTAGAGTATACTGAGAGCAGATGAAGAGTATACTGAAAATAAATGTTGAGCACAGTAAAACATTTGTATAATTAGTAACTACAGCAATGAAAATACGTCTGTAATAAATTTCTTTTCGCAAATTGCAAATCAGGTGGATTAAGTGTCTTCTATGTTATAAATTTACAAATCGGATCAAACAAAACCTAGAATAATGAGTGACGGTGCCAAAATATGTATGGATTGATAACAAAGTTCATTTCACAACTCTTAAATCAGATTAGTGGAGAAATGGCGAGCGACGTTATAAAAAGTGACAATAGTCGAAGCGCGTGGATATTATAGTATAAATATACATTATACAGAAGTTACCTTGAGAGAAACAAAAGGTAAGAGAAACCGCCTGCCGCTTGAGCTGTCAGATTAGGGAGCAGTGATCCATCTCAATCATTCATCTATTTGCCTGCCGTGGATGACACATCATTGCGAAGGTTGAGCCCGAGGATGAATAACGAGGCCGCTGTAGACCTGGAGTTCGAGTCTGGTAATTTGTAAGCAAGGAAAATCGATGTTGAGGGAGGTTGTCATGGATGGTGCGACGTTCGTGAGATGGAATCCGAGGATGGATGTAATCGTGAATTTTGTGGACGAATTTAGGGAGAAACATAATTAGATTGTAGAAGGGGTGATTAAGAATAGGAGGAATGGAAGCGATGGGAGGCAATAATATGAGTGCTGGCATGGCAAAACCAAGGGCATTTTTAAAATTTCAAAAGGACACCGAGTAAATTAGTGAATGTACTGACTATTACAAAAACGCCATGTAGTGACAGAAAGCGCAAGCTTCTTTCCAGCTGCATTTGCTTTTACTAGCCGACTGTATTATCATTATATAACTACATAAGTTTCTCAACATTAAAGTTCAAAGATTTACGTTTTTGGTATGCAATCCAAGGGTATGTATGCCATTATCTACTGAGTTTTCGATGCAGACTATAAATTTAATTTTGACTACCTATTGGTGACGAATTTGTTTTTTTAGGTATATATGTCATTTTAAATAGGAATGGCATTATGGTAGGGCAAAACATTATTTCTATTGTTTGTGCATTTAAATGTCCTTTGCAATCATTTTGTTTTGGCGAGTAACTTTCAATCAGAATCAAATCGACTGACAAATCAATACATTACCATTAAAATAATTTGTATTGTTTGTGTAATAAATTTCCTATTTTTTTTATTGCTTCATTAACATCAATAATATAATGATAATATTGTTTTGTTTATTTAAAGAAAATAGTGCTTACGCTATAAAATAATTTTAATTGCACACAAAACGATCAGCAGTATTCAGTAAACACAAATTTATTCATGTTTTGGTGTTATTCATATTTGAACATAAAGGAATTTTGATACTTTTATTAATGAAGAATGAATCAATCTTTTACAATGTTACACTGCATCGTATTTATATAATGCAAAACTGCACAGCTGTATAAAATAATGAGAAATTGATCTTTAGGCCTAGATGGGCTGAAGAATGTCTTTTTAACCCGCTTTGCTTTGCTTGTGAGATCTGGTTATACATTTGATTCTCGTATCCTTTGAGCCGCATACCTTATCTCATTTGCCTCCCTCAAACATAACCCTAGGGTTAGGGTTTGTGATTAGATGACGAAAAATTCCCAAAATCGCTTTCAAAAAATTGTCTCGATTATTTCAGATCTTGACATGAGACATCCTCCTTAAGGCTTTAAGCCTTTATTACTTCTCTTCGATGATTTCAAAGGTTGAGATCTGGCGTCTTTTGATGATTCCTTGCTCCGGCAAGTAGAAACCAGAGAGAGTTCTCGAGTCAAGCTTATGCTTTCATGGTGCTTTAAGCTACTGCTCAGATTTGAAGTAGTAACAGAAGCTTGCTTCTCACTGTCTTCGACTTTCAGTTCAGATCTGAACTTGTTAAAATTCCTTGCTGACAGAGTCTTAGGGAGAATGCCTGCACGTTGGTAAGTAGCAGGTATGTGTCTTATTTGTAGCTTTCCTTTTTGAACATATTCTCGAACGAACTCTGTGTTTGGTTCGAGAATGAAGTATAGGGTTAGCGGACATGTAGACTGTGCTTTGGTTTTCACACCATAGAACTGGCGTAGTATTTGATTTTTGCTTTAGTTCACCCAGTACAGATTGTAGCAAATGATTTTTGCAGTGGCACTTACTATACTTCTATATTCAGCTTTTCGTACTTGATCTTGATATAGTTGTTTGTTTCTTTGAACACCATGAGATTAGATTATTTCCAATATATATACAGTAGCCAGTGACTGGTTTTCTATCATCTGGGTCCGAAGCCCGGTCTGCATCTGCATATCCTACTATGTTAAGTTGCTGCATGCTTTGAATGATAGGCCATAATCCAGTGTTTCCTTCAGATATCTGAGAATCCTCTTTACAGCTCTCCAATGCTCGTCAAGTGGATTATGTAAAAATTGAGAGACTTTGTCAACACTATAAGCATTTTCAGATCATGTTATAGTTGCATACTGTAATGCCCCTACAATACTTCTATATTGTTTAATATTAAGTATGGCTTCTCCCCTGCTTTTAGAGTAATGTTGACTGCTTATCATGGGTGTTGGCTATGGCTTTGCATCACTCATTTTTGTTTTGTCAGTAGCTCTTGAATATATTTTCTTTGGCATAAGATTATTTAAGAGTTTGCTTTCCTTTTGACCTCTATGCCTAAGAAGTAGTTGATGTCTCCAAGATCTTTTACATAGAATTGCTTGTTAAAATAGGAGATGATGTGACTGATTTCTTCACTGTTGTTACCTGTAATAATTATATCATCAGCATATATTAGTATATAGATAGTTGATACATCATTGATTTTGATGAAAAGTGAGTTGTCTGATTTGGTAGGCTGATATCCTTGATTTGTTAATGTTGATCAGTCCGTCAAACCAGACTCTTGAAGCTTGCTTAAGGCCATAAATAGCCCTATTCAATTTGCACACATAATTTTCATTTTTCTGAAACCCTGTGGCTGTTCCATATAAATTTCCTCCTGTAAAGCACCATTGAGGAATGCATTGTTGACATCCAATTGCCTTATGTCCCATTTCTTGTGTAGTGCAATAGTGAGAATAAGTCTGATTGTGGATGGTTTGACTACTGGGAAAAATGTTTCATTTAAGTCAAACACATATTGCTGTTGCAACCCTTTGCAACTAGTCTTGCTTTATATCTGTTGATGGTCTCATCAAGATTTTTCTTGATCTTGTATGTCCACTTGCATCCCACAATGTTTTTATTGTCTGGCGGATATACAAGATCCCATGTTCTATTCTTAATAAGGGCATTGTAATCTTCACTTATGGCATTTCTCCAGTTTTTGTCTTTGACAGCTTGATCATATATAACTGGTTCATGAGCACTTAAGCCTGCTGTGTAGGTTTTTGATTTGAAGATGCCACTTTTAGCTCTTGTAACCATAGGATGGCAAGGTCTTTTTTGAGCATCATTATGAGGTAAGTCCTCTATGTCACTGTCATTTGTACATCTTTTAGAATCATCTTCATGACTATCTACCTGACCTTGTTCTCTATTTTCTGTTGACTCTGCAGGTGAAGGACTGGCATGACTGAGGTTGTCTGTCCAATCTGGATCTTGTTGAATAGATTCTCTAGGTTGTATATTTTGATTCTCAGTAGCCTCCTTTGCCATTAAATGATGTTCAATCTCAGTGTAAACAGGAAAGTCTGGTATGGATGTTTTTGGATTGTAGACTTTGCATGTTGTTTTCATCTCAGATTTGCTCAAAGGAAACACGCATTCATTAAAAAAATGTCTAGTCACAAAGATTTTCCACTTTCATCAAGATATTTATCGTTTCTAGTTTGTAGTGTAGCCCAGAAAAGTACAGGGTTTAGATCTAAAATTCAACTTGTTTGTGTTGTATGGTCCGGTATAAGGAAAACAAAGACATCCAAAGGTTCTTAAGCTAAAATAATCTGGTTTAACCTCATTCAACTTCTCTATAGTATTAATTCACTTAGGATTCTTTGTTGGCAACCTGCTTATCAAATAAACAGTAGTATTAAATGCTTCAGGCTGAAATTTTAATGGCATTGAGGCATGAGCTAATAAAGTAAGACCAGATTCAACAATGTGTATATGTTTTCTTTTACTAGACCATTTTGCTCAGATGTATAGGGACATGTAGTTCTGTATATATGATTCCATTTTTTTTTGGAAATAACTACTAAGAGTTTTGTATTCAGTCCCACCATCAGACTGAATGATTTTAATTTGATAATTAATTTGTTTTTTGGCCATTGTTATAAAACATATGACTGCATTATATGTCTCAGATTTTGTTTTAAAGAGTAGATCCAAGTATATCTTGAATATGCATCTACAAATGTAATATAGTACTTAAATCCAAAATCTGAGCATATGGGTGTAGGACCCCATAAATCAGTGGCAACCAATTCTAAAGGTTTATTGTATTGTGTTGATGGGTCATTAAATGCTAACTTATGACTCTTGTCCATTTGACAATAAGTACATACATAGGTTAAAGAAATGTCATCAAACTTAATCTTATTTTCGATAAGAATTTGTCTTACAATTTTACTACTTAGGTGACCAAGCTTGTAATGCCAAAGATCAAATACATCGCTATTATTCCTTTTTATACTCAAGTTATAGTGATTTTGTTCCTTTGTGACATGCTGCGGTTGGTAGATTTCAATTTGTAAATCCTTTTTTCTGTGTCACCCTGCAACAGAATATCTTTAGTCAGTATGTCTCTGATTAAACAATACTTAGGATAAAACTACAAGTATACATTGTTATCAAGGGCAATTGAGATACACTAATAAGATTCATTTTTATTTTTGGCACTCTTAATAAATTATGTAGGAATAGCCGCCTTTTACCTCTAATATAGTCATTACCAGTATGAGAAATTTTGACACACTTACCATTCCCTTTGCAAATTGTTTGATTACCTATGTACTCCTTGCATCCAAGGTTCAAATTGTTAATATTGTTAGTAATATAATTTGTGGTCCCTGAGTCTGGATACCAAGATTCATCCTGAATGTGCTCAGCTCTAGCAGTATCATTTGAAATCCGACCTTTGTTGCTATTATCATTTTGACCGTCACTATTTTGTGCCATATTAACATTGTAGCTGCTGCTTCTCTGATTATTTTTATTCTAATTGGAGTATCTGGAATAACATTCTATTATTGTGCGACCCTTTTTTCCACAGATCTGGCATTTTGGCTTGTTATTGTTGTTGCCCCATCTTCCTCTTGCTCTTGATCTGTTGGTGTAGCCATCCCCTTTGAGTTGCTTGTTCAGTTTTATTGTTGTTTCGATTTTTGTTACTTTGATTAGCTGTGTAGTTGATAGAAAAATCCGATCCTTGATGTCTTTTATTATCTATTCTTGCTTCATGTGCCAATAAGATTGAATGTACATCATCTATAGATGGCAAGACCTTTTGAGAAGCTATCACAACAACCACTGCTTCATATTCATCACTCAATCCATTGAGTATGATCAAGATTTGTTCTAAATTTGAAACTTTATGATCTGCTGCTTCAAGAAGATCATATGTTGTTTTAGTCTTGGACAGATATTCCCTCATAGTATGATTGTTTTCTTGATATTTTGAAGTTATCTTTTATGGTACATAACCCTTGCTGCAAACTGAGTGTTAAAAACTTTCTCCACTGTTGTCCATATTTCATTAGCAGTCTTGCATCCTATTACATGTGACAATAGTTGTGTTTATGGATGACAACAGCCAAGAACTTATCTGTCTGCCTTGTCTGTGATAATTTGTGTATTCCTCATCACTGACAACTTTGTCTTCCTGAACAATGATGAATTTTGGTGGGATTGAGATGGTTTCGATAATGTATCCTTCAAGTCCATAACCTTGAATGGTAGTTTCAACCTGAAGCCTCTACAATAAATAATTGTCTTCATCTAGTAGGACAGTCATGAGTTGGCTTTGTGGGCCGATGTTGGTTTTGACAAGATTCTCAAATATTGTTGATATTTGCTAAGAGTTATTTGCATCCTCTGATGATGTAGTGTTGGATTCGTTACGCATGATGGAAAACAAACACCAACAATACAGAAATAAAGAAAAGCAAAGTTTCATGTGATGAGTGATATTTTGATGAACTTTGCTGGATGGCACTTTCTTTTGATGCTATGTGATCTGTTGTTGATTTTATCGATTTGAGAATGATCGATTCCTTGTTGTTTTTCCTCAAGATCCTATATGGAGTGTTGATCCAGCCACAGTTTTCAAAACTGGTGAGGTGCAGCACTTTAGATTTGGATCCGAAACTCATATGATGACAATAATTTTGAGGGTTTTTTTTAAGAATTGCCATTAGGCAGTGCTATGTTCCGATACCATAAAGGAATACTTTTATTAATGAAAAATGAATCAATCTTTTATAATGTTACACTGCTTCGTTTTTATATAGTGCAAAACTGCATAGCTATACAAAATAATGAGAATTTGATCTTTGGGCCTAGATGGGCTGGAGAATGTCTTTTAACCCGCTTCGCTTAGCTTGTGAGATCTGGTTATATATTTGATTCTCGTATCCTTTGAGCCGCATACCTTATCTCATTTGAACAATTAATATTCATGTCATAGAAAGAAAGATAACATTGTATAGTACTCTTAGTCGCATCACAATAGGCTATTGTTTTTGGATTCCGATCAAACATGAACTGTATGTTGGGATGTCTTGCATTGTGTATGGGTAATGGATGCATATCGAAAATACAAGATAGTCTCATATCGTGAAAAATAATGGAGATCGAATGATATATATTTGAGTTTGGTCGCATGTAAACTCATATGTTTTCCCATGGAGGGATGTGCGGGTAGTCTACTTTTTTCAATAGGTTTAAGATCAATGAAGTCTAAATTGTCTAGGTAGATTTTAAGAAGTGGTCCTTTGACAATTTATGTTATGCCGCTATGGTTGGAGTATTTTAACTTCATTCCTGTATTGACCTTTTCTTGTTTGATTAAATTACAGAGGAGTGATTCATTGAACCACTCTACCTTTGTTTTTTTCAAAAATGACATAAGATTATATTAACCAAATAAGTCAAGTTAGTCATCACAGTTTGTTTTAGTCTACCTTGAACCCCATAGTATTGACTGAATGCTCACCCTGGTCATGCAGATCTTTGGAATTCTTTCGAGCCGAATTACATTCTATAGAAAAGACTAAAACAAAAATAATAACAGCAACAATCAAACCACGCGTAGCAACAATACATGATACTTTATTATATTTTTAGTTGAAAAATTGTTTGTGCGTGCTTTGCTATTAGCGATTTTGATATTTTTTGTTTGTTTTAGCCACTATATATTTTTGTTAGAGAAAACAACAATGAACGGAGCAGAGTGAAAAAGAGGAATAAAATGATCAAAAATTAATGATGTAGGTATGTCAGCATTAGGGTTCTTTTTTCCATTTATGATTGTATGTATGTAATATTACCGATTAAGACGACCATTTTATGTGAGATGAAATTGCTTACAAGCCAAACGAAATTCAAATTTCTTATAGTACTGCAATACCAAGTATTACCAGGGACTCTTATTTCTTATAGTAGTATCTGTACGACTCATAATTCCTTAATGAGCTCACTCATACACACCCACACAAAATAAAAATCATAATACATATGACACTATTATTTCATTTGCAAGAGCATGGGTCGCAGGTGCAACTGGATCCACATTTGCAGCCACTCTCCCCTCCCTCGGTAATCATCTCGAATCCCTCAATTCCTCTGTTAACATATAAATATATTATGTATAAAATGATAATACATATTTCTAGGTGCTTAATCAAAGTTAAACAAGAGTTCCATGTAATTCATACACAGTTCATACTATACGAAAGAACTGATGATCGTAGAGTTATAGAGCAAGAAAAGAAAGAGGAGAGAACAAACCCTTTCTGAGGTGCAACTCCAAGGATCATAGTTGCACTTGTGATGCATGCTTCCTGTTGAGATAATTTGTAATTGTGAAGTAGTGAATTGATGAATATATTTCTCAGATTTGTTTGAATGCAGAATTCAGAAAAGAGATCTTTATTGCTTACTGAATATATATTACATTTGAGTACAAACTGTTGCATTTATATACAGAGTTGTAAAAATGGGATAACATAACAAACTGGCCCATATAAGCAACAATATTATGAGTGAACGATTGAGATTTAGTTTGTGTCATTACACAGCTGAGATGGTAATCCAACAATCATATATACGCAGATTCGTTCGTTGCTGAAAGAATTCATAGCTCTTGTCTTCATTAGTTTCCCCCCTCGAACCCTAGCTCCAATTTAGGGTTAGGGTTTGAATCAAATCTCTGCTTTTGGTAGAAATTGAGGAGAAATCTATATATTTCAGTTACTCTATTGTGCCTCCTTCTATGCTCTTTACAATTTAAGTTGTGACTGAAATTCTGGATCATATAGAGTTGAGTTGCAAGAAAGTTGATGCCTTCTGATGTCTTCTTCTTTTGACTTTCTAGTTCAGAAGTGCATGCCAGTATGGGCTCTGAATCATTCAGATCTGAGTTGCTTCCTTAGAGATTTAGCTCTGTCTTGACCGAGAGGAAGTTGAACTTTCTCTGATTGTTTCACTTGATAGAGGTGTGTCTGGCTTTGCTCGATTGAAGCTTGATTCTCTACAACTCTGAGGTCATTTTCGAATTGCAGAAAGTTTCTTTTTGATAGAGATTTGGTTAGCGTGTCTGCTATCTGGTAAGTGGCAGGTAAGAAATTTACTTGTAGATTTCCCTTGAGTACTTGGTCTCGAACAAAGTGCAAGTCTATTTCGATGTGTTTGATTCTTGAATGTAGTATAGGATTTGCTGTCATGTAGACGGCACTCTGATTGTCACACCATAGTGTTGCTTTGATGCTTGCATCCAGTTTTAATTCCTTTATGATTGACTGTAACCACATTACTTCTGCTATTGCACTTGCTATGCTTCTATATTCGACTTCAGCGCTTGATCTAGAAGTAGTTGATTGTTCTTTTGAACTCCATGATATTAAGTTGTCTCCAACAAATATGCAGTATCCTGTAACCAATATCCTGTCATCTGGGTCAGTAGCCCAGTCCGAGTCTGCATAACCTGTGATGTTAAGATTTTCGCTTGCTTTGAATGCTAGTCCATGATTAATTGTTCCCTTTAGATATCTCAGAATCCTCTTTACGGCCTTCCAGTGTTCGTCTAGTGGATTCTGCATAAATTGAGAAAGTTTGTTAACGCTGAAAGAAATATCTGGTCGTGTTATAGTGACATACTGCAATGCCCCTATAACACTTCTGTATTGTTTAATATTGTTTATGGCTTCTCCTCTGTTTTTTGATAAGTTTTGATTGTTGATCATGGGAGTATCCATGGGTTTGTCATCTTCCATTTTTGCGTTGACAAGCAATTATGATATGTATTTTCTCTGACATAAGATGATTTCTGAATTTTATATCTTGCGTACTTCAATTCCTAGAAAGTAATTGAGATGTCCTAGATCTTTGATTGAAAACTGTTTGTTCAGATAGCATATAACCTGATTGATCTCATCCTGGTTATTACCTGTAACAATTAAGTCATCAACATAGATTAGTATGTAAATGATTGAGAATGAGTTACTTTTAATGAATAATGAGGTGTCTGATTTGATAGATTGATATCCTATTGACATTAGAGTTTATTTCAGTCTATCAAACCATACTCTCGGGGCTTGTTTCAGCCCATATATTGCCTTGTTTAGTTTACATACAAGACTTGAGTCTTGTTCATATCCAGGTGGTTGTATCATATAAATTACTTCTTATAATTTTCCATTTAAGAAGGCATTGTTCACATCCAATTGCCTTATATTCCATCCTTTGTGTAAGGCAGTTGTGATGATAAGCCTTATAGTAGTGGGCTTGACTGCTGGAGAAAATGTCCCAGTGAAGTTAAATCCATATCGTTGAGTATATCCTTTGGCAACTAATCATGCCATATATTTATTAATGGATCCATCAAGATTCCTTTTTATCTTGTATGTCCATCTCTAGCCTACAATGTTTTTGTGTGAAGGTGGACATACAAGATTCCATGTTTTATTTTTCATAAGAGCATTGTACTCTTCATCCATTGCTGCTTTCCATTTTTTGTTTTCTGCAGCGTGATCAAATGTACATGGTTCATCAGAGTTTATGTTGACCATGTATGCCTTGGGTTTGAAGATCCCACTTTTGACTCTGGTGATCATAGGGTGACTGGGTCTGACTGGAGCTTCAGTTTAAGGTAAGTCAATGCTTCTATTATGGTAAGTGCTGTTTTCTGAATCATAATATTGATCTTCCTCATTTGCTGAGTGTGTAGGTAAGTAAATGGCATGACTGTGATCATCTTCCCACTCTAAATTTTGTTGAGCAGATATAGAAGGGCATGATTGATGATCAACAGTAGTCCTCCTTATCTCAACTGAGTTCTTGTCTTCGGATATTAATGGTAATTCAAGTATTGATATACTTGGGTTGTACACTTTTCCTGTTGTTTTTACTTCAGAACTTCTAAAAGGAAAGACTTTTTCATTAAATACAACATGTCTACTAATAAAAATCTTTCCACTATCATCAAGACATTTATACCCTTTTTGATTAGAAGCATATCCCAGAAATGTACATTGTTTTGATCTAAAGTTTAATTTATTACTATTATAAGGTCTTAGACATGGAAAACATAGGCACCCAAAGACTTTTAAGCTATAGTAATCTGGTTTTATCCCTTGCATTTTTTCAATAGGAGTTATACCATCTAAAGTTTTGGTTGGCAGTCTATTAATGAGATAGACAGCTATACTAAAAGCCTCTGGCCAAAACTTTAGTGGTAGATTTGCATGAGCCAGTAAGCTAAGTCCTGATTCAACTACATGCCTAGTTTTCTCTCTACTAAACCATTTTGTTCTGAAGTATAAGGACATGTAAAGCGGTGAACTATTCCCTTCACTTTAAAGTAATCTTTAAGTGGATTATATTCAGTTCCTCCATCTGATTTGTATAGTTTTGACATGTGTACCAAGTTGTTTCTCAATCATTGCAATGAAATTTATCACCACATTATATGTATCTAATTTGTTTTTCAAAAAATATATCCAAGTGTATCTTGTGTGTGCATCAACGAATGATATGTAATATTTATATCCATAGTCTGAATGTATTGGGGCAGGCCCTAGAGATCAGTAGTAATAAGCTCAAGTGGCTTAGTGTATTCAGTTGTGGATTCACCAAATGGTAGCTTGTGACTTTTTCCCATTTGATAATAAGTGCATACATAAGGAACAAATATACTATTATAAAGTATGTTATTCTCAGTGAGAACTTGTTTAATAGTTCTTGTATTAGGGTGGCCAAGTCTGTAATGCCACAAATCAAAAACATTGTCACTGTTTTCTATTTCACAATGATTACAACAGTTTTTCTCATTTCTATGATGGTTGCAGTTTACAGATTTAAATCTGTACGATCCTCCTTTTGCATCACCCTGCAATAAGATATCTTTAGTTAGTATATCTCTAACAACACAATGTTTAGGATAGAATTCAAAATAAACTTTATTATCACTAGCAAACTGAGACACACTCATGAGATTCTTTTTGATTTTTGGAACTCTTAACAAGTTATGTAAGAATAATTATTTCTTTCCTTTGATAACAACATTTCCTATACGTGAAATATTGATATACTTACCATTGCCCATACAAATAGATTTTTTTACCATTGTACTCCCTATTGCCAAGATTTAAATTGTCAAGGTTATTGGTTATATGGTTGGTGGCTCCTGAGTCTGGATACCAGTAATCATCATTTATTGATTGATTATTTTCATTAGAGTTATGATCTTTGCTATCAGATTGACTGCTGGAACTGGCTTGAGCTATGTTGACACTGTAGTTTCCACCTTTTTGATTGTTGTTGTGATTAGAATATCTCAGATAACATTTTACAGCAGTGTGTCCAATGTTTTCACAGATTTGACATTTTGGCCTGTTATTGTTGATGTGTCTGCCCCTTCCTCTTGACCTATTTGAGTATCCTCCTCTCTGTGTACCTCCTCTTTGTGCAGTTTGATCTGACTTATTGTTGCTTTGAGCTTTGTTTCTTGAGGTAGCTGTATAATTGACTGTAAATTCTGATTCTTGTGGTCTTTTATTATCAATTCTGGCCTCATGAGAAATAAATATAAAGTAAACATCATCAAGTGATGGTAAGTCCTTCTATGATGCTATAACAGCAATAACAGATTCATAATCCTCACTTAGTCCATTAAGAATGATCGGAATATGTTCAGAATCTGAAATCTTGTAAGTGCTGCCTCCAGTGAATCACATATTGCTTTAATTTTGAAAATGTATTCTCTTATGGTGCTGTTGTCTTTCTTTATGTTGTGTAGTTGTCTCTTATAGTACATCACTTTGGCAGCTGACTGTGTATTGAATACTTTCTCAATAGTTGTCCATATATCATTTGCAGTTTTGCACCCAATGACATGAGATAGTAAATTTGTGCTTATTGATGATAGAAGCCAAGAACAGATTAACCTGTCCCGTCTGATGTAATCCTCATTGCTTACTATTTTGTTTTCTTGATTAGTTATGCATTTGGGAGGAATTGGAATGGTTCCAATAATGTGGCCTTCAAGCCCATATCCTTGAACTGCGGTTTCAATTTGCAGTTTCCAAAGGAGAAAATTGTCTTCATTCAGTTGAACCGTGACAAGATTGCTTTGTGAACTAATCACTGTTTTGACAAGCTTCTCTATAGCGATTCTAGGTTGACTGTTGTTGCTTTCATTAGCAGAAATGGCAATACTGGGTTGATTATTTGTTTCATCACCCATGATGAATTTCGACACACAAGAAATATACAGAAAAGCAATCCAGAAAAGCAAAATGATAGAAAAATCAATCAATCTGATGCAGAAATTAAAGGTACCGAGTCAAGAACTTCTCATAGTGAATTTGGTGCAACCGTATGACATGTATGATGATCTACCCTTTCTTTTGATCTGATATGTTGTGCATGAAGACGCCTTCTTTGATTTTGGGATGATTCTTGATTTCTTTCTTTTTTGACTTTCTTGATTGATTTGATTTTTTTTTTGAGGTTGTGTGAATGAATTCTGATGCAGCCACAATAGATTGGCATGGCACTGAATTGTATCACTGACTCAACAAACCCCTCAGATGATGAAATGCAATTTCTGATGAAGGTTGATCACCCAAATAATGATAATGTTCTGATGGTATTTGATCAAATGAACAGATGGCTGTTAAGCCTTTATGTGCTCTGATACCATGTTGAGATAATTTGTAATTGTGAAACAGTGAATTGATGAAAATATTTCTCAGATTTGTTTGAATGCAGAATTCAGAAAAAAGATCTTTATTGCTTACCGAATACATATTACATTGAGTACAAACTGTTGCATTTATATACAGAGTTGTAAAAATGGGCTAACATAACAAACCGGCCCATATAAGCAATAGTATTATGAGTGAACGATTGAGATTTGATTTGTGTCATTAGACCGCTGAGATGGTAATCTAACAATCATATATACGCGGATTCGTTTGTTGCCGAAAGAATTCATAGCTCTTGTTTTCATTAGTTCTTCCTCCCTAAAATCAGCATACATCTTGCACCTTTTACCAGCAACAACGTTCAAAAGATGGCAAGGTTAGTTATATATTAAGCTATATTTATTGCTGTATTTAGTTAATTCGGCAAGTTTTTCACAAATTTGAAAGTTTAGACTGAAGTCATAGAAGAAGTAGTAGTAGAATTTTGGTGCCCGCTACCTCCACTGCCACACTTGCAGCTTGACCCACAACCACAGTTTCCACTGCAGCAACACTACAAGAAAGGCTTCGATTAGCGACGAAGGGGGGCGACGGCTAAAAAAAGCGGCCGTTGCTAGCCGTCGCAATTCGGAATATACAGGTCCTGGCCGAGAGCTCAGATTTCATTCTCCTCCTTCCCCAAATTTTTCCTCCTTCCCCAACTCCATCGCCCCCCGTCACCCCAGCCGGCGCCCAACCCTTCAAAGCCTCCAAATCATCCAAATTTGTGTCGGTATGCTCCTAATATCTTGTTTGAATGTAAATTTGATGTTTTTAGGTTTAGTTTAAACCCTAATTCAATTATGATTTGTTGTACAATTTAGATTTGTTGTTAATTTGAGTATTAGTAGTGTTGTTAAATTAGGTATTAGCAGTGTTGTATGTTGATTTGGCAGATTAATTAGTTTATTATCATGAACCTGAATTAAGTACATATTAATTATTTCATCATGATGAAGTTGAATAAATGGTTGATGTAGATAATTAGTGTTGGCGATTAACATGGTTAGTTGTTTTAGGTGAAAAAATAGTGTATATTAATTATTAACTTGGTTATTGATAAATTTACATGAAAGTATTTCATAGTTTATGAAATTGATAAATTACAAATTTAAGTTGTTAAGTAAATTTAAATTGACAAATTTTTATTTAATAATTAGTTTTTTTATTGTTTTCTAATTATCTATTAGATAATTAGATTTTTTATTTTCTAATTATATTCATTGATAATTGTTTTATTTACCCTGTTGATTGAGCGACGGCTAGCGACGATTAGCGATTGCCATTTTGATCATTTTAGCGATGAATCACGACGGCTAGCGACGGACAAAATGCAAAAGGTTGTATATATTGTAAAAAATAAAGTTTGTACAAAAAATTAAAAAATGAATATGAGAACATTAAAAATTCTGCAAATATATAATTTATTTGAAAAAAATTAGGAAACGACTTTAAAAACAACTGATATTGTACTAAAATCGATTTTGTAAAGAAATTAAGAAATGAACATAACAACAACAAATAGTCACATAAAATCTATGTCGTTAAAAAAAAAATAAAGAAATTAATATTGAAGTAAAATTGTTAATTGAATGTTGAACTAAAATTTAAATACACAAATTTTTGAAATAAAATATAAATAGTTGAAACATTGTCAAAATTTGAAAAGAACAATAATATTTGATAAAATTTAAAGAAATTTCTTTATCCCTTAGATTGTCTTTGACCCCGTCTGGCAAGTGTTGTATATGATCGTTATATGGATGTTCGTTTTGTAACGGAACAGACATTTATATTCATCTGATACAATATTTGTCGGATTTGTCCCTGTATTGGACAAGTTAGAAACACAATAAAATAATTACATATTATAAATCATTTCATTTTAAACGGTTACAAAATTTCGACAACACTTCCTTTACTGTGTACACGCATTTGTGTACGATACAGGGAACATAAGGGAAGTGCTGCCGAAATTTTGTTGAACCGTTTAATCTGAAATGATTTATAAAATGTAATTACATTATTGTGTTTGTAATGGGAAGTAGGATGACTGACCACCGAAGTGAAAATCAAAATACCAAAAAATAAAAAAATAAAGTGAAGTTTATATTTTGATTTTCCTGGAACGATGAACTTTTTACAATGGAGAATGGTTGTAAATTAATCATTTAAATTGTCTAACATACATTTTCAAATCAGAAAAAATATTCAATTATTTTCTCGACCGTATGTGGATGTATGAAGTCAGAACTGGAAAGAAAGCATCAATAAAGGAACATTTCTACAACGGTGTACAGGAATTTATTAGATTTGCTAAATCTAATAACCGAAACTATACAGAAATTCGTTGCCCGTGTAGTAAGTGCCAACATTTGAAGCATTGGAAACCGGATATACTTGAAGTACATTTGTATCAATATGGTTTCGTGCCTGATTATTATTTCTGGGATCGTCATGGAGAACTTGTTGAACCTACACCTAATACTGAAGTTTTAGAGGACGGTAATATGATGACGAATCCGATAGAAAATATGGTGGATGATGCAGCACGATCAATGTTTCCTACAACGGAAGCTGTCGATGAAGACGAAAATGTCGAAGAAGAACCGACTGCGGGAGCTAAAAAAATATACGATTTGTTGGATTCTGCTAAGAGGCCGTTGTGGGACGGATGTAAAAGCGGAACCGAACTTTCAGTAACCGCCGAATACATAACTATGAAATCAAAATTCAACCTTACGGAAGCTGCATTTACAGCAGTTGTACAAGCTGCAAAACGACACATGCCACCCAACAATCTGATGTGCGATAGTCATTATAAAGTAAAAAAATTGATGTCCGCAATCGGTCTACCGTACGAGAAGATAGATGCATGTGTGAAAGGTTGCATGTTGTATTGGAAAGACGACGTCGACCTCAGAAAATGCAAAATATGTAACGAAGAAAGATACAAACCAAGAAAGAAGAAAGAGAAAGAAGTCCCGTACAAGAGAATGCATTATTTACCCATCACTCCCAGACTTCAAAGATTATATGCGTCTTCTGCTACGGCCTGTCATATGCGATGGCATAGTGTGAGAACAGCGGAAGAAGGAACTTTGATACATCCATCCGACGGTGAAGCATGGAAACATTTCGATAAGACTTATCCCACATTTGCTGCGGAAAGTCGTAATGTCAGACTTGGTTTATGTACGGATGGATTTTCACCATTTTCACAGTTTGGTAGTAAATATTCATCCTGGCCAATTATCGTTACTCCGTATAATTTACCTCCATGGATGTGTATGAAAACACCATATATGTTTCTCACCACTGTCGTTCACGGCCCTCATGATCCAACTCAAGGAATTGATGTTTATTTACAACCATTGATCGAAGAGTTGAAGAAACTGTGAAATGATGGAGTCGAAACTTACGATGTATCAACGAATTTTTTTTCCGGTTATTCGCTTCTTTGTTATGGACGATTAATGATTTTCCTGCATACGGGATGCTTTCTGGTTGGAGTACGGCCGGTCGTCTAGCATGCCCTTATTGTATGGAAGAAATACGAGCATTTTCGTTACGATATGAGAAGAAAGTTTCGTGGTTTGATTGTCATCGGTGTTTTCTTCATCCTAATCATAGATTTAGAAGAGATAAGAAAAATTTCATAGCTAACAGAGAAGGGAATCTGAAACCACCTAAGGTTTGGTCAGGCGAGGAAATATACGAAATTGTAAGAGACTATCCAAAGATACATGAAACTGGAGTCCAGACTGAAATTCCAGGAAAGTCAGACATTCATAATTGGTGCAAACAAAGCATATTTTGGGAGTTACCATATTGGAAAGATCTCTTACTCCGACATAATATTGACGTGACGCACAACAAAAAGAACGTGTTTGATAATCTGTTTAATACAATTTTGAATGTAAAGGGCAAAACCAAGGACGATTTGAATTCGAGGCTTGATATAGCAAACTATTGTAAGTGTCCGGAACTTCATCTGAAGCCTAATGACAATAAAAAACCGAAAGCATGCTATGAGCTAGACAATAAGCAAGTAAAAGTCGTGCTAAAGTGGGTGGAAGAATTAAGATTTCCCGATGGGATTTCTTCCAATCTTCGTAGATGTGTTGACTTCAAAAATAGTAAATTGAGTGGGATGAAAAGTCACGATTGTCATATCATGATGGAATATTTACTCCCCGTGGCTTTCAAAGAACTGTTGCCCGTAAAAGTATGGAACGTCATAACAGAGTTATGTTTGTTTTATAAACAGCTATGTTCGACAACATTAAAGGTGGACCGTATACGTAAACTTGAAGTAGAAATATCCATATTGCTATGCAAACTGGAAAAAATACTTCCGCCTGGTTTCTTTAACGTAATGGAGCATTTAGCTATTCATCTTCCATCCGAAGCACTTCTTCGAGGTCCTGTGCAATATGGATGGATGTATCCATTTGAGAGGTAAATTAACATATGCAATGTTCATGTCAATTTCAAATTTAAATTTGTATATCTAAATATGTAATAAATATCTTAATAGGTACTTGAATCATCTGAAGAAGAAGATTCGACAAAAAGCCCGAGTTGAGGGTTCGATATGCAAATCGTACCTTGAAGAAGAAGCCTCATTTTTTTTCTCTCACTACTTTAAGGACGATGTGAACTTATCGTTTGTAACTGTTCCTCGAAATAAGGAAGTCGTTGAAGAAAATTCTTCTCAAACAATGTTATCTGTTTTTAGACAATATGGTAGACCTGGTGGAAAATGTGTGGAAATATGGTTGGATGATAGAGACCACCATGTAGCGCACACGTATGTTCTTTTAAATTGTGTCGAAGTCGCACCATTTGCTAGGTAATAGTTAATTCACTTGTAATTTACTTGTACGTACATAATAATAATAACACATACTACATATATGCAGTATCTACGAATCACAGTATCCATCTGGCGATCTCAGTAAAGAATTTGCCAAATGGTTTTTGAACTATGTTTATGAGCAAAGAAATTGTGTCGTTGATGAAGGCTTAAGACATCTTGCGATTGGACCGAAAAGAAATGTGAAGACTTATCCAATATTTTTCGTCAACGGGTTTAAGTTCAACACAAAAGATTACGGTGCTGAAAAATTAACATATAATAGCGGGGTATTTGTCAAAGGCAGTGATGATCCAGATGAGTATTTAAAAGATTTTTACGGCGTCTTAACACAGATTCTAGAATTGACATATTATGTTGAACCTTTAGAAAAGGTTTTTTTATTTAAGTGCAATTGGTTCAATAACGTTCCTGGTTCCGGAATCAACGTGCATAAAGAGTACAAACTTATTGAAATAAGGCATACATCACACTACTATAAATACGATCCTTTTGTGTTAGCCAAACAAGCGTTACAAGTTTATTTTGCTTCGTATCCATCTTTGAAAAAAGATAAAGCGGATTGGTCCGCTGTTTTCAAAACGAAACCAAGGTTTACGATTGATGGAAATAATATTCCAGATGAAGCAGCATATCAAGCCGATCTCGAATCAAATACAGAAATAATAATAACTGATGATATTGATGTAGGGCCTTTGAATGATGAATCGAACATCCTATTTGATGCATTTGAAAGTACCGAAGAAAATGAGATAGAATACGAGACTGAATCTGAATCAGAAAACAATGATGACTGATCGTTATTGATATAATTGTTATGTGATAGTGATTGAAACATTCGATGTAATAGTAAATTTCTGTAATTGTTCTGTGATGATCATTTAGTTAATTTTTATCCATGTTTTGTACTAGTAAATTTTTATAATTGTTCTGTGAAAGTGAATATTGAAACATGCTATGCAGTAGTGAATTTCTATTATGGTTCTGTGATGATTATTTATATAATTTTTATTCATGTTTTGTACTAGTAAATTTTTATAATTGTTTCTGTGAAAGTGATTGAAACATGATATGTAGTAGTGAATTTGTATAATTGTTCTGTGATGATATTGTTTTTCTATAGCAGATATGTCTGGCAGGAGACGGAGTGGAGGTGGTGGTGGCACGCCATCCCCATCTCCCGGTGCAGGTGGTAGTGGCACTGCACTAGACTTACGTCCGATTGCAGAAGTTGTTCCTAGAAGTGCTAGGTAAGTATCAATTTTATTTAAAGTATAAGTTTTAAAATCCACTAAACATGTATATCATAACTTTTGCAGTGGCTTTGAGGTGGAGCCATCAGATTATATTTTACAGGTTTCGAGGAAGGCTTTTCAGAGCCGGATGCATGGTTGTTGGCCTCGCTGGGACGACATCCCCCCTCATGTCAAGAACGCCATACAAGCGGATTTACTTGTAAGTAGTAGTTTGAATTTCAGTTGTAAATTAATATAATCTTTATAACTTAAAATTTACAGGCTGCAGTCCGCGTCGACCCTGATGACTTGGACATTTTTTTAAATCACTGGAACAAACGAATGAGAAAAAATTACAGGGATAAACTGTCCAAGGCCAAAAATTCAGGGAAAAAGCCAAACTGGATGGGCGAGGGTGTATGGAATGATTTTCTTCAGCTTTGGGACAGTCCGGCAGTAAAAGTAAGTAATATATGTTTGCTTTGTTATTTAAATCTAATATAAATCTCGCAAGATATATACGTGATAATTTATCTTAATTTGTAGGAGCTATCTGCGCGGAACCGGGCAAACAGGAATAAAAATCCTGCATTGCACCGTGGTGGCTCCAAATCCTTTCAGGAGCATAAGAGAGAGCTGGTAATTAAATTTATAAACTATGTTTACATTTTATTACAATATTTTATAATCAGATTAGCAATAATATTTATATATTTTCAGGCCGCGAGATACAATCGCGAGCCCACTATGGCCGAGCTGTTCAAGGCCACACATGCCTTGGAGAGGACCGACGAAGAGGGCAATGTTTCGTACGAGTGGACGGATGATAAATCACAATCCGTAATGGTAAATTAATTTACTGTTAATAACAATATTTTGTCTTATTGTATTTTCAAAATTTTGAAATTCTGTTTTTATCGTGTAAAACAATTGTTTGTAATCGCAGGAGAGGTACGAAGCAGAGCGGGCTCGTGTAGCACAGTCCACTGGTCGGGAAGAGCTTACGTTAGAGGAGGAGAACCATATTTGGGATGCTATTATTGACCCGCCTTCTCGGACCAGTCGACGGTATAGCTATGGAAATGTGGAGGTAAATTTTGACATGTACTAATATATAAGTTTAACAATTTTAATAATATTATATATATATATATATATATATATATGCTAATATATAAATAATTATGAATTATTTTATAGACCATGAGAATGCAGAGTGCATACAGGAGGTCACAGCAAGAGGCGGAGATTGCTCAGTTGAGGGCGACAGTTGAAGAAATAAATGATTGGAGGAAGAGTTTCTTTGAGCAACAGCTGGATGAGCGGATTGCGGCCTATTTGCAACAGCATGGGAGGATGCCTGGAGAGGACGGCAGCGATGGCGAGGAGTAGGTATGTTTGTTTGCTGATAGTTTGGTATATACACATTTTGGTTGGTATGGTGTATATATATTTTAGGATATTATGTACATATATTTTGATGACTTCTAGTTGATGGATTTGGTTGGATATTATGTATATATATGTCGGGATATTATGTAGAAATTTCGGTTTACTATTTACATATTTCGATTATTGGATTTGAAAATGAGATTTGGTTGGATTTTATATTGTTTGAATGTATAGTTATGTTATATGATGGATATATGATGGATATATGATGGTTATACTTGATGACTATAGTGTATAGTGGTTTGGTTCAGATTGATTGAGGTGTATATGGGCTGTGCATGTGCACTGAAAATTTACCCAGTTTTGCGACGGGTAGCGACGGGTAGCGACGGTCAAATTGCATAGATTAGCGACGGCTAGCGACGGCCAAATTACACAGGTTAGCGACGGCGAGCTACGACTAGCGACGACATTTAGACGTTGGAAAAATTTTCACGTGCCACATTTGCAGTCGCTAGCCGTCGCTATTTTGGTGACGGAGCCGTCGCTACACTATTGGGCGACGACATTTATAGCGACGGCTTTTAGCGTCGGCAGCGACGGCCGGCGACGGCTAAAAGCCGTCGCTAACTGTTGCCGTTCTTGTAGTGCACATTACGTTCTTCTTCTTTCAAAAACTATTTGAAGATTTTTATGTTGAATGCACAAATAATTTTGAATAATAGGCACCAATTTATAGGAAAAGAGGGTAAATCATCCCCACACTTGTCAAGATTTTTGTGGGTTAAAAATAAAAATGAAAGCAATTTGATTATAGGTGCCCACACTTTATTATCAGCATTCTAAGCCTCTACCTACCTTGATAACCTCACCTTTCTTTTGATTATATAGTATGTTTCAATAGCAAAAGCTTTGGAATTTGGATGACATATGTGCACCAAACTTACCGAAAATGTTGAAGTTATCTTTAATCAACCATACCAAATTCATAGCTGGGCTATTATATATGTGTCTATATGAACAACAATCCAGAACATTATACCTATCTTTATCTTCTATATAAAAATGGTAATGTAGCAAATGCTTCACAAACATATCAAAACAGACAATTTCACCGAAAACTTGCAGCTTACATTATAATGAACAATGCAACTAGCTTACTTCATATACAAAAAAGTACCAAAAATATAAAGAACTAATAAAAAAGAACTGTACAATGTCAACAAGCCAACATGATTAGTAAACTTGAAACATAGCACAAAAATAATACAACTATATTGAAAAATATCTATCAACTTGCTTGCAGCATAAAACATGCAGGTTTCTTTAACATAGAATATGATTTGAATGCACATCAAATATATCAACAATAATAAACGGTAGAGACAAAAATATTAATCTCAAAGCTTATTTTATATTTCAATTATCAGATATATAGGTAATTATTAAATCCTGTAAGAAAAACGAATACATAATCTATCTTGACAGATGCACCTCATTTTATTATACATTTAAACTACTTTGAATTCGTACAACAAATATTCCGATACCGGCACGTTTCCCAATATAGCCAACTATCTAACACGTAGCCACTTTATAATTGTTTAATATAGTGGATAGAAAGCTTATTGTATAGAAACGGATCTTGACGTGGCTTCTACCGGCTGCATTATCCTAGTCCTTGGGCTAACCATACTTACTCTTGGACTGGGTCTAAAGGGCCGTTGTTACGTTTTACTCAACTATCATCGAATATTCTTTTGCTTTTTGTAGAAACATAACAGTGATGATAACTTGGATTTCAACCAATTCCTCCTTTTAGCCAACGATATTTACGATCAGTAATTTTTCTTTTCAAACCATTTTTTTTTTAAATTTTAAACGGTTTTACAGTCCATGCAAAAACATTGATGTACCAAGCTTTCTTGCTTGTGAGATTTAAACGCACAAAGCATCTACAACAAGTCACTCTATTCACACAGCAGATTTGATGATTGAAATGAACGTTTGGTAGTTTAGACCAATGAAGCAACAACATGGAGACCAACATGTTATGAACCAAACTAGGTATAACTCACCTTCAAAATCTAGCTTATAAGTGGAGGGTGCCTAGTTGGTCATATAGTCATCGTCCGTATCATATTAGACGATGTGAGACATTACACAATACTTCGTGCTTAGATTCTAAAAACAAAAGGGAAGATGAAAAAATGATGAATTAACCAAAAATCAAGAGATACTCGAAGAACTAATAAAATTATAGAGCTCCACATTTTTTGCACGACTTAAATCTAAATTATTCATACTTCGCATTTATGTTCAAGACCTTGAATATTAGTAGTAATTTGTTGTGACAAAATCGGATTGAGCGGAAGCGATTTATGATTAGGATCTAGTATTGCTTATTTGGATACCAGTGCAACTCAAATTCAATCATGCAATCACACAAACAAAATAACATAAATAAAAGACATAGAAGATAACGTGATTTGGATATAAGTATCCTACGTCTATAGAGACCCAACAACCCCTTTATTCAATCATCAGATATTACAACCCAATTATGTGGTTAGAGAGTTACAAGATGTGGAGATTCTTTCTAATCATACATTCAATTGAAGAGATTACGAAATATAACACTCAAAATAGAAAAACCCCTCAATTTGATTTAGGTAGGGTTTCTATCGATTACAATTATTGGAAATATGATCTCATAATTAATTTCTTAATCTCTTTATTAGGAAGATGATTAGAAGGCTATTTATAGTGCACTAATCACTCTAGATCATTCGATTACGTCAAAAGAATCTGAACCATCGAAGAAGAGGAACAAAACACTGAAAAGTTGAAACTGTACATCAACAAATGTATCAGCAAAAACTCGACAAAACTAAAATTTTCCATCTCAGACGTCTGATCCATAAGGCCAGATGTCTGGCTCAAATCTCGGGAAAATCTTCTGAGTAGCCTCAAACGTCTGACCGAAGTGGCCAGACGTCAGGCATATCTTCCAGGATAATCCTGAACCTTGTCAGACATCTAACATGTGGTGTCAGACGTCTGACCTCCTGTAGGCAGCACACTTGCTCTTTACTCCAACTTCTTTTGATCTCTACTTCCTCCAATCGACTCCCCAATTCTCCAATACGAAGCTCTACGTCATATCTTCAATTCGAACACTCATAAGCACATATTTGAATTGCATAACAGCAACACTCCACCTCGATTCAAAATATGTAGGTCTCATCATCAATCGACATAGGGGTTATTGGGTCTAGCACCTCATGGCGCTCGAGCAACATAAATCAAATGGATCAAGTTTGAGTAATGCTCAAACTTGTCCTTAGAAAGTGACTTTGTCATCCTATTTGAGGGGTTATGCAGAACATCCATCTTCACCAACTTGATCTTACTTCGTTCTTCCTCAAGCATAAAAAAGAATCCTCTAACATCAATGTGCTTCATCTGAGAACTATAGGTCTGATTCTCTACTAGAAGATCACACTCTGACTATTTGAAAATAGCTCTATTGTCCGCTGCACCACCGAAAGATCATCCAACAACTGAAGTAAATACAATCTCTCCTTAGTTGCTTCCACAATCGATATCAACTTGGCCTCGGTAGTCGACAGAGCTACTACAGATTACAGCTTTGATCTCCATGAAATCGAGCCTAAGCCAAGTGTAAAAACATAGCCCGATACCGATTTTCGTACGTCTCTACTCTCAGCATAACCTGAATCATAGTAGCCTCTAAGAGAGATGCCTTCATGCACTCCACCATACAACAAGCCAACTGAAGAAGTGCTACGAAGATATCTGAGTATCTACATCACTGCTTTCCAATGCTCTTTTTATAGGTTAGACATATATCTACGCACAACACCCAGTGCATGGGCCAAATCTGGTCTCGTGCACACCATAACATACATTAGATTACCAACAATGCTAGAATAAAGTATATCAGTCATATACCTTTTGTCTTTATCCGATGAAGGAGATAAGTCTTTCGACAACTTGAAATGAGAGCCTAATAGAGTGCCAACCGATTTAGCTTTCTCCATACCAAATCGAGCGAGGACCTTCTCGATGTACTGCACCCGAGTGAGTCTTAACTCTCCCCGCTTTCTATCTTTGTATATCTCAATTCCAAAAATTCTTTGTGCTTTTCCCAAATCCTTTATATCAAACTTGTTGCTGAGTAACACTTTCAACTCCTTAGTTCTGAGCATACTTCGACATGAAATCAACATGTCACCAACATATAACAAAAGATATAACATATCACATCACACCTCCTGAAATAAACGCATTGGTCTTTGAAGATTATAGAGTATCCCTGTGAAAGCATAAACTTATCAAATCTCTTATACCACAGTCTAGGAGACTGCTTCAGTCCATATAAAGGTTTGTTAAGTTAACAAAAATAATCTAGTCTGCTACTATTAATGAAACCCTCCAGCTGCTTCAAATAAACTTCCTCATCCAGGTCACCATGCAAGAATGCAGTTTTGACATCCAGTTGCTTAAGTTCCATATCATATGTGCAATTAATGCCAAAAGAATATGAATGGATTATGTCTTACAACTGGAGAAAAGATATCATGATACACTACCCCTTTCTTCTGAACATATCATTTTGCTACTAACCTTGCTTTGTATTTGAAATCAGCATTGCCATCGTCATTCACTCTATAGATCCATTTACATTCAATAGCTCTCTTGTCGGTGGGAGGACGCACGAAGTCCCAAGTATGATTTTTATGCAAAAACTCAATCTCCTTCTCCATGGCAACTAACCAACTGGAACTGTCAACTGATGCAATAGCTTTTTATAGCCAATGTGTAAAGATTTAGAATGTTACCGTTCTTTTTTTTTTCTAAAAATGAAATTTGATTAGTTTTGATCATGATTAAAGCCGAGAATTTAAAATTTGAATTTAAATTTGTTTTATGTATGATTGGCTTAAATTAATATAATTTAAACGGAAATATAAAAAGGAAATTTTAAGCGATTTGAAATTTAACATAAAAATCTGTCGTTAATATAAACAGTAAAAATATCGGTTTTTGAAATTTAAATATTTTACATAGAAATATTTTAGAAAACTTTATAATAAAAACATCAACGTTCGTTTCGTCGAATTCCGAGTTTGTTTGCTCTATTTATATTAATTCATACGATCGAATTACGGTAGCGACAGTCGATATTGCGTAAATTGTGAATTTTCACCCGAGCGTTAATTGACCAGTTTTCTGTGTGCTAACGCGTTCGTATCGACACACCGAGCACAACAGTATTATGTTTAGTGTGTTTGGATACTCGATTTGTTCTGTGTGATGTTTTTAGTCTTTGTTAATGGCATATACTATATTTTTACCAGGCCTATAGTAAAATTCTAAAAAATTAAAACCGTGTCTATTAACATCTCATAATCGAAATAAAATATAAGTATACGGTATAGGTCGAAATATTACACGTTTAGGGAAGTTGAAATAGTAGTGGATTCTTGATTTGAGGCACACGTTTTCCCTTATTCGTGTTCAGCCACGTTTTCTTCTCATCCTTATTTAAACGCCTCCTTTTATAATAAAAAAAGAAAACAACAAATCTCAAAAAAGCGATGAGAAAAAAAACTGCTCCTTCCATCAACCGCTCCTTCCTCTCCCGCCACCTTCTCGGACCTTCATCACCGTCGAACCTTCCTCCGCCTTCCGTACAGCCGCGACACCCCCTTCTGACCCCGCGTTGCCTCCAGTCTCCGTCCGTCAGTTTATTAAAAAAACCTAACTCTTATACAACTACTTCCAACCGCTCCTTCCTCCACCGACTCCGGCCATCGACGTCGAGACCTCCGCGCTTCTCCTCTACCGCCGATTGCATCACCATCTCCGACCGAGCCTCCTTCCTCCCTCCCTAGTTCAACCATATAAAAAAACTATTTGCTGTCGATCCTCCCCTCCACTGCCTCTGCCGCCTGCACCACCAACCATCGCTTCCATCCCATCCTGACGTGTTGCCTAAACCAACCCCGCTTGCTTTCACTGACCCGACCTCCTATCCCTCCTCTTTCCATTTTATGCTCTTATAAAAAAATAAAAGAAGTTGCATTGCTATTCCGGTTGGTTCCAGTCATCGCTTGAGTGTAGATGAGTTGTGTGTGTGCCGTCGATTCCGTCCGTGTCGAGAGTGTCGTCGTAGCTTGGATTATCGTGTGGTTATCATCGTTGAGGCGAGTGTTTGTTCATTCACACTTAGCTAACATCGTTATGCAGGCAAATAACTTAAATCGATACACTGAGTACTTGAGTTTTTAATGTTAGTCCTTGAGATGATGGTTTTGATGACAATAACCTTAGAATAGATTATAAAATATAAATACTAACAGTATAAGTTTAGATATATATGTATATGCAGGATTTAACCATGCAAGTACCAAGAATGAAGACTGTACAGTATAGAGATTCAAGATATCAAGATTGAAGACTCATGAGTATCAAGATTATCAAGTGTTCAAGAGTTCACGTAATTTATCTTTTAATTTATTAGGAATTTTGTAAAAACTCCTAGAAAAGCACCGACATCTTAAAATCCAATTTATTCGTGGAATGGAATCCACTTCGAGCCTGTTAAAGGGATGTAACCCTAAGTAGGATGGAACCTACGAAAAATCTAGTGGAACATTGTTTTGTATCCACTAATTTTTATTCAAAATGATTTTTACAAAATTATATCTTATTTTCAAAATGTTTTCAAAACCTTCCTTTTAAAAAGCATCAAAAACATCTATCCTGATTTCAAATACTTTTAGCCTCAAAATAATCTTTAATTTCAAATTCAAATTATCCGTGGTTTTAACTATCTTTAATAATAATATATTTAATTTTTAAATATTTATTCTTAGATTTAAATATAAAATTATAGTAAAATTTTGTATATATTATTCTATATATTTACTTATGTATTTTAACTATAGACAATATATTTATAAAGTTTAAAATAGTTTTAATATAAGATAGAAGTTATTTTCAAAGAAAAACAAATCATCGAAAATTCCTTTGGGATGTCGACATTGCTCAACCTACCCATGTCGATATAGTGTCAGTTGGTTTCAAAATAAAAATTTCAAAAGAAGTGTCTATTCCTCATATCTCTTCACGAATGGACATGGCGGCTGTTCTTCTATAAATATGGGATGTTTTCAACGAATTTTAACATAGATTTTCTAGTTTTTCACTCCTCTTCTTCTTCCACATTTCTTTATACATATTCCTACCATTGTACTAGCACATCATAATTTTACATATTTTTATATATAATGTATTTTGAGTGGATTTTTCTAGGCATGTGAGCTTTAGTGAAAAAAATTGGTAATTTTTTTTTTATTGAAAAGGGCAATCAATTTATTTTTTTGCCTTGGACGGCCCAAAGGTAAGAGCCGGCCCTGTTCGGCACTAACCTCAGTTTATTCAACTTAAACATATAAATATTTTAGTTTCATTGTAAAGATTATGCTAGATAGATAAGTACTTATTACAAGAACTCCGTGTAGTCATGTGTCATTTTTCGTACAAAGTGATAAAAAGTGCAAAATTCTTCTCGGCTGCAGTTGCTGTTACCAATTGACTGTATTATCATTATATAACCATGTGATACCCAAGTTTTTCAGCATTGAAGTTCTTCAACGGTTTACAGTTTTAGTATGTATTTCATTGGTATATATGCCTTTATCTACCGAGTTCTCAATACAGACTCATCCTGCTAAATTAAACGGAACCAACATATACGATTCTTAGAAATTTATTTATGGTTTTTTGGGTTTTTCTTCTTCTTCTCATAATATGAAAATTGCTATGGGACAAAGACTAATGAGGAGAAAATCCTTACTGAGGTGCAACTCAAAGGACCATAGTCACAATTTTTATAAGCGCTTCCTCACCAAAATCAGCATGCATTTAAAAATGTTTGCAAGGTTATTTATATTGATATTGTTGATATATTTTAGGAAAATCATTGACTATACACCTAACATGATCTAAATGATCATTGACTACATATTGGCGATGAATTTGTTTTTTTAGGTATACATGTCATAGTAAAATAACAGGGGCAACATGGTAGGGCAAAACACCATTAGAATCAAAGTATTAAAATGTCTTTTGCAATCCTTTTGTTTTGACGAGTAACTTTAAATCAGAATCAAATTGACTGACAAATCAATATATATTACCATTAAAATAATTTATACTGTTATTTGTATAATAGTTTGCCTGTTTTTATTGCTTCATCAACATCAATAACTTAATAAGAATATTGTTTGGTTTATTTAAACAAAATAGTATATGCTTTCGTTATTATATTTTTAGTTGAAAAATTGGTTGTACTTGCTTTGCATTAGCAATTTTGATGCTTTTGTTCTTTTTAGGCAGGACATACTTTTGTTACAGAAAACAACAATGAACAGAGTTGAATGAAACAAGACTAATAAAATGATCAAAAATTTATTATGCAGGTATGTCAACAACTAACTTTGTTCTTCTTCTCATTTATGACTGTAATATGTCAGAACGACCTCTATGTAAATTGTGTCGATTAATTATTGTCGACCTCGATCATCTATTGTGATTATTTAAGCTAAATGTGTTCATCAATGTGAAGTGTTGAAACCGAACTTCATGTATATTCTTTGTCAAAGTCAAATTAATACCGATTAAGACAACCATTTATGTAGATGAAATAGTTTAATAGCCAAACGAAATTCAAATTTGGAAGCATCTGCTATGAAGTTACACAGTATAAGTACCATGGAACAATCTAGGTACTGCAATACTTGGTGTTACCAGGATCTCTTATTTCTTATAGCAGTATCTGTACTACTCATAATTCCTTAATGAACTCACTCATACACGCCCACACAGAATAAAAATCATAATATGTATGACACTATTATTTCATTTGCAAGAGCATGGGTCGCAGGTGCAACTGGATCCACATTTGCAGCCACTCTCCCCTCCCTCGGTAATCATCTCGAATCCCTCAATTCCTCTGTCAACATATAAATATATTATATATAAAATGATAATACATATTGCTAGGTGCTTAATCAAAGTTAAACAAGAGTTCCATGTAATTCATACACAGTTCATACTATACAAAAGAATTGATGCTTTGTAGAGTTATAGAGCAAGAAAAGAAAGAGGAGAGAACAAACCCTTTCTGAGGTGCAACTCCAAGGATCATAGTTGCACTTGTGATGCGTGCTTCCTCCCCAAAATCAGCATACATCTTGCACCTTTTACCAGCAACAACAACGTAAAAATCATGGCAAGGTTAGTTATATTCAGTTAATTCAGTGCTTTTCAATTAGTAACTTGTTTGCCTCATATTATAACCATTTGAAGAAAGGTAAAGCATTTCTCTGAATGGTGTGTTGTTCATTAGTGCATTAAAGTTTTAACCCTTTTTTTTTAATCGATTACAGAGGGATATGCGGTTAAGTTTATGAAACAAATTCAAAAGATCAGACTAAAATTAGGCATAGAAGAAGAAACAGTAGAATTCGAGTACCCTCCACATCCACTGCCACACTTGCAGCTTGACCCACAACCACAGCTTCCACTACAGCAAGACATTCTGTTTTTCTTCTTTCAAAAAGCTTGAAAACTATTTGATGATCTGAGGAGATTTGTGTTGAGTGCACAAATAATTTGGAAAAATAGGCACCAATTTATAGGAAAAGAGGGGGAAATCATCCCTACACTTGTCAAGATCTTTGTGGGTTAAGAATAAAAACAAAAGCAATTTGATTATAGGTGGCCATACGTAATTATCAGCATCATAAGCCTTGACCTTGACAACCTCGCCTTTCTTTTGATTATATGGTATGTTTCAATCACAGAAGCTATGGAATTTGGATAGCATATGTGCACCAAACTTACCGAAAATGTTGACGTTATCTTTAATCAACCATACCAAATTCATAGCTGGGCTATTATTTATGTGTCTATAAACAACAATCCAGGACATTGTACTTGTCTTTATCTTCTACGTAAACTTGGTAATGTATCAAATGTTTCACAAACACGAAATATATATATCAAAACAGACAATTTCACCAAAAACTTGTAGCTTACATCACAATGAATAATGCAACCAGCTTGTGTCATATACAAAAAAAGAACCAAAAATAAAAGGAACTGATTAAAAAAAAGAACTGTACAATGTCAACAAGCCAACACCACTAATAAATATAAAACATAGCACAAAAATAATACAACTATATAGAAAACAAATATCAACTTGTTTGCAGCATAAAACATGCAGGTTTCTTAAACATAGAATATGATTTGAAAACACATCAAATATATCAACAATAAAAAACGGTAGAAACAAAAATACTAATCTCAAAGCTTACATCATATTCCAATTATCGGATATATATAAGTAATTATTAAATCCAGTAAGAAAAACGAATACATAATCTATGTTGACCGATGTATCTCATTTTATTATACATTTAAACTACTGTGAATTTGTACTACAAATATTCCGATGCCGGTACGTTTCCCAGAATAGCCAACAATCTAACACTAGCCACTTTATAATTGTTTAATAATTAATTTAGTGAACTGAAAGCGAATTGTGTAGAAATGGACCTTGACGTTGCCCCTACCGGATCAATTATCCTAATCCTTGGCTCACCATACTTGATGCTTAGATTCTACAAACTAAAGGGAAGATGAAAAAGTGTTGAATCAATCTAAAATCAAGAGATACTTAACTAATAAAATTATAGCGCTCCACGTTCTTTTTTAACAATTTACATCTAAACTGTTCATACTTTGCGTTTTATGTTCAAGACCTTGAATAATGGCAGTAATTAATACATATAATAATTTAAAGGAGCCCACAAAATTCTGTTTGTTGGCCCAACAAAACTTCATTCTTTTCACTCCGTAACCTATACGTCACTGTGAAAAAATGACTTATTTATAACACAATGTGAAATGGATCTTAAGGCTATTTATATACTAGAGGGGTGAAAATGTATATTTCAACTATTTAAAACTTGCTTATCTATTTCAAACTTTATATATTTAAATCTCAAACAGAAACAAATAATCATGGAATAAGCAAGTAGTAAAGTCAGATACGGTAAAGTAAATAATACTGGGAATATTTATATTGATTCGGATATCTAATCTTACATCCAGTTCCACACTATACCTTATAGAATTTCAGTACCACCACTTGCTTTGGCAAGAATACTTTTATAATCTTGATTTGATCATCCTCTTAATTTCACAGATTACAAGAACACATTCTCTTTACAATTAACAGTATGACAAGTTGTTGTATCTTCAATATAGATTTTTGCAGATTCAGTACAATGATCATATAGACCTCTAATAGCAATATATCTTTGAACTTGTTGAGGAATATGATGAAATTGTAGAGAATGAAATGGATTCGAGTACAAATTATTAGATCTTGTGTGGTTCGCAAATCTTTGAAGAATTTTGGTGAAAGGGTATGGATATGCAAAGAGAGTGAAAGAATATGTAATGGATCTTTCTCAAAAAAGTATGGATATGAAAGAGTAAAAGAAAATGGGAATGCTGTGTGTAAAATTTCATTTTCCAAAGCTATTGTATAGTGGTTGAAGAGACATGTCCATTGATGAACGAATGGAGGGAAGATCCCTTCATTTGAATTTAAATAAAAAAACGGTCGATATGTCGACATACTTGAGGGAGATATGTTGACATACGATGTTCTAGAAATGGTATGTCGACAGACAATGTTTTAGATTTTCGGATTTCAAAGTTAATATTTATGGATTTTTTTGATTCAATTAAAGTCAATGGTTGATGATCTTCAAGTATAATTGCCATGGGGTCTTTAACAATGATTCGCAGAAATATCTCTGTGGTTACAACATTTGCGTTTCATTATTCTTCAGTCAGTTTTGTTCTTCCATTTTCTCTGATTATTCTTTATTTATATATATATATATATATATAATTTATTTACTTCTACCGAGTTCTTGTTTATCGCAATAAATGTCATCACAATATATCGAAATGAATACTTAATGCGGAGATATGTTGCAGTAATATTTTTATGGTTGTTTATTAAAATCAATGCTTAGGGTATTAACGTTATACCAACACTACATTCTTTTGATCATAAATTTTTGGACGGAATACATATATTTTTTGTAATTTACATTTTTTTTGATGCGAAATATTTTTTTCTGACTACAAGAGAATAAGTTTGCCGACACCAATATGGCATCGACGCGGCGTCGCTTATAGGTTTGATGTTGTGCCTACATCATATACGACGTCGGTAAAACTGACAGACACTATTTTTTTGGCATCATGTTGAATAATAGTAACGAGTGAATGAAATTAGAGGGTTATGTTTGAGGGCTGAATAGAGGGGGCTGTGATTCTTCTCGTGTACATATGTACATTTACATATATTTATACATACATATACTATATGTATATGTACATGCAGATATACATATATCTATACAAACATATACATGCACATACATGTACATGTATGTGTATATGTTTGTATACATATATGTATATGCATATGTATATTATGTATCTTTAATAATAGTTGTAATACTTTGGTGTCGCACCTTTTGGTGTCAGTGTAAACTAACAAAAATATTTTTTTACAAATGTTACTAAATCTTAGTACCACTTAAAAATATGATCTAACAAATAAATTTCCTTTATAAATTCGTCCTTTGTTAATTAGTAATATAAATAAAATTTCAAACCAACAAAAATTAGATGTTGCAACTTAGAAATAAAAATTTGAACTACCTATCAAGATTTGAGGTTTCGACCGAAATATCGAGATTCTGGTCATTCCGTTACGGTTTCAGTAGCGACCGAAATGAAACCATACCAAAACTCTAGATCAATAAAAAAAAACTTTGGAACTTCAAATTTTCTAGAATAAATTTAAAAAGGAATTAATTTTAGTTTCAAATTTATGAACATTTAGAATTTAATATATAACTTGGCAAACATATGAAATTACAAAATATATAAATGGTATAACTAAAAAAAGTTGAAAATGAAATAATAAGTAAACATTTTTCATGTTGTAAATATTATAATTATTAAGTATTATATATTTATATCTTATTTTTCCAATTAAAGATTGATTATATGGTTTATCCCATTAAATTAAACAAATATATGGGTAATTATATGAAAATGAATAATGAAATCCAAAATCGAAATTTCCAAAATTTATGAATTATATCAAAATTCTTGAAATTACAAAAGTTCGAAATCGAGACCGAAAGCGAGATCTCAGACCATGATTTCAAAGCAAAAATATGGCTAAATATTTGTGCAAATCCTTTTCACTTGAATATGTTAAAATATACAGTTTTTAATAATTGTTGTAATACCTTTGGTGTCAACACTTTTTTGTGTCAGCGTGTAATTCCAAATGCAGCCGACTACATATATTATCGTTATCCAGCCTTTTGATACAAGTATTGTGACTCCCCACCTCTATACCCACGCTAGCCAAGAACACTATGGAGTAATGCTGTCGACTAGCACGGAGAATAAGGCTGTTGAGAAGCGACCATCTGTATAATTGCTTTGTGCGAGTACCGATATGCCAGATAAAAATATAATTTTTCATCTCAAGAGGAATTCCGACATACCGACACAAACTCAAAGCTACTACACAGTGGCTATAAAGGTCTTCGGAAACAAATATAGAAATAAACATAACACAAATCAGTCACAGATAATTCATATCACAAAGGCGGAAATAGATATGAATATAACACATGAAAGTGTATACCAGAGTATTGGTCAAACAAGATCCACAATATCAAAAAGAATAGATACAAGTGCTAGACAAAAGAATAAGTATACATCATAGAGTCTGTATCTCAAATGTATATAACAAAAACTACTAATCTAAGTAGTTAGCCAAAAGTCAGATGATGGTCCGATAAGGAGTCAAGCAGAAGCACCTGTAAAATCACAGTCTGACTCGAGTATTATTTAAGAAGAAAATAATAAACGGATCAGTTTAGCTATAATTATCAGATAAAATGAGATATAAGAAGAGATATAATAATAAAACGTATGATAACCAAAAATGTCATACTTCAACAAGTATACATTAGAAAATCACGAAAGTCATACAAAATCTCAAGAATCTCATAGCATCAAAAAGAATGTCATATTCTTCATTTAATTCACCAAGCCACAATAAATGACATACATATCAATGCCAACTGAGAAAGGTGGTGAAACATAAATTCTAGAAATCATCAAATAGAAATACAAAAATCACAATAAAAGGATGGCCAATCCTATAAAAATGAGCCGGAGCTCCTCCTGACAGGGTATAGTCCCCCATTGCGGACATTGAGCCGAAGCTCCTCCTGGTGAGTCGAAACTCCTCCTGACAGGGTATAGTCCCACAATGCGGACATTGAGCCGAAGCTCCTCCTGGTGAGTCGAAACTCCTCCTGACAGGGTATAGTCCCCCATTGCGGACATTGAGCCGAAGCTCCTCCTGGTGAGTCGAAACTCCTCCTGACAGGGTATAGTCCCCCATTGCGGACATTGAGCCGAAGCTCCTCCTGGTGAGCCGGAGCTCAATAAAATTGAGGTATAATCCTCCTCATGGACAAAGAGATATCGCACATTGCTAGTCTAAACCATAAAATGATCATCATTGATCGTCAAGAAGTGTCAATTACCATAAGCTAGTAAATATACGAGTTTAGCATCATGTCCCATAACCACTAGCTTAACTTAAATATTTGCGAACAAATTGTAGATCTCCACTAGAAAATTGTCACAAGAGATTCAATCGAACAAGTCCAAGAATTAACCAACGAAGTAAACGCAAGCGTTTCATACCACTTGTTTTACTAAGTCGTTTAATTAGATTTCTCATACGAGTGAGGTAAAAGTTTGTATATACTAGTAGATTGGAAAATGGTTTTATAAACGAGTTTGGTATTGAAAATAGAGTTGAAATTGTTTTGAGGAAAGAGTTTTGATATTTACTACTAGTATAGAAAACCTTTATATTTTAAAGTGACAAATCATAGAATTGATTGTAGAAACAATCAATCATAAAAATTCACATTCGAAGACGTGAATAAAATCCAAAGAAATCGATACCGAATCCATCAAAATGGATATTCCCAAAAATCACGATGAAAATGTCATCAAAGTCCATAATAAATGATAACAACAAAAAGGGAATCAATACGAATCGATTAAAGTTGGAAATATACTCAAAAATAGCCAAAATAGGCAAATTAAACAGTTCCAGACGTCTGGTAGGTGTTCCTAGACGTCTGGCCCTAGTATCTGGAAGTATATGTGTTTTCTCCGTTCTATTTTTAATTCCTGGGCCATTTCAGACGTCTGAAATTTTCAACCAGACGTCTGAATTTGATTCCAGACGTCTGGATTTTGTTTCAGACGTTTGGATTTAGTCTCTGCCTTTTCCAGACCCCTTTCCAGACGTTTGGATTTTTCAACCAGACGTCTGGATTTGGTTTCAGACGTCTGAAATTAATTTCAGACGTCTGAAATCTTCTGCTAGGCAAAAAAAACAGCCTAGACCAAAAATGGAAAATCCAAACCGAAATGCGATCGAACGAGTGATGGATGCTAAGGATTTATGCCAATCGACAACCCAGCACTATAGGCTCTTCGATGCATCACCAAAAACATGTTCAAACATCAAAGATTGGATTTGTAAAGATTTGACTACAAAACACCACAAATTGAAATATTCACCAAATCAATCCAAACCAAAAGCAAATGAACATAAATAAGTGTTAGGAATTCATACCTAACAACAAAGATAGATATAGACATAGATGTGAGATAAAAATCTCACCTTTGAACCCAAACGATTGAAGAAGAAGCTCGAAAGCAAAGGAAGATCAACCACACTTCAATCTCAACACTAGAAGCTTGAATCTAAGCTTAAAAGAGAAATATTTCCCAAATTAGGTTTAGGAATTTTCTGAAATCAAAGAGAGAATGAGTTGGAGAAGAAGAAGAGAAGGCTTACCAATGGGTTCACTTGAGTTTGGAGCTAGAAGATGGATTTGCTAATGAAGACTAGGGCTTGGAGTTTTAATTTCCTCTTCCTTCCTCCATTTTTGCTTTAGCTTGAAGTGTTAGGAAATGAGGAATGAAGTAATGAAGAGGAGAGGGGGTTGGAACTGAGCTAGTAAGTGGTTATTGGGCTCAGCCCAAACCAAAGCCCTAAGTGAAAAGTGGCAAAATTCCACTAACTCCAAACATATCGAAATTTATACTCAAAAAGGTCGCAAATGTCATTTTGAACTCAATGGGGGTGGTCTCGAGTCCCAATTCGACTGTTTGCAAAAAGTAGCTTTTCGGACCAAAATCCGACGAACGATAAAATATTTAAATATAAAATCGATAAATATGCGGGTTGTTACAGACTCCCCTCCTTAAAGAAATTGCGTCCTCGCAATACTTAAGAGGAAAATAAGAAGTAACAACCATGGAAGCATATCAACACAAAAGAATTTTTGAAATAAGAAGTTCACCATAAAGAGCACGAAAGAGTAAGTCCGAACGGGTTCACACGATGAATTCCCAAGATTCCCAAGAGCAATCCTTAGGATCTGAGAACCATTGAACTTTCACAAGGAGAACATCATCATTTCGAAGGTGCTCAACCTCTGAAGCAATGATGCGAATGGAATGTTGCTCATAAATCAAATCTGGTGAAACTTCAATTTCTACAATATCACCGGGCTCAAGAATAAAAATCGGAATCCGTAAGGCATTTCCGTAGATAAAAGATGTGGAGAACGTCTAGAATAGCAGAAAATTGAGCTGGTGCAACGACGTAGTATAATAACAGTACGCCCGAGAAACTAGAAACTCAAATAATTAGGGACAACAGTGTAGTACAAAAACGGTACGCCCAATGAACCAAAGCTCGAATAATTTCGGAACACCGACGTAGTACAAAATTGGTACGTCCAATAAACCGAACACCATAAAAGAACATCAGACACAAGTCCATAAAAGAAATGAGATGAAACTCAATAAAACGAAGTATATCAAAACGTCTGATGAACTTGATAAAAAGATAATTCCATTCAGACATCATCAAAGAATCAACACCTTGTTGCCTACGACAAGACGTACTGGCAACAAGACTTCCCTTTGGGAACAAAAAGAATATCAAGATTATAAGATGCTAGGAACTCGAGTCAACATGAAGTTCCCTATGAGAAAATAAATATTACAAAGATTTATGATCGAGGTAGAGAACAAATTTCTCATCCAAATATGATGATGCCAAATTTCAAAATTAAAAACAATAGCCGCGAGCACTAGATCATGAGTGGCATATTTAGTCTCGATAAGCTATAATGATTTAGAAGCACAAGTGATAGCACGTTCTCCTTTGCAAGAGAATGACATCCAAACCAATACGACTAGTATCAGTACAAATAGCAAAGTCTTGGTTCCCCTTCAGGAATCACAAGAATAAGAGTATCTAAAGGAAGAGTTCTTTTAAATAATCCTCTTTCCCGAAAAGTTAAAACTTTCAAAATTACATTTTTATTTTTATGTAATAATCTTTATACAAAAATTTACATTTTTACAAGTCAATATATCATGTCTGACTGTCTCATCAAAGCGTTTAGGAGATTCTTATCGATAACGTTGATCAAGCGCATCGACCAGAATTTTTAAAACACTAAATGGGCAATACAATCACAAAATCATATTCTATAGGATAAGTAAGTTTCTCAAAAACTTCTAAGAATATTCTTTGTTCGTTTTAAGAACAAAAATCCAGTTATACTTATAAATAAATCTTATGAAAAAGATTTGCAAAATTTTTAAATTGCTATTTTCATCCAAAATCAATAAATGCAAAAATGGAATCATCGAGATATTCGATAGAATGCTCGATACCTCAAATGGATGAAATAAGCTGGACAAACCGAATGACATAATAATTCATTCATAGGAATCATAACAAGTGCGGAATGCGGTAAGTGGAATGCTAACTTCCGCAACTCGTAGCAAATGAAAACCGGTGGTAAGGTCAAACTGAAAAGACCTTAGCACCACACAAAAGATTACTTAGGTGATAATCCTAAGACAAGCTCAAAAATACCAGAAAATTTCTCAAACTACATGAATGAGAGAAATAACACTTTCCTTATAAGTAGGCTTAAGGAATAAAATGATGCCATCAAGTTGGAATCAAAATCATAAAGGAAAAATAGAAATCGGCATAATAGATTGAAAATGTCGAAGATGAATAGTCCATACGGGACAAAGGATATGGCTTCATAATAATTAAGCCAATCCTTACAAAAGTAAATTCCGAAGCCTAAGTAAAAATCGACTCAGACAGAAAAATTAGATAAAATAATTTCGACATCAATAAAGACAAAATGAGTATTGCGGATCTACCATCCGGATTCACAATCCTCAAAGAAGTCATCAAGCCCAAAATATTCAAAGAAAAAGAATCGACAAGTTCTTTTGATATAAAAATAATGAGATGAAACCCATATAAAAAAGAACTCGAATAAGAAGGTCACGAAATAAATAATGCCATCAAGGATTGAATGTAAAATACCTTGACTGAGAGAAGAGTTGCTAGGGGCTTGCAGCTTTCCTTCTCTCCTGCTTTGACGCTTGGGACACGAAGATATATAATGATCCGCACTTTTGCAATAGCGGCAAGAAATAGGCCTTGGACACCTGTTTATATAGTGGTCCCTAGAGCCACAATTGTAGCATTCTCCACGATTAGGGATGGGAGTATTTGCTATAGAAGTCTCTTGCTTCGCCCTCTTGTTAGGATTAGGAATTTCAAACCTAATAAAGGGATGCCTCTTCTTGTTGTTGTTGGCGCTCGGTTTGGCACTCCCAACCTCGACATCACTTTCTCTATCGGCCTCTTCAAGACGAAGAGCGATATCAATAAGCTGATCAAATGAAACCTCAAGTTTCAGGAGTAATGGCTTCTTAAGATTCTTATTCAAGCCGTAGACAAATCTCTGATTTTTCTTCAATGGGGTATTAATGTATTCAACCCCATATTTAGAAAGAGATTCGAAAGATGCGACATAGTCTGTCACAGAAGATTCACCTTGAACAAGGTCAATAAAACGCCGGGCCAAAGTTACTTTTTCGGCCTCCGGCACAAATTTCAATTCGAAGCTTTTCCGGAATTGCTCCCAAGTGAGATCCGATTCAATGATTTTAGAAATTAAAAGCTCATACCAATCTAATGCTCTTTCTTGGAGCATGCTAGAAGCCACCTGGACTCGATGTAGATCAATAAGGTTCATGCGAGAAAAGATGCGATCGCATGATTTGAGCCAAGCTTGAATTTCTATAACACTCTTGGATCCCCTGAATGGCCTTTCACCCAAATCGGTATAGTCTCTGCATAAGCGTGCAACCGGATCTAGGATGAGTAGGCTCTGGAATGGGACCGACAGCTTGAGCATTCTTTACTAGATCAAGAAGCTGCTGGGCAGACATAAATACTCCATCGTGGGGAGTAGCACTAGATTGACCGGCGCTGGGACGGCCTGGTCTAACCATTTCTCTTCTTTAAGAAAGAAAGAAAGAAGAGGAAAAAGTTATTCTCAAAATAAATATCAAGCAATCTTGATAGATAAAACAAGGAATCATAAAAGAAAGTAGGATAGAACGGTACGAAGACTCAAATAAATCCTAAGGCACAACTCCTAAGAAAGACTTAGGACATGATCCTTGCTAAATTATTCTACATTGTTCCGAAGTTTAGCTCTGATACCAAGCTGTGACGCCCCACCTCTATACCCACGCTAGCCAAGAACACTACGGAGTAATGCTGTCGACTAGCACGAAGAATAAGGCTGTTGAGGAGCGACCATCTGTATAATTGCTTTGTGCGAGTACTGATATGCCAGATAAAAATATAACTTTTCATCTCAAGAGGAAATCCGACATACCGACACAAACTCAAAGCTACTACACAGTGGCTATAAAGGTCTTCGGAAACAAATATAGAAATAAACATAACACAAATCAGTCACAGATAATTCATATCACAAAGGCGGAAATAGATATGAATATAACACATGAAAGTGTATACCAGAGTATTGGTCAAACAAGATCCACAATATCAAAAAGAATAGATACAAGTGCTAGACAAAAGAATAAGTATACATCATAGAGTCTGTATCTCAAATGTATACAACAAAAACTACTAATCTAAGTAGTTAGCCAAAAGTCAGATGATGGTCCGATAAGGAGTCAAGCAGAAGCACCTGTAAAATCTCAGTCTGACCCGAGTATTATTTAAGAAGAAAATAATAAACGGATCAGTCTAGCTATAATTATCAGATAAAATGAGATATAAGAAGAGATATAATAATAAAATGTATGATAACCAAAAATGTCATACTTCAACAAGTATACATTAGAAAATCACGAAAGTCATACAAAATCTCAAGAATCTCATAGCATCAAAAAGAATGTCATATTCTTCATTTAATTCACCAAGCCACAATAAATGACATACATATCAATGCCAATTGAGAAAGGTGGCGAAACATAAGTTCTAGAAATCATCAAATAGAAATCCAGAAATCACATAAAAGGATGGCCAATCCCATAAAAATGAGCCGGAGCTCCTCCTGACAGGGTTTAGTCCCCCATTGCGGACATTGAGCCGAAGCTCCTCCTGGTGAGTCGAAACTCCTCCTGACAGGGTATAGTCCCCCATTGTGGACATTGTGTCGAAGCTCCTCCTGGTGAGTCGAAACTCCTCCTGACAGGGTATAGTCCCCCATTGCGGACATTGAGCCGAAGCTCCTCCTGGTGAGTCGAAACTCCTCCTGACAGGGTATAGTCCCCCATTGCGGACATTGAGCCGAAGCTCCTCCTGATGAGCCGGAGCTCAATAAAATTGAGGTATAGTCCTCCTCATGGACAAAGAGACATCGCACATTGCTAGTCTAAACCATAAATTGATCATCATTGATCGTCAAGAAGTGTCAATTACAATAAGCTAGTAAATATATGAGTTTATCATCATGTCCCATAACCACTAGCTTAACTTAAATATTTGCGAACAAATTGTAGATCTCCACTAGAAAATGTCACAAGAGATTCAATCGAACAAGTCCAAGAATTAATCAACGAAGTAAATGTTGGGGATGCGGATTAAGGATCTTAAGGCAGAAATAACACTAGAGGGGGGTGAATAGTGTTTTAAAGAATATATGAACTATATGATTAAATTAAAACTTTCAACACAAATCTAAACAGAATTCTAACACAGAATGATCACAGAACATATAACAAATGCAAATAGTAAAATAAAGTAAGTAAAAGGAAAGAACACACCGGATTTTATACTGGTTCGGAATCTTCCTACATCCAGTCCTGCACCAAGGCAATATCCTTGTACAGATTTTTATAAGCCAATATCCAAATTACAACCCTCAATTTCTAAGGCCTTGAGGAACCCTCCTATCTCCGAGTCTGGGGTAAACTCTCTTGATTTACGGGACACAAGATCACCCTAATACTTTCTAATAACAATCCTTTTGAATGGATAGACTCTATGGACTTTTTGAATACAAATTAATCCTGTAACTCTGAATAGCACTTTGATCTTTAGTAGAATGACGGAGAATCAAATAGATAGTATCTAAATGATTTCCTATTGAGAATTTGGCAGAATGATGGCACGATCTTGAAAATATGAAGTTTTATGGATATGGAATGTTGGAGAAGAAAGAGTGAAGAAAATAAGAAAGTAGTTATTAAAAAAATTCGTTTTGGAAGCCTTTATATAGATGCACAACAGTCATAACCATTGGCGAAAGATTTTTGAACGAGTGGACACTTCTTTTGAAATTTGAATTTTGAATCCAACTGTCACCATGTCGACATGGGGTATCCCCATATGTCGACATCCCTCGGTTCAAAATTGTAGAGATGTTGTTTTGTAAAAGCATTTGAATTTAAAACAAGTTGAAACTTTTCTGAAGCAAAATAAAGTGTTTAAACAATATTTTGAGATAGAGAATGAATGTAAAACATTATTTTAAATATATATATATATATATATAATTGATATAGACCGTCAATTATATAAGTAATATCTAAAATCAGAATAAGTTTTGATGTTTTAAAAATAGAAGTTTTTAAAATCAGAATAGAGGAATATTTCAAGGCTAAAACAAAGTTTGAAAATATTTTTGAAAACATGATTTTGAAAGCTAAAACATTTTTTGAAAACAGATTAAAAACATTTTAAAAAATATATTCAAACTGAAATTGCAAGAACCTTCCTACAAAGCTCCTCCATAGGACTCGAGAACTTGTCCAAAGTAGTTTAAATGATTTTGATTTTCGTGGGTTTGTAAGCCACTTGTCGTAGGTTTGTAAGCTACTTGTCGTGGGTTTGTAAGCCACTGGTTTCGATAGAAATTGGGTTCCATCCCAAAAGAAAATTGGAAGAAAGATGAGAGTGCTATTATGAAGTTTTAACAAAATACCAGACACTTATCTTGAGATCTTGAAATCTTGATTCTCTAGAGTCTTGAATCTTGAATCTCTAATCTCCATCTTGATGCTTGAGTCTTTATACTGATCAGTCTTCGATAATACCTGCATATACTTCCTATATATATATATCTATATGAAAATGTTAGTATATATTTTATGAAGTAAAGTATAATAACTATATAAGGTTGTTGTCATCAAAACATCATCAACTCAGTTCCTAACAATCTCTCCCTTTTTGATGATGACAACCTTTATTTATAAAATATTCTTACCATAAACTCCCCCTTAATCCGTGATTTCTTCTTAAAACTACAACTCCCCCTTACTCCATGACTCCCCCTTACACCAAGCACATATATTTTTATAACTTTCTCCCCCTTTGTCATCAACAAAAATTATTAACTACTTAAGAATTCAAGAATGATTAGTATGAACAAATAATATGTATAGAACAAGCAAGAAACAATGAGTATAAGTGAACACATTTTGGTTATTACAACATATATAAGAACCTACATAAACACAAACAAACAAAACAATTTAAACTACTTAATTGATTTCTAGTTCTTACTGCAGATTAAATATTTCCTAAAACATTTTCTATAGGATGATCTTTTGATATTTTAAATCTCTTATTAGGTTGATTTATTTCACTAATTGGTTCATTAGATTGATTTAAATTTATAAAATCTTTTCATCATCTATTTGTACAATATCTTTAAGATTTTCATCAAAAGATACAGGCATAGTTTCTTCAATAGTATTAGTTTTTAAATTAAAAACTCTAAATGCTTTGCTCCTATTAGAATAACCAAAAAAGAATCCTTTATCAGCTTTTGGTTCAAATTTATCTAAATTATCTTTTGTATTAAGTGTAAAACATTTACTCCCAAATACTTTGAAATAAGCACCTATAGGTTTCTTATTATAAAGTAATTCATATGGAGTTTTATTTGTTAATGGTCTAACTAAAATTCTATTCAATATATAACAAGCTGTAGCAACTGCTTCAGCCCAAAAATATTTAGGTAAATTACTATCAGAAAGCATTGTACGAGCACACTCTTGAATCGTTCTATTCTTACGTTCTACTACTCCGTTTTGTTGTGGAGTTCTTGGAAATGAAAAGTTGTGAGTAATTCCCTTCTAAGTACAGAAATTCTCAAAATTTTCATTTTCAAATTCACCACCGTGATCACTTCGAATAGTTTTAATTTTGAAAGAATGTTGTTTTTGAATTCTTTTAGAAAAGTTTTTAAATATTTCAAAAGCATCACTTTTATGTTTTAAAAAGATTGTCCAAGTATATCTTGAATAATCATCTACTATAACAAAAACATATTTATTATGGTTAATTGATTGAACTTGAGATGGACCAAATAAATCTAAATGAAGTAATTCTAGAGGACTAGAGGTAGAAATAGCATCTTTTAATTTAAATGAACTTTTCTTAAGTTTTCCTAATTGACAAGCATCACAAATACTACCTACTTTAAAGTTTAACTTGGGTAGACCTCTAACTAAGTCAAGTTTTGATATCCTAGATAATAATTTGAAATTCAAATGGCCAAATCTTTTATGCCAAATCCAAGGGTCACTTGTATTAGCCAAAATACATAGATTATCATTTGAAATTTTCATACTAAGGATATAAATATTTTTCTTCCTAATACCTTCAAAAATTATATTAGACTTGTCATCTTCAATGTGACATTTATCTTTTTCAAATTTAATTTTAAAACCTTTATCGCAAAGTTGACTTATACTAAGCAGATTATGTTTTAAGTTCCTAACTAATAAAACATCAAAAATAAGTAAAGTTTTAGAGTTACCGACATTGCCGACGCCAACCACATATCCTTTAGAGTTGTCACCAAAATTGACTAATCCACCATCTTGATAAGTAATGTCCTTGAGTATCTCAGAATTTCCAGTCATGTGCCTTGAACAGCCACTATCAAGTATCCATTTATCTTTATCAATTTGCATAGTTTGTCCATTGGGTGTTGATTCGTCAAAAGCCATATAACATGTCTGTTCCTGCATAACACACCAATTCAGTAGATAACTTGATTTTTCAAAATAACTATATGCAGACTTATGAAACTTTGATGAAATGCATATATTCAAAACAGTTTTAACACAATTTTCCAAAAATGCCATTTTTATATTTTTCAAGTTTAAAAGATTATGAAAACAATGAATACCAATGCTCTGATACCAATTGTTGGGGATACGGATTAAAGATCTTAAGGCAGAAATAACACTAGAGGGGGGGTGAATAGTGTTTTAAAGAATATATGAACTATATGACTAAATTAAAACTTTCAACACAAATCTAAACAGAATTCTAACACAGAATGATCACGGAACATATAACAATTGCAAATAGTAAAATAAAGCAAGTAAAAGGAAAGAACACACCGGATTTTATACTGGTTCGGAATCCTCCTACATCCAGTCCTGCACCAAGGTAATATCCTTGTACAGATTTTTATAAGCCAATATCCAAATTACAACCCTCAATTTCTAAGGCCTTGAGGAACCCTCCTATCTCCGAGTCTGGGGTAAACTCTCTTGATTTACGGGACACAAGATCACCCTAATACTTTCTAATAACAATCCTTTTGAATGGATAGACTCTATGGACTTTTTGAATACAAATTAATCCTATAACTCTGAATAGCACTTTGATCTTTTGTAGAATGATGGAGAATCAAATAGAGAGTATCTAAATGATTTCCTATTTAGAATTTGGCAGAATGATGGCACGATCTTGAAAATATGAAGTTTTATGGATACAGAATAGTGGAGAAGAAAGAGTGAAGAAAATAAGAAAGTAGTTGTTAAAAAAATTCGTTTTGGAAGCCTTTATATAGATGCACAACAGTCATAACCATTGGCGAAAGGTTTTTGAACGAATGGACACTTCTTTTGAAATTTGAATTTTGAATCCAACTGTCACCATGTCGACATGGGGTATCCCCATATGTCGACATCGCTCAGTTCAAAATAGTAGAGATGTTGTTTTGTAAAAGCATTTGAATTTAAAACAAGTTGAAACTTCTCTGAAGCAAAATAAAGTGTTTAAACAATATTTTGAGATAGAGAATGAATATAAAACATTATTTTAAATATATATATAATTGATATAGACCGTCAATTATATAAGTAATATTTAAAATCAGAATAAGTTTTGATGTTTTAAAAATAGAAGTTTTTAAAATCAGAATAGAGGAATATTTCAAGGCTAAAACAAAGTTTGAAAATATTTTTGAAAACATGATTTTGAAAGCTAAAACATTTTTTGAAAACAGATTAAAAATATTTTGAAAAATCTATTCAAACTGAAATTGCAAGAACCTTCCTACAGAGCTCCTCCATAGGACTCGAGAACTTGTACAAAGTAGTTTAAATGATTTTGATTTTCATGGGTTTGTAAGCCACTTGTCGTAGGTTTGTAAGCTACTTGTCGTGGGTTTGTAAGCCACTGGTTTCGATAGAAATTGGGTTTCATCCCAAAAGAAAATTGGAAGAAAGATGAGAGTGCTATTATGAGTTTTAACAAAATACTAGACACTTATCTTGAGATCTTGAAATCTTGATTCTCTAGAGTCTTGAATCTTGAATCTCTAATCTCCATCTTGATGCTTGAGTCTTTATACTGATCAGGCTTCGATAATACCTGCATATTCCTATATACATATATATATATATATTTCTATATGAAAATGTTAGTATATATTTTATAAAGTAAGGTATAATGACTATTCTTACCATACCATAACTCCCCCTTACTCCGTGATTTCTTCTTAAAACTACAACTCCCCCTTACTCCATGACTCCCCCTTACACCAAACACATATATTTTTATAACTTTCTCCCCCTTTGTCATCAACAAAAACTATTAACTACTTAAGAATTCAAGAATGATTAGTATGAACAAATAATATGTATAGAACAAGCAAGAAACAATGAGTATAAGTGAACACATTTTTGTAACGACCCGCCGCCCTGACCGCCTTTAGTCGGTAATTAAACCAACTAGAAACGTTCAAGATGACGGATTGTTATTTAGTTTATAACATTTAAACAGAATCAGTCACAGAATCACAGAACAACAATATATTTTATAAATAAACTTTTCTTTTATATACAAGTATCAGAGTTATACAATAAATTACATTTGAATTTATACAGCGGAAACAATTTATATTTTAAAGTACAAGAAAAATTTTGCTGAAAACTTTAGTGAATGCCGAAATCCCCCTCTCTCTAACTTCGCTGCGAGAAAATCTCCAAGCTGCAAAAATACTCGGTCTGACCCGAGCGTTAATTGCAAAACACAAAAACACTCGAGTCAGGATTAATCTTAACTCAAGTAAATAAATTTGTAATGAACTGAATAAAATGGAAACAGAGATGATGAAACAAATTGGATTAGTCCTAATAAAAGAGGATGTAAATAATATAAATTCCCACAAATGAGCATAAGGGGTGTACAGGAGTACACTTATATCAAACCAGCAAGAACAAATCTGGGCAGCCAACCAAGCCAAACTACAGGGACGTGCAAATCAAAGTAACATACTTTGGGCTATATGTTCAATTTCAAGGTATAAAGCAACAAGGACAAAATAAGTTAATGCATAGGCATAGTGCTTGACTAACTGTTTAAAGCAAATATCGAAATAAAAATCTAACAACAGTAACGATCCACGAAAATCAGGCAACATCAAGTAGTTTAGGAAATCCAACATGCATCACATTCATACTTATAAAAACACAGCATTATCTAAATGTTCAGATCCACCTCAAAAATATGATTTCTGGTCATTTTCCAGATTGCATGCTCATAGGCACACATTCACATTAAATCACAAGCAAACATTATATACTTACATGCAACAGGTCTCATCAACCATACACTGTTTTAACTAAATTTCAAAACCAATTTAAATCTGGTTTAAAACATTTAAATTTGCTCAATATTTAAAACATACAAACTTGTTTAAATTCAAAGGTCAGGTTTTAAAAGTAAACCTGAACTGTTTTTAGTCTTGGTTTAAACAGAATTTAAAACTTGTTTAAATTTAAGATTCTCATTTTTTAAAACTTTTGAATTCAAAACTACATTTGAATTAAGATTCAACTTCCATTTGAATCAGATTTTATTAAAGAAAAATATGAATTCATTTAAACTAAAACTGCAAAATTACTCTCTGGCTTTAAAAACCTGAAACAGTTTTTACTTTTAGAAAGATTGGATTAAATTTAAAAACTGGAATTCAAATCTCAGTTTGAAATTCATACTTTTGAAATTTAAGTTTTAAACTCCTGTTTAAAACTGCTTCAGATTTCCTTTTCTTAAAAAAAAAACTCAATTTCTTTTAAACTGGAAATATACAGGTTTCCAAAGTAACCTGTAAATATTTAATTCAAAAAGTTTGAATTAGGTTTAAAAACTGAGATTCAACTTAGATTGAAAACCATTCTTTAAATCTAGTTTTAATTCCTTGATAGAAAACCTGCACCTAGATTTAAAACAAACTTTAAATTAAAACTACAGTTTTTCCAAAAACCTGCAATTACAGAAGCAACCCGAGTTCCCCCTTTGTTTGCTTCGAGTAAAATATTACTCAACTTCGAGTAAAAACTCGATTTACTCGAGTTATGACCCGAGTCAAAAAGAACACAGCAACCAAAACTTAAACCTGTCACCACTCTTCACCGTGCATATGCACGGTGGCTGTAGCCACCTCCGGCCACCTTATCGACAACTACACCGACCACACCTGCATCAATGCTCCAACTACCATTAACCCAAAAATCAAGACACTCGGTCACTTGTGGTTTCCTCCCGATCAATCAAAGCAGTGCCAAATAAAACTAGGTCTAGCATTCCCCTTTCCCAGATAAAACAGCAATGCACCAAAAATTCATCACTAAAAATTTGCAATTTGATTTTAAATAATCACAATTTAGTTTTAACTTTGATTCATACACCTGAGACTAACAATCAACTGGATTTTGACAGATTTTAATTTGCTTTGCTATAACTGTGTTACCAGTAAAACTACAGGTATATTTATCTTTTATTCATCTTAAACAAAATCTTAACCTTATCATTTATGCTATATTAAACATACATTGACCAAATCTCTTATATTATTAAAGATTAATTTTTAAAAACACTTAAGTTTTTCTTTTAAAATTTTAGACCTGGAACTTAGGAGAATACTGTAAAATCATAGAACAGTAACTTATACTCATATACTCAATACAATTACAGGAACAAACATACATCATCATAACTATACTTGAGTTTTTAAACTAATGAGGCAAATCATACAAATCAACTTGAAATCCAGGTAAACATACACAAGTCATAAATCAAGCAACAGTTTAATACTTAAATTTTTTGAAAAGAAAAAGTTACTAACAAGCATACTACTCATCATGCAATCAGATAACATACTTAGAGCATACTTATTTAAGCAACAATTTATACTTAAATTTCCTTTTAAAATAAATGTTACTCACAACAGAGATATGCATTTATACATACTCATACATTTATATCCATAAAAATATGTAAATTCAAACATGCAGTCATCTAAACCATCATACTTCAAGAGTCAACCATAAAATCAGAAACATATAGGTAGATAAATGAGTTTGCTCACAAGCATGGAAACAGAGAAGCAATTAACAACAGAGTTTTATATATGCATCCGATAAAGAGGATGAAGGATTTCTCACAAATAAAACACATGCAAGCAATAACATATATCAGAGAAGAAAATAAATGCAGGCATCCACGCATGACAGATTTAAGGCCAAGTTTAAATAGCATCTGTTCTCATCAGATTTAAAAGCAAAATTACAAATAGCATCTGTTCTTATCAGGTTTAAAAGCAAGATTTGATTGCATCTATTCTTATCAGTTTAAAACAAATTTAAGCAGCTTCTGTTCTTAACAGTTTAAATAAAAATCTAAATAGCATTTGCTCTCAACAGTTCAAAACAAATATAAATTCCAAATTTGTGTCTGTTCTTACTAGTTTAAAAAAAATTAAATTCAATAGTATTTGTCCTCATCAGTTTAAATAACAAATTAACAGAGCAATTCATAGCAAAAGAACAACCAACAACCAACATGCAGTGAGTCATCTGTTCTTATTAGTCTAGAATTCAATTTTAACCGAGCAACTGAAAACCACAACCCCCAAATCATAGCATGCAACCAAGCATTCAAATTCAAACAAATTTAAATACTTGCATTAAAATAAATCGTGAGCCAAAAGACTCACCATAACTCGAATCGAACAGCCGAGGTGGAAATTAGCACCCTCGAACGAAGATTGAAGCCCCAAATTGGAACGCAAGCCCTAGTTTCCGGAGAGGAACGAAAATGAGAACTGAAGCCGCCATTCTTTTTCTTTTTATTTTCGTTTAGGTTTTTTTTTTTTTCCGAATGAGTGAAAAATATGAAACGGGTTTGGATTGAATTAACAAGGGAACGGTATCAAAAATAAACATGGGCCGATATTACTACAAAGCCCACTCAACCCTTAACAAAAATTTTGAAGGGAATTTAAATAAATTTACAAACTTCAAACTCAATTTTTTTTTAAATTCAAATATGTTCTTCATATTAACTTGAAAAATTCAAATAGCCTCATAGTTTCAAATCCAAATTTAATTCAATTTTTATTTACGTAAGTGATAATCCTTAAATCCAAATTATTTTCTTAAGTTATTAGTTTGAATTTCAATTACAAATTCCATATTCAATCTCAACTCCAAAGTCAAATTTAAATTTTTATTCAACTCTTTATAGATTAAATTTTAAAATTTAATCACCAATTTCATTGTTATATTGGAAATTCAATTTAAATTATCATTCTTATATTTAAAATTAATTAAATATTCACAATTTAAATTGTTCAAAATTTAGGATCGTTACAATCTCCCCTCCTTAAAAGAATTTCGTCCCGAAATTACAAGTAAGGAGAAATGATTGTTAAAATTTCACTAATATTTATATTTTAACAATTTTATCTACTTCGAAACTTATTAGAAATAAATGAATATAGGATTCATTCCATTTGTTTTATCTCACTAGCTTTGTTTATTAACTCATTTGTCTAGTATTTTTCTACAATCAAGACACAAAAATCTTTACTAAAATTTCCAACTTACAAAACCCAAATTTTTAAATTTGAACTTCTTCATTTAAGAAATTTACATAGTATAACTTTTCCAAAGCTGTGGACTTTTCAAAACATTCCAAAAATCCTCTTCCTTAATTTATTAGGTTGGAATTTATATCACTTTAATTTCAGATAATTGATTTTCTATTTAAAGTTTGAAAATACTTGCTAACTCGAAATTTAACAAGTCTACTGTCGTTCTTAAAGACATTAGGCATACGCTGGCCAGGCGCAAGTCTAACAATCTCCAAGTACTAAATATACTTGCTTCAATTCCCAGTGAAAATACCTTTTTAAAAATTCTTTTAAAAATGGATATGGAAAGCACATTCCCCCATGGATCACAGTTTACTCGGCGGTTCCGCTACTATCCCAGTAGAGTCGCTTGTAACTGTGGATATCTCATCCCTTGAATTTCGCCATGGTTGTTGCCAAAGATCGCGGTTCACACGGCGGTTACGCTACTATCCCAGTAGAATCGCTCGTGACCGTAGGCATCTCGCCCCTCGAATTACGCTTTGGTTTGTAGATTGCAGTTTACACAGCGGTTACGCCACTATCCCAGTGGAATCGCTTGTAACTGTAGGCATCACGCCCCTCAAATTACGCTACCACCCGAGTGTAACTAGATCGCGGTATACACGGCGGTTACGCCACTATCCCAGTGGAATCGCTTGTAACCGTAGGCATCTCGCCCCTCGAATTACGCTAGCACACTATACCAGTCCAAAAGGACATTCCAACTAATGGAAATACTACGTAGCTACGATTTTCAAATGGACACTCTTCTCGAGTTCCAACAACCTTCACAAATGTTTAAATGGAAGGTACTTTTCCATATCCTCAATTTGGAAAACATAATATCATACATACATATATAATATTTCATTTCACATTTAGTACATATCATACTCATGTACTTACATAAGTTTTCCATAACAATTACTTTTCCAAACTAATTGGTTTTCGAATTAATCGTATTCACACATATACGTTATGAAAACCACAATATTTCATACCCATAACAAATAGAGGTTTCACAAAATTTTCCATTTCATTATCCATTTAAAATTTTCCTCTAAGTCGATTTGGAAATTTTTAAGGTTATCTCAAACCAAATTCACATTCATAATCTAATTTATTATCGACTTCACACTCGATTTGGATTTCACGTTACATCGTCAATCCTCAACACATAATTGATGTCTATCGATATATAACCTCTGAGCTCGTACGTCTCAGAGAAGGGTGTTAAGCTAAGAGAATAAATTCTCCGCCACCGCAGATATATATTTAATAGAGATCAATTGATATGTCGTCAATTCACAATGTTAGACATACAATCCAAATCATCCATTTAAAATTCAAAGTTCAACTTACATTGTTTTTGTGTGTCAAAGTTAAACTCAATTTAACTCAAAATTCAATCACTTTGAAAATTTTCCAAGTTGAACTAAGTGTTCAAATTTTCCAAAAATAATATCTTTACAAGATATAAAATTTTTCACACTTAACCATTTGAAACAAATTCAAATATTCACTTTTCAATTTATCTTTAAAAGATAAAATCTCGAAACATTTACTTTTCACTTTATCTTGAAAAGATAAAATTTCAAACCTTTCATTTCATATTGGAAAATATTTCCATACTTATTCAATAATAAGTAATTTACAAATCCATTTATTTTCAACTTTTTGAAAATATTTGATATACTTAAACCAAAATCAAATATATATTTCATTCTTAAAAGAAATCCTTCTTTTAAATACATTTCAAAACAACTTAAAAAAAATGGATTAACTTCATTTCATAGTGTTGCTTCCCAAAAACATTCCCATTTAAGTTTTTCAACTTCAACTTAATTCATAGTTTGAATTCTGCATACATTTCAAAATATTGGTTTTAAACCAACTTCAAATTTCCAATATTAAGTTTTCCACTTAACTTATTTCCATGCCCATTCAAATTCAAATTCTTCATTGCATCAATTTAAATCTCTTATAAATTTTCATTAGATTCATATCTCTTTTTATATCTCATTTATTGTCCAAAACCATAGATATAACACCTTTAATAAGTTACAATAATTTACTTATCAAAATAAGTCATTTGCGGATTTTATAAACATCTTTAGAAATTACATTTCTATTTATAAAACTTTGTTTTATAATCTCCTTTACTAATTTGATTCAATTCAATTCATATAACTTAGTTATATACCCAAAATCCATATTATAAGTTAAATACTTATAATCCATTTCTTTACTAAATCGTTCTTCACAACATTTGAAATCAATTTTCAAAAGAATTCAAAATTAAATTTCCAAGTTATAGTTCAATAATCCATTTGATTATAATCAAATTGACATATCATTTTATTTTCCAATTACTACTTTGAAGATATTCAAAATATTTGATTTAAGCCAATTTAAACCAATTCATTAATTCACTTAACTCATGTTTCATTTTCCATAACTCTCAAAAATTCGATAATGAGTTTCCGAATGATCGAAACTCAAGTCTAACGAGACCTCACCGAAGAGAAACGGTCGCAAACCTAAATTTAGAGGGAAATCTCCGAAAATGATTCTAATTTTCAAAATACTTTTTTTTATTTTAAAGAAAACAATTTTAAACTTCTTTAGATTTAAAAACACTTTCTTTGAAGTGATTCTAGTAACTATTCATATTAAATGCCATAAACTAAGCTTTGTGTAAACCAAAGCTCTGATACCACTTTGTAACGACCCGCCGCCCTGACCGCCTCTAGTCGGTAATTAAACCAACTAGAAACGTTCAAGATGACGGATTGTTATTTAGTTTATAACATTTAAACAGAATCAGTCACAGAATCACAGAACAACAATATATTTTATAAATAAACTTTTCTTTTATATACAAGTATCAGAGTTATACAATAAATTACATTTGAATTTATACAGCGGAAACAATTTATATTTTAAAGTACAAGAAAAATTTTGCTGAAAACTTTAGTGAATGCCGAAATCCCCCTCTCTCTAACTTCGCTGCGAGAAAATCTCCAAGCTGCAAAAATACTCGGTCTGACCCGAGCGTTAATTGCAAAACACAAAAACACTCGAGTCAGGATTAATCTTAACTCAAGTAAATAAATTTGTAATGAACTGAATAAAATGGAAACAGAGATGATGAAACAAATTGGATTAGTCCTAATAAAAGAGGATGTAAATAATATAAATTCCCACAAATGAGCATAAGGGGTGTACAGGAGTACACTTATATCAAACCAGCAAGAACAAATCTGGGCAGCCAACCAAGCCAAACTACAGGGACGTGCAAATCAAAGTAACATACTTTGGGCTATATGTTCAATTTCAAGGTATAAAGCAACAAGGACAAAATAAGTTAATGCATAGGCATAGTGCTTGACTAACTGTTTAAAGCAAATATCGAAATAAAAATCTAACAACAGTAACGATCCACGAAAATCAGGCAACATCAAGTAGTTTAGGAAATCCAACATGCATCACATTCATACTTATAAAAACACAGCATTATCTAAATGTTCAGATCCACCTCAAAAATATGATTTCTGGTCATTTTCCAGATTGCATGCTCATAGGCACACATTCACATTAAATCACAAGCAAACATTATATACTTACATGCAACAGGTCTCATCAACCATACACTGTTTTAACTAAATTTCAAAACCAATTTAAATCTGGTTTAAAACATTTAAATTTGCTCAATATTTAAAACATACAAACTTGTTTAAATTCAAAGGTCAGGTTTTAAAAGTAAACCTGAACTGTTTTTAGTCTTGGTTTAAACAGAATTTAAAACTTGTTTAAATTTAAGATTCTCATTTTTTAAAACTTTTGAATTCAAAACTACATTTGAATTAAGATTCAACTTCCATTTGAATCAGATTTTATTAAAGAAAAATATGAATTCATTTAAACTAAAACTGCAAAATTACTCTCTGGCTTTAAAAACCTGAAACAGTTTTTACTTTTAGAAAGATTGGATTAAATTTAAAAACTGGAATTCAAATCTCAGTTTGAAATTCATACTTTTGAAATTTAAGTTTTAAACTCCTGTTTAAAACTGCTTCAGATTTCCTTTTCTTAAAAAAAAAACTCAATTTCTTTTAAACTGGAAATATACAGGTTTCCAAAGTAACCTGTAAATATTTAATTCAAAAAGTTTGAATTAGGTTTAAAAACTGAGATTCAACTTAGATTGAAAACCATTCTTTAAATCTAGTTTTAATTCCTTGATAGAAAACCTGCACCTAGATTTAAAACAAACTTTAAATTAAAACTACAGTTTTTCCAAAAACCTGCAATTACAGAAGCAACCCGAGTTCCCCCTTTGTTTGCTTCGAGTAAAATATTACTCAACTTCGAGTAAAAACTCGATTTACTCGAGTTATGACCCGAGTCAAAAAGAACACAGCAACCAAAACTTAAACCTGTCACCACTCTTCACCGTGCATATGCACGGTGGCTGTAGCCACCTCCGGCCACCTTATCGACAACTACACCGACCACACCTGCATCAATGCTCCAACTACCATTAACCCAAAAATCAAGACACTCGGTCACTTGTGGTTTCCTCCCGATCAATCAAAGCAGTGCCAAATAAAACTAGGTCTAGCATTCCCCTTTCCCAGATAAAACAGCAATGCACCAAAAATTCATCACTAAAAATTTGCAATTTGATTTTAAATAATCACAATTTAGTTTTAACTTTGATTCATACACCTGAGACTAACAATCAACTGGATTTTGACAGATTTTAATTTGCTTTGCTATAACTGTGTTACCAGTAAAACTACAGGTATATTTATCTTTTATTCATCTTAAACAAAATCTTAACCTTATCATTTATGCTATATTAAACATACATTGACCAAATCTCTTATATTATTAAAGATTAATTTTTAAAAACACTTAAGTTTTTCTTTTAAAATTTTAGACCTGGAACTTAGGAGAATACTGTAAAATCATAGAACAGTAACTTATACTCATATACTCAATACAATTACAGGAACAAACATACATCATCATAACTATACTTGAGTTTTTAAACTAATGAGGCAAATCATACAAATCAACTTGAAATCCAGGTAAACATACACAAGTCATAAATCAAGCAACAGTTTAATACTTAAATTTTTTGAAAAGAAAAAGTTACTAACAAGCATACTACTCATCATGCAATCAGATAACATACTTAGAGCATACTTATTTAAGCAACAATTTATACTTAAATTTCCTTTTAAAATAAATGTTACTCACAACAGAGATATGCATTTATACATACTCATACATTTATATCCATAAAAATATGTAAATTCAAACATGCAGTCATCTAAACCATCATACTTCAAGAGTCAACCATAAAATCAGAAACATATAGGTAGATAAATGAGTTTGCTCACAAGCATGGAAACAGAGAAGCAATTAACAACAGAGTTTTATATATGCATCCGATAAAGAGGATGAAGGATTTCTCACAAATAAAACACATGCAAGCAATAACATATATCAGAGAAGAAAATAAATGCAGGCATCCACGCATGACAGATTTAAGGCCAAGTTTAAATAGCATCTGTTCTCATCAGATTTAAAAGCAAAATTACAAATAGCATCTGTTCTTATCAGGTTTAAAAGCAAGATTTGATTGCATCTATTCTTATCAGTTTAAAACAAATTTAAGCAGCTTCTGTTCTTAACAGTTTAAATAAAAATCTAAATAGCATTTGCTCTCAACAGTTCAAAACAAATATAAATTCCAAATTTGTGTCTGTTCTTACCAGTTTAAAAAAAATTAAATTCAATAGTATTTGTCCTCATCAGTTTAAATAACAAATTAACAGAGCAATTCATAGCAAAAGAACAACCAACAACCAACATGCAGTGAGTCATCTGTTCTTATTAGTCTAGAATTCAATTTTAACCGAGCAACTGAAAACCACAACCCCCAAATCATAGCATGCAACCAAGCATTCAAATTCAAACAAATTTAAATACTTGCATTAAAATAAATCGTGAGCCAAAAGACTCACCATAACTCGAATCGAACAGCCGAGGTGGAAATTAGCACCCTCGAACGAAGATTGAAGCCCCAAATTGGAACGCAAGCCCTAGTTTCCGGAGAGGAACGAAAATGAGAACTGAAGCCGCCATTCTTTTTCTTTTTATTTTCGTTTAGGTTTTTTTTTTTTTCCGAATGAGTGAAAAATATGAAACGGGTTTGGATTGAATTAACAAGGGAACGGTATCAAAAATAAACATGGGCCGATATTACTACAAAGCCCACTCAACCCTTAACAAAAATTTTGAAGGGAATTTAAATAAATTTACAAACTTCAAACTCAATTTTTTTTTAAATTCAAATATGTTCTTCATATTAACTTGAAAAATTCAAATAGCCTCATAGTTTCAAATCCAAATTTAATTCAATTTTTATTTACGTAAGTGATAATCCTTAAATCCAAATTATTTTCTTAAGTTATTAGTTTGAATTTCAATTACAAATTCCATATTCAATCTCAACTCCAAAGTCAAATTTAAATTTTTATTCAACTCTTTATAGATTAAATTTTAAAATTTAATCACCAATTTCATTGTTATATTGGAAATTCAATTTAAATTATCATTCTTATATTTAAAATTAATTAAATATTCACAATTTAAATTGTTCAAAATTTAGAATCGTTACATTTTAGTTATTACAACATATATAAGAACATAAATAAACACGAACAAACAAAACAATTTAAACTACTTAATTGATTTCTAGTTCTTACTAAAGATTCAATATTTCTTAAAACATTTTCTATAGGATGATCTTTTGATATTTTAAATCTCTTATTAGGTTGATTTATATCACTAATAGGTTCATTAGATTGATTTAAATTTATAAAATCTTCTTCATCATCTATTTGTACAATATCTTTAAGATTTTCATCAAAATATACATGCATAGTTTCTTCAATAGTATTAGTTTTTAAATTAAAAACTCTAAATGCTTTGCTCCTATTAGAATAACCAATAATGAATCCTTTATCGGCTTTTGGTTCAAATTTATCTAAATTATCTTTTGTATTAAGTATAAAACATTTACTCCCAAATACTTTGAAATAAGCAACTATAGGTTTCTTATTATAAAGTAATTCATATGGAGTTTTATTTGTTAATGGTCTAACTAAAATTCTATTTAATATATAACAAGCTATAGCAACTGCTTCAGCCCAAAAATATTTAGGTAAATTACTATCAGAAAGCATTATACGAGCACACTCTTGAATCGTTCTATTCTTACGTTCTACTACTCCGTTTTGTTGTGGAGTTCTTGGAAATGAAAAGTTGTGAGTAATTCCCTTCTAAGTACAGAAATTCTCAAAATTTTCATTTTCAAATTCACCACCGTGATCACTTCGAATAGTTTTAATTTTGAAAGAATGTTGTTTTTGAATTCTTTTAGAAAAGTTTTTAAATATTTCAAAAGCATCACTTTTATGTTTTAAAAAGATTGTCCAAGTATATCTTGAATAATCATCTACTATAACAAAAACGTATTTTTTATGGTTAATTGATTGAACTTGAGATGAGTCAAATAAATCTAAATGAAGTAATTCTAGAGGACTAGAGGTAGAAATAGCATCTTTTAATTTAAATGAACTTTTCTTAAGTTTTCCTAATTGACAAGCATCACAAATACTATCTACTTTAAAGTTTAACTTGGGTAGACCTCTAACTAAGTCAAGTTTTGATATCCTAGATAATAATTTGAAATTCAAATGGCCAAATCTTTTATGCCAAATCCAAGGGTCACTTGTATTAGCCAAAATACATAGATTATCATTTGAAATTTTCATACTAAGGATATAAATATTTTTCTTCCTAATACCTTCAAAAATTATATTAGACTTGTCATCTTCAATGTGACATTTATCTTTTTCAAATTTAATTTTAAAACCTTTATCGCAAAGTTGACTTATACTAAGCAGATTATGTTTTAAGTTCCTAACTAATAAAACATCAGAAATAAGTAAAGTTTTAGAGTTACCGATATTGCCGACGCCAACCACATATCCTTTAGAGTTGTCACCAAAATTGACTAATCCATCATCTTGATAAGTAATGTCGGGATTTCCAGTCATGTGCCTTGAACAGCCACTATCAAGTATCCATTTATCTTTATCAATTTGCACAGTTTGTCCATTGGGTGTTGATTCGTCAAAAGCCATATAACATGTCTGTTCCTGCATAACACACCAATTCAGTAGATAACTTGATTTTTAAAATAACTATATGCAGACTTATGAAACTTTGATGAAATGCATATATTCAAAACAGTTTTAACACAATTTTCCAAAAATGCCATTTTTATATTTTTCAAGTTTCAGATTATGAAAACAATGAAAACCAATGCTCTGATACCAATTGTTGGGGATGCGGATTAAGGATCTTAAGGCAGAAATAACACTAGAGAGGGGGTGAATAGTGTTTTAAAGAATATATGAACTATATGACTAGATTAAAACTTTCAACACAAATCTAAACAGAATTCTAACACAGAATGATCACGGAACATATAACAAATGCAAATAGTAAAATAAAGCAAGTAAAAGGAAAAAACACACCGGATTTTATACTGGTTCGGAATCCTCCTACATCCAGTCCTGCACCAAGGCAATATCCTTGTACAGATTTTTATAAGCCAATATCCAAATTACAACCCTCAATTTCTAAGGCCTTGAGGAACCCTCCTATCTCCGAGTCTGGGGTAAACTCTCTTGATTTACGGGACACAAGATCACCCTAATACTTTCTAATAACAATCCTTTTGAATGGATAGACTCTATGGACTTTTTGAATACAAATTAATCCTATAACTCTGAATAGCACTTTGATCTTTTGTAGAATGATGGAGAATCAAATAGAGAGTATCTAAATGATTTCCTATTTAGAATTTGGCAGAATGATGGCACGATCTTGAAAATATGAAGTTTTATGGATACAGAATAGTGGAGAAGAAAGAGTGAAGAAAATAAGAAAGTAGTTGTTAAAAAAATTCGTTTTGGAAGCCTTTATATAGATGCACAACAGTCATAACCATTGGCGAAAGGTTTTTGAACGAATGGACACTTCTTTTGAAATTTGAATTTTGAATCCAACTGTCACCATGTCGACATGGGGTATCCCCATATGTCGACATCGCTCAGTTCAAAATAGTAGAGATGTTGTTTTGTAAAAGCATTTGAATTTAAAACAAGTTGAAACTTCTCTGAAGCAAAATAAAGTGTTTAAATAATATTTTGAGATAGAGAATGAATATAAAACATTATTTTAAATATATATATAATTGATATAGACCGTCAATTATATAAGTAACATTTAAAATCAGAATAAGTTTTGATGTTTTAGAAATAGAAGTTTTTAAAATCAGAATAGAGGAATATTTCAAGGCTTAAAGAAAGTTTGAAAATATTTCTGAAAACATGATTTTGAAAGCTAAAACATTTTTTGAAAATAGATTTAAAAACATTTTGAAAACTCTATTCAAACTGAAATTGCAAGAACCTTCCTACATAGCTCCTCCATAGGACTCGAGAACTTGTACAAAGTAGTTTAAATGATTTTGATTTTCGTGGGTTTGTAAGCCACTTGTCGTAGGTTTGTAAGCTACTTGTCGTGGGTTTGTAAGCCACTGGTTTCGATATAAATTGGGTTCCATCCCAAAAGAAAATTGGAAGAAAGATGAGAGTGCTATTATGAAGTTTTAACAAAATACTAGACACTTATCTTGAGATCTTGAAATCTTGATTCTCTAGAGTCTTGAATCTTGAATGTCTAATCTCCATCTTGATGCTTGAGTCTTTATACCGATCAGGCTTCGATAATACCTGCATATACTTCCTATATACACACACACACACGATCACACACACACACACACACACACACACACATATATGAAAATGTTAGTACATATTTTATAAAGTAAAGTATAATAACTATATAAGGTTGTTGTCATCAAAACATCATCAACTCAGTTCCTAACAATCTCCCCCTTTTTGACGATGACAACCTTTATTTATAAAATATTCTTACCATACCATAACTCCCCCTTACTCCGTGATTTCTTCTTAAAACTACAACTCCCCCTTACTCCATTACTCCCCCTTACACCAAGCACATATATTTTTATAACTTTCTCCCCCTTTGTCATCAACAAAAACTATTAACTACTTAAGAATTCAAGAATGATTAGTATGAACAAATAATATGTATAGAACAAGCAAGAAACAATGAGTATAAGTGAACACATTTTAGTTATTACAACATATATAAGAACATACATAAACACGAACAAACAAAACAATTTAAACTACTTAATTGATTTCTAGTTCTTACTACAGATTCAATATTTCCTAAAACATTTTCTATAGGATGATCTTTTGATATTTTAAATCTCTTATTAGGTTGATTTATTTCATTAATAGGTTCATTAGATTGATTTAAATTTATAAAATCTTCTTCATCATCTATTTGTACAATATCTTTAAGATTTTAATCAAAAGATACATGCATAGTTTCTTCAATAGTATTAGTTTTTAAATTAAAAACTCTAAATGCTTTGCTCCAATTAGAATAACTAATAAAGAATCCTTTATCAGCTTTTGGTTCAAATTTATCTAAATTATCTTTTGTATTAAGTATAAAACATTTACTCCCAAATACTTTGAAATAAGCAACTATAGGTTTCTTATTATAAAGTAATTCATATGGAGTTTTATTTGTTAATGGTCTAACTAAAATTCTATTTAATATATAACAAGCTGTAGCAACTGCTTCAGCCCAAAAATATTTAGGTAAATTACTATCAGAAAGCATTGTACGAGCACACTCTTGAATCGTTCTATTCTTACGTTCTACTACTCCGTTTTGTTGTGGAGTTCTTGGAAATGAAAAGTTGTGAGTAATTCCCTTCTGAGTACAGAAATTCTCAAAATTTTCATTTTCAAATTCACCACCGTGATCACTTCGAATAGTTTTAATTTTGAAAGAATGTTGTTTTTGAATTCTTTTAGAAATGTTTTTAAATATTTCAAAAGAATCACTTTTATGTTTTAAAAAGATTGTCCAAGTATATCTTGAATAATCATCTACTATAACAAAAACATATTTATTATGGTTAATTGATTGAACTTGAGATGGACCAAATAAATCTAAATGAAGTAATTCTAGAGGACTAGAGGTAGAAATAGCATCTTTTAATTTAAATGAACTTTTCTTAATTTTTCCTAATTGACAAGCATCACAAATACTATCTGCTTTAAAGCTTAACTTGGGTAGACCTCTAACTAAGTCAAGTTTTGATATCCTAGATAATAATTTGAAATTCAAATGGCCAAATCTTTTATGCCAAATCCAAGGGTCACTTGTATTAGCCAAAAGACATAGATTATCATTTGAAATTTTCATACTAAGGATATAAATATTTTTCTTCCTAATACCTTCAAAAATTATATTAGACTTGTCATCTTCAATGTGACATTTATCTTTTTCAAATTTAATTTTAAAACCTTTGTCGCAAAGTTGACTTATACTAAGCAGATTATATTTTAAGTTCCTAACTAATAAAACATCAGAAATAAGTAAAGTTTTAGAGTTACCGACATTGCCGACGCCAACCACATATCCTTTAGAGTTGTCACCAAAATTGACTAATCCACCATCTTGATAAGTAATGTCCTTGAGTATCTCGGGATTTCCAGTCATGTGCCTTGAACAGCCACTATCAAGTATCCATTTATCTTTCTCAATTTGCATAGTTTGTCCATTGGGTATTGATTCGTCAAAAGCCATATAACATGTATGTTCCTGCATAACACACCAATTCAGTAGATAACTTGATTTTTCAAAATAACTATATGTAGACTTATGAAACTTTGATGAAATGCATATATTCAAAACAGTTTTAACACAATTTTCCAAAAATGCCATTTTTATAGTTTTCAAGTTTCAGATTATGAAAACAATGAAAACCAATGCTCTGATACCAATTGTTGGGGATGCGGATTAACGATCTTAAGGCAGAAATAACACTAGAGGGGGGGTGAATAGTGTTTTAAAGAATATATGAACTATATGACTAAATTAAAACTTTCAACACAAATCTAAACAGAATTCTAACACAAAATGATCACAGAACATATAACAAATGCAAATAGTAAAATAAAGCAAGTAAAAAGAAAGAACACACCGGATTTTATACTGGTTCGGAATCCTCCTACATCCAGTCCTGCACCAAGGCAATATCCTTGTACAGATTTTTATAAGCCAATATCCAAATTACAACCATCAATTTCTAAGGCCTTGAGGAACCCTCCTATCTCCGAGTCTGGGGCAAACTCTCTTGATTTACGGGACACAAGATCACCCTAATACTTTCTAATAACAATTCTTTTGAATGGATAGACTCTATGGACTTTTTGAATACAAATTAATCCTATAACTCTGAATAGCACTTTGATCTTTAGTAGAATGATGGAGAATCAAATAGAGAGAGTATCTAAATGATTTCCTATTGAGAATTTGGCAGAATGATGGCACGATCTTGAAAATATGAAGTTTTATGGATATGGATATGGAATGGTGGAGAAGAAAGAGTGAAGAAAATAAGAAAGTAGTTGTTAAAAAATTCGTTTTGGAAGCCTTTATATAGATGCACAACAGTCATAACCATTGGCGAAAGGTTTTTGAACGAATGGACACTTCTTTTGAAATTTGAATTTTGAATCCAACTGTCACCATGTCGACATGGGGTATCCCCATATGTCGACATCCCTCAGTTCAAAATTGTAGAGATATTGTTTTGTAAAAGCATTTGAATTTAAAACAAGTTGAAACTTCTCTGAAGCAACATAAAGTGTTTAAACAATATTTTGAGATAGAGAATGAATATAAAACATTACTTTAAATATATATATATATATATATATATATATATATAATTGATATAGACCGTCAATTATATAAGTAATATTTAAAATCAGAATAAGTTTTGATGTTTTAAAAATAGAAGTTTTTAAAATCAGAATAGAGGAATGTTTCAAGGCTAAAACAAAGTTTGAAAATATTTTCGAAAACATGATTTTGAAAGCTAAAACATTTTTTGAAAACAGATTTAAAAACATTTTGAAAAATCTATTCAAACTGAAATTGCAAGAACCTTCCTACAGAGCTCCTCCATAGGACTCGAGAACTTGTACAAAGTATTTTAAATGATTTTGATTTTCGTGGATTTGTAAGCCACTTGTCGTAGGTTTGTAAGCTACTTGTCGTGGGTTTGTAAGCTACTGGTTTCGATAGAAATTGGGTTCCATCCCAAAAGAAAATTGGAAGAAAGATGAGAGTGCTATTATGAAGTTTTAACAAAATACTAGACACTTATCTTGAGATCTTGAAATCTTGATTCTCTAGAGTCTTGAATCTTGAATCCTAATCTTCATCTTGATGCTTGAGTCTTTATACTGATCAGTCTTCGATAATACCTGCATATACTTCCTGACAGGGTATAGTCCCCCATTGCGGACATTGAGCCGAAGCTCCTCCTGGTGAGCTGGAGCTCAATAAAATTGAGGTATAATCCTCCTCATGGACAAAGAGACATCGCATATTGCTAGTCTAAACCATAAAATGATCATCATTGATCGTTAAGAAGTGTCAATTACCATAAGCTAGTAAATATACGAGTTTAGCATCATGTCCCATAACCACTAGCTTAACTTAAATATTTGCGAACAAATTGTAGATCTCCACTAGAAAATTGTCACAAGAGATTCAATTGAACAAGTCCAAGAATTAACCAACGAAGTAAACGCAAGCGTTTCATACCACTTGTTTTACTAAGTCGTTTAATTCGATTTCTCATACGAGTGAGGTAAAAGTTTGTATATACTAGTAGATTGGAAAATGGTTTTATAAACGAGTTTGGTATTGAAAATAGAGTTGAAATCATTTTGAGGAAAGAGTTTTGATATTTACTACTAGTATAGAAAACCTTTATATTTTAAAGTGACAATCATAGAATTGATTGTAGAAACAATCAATCATAAAAATTCACATTCGAAGACGTGAATAAAATCCAAAGAAATCGATACCGAATCCATCAAAATGGATATTCCCAAAAATCACGATGAAAATGTCATCAAAGTCCATAATAAATGATAACAACAAAAAGGGAATCAATACGAATCGATTAAAGTTGGAAATATACTCAAAAATAGCCAAAATAGGCAAATTAAACAGTTCCAGACGTCTGGCCCTAGTATCTGGAAGTATATGTGTTTTCTCCGTTCTATTTTTAATTCCTGGGCCATTTCGGACGTCTGAAATTTTCAACCAGACGTCTGAATTTGATTCCAGACGTCTGGATTTTGTTTCAGACGTCTGGATTTAGTCTCTGCCTTTTCCAGACCCCTTTCCAGACGTCTGGATTTTTCAACCAGACGTCTGGATTTGGTTTCAGACGTCTGAAATCTCTGCTAGGCAAAAAAAACAGCCTAGACCAAAAATGGAAAATCCAAACCGAAATGCGATCGAACGAGCGATGGATGCTAAGGATTTATGCCAATCGATAACCCAGCACTATAGGCTCTTCGATGCTTCACCAAAAACATGTTCAAACATCAAAGATTGGATTTTTAAAGATTTGACTACAAAACACCACAAATTGAAATATTCACCAAATCAATCCAAACCAAAAGCAAATGAACATAAATAAGTGTTAGGAATTCATAGCTAACAACAAAGATAGATATAGACATAGATGTGAGATAAAAATCTCACCTTTGAACCCAAACGATTGAAGAAGAAGCTCGAAAGCAAAGGAAGATCAACCACACTTCAATCTCAACACTAGAAGCTTGAATCTAAGCTTAAAAGAGAAATATTTCCCAAATTAGGTTTAGGAATTTTCTGAAATCAAAGAGATAATGAGTTGGAGAAGAAGAAGAGAAGGCTTACCAACGGGTTCACTTGAGTTTGGAGCTAGAAGATGGATTTGCTAATGAAGACTAGGGCTTGGAGTTTTAATTTCCTCTTCCTTCCCCCATTTTTTGCTTTAGCTTGAAGTGTTAGGAAATGAGGAATGAAGTAATGAAGAGGAGAGGGGGTTGGAACTGAGCTAGTAAGTGGTTATTGGGCTCAGCCCAAACCAAAGCCATAAGTGAAAAGTGGCAAAATTCCACTAACTCCAAACATATCGAAGTTTATACTCAAAAAGGTCGCAAATGTCATTTTGAACTCAATGGGGGTGGTCTCGAGTCCCAATTCGACTGTTTGCAAAAAGTAGCATTTCGGACCAAAATCCGACGAACGATAAAATATTTAAATATAAAATCGATAAATATGTGGGTTGTTACAAGTATCTTCAGACTAATTGGACAAGTTAGACTTTATGATAGATTAGGCAAGCAACCTAGAGAGGTGACCACATATACTAGAGATCAAGCATTGACAATAGTATGAAGTAACGATTAAGCGAAACCAAGAGATAGACTCCGTGGAACATTCTAAGTATGGATTAGTGCTTCTCCTGGGTCTGAGGATCGGATCGGATCGGATCGGATCACTATGGTTATGACCTGTAATGACCCGTATTTTTTTCCGATAATTAGAATATTGAATTTAATAAGATTTTAGGATTTAACATTGTATCAAATTATAAATTTATGATGTGTGAGTAAGAAAACAATTAGAATGTAATATAATAATGTGATTGAATGCAATTGATTACTATTTTAGTGTAATTTCAATTTATTTTAATAATCGTTCGAATGTAAGTTCCATTGATTGTAATAATAGATGTTAATATAAGAATGGAATAATTTAAGAAATAAACGTTGAAATATATGAAATGAACAGAAAACGGTTGTGGTATAATGAGACTCTGAGAGTTCATTTGAAATCTAGTATTGAATATAAACTGCAGTAAGGATTGATGGAATCTTTTAATTGAAAAGAAAAAACAAGTGCATTGTAATTAATAATTTCAATATAAGAACTTACATTTTAAATTAAATTAAGGTAAACAATTTAATGAAATTTAAGCTTTGACTTGAAAAGAATAAATTGTATGTTTGTCTCTAATCGAAATAACCAATGTTGAATTTGAATAAAGGATGGAGCGAATGTTTTAAAGAAAGAATAACATAAGTTGTTCTTGGAGAAGCTGATTTTCAATAAAAATAAAGCATTTACTTTGTTAATAATGTACAAATTTTTGTCATATACGAAATTTTATAAAGCATGTTTGAATTGGTACGTATAAATGAAAAGAAAACAGTGTTTCATATTTAGAATTTGTTTGAAATTAATAATGAGATGAATTGGAATTAGATTAATTGAAATGTTTCAATCAAAAGGAAACATAAATGAAAGTTTAATGAATGAGTTATTATAGGAACTTGCATTTTGTGTCAATGTGGAATGAACATTTTGATTAAGATAGTCGCATGTTTTGAGACGTAGAAAAATAAAAATTTCATTTTGAATAAGTATGGTTTTGGAAAAAAAAATTGAATTTTAGAATAATCTATTTACAAGCACATTAATATTAAATTTTTAAATATATCATAGGGTTCATGGTTGTGTAAACGTTGTGGAATCAATTAGAATTACCCTATATTAACAGTTTTACATTAATTACATAAGTTCATATATATTTATTTTTCCATTTTATATATGGTTAAAACTTGTAAATTGATTGCATTGATGTGACCATTATAGTAATTAAAAAAGTAAAGTAAATCATTTTTATAGTGCATAGATAGATATATATTCATTAATTAATAAAATTGGTTTGAGTAACACAAATAAATATATAGATTGATTGGTTGATTAATTGATTGATTAATTGTTAATTGATTGATTGCATTAATGGAGTGTGCATATATATTAACATAAAATGAATGTTTTAAAATGGAATTAAATGATGTATATATGTATATATTTGAGTTTATTGATATAAATTAATTGAAGTAAGTTTTGGAATTTGAACTCAAAGGTTTGTTTATAGGATAAAGGTGGTCCATTCATTTGCTTTACGTTTATTATCACATTGTATTATCTCTCTTTTCGTTTTCAAGTTCTCAGCGTAACCTCCATTTGAGAATCCGTTTAATTATTAGCACTACTACAAAATAGGTCATTTGCATCGGTTGTTTACCCCCCTTTTGCATCAGTTCAACAACCGATGCATATGCAACCGATGCAACAGGCTTAACACTTTTGCATCAGTTCCTGAAACCGATGCAAAAAGGTCCTTTTTGCATCGGTTGTTACTAACAACTGATGCAAAATATCATGGTTGGTTGCTTGGACACATCCCCCATGTTGCATCGGTTGTAATGAAAACCGATGCAACAAAGGAACTTGTTGCATCGTTTTTTATAACAACCGATGCAAACTAATCCCTTTATTGCATCAGCTGTTTATACCTGATGCAAAAAAGCCATTCTCAGAAACCATTATTACAGTACTCAAATAGACTATATATATATTATTGATTATAACAAACAATTATTGTATGCAATATTACAATTCAATTAAATTTGAAGGCAAATACAAACTAAATAACATATTACCAAAATAAACATCGCAAGTTCATAAAACCACTTTCAACAAATTCATATCACTACATATACCCAATACATTTCATTGTCTCTGCCAATACCATCCTCTATCAGAACAGCAACTTCATCCACCAATCATCAGCTGATTACAAGGCATGCCATCACCATCAATATCCATTCTACATCATCAGTTCCACAACCCACTGTCAAAACTTCATCACTTCAATTCAAAACCCACTGTCAACACTTCAATTCTGCCTGCCTTTTGCACTTTCAACACCTGCAACATATTTCACCAAAGAACAACAATCCAACATTGCCTGCAACTTCAGCCACCACATCAACCATCTCCACACATCTCTGTCACTAGCAACTACAAGCTTCACCCATACAGTCATTACTACCACTCCGCAACAGCATCTTCATTCATCTACCATTTGCCACAACCTGTACAAAACAACATCATCCACTATTCACTACCCACAGTTCAAACATCATCGGCGAACCATCCCTCATTTATCACTGCTATTCACTGCAAATACCCCAGTTCATCCATCATTTCCACCTCTACAAAACACACTGCAACATTCACTACAATTACTTATAATTTCACTACATCTTCAGTTTCCAGTTCCACAACCTTCATTTTCACTAATACTTCATCCCACTGTCTACCAAGCACATCTTCACATTTTCACTAATACTTCATTTTCACTAATACCGCATCTTCACATTTCAAACAACAGTATCTATCAACCATTTACCTGCCTCGCTTCTGCCTGAACCACTTCGACCATATTCACCATACCTTGTACATCACTCTACCCTACTGTCAATACTGACACTGCAGCTTCACCTGAACCATTGCCTTCCACCATCTGCTGCCACCCTGCTCAACCCTGTCAGACCATCCACTTGCCTACACAACATATCACTCCTCCACAAATAATCCACCACCATCAGTTACAAACTGCCATTCATCAAACATTTCACACTACAGATTTCACTGCACATACCTGATCACCATAAACCCCCACACACACCCTTGTCCGATCAACTCCTACTGCTCCAAATTGCATACAACCACTATCTCAAACAAACCACAACATCATCACCCTGCCTGTCACACTAGTTCCCTACCTTCCATTGTTGCATTACTTCAATATCACAAAACAACTCACCACATAACCATCTACTGCTCCTCCACCTGACCATAAATAATTTATTATATAAATCAGAAAGTAGGTTAACAAATAAACTAGAATTAGTTGACAACCAAAACAATAATGTCCACAGATAATATTATTCTATTGTCAATGAATTGAATGAACCATAACAAACTATATAACATAAGCTGTAGCATACATATCTGAGGTGAATTTTATTCACAACTCTGAATTTTAGGACTAGATTGCAAGGGGGGAAAATGGAAAATGGCAAATAAAAGATTTATATACCTCAACAAGCCAATCAGTTAGAACACCCTCATGCTCTGAGTAATATCGTTTTGCACAGTTTCAATGAAGTTAGTAGTAGGTGTGCTGAATCGCTGAAAATTTGAGATATTTTAGCTAACCATATTCAGATCATACAAAAAAAAATCAATATGCTGCACGCACATCTCTAATTTAGGGTCTTTGTAGAAAAATTTACATGATCAAATAGTACGTTGAATGTTGCAGAAGATATAATCTACACATCACCGAGCCATACTTTGTGCATAAAAATTTACATGATCATGTAGAACTTCTTTGTTTTCTAGCATTGTTGACTCTGCAGTTCTGTTAAACTTTATATGGTTTTAGTACAACACTCGGTTTTATACGATTTCTCTAAGGGTTATCTTACAAGTTCTTTGGACCAAAAAGAGAGAAAGTGAACAGCAAAATTCTGAGACTAGTATAGAAGAAAGTAATATTATGATAAAATTAAAATTTAGCATAGGTATTGATAGTTTGATGCCACTCTACAATCATTTGGCATCTAATTCTTTAGGAAGTTAAATGACCTATGTAGTGCAAACTCTCATACCTTAAACTCGATAATACAAATTCTCTAGCAGCCCTCAATGAGTGAGTTTCTGACACTGTCTTCATTACAATCATTTAGTGAAGATTTTAGGTACGATAGAAGCTTGTGAAGTGTGAAGCTCAGTTTTTGTGTCTGATAGCTTCGTCGAGCCTCGACATCTGCTTCCAACTTTTTAGCCATAAAAGCTGCTCTTTCAATGCAAGAAGAAAGAAGCTGGAATAAGGGGAAATGTATTGAGCATCAAAATAAATGAACAAAGATGAAAAATGTTAGTCATTTCTGTTCTTTGCTGAATGGTATCGGCGCAAACCATTACCTTTACTCGGTAATTATGCACAGAAAACGATAATGTGTCTACTGAATGAAACTTACATTTCATGACAAAAAGAGGCAGATAACGAGTATGATAACAACAGAACCAACCTAGTACTGATGTATATTATGATAATTTATGATTGAGTTATGATGGGCACATGTTATATAATCGTTGCAACAAAAAAATTATTAATTGATATACCCAAAATTACCCATCTCCCATAATCATTAAAAATATATATTAAAGGTAGATTTAGTCAATTGATCAATATTAACATGTGCTCAATCAGCATATGTTAACATTTTCAGCACACATTAACATTTTCCTTTGTTAGATCGCTGAGCAAATATGCCTATCATGTAAATTGATGATTTAAATATTAAGTAGAATCACCTGTGCAAGTTCCATCTCAGAAGCCTTCAGATCCTCTTACATCAAGTAGTTTTCAGACCACCTTTTCACCTGTTCAACATAAAAAAGAAAAAGAGAGTGCAAGTTCCATATAAGAAAATACCATAAGAGATGAGCAACAAAGCATCAACATAAACATATAACAAGACAATGAGTGTCCATTGGATGATTTAGACCTTATTGATCAAGGACAAAAATTTATTGAAGAAATTGCAGATTCAATTGAAGAAACTGGAAAATAACAAAAACTGAAAACAAATGTCCCTCAGATGCTAAAGACAAACTTGAAATATAAGCAAAAGCATGACAATCAACAATCCTTATCAGCTCTTCCTAAAAGAACTACAAGGGGCACAAGTAAGATTAAATGAATGCTATGGAATGGAATGCGAGAGGCTTGAACACTGGTAGCAAGATGCTATCAGTGTTCTAGTTCAGTGTTCTAGTTTTTCCTGTCTCATAGGCTATCTATGGACCTAATCAGAGACTAAACTAAATTCTTCTGGAAAATATGCCTATCTTCAACTCAACAGCTACATACCTACCACTGCTCCCTGAAAGACATCATCCCGAACACTGTCAATCTCCAAAAACCATAATTCAGCTGGCTGCATCTCCTAAAACCACTCACCATGTCCTTGCACATAGCCATTCCCCCTGCAACCACTTGAAATACCACCACAGCACCATACTTGCCCCATTGCGAACCTCCATACATACATCACTCACATCACTCAGCATCAACCATTTACACTGTCAACACTTCGCTGATCAAAACAACTATTTCCATCCTATACTTGCATAAATACCATCCCATAACCACCACCAACTCACTTCATTGCAAACAAAAATTGCACTTCACTCAAACCAACAACATCATCCACACCTCCTAACCCCTGCACAACTGAATAGCAGACAAAAATTGTAAAAGGGTGCAAATTGTGATCAAAGTATGAAGTATAAAATATATTCAAGAGTGAAAAAAGAAAAAGAAAAAAAAAACACACTGAACCAATAGCGTCTTAGCCTATACATGTTATTTGTAAAAAGCTTTACATTAACTGCTAACCAGGATGCTTAGTCACTTTCTAAGAATGCTACTGTTTTGTATTCTAAGATTATAAGTATTATTTTAAGAAATGGTACAAATTTAATTAGTGTTCCTAATAATACTGCTGTAAGAACTGGGTTTTCATGGCGTACACTGATTTACAATGACAAATTTGTTAAAAGAGGACAAAGCATTGTACCCTAACTATAATTATGACCACAGTATATGTAAGCAATCACAAACTAACACAATACAAAAGACTGGCTGGCCATGATTACAATTCACCCATGCATATTTCCCCTTCTTTTTTGTTATTTTTTTGAGGACTTTAGAAAAGGTTGTTAAAGAAAATTAACTAGAAAATGTGATTTGATTTTTTTATTTTTTATTTTTTTAATCAAAAGGATGAATCAGGCCATATATGAAAGAAAAAGAGAGAAAGAAACATGTTTAGAATCCTCAAAAGCAACTTAATTTCTAAAATCTCTGAAAATCAATTAATTAATTTCAAACATATCAAGATGATTTGATCAAGCATTCACATTAAAACTGCACCGTCATCCTCTGCCTCCCAAATCTACCACTTGTTCACTAACTACTGCTACTCATCAAACAATTCCACCATCTACTCCCAAATCGCCGTGACCCAAAGCAGCTTCCAACACCTCAATCACTTGCCATCAATTAAACGAACCAATCGACTTGGCACCTCAATCGCCTGCAATTCAAACCGCCAACCTTCCCTCACCACAATTGCCTTCGAACCCGTGATGCGTGAACCCCCTTCGCCACAAAAATCACGCAACCAAAATTGAGAACAAACCACCACTGTCAACCTCCTCCCCACGACCACAACTAGAACAACAACCGAACAAGGAAATCCAATCACCCGAATCAAATTGCTTGAATCTGCGGCGAGCAGTGCTTGGATTTTAGCTTGAAGACTAATTAGCAGTAAAAAAACTGATTTTAGCATCTCGTTTAATTTGTTGAAGAAGAAAAAAAAAAGTAAAAAATAAATTTTCTGCACCGACGATTCTGAGGTGGAGATTTTTTTTTTTGACAGGGTTATTGAGGAGGTAGGAGCACATTTGCCCAAAGTAGCAACTTTGGAGCCAATTTTTCATTATTTCCCACCTAAATTTCGTATTGCCATCAACATGTAGTTGCATCGGTTGCATTAAAACCGATGCGACTAAAACTATTTGCATCGGTTGTTGGTGAGAACTGATGCAAATTTGTTTTTTTTATTACCTATTACTTTTCACGTACCAATTGCATCGGTTTTTAAGATAGAACTGATGCAAATAGTTCTATTTGCATCAGTTTTTACTTGAACCGATGCAAATGAGGCGAAGCAATATGCACTTTTTGTACTAGTGTAGACTACTTGTTCATTTATTATTAATTAATAATAGGCTCATTTGATTTATTTCTAATTAATAACTGCCCCATTTTTTACATTTTTTTTCATTTGTTCGTTTGCTTCTTTCAAGTGCTTTAGTTGAAGTTTTTTTTCCCTTTTCTTTTTTTCATTTTTAATGTGAACATACAAATTAATGTTCATGCCATCTAATTAGCATTTACAATTCTCTATTTCTGAAGTTTATTTTATTTATGCATTATTAGTTCATGTAGCCTCCTTTCATTAGCAACTCTTTCTTCTTAAGCTTCATATTAAAGAATAGAAGATATATTTTTATCTTTATTCATATATTTATTCCTTTACTTCGTCTTTGTCAATACTACCATTTTAAGGTTGTTCATATATTTACTTTGTTTCAATTTCTTGTTTGTTTATATATACTTTATTAGCTTCTCATTTGTTTCCATCTTCATTCCTGTAGTCTTATTTTATTTTTTAAATCTCATCTTTAGTAGCTTCATTTCTCCAAACAAACTTCCATCTCAATCTCTCTCTCTCTCTCTCTCTTCATTTTCTCCGTTCTTCATTTTTTCTTCTTCAAATCTTTTTTTTCAAAGCTTCCTTTTCTTATTCTTATTCTTCAAATATTCTTCTTCTTTTTCAAAGTTTCCTTTTCTTCTTCAATTCTTCATCTTCTTTAAAAAAATTCTTATTTTTCAAACATTCTTATTTTTTCAAATCTTTTTCTTCAAATCCAGATCTATAAAAAATTCTCTGTCGCTTTCAAAACTTTCTTAAAAAAATGGAAAATTAAGATAGCAAAGAAATAAATCAAAAGGAGGAAGTAGTAGCGGATCCAAATCCGACTAGAAAAAGGAAATCCATAAGGCGAGTGTTTAAACTCACTCACAAAATAATAAAATTTTATTGCAAGTTAAACCAGGTCATTTAGTGATAAATTTTTGATTGTTGGTTTCGAATTTTAATTGATATTTAATTTGAATACCTTCCGATATGTGATAACTAATAATTATTATGACATGTTATTAAATTGGTTGATGTTAATTTTATGTTGTCATGGATGCTATTGTGACTGAATGTGTGTTTGTTTATTTATTTTGATATATCCTTGTTGTCACCCTATAGTTTATTGTAATCGTATAAAATTTTCATATTGATTATTTGAACATCGAATAAATATATAAAACCCATGAATTTCATATATTTACATGAGAAAAAAAATTAGTATGTTTAGATTTACTATTTGAATCATAAAAATGTTTTTCGAGAAATAAACCGTCGTTACCTTATTTAAAAGTTACATAGAATTGAATGTTGAAACTTTGGAACATTTTTATAAATCAAATCTCTCGAACTATGAAATTTAATTGGGATTTTTTTTTGTAAATTTGTAAGTTTCCAGAATGGATCTGTTGTGAAATCTATTATATTTTAAACATGGAAATAATAACTTTCTCAAAAAATTTGAACCTTAAAAAACGTAGTTATCTGCATTCCTTATTTCATCTAATTTTGATTTAATTTGCATAAGATCTTTTAGTTCTGACTCAATTGCTTCGTCTTTTCGTTATGCTCGGATCAGTCTGAGCTTTTCAGTGAATTTAAGACTATTTTCTAAAGGACGAAGACAAAAATTCAATATATTATTGCAATTTATTACAATTATTCCGCTGCATTATTTTTTTATTCCTGCCGTATAACTTTGATTTGTATTGTAAAGTGTAATCAAATGTTATTTGTAAAACAGCTTCATGAACTGTTTATTTGATTATTATATTTTGTCCATCTACTTCGAGATTTTGTGTTTTGTTTTTTTTTCTTATTTACCCCATTAACAATCCTCCCTTTTGAATAGTTTGAATTAGAATAGTTTGTTGTCAATTTAAACCGTCCAAAAGTGGGTCGTCACATGAACAACTTGAATCGGCAATTCAACTCAATTAGAATTGATCGATAGGCATAAAAACATGAAAACAACTATGCAAACAACTTTGGAAACACGAAGCTAGCATAGAGGGGTACCCTCCATGCCGATTGTGCGCTGCCATGTGTCCTTTATGACTAATCGAGGCCGAACTCTATGTATTAGGAATTGAGCCTCGAAATTTTCTAGGTGACCCGTCTATATCCGGAGATTCCGCCGATGAATTTTTAGGAAAATATTCGATGGTTTACCCCTTAGATACAGAATTCATAGTTCATTTGAATGATTTTTACGTTGTTATTTTCTTTGTACTACATTGTAATCATGGAATCTGATCTAATCCCTTTAGTACTTAGAAATTCAAGTGATTAATAAAGCTATTTCTTCAAAGTGGATGTACTATTCAATGCCGAACCACTATAGATATGTTTGTCATTGTCTATTTTTTTATTTTCTGCTTCTTCTCTCTCTTTTAATTTTTATTTCTTCATTTATTTCTCTTCATATAATCAATTCGGAGTTTGTGCCAACTTTTGGTGTAAACATTTTGGTGCTTTCATTGAGAGATCAATTCTTATCTTGATTGGATCTCATTATATACCCGTGGATTTCCATATTCATGAGATAGATCCAAATTTCTATCGACTAGTCAGATTCGAAGAAATTCTAAAAGAAAGATATTAGCCATGGCCAAAGAAAAATCTACTACTTCGCATGCTGTTTAAGGCAATGATGATGCTAGTGTTCAGTAAGTTGATCAAAATGTACCATCGGATATTGCCAATCCCTAGAATCCAGCTGACTATGTCACCAAACCAGACTTTAGCGTCCTAATGAAGGAATTAATTGATAGCGTCACCAGCTTGACCATCAAATTCAGGTTAACATCGACCTAATGAACCAATTGAAAGATCAGCGTGGAAAAACAACGAAGGAGCCTACTCCATATTCAGGATTAGAAAACTCCTCCTCATCTGACGACTATCACAAAAAAAGACACCACAAAACAGACGCACATGAAGCTAGAACATTGGATAGAATCAGGCGATCGAATGTGGCCGATCGACACTAATCGGTTGTAACATCCCCCTTCTTGGAGGCCCAAGACTAACAGCTATGGATGCTGCAGTCATCCATAGTTATTAATCCTTAGCGAACAAATACGACAGTGTTAGATTTATTGATACACAAAAACATATGAATATGGAAAAAAAAATTTAAAACCGCAAACAATATCAATATTCTATTTCAAAAATATTTCAAATTCATCACATAATCCCAGTACGCAGACCACATTCAGATAACATATAATTAATACAAAATACGCCAAGAGCGATGTATGAGGATGCCCCCTGGACGATCAGAGTATATAATAAGGCAATAAAACATTTTGCCATTACAATCAAACATAGAGTGGAAATAAAAGAACTTTAATAACAAGCTTGCCTTCTACACGTCATCTGAAACTTTATTCGTCTAAAAGAACACCTGAAGATCTTAACTCTCAACCTACTCAAAATCAATTGAGTACCCGAGAGTTTAAGGGGAAAATAAAACTTCAAGTCAGACATAAAGCCTTGTGTGAATAATAATTTACCATCTCAAACCATTTAAATATCTAGTGAGACCATGCCTCTTAGCGGAACGGGTTTTCCCTTCACTAGTATCTTAAAACGTTACATAACCATATACTATGCTCCTACATTCACAATGGTTAAAGCATAGTATTGCAAAATATAATGACTATATGCAAAACAAGTAAATCAAATCTGGATTACCCATCCCCATTCATTCTGACTACCTGTCTCAATTATAGTTTCTAGGGTTACTATTAACTTGTTAAATGTTTATGTACTATCTATCCAATTTCATAGTTTTCACACGATCACTAGAAACCTATTAGTAACTCCAATTCTTTTTATATTATCCTAGTTTTCATGGGCTAATTAGGAACCTGTTGACTAACTGTCAATATCTTAATCCGGATATAGTTTTCATGGTCTAACTATAAACCTATTGGCCCATACCAATATCAAACATAGTTTTCATAGGCTGACTATGAACTTATTGGTCTCTGCCGGTATCTTTAATTAAGATTTTAACATTTCTTAAGTTATATTCATTACTAGGTCAACCTAATTGGTTATTCTGCCCTTCCCTAAAATACTATTATGGGTTAATAACAATGTGAATAAGTATATGAAGAAGTATACATAGCGACAATAATACCAACACTTGTGGTTTATTGTCCTTGAATCACATATATATATATATATATGTATATATGTATATATATATATATATCTTAGTTAAACCCTTTAACCTATATGATAAATGAAAATTTCTTCATTTCAAAACCTTTTATTTACATATGACATGGTTATTCCTTTAAATTGAGATTGGGTTTATGCTTTGAAAATTTAAAACATCTCTTTCAAAAACTCTTTTCAAAACATAATAAACATACCTTTTGAAACCCTTGATTAATATTCTTTTTCGAAACCAAACACATCTTTCGATGGTATCAAACATCCTTTAAAACATAGCTTTGAAATAAATGAAAGTACCCCATTTCGAAAGCATTGAGTTTACTCTTTAAAAACATCATTTGGGTCAAAATGGTTATATACGAAAGTATCACTTTCAAAACTAATTATAAAATTGTTTGGGGAAAAGTTGATGGTGTAGGAACCATCTAGTCGAAAGTGTAAACCTTTAAATTAAAACTTTGAAGGATAGAGTCGAAAACCCTTTCGACTCCATTGCCTTCAAAACCCTTAACCCCTTTCGAAAACATTTAGAAAGTGGATCGGCTTAGTTTAAAATAGATATAACCTTTTAAGGCATTAACGGCTTCAATACACTCGAAAATAAAATAACGGCTAGGTTTCATCTTGTTCGGAACCAATCCTTTCGAAAGCTCTTATTTAAAGAAAAAAAGTACCCCTTCGAAAGCTAGTATTTCTACATAATAAAGCAACCTTCTCCGAAAGCTATTTATATAAACCCTTTTGAAAGCATATCTTTCGACCGTGTTGAAATTTTTTAGAAAAAAGGCAAGATCTTATCTTTTGAATAAAATATGGTTTCGACCCCATTGGAAGCACGCATTTCGACACCATGGCTGCCGCCTTCCTTCCAATCTATTGCGCACTATCTATATGATACATTATGTATTAGTTTCGAATATGTGGTTTCGATAGTGTGGGTTTTGAATGGGATGGTGCAGAGTCAATGGATTCGAAAGGTGTTGCTATTTGAGGCGGAACCAACTTTTCTAAATTAAATGATAAAACTTAGCTACCTTTAGCAATTGCTTTGTAACTACTTGCCTATTTGTAAATCTTTGGTTGGTTGCCTCAAAACTTTTCAAATGCTTTACGAATAAAATTGCCGCATTTAAACAAATGTAAATTAAATAAATTATTACCCGGCTACTTGGCTCGGCTATAAGGTGCTAATTGCAGAGGCTTTGATGGAATCTAGGCAAGACTCGAGCCAGTGAGAGATTGGAGATATAAAGGATGGATCCGATTTAAGTAGTTCGACATATGTACATGGTTCGGCTTAAATGTATGGTTGGCCTATCTAAGTGGATCGGTATATTCAGGTGGTTCAGCCTTTAAGTATGGGTCAGCGTGGATGATTCGGTCAAGAAAGCATAAACACATATCACTCGGTCTAGATGGTCGACACATATCGCTCGGTCTAGATGGTCGACGCATATCGCTGGGTCTAAATGGGTCAACATACATCGCTCAGGTGCATATTAGAGGAGTTGGTAGTTATCAGCTTCACTCCAAAGCGAGGCGATCGGCATGTCATTGCTTTGTGTCACACCACTATTTGCTTCGAGCTCCTTAAGGGTTTGCTTCGAGTCCTTTACCAAGACACCCTGGTTCGGCATTTTTCGCTCGACCAAATTCGATCGGCATGACTTAGTCGGTCAACTTGACTTACAGCTATGGGCCGAACTACCTTAGTCTTGGGCCTACGCAAGGAATCTAGCCTGTCTTCATCTATAAATAGAGGGGTAGGGGTACAGTTGAAGGGACCTTTTTTCGATAGCTCCAGGGATACTCTGCCATTCTTAATACTCGCTTTCATCAGTTCAAACTTGTATTCGAGTTAGAAGTTTACAGATTGTATCTGTATTCAAGTCTTTAAGAAAAGCAATAAAGATTCCATTAACAGTAGACGTAGGCAGTTACGCCGAACCGCTATAATTATGGTGTTCTTGTTTCTGTAGTTAGTTTTGCATACATTCCTCTATTTTAATTTATTATCTTCATTAATCTATCTACACAAATTCTATCTTGAGTGTTAATGACCAATCTTGGTGTTGACATTTTGGTACTTTCACCGAGAATAGCATTCTCAGGCTGTTAGGATCTACTTTGTCGCTACTGGATTGAAGAAATCCCCCAAAGAAGATCCAAGTTCGTTCACAAGAAGTTCATAGATTCTACTCAGAGTTCCTACCGATAACTCTACAATTGGAAGACCACGTACAAGCTCAGCCTCCCACAACGCGGATGTCAACGAGACCGCTAGCGTCCAACAAGTACGACCTTGCAATCAACAAGATAATCCAGGCGCATGGACCGCCGCTGTCCTAGACCCAATAGAAGTTGTCACTAGAACAGAGCTCAACGAGCTGATGAGAGAACTCGTAGAAAGCAGGAGACAGCTTAATGAGAAAATTCAAGCAAATGCCAATCTCATGACCCAACTTACTCAACAACAGCATCAGAATGCTGGAGGAAGTCCCGCTACATACTCATCATCTGATAGCTCTGCTTCGTCTGATGAACATCCCAGACGTAGATGCCGTAGAGTTGAAACAGCGTAAACAGGTGCAGTAGATCAATCCAACAGGAATGATCCAGGTTCCCTACCTGGAGCCATGACCCCTCACTTGTACCTAGGAAGCCGCTCTCAAGTTGGAATAGAAAACTTAGGATCTGGAGTAAGAGTGGAAGATAACCGACCGGCTCACCAGAGACTCAATGAAGTAGGTCCCCAGGACACTTGTTTAGGAGATAACCAATCAAGGAGGCACCAGCCGGGACGATCACGCAGGACGGAGTCCAACTTGCCACCACCCATCCAGACCCTGGATTTGTCAGCCATGGTCAGACAGATGATGTGGAAAAATCAGGGCTTATCCAACGATGATTGGGGCATAGATAGAAGTCATACTCCATTCACAGATGCTATCTTACAGGCTGAATACCCCCGAAAGTTTAGTATGCCGACTATTCCAGCGTATGAGGAAAAGAGTGATCCCCGACAGCATGTGATGAGATATGAGTGGGTATTGGACTCGTCTAGGGAAAATGATGCGACTAAGTGTAGATGTTTCCCAATACCCCTATCTAGAATCGCTACCATGTGGTTCACCAGAATTCCTCCACGATCAATCTCCAGATTTGATGAGTTAGTGACGAAATTTGTGGAGCAGTTCAGAATCCGTCCCACTCGCCCAAAGGACGTGATGTCTTTATCCAGTGTCCAGAGGAGTCCTTAAAGGAATATTTCCAAAGATTTCACGTTGCTACTACTGAAGTTAGCAACCCAAATGACCATGCTATTCTCATGGCCGTGATGCGAGAGGTGGATCTGGACTCAGAGTTTGGTGATTGGTTGGCAGAAAAACCTCCGGCAACCCTGGAACGTTTTTTTCAAAGGCGCACCAGTTCATGAGAAGGGAGAAAGCCAGATGGACGAGGCGAGGCAGTGCGTCAAGGCCTGGAAAAGAGACGGTGCAAAGCAACATTACGATAAAACATGCTGGCAACAATTCTGAAAAGGTCGAGGTTAATGTTCAATACAAGACCGAGCAGTCTAAAGTATCTGGAGGAGGAAATTCCGGAAGAAAGATGTAAGCCGAAAAGTGGAAACCAAGGATCCCGACCAACAACGAATACACTCCTCTGAACACATCTCTGGAGAATATTTGTCAACTTGTTACACCTTTCAATACCGGAAGCTGCGCCCAAAAGAATCCACTGAGAAACAAAAGCAGACTAGGAAGTACTACCCGTTTCACGAGACCTACGGGTACAGCACTAAGGAATATAGAAATCACCATGATGCTATAGAAAAACTAATTCGGAAAAAAAATTACATCAGTTTGTTGAGAATCCACGGGAAGGCGGACGAGGAACGTTAGACCCCGATAGCGGGCAGGCCCCACGCCATCCTGAGGAACCTGCTCGGACCGTAGGTAGACTAATCATAAACATGATAGTCGGTAGACCTCATCCAGCAGACAAGTATTGGCAAGAAATGGAATGCTATGCTAGTTCCTTGAAACATGCGGACTGTCAATGCTGCTCGAACTCGGAAGATGGGATTCCAACGAAACAGCAGCGAATGATGACGGATGATATAGTGTTCAGAACTAGAGATGCCAATCAGGTGGAGGCACCTACCATTGACCCGATGGTCATCTCAGCCACGATTGGACCAGCGTTTTTGAGAAGGATGTTGATTGATTGTGGGAGTTCTGTTAACATTATATTCAAAAAGGCATACGACCAAATGAACTTACGATTAATATTTCAGTCAGCCACGATGATCCATCACGAGTGCTTAAGATTGGATCACAACTCACTCTCTCGATGACTGAGGACCTAACTGATTTCCTCCGAGCGAGCCTAGATGTTTTTGCTTGGATCCACTCTGATATGTGCGGGATTTCTCCCACCATCGCAAATCATATGTTCAACGTTGACTCAAAATATGTACCAATGAAACAGAAAAGGAGAGGTATGGTCCCGGAGAGGTCTGCTACTCTTAGAGAGGAGGTGGATAAACTCAAAGCCAATGGGTTCGTCCGCGATTCCCTCTACCCTGAATGGGTTTCTAACCCCGTACTAGTGAGAAAAACAAATGGGAAATGGAGGACCTGTGTTAATTATTCAGACCTAAACAAGGCATGCCCTAAGGATAGTTTCCCTTTACCCAGAATTGACCAGCCGGTTAACTCAACCGGATACGTGTTATTGTCATTTATGCATGCGTATTCGGGATACAACCAAATCTCGATGCACATTCCAGATCAGGAACACACTAGTTTAATCACGGACATCGGGCTGTATTGTTAGGTGGCGATGCTTTTTGGATTAAAGAACGCAAGAGCGACTTAACAGCGCTTGATAAATCAGATGTTTAAAGACCAAATTGGTAGGACAATGAAAGTTTATGTGGATGACATGCTCATGAAGTCACGGTAGTCAAACGACCATATTCGAGACTTAGTGGTGATGTTAGATATACTTAAATAATTTATACTGTTTTGTATAATAGTTTGCGTTTTTTTATTGCTTCATCAACATCAATAACTTAATAAAAGTATTGTTTGGTTTACTTAAACAAAATAAAATAGTATATGCTTTTGTTATTATATTTTTAGTTGAATAATTGGTTGTGCTTACTTTGCATTAGCGATTTTGATGTTTTTGTTCGTTTTAGGCAGTACATACTTTTGTTACAGAAAACAACAATGAACAGAGTTGAATGAAACAGGACAAATAAAATGATCAAAAATTTATTATGCGGGTATGTCAACATCTAATTTTTTTTCTTCTCATTTATGATTATAATATGTCAGAACGACCTCTATGTAAATTTTGTTGATCAATTATTGTTAACCTCATCTATTGTGATTATTTGAGCAAAATATCTTCATCAATACGAAGTGTTGAAACCGAACTTCATGTATATTCTTGTCAAAGTCAATTTTATACTGATTAAGAAGACCATTTACGTAGATGAAATAGTTTACAAGCAAAAAAAAAATTCAAATTTGCAAGCGTCTGCTATAAAGTTGCACACTGAAGTACCATGAAACAATCAAGTACTGCAATACCACAGTGTAACCAGGTACTCTTATTTCTTATAGTAGTATCTGTACTACTCATAACTCCTTGATGAACTAATTCATACACGCGCACACAGAATAAAAATCATAATAGATATGACGCTATTATTTCATTTGCAAGAGCATGGGTCGCAGGTGCAACTGGATCCACATTTGCAGCCACTCTCTGCTCCCTCGGTAATCATCTCAAATCATAATAAAGTTTTAAATATGAAGTTATTTATTATTTTCAGTTTTTTAAAAGGAATTGATACACTTCCTCTTTTTTCATATGCCTGTAAAACAGTATTATAATCCCATATTATTATCCAAAGATGTTTACTACTTTTATTAAACTACTCCAATGATTCCAAAGTAAATTCTTTTTTTACTATTGGAGGCGTAAATAAATATAATTTCTAAATTAAATCCCCCCTTATTTATACATTTACAATGTATATATTGGACATTTCTGAAATACTAATCTATTTTTCAAATGTTTTAATCCCATTGTATCAAATTTATACAATTACCCCCCATTAAATTGTTGTTGTTGATACCTTTTTACTAAAATTTTGATACGATAATCTTAAATTTTGTTACTATCCATCTTATGTTCCAGTATATCCATGATACGGCGTTTATATAAGTTTAACATATTTATTAGGTCTAATTTTCTTTTAGGGGAATTTGAGCCCCTAATATTTTAGGCAATTATAACATTATAAAATGATGTAGATTCAAAAATGAAAGGATACTAAAAGGATATAACTTGCAGTTACAGTTAACTACTGTAACTGCCACTTTCAATTCTCTCGGTTGCATTTTTTTCCCTTTTTTTTGCATGACATTTTATCTTGCATTTTCAGCTGCTCTTTCCGTTTTAGATTTTACATGACATTAATAGAGTGCTTTGTTGAATAGAATGGTTATTGTTCTGGCTATCGTTTAAAGAGTGAATTGGGTCAGGTTCTGCTTGATTTTGGACAATGTCCACATGCTCGACAATTTCACAGTTTTCATCATTGGCATCATATTTTTTGGTATTTGCGTCCTCACAAAAACTTATGTTTTCACAAAGTACATCATTACCTGAATGTTTTTATGGAATGTCTTTACCATAAATTATTTTTTCAAGAATTGCATGTTTTGCAAGATTTGCACTGAACTCAAACATGCATTGCTTCAAAAACTACATTGTTTATTTACCCACTAGGATCCTCGAATGTGCATTCTAATCAAGATATATTTTCTGAAATTGGCACTTCATCATCCAAGTTTACAATGGTAATTGCACTTGCTTTCTCCTTTCATATTTTCTTTGTTGAGCAGATTTCCATGGAGTGCTCAAAACATGCGCAAACCATACATCTTGGTGGAATCCATTCTTATTCTATTTTATAAACCAATTTCTCACCATTATGCATAATAATATAAGCTTCTTTAGCCAAACCTACATTTGCTTTAATTTCAACAAGCATTCTTGCATAAATAAGCTAAGTTCTTTTGATGTTTGTTCATCTAATTTCAATGGAATCCCGACTACACTGGCAATAGCACTAAAGGCACTTTATCCCATAATTTCAAATTTAATTCAGTAACCTAATCCAAATCGGTAATGTAAAGCAGAACTTGAATTTTACTAAAAACCAGTTTATTACTCCACTTTTTGAAGATAATGAGTTTTCCCTCAGTGAAATAAGGTCCACCATTGATGTCTTTTCACAATTAGTCGCATTTGAAAATTTATGACAAAAAGCCATTATTACTTATATATATAAATTTCAAAACTACCTATTGAATTCCACGTTCCTGAAATGAAGGCCTTGAAATGATGACAAAAATGACGATTTCCAAATACATTGGTAATTACATAACTGCCCCACTTGGTATCAGTCCTCTTGCTATCACCTTTTTCACTACCACTACCTTTTTGTTGCTAATGGTGATGCATGCAACATAGTTTAAATAAAAATTAGAATGATTCCTGCATTCTTGATCATATCTACCTAAGAAGGTGCCTATTTTGCTTTTATATTTTCTCTGTCTGTGGCCGAGGTTGCGAATTTGCATACCGACTGTGTTGATTCTTGCATCTGAGAATGTTTCTTGATTCCTTTAGGTCATTTGTGATTTCTCCGGGTGTGTTCCTGGCTTATCTTGGGTATTTCGACGATGGTATGGGTGATAAGGGTTCGTTTGGTGGTTTCTAACTACATGAAACCCATCGTCATGTTGATTAGAAGGCTTGAAAAGAGAGTGAAAGTAGGTTGAGCATCGGTGGATGGTTGGAGACTGTGGTGGAAAAGTCCTTTGAAATCCGATCTCTAATGGGAGCCATCAGAACACTCTTTTTTTCACTGTAAAATCTAAACACAAATCATTATGTTAAGTAAAAGTTGTTTCTAAACCAAATGTTTGAATTTGCAAGCAATATACACAAATTCACATGTAAAAGAACCATACAAAGACCAATTCTGCAATGGAAGTTGCAATATCATTTTTTACAATGAGTGTAATATTTACATTATTCATGCATACATAACAAGAATTTCACACACATGCAATTATGTTCATAATATACCTAATAACGTGACTTAACCAATTTTAATTTCCATACTATAACCTATGTATATTTTCCAAGAGCATGGATTGCAGGTGCAGCTTGTACAATACTTGCAGCAATTCTCAACTCCTTCGGCACCAGGGCCGGCTGATGGGCTAGGCCCAGTAGGCACATGCCTAGGGCAACCTCCCACATATGGCAACCAATGCATCAAAAAAGAAAAAAGAAGTTTGCTAAAATCATAAATCCAGTCGTTTTATGATTCCTCTCTACCTTCAAGCAGCCGCGATGCTACTGCATTTAACTGCCGCATCCCCTTGTCATGACCATCAACCGCATCAATGCGCTACCACCCATCGATAGTTCCATTTTACCATTCATTAGTGCTTTTTTTTGTTGCTAATTATGCAGGCATTTCCCTCTTTCCTTCTTTCGTAATTAGTTTTGTCGATATATTGTTTGAGGGATTAGATAATGCAGGCAAGTTGTTTTTTTCTATTTGATACATGTGTACAGGGTTTAGGTTTGGTTATCTTTTGCTTGTTTTCTACTACTGGAAATAATGTAGACAAGTTGTTTTAAGTGCTCTGAAGCTTATCAATTATTTCAACTCAAGTTTGGTCTTTATTAATTAATGTTGTATATACATATAGGTGGCATAAGCAAAACTTCTGATATTAATATAGGTGGCATAAGCAAAACTTCTGATATTATTATATGTCATTCATTCTCTAAAATGATTAGTCTAGGTTATGTTTACTCATTATGAACTTAATGATTTTCTAAAATGGTTCGTATCTTTTATATATTCCATCGTATTTTATGCGATTTTCTACATATTGAATAAAAGATCGATATTTATGATTATATGAAAGGATGAATTAGTTATCACACATTTTGCATCTCAATGGAGTCTTAAACAAAAATGTATTTTGATTTAGTTACTTCTCTTTGTGTCAATGAAACAACAACATATATATGTTGAGGCATCCATCCATCCATTACAGGAACGGCTGCATTTAGCGATGGCAATATGCCGTCGGCGGCCGTCGCCGGCCAAGGCTAGCCATCGCTAAATGCCAAAGCAAAAGAAGACGACTCTAGAAAAATAGCGATGGCTATTGCAGCGGCGTTGTCGCCGTTTTAGCGACAGCTAGTGACGAATTTCTACGAAAATTGGTCGTCCTCAGCCGTCGCAATGCTGGAACCAAATGGCATCGCCAGCCATCGTCATGCACCTCAAACCAGTGACCAGTTGGCCGACGCCAGCCTTCGCTAACCTAAAATGTCACATATAAACTCAATATCACAACCATTAACATCACATGCAACATATAATCTCATACATATCACAAATAATTAAAAACATAACATAAATATCAATATTTACATAAACTTTCATCGACTAAAACCAATATTCCTTCAACCAACACAACCGTATCTACACAAATACTAATGTTCATCAAATCCACAATCATCACTATATACAGCCATTAATAAAGTACCAACTCCATCAACACAAGTCAATAATCACAATTCAAAAAAAATACGTACCTACTCATCATCACCATCTTCTGACCCATCCTCACCAGACATCCTCCCGTGCTCTGCAAAAAAAGGCCGCAATCCGCTTATCTAGAAGCTGCGCCAGTCCTCCGCCATTTCGTCAGTCATTGAATTTTGTCATCTGATGGCAGAGTTGAGCTATCTCCTCCTCGGTCTAGGATCTCCTATATGTCCTCCGGGTCATCGCTGCCTGCAAATTATTTGATTGGAATATAATTTGCTTCAAAATTAAATATAATTTATATCTTAGTTAATGAAGCAGTTTATCTCCTGATTTCCATAACCATATCGCCTATTATGAGTAGGCGGATCAATGAGTGCATCCCAGATTTCGGTCCTCCTCCTCTAAGGTGGCCAATGGACTATGCCACTCGAGCTTTGTCCGCTTCATACCTCTCTTGCGATGACGAACAATAGTTTATAATAATAAATAATAAATAACCTATCAAATGTGCACTAAAAAAATTAAACAAATTTACCATCATGGATTTGGATTTGTCGTCCGTAAATTCATACGTAATATTCCCATCCTCATCCGTGTGTTCGACGGTATGCGTGTGAGTAAACACCTCATCCAATGTAGGCTCACGATTATATTGCTGAAAGTGAAGTTATGTATACAATGAATATCCGTGCGTTCGACGGTATGCGTGTGAGTAAACACCTCATCCAGTGTAGGCTCACGATTATATTGCTGAAAGTGAAGTTATATATACAATGAATAATGTTACCAGTATAACTAATTATTTTACAACTATTTAGAAACGAATTTTATAACTTTATTAATTCCCTCTGATGCTGTTGGAAGGACTTCGACCCACCGCGCTGCAAAGCAGGATTTTTGCACTGTTTACCCGGTTCTGTGCCGATAATTCATATAAATTTAAATGCACAATTAACTTAATTAATGCACCTAATATACGAATTTTAAACAAAATATAATAATAAAATGAAATGATATTTATTACTTACCTTCGACTCCGGAGTTTCCCACAGCTACAGAAATTGAGCCCATACATCAGCACCCAAGCAAGATGCCTTCTTTCCCGCTCTCTTAGCTTTGAATATGGTGTCTCTGTAATTTTTTCGCATTCTCTGGTTCAAATGATTGACAAAAACATTCTTATCTTGTGGGTCCACACGAACAGCTGCCTGTGTATTGAATTTGATATTGGTTTGAATTTATACATTGTATTAATTTACAAATAAATTATAAATTTGAAACTACCATCAAGTCCGCGATTATGACATTCTTTAAGTGATCAGGAATGTCATTCCAGTGAGCCCAACATCGCGACATCCGGCTCATGAATGCCTTTCTCGACACTTGTAGAATAAAGTCGCTCGGCCTGACCTCAAAACCCCTGTATAAAATAAGATGTACGAATTTAATAAATTTTAAATAGTGAAAATATATTAAATTTGATACTTACCGTGCGCTCTTCGGCACAACCTCCACCACAAGACGTAAATCCGACACTATGCCGCTGACACCCGCACCAGCGGAAGGAGAAGGCTGAGATCTGCTAGAATGTCTCATGTGCATATCTGTTACAAACATATCGTTTCATATAATAAAAATATATCATTTCTTAATTACAAAACATGTTTGATTAACCATCATCACATAAAAATTACACTAAAACATCATAAAAGCGACAAGGCCTCTTGAGTATATATACATAATTTAAAAAAAACAATAAGACATAACTCACAACATAGTCATCATTATTAATAACAGCTGAAACTCAGAGTATACATTATATAACAACTGGTATAATAATTCAAAATTTTCAGTCTTCGTCGTCTTCTGATTCAGTCTCGATCTCGTATTCTATATCGTTCTCTTCTGTACTCTCAAATGCTTCTATTAAAACATTTGAATCATCATTTAGCAAGTCCAAATCAATATCATCAGCTCTTATTATTTCGCCATTTGGTTCAAGATCCGTTTGATACGCTGCTTCTTTTGGAATATTAAATCCATCAAACGTAAATCTTGCCTTTGTTTTAAAAATAACAGACCAATCTACTTTATCTCTTATAAGGATGGATATGGAGCAAAATAAACTTGTAGTACTTTCTTGGCCAATACGAGAGGATTATACTTATAGTAATGTAAGACGTGCTTTATTTCTATAAGTTTATAATCTCTGTGCACGTTGATTCCAGAAACAGGAATATTTCTGAACCAATTGCACTTGAATAAAAAAAAATTCTGCAGGTTGTACATAATATGTCAATTCTAAAACCCATGTTAAGACGTTATAAAAATATTTTATATGCTCATCTTAACTGTCACTGCCTTTGACAAATACACCACTGTTATATGTTAATTTTTCAACACCATAATCCTTGGTGTTGAATTTAAATCTATTGACGAAGAATATTGGATAAGTCTTGATATTTCTTTTTGGTCCGAGCGCAAGATGTTGTAATCTTTCGTCAACGATGCTGTTTCTTGGACCATAAATGTAGTTCGAAAATCATTTAGAAAATTCTTTACTGAGATCGCCAGAAGCATGTATGATTCGTGAATACTGTTAATATATACGTACTATATGTTATTACGATTAGAATGCAAGCATCTTTGAAATAAAAATGAATTAGTTATTACCTAACAAATGGTGCAACTTCAGCGCAATTAAAAAGAACATACGTGTGTGCTACATGTTGATCTCTATCGTCTAACCATATTTCAACTCATTTTCCAATAGGTCGGCCATGTTGTCTAAAAATAGACCACATTGTCTACGAATATTCTTTTTCAATGGCTACATCATTACGGGGACCACTTACAAATGATAAGTTCACATGGTCACTGAAGTAATGAGAAAAAAAGAATGAAGCTTCTTCTTCAAGATATATGATTTACAAATTGAACCTTCAACTCGTGCTTTTTGTCTAATTTTCTTCTTCATATGATTCAAGTGCTTATTAGAAAATTAATTCAATTTAAATGCACTTCACTTCACTTCACTTCACTTCACTTCTGTTCTACTCTATGCACAACTTCTCGTCCAAGTGATATATTGTTGTTGTTTTATTTTCTAAAATACAGTAAAACCTTTTAGGACTAAAGACTTCACACAACACACTTCTGTCTAATTCAGCAACACTTCAGTTCACTTCTCTTTCACGCATAACTTTGCATCCAAGGGGAGTATTTTTGTTGTTATATTTTCTAAAATAAATTAAAACTTTTGGGACTAAAGGCTTTAATTTGTGGTTTGTATTTGTTATAATAATACTTAACGCTTATATTCAAATCAATATTATATTCATTTCAAATTTTTTTAGATAATCAATTTTAGTACAATATTTGTTCTTGTTTATAAATTTTATAGCTTTTTATAAAATTGATTTGAGTATATTATCTGTTGTTGTTATATTCATTTTTTAACTTATTGGAAAATCGATACCAGCAACATATTTCTTCTTGTTTTATTCGTTTCTTAAGTTTAAAGAATATCGATTTGAGTAAAATATTTGTTTTTGTCATATTCATTTCTTAACTTTTTAGAAAATCAATTTGAGAACAATATTTGTTGTTTTCATATTTTTCTTTTTTCAAAATCGATTTCAATGGAATATTTCTTGTTGTTATATTCGTTACTTAACTTTTTACAAAATCGATTTTAGTACAATATTCGATGTTGTTATCTTCAGTTTTTAAAATTTTTGCAAAATCGATTTAACTCTTTTTTAAATGTTCTGTTACCTAAATTATACGCTTTATAACGTATTTTTAAACTTTTTTTATCTAATAAAATTTAATTTCAGATTTTGTAAGTTAAAATTAGAAGTTAGCACTAATCATAACAAAGTAAAATTAATTAATTTTATAAACTAATTAAATGTACACTATTTTCACGTAAACTATAACATCTTCAAATTATGGCAAACATCGTTTTCCACTATAACAAACATCGTTTTCCACTATAACAATAATTTGCGTAAACTTATCAATAAGCATATTAATCAATGAATACTAATTTTCGAATTTTAAATTAACTCTGATTTTAAATTTTAAATTACAAATTAAACAATCAAACCACTTACGAATATATCCAAATCAACTAACACACTATTATCATCAACTAATAAACAATAATCATCAATTTCAAATCAATAATCAACTACTTTTTTTCTTCTAAATTAGGGTTTTAGTTTTATCTCCAGATCAACTAATAAACTATACCATCATCTAATAACACCTAATCTAGTATATTCATATCGAAATTACAAATTTTGCATAAATAGGGTTTAAGACAATAAACCTCAAAAAAATGAAGCCAAATTGATGGAGGAAGGATTGCACAGCGTGTAGGGGTCGTCGGCATCGGCTAGATGCGGCTGGAGTCGGTTGGGACGGAATTGGGGAAGAAGAGAGTCAGGGAGGGAAAGTGAAAATATTTTGCTGAAGCTCTCTATTCGCGGGTTATATTTAGGTAGGCGACGGCTAGCGGCGGTCGTGTTTTTTAGCCGTTGCCATAATCAGTCGTAATTTGAAGCCGTTCTAGTAGTGATCTTTATCATTATTATTGCAATAATTATGTTATTTAGAAAACATTTTCTTGATTTGTGGCTTGTTTGTGATATAAAAATACGTTCATGTTTAAAGGGAGAAGTAGCAATTGACATACTAATATCTACTAGCACATCATAATTTTACATATTTTTATATGTAATGTATTTTGAATGGATTTTTTTAGGCATGTGAGCTTAAGTGAAAAAAATTGGTAATATTTTTTTTCCGTATTGAAAAGGGCAACCAAATTATTTTTTTGCCTTGGACAGCCCAAAGGTAAGAGCCGGCCCTGTTCGGCACTAACCTCAATTTATTCAACTCAAACATATAAATATTTTAGTTTCATTGTAAAGATTATGCTAGATAGATAAGTACTTATTACAAGAACTCCATGTAGTCATGTGTCATTTTTCGTACAAAGTTATAAAAAGTGCAAAATTCTTCTCAGCTGCAGTTGTTGTTACCAACTGACAGTATTATCATTATATAACCATGTGATACCCAAGATTTTTCAGCATTGAAGTTCTTCAAAGGTTTACAGTTTTAGTATGTATTTCATTGGTATATGTGCCCTTATCTACCGAGTTCTCAATACAGACTCATCATATTAAATTAAACGGAACCAACATATACGACTCTTAGAGAAATTTATTTAAGGTTTTTTGGATTTTTCTTCTTATTCTCATAATATGAAAATTGCTATGGGACAAAGACTAATGAGGAGAAAATCCTTACCGAGGTGCAACTCAAAGGACCATGGTCATAATTTTTATAAGCGCTTCCTCACCGAAATCAGCATGCATTTAAAAATGTTTGCAAGGTTATTTATATTGATATTGTTGATATATTTTAGGAAAATAATTGACTATACACATAACATGATCTAAATGATCATTGACTACATATTGGCGATGAATTTGTTTTTTTAGGTATACATGTCATAGTAAAATAACAGGGGCAATATGGTAGGGCAAAACACCATTAGAATCAAGGATTAAAATGTCTTTTGCAATCCTTTTGTTTTGACGAGTAACTTTAAATCAGAATCAAATTGACTGACAAATCAATATATATTACCATTAAAATAATTTATACTGTTTTTGTATAATAGTTTGTGATGCAGCATGAGATAAAGGTAAACGACTTACCTTAAGTCGAAACTGCTCCACCTTAGGTCGCGAACGAAATCGCTCCAGCAGCCTATGTCGCGATTTCCGTTGGTCGCGAGTCGCTCCAGTTCTCCTGCATCGTAGGTCGCGAACTTCCAAAATTCTGATGTCGCGAAGGTCTAAGTCGCGAAACCCCTGTAGGTCGCAAAGCTACAGTGGGCCGCGAGGTTCCTATGTGGCGAATTCCTTAGGTCGCGAATTCCTTAGGTCGTTCCTCCATAGGTCGCGAGCAGATTCATCAAAACCCCTAAGTCGAAGATCCTTAAGTCGCGAAGCTATTGAAGATTCTTATGTCGCAAATGATCTCCAGAATTACTTAAGTCGCAAATTTTCTTAAGTCGCTGTTTTCTTGTGTTATTTCTTTAAGTCGCTGTTGGTATTTTCTTAAGTCGAATGTTATAACTCGTTTGATCTTAGGTCGTAGGTCGTAAGTCATTCCTGTTGTAAATTGTGATGATGTAACCGTTGTTAAGTCGTGAATGTTAGGTCGTTTGTGTTGTGTTGTAAATCTCTATTAATTGAGGGGTGATGGTCATTTGTAAAAGTTAGTTGATTTTGAATAAAATTTTGAGTGCTTTGTACCTCTTTTAAAATTGAAATTTAAGTGTTAACTCCTTTCTCCATCTTCGGTTATTCGAGTGCGCTCGAATCAACGATTTTGAACCCGATTCACGGAATCTCGTGCGCGAGATTAACGTAGAAGAATCGTAGATCTTTTAACACGGTATCGTGCGCGATCAACGTGTTGGAGATAGCTAGAATCCGGTATCTCTTGAGATCAACGGATTTGGGCACTTGGGTATTTTCGATCCATCGATTCAACTTTTCACTGTTTCATCCATTTTTGGTATTTCTGCTGCGTCAGTTTGGTATCAAAGCTAGACTTAGCCAATCATAGCTAAGCCGAGCCTATTGGAGCCGAGTTAAAGTGTTGGAGTTTGAGCCGAGTATAGAAGTTGGATCAAGGCCGAGAGTTACAGTTACAGCCGGCCCGAGCTAAGTTGAATCCGAATTAAAGTGAGGTTGAAGATTGTTGTATGTTGAACATGCCTCTGAGATGTGCTAATCGATTTCAAAATATTGGAGATGTGTATAGAAGACAAGAAGCTGAGCAAATGGAACAACGTATCAATGAGAAGTTTGATGAAAGTATTGGAAAGTTGGAGAAATTGATGAATGACATGAATCAAAGTCAAAGGAGAAGGTCACCAGTCTTGAACCATGGAGGAAACAGGGTTTCACCATCGGTTACGGAAGCGAGGAGGGTGTCGTCACAGTCGTATCGAGATAGAAGAGAATCATCAGTTTCAACGATGCGAGATCACTATGGGTATAGAAATGAAGGGAGAAGAAATCAACATGGATTTGAAAATGAACCATATCATGATGATGAAAGACAGAATAGAAGGGATATTCATGGACGTAGAGATGTCGATGGACTAGATCGATATCGAAGTACATCTGATTTTGATGAAGATGGAGATCGAGGTAGTATTCATTATCGAGATCATGGCCAAGTGCGAGATCGAAATAGAGATTTTGAAGATGATCGTCGATGGAAATCGGGAATGAAAACAGAGATTCCAGAATTCAAAGGGGGAATGTTAGCGGAAGAATTTTTGGATTGGTTATCAAATGTTGTAGAAAATTTTGACTTCAAGGAAGTATCCGAGCATCGTAGAGTTAAGTTGGTTGCTACACGATTGAGGGGAAGAGCTATGGCATGGTGGCAACAAACTAAACTTACACGGAAAAGGATGGGAAAGTCGAAGATTGTTTCATGGGAAAAGATGAAGAAGTTGATGAAGGTTACTTTTCTGCCTTATAATTATCAATCTCTTATGTATCAGTGCTTACAGAATTTGAGACAAGGGACAAAGTCGGTAAATGATTATGCAGATGAGTTTTATCAACTGATTGTTAGAAATGATATCATGGAGACGGAGGAACAGTTGACAGCTAGATTTGTTGGAGGGTTGAGAATACAAATTCAGGATATGGTGAATATGTTTGATCCAAGATCCGTTACTGAAGCACACCAGAAGGCTCTAGCTTGGGAGAGGCAAGGTAGAAGAGGAGGTGGTGTGTTTACAAATTCCAACAATCAAGTGAAAGGGGCTAGTAGCAATACGAATGTTTTCAAGGCTGTTGGAAAACCGGTTGTCAATAAAGTTGCTAAGACCAAGGTCAACAACAATTTCAAGTGTTATAACTGTCAGGAGTTTGGTCATGAGAGCAATGAATGTCCGAAGCCTAAGAAGCGAGTGATGGTTGCTGAGGTTGAGGATGAGGATGCAGAAATAGAATGTTCCTATTCACCACAAGATGAGGAGGAAGAAGAATTATTGTCAGAAGATGAGGGTTGTAATTTGATGATGAGGAGGTCGTGTTTAACACCAAAGCAAGAGGATGATTCAAGTTGGCTAAGGAGTAATATTTTTCAGTCAACGTGCACTATTTTGAGAAAGGTTTGTAAGTTCGTCATCGATGCAGGAAGTTGTGATAACGTCATCTCTACAGAAGCTGTAAAGAAGTTGGCGTTAAAGACAGAGAAGCATCCCAAACCCTACAAATTAGCTTGGTTGAGGAAAGGTGGGGAAGTGAAGGTTAATCGAAGAGCTTGTGTAACTTTTTCCATCGGAACGAAGCATAAGGATGAGATTTGGTGTGATGTGGTAGATATGGATGTATGTCATTTGTTGTTGGAGAGACCATGGCAATACGATAGAGCCGTGCAACACGATGGGAGGACTAACTGCTATAACTTCATGTTCAATGGCACTAAAATCACTTTAGTTCCTAAAAAGCGGTAACAAAGTGAAAGCAAGTTGGAGGAGATTGAAAAACTAAAGACTCTGTTATCTTTGAAGGAATTTGTCAAGGAAGTGGAGGATGAGCCTGAAGTATTTCTGTTAATTGGACATGAAAGTAGTGAAGCGGTTGAAATTCCTGAAGAAGTTAAGCCTGTGTTGAAGAAGTTTGAAGATATATTTCCTAAAGAGTTGCCCAAAAAATTACCACCGTTGAGAGACATACAACATTAGATTGATCTTGTTCCGGGAGCTGTGTTACCACATAGACCACACTATAGAATGAGTCCAAGGGAGCGCGAAGAGTTAGGAAGACAGGTGGAAGCGTTGCTGGAACAAGAACGCGTACAAGAAAGTTTAAGTCCTTGTGCAGTACCAGCATTGTTAGTGCCGAAGAAGGATGAAACTTGGAGAATGTGTACAGATAGTCGAGCACTAAACAAGATTACAGTGAGGTACAGATTTCCGATGCCAAGATTGGATGACTTGTTAGACCAGTTGAATGGAGCTGCTATTTTTTCAAAGATTGATCTGAAGAGTGGGTATCATCAGATTCGAATTCGACCAGGGGATGAATGGAAGACAACATTCAAGACGTGGGAAGGGTTGTATGAATGGCAGGTCATGCCATTTGGTCTTTCGAATGCACCAAGTACTTTTATGCGAGTGATGAATCAGATCTTTCGATAATTTATTGGAAAGTTCGTGGTAGCATATTTTGATGATATATTGATATACAGTGGAAGCACAGAATAACACCTACAACACTTGCGGGAAGTGTTGATGATACTTCGTCAGGAGAAATTTTTAGCGGCAACAAAGAAGTGCGTGTTCATGACTCGAAGTATTTTATTTCTGGGATATGTTGTATCTGAAGGAGGAATACATGTGGATCAGAATAAAGTTGAAGCAATCAAGGAATGGCCACAACCCAGGACGATAACAGAAGTTAGAAGTTTTCATGGTTTAACGTCATTCTACCGAAGGATTATTCCACATTTCAGTAGCATTATGGCACCTGTTACTGATTGTATGAAGGGCAAGCAGTTTTCATGGTCAAAGGAAGCAGGATTTGCTTTTGAGCGAATCAAGGAACTTTTGACGACAACACCAATTCTAGTTTTGCCGGATTTTCAATTGCTATTTGAATTACATACTGATGCATCTAAAGTAGGAATTGGAGGGGTATTAAGTCAGAGGGGCCGTCCAATTGCTTATTTCAGTGAGAAGCTTTCGGGAGCAAAGATGAGATATAATACTTATGACGTGGAATTCTATGCTATTGTCCAAGCCATAAAACATTGGAGACACTATTTGTTTCATAAAGAGTTTGTGTTGTATACTGATCATGAAGCCTTGAAACATTTGCAAGGATAGGATAAGGTTGCAGCCAGGCATGCTTCATGGATCGCATACTTGCAACAGTTTACATTTGTGGTAAAGCATAAGTCGGGAGCTACAAATCGTGTGGTAGATGCATTGAGTAGAAGAAATCATTTGTTGACTACAATGAGAGTTGAAGTGACGGGGTTTGATGTTTTGCCAGAATTGTTTATTGAGGATCCTTACTTTGCTAAGATTATAGATGAAATCGGGAAAGGGAAGACAGATGAGTATCTATTGGTGGATGGATTTCTCTTCAAAGAAAATCGATTGTGTATACCAGAGTGCAGTTTGCGAATGAAGATTGTGAAAGAATTGCATGAAAAAGGTCATGTGGGAAGAGATCGTACTTTGCAGTTGATTTCTCAGTCGTATTTTTGGCCTTCCATAAGGAAAGAAGTTGAAAGATTTGTGGAGAGATGTCACATATGTCAAGTTTCCAAAGGGACAGCTACGAATGCAGGATTGTATATGCCATTGCCCATGCCTACTAGACCATGGGTCGATGTTAGCATGGATTTTGTTTTGGGTTTGCCAAGAACTCAACGAGGGAATGATTCTATGTATGTTGTGGTGGATAGATTTTCGAAGATGGCACATTTCATAGCTTGTAAAAAGACCGCCGATGCAATCCGTGTTGCTCAATTGTTCTTTAAAGAAGTTTATCGACTACACGGGCTACCTGAGACCATTGTTTCTGACCGGGATACTCGATTTCTAAGTCATTTTTGGTTGAGTCTGTGGAAGATGGTTGAGACTAAACTGAATTTTAGTAGCGCCTATCATCCACAAACGGATGGGAAAACGGAAGTGGTGAACAGATCTTTAGGAAACTTGTTGAGATGTCTTGTGAAGGATAATTTGAAGAGCTGGGATGTGAAATTGTGTCAGGCTGAATTCGCACATAATCATGCCGTTAATCGAAGTACGGGATTCAGTCCATTTCAAGTGGTATATTCAGCAATTCCGAAGGGACCATTGGATTTGTCGATAGGGCCACTTCAGAGAGGGGCTGCTAAACGAGCTTGTGATTTCGTGAATGATTTACAGGAGTGTCACAGGATTGTTCATTAACGATTGCTTAAGTCAAATGAGAAGTATAAGCAACTGGCAGATAAGAAGCGAAGGAGTGTGGACTTCAAAGAGGGTCATTTTGTTTACGCAGTATCGACAAAAGATCGTTTCCCAATTGGAACCTACAACAAATTAAAAGCTCGAAAGATTGGTCCATTAGAAATATTGATGAAGATCAATGATAATGCATATCAGTTAAGGTTGTCGGAAAATGTTCATACTTCTGATGTGTTTAATGTCAAGCACTTAATTCCGTATTATGGGGAGGGGCTTGTCGAAGAAGAAAAGGGTGTGAATTCGGGGACGAATTCTTTTCAACCAGGGGAGGATGATGCAGCGCGAGATAAAGGTAAATGACTTACCTTAAGTCGAAACCGCTTCACCTTAGGTCGCGAAGGAAATCGCTCCATCAGCCTATGTCGCGATTTCCGTTGGTCGCGAGTCGCACCAGTTCTCCTGCATCGTAGGTCGCGAACTTCCAAAATTCTGATGTCACGAAGGTCTAAGTCGCGAAACCCTAGTAGGTCGCAAAGCTACAGTGGGCCGCGAGCTTCCTATGTGGCGAATTCCTTAGGTCGCTCCTCCATAGGTCGCGAGCAGATTCATCAAAACCCCTAAGTCGAAGATCCTTAAGTCGCGAAGCTACTGAAGATTCTTATGTCGCAAACGAGCTTCAGAATTACTTAAGTCACGAATTTTCTTAAGTCGTTGTTTTCTTGTGTTATTTCTTTAAGTTACTGTTGGTATTTTCTTAAGTCGAATGTTATAACTCGTGTGATCTTAGGTCGTAGGTTGTAAGTCGTTCCTGTTGTAAATTGTGATGATGTAACTGTTGTTAAGTCGTGAATGTTAGGTCGTTTGTGTTGTGTTGTAAATCTCTATAAATAGAGGGGTGATGGTCATTTGTAAAAGTTAGTTGATTTTGAATAAAATTTTGATTGCTTTGTGCCTCTTTTAAAAATGGAAGTTGAGTGTTAACTTCTTTCTCCATCTTCGGTTATTCGAGGGCGCTCGAATCAACGATTTTGAAGCCGATTCAATGAATCTCGTGCGCGAGATCAACGTAGAAGAATCGTAGATCTTTTAACACGGTATCATGCGCGATCAACGTGTTGGAGATAGCTAGAATCCGGTATCTCTTGAGATCAACGGATTTGGCACTTGGGTATTTTCGATCCATCGATTCAATTTTTCACCGTTTCATCCATTTTTGGTATTTCCGCCGCGTCAGTTTGCCTTTTTTTATTGCTTCATCAACATCAATAACTTAATAAAAATATTGTTTGGTTTATTTTAAAAAAATAGTATATGCTTTTGTTATTATATTTTTAGTTGAAAAATTGGTTGTGCTTGCTTTGCATTAGCAATTTTGATGTTTTTGTTCTTTTTGGGCAGTACATACTTTTGTTACAGAAAACAACAATGAACGGAGTTGAATGAAACAAGACTAATAAAATGATCAAAAATTTATTATGCAGGTATGTCAACAACTAACTTTTTTCTTCTTCTCATTTATGACTGTAATATGTCAGAACGACCTCTATGTAAATTGTGTCAATTAATTGTTGTCGACCTCGATCATCTATTGTGATTATTTAAGCTAAATGTGTTCATCAATGCGAAGTGTTGAAACCGAACTTCATGTATATTCTTTGTCAAAGTCAAATTAACACCGATTAAGACAACCATTTATGTAGATGAAATAGTTTAATAGCCAAACGAAATTCAAATTTGGAAGCATCTGCTACGAAGTTGCACACTGAAAGTACCATGGAACAATCTAGGTACTGCAATACTTAGTGTTACCGGGATCTCTTATTTCTTATATCAGTATCTGTACTACTCATAATTCCTTAATGAACTCACTCATACACACCCACACAGAATAAAAATCATAATATGTATGACACTATTATTTCATTTGCAAGAGCATTGGTCGCAGGTGCAACTGGATCCACATTTGCAGCCACTCTCCCCTCCCTCGGTAATCATCTCGAATCCCTCAATCCCTCAATTCCTCTGTTAACAGTTGAAACTCAGAGTATACATTATATAACAAACTATATAATAATTCAAAGTTTTCAGTCTTCGTCGTCTTCTGATTCAGTCTCGGTCTCGTACTCTATATCGTTCTATTCTGTACTCTCAAATGCTTCTATTAAAACATTTGAATCATCATTTAGCAAGTCCAAATCAATATCATCGGCTCTTATTATTTCGCCATTTGGTTCAAGATCCGTTTGATACGCTGCTTCTTTTGGAATATTAATTCCATCAAACGTAAATTTTTCCTTTGTTTTAAAAACAACAGACCAATCTACTTTATTTCTTATAAGGATGGATATGGAGCAAAATAAACTTGTAGTACTTTCTTGGCCAATACGAGAGGATCATACTTATAGTAATGTGAGGTGTGCTTTATTTCTATAAGTTTATAATCTTTGTGCACGTTGATTCCAGAAACAAGAATATTGCTGAACCAGCAGCACTTGAATAAAAAAAAAAAATTCTGCAGGTTGTACATAATATGTAAATTCTAAAACCCATGTTAAGACGTTATAAAAATATTTTATATGCTCATCTTGACTGTCACTGCCTTTGACAAATACACCACTGTTATATGTTAATATTTCAACACCATAATCCTTGACGTTGAATTTAAATCCACCGACGAAGAATATTGGATAAGCCTTGATATTTCTTTTGGCCCGAGTGCAAGATGTTGTAATCTTTCATCAACGACGCTGTTTCTTGGACCATAAATGTAGTTCGAAAACCATTTAGAAAATTCCTTACTGAGATCGCCAGAAGCATGTACGATTCGTGAATACTGTGAATATATATGTACTATATGTTATTATGATTAAAATGCAAGCATCTTTGAAATAAATATGAATTAGTTATTACCTAACAAATGGTGCAACTTCAGCACAATTAAAAAGAACATACGTGTGTGCTACATGTTGATCTCTATCTTCTAACCATATTTCAACTCATTTTCCAACAGGCCGGCCATGTTGTCTAAAAATAGACAACATTGTCTACGAATAATCTTCTTCAATGGCTACATCATTACGGGGACCACTTTGTACAAATGATAAGTTCACATGGTCGCTGAAGTAATGAGAGAAAAAGAATGAAGCTTCTTCTTTAAGATATATGATTTACAAATTGAACCTTCAACTCGTGCTTTCTGTCTAATTTTTCTTCTTCATATGAATCAAGTACTTATTAGAAAATTAATTCAATTTAAATGCACTTCACTTCACTTCACTTCTGTTCTACTCTATGCACAACTTCTCGTCCAAGTGATATATTGTTGTTGCTTTATTTTCTAAAATACAGTAAAACCTTTTAGGACTAAAGACTTCACACAACACACTTCTGTCTAATTTCAGCAACACTTCAGTTCACTTCTCTTCTACGCATAACTTTGCATACAAGGGGAGTATTTTTGTTGTTATATTTTCTAAAATAAATTAAAACTTTTGGGACTAAAGGCTTTAACTTGTGGTTTGTATTTGTTATAATAATACTTAACGCTTATATTCAAATCGATATTATATTCATTTCAATTTTTTTTTAGATAATCAATTTTAGTACAATATTTGTTCTTGTATATAAATTTTATAGCTTTTTCTAAAATTGATTTGAGTACATTATCCGTTGTTGTTATATTCATTTTTTAACTTATTGGAAAATCAATATCAGCAACATATTTCTTCTTGTTTTATTCGTCTCTTAAGTTTAAAGAATATCGATCTGAGTAAAATATTTGTTTTTGTCATATTCATTTCTTAACTTTTTAGAAAATCAATTTGAGAACAATATTTGTTGTTTTCATATTTTTTTTTTTACAAAATCGATTTCAATAGAATATTTCTTGTTGTTATATCTGTTACTTAACTTTTTACAAAATCGATTTTAGTACAATATTCGATGTTGTTATCTTCAGTTATTAAAATTTTTACAAAATCGATTTAACTCTTTTTTTAATGTTCTATTACCTAAATGATACGCTTTATAACGTATTTTTAAACTTTTTTATCTAATAAATTTTAATTTGCAGATATTGTAAGTTAAAATTAGAAGTTAGCACTAATCATAACAAAGTAAAATTAATTAATTTTATAAACTAATTAAATGTACACTATTTTCACGTAAACTGTAACATCTTCAAATTATGACAAACATCGTTTTCCACTATAACAAACATCGTTTTCCACTATAACAATAATTTGCATAAACTTATCAATAAGCATATTAATCAATGAATACTAATTTTCGAATTTTAAATTAACTCTTGTTTTAAATTACAAACTAAACAATCAAACCACTTACTAATATATCCAAATCAGCTAACACACTATTATCATCAACTAATAAACAATAATCATCAATTTCAAATCAATAATCAACTACTTTATTTCTTCTAAATTAGGTTTTAATTTTATCTCCAGATCAACTAATACACTATACCATCATCTAATAACACCTAATCTAGTATATTCATATCAAAATTACCAATTTTGCATAAATAGGGTTTAAGACAATAAACCTCAAAAATATGAAGCCAAATTGATGGAGGAAGGATTGCACAGCGTGTAGGGGTCGTCGGCATCGGCTAGATGCGGCTGGAGTCGGTTGGGATGGAATTGGGGAAGAAGAGAGTCAGGGAGGGAAAGTGAAAATATTTTGCTGAAGCTCTCTATTCGCGGGTTATATTTAGGTAGGCGACGGCTAGCGGCGGTCGTGTTTTTTAGCCGTCGCCATAATCGGTCGTGATTTGAAGTCGGTCTAGTAGTGATCTTTATCATTATTATTGCAATAATTATGTTATTTAGAAAACATTCTCTTGATTTGTGGCTTTTTTGTGATATAAAAATACGTTCATGTTTAAAGGGAGAAGTAGCTATTGACATACTAATATCTACTAGCACATCATAATTTTACATATTTTTATATATAATGTATTTTGAGTGGATTTTTCTAGGCACGTGAGCTTAAGTGAAAAAAATTGGTATTTTTTTTTTTCCGTATTAAAATGGGCAACCAAATTATTTTTTTGCCTTGGACAGCCCAATGGTAAGAGCCGGCCCTTTTCGGCACTAACCTCAATTTATTCAACTCAAACATATAAATATTTTAGTTTCATTGTAAAGATTATGCTAGATAGATAAGTACTTATTACAAGAACTCCATGTAGTCATGTGTCATTTTTCGTACAAAGTGATAAAAAGTGCAAAATTCTTCTCAGCTGCAGTTGCTGTTACCAACTGACTGTATTATCATTACATAACCATGTGATACCCAAGATTTTTCAGCGTTGAAGTTCTTCAAAGGTTTACAGTTTTAGTATGTATTTCATTGGTATACGTGCCCTTATCTACCGAGTTCTCAATATAGACTCATCCTATTAAATTAAACGGAACCAACATATAAGACTCTTAGAGATATTTATTTATGGTTTTTTGGATTTTTCTTCTTCTTCTCATAATATGAAAATTGGTATGGGACAAAGACTAATGAGGAGAAAATCCTTACCGAGGTGCAACTCAAAGGACCATAGTCATAATTTTTATAAGCGCTTCCTCACCAAAATCAGCATGCATTTAAAAATGTTTGCAAGGTTATTTATATTGATATTGTTGATATATTTTAGGAAAATCATTGACTATACACCTAACATGATCTAAATGATCATTGACTACATATTGGCGATGAATTTGTTTTTTTAGGTATACATGTCATAGTAAAATAACAGGGGCAATATGGTAGGGCAAAACACCATTAGAATCAAGTATTAAAAATGTCTTTTGCAATCCTTTTGTTTTGACGAGTAACTTTAAATCAGAATCAAATTGACTGACAAATCAATATATATTACCATTAAAATAATTTATACTGTTTTTGTATAATAGTTTTCCTTTTTTTATTGCTTCATCAACATCAATAACTTAATAAAAATATTGTTTGGTTTATTTAAACAAAATAGTATATGCACACTGAATAATCATGGAACAATCAAGTACTGCAATACCAAGTGTTGCCAGGTACTCTTATTTCTTATTGTAGTATCTGTACTACTCATAATTCCTTAATGAACTCACTCATACACGCCCACAAAGAATTAAAATCATAATATATACGACACTATTATTTCATTTGCAAGAGCATGGGTCGCAGGTGCAACTGGATCCACATTTGCAGCTACTCTCCCCTCCCTCGGTAATCATCTCGAATCCCTCAATTCCTCTGTTAACATATAAACATTCTATATAAGACGATGATATCATATTGCCAAGTACTTAATCCAACCGAATGGGCAGGTATTTACAGGAGTTCCAGCAGTTCATACACAGTTCATACTATACAAAAGAATTGATGCTTTGTAGAGTTATAGAGCAAGAAAAGAAAGAGGAGAGAACAAACCCTTTCTGAGGTGCAATTCCAAGGATCATAGTTGCACTTGTGACGCGTACTTCCTCGCCGAAATCAGCATACATCTTGCACCTTTTTCAGCAACAACAACGTAAAAATCATGGCAAGGTTAGTTATATTCAGTTAATTCAGTGCTTTTCAATTAGTAACTTGTTTGCCTCATATTATAACCATTTGAAGAAAGGTAAAGCATTTCTCTGAATGGTGTGTTGTTCATTAGTGCATTAAAGTTTTAACTTTTTTTTTTAATCGATTACAGAGGGATATGCGGTTAAGTTTATGAAACAAATTCAAAAGATCAGACTAAAATTAGGCATAGAAGAAGAAACAGTAGAATTCGAGTACCCTCCACATCCACTGCCACACTTGCAGCTTGACCCACAACCACAGCTTCCACTACAGCAAGACATTCTGTTTTTCTTCTTTCAAAAAGCTTGAAAACTATTTGATGATTTTAGGAGACTTGTGTTGAGTGCACAAATAATTTGGAAAAATAGGCACCGATTTATAGGAAAAGAGGGGGAAATCATCCCTACACTTGTCAAGATCTTTGTGGGTTAAGAATAAAAACAAAAGCAATTTGATTGTAGGTGGCCATACGTAATTATCAGCATCATAAGCCTTGACCTTGACAACCTCGCCTTTCTTTTGATTATATGGTATGTTTCAATCACAGAAGCTATGGAATTTGGATAGCATATGCGCACCAAACTTACCGAAAATGTTGACGTTATCTTTAATCAACCATACCAAATTCATAGCTGGGCTGTTATTTATGAGTCTATAAACAACAATCCAGGACATTGTACTTGTCTTTATCTTCTATGTAAACTTGGTAATGTATCAAATGTTTCACAAACACGAAATATATCAAAACAGACAATTTCACCAAAAACTTGTAGCTTACATCATAATGAATAATGCAACCAGCTTATATCATATACAAAAAAGAACCAAAAATAAAAAGAACTGATAAAAAAAGAACTGTACAATGTCAACAAGCCAACACCATTAATAAATATAAAACATAGCACAAAAATAATACAACTATATAGAAAAAAAATATCAACTTGTTTGCAGCATAAAACATGCAGGTTTCTTAAACATAGAATATGATTTGAAAACACATCAAATATATCAACAATAAAAAACGGTAGAAACAAAAATATTAATCTCGAAGCTTACATCATATTCCAATTATCAGATATATATATATATATATATATATATATATATATATATATATATATATATATATATATATATATATATATAGGTAATTATTAAATCCAGTAAGATAAACGAATACGTAATCTATGTTGACCGATGCATCTCATTTTATTATACATTTAAACTACTGTGAATTTGTACTACAAATATTCCGATGCCGGTACGTTTCCCAGAATAGCCAACAGTCTAACACTAGCCACTTTATAATTTTTTAATAATTAATTTAGTGAACAGAAAGCGAATTGTGTAGAAATGGACCTTGAAGTTGCCCCTACCCGATCAATTATCCAAATCCTTGGGCTCACCATACTTGCTCTTGGACTGGGTTTAACTGGTCGCGGTTATGTTTTACTCAATTATCATTGAATATTCTTTTGCTTTTTGTAGAAACATTGCTGGGATGATAACTTGAGCATTTCAACCGATTCCTCTTTTAGCAAACGATTTTTACAATCAGTAATTTTTCTTTTTAAACCCTTTTTTTTATAAACGGTATTACAGTCCATGCAAAGACACAGATGTAACAATCTCTCTTGCTTGTGAAATTGATCAGAATACAAAGACTTAAATACACAAAGCATCTACAACAAGTCACTCGATTCACACAAGAGATTTGATGATTGAAATGGACATTTGGTAGTTTAGACCCATTTTATTGAAGCAACAATAAGGAGACCAACACTTGATGCTTAGATTCTACAAGCTAAACGGAAGATGAAAAAGTGTTGAATCAATCTAAAATCAAGAGATACTTGAAGAACTAATAAAATTACAGAGCTCCACGTTCTTTTTTAACAATTTACATCTAAATTATTCATACTTTGCATTTTATGTTCAAGACCTTGAATAATGGCAGTAATTAATACATATAATAGTTTAAAGGAGCCCACAAAATTCTGTATGTTGGCCCAACAAAACTTCATTCTTTTCACTCCGTAACATATACGTCACTGTGAAAAAATGGCTTATTTATAACACAATGTGAAATGGATCTTAAAGGCTATTTATATACTAGAGGGGTGAAAATGTGTATATCAACTATTTAAAACTTGCTTATGTATTTCAAATTTTATATATTTAAATCGCAAACAGAAACAAATAATCATGGAATAAGCAAGTAGTAAAGTCAGATACGGTAAAGTAAATAATACTGAGAATATTTATATTGATTCGGATATCTAATCTTACATCCAGTTCCACACTATACCTTATAGGATTTCAGTATCACCACTTGCTTTGACAAGAATACTTTTATAATCTTGATTTGACCATCCTCTTAATTTCATAGATTACAAGAACGCATTCTCTTTATAATTAACAGTATGACAAGTTGTTGTATCTTCAATATAGATTCTTGCAGATTCAATACAATGTAGAAATGGACCTTGACGTTGCCCCTACCAGATCAATTATCCTAATCCTTGGGCTCACCCTACTTGCTCTTGGACTGGGTTTAACTGGTCGCGGTTATGTTTTAAACGGTATTACAGTCCATGCAAAGACACAGATGTACCAATCTCTCTTGCTTGTGAAATTGATCAGAATACGAAGACTTAAATACACAAAGCATCTACAACAAGTCACTCGATTCACACGAGAGATTTGATGATTGAAATGAACATTTGGTTGTTTAGACCCATTTTATTACAGCAACAATAAGGAGACCAACACTTGGTGCTTAGATTTTTTTTTTTGAAAACTCAGGAGAACCCGACAAGTCGATAAACTCCCGAGGAGGGTACAGTAAAGCCGCCCGCTGTTCCAAGCCTCCATACCCCCGGGTAAATTTATATAGGATAGGAAAGCACATGGTAGGAATCGAACTTAGGTCTTTTTACCAGAATCCAAGCCTCATTTCCACTGCACTGCACCGCACCCGCGGACCTTGGTGCTTAGATTATACAAACTAAATGGAAGATGAAAAATTATTGAATCAAACGAAAATATGTAGGTAAAAGAGGAAAAGTAGTAGAAAGGAATAAAATATTAATTGACGAAACTTGGTATTATTCAAAACACACGCAAAATTTCATTAAGGATATATATTTGTCAATGATCTAAACTTCTTTGGAGGAGTTTCAAAATTGGAACTTGTTGAAGATGAGCTGCTACTGCGTGGAGTAGAAAAAGTGCTGCCGCTGCCACCGTAAGAAGAAACCGGACTTGCTGATTCAGCAGGTCTCATAACGCCATCATCTGTTTCTTCAATAGATGCTTCCTGTAGCATACTGCTATTTCGCCAGACCCAAGTTTCTTCTTCATTAAACTTTACAACTCCGCTTATAAGGAAAGCAAATATAAGCTGTATAGCCCAATTAGTGGCAAAGTGGCTGATGCAAGGCATAAGGCAAGCGAATATAAGCTTATATTGGTCTGGATTGGACATGAAAGACCGAAGAGCGACTAATGTAATCTTAGGTATCAAAATTTTGAAGATATCACAAGGATATGCATTATCTCAATCACATTGCATTGCCAAAATACTTGAAAGGTTCGAACAACATAATATAAGTATTGCGAAATTGCCAGTAGATATGAACCAAAATTGCATAAAAAGCACTGGTACGTCATCTATCAACTTGAATACTCTCGTATACTAGGAAGCATCATGTATGTCATGAATTTCACAAGGCAAGACATTGCATACGCTGCAAGCAAGCTTAGTAGGTATACCAGCAATCCTGGTAAAAATCATTGAAAAAGCAATAATAGGAGTTCTATGGTATCTAAAGTACACACATAACAATGTTTTACATTATACAAAATATCCTTCCAACGTGGAAGGATACAATAATGCAAATTGGATAACGGGTTCAAATGACACAAAATCCATAAGTGGATATGTGTTTACATTAGAAAATGGTGCAATTTAATGGAAATCATTCAAACAGACATGTATAGCAAGGTCAATAATGCAATCAGAATTTATTGTTCTAGATAAAACCAAAGAAGAAGCAGACCGGCTTCGGAGTTTTTTGAAAGACATTCCGAATTGGGACAAACTCGTGCATCTAATATGTATATATTGTGGTAGATAATCAACTATGAAGAGAAAATAGTAGATTGTACAAAGGTAAATCTAGGCATATTCATCACAGACGCAAAACCATATGACAATTTCTCTCTAATGGAGTTATCATTATAAACTACATAAGGCCAAAAGATAACATTGTGGATTCACTAACAAAGGCTTTCCCAAAGAGAAAGTTCAAACCTTAACAATGGGAATGGGCCTAAAGCCTATAGATTAAAGTTTTTCTTAATAGAAACTCGACCTAATTAATTGTATATCTCAAGATCTAGGTTCAAAAGAACAACTAAATTAAGATTAAAACTTAACAAGCACTAGAAGAATCAATTTCTTAACCGTTCCTAAGATAAGTTAGTGCATAAACCGCCAGAGAATAGGATAAGCTTAGCTTTTAATGCTGTCCATACTGTGGAATTATAAAGAACCAAGTGGAGTATTGCAGGACACTCTTTATAGAATCGCCTGCATGAGTGCGAAGGAGTCACTTTATAGAGAATTACGAGACTTAATTCTCTTAAGCACTCATGAGACCAAGCAGATGTTTACGACAAAAACGAACACAAACAGAGAACAAAGAAGATAAGAAACATTGTTGTGTGTTATTTATTGCCCTGACCTACACAAAAGGCTTAGAGTTCAAAGACATCTAAGTCTACTGATTCGTCAGTAAGTCAAATAAATAATCACTAGGAAAAGTTCAAAGCCTTGGTATTACTTTGATAAATGCAACAAAAGTTTCATTGAGTTAAAACAAATTGAGAAAATATTCATTCATGTGGTGGATTGTTAGAAATGAATGAAGTATTGATGACCTAAGAAATAGGGTATAGTGCCCTAAAGTGTAGGGGTAGTCCCACATTATGGGGATGCATGAAAATATAAGTGGTAATATACTAAGATATGAAAACGATTATAATTCTTGTAATTCAATAAAGTATGAAACACCATAGGGAATATAAGGGATGGTGCACACCACCCTGCACCAGCAATTGGCACCTATGAATGGACGTTAATGGAATCTTGTAGGCAATTAACACTTTGCAATTGGCATTTGACATTCAATTCAGTATAGATTTTTAGGCTACATTGGTCATAACCTGTTCAAAAAAACGGTCGCACTATTTGGTAAAAGGTTACAACCTTTCCAAATGAAGTGATTATTTTCTCTGAGTCGATGCATGCAGAATCCTATGAATATGATCATCTAAGATCCAATTCGGATATAGAAATATTCACTCAAATTCATCCTTCTTCTTCCTACATAAATTTTTTATTCAAACTACTTTGAGTTCATCATTGCTCTGCAATTTCTAGCACGGCGTTGCGAAGATCTGTCCTTTTCATCTTGGAAAATAGTTGCTCATCCACCTTTCAGCACTATTAAGGAAGCAATTATGTTTCAAGGAAACGATAATATTACCAAACTTGAACAACCCTTGTACTAATGCAGACTACCATTACAATAAGTTCTAGTCATTATTTTCACTCAATTGTTGGTCAAGTGTTAATCAGTGTACTGGCACTAACAATCACTACACCAGAATCCCCATTTTGCAACGGCTTTGAGCCGTTGCAAATGGGCAGTGGTAAAAATTTCGCAACGGCTCAAATCCGTTGCGAAATATATTTTTGCAACGGCTAAGGACCGTTGCAATATATACTTTAGCAACGGCTTGTAGGCATTCCGGATTTTATTTTGCAACGGATTAAAGCCGTTGCTAAATGTAGATGTATAACTGATGTTTTAAATATTAGCAAAGGCTTTAATCCGTTGCTAATTAATATTTAATTTTTTTAACAAAATATTCAAAAAAATTCTCTGCACCAGCGACAGTCATTTCATTATCATAATTAATAAAAAAAATTGCAAATTTAACAGTATCACAAAAGAAAGATTATTAAACCAAATATTTTTCATAGATTAAACACAAAAACCAAACATAAAAAATGTTTGAATTATAATGTTAAACATCAACACATACCACTATATAGTTCAACAAGTTTACATAACATACATAGTACAACAGCGGCATCATTACATAATACTACATGCATAGTACAATACATACGGTACATAACGTCTTCCTCCAATCGTCTAATGCTCTCGCCAGCATAAGTTACATGCCTGCACACAAAACAAGAAATTGATGTTTGTTTATAAAGAGGTCACTAGTGCAAACATATGTACGACAATTTTGAGCAAACATCAATTCTATCCATGATTAAACCACACAAGGATTCCAAGTTTACAAATAAATAGATACATGTTGCAGTATCAATAATGTACACAAAATGCAACAATGAGTCGGTTACTACTGTTATTCTTCCTAGCATAGCTGTAAAAAGTTGTTTTCAAACTTAATATAGGACCTTTTTTTTTCAAGTGCGAATACTATGATAAAAGAAAGGTTTCTTCCTTGTGTATGATTTGCAGCTTTTAATTCAATTGTGGTCATCTAGGCACAGCATAGTACAACATTGATTGGTTTTTTGGCTTGCTCGTAGAACAGCTAAAAGAGGATTGAAACACAATGCGACATATATAGTGAGAATAATAGTTGATTTGAAAGCGAAAAGCAAGGTGATTTATTTACTTGAAAGGCAGCACTGAGTTCTGAGCTTTTCTCAACCAAGCTTTTTGGAACTGTCTCTCGTGTGTATATCTATGGAATACATGTTGTACGTTGGAACTCTAGTGCATACAGTGACAAACCAACTCCTCATACAACTACAACCCACATATCACTCATCACTCCTATCCACAAACAAATACAAAATACTACACCCATACGCAATTGCCTTCCCCTTCATCACCAACATCAAGTAAACTGACCAACCAGCCTCTTTCGATGCACACTGCGCACACAAACTTCACCTGATAGCCTATAACACCATTGTAAGGAAAACCACTTACACCCTCCACACTATTGCCATCCATACACTACTGCATTACCCGTGACAACAGTCCCTCGCAACCATAAAACCCACCACTGCCTATAACATCCACTTCCGTACAAACTCTCAACCCATCACTGCATAGCCCCTGCCTGTGCATCACCGAAGTGCACACAAACCAGTGCACTTCATCTCCAATTCACTTGCAACAACTTCACTTGCCCTTCCCACCGCAAACCAATCATCTTAAAATATTACATCTTAAAATATTCTAAAAATATGGTATCACTGATCTTAAAATATTCTAAAAACATTTGCCTACCACTTCATATTGCATACCACTTATAGTACATAACGGCTGCTTCAAAAATCCACCAACTTCCTCCTCACAAGCTTCATACTTCTGTCAATAACAATCACTCAACCACCAAACTTTCTCTGTCACTTCACCACCTATAACTTTACTGTCATTCACCTCATACATATTCAAACATCTCACCACCACCCATACAAACCATCCCACTGCCTATGTTCACAAACATCTTTAAACTCCTCAACGCTAACATCTACATCATCTGTCACCACTACCATAACTCCTCCAAACTTCCTATACCTTCATCTACTACCAGTATCAAACCACAGCATGCAACTGCACAACCACAAAACTTCAGCCATACTTCCTTTACTTCATACCACTGACCGATATCATCCACTCCCCCTACAACAAGCAACTAAACTATGAACATTTTCCACCAAGAAAAATGTTAACTGGCCAACATTCAATCACCAAGTCAATTCCCATCTTTAGTTCAACAGCAAACCACTCAAGCAACTACCTAACATCCACTGCACACATATATCCTCCAACACCATTTGGCTACAAAGTGCAGCATCAGTTCACTTTCTCATCTGTGCATACTGTGCATTGCTTCCACCACAAAATCACTCATCATACACCTCCACTTCAAATCATCCTTCCATTCAAAACATTCGAACTGCTCACTCCCCACCATACCTTATAGTAAACCAAACAATACATTTCACCGCCTTGCATCCCCACCCTCTGCTGTACAAATGTGCACTTCAACACCACTACCACATCCATACACACTGTTTGAACATCACCATACAATAACTGTCAATCGCAACCTTCATCATGTTACTGCACATTGCTGCACTGCCTCAATAACATCACCAATAATTCAACCATCCTCTTCCACTGTTACTGCTCATTGACTTGCTTCACACCATACAAATTTCACCACACCATCATCATCAATACCCACCATTCATCCAAAAAACCATCACTGCATAATCCCTACAATCACCTTCTTGCTGCCTGTAGCCTGCGCAACCACCTCACCTCCACCAATCGAATTCGAAATCACCCAATTCCCACTGCATTCACACTTCATTGCTACAAATTCCCTCCATCACCTAAATCGAACTCAATGCAGTTAGCCGCCGCGACTTCGATCACCTGAAACCAGAATATCGCAACTTCCACCTCAGAGTACGGCCACATACCCAGTTCTCGCTTCACCCAAACATCGACTCGCCTCAAACTTCAAGCCATCGAACAAAACTACTATTATCATAATTTCATTCAATATAACACCACTGTAAGAAAATAGTGGAGTTCTACTAGAATTAGCCTATATAATATCTACACTTTTATACCAAAATACCTAACTGCTAAAATTTGACAGACTAAAAGAAATGAAACTTAATCAATCATGCATATGCAACAACTATTTTTCAGAAAAGGAAATCAACAAGGGACAAATAATCTAAAGCAATAATTTTATAGAGAAGTGATAGTTGTTGTGCACTAATAATTGCCACCCACATTTAGTTAAATGTCCAACAACACAACATTGAAACGGATAATAATATTCTTGATAACAAAATATAGTATCAGTGACTGAAAATGACATAAATTTGGATACCCCCAACTCACTCATTTTCAAATAACTATACTAAGCTGTCTGTGTCCTTATCTCTACATTATTTTAGCCCCACAATTCAGGATATGTTATCAATAGAAAGAAAGCATCAAAGCATAATACGTGTCTTTATCTTATTGATAGTGTGGCAGAAATATAAGAATGAAGACAAAGGAATCGTAAAATAGAAGGCTCCAATCCATTAAATTTTTAATAATACTTAAATAACAAGTATACCTGTACAATCATGCACAATCCATTAAATTTTTCATCCTAGCTTCGGTTTATTTGTTGAACTTTTTCCAACCTATATAGATAATTAAGTTTTCATCTACTAATGCTATAGCATCTTGCTATATTATAACTGCATAACAAGTTGATGAGTGTAATTTTGTAGTACTGACAGGTTTTGTTATAAACCTCAGAAGAAATATAAATTACCACTGATTTGGGAATTGATTATTATTGTAAGAAAAAAAAAGCATAAACTGAAGTACAGTGACTAGGCGTACAACCTATTTTCAGTAGTAATGTGAACAAAAAAATGTTACCTCACGAATCAAGCTTTTCTAAATCAGAAAGGTACACAGAGAAAGCATCTTCAACCTGAAATAAATGTTAAAAACCTGAAACAAAGAACAAATCAGAGAATTATCCGATTTTGTAGAATTTTCAGTTTTGATATGAAGATTGGGGGATTCTGATATTAAGAACAGATCAGAGAACATATATAGGTTTCCATTCAGATTGAATTTATTGGATAATAATAATATATACCTGCTCCTGCGTCTAAAGATATCGAATTGAACTCTTTGGATGACGCACATAACCACCGATTCCAACATCGTCAAAGGTCATAGCAAGAGGATGATTTTGTTTGGCTGTGGGCTCATCTGGCAATAGTATATTGTCCACAATCAACTTCTGATGTGTAGGAGGTACAGGTTTTCCATGTATTATGGATGTCGTCGAATCTCTGCATACAAAACCTGTTGCAATGACTTCTAGATCAAAATTCAACACTTCACATTTTTTATTTTCCTGAACATGCGAAATAAGCGGGTTAGCAGCATAGTCATTGTTCGACGTTCTTCCAACACTTTCATGATGTGTCCCACCACTTCCTCCTTCGTTGGAAGCAATGTCTGGCATCTGTTTCACATATCCTTTTAATATGTCGACCAATGTGTTCAATGTCCCCTTCACATTCTCCAAAGAACCCTCCACCTTCTCCATCCTTGTTTCCAATCTATTTGAGTCTTGTTTACTCCTTCTGAGTTGTTTACATGGAATAGTAGATGCTTTAACTTGTGTCTTTGGTATTATAGTTCCAACACTTCGAGTCCGGCCCCTTTTATCTTTGCCGAACGTTTGTGACAAGATGTCTTCATCCAATGGCATATCTTGTTCCTCGTCGTCATTGATTGTTTCCCTTGCTTTTGCAATTTTATCCTAAAATATGATAATACTTGAGATATTCAATTTCGTGCATATAAGTTATAGGCTGATAAACGATGTAAACATATATGTCATAACAGTAAATGATTTTTAATTTATCATCTAAAACAATATATTGTTTAACTTACAAAGTACGAAGAATTTGAATCCGATATGCTTCCATCCTTTTTTGTATGAGTTTTCTCCCACACTTCACGACATATGATTTCTTTTCCTGGATTTTCAATTGCCTGCAACCGAAACATCCATATCAAACCAACCGATTCTTATTCTAAGAGTTTGATTCCTACCGATACAATCTCATTCAACGAAATGGTAAAATGCAACGAAATAACAAAAAATTAAAACTGTACCATTTTATGTTCTACTACGGCGTGACTTGTACGACCACTGTGATGATTATAATTGTATTGTGATCTTTTTTTTTGCCTAGCTCTCTTCTTTCGCGTGCGCCGAGTTTTGCTTCATTTTTCAAGAATCCGTCCCGATCTTCTATGCTAACTTTTGGCGGACAGTTTTTCCTTTTAGCTTCATCGTTATCAAATTTGTCATAGTACCCTGTCCTCAATTCACTTTTGTATCTTCTAAATGATTCGCACATTTTTTTTTTAAAATACAACTCTTTTGTATCCGACTCTAGCTCATAAAATGTCTGTATATATTGAAGATAAAAAATATGTTAAAAAGAAAATACACAGATCATTAGTGCATGTCACTTGTAAGTTATGTAATTTTATTAGACAATACAAGTTTGTAATTTAGTTATAAGAGATAAAACTTCGTGGATGTCAAAGCTATAGGTTAACGTGAAAAATTTAAGAAAATATAACCATTTGGTTAATTAACAGAACCGAGTAACCATGTCACCGCTCTGGTATACTGTCAATCAATCTATTAACTAATCAACTTCCCACCTATCTTTGTATAGAACAAAAAAATGAGTTGTGCCATTTGTGCTTTTCAACAGGTTAACAGTGGGAAAAAAAAGAGAACGACTTACCCGCAATTCAGCCCAAACGTCATCTTTACATTTGTTTGGTACTTTATCCCAACTTTCATATGATATCGGCACATGCATTCGTACCAATTTACCAAGTCTACTGCCTATTTTCCCAGCATTATCAGAAACTGGAACACCATATGCATTTGTCTCAAATTTCTCGGGTTGTGAAGATGACGAATTCACGACTGAATGGATCGACGTTTCTGCGGCTTCTGACGTTGTTGCTGCAAGTATTTAGAAATAAACATATATGAGTTCACAGCATACTTGTACACAGCACATAGTTGTACAACATAATTGTACTTGCAAAATAGTTGTATGAGTGAAACCTGCAGAAAAAGCACAATTTTTTTGCAGGTTGTCTAATAAAAGCAAGCAAGGATATTTGATTGTTATCGATTAAAAATTTATACGGTTACGAATAAAGAATATAAGTGTAACTGAAGCAACAAAAGCAACTATTGATCAACAACAAACGTAGTTTAGGCATGTAATAAATATGACATAATCATTATTACCTGAAAATGAAGAAAAACCGGGTATGTCGCTCCAAATTCCATATGGTAAAAGACGTATTGAAATTGATCAATCAGATTTCATGAATTTAGAATAATAATTAAATAGTGATACATGAAAAATTCTAAATTCATAATCAAAAAATTCTAAATTCATCCACATTTGAAATTCAACTTAATTAAATTAAGAAATACATCTTATATTAATATATGCATTTGGTAAGATCTTCTAATTTTTTGTTATCTTCAAAGGCTGATTGATAGACGGTAGGAAACTCAAGATCATCCACGATTGTAGTCAACCGCTTAGGTGTGTGTAAAACCACAAACCATCCGCTATTTTTTAAATCTTTTGAGTAGAACACTTGACTCGCTTCTGACGCAAGAATAAATGGCTCATCGTTCATCCTATCTTTGGTCTTCAATTTCCCTAAATTAACTGTAATCAAGTTTGAAACATGATCAATCTTGCAACCATTGACCTTGTCTTCGACTTTTACCCAATCACAATAAAAAACCGTTTGTTTGAAGTCTATATAATCCAACTCAATTATCTCCTGAATAACTCCATAATACAGTGTCTCAGCTTTTGCATAATTTTTATCTTTCCCACTGGCTCTAAATTTTGTGATTGCTCTCATACATACATCGCTGTCTTGTGTTACCATCCGCTCTTCGTATTTTCTCAAGGAAAATGTAAACCCATTTACTTGGTACTTCATATAACTGCGCGCCTTGAACCTCGGCCCATTCACAAGGCGCCAAAGAGTTGAATCAACATCGTTTGTTTTTACCAACTAAAAAAATAAAATATGTGAAAGGTTTGATTAATAAGGTGTATGATACCTTTAAGCACGCGTGAAATATTAAATAAGCTTTAATATATACCTCGCCACGTAACCATAGAGTAAAACTTTGACAATCTTCCACGGATGAAACCCCATTTCGAGATTGAGAACTAGTACTTTTCGCATAGATGTTATACCTCCTGCAAAAAACACATTTCAAAACATTTATATACTTACAATGGTGGAGATTCAGGAGTTATTTGTGAACTTACTTCTCCCATTCATCCAATCCATCATACTTATTGAGGACCCATCTACGAACTTGTTCAAACTGCACTGAGGTTAAGGTTATGTTTTTACCATTATCTAGAGGCATCTCACCAGCAAACTCATCATCCTCATCTAAGAAAGCCTATGTTTATGTGTGCCATCGCCTCCTTTTGGCATATACTCCATGTAGTAAAGATTAGCTTCCTGTACGATATATCCTTCTGCAATACATCCTTCAATATATCTTTTGTTGCGGACGTATCCTTTATATGTTTTCATCAACCTATGAATATAAATCGATTACAAATAACTAGTACCTATTTAGATCGAATGATGATGAACAAAACTGAGATTAGTAAATTACCGTTCAAAAGGATACATCCACCTATATCTAACAGGACCGCATATCAATGCTTCATCGGCTAAATGAACCATATGGTGGATGCTGATGTCAAAAAATGCAGGTGGAAAATATTTTTCAAACATACAAATTGCTTCTACCAAACTAATCTTTGATTTTAAAAGATGTTCTCTGTTAATCACCTTTGTGCACAAAATGTTAAAAAAATAGACTTATACGATGTATAGCATTACGTAGATCCTTATGTTGTGGATAAGAATGCTGAAGCAATACCGGAAGTAATTGCTGCATTATGACGTGGTAATCATGAGACTTCATATTTGTTAGTTCAGGAGGATTGATGTTGTGAAGTTGGAAGAGAATTTGCTAGGCACTTTTAGGCTTTTCAAAATGGTGCAAAATCGTAGCCTTTCGTCTTTGCTCAAGGTGAAAGTTGCATCTGGTATGATTACTTTATTTCTTTCAGGATCTTCACTGACCCATAATTTTTGTTTTATACCCATGTTTTTCAAATCCTTACGTGCATTGATGCCATCTTTTGACTTGTCTTTATAACCCATAATTGTGCTAATGAGATGCTCAGTGACATTCTTCTCTGTATGCATAACATCAATATTATGTCGGACGAAATTTGCTTTCCAATATGGCAAATCAAAGAGGATGGATCTTCTATACCATGCAGGAATATTCTCAACTTTGTCTTCATCGGTTTTCTTTTTTCGTTTTCGACCGATTTCTAATTTGTCTTTTCCAACTTTCATCTTGATATTAGCTACCTTCTCTTCAACTTGATAACCAGTCAATGGCCGTGGAGGACGACGATATTCTTGTTTGTTATCAAAGCTTGTTTTTTCGTCTCGAAACTTATGTTTGAAAGGAAGAAATCTTCGATGTCCCATGTAACACATCTTCTTACTTGCACGAAGATAGTAAGAACAAGCGTCTTCCCACATATAGGACATGCAAAATAGCAATGAGTTGTGCATCCCGATAAAGTCCCAAGTGCAGGATGATCATGAATTGCCCACAACAAATATGCTCTCAATGTAAACTCAGAATTATTAAATGAGTCAAATGCAGCGACTCCTTCCCATAACAGTTGTAACTCGTCTATCAACGGTTGCAAATAAACATCAATATCCTTTCCTGGTTATTTTGGTCCAGAAATCAACAATGTCAACATTGAAAACTCTCTTTTCATGCACATGGATGGAGGAAGATTATACGGTACTATAACTACTGGCCAACAACTATAACGGTTACTTAGAGATGCATGTGGATTGAAACCATCCGTTGCTAACCCAAGCGTGACATTTCGTAATTCAACAGCAAATGTTTTATCAAAAGAATCTGCAGCTCGCCATTGAGAAGTATCACATGGGTGACGCATTACGTCTGAATTAGACTTGGCACGACCATGCCAAGTCATAGCATCTGCTATCCATGGTATAGTATACAACCTCCTCAGCCTAGGAATTAGAGGGAAATGTCTCAACGCCTTTTGAGGTACTTTGGCAACTCTTTTCTCTTCGTTGAATGTTGTTTTATATCTTGATTGTTTGCAAACTGGACAAAAAACTCTATTTGCATCATCCTTCCAATACAAAATGCAGTCATTAATGCACGCATCATAAGTTTTGTAATCCATACCAACTTGCTTAATCATCTTCTTCATGTCGTGATACTTTGTTGGCAGTGTGATACCTTCAGGAAGTAATTCCTTTATGAATTCTAGGAGTGTAGTCACACCATTGTCGGAAAATCCATACCGGGTTTTCAAGTTATGCAGCTTGATGACGAAATACAATTTTGTTATCCCTTTTGGACATGAAGGATACAATGGCTCTTTTGCATTATCAAAAAGTGATTTAGACTTCTTGCTTTGATTGGCCTGCCAATCAACATCAACCGTAGGCGAATCCCCAATATTATCTGGCAACAAACTTGTAGGTTGAAATTGATGAAATCTATCAGCATCATTGACCAGATCTTCCATCCTAGGAAGTTCAGAGTCATTGGTACTTATGGCTTGACTAATAGGTTGTTTTTGTTCATTGCTGACTCTTCCCCATGAAAATGCCAAACAGTATATGATTGGACAATTCCCCATCTAAGCAGATGAAAATGAATTTCATCTAATTTAATTTTCATATTTTTACACTATGTGCAAGGACAAGAATAGATTTCCTTATTGCCACCATTTTCTACAACAAAATCAATAAACTTCTGCACTCCTTCCATATATCGTGGGGTTCTTTGATCGGCTTCTTTCATCCACTCTTTATCTATAATTGAAGACATATTGATCTGCCAACCAAAATATATACAACATTTTATAAACTTGAAAGTACGAGCAACTTAAAGAATAATTACATGCACAAACCTTACTATTATTTGCTCAAAAAGTGCAACAATATATAATTTAGGAAAGAGGATAATGGAATTGTAGGAATAGATGGTAAAGTGGACAATGGAGGTAACGTTGGAAACTTAGGAAATATACTAGTAATGGTGGGAATTGTAGGAATGATAGGAATTGAAGGTAATGGAGGCATTGCAAGCTTTGGTAGACTTGGAATTGTTAGCAATGGTTGGGGTATAGTTGGAATTGTCGGCAAAGAAGGAGAAGGAGGTGGCGTGTCCAAAAGATGGCGTGCTCCATAGCAGACGTTAATGGTACTCATTAACATTAAGGAAATGAATACAATAAAACCAGTCTTGGAAGCCATTATAATTTGTATAGTTCACACAAGTGTTTGAAGTTGTGAAGCCTTGATATAAGATAACCAAAACTATTGTTCAATATTTATAGTGGAATTAAATGGTTGTTATATGACTGTACTTTGCAGTTAGCTCAACCTCATGTATCTGTAATGTAACAAAATTCAAAAGAAGAATAAAGCATACGTATCTACTATCTAGACTTTCGGATGCAATAGAAAATAAGATTACATGTATGATAAATTCATTAGGAGTTCACCTAGACAACTACTTCTTATTAAATCTGTAATAGTCAAATAATTATTTAATTGACTTTGTGGACTAAAACCATCTGTTATCCTTGTTCTCTGTTAGAGCATTCAAGTGGGGCAGCAAATCAAATATTCGTACTTTCTTTACCATCAAGCAGGAAAGTATCCCTATCTCAGACGGAGAATACTATGACTGGGTATAAACATTTCCTGAAGTTGAGAACTTCAGTAAGCCATAATGGTTACAAAATAAGCACAGAAAATGTCAACAAATATAATGAATATGGACAACTATATCTGCGTCTGAGTATTCATATGCAAATAATCATGTTAAAAATACCAGTACCATAAATGTGCAGGATTATAACCTATATAGCGATACATAAAATTTTAAACTCATATGGTTTTTTCGGAACATAAACTAGAAGAACTGTTTTTCCCTAGTGTAAGTATGTTTGAACGATTTAGTAATTCTTTTAATTGTCATGCATCGTCCAACTGGGTAGATAACTGTCTGAACTGCTATTGCTCAACCACTGCCTGCACTTCTCACCCCTGCTTCAACAAAACCACACTGCCATACAATAAAACTGCCTGTCTTCATTCCAACATCATTCCATCATCCTCAAAACTGCCTCCACCATCAAGCTCCTACACAAACACCATCAACTTACACCTCTCAAACTTCTACTGCTATATACAACTTCACCTCTGTCAACACCTCCCATACACACTGCAACAAACCAAACACCAACAACTACAGTCATCTCCATTAAACTACCTTCAACATCTCCACTGTCAAAATAAACTCCTGACCATCACTACATACCAATTCAACCACACGCTATTCTTATCCACTGCTGCTCCTTAAAGCCTTCATACCATCAGCCATCCCACTGCCCAAACCACCAACTATACATCCTCCTATCACTTCCCTCCATCACCAGACTACAGCAACCTACCTCCATAGTCAACAATCGCCAAAAATCGAACAGCCGCGGACCGACTCAAATAAAAGAAGCTTTCAATTCACAATATTCAACTCGATTTGAGATTTTGGAAATTTCAAAATTCGAGGAGTTTTGTTTTTCAAACCTTACTATTATTTGCTCAAAAAGTGCAATTTTGGGATTCAATTGAACAGCAGCCCGTGCAATTTGGTTCAACAATTGTCTTTGTGGAATCTCTTTGTTTCACCTCTGTATTTCAACACACATGTTTCATATTTCATTCAGCAATTGTCTCAATACAGATTAAGTTGAACTTCAAGCCTGTTTAATCTCAGCTGGCTTCAGCTCCTTCGTTTCAATTGGCACTTCGCTTCGTATTCATATTAGTTATGCTCATTTTCTATGAAATGCACGCTCGAGTTATAGTTAGATCCAGGCTCAATAGCACTCTTTCAGCAATGGGAGCAGTTCCCTTCCTCTCTGCTCGTGCACTGGCTCATTTATTAATTACCATACTCACCGTCCTTCCTGCCCGGCAAATTTCGTGCATTTTCTCATCTTTTATTACTCATGCTACTACTTTATATTTCTATCACTGTCACGTTCACAGTCTTCACGCGCTTCCCAGTTTATAGCTTAGTTAATGCATCTCATATTACACTCTGCTCATTTCAGATACACAGCCCTGTCCATAAGCTTCTCATCTCACATCACGCATCACTCTCCATGCAATTTAGTTAGCTTGCCTTGTCCACTTGCTATCACTAGTCTCAACTTTTCACCGATCCTACAACACTCATTCAGTTCTAGAACTTTCGTCTGATGGTCCTTCGACCTAACATAGTTCAAACAGCAATGAATTCCCGCAATATTTTTGTATTCTGTTTTGTATATTAATATTTTTCAACTTATTTCCTTTTCATTTTTATCGCTTATGTTGTTCATCCATATGATGATCTCACATTTTGTATAAATACACGTAAATTGTACTATCAGCTATCAAACATGTTGATGGCTTTTGTTACAGCAAAATATTGTGACAGTACACACATCATATGAGACATGTTGATGGCCAATTTGCTGAAGCTCTTAAAGAAGAGATATATCATCTTGTTCATGGAACACTTGATTTGCCAATTAATCTTTTTAGCACAAACTATAGACGTGTCTTTCGGATAATTGATAATGTATATGTGATGGTTAGTGATACAGAAAACGCATAGTTACTAATTAAAGGAATTTTATATATACATATGTTAATTCAGGCAAGAAAGAAAATTATAAGCCTGCAAACAAAGCTCATTATTGAGAGAGTATCTAGTGCAAGTTTAAGCAATGATAACATGCTTGATTGCTTGCTAAAAAATGATGAAGAGGGAAAGATGAATTAAATAATGAGAAAATTATCGACTTGATAATTGTATCAATATACTCGAGTTATGAAATGATTCGATGGCTGTTAAGTATCTCCATGGCCATCCAAAATCTCTAGAAAAACTCAGAGTGTGTGTTTTAGATGAATAAATAGCAGTTATAGTACTAATATAATTATTTTATTGCATACAAGAATGAAAATTCGGACATCAGATTGGCTGACGATGGACTTGGCTGGACTGACTACAAGTCTATGAAATTCACTTGAGCAATAAGCATTTAATGCATCCAAATATATTTGTAGACCCGTTTTGGCCTCAACTTATTTCAAATACTTTTAAATTTATTACTTAAACAATCGTATCATTATCCAAATGAATAGTTGCATTACCACCGTGATTACTATCAAATCTAAAGTCAGTAAATTTAATGATAACAATACATGTCCAAACATTTTAATTTGAAAAATTCATACCATGATCTCCAAAAATACTTGAAGCAAGAATAACATGATTCCTAAAACTAGAATATGTTAAAAATTATTAGGGAATAAACTAAGAAATGTTGAAGCTTCACAAAAATTTAGGGCCTGGACTATAAATATATTTTAGAAAAGGATGTGAGTGTTCCTCCATAGTAGTGGCGAGTTTCCTTAATGATGAATCAGTTTACTGCTCAATGGTTTAATTATCTCAATCGTGTTTGACTTGAGCAAAGGTGATAATTATGAACTTACTAGTTAATTATCATTTTTGGGATGAATCAGTCATACCTACAATGCGAGTTCTTGTAACTTTCACAAAATTTGAAGAACTCCAATCAAAAGAAGAATTCCTGACTCCTCCATCAAGTCCTTCAGTAATTACAACTCCTTCACTGTCTACACAATCGAGCTCTTCTTGGTTGCAGTGGATAAAAACACCCTATATTCAGAACTACGCTACAAACACGGGCCTCGCTAACCGTGAAGAAGACATTCAAGATCCCTTTGTTGTTTAAAACGAAACTTGTTAAAATAAAATAAAATGTTCAATTAGAAATACCATTTTGTCATACTCAACTCCACTTCCACGCATTTTAGTCGCAAGATCTGAGATGAAATTTGGATCTGCCGAAATTTGGATCTGCCGAAATATGGATAAACACGCTTTACTATTTCTTCCATGGCAAAGATAAACACGCTTTACTATCTCTTCAGATCTGCCAAAATTTGCATCTAGAAATATTATCATTTTTTTTCCATTTTTTTGGATCGAAGTGGAAAATGAAAGAAACGGGCGTAGCTAGTTGGGAACGGGGGTATGGAAGGCTGTACTACAAATTTAGTTCGGGTAAGGGCCGTTCCAAAATTTAGAACGGCTATGAGTCGTGGTATAATATTTTGCAACGGACTTTAACCGTTTCTTAATAGCAACGGCTTAGAGCCGTTGCAAATTTCCGCCTTCGGGAGTTGCGAAACTGCTGGTATGGTGTAGTGAATCTTGAAACAGAATTTGGTATTTGTTTGTCACCGATCGAGGTCATTTTATTCCAGACAATGACTTAAGAAAGTAATAGCTTGGCGGTAAAACCAACCATGACCACCACTCATAACAGAACAACGGTTCCAACAACAACCATTATTTTATCGCATGGTGAATGGCTAGAAAAATTCGTTGGAGTGGATTTCAAACCTTGGCAATAGAATATGTTGTTCTACTGGACTACACTAAAACTTGCTAAATTTCCCACTGAGGCATTGTCAGTGGAAAATGATGCAGCTAAGGCCAGAGAAGAGGTTGTGCAAACTTTAATTCCTGAAAACACGAGTTTGTGGTGTAGTGTGATGAGTCGTCCACGACTCAATGAAGGTTTGAATCGGTTCCGAGCTAAGGAAGGAGGGCCACGAGTTAACAAGCCAAGGGGGAAGGTAGGCCGAGTTAACAAGGCATCGGGTTTGAGTCGTCCACGACTCAAGAGAAGCATGAGTCGTTTCCGACCTAACTAGGAGAGAGAAGGGGAGGTACAACTTGACAAGGAAGAGACCCGAGATAACAACTGCTTGAGTCGTACACGGGTTAATAAAGCAGGGTTACGACTCAAGGGAAAGTTGAAGTGTTCGTGCTTGATGAGTCGTACACGACTCAACGACTCATCGTTAAGTCGTTCGGAGTTGACTCGGGTGGAGGGGATATGCCGTAAGGAAGCTATGAGTCGGTGAAGTCTTATGTCGTGGGTTTCTTAAGTCGGATATGTGTGAGTCGTGTCAACTGTGTTGTGTAGTTAAGTCGGTAACGACTTATGATGAGTCGGTCGTGTTTGAGTCGCTTGCGTTGAGTCGGTGCCGACCTATGAGTTGTACAGCGTTGTGTTGTATTGTTGAGTCGAGAGCCTTAAGTCGTGAGTCGTGGGGGATGAGTCGTGTACGACTTAAGGCTGGGTTGTAACTCCTATAAATACGCGTGTGTTGTACATTTTTGGTTGTTGATTTTTGAATAAAATTCTCTTTTGTTAGCTTTGTGCTTTCATACCAATTGGTAGTTGAGTGTAATCTCCTATCTCCTCTTTCGGTTAATCGAGTGCGCTCGATTCAACGATCGTAGAAGCCGATTCACGGAATCTAGTGCGCTAGATCAACGTGCGAAGAATCGTAGATCTTTAAACACGGTATAGTGCGCTATCAACGTGTTTGAGATAGTTAGAGTTCGGTATCTTTGGATCAACGAACTTGGGCATTTTTGGTATCTTCAACTCACCGATTGCTACATTTCATCGATTGAAGTTTTGTTTCGAATAATCCGCTGCGTCATTATTTGGTATCAGAGCCATACTTAGCCAATCATAGCTAAGTTGATACTTGGAGCCAAGTTTTTGAAATTTTTGAAGTTTTTGAAGTTTGAAGGAGTTCATTGTGTTCTTGTTGAATTGGTAACAACATTAGAGTGTTTGATCCATTTCATTTTGGATCAAAGTGTTGGAAGGTGTTTGAAGTTGAATTAGGCCGTGTATACTATTGAGGTAGCCGAGCCTAGGGAGGATCATTGGAAAGCTTGTTCGAGCTAAAGAAGTGTTGAACCGTGCCTTGTGCTTGAATTGGAGGCGACCTCACTTGAGCCGTTTCATATTGCCGAGACAAATTGTAGCCGAGTCATTGTTGAGCCGTGACTTGTTGTATTATTGAAACTTTGAAGTGTTGAAGTTTTGAGAAGTTTTTTTTCAATCATGCCACCAAGGAGAGCTAATCGTCATCAAAACGTTGAAGCTTTGTATCGTAGAGAAGAAGCCGAGCTTATGGAACAACGTATTAATGAAAAGTTTGATGAAGGCATTGGAAAATTGGAGAGATTGATGAATGATTTGAATCAAAGGAGGAGATCACCAAACTCGAACCATGGAGGAAACCGAGTTTCGCCATCGGTTACGGAAGCGAGGAGGGTATCACCACATTCTTGTAGAGATAGAAGAGAAACGTCAATTTCATCACGAAGGGATCATCATGACTATGCACATGAAGAGAGAAGAAGTCAACGTGAATTTGACCATGAAGCATATAGGGATGAAGAGAGACATAGTCAAAGAAGCATGCATGAACGAAGGGATGATAATGGTCGAGATCGATGTAGGCGTACTTTTGATTTTGTTGAAGAAGGTGATAGAACTAGTATTCATTATCGAGATCGAGACCAAGTTCGAAATTCTTATCGGGATGTTGAAGATGATCGTCGATGGGAATCGGGTATGAAGATGGAAATTCCGGAGTTTAAAGGCGGGATGGTTGCTGAAGAGTTCTTAGATTGGGTTTCAAATGTTGAAGAGATCTTTGATTTCAAGGAGGTTCCTGAGCATAGAAGGGTGAAGTTGGTTGCTACTAGGTTGAGGGGGAGAGCTTTGGCATGGTGGCAGCAAACTAAACTTACTAGGGAGAGAATGGGAAAGTCAAAGATAGAATCTTGGGAGAAGATGAAGAAATTGATGAGATCTACCTTTTTACCTTACAACTATCAATCACTTATGTACCAGAGGTTGCAGAATCTGAGGCAAGGGACAAAGTCTGTTAGTGATTATGCTGATGAATTTTACCAACTCATTGCCAGGAATGATATTATGGAGACAGAAGAACAACTGACTGCTAGATTCATTGGGGGATTGAGAATGCAGATCCAGGATATGGTTAATATGTTCGATCCTAGATCCGTTGCAGAGGCACATCAGAAAGCGTTAGCTTGGGAGAAACAAGGAAGACGTGGAGGTGGTGTGTTTACTAATTCCAATAATCAAGCAAGGGGTGTTGGTGGAAGTTCTAATGTTCCTAAACCTATTTCAAAGCCAGTGGTGAAGGAGGTTGAGAAGGCGAAGGCTAACAGTGTTTTCAAATGTTATAATTGTCAGGAGTTGGGTCACAAAAGTAATGAATGTCCGAAGCCGAAGAAGAGAACCATGGTTGCAGAAGTTGAGGAGGATGATGGTGAGGAGGCAGAATGTTCAAATACACCTTATGTTGAAGAGGAAGAAGAATTGTTTGGAGATGAAGGTTGTAATCTTATGATGAGGAGAAGTTGTCTTACACCAAAGCAAGAGGAGGATTGTAGTTGGTTGAGAAGCAATATTTTTCAGTCGACATGCACTATTCTGGGAAAGGTTTGCAAGTTCGTCATTGATGCTGGAAGTTGTGATAATATTATTTCTACAGAAGCTGTGAGGAAATTGAACTTGAAGACTGAAAAACATCCTAAACCGTACAAGCTAGCATGGTTAAGGAAGGGTGGTGAAGTGAAGGTGTGCCGAAGAGCTTGTGTTAATTTTTCTATTGGGAAGAAATACAAAGATGAAATTTGGTGTGATGTAGTGGACATGGATGTTTGTCACTTGTTGTTGGGCAGACCGTGGCAGTTTGATAGAGCAGTACAACATGATGGTCGTGCCAATAGTTACAGTTTCATGTTCGAGGGTACGAAAATCACTTTGGTTCCCAAGAAGCAACAACAGAAGGAGAGCAAGCTGGAGGAGATTGAGGAATTGAAAACTTTATTATCTTTGAAGGAGTTTGTGAAAGAAGTTGAAGAGGAACCTGAAGTATTTTTGTTGATTGGGAGAGAGAGTAGTGAAGAAGTTGAAATACCAGAAGCAGCAAAGCCAGTTTTGAAAGAGTTTGAAGATGTGTTTCCAAAGGAGTTGCCTAAGGAGTTACCACCACTTAGAGACATTCAACATCAAATTGATCTTGTTCCGGGAGCAGTGTTACCACATCGACCACATTATCGAATGAGTCCGAAGGAACATGAGGAATTACGAAGGCAGGTGGAAGAGTTGTTGGAACAGGGACGTGTTCAGGAAAGCTTGAGTCCTTGTGCCGTGCCAGCATTATTAGTACCAAAGAAGGACGGAACATGGAGGATGTGCACAGATAGTAGAGCTTTGAATAAGATCACTGTCCGATATAGATTTCCTATGCCGATGTTGGATGATTTGTTGGATCAGTTGAGTGGGGCAACTATATTCTCGAAGATTGATTTGAAGAGTGGTTATCATCAAATTCGAATCAGACCTGGAGACGAATGGAAGACAGCTTTCAAGACGAGAGAGGGGTTGTACGAATGGTTGGTTATGCCATTTGGTCTGTCAAATGCACCTAGTACATTCATGCGGGTGATGAATCAAATCTTTAGACCATTCATTGGGAAGTTCGTTGTGGTTTATTTCGATGATATTCTGATTTACAGCAGAAGTATGGAGGAGCATGTTCTACATTTGAGGGAAGTATTGATTATTCTTCGTGAAGAACAATTTTATGCTGCTACGAAGAAATGTGTGTTTATGACGCACAGTGTTTTATTCCTGGGTTATGTTGTTTCAGGGGAAGGTATTCAAGTTGACCAGAGTAAAGTTGAGGTAGTCAGGAATTGGCCACAGCCAAAGACGATTACGAAAGTGAGAAGTTTTCATGGGCTAGCGTCATTCTACCGAAGATTCATTCCACACTTCAGTAGCGTGATGGCTCCAGTTACTGATTGCATGAAAGGGAAACAATTTGTATGGTCAGAAGAAGCGGGGGTTGCTTTTGAAAAGATCAAGAAATTGTTGACGTCTGCACCAATTCTTGTTTTACCGAATTTTCAGTTATTGTTTGAATTGCATACTGATGCTTCGAAGGTTGGTATTGGAGGAGTTCTGAGTCAGAATGGGAAGCCAGTTGCTTATTTCAGCGAAAAGTTGTCAGGAGCAAAGATGAGATACAGTACATATGACGTTGAATTTTATGCTGTTGTACAAGCTGTTAAGCATTGGAGACACTATCTATTTCAGAAGGAATTTGTCCTTTATATAGATCATGACGCATTGAAACATTTACAGGGGCAGGATAAGATTTCAGCGAGACATGCATCGTGGATAGCATATTTACAGCAGTTTACTTTTGTTGTCAAACATAAATCAGGGGTGACAAATCGGGTAGCTGATGCTTTGAGTAGGAGGAGTCATTTATTAACGACAATGAAAGTTGAAGTGACGGGTTTTGAGATGTTGCCGGAGATGATTAATGAAGATCCTTACTTTGTGAAATATGTTGAGAAAGTGAAGGGTGAGAGTACCGATGAATTTACGTTGGTTGATGGTTTTCTGTTTAAAGGGAATCGTTTGTGTATTCCAGACTGTAGCTTGAGGTTGAAAATTGTCAAAGAGTTACACGAGGAAGGGCATGTGGGCCGTGATCGTACTTTGCAATTGATTTCACAATTTTACTTTTGGCCGTCGATGAGAAAAGAAGTGGAAAGATTTGTGGAGCGATGTCATATTTGCCAAGTTTCAAAGGGAACAGCGACGAATGCAGGGTTGTATATGCCATTACCTGTACCGTCTAAGCCATGGGTTGATATTAGCATGGATTTCGTTTTAGGTTTGCCTAGAACTCAAAGGGGAAATGATTCGATATTTGTTGTAGTGGACAGATTTTCGAAGATGGCACATTTTGTTGCTTGCAAAAAGACAGCGGATGTAGTTCGAGTGGCGCAGTTATTTTTCAAGGAGATTTATCGAATTCATGGTTTACCAGAGTCTATCGTGTCGGATAGAGATACTCGTTTTCTGAGTCATTTTTGGTTGAGTTTGTGGAAAATGGTAGGAACGAAGTTGAATTTTAGCAGTGCTTATCATCCACAAACAGACGGACAGACGGAAGTTGTTAACAGGTCATTGGGAAATTTGTTGCGATGTCTTGTACAGGATAATTTGAGAAGTTGGGACATGAAGTTATGCCAAGCTGAATTTGCACATAATCATGCAGTGAATCGTAGCACGGGATTCAGTCCATTTCAGATTGTTTATTCAAATTTACCCAGGGGACCGTTGGATTTGGCAGTAGTACCACAGGCGAAAGGAACAATTAAACGAGCTGTTGATTTTGTTGATGAGCTGACTGAATGTCATAAAATCGTTCAGGAACGATTAGAGAAATCGAATGAGAAGTATAAGAAGTCTGCAGATTTAAAGCGACGACATGTTAAATTTAACGAAGGTGATTTGGTTTATGCTGTATTGACCAAAGATCGTTTTCCAGTGGGCGCATATAATAAGTTGAAAGCCAGAAAAATTGGTCCTGTCGAAATTGTGAAACGAATTAATGATAATGCTTATAAGTTGAAGCTGCCGGAGGATATTTACACTTCTGACGTATTCAATATTAAGCATCTTGTGCCATATTATGGAGATGAACATTTTGATGAGAAAGAATTTGCAAATTCGAGGACGAATTTTTCTCAACCAGGGGAGGATGATGCAGCTAAGGCCAGAGAAGAGGTTGTGCAAACTTTAATTCCTGAAAACACGAGTTTGTGGTGTAGTGTGATGAGTCGTCCACGACTCAATGAAGGTTTGAATCGGTTCCGAGCTAAGGAAGGAGGGCCACGAGTTAACAAGCCAAGGGGGAAGGTAGGCCGAGTTAACAAGGCATCGGGTTTGATTCGTCCACGACTCAAGAGAAGCATGAGTCGTTTCCGACCTAACTGGGAGAGAGAAGGGGAGGTACAACTTGACAAGGAAGAGACCCGAGATAACAACTGCTTGAGTCGTACACGGGTTAATAAAGCAGGGTTACGACTCAAGGGAAAGTTGAAGTGTTCGTGCTTGATGAGTCGTACACGACTCAACGACTCATCGTTAAATCGTTCGGAGTTGACTCGGGTGGAGGGGATATGCCGTAAGGAAGCTATGAGTCGGTGAAGTCTTATGTCGTGGGTTTCTTAAGTCGGATATGTGTGAGTCGTGTCAACTGTGTTGTGTAGTTAAGTCGGTAACGACTTATGATGAGTCGGTCGTGTTTGAGTCGCTTGCGTTGAGTCGGTGCCGACCTATGAGTTGTACAGCACTGTGTTGTATTGTTGAGTCGAGAGCCTTAAGTCGTGAGTCGTGGGGGATGAGTCGTGTACGACTTAAGGCTGGGTTGTAACTCCTATAAATACGCGTGTGTTGTACATTTTTGGTTGTTGATTTTTGAATAAAATTCTCTTTTGTTAGCTTTGTGCTTTCATACCAATTGGTAGTTGAGTGTAATCTCCTATCTCCTCTTTCGGTTAATCGAGTGCGCTCGATTCAACGATCGTAGAAGCCGATTCACGGAATCTAGTGCGCTAGATCAACGTGCGAAGAATCGTAGATCTTTAAACACGGTATAGTGCGCTATCAACGTGTTTGAGATAGCTAGAGTTCGGTATCTTTGGATCAACGAACTTGGGCATTTTTGGTATCTTCAACTCACCGATTGCTACATTTCATCGATTGAAGTTTTGTTTCGAATAATCCGCTGCGTCAGAAAAACTAGAGCCAGATGCAACCAAAGTCGAAGCACTCATTGTTGGAAGAATTTGGACTTCATTTGAAAAAATTACACATTAAATGGACTGGACAACAGTCTATATACTGCGTACTATATAATAACAACTTCGAAAGAACTCTGGGTTTTTTTGGATAAAAAATACAAAACAAAAGAAGCTAGAATGAAGAAGTTCATTGTCGTAAAGTTCCTTAATTTCATAATGATAGATGCTAGAACCATGATCAGCCGAATCCAAGAGTTGCATGTGATAATACATGAAATCCATGACAAAGGGATGTCTTTGAGCGAATCGTTTCAAGTGGCTGTTGCTACTGAGAAATTGCACCGTCATGGAAAGACTTCAAAAATTATGCAAAGCATAAGCCCGAGGAAATGACTATGGAAGATCTCGTTATTTGGCTAAGAATCGAAGAGGACAATAAGAAATCAGAGAAGAAAGCGACTAATGCTATAATGGCGAAGACAAATGTAGTCGAGGCCGAGAAAACAACAAACGGAAACGGGAATATAATCCAAATGCAAGGAAACCAATGAAATTCAAAGGAAGCTTTCACAATTGCGGGAAGAAAGGACATAAGGCAAGCAAATGTCAAGGTCCAAACAAAGAACGAACATTAAAATATCACAGAGTGCGTGAAACACTCTAATGACATTTCTAAAATGAACTTGTCTATAGTGATTTCTAAATGCAGCTTAATTGGCAATTCGAAGGAATTGTTTGTGGATACTGGTGCCACAAGACACATCTGTGCCAATAAGTGGATGTTTTCCAACTACAAACCTGTGACATAAGAAGGGCAATTATTTATGGAAAACTCCTCCACGTTGAAGGTTGAAGGAAAAGGAAAAATTGTTCTAAAGATAACCTCTGAAAAGAACTTATGCTAAATGATGTTTTTACACGTCCCAGACATTCGAAAGAATTTGGTTTTTGGATCATTTCTAAGCATGGATGGCTTTAAATTAGTCTTTGTCTCCGATAACTTTCTTTTATCAAAGAATGGAATATATGTTGGGAAAGGTTATGTGAGTGATGGTTTGTTTAAAATGAATGTAATGACTATTGTACCAAAGGATTATGATAATAAAATTGAATCTTCTATTTATATTGCTGGATCCTCCAATATATGGCATGCTAGATTAGGTAATGTTAACTTTTATATATTGTGTAAAATGATCAACTTTGATTTTATACTTAAATTTGCAATAGATTCAAGTTATAAATGTGATTATGTGCTGAGGGGAAAAATGACTAGAACTTCCTTTCATCATGTTGAGAGGAATATAGAATCTTTAGACTTAATACATATGGATGTATTCGATTTAAAAATGTGTCAACTGGAGGAGGAAAGAGTAATTTAGTACCTTTATTGATGATTGTAACTAGTACTATTATGTGTACCTACTAAGAAGCAATGACGAGGCATTTGAAATGTTTAAATGCTACAAGGCAGAATTTGAAAATCAAAGCCTGAAGCAGTGATATGGATTGTGAATATGAATTTCCATTCAAGGAATTCTATGCACAAAATGGTATAATCCATCAAATAATGACACCATATTCCCCTTAATAAAACGGTATAGTAGAACATAAAAACTGTGCCCTTAAAGAAATGATGAATGCTTTACTTATTAGTTTTTGTCTACCAAATAACTATTGGGGCGAAGCAACGCTTTTAGCCAATCACATTTTGAATAAAGTACCTAGGAGGAAAACTTCGAAATCTCCACATGAATTATGAAAAAACGGACCGTTATCCTACAAATACTTAAAATATGGGGGTGTCTTGCAAAAGTAAAAGGTCAAAATTGGACCAAAGACTATAGATCGCATATTCATTGGTCTACTTATAATAGTAGTGCATATCGGTTTTTGGTGTATAAATCTAAAATTGATGACATTCATGAAAATACCATTATCGAATATCGAAATGCAAGATTGTTTTAACACATTTATTCACCGAAAACCTCTATTGAAACTATTGTTCAAAAAAGATCAAGAGATGGAAATATACTAGATACTCCATAGGATAATTCTGATCAAAGCGTCAATAAAACTACACAAGAAAATAATATTGAACCAGGGTTAGAGGAACCAAGAAGGAGCAAACGACAATGGACTGCTAAAACCTTTGGACCTGAATTCTACGCATATGTGGTAGAAAATAAACCTCTAATGTACAAAATAGCAATATCATCCCCTGATGCTCCTTACTGGAAGGAAGCCACCAATAGTGAAATCGAATCCATTTTAGAAAACCATACATAGGAACTAGTAGATCTACCTAAAGGATTAAAAACGCTAGGGTACAAATGAAATGTTAAGAAAAAACTAAAAGATGACGACTCAATAGGTAAGTATAAAGAATGACTTGTAGTCAAATGATTTAGAAAGAATGAAGATCTAGATTATTTTGATACATACTCACCAATAACTAGAATAACATCAAATAAGATGCTTATTGCAATCGCATCCATGCTAAATTTGGAAATACATCAAATGGTTGTAAACACTACGTTTTTAAATGGTGAACTGGAATAAAAAATTTACATGTAACAAGCTGAAGAGTTTCTAATCCTTGGAAATGAGAATAAGGTATGCAAGTTAGTAAAATCACTTTATGGCTTTAAACAAGCGCCAAAACAGTGACACGAAAAATTTGATAAAACTATATTATCAAATGGTTTCAAAATAAATGAATCAGATAAATATGTCTATATCAAACATATAGATATTTGATATGTCATTGTTCGTCTTTAAGTTGATGATTTATGGATTTTGGGTAATAATAAGGCCATAATAAAATCAACTATGGATATGCTGTCATCTTGAATTGACATGAAAGACCTAGAAGTGGCAGATGTAATCTTGGGTGTCAAAATTTTAAGGATAGTAAAGGGATATGCATTATCTCAGCCATATCACATTGCCAAAATATTTGAAAGGTTCAACCAATATAATATAACTATTGCGAAATCGTCAGTAGATATGAAGCAAAATTGGGTAAAAAAAGTGGTGATAGTATTTATTGGCTTGAATACTATCATATACTAGGAAGCATCAAGCATGCCATGAACTAAATAAGGCCAGACATTGCATATGTTATAGGAAAGCTTAGTAGGTATACCAGCCCTGGTAAAAATCATTGGAAAGTGATAATCTAAGCTCTAGGGTTATTTAAGTACATATAGAACTATGTTTTACATTATACAAAATATCCTTCCATGGTGGAAGGATATAATGATGCAAATTGGATAACTGGTTCAAATGACACAAAATCCAAAAGTGGATATGTGTTTGCATAGGAAATAGCGCAATTTCATGGAAATCATCCAAACAGACATGTATAGCAAGGTCAATAATGCAATCAGAATTTATTGTTCTAGATAAAGCCTCAGGATAAGAAGATTGGCTTTGGAGTTTTTTGAAAGACATTTCGAATTGGGACAACTCATGCATCTAATATGTATACATTACGGTAGATAATCAACTATGAAGAGCAAACAGTAGATTATACAAAGGTAAATCTAGGCATATTCATCATAGACACAAAACCATATGACAACTTCTCTCTAATGGAGTTATCACTATAAACTACATACGGTCAAAAGACAACATTATGGATCAACTAACAAAAGGCTTGCCTGGAGAGAAAGTTCAAACCTTAACAATGGGAATGGGCCTAAGGCTTATCGATTAAAGTTGTTATTGATAGAAACCCAACCTAATTTATTGAAGATCCCAAGATCTAGGTTCAAAAGAACAACTAAGTTAAGGTTAAACTTACCAAGCACTAGAAGACTCAATTTCTTAATCGTTCCTAAGATAAGTTAGTGCATAAACCGCTGGAGAATAGGATAAGCTTAACTTTTAATGTTGTCCATACTGTGGAATTATAAAGAACCAAGTGGAGTATTGCAGGACACTCTTTATAGAATCGCCTACATGAGTGCAAAGGCGCCACTTCATAGAGAATTATGAGACTTAATTCTCTTAAGAACTCTTGAGACCAAGCATGTGTTTCTGGCAAAAACGAACACAAACAGAGAACAAAGAAGATAAGAAACATTGTTATGTGTTATTTATTGCTCTGACCTACACAAAAGGCTTACAGTTCAAAGACATCTAAGTCTACTGATTTGTCAGTAAGTCAAATAAATAATCACTAGGAAAAGTTCAAAGACTTTGTACTACAAGCTTAGTAGCTATACCAGCAATCCTGGTAAAAATCATTGGAAAGCGATAATATGAGTTCTAGGGTATCTTAAGTACACACAGAACTATGTTTTACATTATACAAAATTACCTTCCATGGTGAAAGGATATAATGATGCAAATTGGATAACTGATTCAAATGACACAAAATCCAAAAGTGGATATGGGTTTACATTAGGAAATTGAGTGGTTTCATGGAAATCATCGAAACAGACATGCATAGCATGGTCAACGAAGGAATCAGAATTTATTGCTCTAGATAAAGCCATAGAAGAAGCAGACTGGCTTCAGAGTTTTTTGGAAGACATTTCGAATCGGGACAAACCTTTGCCTCCAATATGTATACATTATGATAGTCAATCAAATATTGAAAGAGCTAATAGTAGACTATACAATGATAAATCTACGCACGTTCGTTGTAGATATAAAACTGTAAGAAAACTTCCCTATAATGGTGTTTTCACTATAGACTATATATGGTCAAAAGATAACATTGCAGTTCCACAAACAAAAGGCTTGCCTTGAGAGAAAGTTCAAATTTTATCAATGGGAATGGACCTAAGGCCTATAAATTAAAAGTTTTCCTCAATAGAAAACCAACCTTGTTGATTGAAGATCCAAAGATCTAGGTTCCAAGGGACAACTAAGTTAAGGTTAAAATTTAGCAAGCACTGAAAGAATCAATTTTTAACCATTCCTTAGAAAATTCAGTGCACAAACCACCAGAAAATAAGATAAGCTTAGCTTTTAATGATTATATATACTATGGAATTATAAAGAACCAGGTGGAGTATTGCGGGATACTCTTTATAGAATCACTTACGAGAGTGCAAAAGCACAACTTCATGAAGACTTACAAGGCCTAGTTCTCTTAAGCACTCATGAAACCAAGCATGTGTTCACGGCAAAAACGAACACAAACAGAGAAAAAAAGAAGATAAGACACATTGTTGCATGCTATTTGTTGTCTTGGTCTACATAAAAGGCTTACAATTCAAAGACATCTAAGTCTACTGATTCGCCGGTAATTCAAATAGAATCACTAGGAAAAGTTCAAGGCCTCCGTGCTACTTTAACCGATACAACAAAAGTTTCATTGAATTAAGAACAAATTAAGCAAAAATTCATTTATGTGGGGGATTCGTTAGAAATGAACGAAGTATTAATGACTTTAGAAATAGGGTATAATGCCCTACAGTTAGGCTTGTCAATGGCCGGGTTTTCGGTTCGGATATCTTAAAACCCGGACCCAAGCCCGGCTACAATGATTAAAAATCGAGCCCGACCTAAACCCACTAGTTATTTCAAAACCAACACCCGAGCCCGACCTATCGGCTAATACGCATTTATCTAACCCAAAACATATATGTTGAAACCGTACCATAAAATTGCAATTTTTATAAAACTTATAGACAAATTATTGTTAACATACAAATTGGCTGGTGACGTATTCAAGTTCACAATAATATTATGCAAAAACGTCTATATGCAAGCAAACAAAATGGTAAAAAATAACATATACGCTTATGTTTAGAAACAATGGAAAATAAATAATCGGGTCAATCGCAAACCAGGTCGGATTTTGACTAAACCGTACCCGAACCTAATAGTAACTGGATCGGGCTTGAATAATTGGAGTCAAAACCCATACCCACATTTATAGAACGGGTTCGGGTTGGATTTGAGCCAAAACCCGTACCATGAACAGGTCTACCTATGGTGTAGGGATAATCCCACATCTTAGGGATACCCGAAAATAAAGTAGTTATATACTAAGACATGGAAACTACTATAATTCCTACAACACAATATAGCATGAATCACAATAGGGAATATAAGGAGTGGTGCATCACACCACCCCGCACCCGCACCCGCATCCTTCTTTCGATTATCCAATAACTGTTGTGCATCTGTGTTGGGATCACGAAATCTATTTTCGACCAAGTCTCATAGCTTATGTGACTTGAAGAGGGTCTTCATTTTATGACTCTAGAAATAACAATTTTACCCTTTAAAAATTCAAAGAGGTTGAGAAGATGATGTAGTGTTGAATGCCATTTTCCCTCGATTTGTTTTTATGTATGGCTCACTTTCTCTTTCTTACTTTTCTTTTTTTAATTTCATGATCTAACCTACTATTTGCCCTGATACCAAAAGTGTTGGTAAAAGAGAAAAAGTAGTAGAAAATAAAAAATATTAATTGATGAAACTTGGTAATGTTTACACACACACTCTTCAATCACCAGTACGGTAAATATTTATTGAAACATTAAAATACTGAGCATAAAATAGCAAAACAACATAATTTGACCCACTAAAAAAAGGAAGACATGACCTAATCAAATAAGTCTCATAATATAAAGGATAAGATAATATCCTACAAACAAGGAAATAATATTTTGAATCATTCATTAACAAAATCAAGAGTTAATTGAAGAACCAGTAAAATTATATAGCTCCATGTTTCTTTGCACAACTTACATCTAAATTATTCATACTTTGCATTTTATGTTCACAGACTTGAATAATGGTAGCTAGTATATAAGAATTTGAAGAAGCCTATGAGATTCTATTCGTTAGCACAACAAAACACTCACTCTTTTCACTCTATAACATATACATTACTACCACGTATAAACTCATAAAAGGGTGACAATACATTCTTTTAATTCATAATATTTTGTATGGAGTGCACTTTTTTTCTCTATAAGTTACATTCTTTTTGATGCAAAATATCTTTCTATGTTACTACAAGAGACAATCGGTTTACCGACACAGATATGATATTGGTGCGACATCAATAATAAGTTTGATGTCATGCCGACGCTATATACAACGTCAGTAAAAGTGATGATATAATTTGTTTCGATGCTAAGATGATGTCTTTCGTAGGTACAATACCGACACTTTGCCAATACCATTTTCCAACACAATACTAAATGTCTTCTCGACTATGCGACAACATGCTGATGTCAAACAAAAATAATTTAGTGATGCCATACTGACGTCGTGTTAAAATGTCAAAAACATATTTTTCGAAGTCATACCAGCAACATTTTAAAATGTCAAAATCAAATTTACCGTCATCATACCGACGTATTGTCGATGCCTGCCTAAAAATTTTTCAAAGTATTTTTGTTTCTTTTCTCACATTCCATTGCACATTCATATGTAAACCAATATATCATCACAAATAGTCAACACAATGTACCATATCAACAAAACATCCAAAAGATCTAACAAAATACGATATTTAACAAAAATACCAATATCCAACAAATATACTACATTTTAACTAGCAATATCCAACAAATGCCAACATATCCAACAAATACCAATATATCCAATATAAACAAACTTGCTCCATCATCATCATCAATATCCATGCATAAACAATATTCAAACAAAACAATTACATACTCACTTGTAACATCCTGTTTTTAAATCAAATTTAAATCGGTAATTAATTTATTTTTTTGAATTAAATTGTGAATTGATTTGAATTTTTTCAAGTTAAATAAGATATTTGCATATAAATTGATTTTAAATTGAATTTTGGAATAAAAACTTAAAAGTAAATATTTTAGAAAATAAATGGGATATAAATACTCTATATTTCAAAACTGATAATTTTTTTTCTAATTATAATATATATGTAATATATATTTTGAAATTAATATAGTAAATTTTCAAAAGTTGTTTAAAGTCAAATTTATAATCTAAAGACTTATATATATATATATATGATCTATACATATTTTTGTTTGTTTATTAAGGTGTAATTTAATTTTAAATTAATTTCTTTAAAGATTATAAATATATAAATAAAAGGAAAAAGTAAGAAAAAATAAGCTTATGTAAATATAGAATAGAGAATCTATATAAATAAAAGTTTAACAAAGGGTTTAAAACAAAATTTTATAAAATTATTTAAAGAAGGGATTAAACATAATTTAATCACATATGACATTTGTACATTTATAATATTATGAATTAACAAGTGTAAACCTTTTAACACACACTTAACATTTGTAGCTAAATAAACATATGCATTAACAAGTGTTAATCATGTTGCCATGCAAATAATACAAGTGTCAAGATGAATTATTTTTATAACTTTTGAATATATATAGAAAAAGTTTTTTCTCTTCATTTGAAATACAAAGCAAAGAAAATAAAACATGGCAACCAAGTGCAAACCAGGAAATAAAATTCAAACCTGGAAACTTAGGAAATCAGATAAAAGAAAACATATAAACTTCAAAAACCTGAAACAAAACAAAACCATAGATCAAAAGAAATCCAAACAAAATCACAAATTCAAACAATAACTTGAGTTCAAACCTGGGTGCTAAAGCAAAGCTGAGATAAAGCAATCAAAGAACAATCTTCAACCTGATCAAGCTTTTAAATTTGGAAACCAAGCATTCAAATTCAACTCAGCATGAATTCCAGGTCAAATACAAAGTTCGGATCAATAAAAGAAACCTGCTCTCTGTTCTTCTCTATTCCAAACCAGGTGAGCAAACTTGACCCTACTATATCATTTGGTGTTTGGATTTGTATTTGAAATATGTGCTTGTGTGATTGTGTGAATATTTCTGTATATATGTGTATATGTAAACATAGAATAATTGATGCATGTCTGTGTATATGTATGTATACATCTCTGTTATATTACACAGGCTCAAATTTCACTTAAAAAAATTCATATCTTCTTATCTAATATATTTCAAGCTATGATCCCTAAAAGAAAAATGATTGTATAGATGCTATTTTATTTTAAAATTGGTTTCATGTGTCTATATTAATCAATAAATTAAAAACAATTAATTACAGTAAAAATAAAACAAAGTCAGGAAATTCGATTATCAAATTCTCACAAGTTGATTATATAATTGGAATCGTACTCGAGAATGATGAATTTCGGTGATAAAATTATGATTTTTAAGTTTGAAATTGATGAGTATTTGCGAGCTGATCAATATCGGGAGTTTTGGCATTTTCTGGTGATCGGCAATAAACTTGGTGGCGCGGTTGATACTGGAGATGGCTGGAGGTTCGATGATTGCAGGAAAAATAGTGGCAGAGGTTTCAGATCATCATGGAGGTTGATCGACGAGGTTGTAGGGTTTTTTAGAACCTGTTTGGTCATCGCTAGAATCAAGTCGATTGTGTCAACGATAGTGGATCGAAATTGGCCGGTGTAGAATGAATCGATGCATCGGGGTATGGGGAAGCTTTGGACGTTGTGGCGAGTTCACCGGTGGTGGAGGCGATGATACGCGGTGGGTTTTTTGGATCAGGTTTAGTTCAGGTGGTCGTTCATATTGCTCGATTTTGATCCTCTATTGAATTTGACATCTGGGCGGTCGTGATGCACGTGGAGGTCGTCGGTGATGAGTTGGCAATGGTGAAGCCGATCGGAATGGCTCCGATCGCTTGTGCACGTGAATGCTTATCATTGTGTATGTGTTTCGCTGATGGATTTGGGGAAGAAAGGTAAATCTCGGGTTCGACTCGCGAAATAGCTTGGGGAAGAGAAAAGATTTGGTTAACTCGAGGTTGGTCTTGGGATAATTCATGTTTGGCTCGAGAAAATCATGAAATGGATTCGGTCGTTGGATTTATGATAAAAACAGTTTTAAAACTTTAAAACAAATCAAGTTTATTTGAAACAATTTTGTTAAAACCAATTCTTTTGTAAATGTTAAATGTTTATCCAAGTTTTGAATTGGTTAAAAGGTTTTAAATAAAATTATTTTAAATAAAAAATGTTAAGATACACATAACCTTTATTTTTAAATTTTATTTTAAATAAAGTTAATAATATTAAGAAGTTAATTAAGAAAAGATGTTTTAATTGTTAATTAACTATAAAATCTAAGTTAATTTATTTAATAAATTACAAGGTTTATTAAATAAAGATTTTTAATGATAATTAAAGTAATTAATTAAGATAAATGGATTATTTTTTTATTTAATTTAAATTTTTAAGTGATTAAAGATTTATTACTTAATGAAAGTAATTAAATAATAATTGCTTAATGAAAGTAATTTAAAAGGATAATGACCCAATAGAATTAAAAGGATTAATTGTGTAATTACTTAAATATTAAATTATCAGGGTGATTAATTTAATTATGCGATTATTTAAAGGTTAATTAATTAATAATTGAGATTTACTAATTAATAATTAAGGAATGAATTAAGGTTAATTTATTTCATGATTAAGGTTAATTAATTACATAATTAAGGTTAACTAAATATTGATTAAAAGTTAATTAATGAATAATTACTGAGTATAATTAATTAAAAAGAGATTACTTAAGGGAAGTAATTAGAGGATAATTACTCGATGTAATTTATTTTTGATTTATTAATATAAGTGATTAGGATAATCACTTATTATAATTAAATAGTAATTAATTCTGGGTTACTTAATTAATGTAATCAAGTATAATTATTAAGGTTGATTAATTAATAATTAAAGGTTAATTAATTTATTATTAAAGGTTAATTAATGAATGATTAAAGGATAATTAATTAAAATGGTTTGTAACTAATTAATATTAATTAACCAGGATTAGTAATTTATTCATAAGTAATTAATCTGGTTTAAATTAATCAGATGATAAATTGGTCTTACTTATGAATGATTGGATTCTATTGGATGCTTTGAATTATTTGATATCCCTGATGTGTGATGCTCCATGATATGAATTGTTCTGATTTGAGCTGTAACGAATATAATTTATTTATCTGTGATGAATTTATATTATTTATCTATGAATCTATGAATGAAGATAAGCGTTATGAGATTATATCGCCTATCGATATTGCTATGCTTGGATTTGTGATGATTGATGATATTGTATTGTTGTGTGTAAAACCCCTGGACTACACCACACACACAAATATGGAATGCACAAGGAAATTGGTTAAGTCACAGATATTTGAATTTAATATTATGAAATGGTTTTAAAGATTGAATTTTGAATCCAAAATGATTTTGGAAATGGATTTGGGTTGAATATGAAAAGCTTTTGAGAAAGGAAATTTGAAATTGAATTTAGTTTGAATAGAATATATCTTGTTTAGGTTTTGAAATTATTTTGGAAACTATAGTTTGAAAGAGTATACAAGTTATACAATAATATATATGGATTTTAAACCATTTTAAAAGTATTCGTTCAGGAATTTAAATTTAACCCAAGTTTATCCTTTAAAGGCTATAACTTGTGCATATTTGATTGGATTTTTTCGAAACAAAAAGTTTTTGTTTTCAAATGATAATGGCTTTCATATGATGAAAGAACTTCGAGTTTTTGTTGAAAGATTTCAAGTTTGAAATGGAAATAGTTTTGAAAACTATGATTGGATCTTTGTGAAAGATTGTTGAACCTTGGTTTCCAATTGAAGTGGATTTTAAAGGGTGAATCTATTGTTTAAAAGATTAAAGTGGAAATTTGTTTAAACCATTTAAAGGAAAGGTTTTGGGCTAAAGGTGTGACTTAACTAAGATCCCATATATCCATATGTTTTTAAAATTAAGCGCTCATTATTTGGTTTAACAGGGAGAGGACTTTATGTCATATAACCCATTCCGAATAATGATACGACGATATGGATAACAATTGAAGACGGTGGTGAAGACCGGGTTTTTTCAAGAACGATAGGATAACCTGTCGAATGTATGGAGATCTTCATATGTGATGGGGAGTCCGATTGGGATTGTGAACATCCAGATTTGCAAGGGCTTCTTTGAATTGCCTTCGGTTCCGTTCGAACCCGGAACGGACTTGTATGGATGTATGTCTAACATTACACTTTGAGATGTAAAGCAGGTTTCTATCAAATATATTTCTGTTTGGTGGTGGAGAATTTATTCTCTTAGCTTAACACCCTTCTCTGAGACGTACGAGCTCAGAGGTTATGTAGTTGATGGTTACTAGTGATACATTCCCAATTTGGTGATGTGGCATGCTAAGTGTTGCTGATCATTTGTTGATCAAAGCATGGATTTTGTGTAAAGCGTGGCTTTAAGGACGAGACCTCATCAGGACCTCACAACCCGAAAATGGTCAAAACAGGAAGGACGCGACAAGGTTATCGGAGGTAGTGCCCCTTAGGGTATGACCATTTCCTTCTGGATAAAAAGTGATATCATGGCATGTAGCCCAGATATTTAACTTATATGGTTATTGCTTTGTGGTTGTTGGTGAATCCCGGGATAAAGATCGGTAACGACCGAGGGATGGCATACTCGTGTCAGTAGTTACCTAGTTACAGAGGTAGTCCGGCCTTGTGTTGGTAGAGATCCGGTTAGGTTCTCGAGGCATCCCGCCAGAGGCATACCCATATGGCATAGGAAGTTCCTTAGCCTGACCATTTGTTGAAAATCCAAAGAAACAATATGTGTCCTGTATGGTTTTAGTTGTATAATCTGCCATGGAATGTGGCGTTAACCAGTTATTGAATATGGTAGCTATAGTAGGTATACCATAATGTTGGTATGCCGGCTAAGATTAATATTATACTTTCGAAAGATTTTCTGCACTATGCACTAATAGTAATATCAAAATATTTTGTGTATCAAGCATGTTTGACTATCATAAGGAGAAATCTCCTCCAACTGTGCGCTTGCATTATGTGTGTGGCAGGAGGCCTTATGGTAGTTTCATTTTTCAAAAAGCATTGCGGATTTCCTTTTTATTTATTTTTGTTCGTTTTGTTCAAAATAAAACTGTTTTTGTTGCTCACACAAGTCTCTTGACTGACCTGTAGTTTATTGTTCCCTTTCTAAACTTTGGGTGTCCATAATTTTCCACACGGACAGCCTAGAGTCAGATTTTCAGATAATCAGCTAGTAGATATAAATTCTGTAGCCTTCAGCTTTCTGTTTGGAAATCTTTGAAGTCTTTGGTCTTTGAAGCCGTTTGGTAGCTTTTGGAAATCTTCGAAGCTGTTTGGATTTGGCGATCGCATTGTGTTTCATTATGCACTGACCTTGCTTAATACAACGTGATGGTGGTTCGAGCTTGTGGTTTGGAGCTTTGAGTGTTTTGAGCTTTGGCTTTGGCTATAGAGTTACAGTATTATCAGATTTTCTTTCTCTCTTGCTTGGCATTGAAGATATCTTTCCCCTACTGATGTTATCTCTTCTGCTGTTGCTATTATTCTTCCGCTGTTGTCTTGTATCTCTAATATTGATAATCATTTGTATCAATGTGTTGTATCAAGTATTGTATATCAATAAAATCATTCATTTTTCTTCCGCTGTGTTGTTGTACTTAATGTGCTATAATCTTCGGCGAACCAGATTCAACGTTTGAATCTGCGGCATTCGAATACGGGTGATGTATTTGGTGCCGATTTTCGAAGGTCGAGTCAGGGTCGTCACATCACTCCTCACTTGCACAGCGAGCTCTATCATCATCATCATCATCATCATCATCATCACAATCAGAAATGTCTATACTTCAGAACTGTCCAACAAATGCATCCATGAGTTTTGAAACATTCTCCAGCTTAACGACCTTTGACTTTAACCTTTGGTTTACGAATTTTGTATCATTGAATATCGCGCCTCTTTTTATTGTTCTTTACATTTTAACTAATTTTTTTTGTTAATAATAAGGAAAATTTTGTTTTGACTATTGTATTTGTGTATTAAAACTATTATAGTAAAATGTACTAGATTTTTCTTTCCTTACTAAATAAATGCAAAAAAGCCATTAATTAGTCTATATTTCAACCCAAATAAATTTATAAAATTTCTTATTTCACATTGTATTCTCATTCGTACTAATATTTATATTTTTGTAAGTATTTTTCATATATTTTCAATTTAAAACGAGATTGGTTATATTTGACAAAAAATTAACTTGGGACGGCCCATCCTTCATAATAATCTGAATCAACATCGAATGAAAACATTTACTACCGAATACCACAAAAGATAGTCCATCAAAATAAAAATAAAAATAAAACAACATATTAAGGCAATTTGATTTATTCTCACAATGGGAGGATAAAATATAATATACAAAATATACTTGAACATGACAGGATAAACAAAGTATAAGAGACTGTACTAGCAGAAGCAACTGATAAATTTCAATACAGAAAATTAGAATACGTTAACTCCGTTCATATGGAGTTCTGAAATGGTATCTGATATCACAAGTCTCATATAAAAAATAGTTTGCCGGCTGTGTAATACACCACCAACATGTATACATATCCAATATGTCGACTTCATGCCTCCAAAATGCTCCAACTGTACTGTAAGGCTGGCCCCAAAAGCATCTGACTCTCAACCTGCTCAATTGAGTACCCAAGAGTTATCAAGACATAGATAGAAAAAGAAAAAACATGGATCAGACATAAAGCCTGGCGTGTGGGGAACTATCTTTAAGTACTATATAGACATGCAACATATATACATCTAATAAACGTGAGCAAGAATCGATGGATAATACTTATCATACTTACTTTGGTCTACTTTATCCATACACTAACAAGTCATAATGATACATGATGGTTTTTTCCTTATCAAAAAAGTACATACTATAACAAGTCATGCCACTGAATATGAAAAAAAAGAGTGTAGAGGTAATACTATAATTCATAAGCAATGGTGCCAAGGATCTCTGAATCCCTATCGAAGCATCTGAAATGCAAAATAAATCCAACGATATAACACTGCTACTAACATAGCATCCTAATATCCAAAATTGAAATATGAATATCTCTATCCGATACCCTACCGAATTTCCATTAGCTTCCAAAGAGACCTATCGAGTGTCATAACTAACTTGTGGACTCCTGTAAAAAATAACACATCAAAAGAAGTTAGCCTGTAGGTCCTGTCGCAGCACGTGCCCGTACAACGCAATAATGCATGACCTACTCTAGATTAGGGTCCCAATCTCTCTCTTCCCATGCTTTAGAACCACGTTTGCGGGTCGTGCGTCTCAACGGTACAATAGATTCCTTTTACAAGTTAGTAGCTCCAAGTTGGAGATAACTAAACTATATTTATACATATAGACATATAAATCACGTAAACTGTATGCAGGTATATATAACCAGTCTAACTATATGGAAATAATAAACACATATCTTGCACTTTTATATACACAAAGGCAATTTACAACCAGTAACAAATTTATCATCTCAATATCAATAACAATTCACACATACAATCATATAAACAATTCAACGAAAATGCATCTTACTTAAGCCACCAATCTTACAATTTTACCTTCTTCATATTATTTTATAGAAGTCTCACACTTATTTTATAAAATAATGCACTTCCCTATCAATCATACTATAGCTTATTTTCGATTAATTCTTCTATTTATATTAAACTTATCTATAAATATAGCCATAAAATATTATACATGTAACAATCCATAAATTTTGGTAATTAAAAATAGTTGATTTAATAAGATTTTTGTAATTAAAATATTAAAAGAAATAGAAATTGGTTATTTAATGTGGATGTAATAACTAATTTGAATGGTAAAGAATGTAATTTAAGCTAAATTATTGATAGATTGAAGGAGATTACAATAAATTGAAATAATGTAAATGTTGAATTTATGAAGGAGGTATAATATAATGAATGGAAATTGAGTAAGACCATGGTCCTGTAAGTAATTGTAACTTTGGTCTGTAGACAATAAACTTATAAATGTAGTTAAAAGTAAACAGTGACAATTATTATGTGTTACATATTTATTTGGTCTATTGAATTGAAATGAGAAGTCAAATTTTAATAAATATAAACAGAAGTTCCATTAATGTGAAATGTAATACAATGTTTAGAAGTTATTAAATTGGAGCATATTAAGGAATGAATGGTTAACTAGGTTTGTAGAGTAGTAATGGACTTAATAAAAATATTTGGAATTGAATCAATAATATGTATTGAAATTCAATCTCTAATAATTGGATCTATTGTAGTAAATGGAATTAAATATCACATTATTTGAAATTAAGATAAAATAGGAATATTAATGCGCTATGGTATAAACCATGATAATTATAATGTATAATGAAATGGGTTAAATAACTTGATGGAGTTAAGAATATGGATTTATTGGGAATTTAAAACTTATACTTTTTAAACTAGATAAATTACAGTGTTCTACACGAAATAAATTTACGTACTTTTATTATATACATATTTTATATTTTTCCTATATCCATCTCTATTTTATCTTTCTATTTTTATTTGTCTAGGCTTTTATTGTATTTATTGGAGTTTATTTATGTATATTTTTTATTTAATGGCTTGGAAACAAATTAATTAGACATACGTTACTTTGTTTAATTAGGCATAAGTTACATTTGCTTTATTTCTTGCCTTTTATTTACCTATCTATTTAATTACCTACCATAGTCGTGTATATTTTTTTTCTAGCTGTGAGAAATCATTCCACAAATCACATACAAGAAGATTTATTTCTCATTTCAAACTCCTCATTTTCATTTGCAGTTAAGAATAAATATATACGTTCCTTTCTCCTTAATTATGCATTTCCCGTTTCCTAGCATTTCCTTCTTTGCTTGCCTTGCAAACCACTCCATCTATTAGCTATGAGATATTTTATCAATTCACGTATAAAAATTTATTTCCCACTTCTCATATTCATTTGCATTTAAGAATAAAATATATGCAAGTTTATTTCTCCTTAGCTTATGCCTTTTTGTTTCCTATCATTTACTCCTCCTTAGCCGTTTCTTTTTTCTCTTCCATCTTTAGCCTTGTATTTCTTTGGATAACTCACGCACAAACAATTGTCAAAACTCCTCATTATCATTTGCGTGAAGAAAAAATACATCAAGATCTAATTATTCCATGGCTTCCTCTTCTTCTTTTTCTATTTTCTTTTCTCTTTTCTTTTGTTCTTCTTCAAGCATGGCTTGGTCTCCACCTATTGCCGACCACACCACCTCCTCCTCACCACCAAAGCCTAGCCGTGACCACCATGGAAGCATACGTCACCAAATTTGATAACAAACCTTAACCAAGCAATGTATTGAACACCTTGCTTTGATTTATCAAGGTTAGGTCATTTTATTTTCAATCTTTTCATTGTTTTTATCTATATTCTTTTGTATTGAATCATTTCTTATATATGTTATGTATTTTGTTGTTTACGAGTTCGGTCTGACTCTTCATCCACTTAAAAAATATAGCCGTGCTTTGTCGTGCCTTTTCGTGCTTTGCGGAGTCTGGATGTGTGTTTGATTTTGATTCTAGCTTTCCAAAATGTGAGATTTTTCACTCTAGACAACGTACTTTTATCATTGTGAAATGATGACAAGTGAATTGTAGAAATTATTATGCTATGTTCATACATGCCTGTGATTGATTATATGATGTTAAATGCTGTTTATATATTTGTTACATCATCCGTTATGATATTACAAGCTATATTGTTATATTTATTTCCTGTTTATCACTCTACAAGTTTCCCATCACTATGGGTTAAAATGATACATAATCGAACGGACTTTAGGATAAGGAATATCACTATGGGATGAAATGATAGGCTCGAGTGATTTTTTATTGATTTTTTTTGTATTTATTTTTCTTGGGATTGTGGGTTTGAAATGATAAAACCCGGATTTTTCTTTTTAAATTATGGATTGAAATAATACATATCTGTATCACTTGACCTAGGTTAGAAAATATTATACAGGCCCATGGGTAATATTTTTAAAGTAATATTTTCCTACAAATTTATTAAGTATTTTGAAATTTTGGAATATATGTAATTTTAACTTAAAATTTTATTTAAAGATTTGAAGTATAAAGAGATATCGGTTTTTATAAGTTAAAATGTTATAACTGCTAATTGGTTTAAAGTGTAATTTAAAAATCTTTATTTGGTTTTAAGTAACAATTTAAAGATTTTTATTTGTGATAAATAATTTAATAATTAAAGTTGATTAATATGGAATTTTAAAATCTAACGTGATTATTGCAATCAATCTTTAGTTTTGAAATGAGTATGGTTGTATAATAAATGATGTATTTTGAATTGAGAAAATGAAATACAGTTTTTTAACTAATGCAAAAAACATGTAAATTCCTAATTAAGGAAAGAACATGTAAAGTTTTAAATTAATGCATGAAACATAAAGTTTTAATTAATGAAAGAAACGTGTAAAGTCCTAACTAATGAAAGAACATGTAAAGTTTTTAATTAATGCAAGAAACATGCAAAGTTTAATTAATGAAAGAAACCTGTAAAGTCCTAATTAATGAAAGAAACATGTAAAGTTTTAATTAGTGTGGTATTGATTAAATTAATAAATGCTCTTTACTGTAATAGAAACGTAAATTAAAACATACATTTGATAATGTAAGTTTTAATTAGTGTAATATTGATTAAAGTGATAAATTATGACGACCCGAAATTTTTGAGCATTTGAAATTGGAATATTTAATTGATTTTAAATACTTAGAACTTAATTTTTAACTTGAATTAAAATATATTATTATATAGCAATTAAGTTATTGGATTTAATAAACTGAAATTGGATAAATTCTTGAATCTTATGTTTTAAGCCTGTTAAAAATAATTGGAAGGTTTGAAAAATTTATATTGATAATACTGGACATAGTAAAAGTGCTAAAATTGAATTTAAAGGTGATTTGTTCAGTTTTGAAAATATGTCATTTAAATCGATATTTAAATATAGCCTTCTGAGGCACAGTCTCGGAATTTGACGAAACCAATTTCATTGGATCCGTAATATTGTATTATTTTCATATTTCAATTTTCATAGTGTTTGGAGCTGTCGAGTGATCGAACGAGAGATAAACGCGCTGAATTTATATCAAAAAATTAATATAATAACTGGGTTTTAAAAAAAGGGCTATCTTCTCCATACGATCGAATTAGGATTCGAAACCTTTTCCATTGCACTCGGAATAGGGGTTTAACATTATAAACGCCTAGCGACACGCCTCAATAGGAGGTCGAGATTTTTAGCTACGAATTCAAGTCAATTCAAATTTAAATTTAAAATAAAATATTCATATATTGTTTTGACTGCTCAATGGTACACGTCAGAAACCTTTCAAAACTTTTTCCAACATCTCAAATCACCGTAAAATTTTATTCAACACGCTACCCTTTTCATATCACGCAGTATTCTCTTCCCTAAAGTCAGTTCGAATCGTCCATAATACGCTACCCTATCTCTTCTCTTTTATAAAAAGAAAATCCGAGCTTTTCTTTTCTTAAGAAAAAGGGGGATCATGTCCGAATAAGAGCAAATCCATCTTCCTTCAGAAATTGATTCAAACTTTCCCTCGTTTTGAATACCGAACCACCCTCCTTCAAAATCTCGAACGAGAAAGAAAAACCTAATATGGGGGAATCGTGCGATTCTGTGCGTCGATTCGTGTGGCTCTGGCATTGCGATGGTGGCACGGCGTTCGAACTCGATTCGAACTTGAGCCGTCGCCTGATTTCATCGGCATCTGAGGGGAGGGTTTATCTCGTTTTGGTTTGGTTTTCGTCATGCGGCGGCTAGGGTGTGCGAGAGGTCGGAGATGCGTGTGTTTCGTTTGCGGCGCGGCAAGCATCGGTCTGGAGGTGAGGCAAAGGCGATGCCGATTAGAGCACGGGTCGACTTCGGTGGCGGCTCGCGATGGATTGTGCGATCTCGTGAAGATGGTGGCTCGTTCGAGCCCTAACGCGATGAAGGCTCGAGACCTGGTTCACGTTTTCCTGTAAGTGTAGAGCTGTTGTTTTTTTTTCCTTTTTATTATTTATTCATTCATTTATTTTATCTGTACAATTTAACTATATCTATATCCTGAAAAAGAGAATTAACAGTAATAAAATTACTGTTTATGTCATTCACGGAAAATATATATGTTTAAATATAGACACAAACAAAAATTTAAGGTTAAGTAAGCTAAATTTTTTAGTTTAATTTGTTTATCAAAAGTAAATTTTAACGGTAAAGTAAAATTTATAATTTTATTTACCCAACAGATTTAAATTTAAAAATGAGAATATTACTGGTAGTTTAAAATCATAGCAAATGTTGATTAAATTTATTAAATGGGAAATTTATTGTTCGATAGTTCAAATATTAATAAAATCCTATAATGCTTTTACAAGGTCAAAAATAATGGAAACAAGCCAGGTTGGATCGGGTTGCAAAACAAAATCAAAGGTGAGTAAATCTCACTCATCTGGTTTAATTTAAATTTAAGTGGTTGAATTTAAATAATTGATTGAATGGTTGAATTGATTTGATGTGCTATATTATAGTATATAATATATCTTGGAATGATTGATTTCCCGCATTATATAGCGGATGAGACCCTATGCGCCGCATAATAGCAGACGATAATATAGTTAAAACCCATATACCGCGATATTCCACCTCGAAGTGGAATTGGTATTTTATATTGTGCTAACATCTGTGGATGCATGGAACCAGGTTGGAGGGTCCAACTGGATTCCTCAAAATTATTTATATTGTTTAATATTCTTTGTTATGAATATTCGATATTCTGTGACGAATATTATTGGTAATTAGAATATTGAATGCTATGGTTTACTTGAATATATTTTGGTACACTTGGTTATTAAAATATATAGAATTGGATTTTTTAAAAGAAAATAAAAGTGTGAATTTTTAAGAAAATAATTATAGAGAATTTAAATAATATAGAATGAACTGGATAAGAATAATAGTAGTTTTTAAAATTCTAATAAATAAATTCCATATATAAAAAGGGGATTTTGAATAAACAGGAAGACAATGAATTTCAAACTTCAGTGTTATTATTTAAAAGAACAAAGCATTTATTTTAAATTTAAGATTTAAATTATTAACAATCAAGTGGGAATTTGGAAAATCTGAAATTGGTATGTTTCAGTTAAAAGCTTTAAAATCAAAACGGAAACCACTTCGAAGAGACCAGGATCGAGATTAATTTCTCGAAAACCACTTCGATCCGGTTTGTTCATTTTCGTGGAAAAGCGAGTTTGGATTCGAAGATGGAGCAGTGAAGTGCAAGGGCTAGTCGCTACTAATCCTGAGGATGATTCCAAAATGGATGTAGTAGGAATAGTGCCTTCGGTTCCGTTCGAACCCGAGACGGACTTGTATGGATGAATGCTTTCGGAACATCGTCAGGTGGACGATGGGCATTCTAAGTGAAACGATCTAAAAAGGTAACGCTTAGCCTCAATCCCCATCAACCAGGAATGACTGAAAATCAGGGGTTATGCAGCAAGGCTGGTGGGTAGTATCCATTTCGGGTGAGGTCATCCCTTTCTAGATGTCCCTTTTATTTCGGCTTAGTGGTGCGGTTGCTGATCGCAACCGTGGGGTGATCTTACTCGAGATTATCCAGTAAAGGGCAGTCCCGGTCTTGTATTGCAGGGGGTCGGGAGTGATCCTCGGTATGCTGATCTAGACCAGGTACCGTGACAGGTGGTACCCCAGTGCCTAGTCATTAGTGGAAATCCATTCTCCCTACACGCCTTTTACGAGTTTTGTTTGTATTACCCACGAATGTGGCTAGTAGCTGGAATTTAATGAATGTAACAATTTCGGCTATTTTAATAAGTATTTGTATATAGACCCTATTATAATATCAGAGGATTTTAATACAAAGTGTTTTAGCCATCGTAAGGTGAAAATCTGACATGTTTATTTATGGCATGGTCTTACGTGATGCTTTTGTTTCCAAAGGATTTTGAAACTTTAATAATCAATTTGAGTGTGGTTTTCTCACGCTGGTATTTCAGACTGACTCGGGTGTTATTTAACTATAATGCTCGGGTCAGATCGAGTATTACAGCATACAGGATATGATGATGTGGAGCTCAGGTGACGAGCTGGATGGCGATATGTACTTCCGTACTTGATTTATATTCCATTGTGTATTCAATTGTGTGAGGACAGATTATGATTACTGTCCAGTTGTGTGTTATATATACTCTGATGTTGTATGTATAAACAGATGTATTATTTTTGGTGCAAAGATCTGTGATTATCTATTATATTTTATTTCTCGGCGATGGTTAGATTATGATGTTGTTTTCTATCTTCTTCTTCTACCTCTTCTTCTTTAACCCAAATGGTTCGTATTTCTGTTCACCTTGAGTTGATAGATGTAGAATAGTGTTGACTCAAGAGGTACGGATTTACGGGTCATTACAGTTGGTTGGTTCGTATTTCTGTTCACCTTGAGTTGATAGATGTAGAATAGTGTTGACTCAAGAGGTACGGATTTACGGGTCATTACAGTTGGTATCAGAGCTTAGGTTGGTGATAACCTTAGCTCTGGTGGGAATTACTCATTAGAAATGGAGTCAGTAGTACTCTAGAATGAGTTTGAGCGTATTAATAGATATGAGCGCGTATTTGTTAGTGAATATAAATTGTTTTACTATTGTGTTGACTTATTGGTTGAGTGGAATATGAATTCTGATCGAGTAAGTTGGCCGCTATTCGAGAAGAGTTTATAAACACCTGACACGATAAACTGACACAGTATTGTTTTAAAGGTGGGTGAATGAAATAATTTTACCCAAAATATATTTTGATATAAAGGAAATATTTTCTTAAATTGATATATATAACTTGGATGTTTGCATGATAATATTTTAAATAAATAAGATTATATTAAAATAAAAAAATTGGAATTATTTGTATAATCAAATGAAAAAAATGGTATGAGTATAAATTATACCAATGAATTATAGTTAAAATTTGATTTAAATCAAATTTGAAAATTTAAAATCCCAGAGATTTTGGAAGTATTTTTCGAAGTATTTTTAAGACAAATAATAGCACCATTATTTTGAAGGTATTTCTGGAAGGAAATTGTTTCAAAAAATTTTTGGAAAGGGATATAGCATTGAACTCACTTCAGTCGCTGGAAATTTACTTCGGTGATGACTGCAGCATCATCGATGTTTATTTTCGAGTTTCTAAGTGACGGATTGCTGCCAAATTGATTTCTTCAGAAGAATTAGTTTGTTTTTGAAATTTCGAAGGAAATTTGTTGGGAATAGAAACCAAGATCGGTTTAAAATTTTGAGAAGTTTGATTTTGAGACGTTGGAGATTTCAGAATGATTTGAAAACCAAAAGCCGGGTGTTTAAAAATCCTGATGAGATAGGTTGTAAGCTTATAAATTGAGATGATTTTTAAATAAGGAGGAAATATGATCTTTGAATGTTGGAATTTAAATTTTGAAGTGAGAAGTTAAAAATGAATTTAACTTGGATTGATGAAGAAAATTGAATCGAATTGAATTAAATAAATCTGAGTTAAAATAGAATTGAATTGGAATAAAATTCAGTTGAGGTATAGGCGATATTGAATGGAATTAGATCCTTACTTTAAAAAAATGAAAGTAAATTGGATAAGAAATAAGTTGGATAAGAATTGGATTTTAATAAATAAATTAGAATAACATATAAAAAAATTAAAAAATCCATGGAAAAAAAATATGCTTGGGTTATGAATAAGCGTAAACCTTGAGTTAAAAATAAAAGATGAACATATTCAAGCCTAGGATGAATGAAAATATGTAAAATAATAGGTTGTGACTTATAAAAATTTAGAATTGGAATAGAAAACACAAAATAAATATTGTTTGATGATTTGGAAAATGAAACAAAAAAAAATCCAAACTTGAATTATAAAATAAATTGAACTTAAGGAAATTAAATGAAGTGGTTTCTGAGATTAGAAATCAAGTATTGAATTATAAATGGGGGGAAGAACTAATTAGATAATAAATTCGTTAATGAAATATGTAAATGGAACCTAATGTAGTCAAATAGAAGCTGAATTGTAAGTTAATAATGAAGTTTGGAAATAAAACTCGAGTTATAAATCAAATTCGACTTGAATCGTTAGTGAAGTTAATAAAATTTGAAAATGGCCTTGTAATTAATTAAATGAAATGAGAATGAATTGAATATGGATATTTAAAATTTATACGAAACAGATGAACTGATCAAATAAATTTGAAGATTGAAATGAGATTTGATTGAAATAGAATCAAGTTAAATTGAAAAGAAAATTTTATTTGTAAAATAGAAATGAGCTTAATTATGAAATTTGAATAATTTGAAATAAATTAATTTAAGTTTAAAATTAGTGGAAGCTTGGCTTCGAGTAAAGGTAAAAGCCCATTAAATAAAAGCTTGGGTAAGTTTAAATTGGGAAATGGTTATTAATATATAGGCATGGAATGGTTCAAGCTAAATAAAATGGTTGTGAATGAATTAAAATAGAAGGAATTAAATAATAAATTGAGTTGGAATCAATTTAAAATGATTATAAACCTAAGTAATTGTTATTTGCATGAATAACATCAAATTCACGCAGAAAATCAGTCATTATATCGTAAACGAAAGTAAATGTATTAATAAAGGTGGATAGAATTGATTTTTAAATCAATCGGAATAATATGGGTTTGTTTAAAACTAAAAATGAATTGAATGTAAGCAAGTGGGTTGTAAACCATTCAAATTGAATGAAAATGGTACATGAATAAATTGAAAACAGTTGAATTAGTATTAAAACTATATAAATTGCTTTCGGAAAGTGTTTAGTGTGCATTGCTTTTAGAATTCATGTGTTTAACTATTGCAAATAAGTGAAATGTTGTTAAACTTCATATATATGACACTTACATGTTTTAGTTGAGTAAGTACAGGTTCAGAGAAGTCATTAGATTGGATTTGATTGCGCTAACGGCTAATTAAATAAGCCGCTTGCTTAAAAATGCTAAATAAGGTACGTCTACGCAATAAAAATAGGAAATATGAACTGTTTTTGTTTTTCCGACCGGGTGGGTCGATGTATATATATTTATATCTCTTGTCAAATTGTAAAACTCCTCCGTACAAAGGAGACTATGTCAAAATTTTCCGAAATTTTTGGAAGTTAGAAACTTTTTTGAAAATTTTAGAAAATTTTTGTTAGCGACAAACGATTTTGAATTGGAATTAAAACAAGGAATTTTGAAAATGGAAATTGAAACTAATTTAAAATAATGATATGAATCGGTTATAAATCGAATATAAAATTCAATATTCAGGGTTGAAGATAAATTAAATTCATATGGAAATGAGAAAACTAAATTAAATAGAAGTGGATATGAAAACTTATGTGAGGAAATGTATAAAATAATTTTAAAAGCTATGATTGGATATTATTGCTAAATAGGATATGCAGGTATTATAAAGGGAAAGGGAAATTGGTTTTGATTTTAGATGATAAATTTGAATTGCCGACCAAAAAGGTATGTGCTTAAATTTCTATATGAAATTTGATTGGGGTTTTGATCTAGCCACTTGGCCTTTTGTTTTCTTTTGGAATTTAAGAGCCCGTAGAGGCATTTTGTAGTTGTACCAAGTTAGCCACGCACGGAGACGCTGGCAAAAAATTTCGGAAATTTAGAGAGTTAGAAATTTTTTTTGAGAAAATTGTGATAATTTAAATTTGAATTTGAATTTAAATTTAAATTTGAATAAATGAAGTAAATAATGTTGTTGGAGACCATGGAAAGTTTTGGGAAGTTGGTTGAAGTAATAGTGGGTCTTTAATAAAAAAATATGTATGGAAAGGTAATAAAACTGTTTGGGTTTGGAAAATAGTAATGGGTATGGGATCATTCTTCTTAATTAGTAATTTCGGGGACAAAATTCTTTTAAGGGGGGAGGAATGTGACGACCCGGAATTTTTGAGCATTTGAAATCGGAATATTTAATTGATTTTAAATATTTAAAAGTTAATTTTTGACTTGAATTCAAATATTATGATTGTTTAGCGATTAAGTTATTGGATTTAATAAACTGAAATTGGATAAATTGTTGAATCTTCTGTTTTAAGCCTGTTAAAAATAATTGGAAGGCTTGAAAAATTTATATTGATAATACTGGACATAGTAAAAGTGTTAAAATTGAATTTAAAGGTGATTTGTTCGGTTTTGAAAATATGCCATTTAAATCGATATTTAAAAATAGCCTTCTGAGGCACAGTCTCAGAATTTGACGAAACCAGTTTCATTGGATCCTTAATATTGTATTATTTTCGGATTTCAATTTTCGCAGTGTTTGGAGTTGTCGAGTGATCGAACGAGAGATAAACGCGCTGAATTTATATCGAAAATTTAATATAATAACTGGGTTTAGAAAAGGGGGTTATCCTCTCCATACGATCGAATTAGGATTCGAAACATTTTCCATTGCGCTCAGAATAGGGGTTTAACATTATAAACGCCTAGCGGCATGCCTCGATAGGTGGTCGAGATTTTTAGCTACGAATTCAAGTCAATTCAAATTTAAATTTAAAATAAAATATTCATATATTGTTTTGACTGCTCAATTGTTCACATCGGAAACTTTTCAAAACTTTTCCCAACATCTCAAATCACCGTACAATTTTATTCAACACGCTACCCTTTTCATATCACGCGGTATTCTCTTCCCCAAAGTCAGTTCGAATCGTCCATAATACGCTACCCTATCTCTTCTCGTTTATAAAAAGAAAATCTGAGCTTTTCTTTTCTTCAGAAAAAAGGGGGATCATGGCCGAATAAAAGAAAATCCATCTTCCTCCAGAAAATGATTCAAACTTTCCTTCGTCTTGAATACCGAGCCACCCTCCTTCAAAATCTCGAACGAGAAAAAAAACCTAATATGGGGGAATCATGCGATTCTGGGCGGCGATTCATGTGGCTCTGGCATCGCGATGGTGGCATGGCGCTCGAACTCGATTCGAACTCGAGCCGTCGCCCGATTTCATCGGCATCTGGGGGGAGGGTTTGTCGCGTTTTGGTTTGGTTTTCATCATGCGGCGGCTAGGGTTTGTGAGAGGTCGGAGACGCGTGTGTTTCGTTTGCGGCGCGGCAAGCATCGATCTGGAGGTGGGGCAAAGGCGATGCCGATTAGAACACGAGTCGACTTCGGTGGCGGCTCGCGATTGATTGTGCGATCTCGTGAAGATGGTGGCTCGTTCGAGCCCTAACGCGATGAAGGCTTGAGACCTGGTTCATGTTTTCCTGTAAGTATAGAGCTGTTGTTTTTTTTCCTTTCTATTATTTATTTATTCATTTATTTTATCTGTACAATTTAACAATATCTATATCCTGAAAAAGAGAATTAACAGTAATAAAATTACTGTTTATGTTATTCACAGAAAATATACATGTTTAAATATAGACACAAACAGGAATTTAAGGTTAAGTAAGTTAATTTTTTTAGTTTAATTTATTTATCAAAGGTAAATTTTAACGGTAAAGTAAAATTTATAATTTTATTTACCCGACAGGTTTAAATTTTAAAATGAGAATATTACTAGTAGTTTAAAATCATAGAAAATGTTAATTAAATTTATTAAATGGAAAATTTATTGTTCGATAGTTCAAATATTAAGTTTTACAAGGTCAAAAATAATGGAAACAAGCCGGGTTGGATCGGGTTGCATTACAAAAATCAAAGGTGAGCAAATCTCACTCATCTGGTTTAATTTAAATTTAAGTGGTTGAATTTAAATAATTGATTGAATGGTTGAATTGATTTGATGTGCTATATTATAGTATATAATATATCTTGGAATGATTGATTTCCCGCATTATATAGCGGATGAGACCCTATGCGCCGCATAATAGCGGATGATAATATAGTTAAATCCCATATACCGCGATATTCCACCTCGAAGTGGAATTGGTATTTTAAATTGTGCTAACGTCTGTGGATGCAGGGAAATAGGTTGGAGGGATCCAACTGGATTCCTCAAAATTATTTTGTTTAATATTCTCTGTTATGAATATCCGATATTCTGTGATGAATATTATTGGTAATTGGAATATTGAATGTTATGGTTTACTTGAATATATTTTGGTACACTGGGTTATTAACATATATAGAATTGGATTTTTGAAAAGAAAATAAAAGAGTGAATTTTTAAGAAAATAATTATAGAGAATTTAAATAATTAAGAATGAACTAGATAAGAATAATAGTAGTTTATAAAATTCTAATAAATAAATTCCGTATATAAAAAGGGGATTTTGAATAAACAGGAAGATAATGAATTTCAAACTTTAGTGTTATTATTTAAAAGAATAAAGCATTTATTTTAAATTTAAGATTTAAATTATTAAAATCAAGTGGGAATTTGGAAAATCTGAAATTGGTATGTTTCAGTCAAAAGCTTTAAAATCAAAACGGAATAATAATAATAATAAATAAATAAAGTCTATAATTTATTGATTTTGAAATGAATTGAATAAGTAATGAAATTTATTTCAAATGGAGTAAATTGGAAATCAATTTGGAAATTGATTTAAATATTTGAAATTGGAAACTTAAAGGAGAATGTGACTATGAAGTTTATAAACTGTGTTTATAAAAGTAAAGCAATATATCAGTGGACATTTGAAAGAATAAATTCACAGTGAGAATTTATTAAAGGAATGAGAAAATTTGTTTAATAATAAATAGTGATTTATTTTTAAAGATGGAAAGAGAAGAGTATTTCCCAGGATAGCCAAGTACATTTTCAACGCAAATTTTTAAATATAAGTTATGTTGTTTTAAAGAGCATGTTTTAGAAAATTTATTATTTCTAAATATTTAAATTCTAAAGTAATTATTTTTCAAATCTATTTATAGTAGTAATTATTTAAAGGTGACTTAGTATTTTGTTTTTAAATGAGAAATCCATATTTATATTTTATAAAGTAACCTTATTTTTAATATTCCTAAATTATTATTTTTAATTAAGTATTAAAGTAGTTTTTTCTAAATTTAAATGTTAAAGCATATTTTATAATAAAGTGTTTTTAAAATCTAAAGTGTTGTACTTGGTGATTTCAGTGGAAATAGAAAATATTTGGGAAATTTATTCTGTAAAAAGGAGATGGTTTGCAAACTATTTTAAAAAAGGATTGAAAGTGAAAATATTTGTTGAGAAGATATTTTGAAAATAATAAATAATTTGGGGAAATTATTTATGTTGATGGATGTTTGTGAATGGTAATTGATAGTTAAATAATCGACTATCAATTTTGGCCAAATGCGTTGATCGTTTCGAAGAGACCAGGATCGGGATTAATTTCTCGAAAACCACTTCGATCAGGATTGTTCATTTTCGTGGAAAAATGAATTTGGATTCGAAGATGGAGTAGTAAAGTGCAAGGGCTAGTCGCTACTAATGCTGAGGATGATTCCAAAATGGATGTAGTAGGAATAGTGCCTTCGGTTCCGTTCGAACCCGAGAGGGACTTGTATGGATGAATGCTTTCGGAACATCGTCAGGTGGACGATGGGCATTCTAAGTGAAACGATCTAAAAAGATAACGCTTAGCCTCAAGCCCCATCAACCGGGAATGACCGAAAATCAGGGGTTATGCAGCAAGGCTGGTGGGTAGTACCCATTTCAGGTGAGGTCATCCCTGTCTAGATGTCCCTTTTATTTCGGCTTAGTGGTGCGGTTGCTGATCACAACTGTGGGGTGATCTTACTTGGGATTATCCAGTAAGGGGTAGTCCCAGTCTTGTGTTGCAGGGGGTCGGGAGTGATCCTCGGTATGCTGATCTCGACCAGGTACCGTGACAGGTGGTACCCCAGTTCCTAGTCATTAGTTTGAAATCCATTCTCCCTACACGCCTTTTACGAGTTTTGTTTGTATTACCCACGATTGTGGCTAGCAGCTGGAATTTAATGAATGTAATAATTTCGGCTATTTTAATAAGTATTTGTATACAGACCCAATTATAATAACAGAGGATTTTAATACAAAGTGTTTTAGCTATCGTAAGGTAAAAACCCGACATGTTTATTTTTGGCGTAGTCTTACGAGATGATTTTGTTTCCAAAGGATTTTGAAACTTTAATAATCAATTTGAGTGTGGTTTTTTCACATTGGTATTCCAGACTGATTCGGGTGTTATTTAACTATAATGCTCGGGTCAGACCGAGTATTATAGGATACAGGATATGATGATGTGGTGCTCAGGTGGCGAGCTGGATGGCGATACGTACTTTCGTACTTGATTTATATTCTGCTGTGTATTGAATTGTGTGAGGACAGATTATGATTACTGTCTAGTTGTGTGTGATATATACTCTGATGTTGTATGTATAAACAAATGTATTTGTTTTGGTGTAAAGATCTGTGATTATCTATTATATTTTATTTCGCTGCGATGGTTAGATTCTGATGTTGTTTTCTATCTTCTTCTTCTACCTCTTCTTCTTTAACTCAAATGGTTCGTATTTTTGTTCATCTTGAGTTGATAGATGTAGAATAGTGTTGACTCAAGAGGTACAGATTTGCAGGTCGTTACATAAATGCACTTTATTGTAATAAATGTAAGTTAAAACATACATTTGATATGTAAGTTGTAATTAATGTAAATGGAATATTTTAAATGATTACATAATAAAGTTTATTTATTGTAATAATAATGTAAGTTAATAAGGTACTTTTAACTTAACATAAGAATTTCAACTTTAAATTGTATATTACAGTAACAAAGTTTATTTAACTATATGGCTATGATAAAATGGCCATGTTAAAATTTGTAAGTATATAAATACTTTGGTTATATAAAATGTTAAAGTGGAAAGTATTACATTCCAAAAATGCTATGATTCCTTAAGGTTACATTTCAAATGTATTGTGATTTTAAACAGTATGAATTCCAAATGATAACATTTCTAAATTGTTAGAATTTCAAAGTATTATGGTTTTAAGGTGTTTGGTTTCAAAGTTGTTATAACTTGAAAGTAATATGATTTTGGAAATGAATTTATTGGAAATTGTATTTAATTAAGAATGGTCTTCAAATATATTAATTTGAATTTATTGAAATTGAAGATTTAAGAATATGACTTTATTAATCGTTTGGTTAAGATGATTTAAAGGAATATTTCAAGTTTGATAAATTGAAGGAATATTCAATGATTTGTAAATTTGGTTTTTACTTAAAGGATATATTGATTTGGTTTTGGAATTTAAATGATATATTATTATTTTGGTTTTGAAATGGATATGATATTTTGGTTTTAAAGTATAAATAATTTTGAAATAAATATTCATGGGTTATAATAACGGTTGGTTGTTGAAGAGACCGGGATCAGAAGTTGTCATACTCTCTGCTAACTCCGAAAACCATTTTAACAACCGTGTACGCGGTGGAGATTCCAGAATGAAGTAGGATGATGGCGGTGTTCCTTTGAGGTATATACGTGGACCCGACTCCTGTGAGTTAGCATAAGGTAGCTAAAACAGGAGCGATTCCGGGCCAATGAGGTCGCTCCTATGATCGGACACACTCCTTTAATATTATATTCTGACTTTGAGATTGATTTGGTGGCCACTTTTGATTCTTTGATTTTGGGGGTGTGGCTCGAGGTGGACGGTAGTAGCTGCTACGTGTTACCACCAGTCCGGATAGTAATTGGTATATCTACCTTGGCATTTCCTAGTTGTGTCATGTCACCTAACCTAGCGCGCCTTGTACGAGTTTGATTTGTATCGTACCTATGGAGTATCCTCTGGTAGCCTCCCGATCAGGAGGTATTACGGTACTATATAGACTACTGGCACTATTACATGTTAAGGGCTATATGGGTAACCCCTTAATGCTATTTAAAAGTAAGTTTATTTTACTGTAGACATTATTATAATAGCGAAATATTACTACATAGTAAATAGTTTAACGGATCCTTAGAGGATGGGCTGTCCCAAGCATCCTTTAAGTTACTTGTACCTTGTATTACAGTTCACTTGAGTTGGTTTACATTGTATATGTATGTATGCCCTGACTCGAGTGTTTTGTGTTTTGCTTTATGCTCGGGTCAGACTAAGTGATACAACATTAGAGACTCGCCTCTGGAGTTGGAGCTTCACTCGAAAACCCAGCTATCTATTTCGCTTTCAGTAATCCAGTTCATTCTGGTTATTTGAGTCCAGTGATGGATTCTGTTTGTACTTGATATCATATTGAGACTTCTGTTGTATCTTGCTTAACTCGGATGTATATTTAAATAGCAGCTTCATGAACTACTATTTCTTTACTTCCACTGTATTTTATTACTCTGTGATCTGTGACTATTTATTTACTGTTTATGTTGTGTTTTGCCAAATTTATTTTACAATTCGGTATTTTGAGCAATTCAAGTCCGACATGTAGCGTATGCGAATGGTTGAAAATATCGGGATGTTACAATACAGCTGATGTATATAATTTTTATATATGTATACATATATATCTCGAACTATTTCTTAGGGTCTAAACTATATAAATTACATCATTACAATATTCGAGATTTTATAACCTTATTCACACCCTACTAAATAGTATAATCCTCCTTTGTAATTTTGAACTTTTGAAATCACCTTTATAGAAATTCTCTAAGTAGTCAATTGTTGATTTACACTAAAATAAACCAATATCACGGCTAGATAAATTTCAAAGCAATTTTAATATGAGTTTAACCTACCTAAATTATTATTTTAGCCTTACAACTTATTTTAAAAGTCATACTTCTGATTTCTGATTAGCCCAAAATATTCTTCCTTACTCAACGATTCAATGCACCGATTCTTCCAACGCGTCACACTCCATGTGCTCTTTGCAAGGGTATTAATATTTCCTTGTCCGATAGCCTATAGAAAATTGCGACATCTTCTTCCTTTCCTTGGTCATACAATGTCACACCCTCAGAGCATAACTACACCTCCCTGACAAGCTACTACATTCGCCTTTACAAGAGAATCTCAATGCCTGTAACATCCCGCCTTTCTGCATGCTTTAAATCGACTCACGTGCCAATTCAAACCATATGGAAGGGCGGATTGTTATGGGGTAAATAATAAAAAGTAGAGAAAGAAAAACACAAAATAGAATCTTGCAGCGGAACGATAAAATATAATAATCAAATATACAGTTCATGAAGCTGGTTTACAAAACATTTGATTTTATTTATACAATACATATCAGAGTACACATACCAGAGAATAATAATTAATGTAGAGGAATTAAATGGTGTAGTGGAATAATATAGTAGATAATAGTACTACAAGTCTTTGTCTTCGTCCTCCAGAATAAAATCTTCAAATCCTGAAACACTCAGACTGACCCGAGCGAATTGAAAAGACAAAACACTCGAGTCAGAACTAAAATATCTTATGTGAGTTAAATCAACTGAAATAAATATGAGTGTAACGACGTCGGAGATGTTTACGGGGTTGGACATCTCCTATCCAGTGTCTAATGTGAGTGCAATAATTTAAGAGATGCTCGGGATTCACATCTCCTAAGGATCCGTTAAACTATTTACTATGTAGTAATATTTCGCTATTATAATAGTGTAACAGCCCGCAAATTCGTACCCCTTGAGTCAACACTATTCTATCTAAATCAACTCAAGTTGTACAGAAATACGAACCATTTGGGTTAAAGAAGAAGAGGTAGAAGAAGAGAATAGAAAACAACAACAGAATCTAACCATCGCAGCGGAGTAAAATATAATAGAAAATAAATGATCTTTACTCAAACTTCAAATATCTCTATTTATATATATTACATCATCAGAGTACATCAATCACAGCTCAACATCAACATCGATAACATACAGATGGATACACAACAACTCAACACAGCGGAATATATATATAAACAAGTATGAATGTACGTATCGTCATCCAGCTCGTCTCCTGAGCTCCACAGCATCTCCTGTATCCTATAATACTCGGTCTGACCCGAGCATTATAGTTAAATAACACCCGAGTTAGTCTGGAATACCAACGTGAGAAAATCACACCCAATTGATTATTAAAGTTTCAAAAATCCTTTGAAAACAAAAGCATCTCGTAAGACCACGCCACAAATAAACATGTCGGGTTTTTACCTTACGATAGCTAAAACACTTTTTATAGAAATCCTCTGATATTTTAATAGGGTCTATACACAAATACTTATATAATAGCCGAAATTGTTACATCTATTAAATTCCAGCTACTAGCCACAGAGTGGGTAATGCAAACAAAACTCGTACAAGGCTCGTATGGAGTATGGATTTCCAACTAATGACTAGGCACTGTGGTACCACCTGTCACAGTACGGGGCCTAGATCACCGTACCGAGTGAGATCACCCCGTGATTGGGATCAGCAACCCCCCACTAAGCCGAAATAAAAAGGGACATCTAGACAGGAATGACCTCACCCTGCTTGGGTGCAACCCACCTAGCCTTGCTGCATAACCCCTGATTTTCAGTCATTCCCATTTAATGAGGCTTGAGGCTAAGCGTTACCTTTATAGAACATATCCCTTAGAATGCCCATCGTCCACCTGACGATGTTTCACAAGCATTCATCCATACAAGTCCATCCCGGGTTCGAACGGAACCGAAGGCACTATTTCTACTACATCCATTTTGGAAATATCCTCAGGATTAGTAGCGACTAGCCCTTGCACTTCACTGCTCCATCTTCGAATCCAAAATCCTTTCCACGAAACGTACAAACCGTATTGAAGTGGTTTTCCATAAATAAATCTCGATCCCGGTCTCTTCGAAACGATCAACGCATTTGTCCAATATTGATAGTCGGTTGTTTAACTATCAATTTATATTAACAAACATACATCAAACAATAAATAATTTCCCAAATTATTTATTTGTCTCAAAAATATCTTCAAAGATATATTTTCACTTTTCAAATTCCTTTTGAAAAACAGTTTTCAAACAATCTTCCTTTCTCAGAATAAATTCCAAATATTTTTATTTCTACTGAAATCACCAAGCACGAGATTTTGGATTTTAAAAATAATTTCAAAACACTTTATTGTAAAATATGTTTAACATTTAATTTAGAAAATTTTACTTTAGTTCTTAATTTATAATAATACTCTAGAAATAATTAAAATAAGGTTACCTTATAACTAAACATTAGATTTCTTCTTTAATCAAAATGCCAAATCATTCCTTAAATAATTATTATGATAATAGATTAAACAAAGTACTTACTTTAGACTTTAAATATTAGAAATAATAAATTTTACAAACTTGCTTCTTTAAAAACAACTTTAAAACATTTAATTTATATTTAAAAAATTACTTTTAAAAACATGTACTTGGCTATCCAGAGAAAATTCCAACTTCAATCCCTTAAATCAATTTTTCCGAATTGATTTCCAATTGATTCCATTTGAAATAAATTTCTTTACTTACTAAGTTCATTTCAAAATTCATTCATTATGTATTTTATTATTATTGTTATTATCTACCGTTTGATTTTTAATCCTTTAACGGAAATATATAAATTCCAGATTTTCCCAATTTCTTCCTTATTCTTTTCAATAATTTAAATCTTAAATTTTAAATAAATGTTTTCTTCTTTTAATTAATATCACTGGAGATTTAATATTCATTAACTTTCTGTTTATTCAAATTTCCTTTCTATACTCAAGATCTATTTATCAGAATTTTAAAGTCTATTTATTTCTTTTCCAATTCATTCTTAAATTTTTTCAAATTTCTAAAATTATTTTACTTACAAATTCACTTCTTTATTTCCTTCCCAAAATCCAATTTATATATTTTTGGTAATTCATTATACCCAAATATATCCAATCAAATCATAGCATTCAATATTTTCAATATATTCATCATAGAATATCAAGTAATCACACAGAGAATTATTAAATAATAAATGTTGAGGGGTCCAGTTGGGTCCCTCCAACCTGTTTTCCCTGCATCCACAGACGTTAGCACAATATAATATGCCAATTCCAGAATATACCATACTATAGCACATCAATCATTTTAACCATTCAAACAATTATTTAAATTTTATCATTTAAATTTAAATTTAACTGAGTGAGATTAACTCACCTTTGACCAAAGATTTGTAATCCGATCCACACTGGCTTGATTTCTTTCAGAATTTAACCTTTGATTTTTTTTTATTTCGATCCGTTCCAGTTTGACTTGTTTTTTTCACGACTTTCAAACCTCGTATGCATATTATAAAATTTATAAATATTGATTATAATTAATTGATGATGAGCTCAAATTTTAAAAACTGTTTTTTAGATTAAATTACCTTTTTCTTAATCAAGATAAATCTTCTTCATCAAATTGAGTCTGATCAAACAAAAGCTGCTCTTGTTCACCAACCTCAGACTAAGCAAATCAAATCCAATCATCGAATCTGATCTTCCACACTTGCAACCCACTAACCAACAACAACAGATTGACAGAGAAATCCCACTTTCGATTGATCATCTCTTTTCATTCTTCAAATTATCAAAGTAAAACATCAACCGAGCATAACTGTCACTGTACCACTATCGACTACTCTTCCCACTGCACCTCGTAGAACCGTACTGACCATCGCCTCCTCACGCCCCTTATCCACGTGACACCTCCTGCCGTCGAGTTTCCCTCGACTTCAATCGCGACTCAATCACGAGTTCCCCTTCCAGGTTGTCGTGCTTGGAAGCTTATCAAACGCAACCCTAATCAACCGCAAGTCCCACATAGCCCCGACAAAGACGAACGCGACCTGCCCTTCCGTGATGACGAGTCGCGCCTTATCCTGCTTCCCAGTCTTCTCGATTACGATCGAGATTGGATGGTTTTTTTATCACTCGATTAAACTGGGAAGAGCGACCATGAAATTCTTTGAAACTCGCGTACGCACAGAAAGGAGGAAAGAAAAACAAATCAAGTCGCGATTCACTTTTCCTCTGATGTCGGCCATGATTGTCGATTCAAATTTATTTTATTTTGCTTTGATTAGGTTAAAGCTTCGGTTCACTATCCTTGTTACTATATTTTTTCTTCTGATCGAATTGTGACTTAAGAAGATGGGAAGAAAAGAAAGATGGGTACGAAGGAAGCATATAGGCGGTCGGTTGTACAAAATGTCGGATTAAAGAAAAGTGAATATATTGCATTTAAATTTAATTTTGTCTCAAAAAATTTCCATGCGTTTATATACCGTATGCTCACTCCGCAACTCCAATCACTACGAAATTTGAAATCCGATAGTAATTCAGTACTACGGATCCAATGGAACTGGTTTCGTCGAATTCTGAGACTGTGCCCCGGAAGGCTATTTTTATATTCAATTTAAACAATAAAATTTTAAAACTGAACAACCCACTGTTAATTCCAATTTTACAACTTCTATTATCTTCAGTGTTATCAATATAAATTTTACATGACTTCAAATTATTTTTAACAGGCTTAAAATTCCAGATTCAATATTTAGCTCAACTTCAAATTATTTAATTCAATAATTTGATTAGTAATAATTGGAGATATTTGAAATCTAAGTTAGAGACTAACTTCCAAATATTTAAAATCAATTGAATATTTAAACTTCAAATGTCCAAAAATTTCGGGTCATCACAAATAGTTCCTAAAGAGTAAAATAAACATACTTTTAAATAGCGTTAAGGAGTGACCCAATATTCCCCTTAACACGTAATAGTCCCAGCAGTCCATCCAATATCATAGTCCCTCCTGATCAGGAAGCCACCATAGGATACCACACGGGCTACGGGAGAAATCCAAACTCGTACAAGGTGCGATAGGGTAGGTGACATGGCACAACTAGGCAATGCCAGGGTAGATATACCAATTACGCGTTCGGGCAGGTGGTAACGCGTAGCGCGCAGCTACCGCCCACCTCGAGCCACACCCCCAAATAAAAAAAATAAAAAGTGTCCACCGAATCAATCCAAAAGTCAAAGTATAATATCGAAGGGATGTGTCCGATCAAAGGTGCTACCTCATTGGCCCGAGAATCGCTCTTGTTTTAGCCACCTTATGCCAACTCAAGGGCGTCAGGTCCACGTATTTACCTAAAAGGAAACGCCGCCACCATCCTACTTCATTCTGGAATCTCCACCGCGTACACGGTTGTTAAAGTGGTTTTCAGAGTTGGCAGAGAGTATGACAACTTCCGATCCCGGTCTCTTTAACAACCAAACGTTATTATAACACCACGGTCATTTCAAAATAATTTATACTTCAAAACCAGAATATAATATTCATTTCAAAACCATATAATTACAATATTATTTTCCCTTTTCAAACCATATCAATATGATATCATTTTCGAATATATCTTTTTCTAAACCCATAACTTTTCAAAGTTATAATATTTCTAAACCAAACGCTTGAAATATAGCCTTTCAAACATAAAACTTTGAATTACATAACTTTGAAATATAACCACACCACTTAAATGATTAACATATAAATTACTTTACATAATAAAATAGTTTCTTCACCTTCACAAATCAATTCGAAATATAGATTTAAATTCTCAAATAAACCAATATAATTTCCATATGTTTCAAAGCTTTAATTATTCCACCATTTCAAAACTTATTCTTCGATAATTTCATATATATCAATTTTAACTACTATTATTTAGATTTGAAATGTTTACTTAATAAATCAAATATCATTTAGTAAAACCTTTAGACTTCAAATAACTGGATATTCTTCCAATTACATTAACTTGATAATATTCATTTAGACAAATTTGACATTCGTTTAAATCCTCTAAACAAAATCAAGTTATAAAATCATACCTTTTAAATCTCAATTTATTTATATTTCGAATCAAATTTTCCGAGCATAATCCTTAAATCTTAAATTCGAATCATTATTCTTCCAACCTTAATTGTATTTGAGTCATTATAAACTCTATATACAATAGAATTTAAATAGATACTCAACCATATTATATAAAAGAAATTCAAACTTTATTATTTAGCTTAATTTATAATTCAACAAATTTATACATAGCTAAATCAAAAATAAAATAGCATTTATATAACATCTAAATCAATATCTGTATAGCCCATATATCTCTTTACAAAATCATAAAAAAACATTTCAAAATAATTTTATATATATACCGCGGTGCCTGTATATAATTTTCTATCCTATGGTCAAGTGATACGGATATTTATCATTTCAATCCGTGATTTAAAAATAAAAAATGCGGTTGTATATCCTTTCAAACCGCAATCCCAAATCAAAATAAATGCATAACAACTTGCAAATTATGATGATATAAATAAAACATCTATTCATCCATAATAAAATCATACATCCATCACAATCATCATCTAAAACAATCAATCAATATCAATATATAACTGATAATATATAACAGGAAATTAACTGGCAGTTATATTCAATAATAAATTAATTAACGATTTATTTAAATAAATGCAATTAACTAAGATGATGATTAAAATATCTGAAACAGTCATAAATAAATGCATAATCACAACAAAATTAAATTTAATAACATAAGAAATTTTAGAAGTTGTGAGTGGGTAAAACACTCACCTTTTGAATTTAAATTGAATTTAAATTCAATTTAAACCCAAAAATTTGACAGTCTCAGAATTCGTCCAAACAAACGCCAAAATATTTTGAATTTCAATATGATCCTAACAAAAAAAACCATGCGTGAATTGGTGTTCGTATGTGAAAGATATAGCGAAAATTATGTTTGAATTGCAATTTTTAAAATAACGAAAAAAGAACACATTTACCCTCACTGCCACGTGGCCCACGTCAACCCGTCCGCCTTCTCACACACTATAGGCCTTCACGCAACCATCGTTCGAACCCATCACTGCCGAAACTTTGACCATCAAATACTAACGTCTCCTACCACCTGGCCGCCTCTAACCACCCCCATCTCGAAGCCCACGCCGAGCCACCTCTAACCCCCTGGTGCGCGCCACCCCCGTGGCCTATAGAGGCCGCCGCCGCCATTTGTTTCTAGGGTTTCGAAACCCTAGTTTGCAATTTCCCAACGATCCGACCGTTAACTCGCCACGAAACCCACATGGATGCGATCCCCTCGGCCCTCTCCACAAAACCCAAAAAGGATTCCCGATCAGAAGAAGTTCATCATCGAGCGATGAACGGCCGAAAATTATTTGATTTTTACTGATCAAACGATGAACCAAAATGAAAAACGAATCACACCAGAAGATTATGCTCTTCGAGAGCTTCGATATATATATTTTCCAAATTTTTCTGAGGAGTTTGAAATTTTTACTTTGATTTTGAATTGCAGTTGGAATTAGGTGTTTGTCTGCCATTGAACTGAGGAGGTGAAAGAAATTGTATGCATAGACAAATAAGAAAGAGGGGAATTAGGGTTTATAACTGGGTTTATATAGGCAGGTCAGAAATTAGAATGGATAGATAATGTTGGATATACGCGTTAACGATAAAGTGGCCCAAAAAGCCCGTTCTGACCCGGAATGAAATTGGGTAAACCCATATATCAAAATAGGTTTTTAAAAATATTTTAAACGCGATGGAAAAAATTTCACGTCCAAATTCCATCGTATGAAGAAGTTATACTAAAATCAATATTTTTCAAATTGATTTCAATTTAACGATTTCAAGGCATTTCGAGTCCGTACGATCAAACGACAAGCCGATCGCTACAAAACTTGAAATCCTATAATAATTCACCGTTACGGATCTGATAAAACTGGTTTCGTCCAAATCCGAGTCAGTGGCCAAAATACCTATTTTTTACATTAATAAAACAAATTAATAATCAATTAATTAAATCCAATTTTTAAATTTCAATTTTATAATTGACAATTTTATCACTTTTATATTTCTTAATCATTTACAAAAATTTAAACAAGTTTAGATGTAAATTAAAAGTTGATAAATCTATCAATTGCAGCGTTAATTTCTCCACTTCATTATATTTAGAAATTATAAATTTTATTCTCAAAAACCCATTTATTAATTAAAATTAAACTTCTTATCCACATCTTTTACCAAAATAAGGATGCCACTAACATTGGTTCATGATTTATTACACTATTATCCTCAAATTTCATTTTAATTTCAATAACGTAATATTTAAACGTTTAATTCCATTTTATACTTCAATTAAATTAATGAATCTTGCTTTCTGTACTTTAAATCAACCAATAGTCGTATTATAAATAGAGTTGACATTATTTCCAATTTCATCTAAATTCCCATTCACTGTAGTATCTAATTTCAATTTCTAACAGTAAACCCATTTATTATAAATGAATATCAATTAATTAGTCCCAAATAAATTGATTGATTTCCTATTTTGATTTAGCAAACCAATTTGTTATAACAGACGTTACCATTAACTTTACAATACACTAAGGTTTATTATTTCCAACCAACTATCATAGTTGCCTACATAATATCAATTTATAACTCTTAATGTTTATTGTAACATTTATAACATAATGTCAATTTACAATACACTAAGGTTTATTATAACATTTATAACTCTTAATGTTTGTCTTCGTTTTCTTACATTAATAAGCTTTCATTACTTACAATTAATGTTGTCATTTATTCTCATCCTATTAATTTCATTCACTTACGTTCAATTTATAACCAAACATAACATTTAGATTTATTGCAATAGATTCCAAATTCAATTTTTATTTCTTAATATATTCTAATTTAACAACTTCCAACATTGTTTTACATTTTACATTAATGTAACATTTATTGAAGTATACTTTCATACTACTAATTTCATTTAATATTCCACTTATTCGCTTAAGTTCCATTTATAGTCAAGTATAACATAATTTTTATTCATTGTCATTTCATTAGATCCATTAATTATAAATTTTAGTTGGCATTGTTTATCTTGCATTCTCGTTATTATTTCATAAATATGGTTCCCAATTATTCCTTAAATTTATACTAACATTGATTATATCTAATTTGCACTTTATTACTTATCATTCCAACAATTTATATAACTTTGAATCAATTTCCCTACTTACAAATTACAATCAAATAAAGCTTTACCGATTAATTGGGATGGCATTGAATTAATATATTTATTATCTTAAATCAACATTTTTATATTTATTCCCGTTATAAATTCGTTAACAAGTTTCAAATTTTCTTTTATTTATACAACACTTATCTTAATCTACTTATTTCAAATTTTATACCCAGGGCAACAATTTTCCCTATTTCATTTAAAATGTGATTTCACTTCAAAAATCAAAATTTAGTTTTTTAATAACTTTTTTGAGGAGAACGGATGTGTATCACGGAACTACACAGCCGATTAATAATATATATATATATATATATATATATATATATATATATATAATTTACTAAAATCAATCAACATGCCTGATCGATGGCAAAAACACAAGCAGCATAATCAGTGTTAAAGGAACAAAGTAGCATGCCAGCATGAAAATGCAGGCCAGGAGTTTACAAAAATATACAAAGTTAGACTTAATTTGACTAACAAAACCAAAAAGTACTACTGTGGAGAGAAATCTTAGAGAGTCAGTGGCCAAAGAACACGCGAACCACTAGCCGCCGCCAGGATGATCAGTCGGTGCGACTGGCGTTGTACTGTCTACAGATTCAGGCGATGGAGACCGAGCTAGTGGAAACCGAAGACTGAACGGTGCCAAGAAGTAAGGGCCTGTCCAATACGAAAATATATTAGAAATTTTATTGCATATGTTAAAACACGAGTTGGTGGTTTGTTGAAGACGAGGTCATTCCTCTCTTTCCAAATGACACAGCTAAAGATAGCTAGCAGAATATCTAGGTGATGGTTCGGTACATAGTATTGCCAGTGATCAAAAAAGTCAGTGATTGTGTATGTTTGTCCTAGGTTGTGTACGCAAACCGAAACCCATATATAGTATGATAAATCACATTCAAAGAAGAGATGGCGGATCGATTCAGCTTCAGTGTTACAGAAGGCACAATTCTGATCGGTTGTGATGTTTAGGCGCTGGAGACGATCTTTGGTATTTATGCGTCCGTGGATGAGACACCACTGAAAGAATTTGATACGAGGAAGGATGCGACATTTCCAGACACGAGCAAAAGAGAATAATCTGCCAGGATAGTTTAAAAAAGAGGAGAATTGGGATATTGAAAAGCCTCTTGAAGGAGATAGTGTCCATATATGTATATCCGGCGTTGAGGGGTCCAGGGTTACAGATTGTAGCAGGCGGAGTACGGAAAGGATTTCCATGAAGGTGTCTTCGGCGAAAAGGGTTGATGGACATAGACTAATTAGGCCCAGGGAGACAGCATCCAACACAGTCAGGAGTGGTTTATTGGAGTAGGAAAAGAGGGATGGAAAGGATAGGTTTAGAGGGGAGAGGCTGTGTCAGTTGTCAAACCAGAAAAAACAATTTGATCCATTGCCTATGTTCACCTGGATAAGCGGTTTGATACGATCCATTGATGCAAGGACACCTGACCAGAATGGGGAGGGCTTGAGACGTGGAGCAAAATGAAGAGCACGGAATGGATCATCGTTGTAATAGGATGCCAAGATCCAGTCTTTCCAGATGAACCGCCCTGTTGAGAAGAGACGCCAGAGCCATTTTGCTAGAAGTGCCTGGTTGAGGGATGACATGTTGGTAATACCTAGTCCACCATGGTCCTCGTGCATACATACAATTTTCCAGTTGATAAGGCATTTGGCTTTCCCCCATTCCAGAGGAAGGAGCGTCTAATAGTGTCGATTTTTTTGGAAACCCAACATGGAATCTTATGGAACGAGAGCCAGTATAGAGGAAGCACCGAGAGTACCGCTTTAACTAGGACCAGTCTTCCCGAAGTCGATAGAGTGTTTGCTTTCCAACCTGCAAGTCTTGATTCAAGTTTGGAGATGAGGGGTGTCCAGTCAGATCGGTGAAGCTTGGTGGGGCGCAGGATGAAGCCAAGGTAGGTTAGAGGAAAGGTGTCAAGGCGGCAGTTAAGGGAGGAGGAGATGTGGGGACCGAGGTGATCAGCATTTCCAAGCATGATGACAGAACTCTTACTAAAGTTAATTGATAGGCCGGAGATGAGCTCGAAGGTGTAAAGGAGGACCTTAAGACAGTGAATGTGATCAGGCGAGGGAGAGACGAAAAGAATAGTATCATCTGCAAACTGGATGTTGGAAATCATAAGGTTAGGGCGAGAGTTGGGGGAACCGATACCAACAAAGAAATTTCCAGATATTGCCAGTTTGATCATACGATTAAAAACATCTGTTACTAGAACAAAGATGAGTGGAGAGAGAGGATCACCCTGTCTGAGACCCCGGGCAGATTTAATGAGCCCTCCAGGTGATCCGCCGATCTGAATCGATGAAAGACTCGAGTTTAGGATGCATTTGATCCAGTTGCACTATGAAGATGGAAAATCTCTATGTTTAAGGAGCCTAATAATAAAGTTCCAATTCACTGAATCGAAAGCCTTGGAGAAATCTAGTTTTAACAGGACCCTAGGGGTGTTGTTCGAATGATAGGAGGAGATTATTTCTTGTGTAGCCGCAACGCAATCTAGGATGTTCCTACCTTGGATGAAGGCTGATTGCTCCACACCAACTAATGATTCCATGAATGTTTGAAGATGATTGGTGAGTACTTTGGTGATCATTTTAAACGTGGTATTTAGGAGGCTAATAGGTCGGAAGGCTGATAAGGAGTTGGCTCCCTCGGATTTAGGCAGAAGGACAATATTGGCATAATTTACTTGAGCAATGGCCATAAGATTAGCGCAGAATTTGGCACGCATGTCTAGGATATCCCCCTTGACAACTCCCTAGAAATGCTTGAAGAAGAACGGACCAAAGCCATCTGGTCCCGGAGATTTATCGTCATCCATGTTCTTAAGGGCGGCCAGGATTTCTTCTTCTGTGAAGGGTGAATCAATAGGAATTGGCGAAGGGTTGGGATATAGGAGATTCCAATCTATGGGAGGAAGGGGAGGCGAGGGCTTACCAAGTATGGAGCGGTAAAAGTCAGTAAAGAGGTTTGCAATTTCAGAGTGGTCGGTGATTGGGCTGTTGTTCAGCATTATTTCAGGGATGGAAAGGGACCTGCGGCGACCATTTGCTAATTTGTGAAAGTAGGATGTATTTTTATCACCTTCTTTTATCCACTTGGCTTTGGACCGTTGTTTCCATCCAATCTCTTCCTGTTTCATAAGTCGTTAAAGCTCAGCTTCTAAATTCCACGCAGCCCGACCATAGTTTTTTAATAACTATTGCTACATTCCATTCTTAACATTTACTTCGATATAAATTAAAAAATTTATTTCTTCTAAATTTAATCACAATTTTTTTATTAACTAACCACATTAATTATTAAAAATTTACGGGTCGTTACAATGCCACTCTCCGTTTTGTCTATCTCCTCCTCAAACTTCGACGAACGTCAGCCGTTGGAGGCAACTCTAAATGTTGACCATAGCTATATACTAGCATACTGAAATAACTCTGCTTTCTACACCATATAAATTAAATAAATCTAAATTAAAATAGAATTCTTCGAATTCGATTTTGATGATTATTATTTTAAAAATAATTTCTTATTTACTCGAAGTTTATTCAATAAAATATTTTGTTTAAATAAATTGAATTAAACTAATGAATTCCTTTCAAATAATTTATTAAATTGAGTATAATGTTTTAAATTGAATATAAATTTTTTTTAAGTGTAAACTAATTTAATATAGATTGAGATATATCTAAAAATAAATAAAAGGCTACGCGAAAGAAAATAAATAGATAAATATAAGGAACCCAAAACCAATCACATCCTAAGTCCACGTCCTACTGAAATATCTCGAACCTTCTTTATAATTCTCGTTCTCCCCTGCATTCAATGGTACCCGATGTCTTTAAAAAAATTAGTGTAACGACCCGGAAATTTCAATCCCGAAAATTCCAGATAGTTAATGAAAGAAGAAAGAGAAAGAAGAAGAATACAGAAAACCAGTCACAGAAACCTCCCATTCGCAGCGGATCAAATATAATATCAAATAAGACATCTGTTATTCAAAGAAAACTATATCTGTTAATTTACATTTAAATATATATCAGAGTTACACATATACATATACACTGGACAAAAATTATCTCCAGATAGTTCAATATCACAGTGGAAACTCTCCATACGTCCCTGCCATCCAGCTCGCCTCCTGAGCTCCAGAACGTCCTTGCCTGAAAATCTGTAATTCTCGGTCTGACCCGAGCATTACATCAAAGTAACACCCAGGTCAGGATGGAAACCAACGTGAGTAAACCCATCTAACATGAATACAAAAGCATACAACTGATATGAACCCGGGGTAACTTATATCAATTTACAAGTTCACAAGTCGTTAAAGACATTACTCATTTCACACATCAATTTCTAAGTACCATAACCTTAGATTAAATGGTTCAATTCTCTTAAATCATTTCATTTCAGCATATTGATTTCACATAGCAATTTATAAAGAATCGAAGTGGTTTCGGGCATTTACTAATACCCGACTCCGGTCTCTTCGAAACCAATATCATCTTAACTTATGTCATCCAATTAAATACAATTCAACTCTAATTGTCGAATAACACTTTTTACACAGCAATTCATAATTGGTTTATAATCACACTACCATCGTCCATCCAACATATCATATCACGAGCAATTCATACCAGAGGTATCACCCAATTCAAAGCATCCATCCTTATTCAATCGTTAATAAGCAAGATAGATCACTTCCATTAATTACATTAATTAATGATCCTCTAATTATTTTCATTAGTTAATTATTCTTAAATAATAATTATCCTAAAACTTAATTACATTCATAAATCAATCTTGATAAATCCAAATCAGAAATTATCTTTCCTTAATTACTTCATCAATTAAACCAACTCTTTGATTTATTATATAAATTAATCCTTCAATTACACTTTGTAATCATTTCTTAATTTCTTCCATCAAGTAATTATCCTTTAATTACTATCCATCAAGTAATTACATCGAGTAATTATCCACTAATTACTTCACTAAGTAATTATACCTCATTAATTACCTTAAGAAATTATACTTATCTCAACATCAAAAGATTACCTTTGTTTAATTACACTAAGTAATTAATCCTTAAGTAATCTCATTCAGTAATTAACTATTCCTAAAATTACTTTCATTAGTTAATTTACTTAATCAATTTCATGAGTAATTATTCGTAATTTATTAAACTTAGTAAATTAAACTTAATAAATTATCTTAAATTATTCACCTTAATTAATCATCTCATATTCACTAGTTTAAAATTAATAACAATCACTATCTATTCTCTAATAACTTATCGTAAGTAATTACCTTTTATTATCAACATTAATCAATTTATTTATCTATAATAATCTCATTAATTAATTCCACTAATTAACCTCAATTACTTAAAAAAACTTGGAATTAATTTATAAATTGAAAATTTAACTTAAGACCTTTAAATTAAAATAAATTACATAACTTTTAATTAAACAAATCATTCTAAATAACATTATTATTTTTAAAGGAATAGTTTAAGCATCGGTTTAAAGCTTGATTTTCATTTAACTTCAAAATCCTTTGGCTTCAAATTTACTTTGACATCTTATTCCAAATTTCGTTTGAAACTCGTTTGAAAACATCCTTTCTGAAACATATTTGTTGATAAAATTCTTGTTATTTAAATTCAGGACCAAAGCCCAAAGGAAACCTCCTAATTTCCTTACTTAATAATTTACTATATGTTTGCTTCTCGGTCCAGATTCACGGCCCAATTTCACTTCTTCTTTATCCCTTATTCTCCTCTTCCTTTACAAAATAAAACCCAAATGCACAAGATGTCGTCGTGCATATGCACGTTAATTCTGGTCGACGGCGATCATCATCGCGACGTTCCACAAGTTGTCCTCGACCTCACCAACCATCTCGACACCCTTAATCGTCGCCAACGCCTTAAAATCAAAATCGAGCTGAAGAACTCACAATGCCCAGAAATTCGATCAACAGAATCTCCTATCAACGGCGAACAACACAATCCAGACGACCTGCCACTACGTCCACAGTCACATCACGAACCTCCGAGTCCAACCCCCCTATGCGATTCAACCCAAATCGCCATAGTAACCGAACCACTCGTATCAATTTGACTATCAGAAACCACAACCAAACCCTATTTTCCCCTTTCCCTACCATTATGGCCAACATAAAAATCAAACTCTATTTTTCCTGTGTCCCCTGACACCACGGTTACCTCCACACCGAACCACAACCTTCCCCTTGACTCCGATCAATGGCAAAGGACAAAAGTTCCAATATTTATCAACACAGCATTGCACCTTCAATACTAAGTTAAAAACCACAATCTATACTTTAAAATTCACGATTTGCTACCTTTATTCAGATTGTAAAATCAGAAGTTTAAATTAGCTTGATTGACTTTTATCAAGTGGTAGGATTTCCACAGTTAATTGCCATACCAAAGCTCATTGCTAAATAAAAAATTTTGAATCCATTATTAGAGTTGATATCATGTTGTTAACATCAAACTTCATTCAAGGATCTAGGTTTAAATAACTTATATTATGAGTTATGGATTTTTAAAGGGATTCAGAAGAAAAAAACTGTAAAACAAGCAGAGGCCATAATCAACCATGTACAGGCATATCTCAGAGTATAGCAGAATTCAAAACAAAATTTGAATTGAAACATTCAAGCAACATCATAGTTACATCATCACACAAATATGTCAGCATTCCAAAAGATTTTACTATTTGAATAACAAATTAAAACATCAGGTTTTATCATTTTTCTGAAAACTGCTGTATTTTCTTAATTTCAGAAGAGTCCCAAGCCTATTCTGATTGAACCTAATCTTATATCTTAATTTGTGTGTAAACAAACATATTTGTTTTGAAATCCAATGCATATCTGTAATTAGTTGAAGTGATCTTAAATTCGAAGGCTAAATCCAACCTTATATCTTTAAACAGAGATGCATGAGGCATAACAGTCATGCCTTCCATCTAGTTCATATATAAATATAATTAATTCATATCATGCATCAATTATTACTTTGAACTTCACAGATTAATTTCATGCATCCCAGCTTAAATGAATTACTGTTTGGTTTGCTCACCTTATCCAGGAACAGAGGCTTGAAAACTGGAAATATTTTTAACTCTAAAAGTTGTATTCTTGAATAATCCTGGAATCCCTGAGATGAACTTAAACCCAGTCCTGTTAGCTTGCTTTTATCTTGAAGTTTCAATTCCCGGTTGATATCCTGTGTCGATTCTTGTTTGATCAGGTAGTTTTGATTACTTATGAATTCTTTAATTTAAATTGTACACAGGCTTTGATTTTTAAACAGATCTTGTTTTTGACTTGCATATCTTTGTTTATGATTTTTGCTACTTTGTTTGAATATGGAAAAGAAAATAGGTAAGGGTGGAGATATGTTTATATTTGGTTTGTTATTAAATTTATTTCTAAATTCTGAAAATAAAAGAGCTAGTGCCACTTGTTTTTCAAATATAGACATGCTTACACTTGTTACCATGTATATTATTATCTTTACAAATGTTAATTGATAACAAAACTTTATATACACTTGTTATTAAAGAAAAAAATGATTTTAAAAGATATTTATATTATTATTCTTTTTTTCGAATTTGTATATGTATGTTTTAATACATCTTTATTAAATATATTACCTTATATTACATTTATGTTTATATACATGTGTACTATTAATTTATATAAAATGAAATCTTTTTTTTCCTCTTCTTCTTTTAAATTTTTTTTAAATTTTAATTCTAAATTCATATACAAATTCAATTTAAAACCAACTCATATTTAAACACAAATTCAATTTGAAAATAATTATTCTATTAAAAATCTATTTATATACATATCCAGATATTTTTTAGCTTATCAGAATTTCATTTGTTCAATCAAAATTCAGTATTTTTATTAATTAAGCCAATTATTTTATCAATTATAGATGCCCAGAAATCCGGGTTATCACATTCCTCCCCTCTTTGAATCTTTTCGTCCTCGAAAAGGAACAAAAGCAGATTTAATTAAATATTTTAAAACCAGTTAAAATATTCTTTAATCATTTTTAAAACACTTTTAAAAATCTATATATAGTACTATAAAATAGTTTTATATAAAGATATACGTTTTACTTTTTATAACTCGATGTTTCAACAAGTCCGTCCTTGTTCTTGTAGAAATTCGGTCATACGTTGATCAGGCGTAGGACTGAAAATCTATAAGTACTTAGTAGACTCATCTTCAACACCCAGTGAAAATACTTGAAAAATAGTTTTATTGAAAATATAGAAAACGGTTTTTGAAAATAGAGGATACATCTTTGGTGAGAATGCTCTGGAAATCATCACCCCCATCCATGGTCACAGTTACATTCCAGGGTTACGTTGCCATCACAGCAAAAGTCCATGTAACTGCAGGCTCTCAGCGGCCTCTCGATTACGCCATGGATCCCCACACAACAGATCACAGTTACACCCAGGGTTACGTTGCCATCACAGCAAAAATCCATGTAACTGGAGGCTCTCAGCGGCCTCTGATTTTCGCTGTTGAAATGAAACCTCTCCACTCCTACATAGGTCGCAGTCTACCGATATAAAATCAAACGCAGACTGTTGGCTCTCAGCGGCACACACGACTTTCGCTATGTTATACCATAGATCGCAGTTACATCCTGGGTTACGTTGCCGTCGCAGCAAAAGTCCATGTAACTGTTAGCTCTCAGCGGCACACACGACTTTCGCTATGGTATACTCTACTCAAAATCCCTAGGAACTAGTTTCGTCCGGACTCCTCACAGGATCAACTTTAGAACCCCCCTTGGGGCTCAAGGCAGCACCACCCGGTGGTACTCCTGAGAAGTTCATTTCAAGGGAGCGCCTTTTTCCCCAGAGCCATCATCAAAACATTTTATACTATACATATATAGTATCTTTAAATCATACACCTAGTATGATCTCATACAAGGCTCCTTTACACAAAATCGATTATTCCAAAATCGATAATTCTCAAACTAGGCTTTCCAAATTTCAATATTGATTTTACCCAAAAATCAAAAGCCTTTCCAAATCCAAATCCAAAGGTTCCTAAAACCTTTTCCAAAATCGTCATAAGATTCTTTATATATATAGATATATATAAAATCCTTGATAAAAATCTTTGTATCGTTTTAAACTTGAATAAAATCCTTTTATACTTCAAAACTCCTTCAAAATCCTTTTCTTCCGGCAAAAGATTCAATAAGGGGAATTTCATTTTATAAAACAAAGATATTTAACTTTGTTTACTCAAAATCAAATATTCAAATTTGATTATTCTTTTTCAATACCATTATCATTCAAATCCGTACGATGTACACATATCATCTGTACGCTATACCAATCTGATCGCTCACTCGATCACACAATTTCACTTCTGAACTAGTATTGTCCACCCGACTTCCTAGTGCGGACACAGATCTGGTTTCTTGATCAGAAACCGTCATTCTCCTTGTATAGCCTAACTATGATAGAGAATATCCAGAACCAATCAACAATCCATATCCAGGTTCGCCATTGAAAATCGAGTGAAAAACCCCACTCGGATCGATATAACTATCTTGAAATTCTGTGTTCGAATCTGGATCAAATCACTATGCGAATAGAATAACATACATAAACCCTACGTATTTATCTGTATTGGTTATTAGCCAAATCAATTCCATTTCTATTCACATCCACTTTGATTTTCATTCACTTATCCACAATTACTTCAATCCATTTGGATTATCACCTCTATTCTTATCTCGATTGGGTATTCAACCAATAACAGTTTAAACTCTGTCCAATTTAAATTTAGAAAATAACTTGAAAAGTTAAAGAAATAGATAAGTAGTTGAAAATAATAATTACTAGTTTGTAAAATGGCTGTAAAATAGTTCAGTAATTGTAAAATAATTGGAAAATAGTTAAATAGTCATAATTTTTTTAAATAATTGCAAAATAGATATAAAACAGTAATTAGTAGTTGAAAATAGTAATTAGTTTATAAAATAGTTAGAAAATTGTTAAACAGTTTCAAAAATAATTGTAAAACCAGTATAAGATAATTTGGCTTTTAAGGAAAGGTTGTATATATAATGAATAGTTTGGAAAAATAGGTTTATATTAAAAACAATTTATATTAAAAATAGTCCAGAGTCAAACTGCTCACTTCCCAATCTCCATTCTCATCAATTTAATTTAAATTTCCTCTAGCATTTAAATTGACCCAATTCCAATTTTAAATAATTCCAATTTCCATTGGACTTGATTTATTCCAAATTCAAGTTGAATTAATTCTCTATTCCCTTTCAAATTTACATCAAATTCTATTTGATTTTAAACATATTCAACTTTAATTACAATCCCAAGTTATTCCAATCACTTTGGGCTAATTTCAAATTAAACCCACTTTAATTTCAAATCGTTTCCAATTAATCCAATTCAAATTTTCCATTTGAATTTTATACTCATACATCTTCAATCACAATTTCAATTACTTCAAATCAAATTCAATTTGAACTAATTTCAATTCAAATTCCAGATTTAAACCATCTCGAATTATATAAATTCGAGTTAAATTTACTAAGGTTGGTTTAACCCTTTAAACCAAGTTAATCTTTATTAAAAGCTTTTAAACAATTTAATTTCTGAGCTTTATTTACTTATTTCAAAGTTTACATAAGAGTTCAAAACAATTTCTATCTTAAAAATTCAACTTATCACCCAATTTTATCTTCTAGTTTGAAATCAATTCTTAAACAAGTTTAATTTACAAATTCAATCTTTCAATTCAAAATAATTCCATATCCTTAATCTCAAATCAAAGTTAGATTTTTCTTCTATCTTAATAAAGGATATATTACTATACTTCATTTATTTTTCAATTAAACAAGTCCAATTGGCAATTTAAAGATTTTTAATAACAATAGGATGATATCATTCAAATTTTTTTAAAACATCCATTCATTTCCAATTTTCGGATCTCAAACCCAATTTGAGATCACTCAAATTCTCAAATATAATCAATCATTTAACTTTCCAAGTTAAATTCCAATTCCACCTTAAAATTTCCAATTCAAGTTGTTCATTTAAACCTTTTTAACTTCTCCCAAGTTAAATTCGATTTACTTAATCCAATCAACCTCATTCAATCCTTAATCTTCACAATAATAATCTTCTCACTTAAAAACTTATCACTTTGGGTCTCATATCTTATTCCAAATTGAAAACTCAATATTAAGAGTTTATTTCAAATTATCCCTGATATCATGTATATCCATACATATATACATATTTTTTTCTTTTACATACCAAGTTATACTTTAAAATTTTAAAACCACCTTTGGTTTTTAATTCAAAACAATTTTCTTTTAAATTTTCAAACAACTCGTGTTTGAAATAGGACCATTTCATTCAAATGCATTAAATAATATTATTTATTATTTCTTTAAATTAATTCCTTCATTAATTAATTCCAATTAATCACATTCGGTAATTAACTTATTTCTTAATTACCTTCAGTAAGTACTTGTCTTTTAAATTACTTACCTCTAGTTACTTCATTAAGTAACTTCCTCTTAATTTATCATTTCCAATTATTATCCATTAATTAATCTCATTAAATAAAGTTTAATTAATTACATAAATTAATTGATTATCCTTATCCTGAAACCTTTCGAAATTTAATTCCATTTTTGGTTGTATTTCTATTACTTCTTAATTCTTACTATTACCTTTAGTTTAATTAATAATACAACCAATTTTCTTAATATAATAAATAATCTATTTCTTATATAAGATTCATTTACTTTTGAAATCATTTAAAAACCTTATATAAGAAAATAACAAGTACGCTCTCTCATATATTTATACACTCAACTCATCCTAGGGTACCACTTACCATATCCTTAATGAGTAATCCCACCAGAGCCAAGGTTCTCGCTTAACCTTCAGCTCTGATACCAAATGTAACGACCCAGAAATTTCAATCCCGAAAATTCCAGATAGTTAATGAAAGAAGAAAGAGAAAGAAGAAGAATACAGAAAACCAGTCACAGAAACCTCCCATTCGCAGCGGATCAAATATAATATCAAATAAGATATCTGTTATTCAAAGAAAACTATATCTGTTAATTTACATTTAAATATATATCAGAGTTACACATATACATATACACTGGACAAAAATTATCTCCAGATAGTTCAATATCACAGTGGAAACTCTCCATACGTCCCTGCCATCCAGCTCGCCTCCTGGGCTCCAGAACGTCCTTGCCTGAAAATCTGTAATACTCGGTCTGACCCGAGCATTACATTAAAGTAACACCCGGGTCAGGCTGGAAACCAATGTGAGTAAACCCATCTAACATGAATACAAAAGCATACAACTGATATGAACCCGGGGTAACTTATATCAATTTACAAGTTCACAAGTCGTTAAAGACATTACTCATTTCACACATCAATTTCTAGGTACCATAACCTTAGATTAAATGGTTCAATTCTCTTAAATCATTTCATTTCAGCATATTGATTTCATATAGCAATTTATAAAGAATCGAAGTGGTTTCGGGCATTTACTAATACCCGACTCCGGTCTCTTCGAAACCAATATCATCTTAACTTATGTCATCCAATTAAATACAATTCAACTTTAATTGTCGAATAACACTTTTTACACAGCAATTCATAATTGGTTTATAATCACACTACCATCGTCCATCCAACATATCATATCACGAGCAATTCATACCAGAGGTATCACCCAATTCAAAGCATCCATCCTTATTCAATCGTTAATAAGCAAGATAGATCACTTCCATTAATTACATTAATTAATGATCCTCTAATTATTTTCATTAGTTAATTATTCTTAAATAATAATTATCCTAAAAATTAATTACATTCATAAATCAATCTTGATAAATCCAAATTAAAAATTATCTTTCCTTAATTACTTCATCAATTAAACCAACTCTTTGATTTATTATATAAATTAATCCTTCAATTACACTGAGTAATCATTTCTTAATTTCTTCCATCAAGTAATTATCCTTTAATTACTATCCATCAAGTAATTACATCGAGTAATTATCCACTAATTACTTCACTAAGTAATTATACCTCATTAATTACCTTAAGAAATTATACTTATCTCAACATCAAAAGATTACCTTTGTTTAATTACACTAAGTAATTAATCCTTAAGTAATCTCATTCAGTAATTAACTATTCCTAAAATTACTTTCATTGGTTAATTTACTTAATCAATTTCATGAGTAATTATCCGTAATTTATTAAACTTAGTAAATTAAAATTAATAAATTATCTTAAATTATTCACCTTAATTAATCATCTCATATTCACTAGTTTAAAATTAATAACTATAACGACCCTGACTCGACCTTTGAAAATCGGCACCGAATACGACACTCGTATTCAAATGCCGCAGATCCAAACGCCGAATCTGGTTCGCTGGAGCTTATAACACATTAAGTACAACACAGCGGAAGAAACAGAATATATCAATATACAACATTTGATACAATATCTGATATAATATGATACAACAGATGATATAATGAATATACATCAGAGATATGATACAAGATAATAGCAGCGGAAAGAAAAGATAACGCTGCAGCGGAACAACAACTCTAATATGGTCTTCAAGAAAGAACTCCATCTTCAAAGCACCAATCCAGAAGTAACTCGAACTCTCAATAATGATGCACAAAGATAAGCAAGTACATTCGTGATCCAAAGACTGAACTAGCTCCAGATAAGCTACTAAACCTGACTATCTGAAAAACCCAACTGTAGACTGCCCGTGTGGAAAAATAGTGGGCACCCAGAGTTTAGGAAATGAACAATAAGCTCCAGGTCAGTCGTGGGACTGGTATGAGCAAACAAAAACATTTGGTCTTTTTAAACAAACAAAGGAATATAAATTTGAAAATCCGCAATGCTTTTTAGAAAATGAAACTACCATAAGGCCTCCCGGCACACACACAATGCAATCGTACACTTGGGGGAGATTTCCCCTTATGATAGTCAAAGATGCTTAATACGATAAAATTTCTTTGATATTATTACTAGTGCATAGTGGAAAAACTTTCGAAAGTATAATATTAATCCTAGCCAACATAGGTACCATGATATTATGCCTACTATAGCTGCCATGTTAAATGGCAGGTTCTACAACTAAAACCATACAAGGCACGTATTGTTTTGATTGGATTTCCAACAAATGGTCAGGCTAAGGAACTTCCTACTGCCACATGGGATCGCCTCTGGCGGGACGTCCCGAGAACCTAACCGGATCTCTGCCAACACAAGGCCGGGTTACCTCTGTAACTAGGTACCTACTACTCGAGCATGTCATCCCCCGGTCCTTTGGGACCTTTATCCGAGGCGCCTCAAAACCACAAAGCAATCACAAAGTAATAGATCTGCAGTATCCACATGAGTAAGTATCTGGGCTCCGTACCATGATACCACCCTTTACCAGAAGGGAATGACACACCCTAAAGGGCGCGACCCTCATAACCTTGCCGCATCTTTCCTGTTTCGACCATTTCCGGGGTGTGAGATCCTGATGCAGTCTCGTCCATAAAGCTACGCTTTATAAAAAAGCCATGATTTGATCACAAATGATCAACAAATGATTATCAACACACAGCAGCACTTAGCATGCCACACTACCAAATTGGGAATATATCACCGATAAATATCGACTACATAACCTCTGAGCTCGTACGTCTCAGAGAAGGGTGTTAAGCTAAGAGAATGAATTCTCTGCCACCAAGCAGAAATGTATTTGATAGAGATCAGTTTAATATCTCAAAGTGTAATGTCGGACATACAACCATACAAGTCTGTTCCGGGTTCGAACAGAACCGAAGGCACTTCCGAAGAAGCCCTTGCAACCCGGGTATCCACAATCCCGATCGGACTTCCCATCACTTAAGGAATCTCTATACCGTAGCTACTCAGTGCAGAGATAATCGATAGGTTATCCTAACGTTCTCAAAGACACCCGGTCTTCAACACCGATCTTCAAATGCAATCCATAACGTCGTATCATTATTCGGAATGGGTTATATGACACAAGGTCCTCTCCCGGCTAAACCGAATAATGAGCGCAATAGTTTAAAACATATGGATATGGTATTTCAGTTAAGTCACAACTTAAAAATCCAAAGCTTTTCTTCAAATGGTTTAAGCAAATTACCATTTTAAATCTTTTAACAAAAGATTTATTTCACAAAGTTTCACCCAGTTTCACAAAGATCTATTCATAGATTTCAAAACAATTTTCATTTCAATTTGGATTAACTCAATTAAATCTTTAAATTAAGATTTAATTTAAAGTTTTCAAACCCGTTTCCAAAGGTTTATTCATAACTTGGAAAACTATTTCCATTTTAGACTTGAAATCCTTTTAACACAAATTGGACGTTCATTTCTTATGTGGAAGCCTTTATTACTTGAAAACATATAGTTTCCGTTTCAGAAAAATTCAATTATGTTTATATAAGTTAACATCTTTGGTTTTAGAATTTAAATTCTCAATCAACTCTTTCAAAATGGGTTTAAAAACCCATATAAACCCATTTATAAGTTGAATAACCTTTTTGAACCATAGTCCCAAATCATAGAATTCAATTTCAAATATTGAATTCAAATTAAAATCAAATTATTTAAATTTCAAAACTCTATTAGGTTATTCGAAATAACTTTTATCTTTAAAATTCATTTCAAAAGCTTCAATTCTAATTCCAAAACTATTTTGGATTCAAAAATTCAATTTTTTTTTTACCAATTTCAAAAATCTGTGACTTAACCCATTTTCACGTGCAATCCATATTTGTGTGTGTATAAGTGTGGTCCAGGGGTTCAACACAATAGTGCATAACATCAATCATCACAGGTATATCAATATCGATAAGCGGTATAACCCGTAACGCTTATCTTTATTCACGGATTCATAGATAAAGTAAGTTATCAATCACAAAGATTCACTAATATAATTCGATGTGGGTTTCGGATAACCAATTGGAATCCAACTCACTGTCGCATCGAAATTCAAATGTCGTTCTATGGGTCAAGGGGTTGCATATTCATATAACAATATATACATCTTAGATATAACAGCTTAGCAAAAACATTACATAGCATTACATCACATAACAAATATAACAATCCATCACATAGCATACAATAACAATTAAACATCTATAAGTAAGATCAGTTGATTGTTTTAAGTAATTCAAATCAGATTAATTACTTATGAATTTTTTTTTATCCTGGTTGATTAATTACAATCACTTTATGATTAATTATTCTTTAATCATTTATTAATTAACCATTAATAATTAATTAACATATAATTATAATTCATCAATCTTTAATTATTAAATAATTAACCTTTAATTTTTTTTATTTCACCATTCAATTAATTATCTTTAGTTAATTAATTAACCCTTACTTAATTATTATTAAATAAATAAAATTTCAATAAGTGATCATCCCTAAACACTTACATTTATTTAATTAATATTGGATTAGTTATCTTCAAATTAATTGCTTTAATTAATCAACTTTAATCATTAATATAAATTATCCTTAATTACTTAAATCAAATAATTGATCTTTGAAATACTCAAGATTTTAATCAAATCCATAGATAATTCCTTTATCTTAAATTAATTGCTTTTTTTATACCATTTCCTAAATAATATTTCCAAAATACTTTAAAGATGTTTTAAAACCATATATATACATTATATAACTTGTATAAGTTTGATTTATTTTCCATTAAAACTTATTCAATTTGATTGATTTTAAAACCTGGAACCTGTTTCCCTTTTTGAAATTTAAAACCTGTTATAATTCAAACTGTTACCTCTGCAAACCCCCGCGAATACTTTAATTACTATCCCGAGCAAAATCATCTCCTGCTTCGAGCCAAACAAACAATTACACGCACACGAACCCGAGGTCGTTTGCTTCTTCCCCAATGTTAAACCACCCAGACATACCACTTGCACGCGTGCACGTGCACCATCAACTTCGCCTACTCCGATCATCGATGATGATCTCCTCAGGTCGACAAGCACCCCCGCATCCCATTATGATCAACTAATCAATCGATACTAACTCGAATTCGAATTCGCATGCTACTTCAAACCTGGAACCAAGATAACAACGCCTGACACCACCTCATCAAAACCTGAAACCGCCTCATCTACGATTCCCCGACCACCATTGCCTCTGAAACTCCGGCCGTACCCATGTCAACGACCAAACTTCCACCACCCAAAGCCCCTTTACACTCGATCAACTATAGAAGAGGGGATGATCGAAATATCAAACGTAGTTTAAACTAGGGTTCCACACCAGAATCTACAACTGCTACTTCCCTCATGAATTAAAAATTCATTTGTTAATTTTCTGATGATCACGAGTACTCAAGCTACCCACGGCCCTAATCTCGAGACCAGAAACAAACTCAATCACCAGAATTTAACAAAAGTAAGTTTTCCATTCAACTCAAATTATCTCGATATCCCAAATCTTAAAAATCATGAATTTGTCACCTAAAATCATCATTTTCCACTCCAAATCAAATTATGAAATCCAATTTTGAATTCTTGATAATTGGTTTTTCCTGTTTTTGCATACATATTACTGTAACTCCATTTTTTGTGAATATTTTTATTATAAAAAATCTTGGGATTATTTTTAAAATCTGGATTTGGTAAGCACAAACAAGTTTTCTTTAAAGACCAAAGCATGATATTGATTCTTCCGAGTGGTATGGAATTTTGAACAGATTTACAAAACCGGTTATATAAACAGAGATGTATATTTTAGCTGTAAGTTTAGTTTCCAGTGATAATCTAAAGTTATTTTAACTTAAGTATAACTTTAAACTGAAGTCTGTGATGGAACAAACTTGTTTGATTTGAATCTTGAGTTAAAACAGCGACAAATTCAAGAGATTTTAAATTTAGATCAAAACTTAAGTCCTAGGAACTATGAACAGAGAGGACTCAGACAAAATAGACATGCATAATATACATCCATATGTACTCAGCAGTATTGCATTTATATGTATATATATATCTATACACAATCCACATTCATTCCAGAACTTGCATGCAACCAAACAATTCAAAACTTAAGCTTTTAAATAGGAGTTTGCTCACCTGGATTCCAAAAGAAACAGAGAGTTTCCTGATAATTTTCAAAAGCAAGATGAAGCCTGTAACCTTTCTTTAATTTTTTTGAAGCTTAGATCTGCAACTTGCAAGTACAGATCTTTGATTACTCTTTGTTGTATTAGTTCACTTAGTTAATCAATAACAACAATTTTAAATTACTTACAATTGAATTTATATAACAGAGAAGCTTTTTATTTCCTGAATCTTGAAAAACTGCAAATAGTTTAAGCTTTTGATCTTGATCACTTTGCTGCAAATGATTGATGGATCCAATGGTTAAATTCTTGTTTTCATTAATGTTTGAAAAATTCAAATTAAAAACTTTCAAAAGAAAATTTTACTTGCCTTAAGATTGTTTCAAAAATTACTGCACTGCTTCATTCTAGCCAAAGCCTGCAGCATTTCTAGCCTGCAGTTAAATTCATTTATATTAAAACTTGAGTTTTAAATCATAATCTCAGTAAATTATAAAGTTTAAAACTACCTGAAAGATGGAGTTTTGTAGGCCATAGCTTGAGTTTATTTGTATGGTTTTAGATTTTCAAACTTGAATTGAAGAAGAAGAAGAAGAGCAGTTTTTTTTTTCTTTTTCTTTTTCTGTTTTGATGATTTTCTTTTGAATGATGATGTTCAAAGATTACAAATCTTTGTGGCTGTTGTACTTACCAGAGTTGAAGCTTAAAATTTCTGAATTTTAGAAACTGGAAAGTTTGTTTAATTTTTTATCTGAATATTTTATTTTTAATTATGACATTTCATGCCATTTGTAAAAAGCAATGATGAGAACAAGATCTTGTTAATCTTCCTACACCATCTCTCATGTGTATATATTTACATTTGTATTTCTTTTTCTCAAGTCAAAAAATTCTATTACTTTTTATTTTATTTCCACATATTCATTTTATAAATAAATACATCCTTTATCTAATCTTATTCTATACTTATACAATTTTATAATCAATGATTTAAAATCTAATTACTCATTACTAACAATTTTATACATGTGTTAGTTCTTTGATAATATAAAGTTAATAACCCAATATTTAGTAAAAACCAAACCCCAAATTAAGATTCATTTATCTAAATAGAGATACATCCTATCATATCAAAAATTCAAATACAATTTTGTTTTACTCCAAGTATTCAAATTATTTTTCTACTAATTCAAAAATTAATTTCAAAATATTACTTCTAAACCAAAATGCATGCTTAATAAAATAAATAATTAAATTTCTATCAATTTCATAATGTAAATTTTAAATTCAATTTATTCTTTAAGATTTCTATTATTGAATTCCCAATTAAAAATTCTATTCTAAAATACATACTTTTATTAATCTCTAAGCCTTTAAATTCCATTTATTCTCAATACTTTATTTTTAAACCCAATATTTATTTGTAAAATACTTATTCTTAAATTTTTTAATTCAACATTCTATTTAAATGCTTTTTTTTCAATTATAATTTATTTGTATATTTCAAACCCAAACAAATTCTAAATAAATTCACAACTAAATCAAAAAATTTATATTGATTTCCAATTATTTTCAAAATTTAATCCCAAAGATCAAATAAAGTATTAAATTAATCGTGCTTAAAAATCAGGAATGTTACAATAACAATCACTATCTATTCTCTAATTACTTATCGTAAGTAATTACCTTTTATTATCAACATCAATCAATTTATTTATCTATAATAATCCCATTAATTAATTCCACTAATTAACCTCAATTACTTAAAAAAACTTGGAATTAATTTATTAATTGAAAATTTAACTTAAGACCTTTAAATTAAAATAAATTACATAACTTTTAATTAACAAATCATTCTAAATAACATTATTATTTTTAAAGGAATAGTTTAAGCATCGGTTTAAAGCTTGATTTTCATTTAACTTCAAAATCCTTTGGCTTCAAATTTACTTTGACATTTTATTCCAAATTTCGTTTGAAACTCGTTTGAAAACATCCTTTCTGAAACATATTTGTTGATAAAATTCTTGTTATTTAAATTCAGGACCAAAGCCCAAAGGAAACCTCCCAATTTCCTTACTTAATAATTTACCATATATTTGCTTCTCGGTCCAGATTCACGGCCCAATTTCACTTCTTCTTTATCCCTTATTCTCCTCTTCCTTCACAAAATAAAACCCAAATGCACAAGATGTCGCCGTGCATATGCACGTTGATTCTGGTCGACGGCGATCATCATCGCGACGTTCCACAAGTTGTCCTCGACCTCACCGACCATCTCGACACTCTTAATCGTCGCCAACGCCTTAAAATCAAAATCGACCTGAAGAACTCATGATGCCCAGAAATTCGATCAACAGAATCTCCTATCAACGGCGAACAACACAATCCAGACAACCTGCCACTACGTCCACAGTCACGTCACGAACCCCCGAGTCCAACCCCCCCTATGCGATTCGACCCAAATCGCCATAGTAACCGAACCATTCGTATCAATTAGACTATCAGAAACCGCAACCAAACCCTATTTTCCCCTTTCTTTACCACCATGGACAACATAAAAGTCAAACTCTATTTTTCCTGTGTCCCCTGACACCACGGTTACCGCCACACCGAGCCACAACCTTCCCCTTGACTTCGACCAACGGCAAAGGACAAAAGTTCCAATATTTATCAACACAGCATTGCACCTTCAATACTAAGTTAAAAACCACAATCTATACTTTAAAATTCACGATTTGCTACCTTTATTCAGATTGTAAAATCAGAAGTTTAAATTAGCTTGATTGACTTTTATCAAGTGGTAGGATTTACACTGTTAATTGCCATACCAGAGCTCATTGCTAAATAAAAAATTTTGAATCCATTATTAGAGTTGATATCATGTTGTTAACATCAAACTTCATTCAAGGATCTAGGTTTAAATAACTTATATTATGAGTTATGGATTTTTAAAGGGATTCAGAAAAAAAAAAAACTATAAAACAAGCAGAGGCCATAATCAACCATGTACAGGCATATCTCAGAGTATAGCAGAATTCAAAACAAAATTTGAATTGAAACATTCATGCAACATGATAGTTACATCATCACACAAATATGTCAGCATTCCAAAAGATTTTACTATTTGAATAACAAATTAAAACATCAGGTTTTATCATTTTTTTTGAAAACTGCTGTATTTTCTTAATTTCAGAAGAGTCCCAAGCCTATTCTGATTGAACCTAATCTTATATCTTAATTTGTGTATAAACAAACATATTTGTTTTGAAATCCAATGCATATCTATAATTAGTTGAAGTGATCTTAAATTCGAAGGCTAAATCCAACCTTATATCTTTAAACAGAGATGCATGAGGCATAACAATCATGCCTTCCATCTAGTTCATATATAAATATAATTAATTCATATCATGCATCAATTATTACTTCGAACTTCACAGATTATTTTAATGAATCCCAGCTTAAATGAATTAATGTTTGGTTTGCTCATCTTATCCAGGAACAGAGGCTTGAAAACTGGAAATATTTTTAACTCTGAAAGTTGTATTCTTGAATAATCCTGGAATCCCTAAGATGAACTTGAACCCAGTCCTGTTAGCTTGCTTTTATCTTGAAGTTTCAATTCTCGATTGATATCCTGTGTCGATTCTTGTTTGATCAGGTAGTTTTGATTACTTATGAATTCTTTAATTTAAATTGTACACAGGCTTTGATTTTTAAACAGATCTTGTTTTTGACTTACAGATCTTTGTTTATGATTTTTGCTACTTTGTTTGAATATGGAAAAGAAAATAGGTAAGGATGGAGATATGTTTATATTTGGTTTGTCATTAAATTTATTTCTAAATTCTGAAAATAAAAGTGCTAGTGTCACTTGTTTTTCAAATATAGACATGCTTACACTTGTTACCATGTATATTATTATCTTTACAAATGTTAAATTGATAAAAAAAACTTCACATACACTTGTTATTAAAGAAAAAAATGATTTTAAAAGATATTTATATTATTATTCTTTTATTCGAATTTGTATATGTATGTTTTAATACATCTTTATTAAATATATTACCTTATATTACATTTATGTTTATATACATGTGTACTATTAATTTATATAAAATGAAATCTTTTTTTCCTCTTCTTCTTTTAATTTTTTTTTTAAAAATTTTAATTCTAAATTCATATACAAATTCAATTTAAAACCAACTCATATTTAAACACAAATTCAATTTGAAAATAATTATTCTATTAAAAATCTATTTATATACATATCTAGATATTTTTTAGCTTATCAGAATTTCATTTGTTCAATCAAAATTCAGTATTTTTATTAATTAAGCCAATTATTTTATCAATTACAGATGCCTAGGAATCCGGGTTATCACAATTAGCCCTAATATTCTCTTTCAGAAGAATTAACTCACATGACAAATAAAAAGGATATAGTCGGATTCATGCTTGAAGCACTCTGGCACGGCTACATTGTTGATTCAAAGAATAGGCTTGCGATTGATGTAAGGCCGATGTCATTGCGAGCAATTAAAAGTCAAAACGCCTAAGGAAACTTACGATTAGTTATTATGTGCGTTGATCCAGGTCGATGATCGTTGGTGGAGGTCGCAGGCGCGTGAAGTATTGAGTTGTTATGTCTTAGTAGGGGCGAACGATTTGGGAGGCTGTGTGGGGGTGATAGTAGTAACGTGATGAAGGAAGAAGGTGCGTGCAATTCTAGAAGTGGCAATTTTGAGAGATGATATTTGGCTTTGTTCGACCAACATAGACGATGTGGTGGATGAAGGGCAGCAAGGTCGTTTTGGTCTTTCTCGCTTGGAATTTTGGTGAGTCACTTACAGGCAACTATACTAAATTCATTCACAGCTAAATTTATTATTACTGCCTATTACACATATAACACATATATAGATAATCCCATTATTGGTTGAATTGTTGGTTGATATGTTTGTTTGGGATGTTTTAATGATTGTGTTGATTGAAAGCATTAATTTACAAACGAAGCTCTGTCCATTTCCAAATTGAGGTTAATAATATTTATCTGTCGATATATATATATATATATATATATATATATATATATGACTGAAGTCCGATGGAACTTGACTCAGATCATAAGATAGATTTAAGGTGTTGATTGGTTGATAAAATATTTTTTGGGGAATTCTCACTCTATAATTTGTATATTTATTTATTTATTCATTTCTTATTTTAGAAAGATGTTTCGAAGAGTTAGTAAAATTTATTTAAGGGTTTTGAAATTTTATTGGAAGTGTTTTATAAATAACACTATTTTAAAGTGATTATATTTTAATAGTTGTTTAAATTTATTAATCTATTGAAAAGAAAGTAATAGTTAATTTTAAATAATTATTTAAAGATTGTATAAATTTCTGGAAATAAAAAATATTTTATATTTTTTGTTTTAGATAATTTTCAAAGTTATTTTATAAGCGATAAGTATAATTAAGAGTATAAGAGGTTTATTATACATATTTGTTAAAATGATATATTACTTTATCTTTATTATTACTTCTTTCTTCCATATCGATTTTGTTATTACAAACGATTTATTATTAATTATTGATTTGATTATAAAATCTATATATTTGTTTAATTAATTCGTTTTATACTTTACTGATTTCTCATATTCCCATATTGATTTTCGATATCATGAATGATTTATCATTGATATTGATTTGATTTGCGATTTTGGTTATGAGATGGTGATGACATCTTCCAAATGATTAGTGTTAATTCATTCTATGTGATGAGGAATTAGAATAAATGGTTTAGTAATAGCGTCTGGTATGAGACTTTTAGTAATACCTTTTCGGTTATTCTTTGGATTCGTTGTATATAATAAGGAAGGGCAAGTATGATGCGCGAGCACCAAATAAATAGACTAGTAGCATGTAGCGGTATAGTTGTGTTATTTATTAGGTTTTTTTTTGCTCATGGATGGTACACAAACGTGGGTATGTTGTGTGTGACTCATTGTGGTGCACCTATATGGAGACTACTAGTTAGCCATATAGTTTATGTACATTATGTATTTGTCAACCTTTTGTCCAGGTCCCTTTACGTTTCGAGAGTGAACCAGATTGGCCAGTATCCACCCTGGCGGCCTGATCATAGGGTCGTGCCCCAGATTCACAACACCATTGTTATTATGATATTTGATGCACATCATGAGATAGGTAGTTGGTTGCCCCTTATGTTGTATATGCTGGCAGTCAGTTACCATTGGGGCATAAGTCGGCAGTCGTTACCGAAGAGGTTACGCATTATCGAGCCTATGCTGGATCGTTGTCACGATACTGACAAGGGAGAGGTAATGGTAACCTATGAATGTAGTAGTCATGTCATATGGACCACGTATGGCTCTTGGAGCAAGCAGAAGTACTGTCAGTCTTTCCGACATATGAGTACGTATGTGTGAGTGGTAGATAGACATATATTATATATATGAGATTATACCTGAAACTCTGTCCAAAGTATGATCAACCCCGTATCATTCTCGGGCAGACAACCTATTTATTATTGATCTTTTGTTTCTATCCCTTATGATCTTTCAGTCGAAAGTTTTGCCCCTCCAAGGGTTGTGGATTGAGATATATGATTTTGCACATTGCGGTATTATTATAAGCTGGTTAAATCTTTCTTATTGAATTTATTAATTTGATGATGGTATTTTATAATATGAGATTGAGAGATATTGTGGGCTTTTCTTCATTATTGCCTGACTTCACTTAAGGATATCTCATTATTGATTATTTCTGGATTTGATAGTGATTTCAAGGTATAGATGATTCACCAATTCAATGTTGTATTATGTGAATTCTGGTTTGATGTGTTTTATATAGGTGTGACATCTTTATGTTGGGTTTGTTGGGTGTTACTACTTTGTTACACCATTGATAGTATGTCATCACCATTATAATATATATATATATATATATATATATATATTCTATATCTATGTATGTGTTGATCTCCATATTTAGATATAATCTAATCCGTTTGTATTTATATAATACTCGGGTCTGTGTGAGACATTTTAGGTTCATGGAAAAGATGATTGATTTACGGATGTTGGGCATATATAGAGGATAAGATTTCATTATATACACTCATGTATTCTATTGTGTTGTATTTGGAATTTGTAGTTGATGTTTTGATAGATGTGTGTATTTTATGTATAACTTCGATTTATGTATATATTTTATTATATTTTATCGCTGCATTTTGACTCTATGTTCTTCTTGTTTATTTATTATATATATTGTATATTGTTTTTTCTTAGAGGCACACATGTTTATTGCTTTGTACTGAGACTGTGTACATATAGGTGAGTTATTTATTAAAAGTTTAAATATGTAGTGGTGTTAGTCCAACGGAATATTCATATGTGTACCCCATATCGCCTCATTCTCTGTATTATCCGACGGTATTATTATATAGTACTCTTAAGTTAGTATGGATATAGAGGTGAGAGTCTTACAATTGGTATCAGAGCAGATTCAGAACACTACATTATACATAAGTGGCACGAGTATTGACATTACAAAGACTTAGAGTCCCTGTCCTTTGGTTGTGTTGGGTAGTTACCCTATATTAAAGGGATAGTAGAAGTATGTTATGATTACTGGGATAATCATCTAGGGACATACTTGTTATTTTTCTTACTATATATATATATATATATATATATATATATATATTATCTTTAACTCTTCTGTATGTGTTTATTTTCATGTGAAATAGAAGTTGTTGAGGTAGGTAGTGATGTAGAGTGTATTAAGCCAGACGAGTAGTGTTGGTATTGATGATAGTAAATATTAAACCTCTGTGTGGCTTAAATATGAATGTAGTGATCCAGTAGTGATTAAGGTTGCATAGCGGAAATTCATAGATCGCTTTTCGCTAAAGGCTTTTGTTTGATTATATTGAGAATGTGTATTATTGTATTGATGGTTATTTTAATTAATAGACGTGTGATGATTTTTTTGCTGTTGATGATTGACGAATTAGATTTTTTTTATTTTTGATTTTTGAAAATATAATTTATTCAAACAAGCAAATGATTTGGTTAGATATGAAATTAATTTTAATAAAGTTACTGGATATGTTTCAATGAATTGTTCTAGTGTTGATTTGTCCGTTAAGTAATTTAAGAATTCTGATCAATGTGTCTGGTCAACGTTATCAATAGGGATCCCTAAACACAGGTACGAGACATTTCGACATAATGTTTTGAAAAAATTTATTTATAGTGTTTTGGAAAGAAACAATACTTTGAGAAGTATTATAAAAATATTTTGAAAAGGCAGTGTTTTGGAATGAGTCAATCAATATTTTGAAACAAGTAATTACTTTCAGAAGTGGAAAAAAATGCGGTAATAAATATATATGGATAAGCGAGTTGAAATCATTTGATGTGATTTGAATAAATGAATTTTAATCGAATGCAATGCTAATAGACAATACGTTGTTCAATTAATATACCGTAATTAAATGTCAAAATATTATTTATGATTAACTTTTTAGTAAACAAAACATTAACATTATATATATGTATGTATATATATGTATATGTATGTATATGTATGTATATATATGTATCTATATATGTATGTATGTGTGTGTATAAAGCACATCGCCATCTCATTCAAAGTACAGAGTCTTTAATTGGTCGCTTTTCCTATTTATATATTGTTAGAGTTAGTAAGGTTGTTTGTTGGAGTAATTTAATATTATGTTAGGCATTTTGTTATTAAAGCAGGTAAGATATCATGAGTGATTATGAAATGGAGTCAAACCTATCACTTAAAGTTCACTAAGTCTAAAACTTTCGTCTAAACAAATGTTAGCATTCATAATCTGATCCTATACTCATAACCATGACAAGATGGTATATTTTTATAACTTAGCAAAATATAGTTTGATATTCCACCGTGCTGCAATTTATTGTTTGACAAAAATTAGCATGCCTAAATGCACATGTTATTTTGGATGGATGCTAACCAAAGTCATCAGATCAGTTGGTTATCATACTAAAAGCGCTCATATGTGAACTGGTGGTTGGATATTTGGAATCCTTTAACACACCTTGATTTCTTTATTTTCGTTAATTAAACGTCCCACCACATGGGCCTCATACATTCTATCATCCCTATAAGGAAATAATATAATGGTCACATAATAAAAAAACAACATAAGGATAACGCATAACATATACTAGAATCACGTTGTAAAAATGTACTTGTATAATATAAAACATATTATCATAAATACAAATTGTATACGCATTTTCAAACAATGTTAAACCATTGTCTTGAAATTGTCAATATTCTAAAAATCAGTTTATCTTATTGGTCAAAACATGGTAGGCAACTTTACCGAATGCAAACTTGCTAGTTTTGGTTTTTGTTGTATGAGACAACAAGGTGATTTTTATGCAACTTTATCCTTTGTTACTTTTCTTCATGGAATAATATAACTTGCCACTTCGATTTACCTAGCAATTAGTAGATCTAGGAATGCATGCCCTACTCCATCTCGTGTTTACCATGTCAGATTTAGGAGAAAAATACATAAAAAGAAGGATCAATGAACTATGTAAAGAGAAAAAAATAAAAAATAAAATAAACCAGGCCTATGCTTTTGTGAATTTTATAATGTAGATGCAATGTTACATAAATTGGATATGTGTTGAACCTCGATCTGAACCTGTAGTGTCTTTGTGGTTGAATCGCGGACTAAATCACTCTCTTTAAGGCGTACACTGCTGTGTTGAAATTGTGCAAGGCAGTCTCTGATGCAGTGTCGTCTACAGGATAAAATAGCCCTGAATATTAATATCAACAATCTTTTGCACAAAGACCGCTGATTCAATAGCACTCAAAAAATATTGCTCGGATCTAAAGTTGCGATTTAAGGCGGAAGAAGAAGAGAACTCGGTTTTAAAACTGATAATATTTCTATGTCAATTGCTTGGTTTGTATAGAGAGCAAAAAGGGGGCTGAGTCATGAGAAAATATCAGTTCTTAGTTTACTGAGCATTATTACCAAGTCAAAGTCGGTTAAAAAATATACTGCCAAAAGTAAAGAGTTCAACACCATATTATCCAAGTTAAACCAAGCCCGGCCCGGCTCGGGTCGAGTCGGGTCGAGTCGGGTCGAGTCGGGTCGAGTCGGGTCGGCCAGTCGACGCACGCGCACGTGTGTGTAACAATTAGCATGGTCTCCCTCCTTAATACGGGAGTAAACATTGAATTCTCAAAAGGCTCATCCTTTCTCTTATGAAATTCTATATATAAATTAGAACACTCTATAGTTCCTTGTAATATGAGACTATTCAATAAGAGGGGTATTCTGTACTCTTTTCAATATTTTTTAATAATTCATTTTTAAAACCAAAATTTCCAACAATCCCCCACTTGAATTTTTAAAAATATTTTTCTCGAGCAATTTCTGATTTTTTTATAAGATTTCACATAAACAAAGATATCTTTCGATTTAAACCTTTGCATAATGAGTAAGATCTAGATTATACTAAAGTGGCTCGTAGTCTTGAACTCTATCTCTGACATCAAAGCACACACAACTTTTCTAGGGTGCAGTCTATAGCCTATGCTTTAAAAATCATGCATCTTTATTCCAGTTTAGTGAATGCTCTAGGAATTTTATCCAAACTTCCATATGAAACGACCACATTTCCACATTTACATAGGTAAATCTATCAAAAGTACTTATGTAGCTAGGTACTCTACTCCACAGAAAATTAAAAAAGAAAGTTTTCTTTGTCGATTTTCATCCATTTCAATTTTAAAGTTTTATGTTGCATTTAAATTTAGTTAAATAGATATATATCATTTGAGATAGGTCAGTTAGGATTGGTTGACATTAGCACATAGAGGTAGATTTCATTAAGAGTTAAACTCATACTCATATCTCTTCATGACTATACGCTTATACCTGTGAGAAATGCGGATTACGGATATTAAGGCTAGAATTAACACTAGAGGGGGTGAATAGTGTTTTAAGGAATTACTAAATCTTTTTGAGTTTGTTTTAAATTGAACACAAATGTATGCAATATTCAGACACAGTTATAATCACAGATCAAACACAGATGCAGAAATAAAGTAAAAGCAATAAAGAAAAGAACACACCGGATTTTATACTGGTTCAGAGTTACCCTACATCCAGTCCCGCACACAAGTACGGATTTCCTTTAAAAAGCAATTGTACAATTACATGCAGAAATAAAGTAAAAGCAATAAAGAAAAGAACACACCGGATTTTATACTGGTTCGGAGTTACCCTACATCCAGTTCCGCACACAAGTACGGATTTCCTTTAAAAAGCAATTGTACAATTACAACCTCGATTTCAAGGCCACGAGGTACACCACTCCAGATTCACAATCCTCTGGGTAGAGATACTTGATTTTACGGGCAACAAATTCACCCAATTGATTTTCTAGGCTACAATCATACATTTTCTCGCTTGATTGATTTCACAGGCTATAATCACACCTTTTCTCGTTTAGTTTATTACAAAGAAGCCTATAACTCTGAATAGCACCGAGATCTTGTTGAGATAGTGATAGAGAATCAAACCAGAGATGATCTAGTTAGATTCAATGGTGATTACGGCAGAGTAATGGTAAAATTATATATAAAGAAATGTGGAAGAAGAAGATGAGTGAAATCAGAGAAAATATGAATGAAAATTCGTTTAAAACTGCTCTTATTTATAGTAGAACAACAGTCATGTCCATTCATGAAAGGATATGATGAACAGACGCTTCTTTTGAAATTCAAAATTATGAAATCAACTGCCACCTTGTCGGCAAGGGGTACTTGAGGTTGTCGACATGCCAAAGCAATTTTTGGTAATTTGTTTTTCTTTGAAAATAACTTCTATCTTGTATTAAAACTATTTTAAACTTTATAATATACTTAACTATAGTTAAAATACATAAATAAATATAGAGAATAATATTTTTATATATATATATATATATATAAGATTTTACTATAATTTTGTATTTAAATCTAAGTATAAATATTAAAAGTTAAATATTTTTTTTAAAAGATAGTTTAAAACCAGGGATAATTTGAATTTGAAGATAAAGATTATTTTGAGGCTAAAAGTATTTTAAAACCAGGATAGATGTTTTTGATTCTTTTAAAAGGAAGATTTTAAAATCATTTAAAAAAAAAGATATAATTTTGTAAAAATATTTTGAATAAAAGTTAGTGGATACAAAACAATGTTCCACTAGATTTTCCGTAGGTTCCATCCTAGTTAGGCTTCCATCCCTTTAACAGGATTGAAGTGGATTCCATTCCACGGATAAATTGGATTTTAAGATGCCAGTGCTTTTCTAGGAGTTTTAACAAAATTCCTAATTAAATTACAATCTTGAAATCTTAAACTCTTGATAATCTTGATACTCATGAGTCTTCAATCTTGATATCTTGAATCTTTATACTGTACTGTCTTCATTCTTGGTACCTTCATAGTTAAATCCCGCATATACATATATGTCTAAACTATATTGTTAGTATTTACATTTTATAAAAAGTCCTAAGGTTGTTGTCATCAAGACCATCCTTCTCAAGGACTAACAATCTCCCCCTTTTTGATGATGACAAACTTTATTTATAAAATATTACTTCTATCCTTATAACTTCACCTAAAACTAATAACTCCCCGTTAATCTATGCCTAACTATCCTACTTTATACTTCTCCCCCTTTGTCATCAACAAAAACTAATTCCAAACTATATAACTCCCCCTTAATCTAATACTATATGACTTGTGATTATAATGATAGTGTTATCATAAATAATCATCACTTAATTTTAAAACTAAAACTTAGTCCTAAATTACTAACTATCCTAACTAAGAATCTGTATATGATAATTCAAAAAATAGTGATAATTGTGAGAATTCAAATATAAGAACACAAATTATTTATTAATTATATATTGTTATATTTACATTTTCGTAGAGAACGTAAGAAAGAACATATAACAATAGTAAAGAAAGAAAGAAACTAATGTGTGTCCTTGAAGATGAGGGATCTATGAACCGAACAATTTGGGTAGTGGAAACAGAAATTTCCACGTTGTTCGACTAGATTTCCATCCTTGTCAAAGCACACTTCGCCAACGCAAACGACTTTGTCGTCATCTTCAGCGTGCTCTTCTTCTATGAAGGATTCTTCTTCTTCTTCCCCACTGTCCTCTTTCACTTAATCTCCTGAAGATTCTTCATCAATCAAGATCAGATTAGCATGATTGTTCATTAGAAACTTTTGCAAATTTCTAAGGATTTTGCCTTGCCGTTCTTGTTCTTTGGCCATTCTAAGTTGCACCAGTTGAATTTCAGTCATCAATTGAAGTGCATCCTTCAAAGAATCCTCCATTTTCATCACTCGTGCGGGCGTAGTTCGTTGAAATGGTCCAGTAGAAGGAGAAGGGAACGAAAAGGTTGAATTTTTGTTTGATTTGGAAGATGAGGCCATTGTTTAAATGTTTTCAGAAGTTAGAACAAAGAAAGACTAGAGAGAATGATCAAAGTTTCGAAATAAGAAGAATATATAACCACTTATTTGAATTTTGGGGGGAAAATTTCACAAAAAAATCTTTATATGTCGACAGGGGTAGGAGGGGGTTATCAACATGGTGCTTGATATTTTTGCTATTTGATTTAATTTTTAATTATACTTTGTTATTTATATTCAATATTTAAGTTATGAACGAATACCTAATTCTCTTCTTAATTTAGTAGATACAGATTCATTTAAGGATTTTGTTAAGATATCAGCAATTTGATTCACAGAATTGATATAATCGAGAGTAATTACTTCTTACTTATATTATCTATGAGAAAATGATGTCTGATATCTATATGTTTAGTTCGAGCAAGATGAGTAGCACTTTTGGATAAATTTATTGCACTAGTATTATCATAGTAAATTGGTGATTTTGAGATATTTAAACCAAAATCTTTTAAAATTTGTTGCATATAAATTACTTGAGAACAAGCCAAAGCAGCAGTAATATACTCTGCTACGGTTGTTGATAAAGAAACTGTGTTTTGCTTTTTACTAAACCATGAAATCAGAGAATGCCCCAAAAAATGACAAGTTCCACTTGTACTTTTTGGTCCGATTTACAACCAGCATAATCAGCATCGCAGTAAGATATTAAGTCAAAGGAATCATTTTTAGGATAAAATAAGCCATAATCAAGGGTGTGTTTAATATATCTTATAATATGTTTTACAGCTTTTAAGTGGGCCTCTTTAGGTTGGGACTGATATCTTGCACAGAGACAAACACTATGCATGATATCAGGTCTATTAATAGTGATATAGAGTAGTGATCCGATCATTCCTCTATATAATTTTTGATCTACATATTTCGAGAGATCTTCTTTACTTAAATACTCATTGGTTGTCATGGGAGTGAGTTTTCCACTTGCAGTAGTCAAACCAAATTTACTAACTAGGTCTTTAGCGTATTTTTCTTGACTAATAAAGTTACCATTATCTAATTATTTAATTTATTATCTTAGAAAGAAGTTTAATTCACCCATATGACTCATCTCAAACTTTTTGTCATTATTTCAGAAAATTCTTTATTCGTTTCAAAATTAGTTGATCCAAAAATGATATCATCTATGTAAACTTGTATTAGTTGAATATCATTTTTATTTCTTTTAATAAAAAGAGTATTATCTACTTTACCAATTTCAAAATTTGATTGTAATAAGTAAGATCTTAGTCTATCATATCAGGCTCTAGGAGCTTGTTTTAGACCATATAGAGCTTTCTTAAGTTTATAAACATGATTTGGTAATTTTTCATTTTCAAAAAGTAGTGGTCGTTCAACATTGTAACAACCCGAAATTTTCGAACCCGAAAATTCCAGATAGTTATGAAAAATAAGAAAGAGATAGAAGAAGAAGAACAGAAATATCAACAACTCACATTCGCAGCGGATAAAATATAATAATAAATAATAACAATAACAGTTTACAAAGATTATTATATCTATCGATTACATTTAATATACATCAGAGTTTCACATATATATAGTCACTGAATATATACAACCATCATGTCTCAGAAATACAGCGGCAATACTCTATACGCTATCGCCATCCAGCTCGCCTCCTGAGCTCCAGAACGTACCTACCTGAAATCTGTAATACTCGGTCTGACCCGAGCATTACACCAAAGTAACACCTGGGTCAGGCTGGAAACCAGCGTGAGTAAACCCAACTAACATGGAATACCAAAACAAACAACTTATATAAACCCGGGGTAACATATGTCAATTTAATCAATTCTCAATTGGCTATAAGCAATCCTTATTTCATATATAAATTTCTAAGTACCAAACTTAGATAAATCAATCCAATTTATTCCAGCCTATTGATTTCTCAAATGAATTTATGAAAATTCGAAGTGGTTTCGGGTATTTCCCAATACCCGACTCCCGTCTCTTCGAAACTCATGTTATCCTAACCCAAGTTATTCAAATGAAATACACAACAATTCATATCAAAGATATCAACTCATTCAGAGCATCCAATACCATTCAATCACCCATAAGCAAAACTTAATCACATACAAATTTAATTTAATTGAACCTGATTGAATTATTAACCTCAACCACTTAGGTTTCTTCATTTAACATTAATTAACTTCAAATCACTTGATCAATCATCCCTTCATCATTCATCTTAATTAATCAACCTGGATTAATTATTCTTCAATTACATTCGAGTAATTACTTTAATTAATTTCACAATATTAATTATTCTTAACCAAATTCAATAAGTAATCTTAACTATTTCTTAAATTCACTAACTATATTTAATTACATAAATCCTTGATTACTTATATTAATTAACTTCTCATAAGCCACTTATTGGTGATTAATTCAATCTTAATTAATCAATCTTTAGTTACATTGTTAATTATATAAATTAATGATTTCCGATTTATATTTTAATTTGTTCTAGTCTAAATTATTTACTTTAATTAACCACAATATTAATCATTCTCGATTTATCTCGACCTGTAATTAACTACCCATTTATTTACTTCATTAATAAATCAATTACTAAATTAATTACCCAATCATTGATTAATTGAATTAATTAAATATCCATTTTAATTACCTACTAATTTAATGAACCACAAATCGATACCTTTATTAACTTTGGGAACATTTACTTATTTATGATTTAAGTTTAAACAATTTAAAACCCGAATACTTCGAGTCAAGCAACAATTAACACAGGAATCAACCAAAACCAAAGTTACCAGATCATCATTGCACATCACATCAATTCAACCATTCAACCAATTATTTAAATTAACCATTTAAATCTAAATAGGAATCCAACAGAGTGAGATTTACTCACCTCTGATTATTGATTGCAAATCCAATCCATCTCGACTTGTTACTTCATGATTTAAGACCTTGAATCAATGTTTATAAAGTTTGTCAATATCTAAAATAATTGAACAAATTTCCCTTTGTAAAAAAAATTCATTTAACTAAAAATTTAATTCTAAACAAATGATTTTCCGTAAAATATTTTTACCAGCTAAAATAATTAAATATGCTTATTAAACAAATTATCACCATATATGCATATATTAAATAAAACAGAACTGCTTTCATTTTCTTGAGTACATGACAACAAAACTGTAGTTGAAGTAAATATGTTTACTAGATAAAAATTACTTCACTATAAGATTTTCTGATAATGGAACAAATTAGATTACCAGATTTAACTTAATAGCCTTTAAATTGAAAGAAATGGATTTTATACCTCACTGATTCGATCGATTTGCACACAACCCATCTCACGCCTTCTCCTGACATCGATAAACACAAGCGCAATCATCCTCCGCTCCTTGGCCACCATTCAAACCCACGACCCAAACCAAGGAATGAAATCGCGCTACATCATCCCTAAATCCCCCACGACCTATCGGTCCAACACGAACATCATGCTGCACTTCGCCTTTCCAGCGGCCTTCGTTCGCGAGAGCATCTCATCGCGACATCGAACCTTCGCCTTCTTCCACTTACGCGTGCTCGACCCAGGCTTCGGCGATACTACATGGTCGTCTCCCAGAAGTACGAGAGAGGGAAATCAATTGAGAAAGAAAAGTGATAAGATCTAGTTGCCCTTCCTTTTTTTTATAATCTGAAGACGAATTGATTTTTTTTTTCTTCTTCGGATGAATTCGATTTGCTTCCAGAGTGAAGAGGGGGACGGGAATGAAATATAAGATGGTGGAAGGCTTCCTGAGCACGACGTAGTCCAAGAAAATATCTTGTTAATTTTACTTTAAATTTAATTATATTATAAAATTTCAAAACGTCTCTTGAATCGCCAATTAAAATTTTAAACTCCTCTTAAGGAATGCCGCTAGGCGATTATAAGGTTTTACCCGTATTCCGAACACAATGGAACATGTTTCGGAAGCTAATTTGATCGTATGTGCGAGTTAGGAAAGCAAACGATCAATTTTAATTAAAATCGATTAACATAGTTCGAAGCGTTTTGAGCTACCAGGGTCAAACGACAACTCCGATTGCTACAAAAATTGAAATCCGATAATAAATAACTATTACGGATCGAATGGAACTGATTTCGTCGAAATCCGAGACTGTGCCTCGGAAGGCTATATTTAAATATCGATTTAAACGATATATTTTCAAAATGTAACAAAACACTTCCAAATTCGATTTTAACACCTTTACTACATTCAATATCATCACTAAAAATTTTATAAGTCTTCCTATTATTTTTAACAGGCTTAAAACTTCAGATTCAACAATTTACCCAATTCCAAATCATATAATTCCATAATTTAAGTATCAAGAAAATATTAATATTCGGGATTCAAGTTTAAAATTAACTTTTAAATGTTTAAAATCAATTTACTATTCCAATTTAAATCGTTAAAATTTCCGGGTCATCACATTCCTCCCCCCTTAAAAGAATTTCGTCCCCGAAATTACTAGTTAGGAAGAATGGTCCAAAACCCGTTAACCCTTCCCCAAAACTCACAATTCGACATCCTATCAATAATCTTTTATTAAAGACCCACTATCCTTAACTAACTTGCCAAAACCTTCTATAGTTTTCACGCAACACCCTTTTGCTCAATCCTTTTAAATTTCAATTTAAATTCAAAATTTGAATTATCAAAATTTTCTCAAAATTTTTCTAACTCCCTAAATTTCCGAAATTTTTTGCCAGCGTCTCCTTTGCGCGGCTAGCTCGGTACAACTACAAAAGGCCTCTACGGGCTTCCCAAATTCCAAAAAGAAAACAAAAGCCAAGTGGCTACATCAAAAACCCAATCCAATATCATATAGAATCAAAATACTTACCTTTTAGTCGGGCAATTCAAATTTATCATTTGGAATCAAATCCAATTTCCTTTTCCCTTTAGTACCTGCATATTCTATTTAACAACAATATCCAATCGCAACCCTTTAAATCATTGTATACATTTTCTTACAGAAGCCTTTACATTTACTTCTATTCAAATTAGCTTCCCCCGTTTCATATGAATTCAATATATTTTTGATTTCTAATATTGAGTTTTATTTTTCATTTAAACTGATTCATGTTTTACTAGTTTACTTTAATTTCCAATTTGAAATTGTTTTGTCGTTAACAAAAATTTTCAAAAATTTTCTAACTCCCAAAAATTTACAAATTTTTTTGGCAAAGTCTCCTTTGTATGGAGGAGCTTTTGCAATTTGACAATAGATATAAATATGTACACATCGACCCACACGGTCGGAAAAAGCAAAAACAATTCATATTTCCTATTTTTATTGCGTAAGCGTACCTTAATTTACATTTAAGCAAGCAGCTTATTTATTTTAGCAATTAGCATACCCCAAAATAGCCAAACGGCTTCCCTGTACCTGTACTTACTCAATTTAAATATGTAAGTGTCATATATAGAAACTCTATTAGCATTACACTTACTTTTAATAGCTAACCCAAGAATTACATAAACAACAAGCATTACGAAAGCAACAAACACCAAACACTTACCAGAAGCGATTTATATGATTTTTAAAGCTAATTCAAATGCTTTCATCCAATTCGTATGCCATTTCATTCAATTTTAATGGTTTACAACGCAATTGCTTACATTCATTTCGTTTTTAAGCAAAACAAACTCATAGTCATATCAATTGATTCAAAAATCAATTATATTTGCTTCCACTACTTCATAAAATTAAATTAAATCTCGTTTACGTTAAACGACAATCATTTCTACGCAATTAGATAATATCCATGTGAATAAATAATTACTTAGGTTTTATAACCAACTAAAATTGATTCCGACTTAATTTTATTTCATTCAATTCCATTTTAACTTATTCACACCCATTCATTTAGTTCGCCACATTCCATTCTTGTATACTAGTCATTCCCAAATTACTTCAATCCAAGATTTTATTAATGGGCTTTCATCCTTATTCGAAGCCAAGCTTCCATACATTTTAAACTTAAGTTAATAACTTTAATTTATTCCAACATCAACTTAAGTGTACTTCCATTTGATTCTCACCTAATCAAGTTCCATTTAATTTAGTTAGCCCATCCATTTTAAATTTTAAATTTACTTACTTAATCCATTTTCAAATTTATTTTATTAATACAAAGCCATTCTCAATTTATTTCTATTCACTTGGGTTTTGTTTGCATCTCTAACCATTTCTATTATAATTCACTTCATTTCATTCGACAACATTTCCATCATATCAAATTTACTTGCAAATTTCATTAAATATTATTCAAATCACACTTGAATTTTATTTGCAATTCAAACCATCACATTTTTCAATCCAACTCTATTTCATTTTTATTTTACAGTATCTCCTCTTATTTAATTCATTATCAAACCCAAGTCGAATTCTATTTATAACTCGAATTCATTTCCGAACTTCATTATCTACTTACAATCCATTTTAGTTATCCGGGTTAAATTTTATTAACATACTCTATCAAACAATTATTTAGCGCATTAGCTTACTTCCAATTTTATACCAAGATTCGATTTTATTACAAAAATCACATCATTTAAATTTTTCCCGAGTCCAATTTTTATTTTATAATTTCAGTTTGGATTCCCCTTTATTTTAAAATTTAGATATGCCTTTTAAATTCCGATAATAAAATTAAAATAGTTTTTTGTAAAATATTTCTTATAACTCGATGTCTCAACCAGTCCATCCTTGTTCTCACCGAAATTCAATCATATGTTGATCAGGCGTAGGACTGAAAATCTATAAGTACTTGGTAAACCCGTTTTCAACACCCAGTAAAAATACTTCGAAAATAATTTTACTAAAAATATCGAAAACAGTTTTTGAAAATAGAGGAAATATCTTTAGTGAGGATGCTCAAGAAATCATCACACCCATCCATGGTCACAGTTACATACCAGGGTTACGTTGCAGTCTCAATAAAAGTCCACGTAACTGCAGGCTCTCCGCGGCCTCTCGATTACGCCATGGAACCCACAACAGATCACAGTTACATCCAGGGTTACGTTGCCATCGCAGCAAAAGTCCATGTAACTGCAGGCACTCAGCGGCCTCTGATTTTCGCTGCCGAAATGAAACTTCTCCACTCCTACATAGGTTGCAGTCTACCGAGATAAACTCAAACGTAGACTGTTGGCTCTCAGCGGCACACACGACTTTCGCTATGTGGTATACCATAGTGTCGCAGTCTACCGATATAAAATCAAACGCAGACTGTTGGCTCTCCGCGGCACACACGATTTTCGCTATGGTACACTACCCATAATCCTCAGGAACTAGTTTTGTCCGGACTCCTCACAGGATCAACTTTAGAACCCCCCGGGGCTCAATGCAGCGCCACCCAGTGGCACTCCTGAGAAGTCCATTCCAAGGGAGCGCCTTTTTCCCCAGAGCTATCATCAAAACACTTTATACTATACACATATAGTATCTTTCAAATCATACACCTAGTATGAATTTTATCAAAGCTCCTTTACACAAAATCGATTATTCCCAAAATCGATAATTCTCAAACTAGGCTTTCCAAATACAATATTGATTTTACCCAAAAATCAAAAGCCTTTCCAAATCCAAAGGTTCCCAAAACCTTTTCCAAAATCCTCATAAGATCCTTTATATATATACAGATATATATAATTTTTAAAACCTTAGATCACTTTAAACTCGTATAAAATTCCTTTTATACTTCAAACACTTCCAAAATCGTTTTCTTCCAGCAATAGATTCAACAAGGGAAGAATATATAACAAAGATATAACTTTGTTTATCCAAAATCAAATATTCACATTTGATTACTCTTTCCAAAATCAATTTCCTTTCTATTCACATTTGCCTTAATACTCATTTTGATTATTACCTCAATTCTTATCCCAGTTGGGTATTTAATCAATAACAGTTTGAACTCCGACTAGTTTATATTTAGGAAATAGCTTGAAAATTTTGAAAATAGATAAGTAGTTGAAAAATAATCAATAGTTTGCAAAATAGTTGTAGAATAATTGGCTAATTGTAAAAGAGTTGGAAAATAGTTAAATAGTTATAGAAATCTTAGATAATTGCGAAATAGTTGTAAAATAGAAATTAATTCGTAACTTAGTTGAAAATTTATAATTAGTTTATAGAACAGTTGTAAAATAGTTAAAGAGTTCCAAAAGTAGTGGCAAAACCAGTTTAGGTTTTAAAAAGAAAGTTGTATAGTAAATAGATAAGAAAATAGATTTAAAACTATTTATATTAAAACAATTTACATTGAAAATGGTCTAGAGTCAAAACTGTTCACTTCCCCAACAATTCAATTTAAATTTCCACTCCATTTAAATTAACCCAATCCCAATTTAATTTACTCCAATTTCCATTGGACTTGATTCATTCCCAATTCAAATTGAATTGATTCTTAACTCCTTTCTAATTTCAACAAATTCCATTTGATCTTTGAATTTGTACAACTTTAAATATAATTTCAATTTTACATCTTCTATTTATAATCAATCACATTCACATTTTACTTTTAACTCAGAATTATACATTTTATTTAGCCAATATATTTTTATTATTCCATAAACATTTAATCAAGATTCCAGAGTTTAAACAAATTTCCAAAATTTCAATATCACCTTAGAATGCAACTATATCCAAAATTCTTTGGCAAATTCAATTATCCCTTTGAATTTCAAAATCAAACCCAATTCACAAACAATCCCAAATTAAAACAATTTGGTAGCAATTTCTCTTTTAGAAACTCGAAAATAAACATCGATGATGCTGCAGTCATCACCGACGTTATTTTCCAGTGACCGAAAGAGTTCGATGCTTTTATTTCATTAAAAACATTTCCAAATATTTTTAATTTCAAATCTTCCAGATTTCCAATTCAACACCAAAAATATTTATGAAATAATACTATTATTTCTCCAAAACCTTTGGAAACCACTTCCAAATACAAAGGAATTCAAAAAATTTCCCAAAAATTCCAAATTCCCCATCCGTCCAATTCATATTTAAACATTACTCTGGAATTTCATCACTTTATTTTCAAATATTCTCCGGAATTCTATTTCAACTTATAATCTCATTTATTTACGAAGTTTATTTCAATTTATAAATTACGTTTACAATCTATATTTCAAATTCCTTTTTGATTTTAAACCAGTTCCACTTTAATTACAATTCCAAGATTATTCTAATTACTTTGGACTAGTATCCATTCAATTGAACCCACTTCAATTTCAATCATTTCAATTCAATCCAATTCAAATCTTCCATTAAATTTTTGAACTTATACATCTTCCATCCCAAATCCAATTAATTCAAATCGGATTCAATTTGAATGAGTCCAATTCCAACTTCAAATTTAAACCATCTCGAATTATATAATTCGAGCTAAATTCTCAAAGATTGGTTTAACCTTTTTAAACCAAATTTAACTTTGTTCATTTAAAGTTTCAAACAATTCTAATTTCTGAGTTCTAATTCTAGAATTTCATTTTTAATTAATTTAATTTTAATTTGGTTGTATTATAGTCCTTCTTAACTTAATTCCAATAATTTAACACCCAATCACCTTAATATTTATTAGAAGGAAATATTGTTTTATATATCAAAATATACTTTTATATAAAACCATTTAAAACCTTTATATAAGAAAATAACAAGTACGCGCTCATATATATACACTCAACTCATTCTAGAGTACTACAGACTCTATTTAATGAGTAATCCCCACTAGAGCCAAGGTTCTCGCTTAACCTTTCAGCTCTGGTACCAACTGTAACGACCCGAAATTTTGGAACCCGAAAATTCCAGATAGTTATGAAAAAGAAGAAAGAGATAGAAGAAGAAGAACAGAAATATCAACAACTCACATTCGCAGCGGATAAAATATAATAATAAATAGTAACAATAACAATTTACAAAGATTATTATATCTGTCGATTACATTTAATATACATCAGAGTTTCACATATATATAGTCACTGAATATATACAACTATCATGTCTCAGAAATACAGCGGCAATAATCTATACGCTATCGCCATCCAGCTCGCCTCCTGAGCTCCAGAACGTACCTACATGAAAATATGTAATACTCGGTCTGACCCGAGCATTACTCCAAAGTAACACCCGGGTCAGGCTGGAAACCAGCGTGAGTAAACCCAACTAACATGGAATACCAAAACAAACAACTTATATAAACACGGGGTAACATATGTCAATTTAATCAATTCTCAATTGGCTATAAGCAATCCTTATTTCACATATAAATTTCTAAGTACCAAACTTAGATAAATCAATCCAATTTATTCTAGCCTATTGATTTCTCAAATGAATTTATGAAAATTCGAAGTGGTTTCGGGTATTTTCCAATACCCGACTCCCGTCTCTTCGAAACTCATGTTATCCTAACCCAAGTTATTCAAATGAAATACACAACAATTCATATCAAAGATATCAACTCATTCAGAGCATCCAATACCATTCAATCACCCATAAGCAAAACTTAATCACATACAAATTTAATTTAATTGAACCTGATTGAATTATTAACCTCAACCACTTAGGTTTCATTTAACATTAATTAATTTCAAATCACTTGATCAATCATCCTTCATCATTCATCTTAATTAATCAACCTGGATTAATTATTCTTCAATTACATTCGAGTAATTACTTTAATTAATTTCACAATATTAATTATTCTTAACCAAATTCAATAGGTAATCTTAACTATTTCTTAAATTCACTAACTATATTTAATTACATAAATCCTTGATTACTTATATTAATTAACTTCTCATAAGCCACTTATTGGTGATTAATTTAATCTTAGTTAATCAATCTTTAGTTACATTGTTAATTATATAAATTAATGATTTCCGATTTATATTTTAATTTGTTCGAGTCTAAATTAATTACTTTAATTAACCACAATATTAATCATTCTCGATTTATCTCGACCTGTAATTAACTACCCATTTATTTACTTCATTAATAAATCAATTACTAAATTAATTACCCAATCATTGATTAATTGAATTAATTAACTATCCATTTTAATTACCTACTAATTTAATGAACCACAAATCGATACCTTTATTAACTTTGGGAACATTTACTTATTTATGATTTAAGTTTAAACAATTTAAAACCCGAATACTTCGAGTCAAGCAACAATTAACACAGGAATCAACCAAAACCAAAGTTACCAGATCATCATTGCACATCACATCAATTCAACCATTCAACCAATTATTTAAATTAACCATTTAAATCTAAATAGGAATCCAACAGAGTGAGATTTACTCACCTCTGATTATTGATTGCAAATCCAATCCATCTCGACTTGTTACTTCAAGATTTAAGACCTTGAATCAATGTTTATACAGTTTGTCAATATCTAAAATAATTGAACAAATTTCCCTTTGTAAAAAAAATTCATTTAACTAAAAATTTAATTATAAACAAATGATTTTCCGTAAAATATTTTCACCAGCTAAAATAATTAAATATGCTTATTAAACAAATTATCACCATATATGCATATATTAAATAAAACAGAACTGCTTTCATTTTCTTGAGTACATGACAAAACTGTAGTTGAAGTATATATTTTTACCAGATAAAAATTTACTTCACTATAAGATTTTCTGATAATGGAACAAATTAGATTACCAGATTTAACTTAATAACCTTTAAATTGAAAGAAATGAATTTTATACCTCACTGATTCGATCGATTCGCGCACAACCCAGCTCACGCCTTCTCCTGACATCGATAAGCACAAGCGCAATCATCCTCCACTCCTTGGCCACCATTCAAACCCGCGACCCAAACCAAGGAATGAAATTGCGCTACATCATCCCTAAATCCCCCACGACCTGTCGGTCCAACACGAACATCATGCCGCACTTCGCCTTTCCAACAGCCTTCGTTCGCGAGAGCATCTCATCGCGACATCGAACCTCCGCCTTCTTCCACTTACGCATGCTCGACCCAGGCTTCGGCGATACTACATGGTCGTCTCCCAGAAGTACGAGAGAGGGAAATCAATTGAGAAAGAAAAATGATAAGATCTAGTTGCCCTTCCCTTTTTTTATAATCTGAAGACGAATTGATTTTTTTTTCTTCTTCGGATGAATTCGATTTGCTTCCAGAATGAAGAGGGGGACGGGAATGAAATATAAGATGGTGGAAGGCTTCCTGAGCACGACGTAGTCCAAGAAAATATCTTGTTAATTTTACTTTAAATTTAATTATATTATAAAATTTCAAAACGTCTCTTCAATCGCCAATTAAAATTTTAAACTCCTCTTAAGGAATCCCGCTAGGTGATTATAAGGTTTTACCCGTATTCCGAACACAATGAAACATGTTTTGGAAGCTAATTTGATCGTATGTGCGAGTTATGAAAGCAAACAATCAATTTTAATTAAAATCGATTAACATAGTATGAAGCGTTTTGAGCTGCCAGGGTCAAACGACAACTCCGATTGCTGCAAAAATTGAAATCCGATAATAACTATCTATTACGGATCCAATGGAACTGATTTCATCGAAATCCGAGACTGTGCCTCGGAAGGCTATATTTAAATATCGATTTAAACGATATATTTTCAAAACGTAACAAAACACTTCCAAATTCGATTTTAACACCTTTACTACATTCAGTATCATCATTAAAAAATTTATAAGTCTTCCTATTATTTTTAACAGGCTTAAAACTTCAGATTCAACAATTTACCCAATTCCGAATCATATAATTCCATAATTTAAGTATCAAGAAAATATTAATATTCGGGATTCAAGTTTAAAATTAACTTTTAAATGTTTAAAATCAATTTACTATTCCAATTTAAATCGTTAAAATTTCCGGGTTGTCACAAACATATACTTCCTCTTTTACAAAACCATTTAAAAAGGCACTTTCAACATCCATTTGATACAATTTAAAATTATTATGATTTGCGAAAGCAAGTAGAATCCTAATGGCTTCTAACCTTGCTACGGGAGCAAGGGTTTCATTAAAATCTATTACTTCTTCTTGATAATAACCTTGAGCGACTAACCAGGCTTTATTTCTAACAACCTCTCCTTGTTCATTCATTTTATTTTTATAAATCCATTTAGTTCCAATTATAGTTTTATTTTCAGGTCTAGGAACAAGTTCCCAAACATCATTTCTAGTGAATTGATTCGGTTCTTCTTGCATAGCCAAAATCCATGAATCATCATTTGATGCTCCTTTTGGATTTTTGGGTTCAATAGTTGATATAAAGGCTAAATTGCTCATTTTACTTAGTTGATTTCTAGTTTTAACAATAGATTGCATATCTCCAAGTACATTTTCTATAGGATGATCTTTTAAAAGTTTAATCTTTTATTTGGATGATTAGTTTCATTATTAGTTTCAGTTGACTCTTGATCTTGAGTGATTAAATCCTCTTCATCATTTGTATCTTCAAATTTTTTGAAATTTTCATCAAATGAAACATGCATCGTTTCTTCGATGGTGTTAGTTCTTAAATTAAACACTCTGTACGCTTTACTTCTATTAGAATATCCGATAAAGATACTTTTTTCGGATTTAGGATCAAATTTATCTAAATTATCTTTTGTATTTAAAATAAAACATTTACTTCCAGAAATTCTAAAATAAGATACCTTAGGTTTATTTGAGTGAAGAAGTTCATAAGATGTCTTATCAGTTAAAGGTCTAATTAAAATTCTATTTAAAAAATAACAGGCAGTAGCAACTGCTTCTGTCCAAAAATACTTTGGTAATTTACTATCTGAAAGCATGGTTCTCGCACACTCTTGAATCGTCCTATTTTTACGTTCTACTGCTTCATTTTGTTGTGGAAAATTGTGAGTTATTCCCTTTTTATTGCAGAATTCCTCAAACTTTTCATTTTCAAATTTACCACCGTGATCACTACGGACGGTTATAATTTTTAGAGAAAGTTGATTTTGAATCCTTTTTATACAGTTCTTAAAACATTCAAAAGTACCACTTTTATGTTTCAAAAATATTGTCCACGTAAATCTAGAATAATCGTCTATAATTACAAAAACGTATTTACTATGATTTATTGACAGAATTTGAGATTGACCAAATAAATCAAGGTGAAGTAATTCAAGAGGTTTTGAAGTTGAAATCATATCTTTTAATTTAAAGAAACTTTTTCTAAGTTTTCCTAATTGACATGCATCACATAAACTATCCACTTTAAAATTCATTTTAGGGAGACCTCTTATTAGATCATGTTTTAACAGTCTAGATAAGAGTTTGAAATTCAAATGCCCAAATCTCTTATGCCAAATCCAATGGTCACTTGTATTTTCCAAAAGACACAGGTTATCATTTGAAATTTTCATACTAAGAATATAAATATTCTTTTTCCTAATTCCCTCCGATATTATGGTTGAATTATTATCCTCAACGTGACACTTATCTTTTTCAAATTTAATTTTATATCCTTTATCGCAAAGTTGACTAATACTTAGTAGATTATGTTTCAGATTATGAAATAGCAAAACATTAGTAATAATAGGAGTTTCAGAGTTACCGACTTTGCCAATGCCAATCACATATCCTTTTGAGTTGTCTCCAAAGTTAACCAGTCCTCCGCCTTTGTATATTATATCATTCAGCATATCTGGATTGCCAGTCATGTGTCTAGAGCATCCACTATCGAGTATCCATTTACTATTTTTGATCTGCAAAATTTGTCTATTGTGGATTGATTCCTCAATACCTATAAAGCATGTTTCCTGCATGTCACACAATTTTGGTAGACAACTTGAATTTGAGTATTGATTATATGTAGACTCAAGAGACAATGATGATCTGAATATTTCTAAACTAGTATTAACAAATTTTTTAAACATAGTCATTTTAAAAACTTTTTCAAAAATCATATTATGAAACTTTGAAAACCTTGCTCTGATACCAAATGTGAGAAATGCGGATTACGAATCTTAAGGCTAGAATTAACACTAAAGAGGGGGTGAGTAGTGTTTAAGGAATTGCTAAATCTTTTTGAGTTTATGTTAATTTGAACACAAATGTATGCAATATTCAGACATAAATATGATCACAGAATTAAACACAGATGCAGAAATAAAGTAAAAGTAATAAAGGAAAGAACACATCTGATTTTATACTGGTTCGGAGTTACCCTACATCCAGTCCTGCACACAAGTAAAGATTTCCTATCAAAAGCAATTGTACAATTACACCCTCGATTTCAAGACCACGAGGTACACCCCTCCAGATTCACAATCCTCTGGGTAGAGATACTTGATTTTACGGGCAACAATTTCATCCGAATGATTTCCTATGCTACAATCACACATTCTCTCGCTTGATTGATTTCGCAGGCTACAATCACACCTTTTCTCGTTTAGTTTATTACAAAGAAGCCTATAACTCTGAATAGCACTGAGATCTTGCTGAGATAGTGATAGAGAATCAAACCAGAGATGATCTAGTTAGATTCAATGGTGATTTCGGCAGAGTAATGGTAAATATATATATATATATATATAAACAAATATGGAAGAAGAAGAGGAGTGAAATCAGAGAAAACATGAATGAAAATTCGTTTAAAGCTGCCCCTACTATAGTAGAACAATAGCCATGTCCATTCGTGAAAGGATGTGACGAATAGACACTTCTTTTGAAATTCAAAAGTTTGAAATCAACTGTCACCTTGTCGACAAGGGGTACTTGAGGTTGTCGACGTGCCAAAGCAATTTTTGGTAATTTGTTTTCCTTTGAAAATAACTTCTATCTTGTATTAAAACTATTTTAAACTTTATAAATATACTTAACTATAGTTAAAATACATAAATAAATATAGGGAATAATATTTTGATATATATAAGATTTTACTATAATTTTATATTTAAATCTAAGTATAAATATTAAAAGTTAAATATATTATTTTTTTAAAAGATAGTTTAAAACCAAGGATAATTTTAATTTGAAGATAAAGATTATTTTGAGGCTAAAACTATTTTAAAACCTGGATAGATTTTTGATTCTTTTAAAAGGAAGATTTTAAAATCATTTTAAAAATAAGATATAATTTTGTAAAAGTATTTTGAATAAAAGTTAGTGGACACAAAACAATGTTCCACTAGATTTTTCGTAGGTTCCATCCTACTTAGGGTTCCATCCCTTTAACAGGCTCGAAGTGGATTCCATTCCACGAATAAATTGGATTTTAAGATGCCAGTGCTTTTCTAAGAGTTTTAAAAAAATTCATAATTAAATTACAATCTTGAAATCTTAGTAATCTTGATACTCATGAGTCTTCAATCTTGATATCTTGAATCTCTATACTGCACAGTCTTCATTTTTGGTACCTGCATGGTTAAATCTTGCATATACATATATGTCTAAACTATATTGTTAGTATTTATATTTTATAACAAGTCCTAAGGTTGTTGTCATCAAAACCATCCTTCTCAAGGACTAACAATACCTAATGAAACTTGCATGTTCAATCAATGTCACTTCATAACTTGTTATTATCCATTGAGCTTAGTTCTTGCAACCTCAAATCATTAGGTTGTGTTACTATTATGAGTGACTACTCATTCTCTAAGTTCTCATTCTATGGGCAATGGTCCTATTCTTTTAGATGTAGAAAGGACTTTCTCTCTAGCTAATCCTTTCGTCAAAGGATCACCTAGATTCTCATCATTGCGTACATGACCACTCTTGCATATCTTGAAGAGATATACTCTCTTATAGTACTATGATTACAATGAATTTTTCGTCTCTTATCATTGCAATAATGGTTCTCAACTTTTCCAATAGCCGCGATACTATCATAATGGATCGACACAGCTAGTATCGGTTTTTTCCATAAGGGGATCTCAACTAGCAGATTTCTTAAGTAATCTACTTCTTCACTAGCAGTAGCCAGTGATTTCATTTCTATCTCCATAGTGGATTGAGCCAAAATATTCCATTTCTTACATCTTTAAGAAACAACTCCTCCTGCAATATTAAAAGTATATCTACCAGTGGCTTTGGAATCGTTTGATAACGTATTCTAATCCGCATCACTATATCTTTCAAGGACAGCGGAAATTTCTGATAGTGTGATCCAAGGTTCATAGTTCTTTTAAGGTATCTCATAACTCTTTCAATAGCATGCCAATGATCCACACCAAGTCTGCTGGTGAACCTGCACAATAATCCCACCACACAGGCAATGTCGGGTCTAGTACAATCAATGACATACCGAAGGCTGCCAATGATGCTCGCATATTTAGACTGTCTTACACCTTCACTAGTGTTCAGAAATAATTTTACACTTAGCAGGTGTACATTCAAAGCAATTATATTTCTTTAACATCTTCTCAATATAATAAGATTAATTCGAAGAAATTCCCTTTTTAGACTTGGTATTCTTAATACCAAGAATTTTACACTTACTTCACCAACATCCTCCATATCAAAATTGGCATATCGCATAGGCTTAACATGATTCACAACATGAATATTTGAATAGAATAAGTAATTTACCCATATATAAACATATGATAGTGAAAATATTATTCTCTGATTTACAATAATTACACTAGTCACTTTCATTACTTTAAAACCATGTAAAATGATTAGATTGTCAAATTTTTCATGTCATTTTTAGGTGCCTTTGTAAGAGAATATAGAGATTTGTCTAATTTACAAAATTTATGCTCTTGACCAAGTATAAAAAAACCTTCAAGTTGGTCCATATAAATCTCATTTTCTAATTCACCATTCAAAAAAGCGGTTTTTACATCATTTGGTGAATTAGTATATCATAAACTGAAGCAAGAGAATAATACTTGAATTGATGTTATTCTTATGATGAAAAGATATCAAAAATTCAATGTTTTCTCTTTGTCTAAATCCTTTAGCTACAAGACGTGCCTTATATTTATCAGTTGTACCATCGGCTTTCAACTTTTTTTTAAGTACCTACTTACAACTTGGAGGTAAGTCAACAAGATGCCAAGTTTTATTAGATTCAAGAGATTCCATTGCATCATTTATAGCGTTTTGCCAGAGGTCTGCATCTAAAGAAGATAGAGCTTCTTTTAGATTAACAGGGTCCTCTTCTAGTGCGTAAGCATAATATTCTGGACTAATTTTTTTAGCTATCCTAGCTCTTTTACTTCTTCTAGGTTCAGATCAATTTCCACATTATGTTCATTATTTCTAATTATTGGATTATTAGTGTTAAATGTACCGCCACTATTCATAAATTTAAACGGAAATTTATTTTCAAAGAAATCAGCATCATTTAACTCGATAATAACTCGAGTATTTAAATCAAAAACTTAATATGCTTTACTGCTAATGAAATAACTAATGAAAACACATTCATATGCTCGACTTGTTAATTTAATTCTTTTAGGGTCGGAAATACGAACATATGCTAAGCAACCCCAAGTCCTAAAATAAGACAAGTTGGGTTTATGGTTCTTAAAAATCTCAAAAGGTGAAATTTTGCTCTTAGATTTAGGAATGCTATTTAAAACATAATAAACAGTTAACAAAATTTTCCCCACCATTGTGATGCTGCATCCAAATTTAATAAAGCAGCTACAACTAATTCGGTAAGAGTCGTATTTTTTTATTCAGCTTTATCATTCATTCCGGACGAATAAGGTGCGGTTCTCTCGTGAATTATGCCATGTTGATGATAAAATTCAACGAGCAGGCTAAATTCATATTCAGTTTCTTTATCACTTCGAAATCTCTTAATTTTCTTATTAATTTTTTTTTCAATTTTAGTGGCAAATAACTTAAACATATCTAGTGCATCACTTTTATTTTTCATGAGATAAATATAAGAGAAATCAGAGCAATCATCAATAAAAGTAATAAAGTAGCATTTATCATCCCTAGTTAGAGTGCCATCAACTTTACATATATCACAATGTATAAAATCTAAAGGTTCTAACCCTCTAAACACTTATTTAAGTGGGGTCTTTGTAATTTTAGCTTGCCTACAATATTCATATTTTTCTGAATCATTTATGAATACTTTAGGGATTAAGCCTAAGTTACTCTTGTTATGAATCAGTCGATTATTGACATGACAAAGTCTAGCATGCCAAACACATCATATAAATAGAACTATTAACTTTATGCAAATCAATATTTAACCTAAACATCTCATCTATAGCATATCATTTACCAAAGTGATGGCATACAAGTCAGATTCAATAGTTTGAGTAAACCAGCTTTATTTAACAAAAAACCAAATACTAAATTTTTCCTCATCTCTAGAGTATGCATCACATCTTTCAGCAACAAGTTCTATCCAGAGGTAAACTTTATCTCCACATTCCAATTCCAGCAACAATAATGGTGTGAGAATCTTCCAACACCACTTTCATGTCATTAGCAACATTATATGTTTTAAACATTTCACGATCATAGCAGACATGGCGAGGAGCACCGGTGTCTACCCACCACCCTTCTGGTCCACCGACTAGGTTGATCTCAGTAAGCATAGCCACATGGACTTCTTCAGTCAGATTGGCATATGGTGTTGGATTTGGTATGTTCCGATACTTCCATGCCATATGGCCTGGTTTGCCATAGTTATAACATAAGAACCACTATTTAATACCATTCTTTAGAGGGGGTATGTTGCTGTTTGTTCCGAGGCTGATTGTTGCGGTTCTGATTTGGTTTGTGACTTTGATTTTTGAAAATTTTCAAATTTGGTTTCAGATCCACGTTTGTGGATTTCTTAGTGTTGTTGCTAGGTATAACATGCACCTCTTCTTTCTAGTCCTATTTTCCGGCCTCCTCTTCAATACGAAGACGAGTAATCAAACTTTCTTAGGAAACCTCCTTAGTCTTACGCCTAAGAATACTTTTGAAGTCTTTCCAACTAGGGGATAATTTATTAATTAACACAGTGATGTGCACGTAAATGTGCATATTTTTACCATCATATTTATTCTAATTAATTTAAATAAATGATCATATTGGGTATTTTAACTTGTTTTAACCAATATCCATATTAATTCCAAATTGTCACATATTCATCTTCATCCAAGGGCAAAATAGTCATTTTTTGTGCATAAATTAAATTAAGAAAATTTAATTGGAAATTTCCATACTATTTTGTAGGAATTTGATTTCAATACAAGTTGTTTCATGAAGAAGATATGCATGCACAAAAGGAACATAAAGGAATGAATATGGAAATAATTCAAAGTAAAGATCATGGAGGACCCCACCCACTTACCTTGATTTTCAATTAGGAGCAAATGCACATGCTTATGGAGTTTATGGTTTTATGTACACTTAAATGGTGATTATTAGAAGCTAATGATTACTTGGCATCCACACTTTCTCAAGGGTAGTTTGGGCATTCCTCAAATTATGGATTAGGGTTTCATGCTTGTATAAATAACCCATTATATTCATGTAACCTCTTCTACCTTCTCTTAAGCCCTCTTATGGAGGACATCTCTTTTCTTAGCTTAGCTTAGCTCTCTTTGTTCTCTTTTCATAGCTACTTAGCCATTTATTTTATTTTCATGTAATTTCCTTTTTTGCAATTGAATACATGCTCTTTCCTTTTCATGCTTATTTACTTTAATGTTTGTAGTGTAGATTTACTTTCATGCAAGTAGAATAGTTCTAATTCTTTTTAATTAGCTCTCTTTTTCATTATGCTTTCATTTTTCTTTCATGTTGTTAGCTACATTTGTTAATCAAATGACAAATATAAGAGGCTAAACCCCTTCAATATAGGGGTAATGAAGCTCTCTAATTATGTTGCTTCAACTATTGTTAATTCATGCTCTCTTTTTGTGCTTAATGATGATGACAGAAATGGTCTGCTAGTTGTTTTTACTTTGAATTAGATAGCCTATATTGTTGACATCAAATAGGTTATGCTTAAACAATCACTAACACTGATTGACTCTTCATCAAAGTATGATTATGGCAAAAGAAAGTGATTTGAAATTAAAATTTGATGGTATATATTTCTAATCAATAGTTAATAGGCCATACTAAAAATAGATTTCATTTTCATTTCTTTGTCAAGTTTCATGAAAGTTAGTACGTGCTTTAAGGGATGTTATAGTTTGATGGCTTATGTTGGCTAATCAATAACACAAATTTGTCATACTTATGATAAACACATCAATTAAAAAACTAATAACCATAAAAGAGAGATCATGATTTCATATGTTGAACTACATGATCTAGAGAGTGGATTTATTCTCTAAATTATCACTTAACTCTTATATTTGCTTCTCTTTTGTTTTAGTTAGTTAGTTAGTTCTCTAATTCTCTAGCTTAACTTTCCATCGACTTTGGTTTAATTTGATTGAATAGAAATTTAAAACCATCAATTCCCTGCAGATTCGCCACGTACTACAAATGTACGCGGTGCACTTGTGTTTATTTTTATTTCAAAATTTATCAGCATTTTTCTAACTCGATAAAAAAATTGTCATTAAACAAGTTTTTTTCGCCGTTGACGGAGAGTTATATTGATTTTAAATTTTTATTCTTCGGATTTTTTTTCCTTCTTTGTTTGATTTTTGGGTGTTTTTGTTTTGTGTGTTTGCATTTAAAAAAAATTATTTCATTTCATTTCCATTTCTTACATTTACATTTCCTTTTTCTTCTTTCTTTCTTTTTGTTTACATTTACATTTTTATGAAAAAATCCACACATTGCACATACTGTGCACTGTGCACTTCTTTGGTCTGTGCGCTCTCTCTGGTCCTCCCATATTTCAATCAAAAACCATCACTACTCCAAAGTTAACCACCACATCCTCTACACTTCACCAATAACTACCATTCACTTATACCCTTCACTGCCTTCCTCTTACAACCAGTCATAACCAGCCTCCTTCACTTCATCACACATCACCAATACAACTTCCAAAGCAAACTTGTAACGACCCGAAAATTTCATGGACTTAATTTGGTTAAATTAATAAGTTGTAATTAAATTTAGTAGAAAAAATATAAAATAAATTAAAACCTACTTATAGTAATTCGAAGTTAATTCAAATGATTTATGTAGTGAAAATATTTTTACTCGTATATAAATTGAATATGAGAAATTAAAGGAAAATATTAAATCGATCTAATGTAATAAAACATTGTTAACAGTAATTGGAATAAATTAAGGAATTTTGTTAATGCAAGTAATAATCTATAAACATGAATGGACATTTAAATTTGGTAAATTTCTTTAGATAATTTGACTTAGTATAAATGAAATAATTGGGTCAATTGGTATTTGATGAAATGTTACATTGATTGTAATAGATTTAATTTAAAGGGAGTGGATTGAATAAATCCTATTTAGTGGAACCTTGTTTATTCATATGAAAAAGTATAGTATATTAGTTATTGCAAGAAATGGAAAGTTGAATAGAATTCTAATGAATGATAATAATCTAAAACGTATACAATCAATGTAGGTAATTTGTAATTACAATGTTGTTGAAATTAATAAACGTTTCTTGTGATAATTAATAAATAACGGAAGGAGTAAATGTACTCATTAGAATATTAATTGCAATTGGATAGGGATTTTAAGTTACAATGTTAATGCAAGGTAATTAATCCTAATTAAAGTCAATAATAATGAATAGTGATTAATTCAAAATTTGTAACATATATTATAAATTACCTGCTTATTTGTTAATGGAATTAGAATTTGTAATAAGTGATAATAAAATAAATGAATGTTACACTAATGGAAAGTGAAATAACGTTCGTTTAAAAGTTGAGAAATTATAGGGTCGTATTTATTAAGCGTTATTTTAATAATTGTGATTAATTGTGAAATCAATACGGGAAGATGTAAAGTAATAACTAGGGAAGTAATACGTTATAAATTAATTTTAACCTAAACTTAAGTGTAAGAAAAAGGTTGGAATTGAATCTAATCCGTTTAATTGGAAACTTATTTAAATAAATTGGATTCAAGCGTAATAAATAGATTATTTTAAGAAATTGAAATAAATACTATGATTGGTAATTTAAGTTACTTTAAAATTGAAAAGGGAATTGGTTCAAAGAATTATGAATTAATAAGTAAATCAAGATGATGAAGTTATGAATTATTGAATTTGAATCTTTAATAGTGAGTTAATTTGTTAATTTATAATAGTTAGACTTATTGAAATAAATGAAATCAAATTTTAATTATTACGTTAAATTAAAAATTAAGTTGAAAATTAGAAAATATTTACGTAAAAATCTTAAATCCAATGGTGAACCCTCCTATTGGAAATATGAATGGAATAATCATTGACTCATTAATTTAATAGAATTATTAGAAAGTTAAATTATAATTTTGAATTTAATGAAATTGAGAATAGACATTGAAATTTATAAATAAATCATCTAAATTTACATTTCTAAATTTGTTTAAGATCATTTAAATGATTAAGGAATCATAAGTGATAAAACTTTCCAATTCTGAAACTGAAGTATAAAATTTGGATTTATTTACTAATTCTTAATTTATTTAATTAATATAAAAATAGCCATTTCTGTCACGGACTCGGATTTCGACGAAACCAGTTTCATCGGATCTGTAACAGTGAATTATTGTAGGGTTTCAAGTTTCGTAGCGATCAGACTTGTCGTTTGATTGTACGAACGCGAAACGCCTTGAAATCGATTTAATTAAAATCAATTTGAAATCAATTTGAAAATATTGTTTTCAGCATAACTTCTTCATACGATGGAATTTGGACGTGAAACTTTTTCCATCGCGTTTAGAATATCTTAAAATACCTATTGCAATATATGGGTTGACCCAATTTCGTTCCGGAGCTGAAACAGGCTTTTTGGGCCAATTACCGTTCAACACGTTTGTTTATCGAATCCATCTACTCTATTTCTAACCTACCTATATAAACCCGGTAATAAACCTAGCCTCCATCTATTTTCATCGGTTTGTGCGTTCATTTTTCCTCAGCTCCTCCTCTTCCCAATGGCTGCAAACCCTAGATCTACATTCAAATTTCAAAAATCAAATCAAAAGCTAAAAATTCAAAGTCTCCAGAAAAATTCACAAAAATTATATGTCATAGTTCTCGAAGAGCGTAATCTACTGGTACTGTTCGTTTTTCGATTCGAGTTTCCGTGTGTCCAGAATTTAATGTTTTATTTTCGGCCATTCATTTGTCGTGTTGATCGACTTCTTCTGATCAACAAACCGAAGGCATGGATACATGGAGAGTCTCGTGGGGAGGTCATCGGTGCAGGTGATTAGGCAATTTGATGGTTGGATCGCTCGGGAAAATTGATTAGGGCTTGGAAGTTAACGGCGACGGCGACGGCGGCGACCGGTGGCGTGCGCAAGGGGTCGGGGGAGGCGGCTCGGTAGGGGCTATCCACCGATGGTGGTCGGCGGTGGGATGGAGGCCGGTAGGTGTCGAAGAACGTGGTCAAAGTCGTGATCAACGCTAGGGAGTTGCGTGCGTTGTTTTGGGTTCGGCCGAACATGTACTGTGCGCGTGAGAGAGGGAAGATGGTAAATGCGATGACGTGGTAATAGTTGATTTATATTTTAATTTTAATTTTAGATTTCAAATCATTTAAATCGAATAACTTCTACATTCATGATCCGATTGACACGCTATTTTTTTGTTAGGATCGTAATAAAATTCCAGATCTGTTGACGCTGGTTTGGGCGGATTTGGAGACTGTCAAATTTTTGGGTTTAAATTGAATTTAAATTCAATTTAAATTCAAAAGATGAGTGTTTTAACCCACTCACAACTTCTAAAATTTCTTATGTTTGTTAATTTGACTTAAGATATGAGTAGAAATTTATTTATGATTGTTTGGCATGTTTTGTTCATCATCTCAGTTAAATCGCATTTATTAAATTTAACTGTAAATTAATTTTTATTATTGCATATAAATTGACAGTTAGAATTTATTTATTTGCGTATAAACTGCTAGTTAAACAGTTATTAAATTTATTACTGAATAAAATCTGTTAGTTAATACCTGTTATTTATTCCCTGTTATATTTATATGCTCTATATTGATGTTTGTTTAAATTGGATGATGATTATAATTAATGGTTGATTATTGATGTTTGGTGAATGGATGATGTGTACTATAATTTTAAAACTGCAAGTTATCATGCATTTCATTTTAATCAGGATTGCGGTTTGAAATGATATACAACCGCATTTTTATTTTTAAATTGCTGGTTGAAATGATAAATATCCGTATCACTTGACCATAGGATAGAGAATTATATACAGGCACCGCGATATATATATATATATATATATATATATATATATAAATTTTTGAAATGATTTTATGGTTTGGATATGATACGGTTTAATAAATATAAAATTTTGATATTTTATAAATATTATTTTATATACATATATAGTTAAATTTTGAATTTAAGCTATGTATAATTCTGTTAAATAAAAATGAATAACTTGAAAATGGAATTTGATAATCTATATTATATGTTTTAAGTACAGGTTAAGATCTTGTGTATATATATAGAGTTTTAAATGATTCAAATCAATTAAGATTGAAAGATAAATTGGAAATTAATTGGAATTGAGCTTATTTGAAAATTTAACTCCATAAGTTAATGTTAACTTATTTAAAATTGGAAGTTTAAAGGAATGATATTTATAACTGGATTTAATGAATAATTCTAGTATAAATAAATGGAAGGAAATATTTAGTGTTAATAAATTGAGTTTTATTTTAAATGGTTAGGGATTTATCATGTAAACCTTTCAAAACTAAATAATAGGAAAATGAATTGTTGAATAGAAATTCCCAACCTTAGTTTTGAAATTCATTAAATACTCAAAGTTTGAAAATATTGAAATCGAAGTGTTTTATTCAAACTGAGAGTGAATCTAGAGGTTATGGGTTTAGACTGAATTTAAAGTGAATAAAATTTGTGATGGTGTGGGAATTATTTACTTTTAAAGAAATTTTAAATTCAACTGTTTTATTTTATATACTGTTGAATATCCAAACCATTTAAGTTTTGAAAGTTATGGTTTTAAAACTATGGATTTCGTAGTATTATGTTGAAAGTTAGAATTCAAATATTTGGTTTCGAGGTATTATAAATTTTAAAAGTGGTATGATTTTGGAAAAGAAATGTATTTGAAATAAAATGATATCATATTTATTTGGGTTTTAAAAGGAAATGATATCGTATTTATGGGTTTTGAAATGGATAATTATATTCTGGTTTTGAAAGTATAATTATTTTAAATAACCGTGGTATTATAATAACGTTTGGTTGTTAAAGAGACCGGGATCAGAAGTTGTCATACTCTCTTCCAACCCCAAAACCACTTTAACAACCGTGTACGCAGTGGAGATTCCAGAATGAAATAGGATGGTGGCGGCGTTTCCTTTGAGGTAAATACGTGGACCCGACTCCCGTGAGTTTGCATAAGGTGGCTAAAACAGGAGCGATTCTCGGGCCAATGAGGTCATTCCTCTGATCGGACACTCCTCTTCGATACTATACTTTGACATTGGATTGATTCGGTGTCCACCTTTATTTTTGATTTTGGGGCAGTTTGTTCGAGGTGGGCAGTAGCTGCGCGTTTCCACCAGCCTGGATGCGTAATTGGTATATCTACCCTGGCATTGCCTAGTTGTGCCGTGTCACCTACCATACCGAGCCTTTACTACGAGTTTCTATTTGTGTCGTACCTATGGAGTATCCTCTGGTAGCCTCCCGATCAGGAGGTATTACGGTATTGTATAGACTATTGGCATTATTTGTGTTAAGGGCTATATGGGTAACCCCTTAGCGCTATTAAAAAGTAAGTTTATTTACAATTAGACACTATTATAATAGTGAAATATACTACATAGTAAATAGTTTAACGGATCCTTAAGAGATGTAAATCCCGAGCATCTTTTGAGTTATTGCACTCATATTTATTTCAGTTAATTTAACTTACATAAGATCTTTTAGTTCTGACTCGAGTATTTTGTCTTTTCAATTCGCTCAGGTCAGTCCGAGTGTTTCAGGATTTGAAGATTTAGCTCTGGAGGACGGAGACAAAGATCTATATTATTATTATTTATATTATTGCACTACACTCATACTGTTCCGCTGCATTGTTATTTGTATGTCTAACTCTGATATGTATTATAATAATATAATCAAATGTTTTGTAAACAGATTTATAAATTGTATAATTGATTATTATATTTTATCCTTCCACTGTGAGATTCTGTTTGTTTTTTTCTTCTCTGTTTTCTTATTTACCCCATAACAATCTGCCCTTCCGTATGCTTTGAATTGGCACGTGTGTCGATTTAAAGCGTACAAAAAGGCGGGACGTTACAAAACTGTTCCACCTTACATCAAACAAACCTCCTTTCCTTGCAATAGCCACTGCAACTCAAACATATCTAGCTAACAGTTTGCCACTTCACTGATACCATTTCTCAATCAACTGCATCTGCAATTATGTCTTTCCACTTTCATACAACAGTAATCAACTCAACAATAGCTTCCACATCCATTTTTACTATTGCACCACCTGAAACTTGTTACACACAATCCACTACCCTCGGCCACTATCTTCTAACCATCCACCTCCAAAAACTGCTCCATACAGTTGACAACATTCCTCTACAAACTCCACTGATCATCCCATAATCAACACCTTCTTGCCTCAACTGCACACTGCCCAACTCCATGCACCACATACAAAAACTTCACAACCATAATCTGCTGCTATCTCACATTCCAGTTCTTCCAGGCACTTTCATAAACACAGTCACATTTCACAACATTTTACAACTCCACCACCCAATATAGACAGCAGCTTCTCGACATAAAACCACCCATGTCGCTCACCTATAGCACTCAAACAACTACTTCTGTCGACTGACATTGAAAGAAATGCGGATTACGGATCTTAAGTCTAGGATTAACACTAGAGGGGGATGGTGAGAATTGAACACGGATGTATGCAATATACAGACACAGATATGATCACAGAAACAAACACAAATGCAGAAATAAAGTAAAAGCAATAAAGGAAAGAACACACCGGATTTTATACTGGTTCGGAGTTACCTTACATCCTGTCCCGCAACTCAGGTACGGATTTCCTTTCTAAAGCAATTGTACAATTACACTCTCGATTTCAAGGCTACGAGGTACACCCTACAGAATCACAACCCTCTGGGTAGAGATACTTGATTTCCGGGCCACAAGTTTACCCAATTGATTTACCAAGGCTATAATCACACCTTATCTCGCTTGATTGATTTTCAAGGCCACAATTGCACCTTTTCTCACTTAGTAGATTACAATGAAGCCTATAACTCTGAATAGCATTGAGAACCTTGTTGAGATAGTGATAGAGAATCAAACTAGAAAAGATCGAGTTCGATTCAATGTTGATTTTGGCAGAGTAATGGTAAGAATATGTATTAATAAATGTGGAAGAAGAAGAGGAGTGAAAAACTAGAAAATCTGATATAAAATTCGTTGAAACTAACCCCTATTTATAGAAGAACACAAGTCATGTCCATTCGTGAAGAGTTATGGAGAATAGACACTTCTTTTGAAATTTAAATTTTGAACTCAGCTGACACCATGTCGACATGGTCACCATAGGCATGTCGACATCCCAAAGCAATTTTTGATGATTTGATTTTCTTTGAAAATAACCTTTATCTTATACTAAAACTATTTTAAACTTTTCTAATATACTTGACTATAGTTAAAATACATAAGTAAATATAAATAATATATATATATATATAATTTAACTATAATTTATATTCAAATCTTAAGTATAAATATTATATTAAAAGATAGTTTAAAATCAGGAGTAATTTGACTTTGAAACTAAAGATAATTTTGAGGCTAAATTTATTTAAAATCAGGATAGAGGGTTTTGAATCTTTGAAAAAGAAAGTTTTGAAATCATTTTGAAAACAAGATAATTTTGTAAAATCATTTGAATTAAAATTAGTGGATACTAAACAATGTTCCACTAGATTTTTCATAGGTTCCATCCTACTTAGGGTTCCATCCCTTTAACAGGCTCGAAGTGGATTCCATTCCACGAATAAATTGGATTTTAAGATGTCAATGCTTTTCTACGAGTTTTAACAAAATTTCTAATTAAAGAATAAATTACTTCAATTCTTGAACTCTTGATAATCTTGGTACTCATGAGTCTTCAATCTTGATATCTTGAATCTCTATACTGTACAGTCTTCATTCTTGGTACCTGCATGGTTAAATCCTCCATATACATATTTATCTAAACTTATAATGTTAGTATTTATATTTTATAACCTATTATAAGGTTGTTGTCATCAAAACCATCATCTCATGGACTAACAATCTCCCCCTTTTTGATGATGACAACCTTTGTTTATAAAATATTTATTTCTATCTTAATAAATCCCCCTAAAACTAATAGCTCCCCCTAAAACTAATAGCTCCCCCTTAATCTATGCCTAATTACCCTATTTTATATTTCTCCCCCTTTGTCATCAACAAAAACTAACTCCCCCTCATTCTTGGACTATAGTACCTGCATTAATAAACTATACAATGGAATATATAATAGATAGATTAAGAAATAATTATCCTTATGAACATGATAATTAATCAAGGATTATATACATTTCAATGTATATATATACATACATGTTCTATGTAGCAACCATTAAACCAATTTAAGAAATCAATCCGCACCGAGTATCAATCCAAACCAAATAAAATTAATTCAAACAAACAATTCAAACAAAGCAAACAAATAAAAATCAAACGTTACGTGGAAGTTCCACCCATCCTTGTTCTCCAAAGATTGGATCTGCCTTAATAGTATCCCAATTATCATTGTCGTTAGTGAGAGAGACTGGAGGATGTGCTTCGTTATCATCCTTGTGTAGGGAGGAAATCATCCATCGTATTGCATCGAAATGCCTTTCTTACTCCTTGATCATCTGCATTTCACTCAATTCTAATTGTCGCTGGTTACGAAGAATGAACGAGAGAATACTCTTGAACAAATTAAGAGTTTCTTCAAGATTTTCGGATAAATTGTGAATTGGATTAGCCATAATTGAATTTATGAAAGAAATAAAGAATTAGAAGATAGGAAATAATTTTCAGTGAAGAATTCTGGAAGAAATAGATATATATATATAAGTGTAGAAATTCGTTTGAAATGAATAGACTGTTATTCAAATATCAAATTCAAAATGAATTATCATTTCTGACTAGTACATGTCGACATGGTCATAGGGGGTATGTCGACATAGGTTAGTGAAAAAAATGACTATTTAGATTTTGTGAATAATTATGTGTGTATATATATATTTATATAATATACTAACATTTATTCTTGAGATAAGATAAGCTAGATAACAGAAAGAAAATTTCATTTCATTGCATACTAAGATGATACAATGGTTAAACATACGAAACTACATGATCTTTCGAATTAAAACAAGCTAAAACACATACAACAAGATACGAAAAGATAAAACTAGTTAGAGGATGATGATGATGAAGAAAGTCCAATTTTCTTGCTGACTTTGGAAATGAACTTGTTCATCTTGGATGAAATTTTGTCCAACTTCTTACTAACGGATCGTTTAAGAATCCGTTGATTGTCAACAATCGTCTTTTGTTTTTTGAGAAGGGTTTTGGTGGATGAATTAGGAGGATAGTCAATGCTTTATAAAGAGGTTTCGCCTTCTCCTTCTTCAATTTCCATTTCATCCCCTTCTTCTTCTTCCTCTTCCTCTTCTTCCATTTCCTCATGAGCCAAATGCTCTTCCTTTTCGGCAAGGGTCTCATAAGGTTCAAAAACAAATGGAATTTTCATAAGCGAAATGTTGGAATAATTGAAAATATTTCTAGAAAAACATTCTTCGCCTTTGAAATCCACTCCAAAATAGTTAAAGATCCGAGTGAGATAAATTCCATGATATAAAGTATTCTCGCCCGTTTCAAGATTTTTAGGACGAAGTTCATCCAAAATAACTTACGCCCAATTTATGTCATAATTTTCAAAAATAAAAAAAGAGCTTTGCAAACTTTTGAAGTAGGATTGTTAAAATTCCCCGATCTTGGGGTCAAAGCATGTTGCAAAAGAAGATTGACAATTCTTGCCTTTGGTCGAAAATTTCGATTTTTGAATTCAAAATTATCATTCCCTTCGAAAATGTGATGAAATGTCTCCCGATCATTTTCATCGATTTTAAAATTAGAAAGATCCATTCCCGTACACTTGCAATTGAGAATGGTACCCAAAAGATCACAATTCAAAACAATTCTAGTGCCTTTGACACTACTCCAAATTTGATCCTCATTTCCATGATAAAATCCACGGTTTAAATTAGCATAGAAAATTTTGACAAGATTTGGATAGCAAACAAAATCATTTTGAGAAGCATTAATAAGACTAAGACCTCCATTGTTTGCAAAAAGAGAATCAAGTTCATAAGAAGTGAAATCTTGAAAAATAGCAAACTTTCCAGGATGGACTTTGGCATAATTAGCATAATTGATGTATGCTTTTATTGCCTCCGGATCATTGAATAATTGCTCTTTTATTTTTCTAAAAATTCTGATGGTGGAGGGGTTGCTTGAAGAAGCCATTAGAGTAGAGAGTAGAGAGCTTGAAGTTTTGAAGAGAGAGCTTGAGTTTGAAAATGAGAGTGAAAAGATATGATAAAAGATAGTGAATAAATGGATTCTCAAAGGACATATTCTCTAGTCAAAAGGTGGCTTTTCAGAGAATTGAATGAAGTGAAAAGGTGGAGGAAAATTCAAACATTTGAATTCAAATTTTGAAATTCAAATTCTGGTACCCATGTCGACATCAAGGTAGGGACCATGTCGACATGTGCCAGTGAATTTTGATAATTTATTTTTCCTAAGTTCTCTAAAATATATATATATACTTATTATTTTTAATGTCTATATATATATCTGAAATATTTATAGTATATTTCAAAAAATTATACTATTAAAAAATAATAAAAATAATAATAAGATAATAAGATAATAATAAAAAATAAAAAAATAAATTTTAAAATTCAAACAACACACCAATTCAAAATCAATCAATCAAGCAACTAATCTTAAGCAAGCAATTTCAACCAATTGTATTGTAAACGTGTACCTTTTTCTGAGTCCGTTTCTTTGAATTCGTCGGAGTCGTGAACACCTGTGAAAGACAAATTCGAATTATCTGTCTTCTGATCATCATCACTTGAGGATAAGTCTGAGTCATCTAGAGTAGGATCATTGTTCATAGGAGGATTTTGCCTATCTGGATACGGACAGTCTCTTTTGAAATGGCCTGGTTCATCACAGTTGTAACATTTGACATTATTTGGCACTATATTTTGATTTCCAGAGTTCTTATAGTTGTTTCTCTTAAGATTATTCATCTTTCTGTATTTCAGGAATTTTCTAAAATTTCTAGTCATAAAGGCTATCTCTTCATCATTATCGCTGTTTGAGTCTGATCCATCGATCAATGCATTGAATGCCATTGATTTCTTTTCAAATGTTTTATTTTCTCTTCTCCCGATCATTTGAACTTCATACGACATTAGATTTCCAATTAATTCTTCTATCTTTAAAGTACTGATGTCATTTGTCTCTTCGATAGCAAGTGTCTTTTGATCCCATTCTGGAGTAAGAGAATTTAAAATCTTTCTGACTTGATCTTCTTCAGTAAATTCCTTTCCCAAAGATATTAGAGAATGCACAATATCCTGAAATCTACTATACATATCTGAAATAGACTCATCAGGATTCATTTTAAATAACTGAAACTGATTTGTGAGCATGAAAATTTTGGTATGTTTAACATTGCTTGTTCCTTCGTGAGTAACTTGCAAAGTTTTTCAGATTTCATATGCAGACTTACAAACTGACACTCTATTGAATTCATTTCTATCTAGTGAACAAAACAAAATATTCATTGTCTTAGAATTATTTTGTGCAACAGTCTTTTGCTCAGCAGTCCACCGTGCAAAATCAGTTGTGGGTTCAGAATATTCAGTTTGTGTAATATTCCAAGTGTCTAATCCTATAGATTGTAAGTATATTTTCATCCTACATGCCCAATATGATTAGTTACTGCCATTAAAAAGTGGTGGTCTGACAGTAGACTGACCTTCCACAAATGAACTAGTGATAGGAATACTAGTTTTAGTAACAGTACCAGTGTTGATAGTCATTTTGAAAACTTGTCAAAAATCAGATTATGAAACTTTGAAAACCTTACTCTGATACCAATTGAAAGAAATGCGGATTATGGATCTTAAGGCTAGGATTAACACTAGAGAAGGGTTAATGGTGTTTATAAAGAATTACTTAATCTTTCTGAATTTAAGTTGAATTGAACAAAGATGTATGCAATATACAGACACATATACGATCGCAGAAACAAACACAAATGCATAAATAAAGTAAAAGCAATAAAGGAAAGAACATACCGGATTTTACACTGGTTCATAGTCACCCTATATCCAGTCCCGCAACACAAGTATGGATTTCCTTTCAAAAGCAATTGTACAATTACACCCTCGATTTCAAGGCTACGAGGTACACCCTCCAGAATCACAATCCTCTGGGTAGAGATACTTGATTTACGAGCCACAAGTTTACCCAATTGATTTACCAAAGCTACAATCACACCTTTCTCGCTTGATTGATTTTCAAGGCCACAATCACACCTTTTCTCACTTAATAGATTACAAAGAAGCCTATAACTCTGAATAGCACTGAGAACCTTGTTGAGATAGTGATAGAGAATCAAACTAGAAAAGATCGAGTTCGATTCAATGTTGATTTCGGCAGAGTAATGGTAAGAATATGTATTAAGAAATGTGGAAGAAGAAAAGGAGTGAAAAACCAAAAAATCTGATATAAAATTCGTTGAAACTAACCCCTATTTATACAAGAAAACAGCCATGTCCATTCGTGAAGAGTTATGGTGAATAGACACTTCTTTTGAAATGTAAATTTTGAACTCAACTGACACCATGTCGACATGGTCACCATAGGCACGTTGACATCCCAAAGCAATTTTTGATGATTTGATTTTCTTTGAAAATGACCTTTATCTTATATTAAATCTATTTTAAACTTTTCTAATATACTTGACTATAGTTAAAATACATAATTAAATATAGAGAATAATATATATATAATTTAACTATAATTTTATATTTAAATCTTAAGTATAAATATTATATTAAAAGATAGTTTAAAATCAGGAGCAATTTGACTTTGAAATTAAAGATAATTTGAGGCTAAAATTATTTCAAATCAGGATAGAGGATTTTGAATCTTTTAAAAGGAAAGTTTTGAAATCATTTTGAAAACAAGATAATTTGTAAAATCATTTGAATTAAAATTAGTGGATACAAAACAATGTCCCACTAGATTTTCCGTAGGTTCCATCCTACTTAGGGTTCCATCCCTTTAACAGGCTCGAAGTGGATTCCATTCCACGTATAAATTGGATTTTAAGATGCCGGTGCTTTTCTATGAGTTTTAACAAAATTTCTAATTAAAGAATAAATTACTTCAATTCTTGAACTCTTTATAATCTTGATACTCATGAGTCTTCAATCTTGATATCTTGAATCTCTATACTGTACAGTCTTCATTCTTGGTACCTGCATGGTTAAATCCTCCATATACATATTTATCTAAACTTATAATGTTAGTATTTATATTTTATAATCCATTCTAAGGTTGTTGTCATCAAAACCATCATCTCACGGACTAACACACATCTGCCACTTCATAACTTCTTGATTTCGTTATCATACATCTCTATGCAATCATGCTCATGCCCACATTTCTGTGATACAACATAAACCGTCAAGCTGCCACTACATCTTCGCCGCCATATTACTGACATTCTCCATAACAGTAGTCATCAACATAGATCATCACTACATCCAATAGTCTACAAGTAACCTATAAACACCCCTCAATCGCGAGCCACCGCTGCAGCAAACCCACGCAACCATTTCACGACCTCAGCCTATTCGCCAACCCAAGCTTCAAATCAACCAATCAACGACTTTGAAACGACCTGAACTGAAATGGAGAATCCCAGATCCACCACAACCTATAACCACCAATCGCGACACCTCCTACAACCTGCGATGTGACGCCCCACCTCTATACCCACGCTAGCCAAGAACACTACGGTGTAATGCTGTCAACTAGCACGGAGAATAAGGCTGTTGAGGAGCGACCCTCCGTGTAATTTCTTTGCGCGAGCACCGATATGTCAGATAATATAACATGCATTCTATTTCAAGAGGAAATCCGACATACCGACACAAACTCAAAGCTACTACACGGTGGCTATATAAATCCTTCGGAAACAAATATAGAAATAAACATAACATAAATCAGTCACTGACAATTCATATCACAAAGGCGGAATAAGATATGAATATTACACATAAAAGTGTACATCAGAGTAGTGGTCTAAAAAGATCCACAATATCACAAAAGAATAGTTTCACGAACTACACAAAAGAATAAGTATACATTATGGAGTCTATATCTCAAATGTATACTACAAAATAAACTACTAATCTAAGTAGTTAGCCAAAAGTCGGAGTAATGATCCTGGATGAGAAGTCAAGCAGAAGCACCTGTAACGTCTCGGTCTGACCCGAGTATTATTTAATAAGAAAATAATAAACGGATCGGTCTATCTATAAATATCAGATGAAACGATATAGAATAAGAGATATGACTAAACACATAATAATCACAATGCCAAGCTGTGATATATATATATATATACTTAGTTGATAATCATCAAGAGATTTATCAATGTCACCAAATCTACACAAGAATCAAAGAAACGTCATACTCCTTATTTCGTTCATCAAACCATAATTATTGACGATAATATCAACGTCAATCACAAAATTCAATGACACACAAATTCCAAAAGACTACACAAGAAATCTAGAAATCTAGAAATCACAAAAGTCAATGACACACAAATTCCAGAAGACTACACAAGAAATCCAGAAATCACAAAAGTCAATGACATACAAATTCACCTATGCACAATAATTGATAAATCATATCAATAGAAATCACAAAAATAGGTGAAGAAGGAAATTCCAGAATTCGACACACGAAAACCAGAAATCACACAAAATAGGGGGGAGGCCTATCACACGAACGGGAGCATAAAAACTCACCAACAGCTGTAACACATGAACGAGAAGCTATCTCATGGTAGCTAGCCATTAATTTGACACACGAATGGTCCGAAGACCTGACACACGAATGGTCCGAAGACCGTGGGTTGCTACCCCACCAATTTGAGTCGAAACTCCACAAAACGGGGTTTAGTCTCCCTCGCAAACAAAGAGACATCGCACATTGCTAGTCTAAATCACAAAAATGATCGTCATGATCATCGAGAAGTGTCGATTACAGTAAGCTAGTAAATATATGAGCTTAGCATCATGTCCCATAACCACTAGCTTAACTTAAATATTTACGAACAAATTGTAGATCTCCACTAGAAAATTGTCACAAGAGTTTCAATCGAACAAGTCCAAGAATTAACCAACAAAGTGAACGCAAGTGTTTCATACCACTTGTTTTACTAAGTCGTTTAATTAGATTTCTCATACGAGTGAGGTAAAGGTTTGTATATACTAATAGATTGGAAAATGGTTTAAGAAAACGAGCTTTGTAATAAAATAGTGTTGAAATCGTTTGAGGAAAGAGTCTTGATATTTACTACTAGTATAGAAAACCTTTATATTTTTAAAGTGACAAATCACAAAGAAGATTGTAGGAACAATCAATCACTAAAATTCACATACGAAGATGTGGATAAAAATCCAACGAAACTGATAAAGAATCCATCGAAATGGATATTCAAAAATCCCTAAAAAGGAGTCATCAAAGTCATAATAATTGATAACAATAAATAGGAAACAACACGAATCGATTAAAGTTGTAAATTCAAGCAACTAGGCTAAGTAGGCAAAAATCATCAGGTCAGTCGGCCGGCATACAGTGCTCGGTCGACCGAACCTTGTTTTGAAAAACTCCTGGGAAAGCAGATCGGTCGGCCGAACCCCTGTAGTCGGTCGACCGAACCCTAAAACAGAAAGTGCTTATGCACTTGGCATCAGGTCGGTCGACCGGACCAGGGGGTCGGTCGGCCGAACCTGATGCTCTGCAAATTTATGCCCATAAATTGATATGCAACCTCCACGAATTCGCAACCGAACGAGCATGGACGCAAGGGAATTATGCCAAACGACTACCCGACCCTATTCGCTCCTCGATGCATCACCAAAAACACGATCAAAGATCAAAGCTATGATTTTTAAGGAATTGAATCTCAAAACACCAAAAGTTAGGATTTTCACCAAATCAATCCAAATCAAAAGCAATTACACAAGAATAAGTGTTAGGAATTCATACCTAACAATCAAAGATGATTCATAGACTTAGATGTGAGATTAAAAATCTCACCTTTTCACAAAATCAAACAAGAAGAAGCTTGAAAGCAAATGGAGAATCAACCTCTCTTCAACACAACCCAATTGAGCTTGAATCTAAGCTCAAAACAAGAACATTCCCGAAATTAGGTTTAGGAATTTCTGAAATTGGTAAGAGAATAAGTTGGAGAAGAAGAAGAGAAGCTTACCAATGGGTTCTTCTTGAGTTTGGAGCTAGGAATTTGATTTGCAAGATGAACTAGGGTTTTGGAGTTTTAATTTCCTATCTCTCCCACCATTAATACTCTAAAAACTGAAATGAGAAGAGAATGAGGGTGAGTGGGGAAGAGTGGCTCAGATTTGAGCATAAGTTAACATAGAGCTGAGCCTAAACCAAACCCAAAGTGAAAAGTAGCAAAAATCAACTTTCTCCAAACATATCGAAGCTTATACTCAAAAAGGTCGCAAACGGCATTTTAAACTCAATGTGAGTGGTCCCGAGTCCTAATTCGACCGTATGCAAAAGGTAGCTTTTCGGACTAAAATCCGACTAACGATAAAATATTTAAATAAAATATCTAAATATAAAATCGATAAATATGCGGGTTGTTACAGACTCCCCTCCTTAAAGAAATTGCGTCCTCGCAATATTTTAAGAAGAAGATATATAGTAACAACCATAAAAGCATATTCAACACAAAATAAGTTTGAAATAAGAAGTTCACCTCAAAGAGCACGAGAAAGTAAGCCCGGATGTATTCGCTTGATGTACTCTCTAGATTCCCAAGAACAATCCTTAGGATTTGAAGACCATTGAACTTTAACAAGCGGAACATCTTTATTTCGAAGTCGTTTGACCTCCGAAGCAATAATACGAATAGGATGTTGCTCATAAGTTAAATTAGGCGAAACTTCAATCTCTTCCACAACACCGGGCTCAAGAACAGAATCGGAATCTCGAAGATATTTCCGAAGTTGAGAAACATGAAACACGTCATGGATAGCAGAAAACCGAGCCGGTAATAAAAGGCGATAAGCCATGGAACCAATACGTTCAGTGATAGGAAATGGCCCGATATATCGAGGCGCTAACTTTCCCGAGCGACTGAAACGCACAACACCTTTCATTGGTGAAACACGAATAAAAACAGAATCTCCCACAGAAAATTCTAACTTCCTTCTCCGGTTATCGGTGTAGGATTTTGTCTACTCTGGGCTTCTTTCATCCTATGACGAATAAGATCAATCTTTTCTGTGGAATCACGAATAAAATCTGGACCTAAAACCAGCTTCTCACCGGCCTCCGGCCAACAAGAAGGCGATCGGCATGGCCTTCCATAGAGTGCCTCGAAAGGTGCCATACCAATACTAGAGTGGAAGCTATTATTATAGGAAAATTCAACAAGTGAAATATGATCTTCCCAACCTCCACCAAAATCAAGCACACAAGAACGAAGAAGATCTTCAAGAGTTTGATTCACACGCTCAGTTTGTCCATCGGACTGGGGATGATAAGCGGTGCTAAAATTAAGCTTCGTTCCCAAGGCTTTTTGAAGACTCTTCCAAAATCCACTAGTAAACAATGGATCACGATCGCTAACAATTGAAGTAGGAACCCCATGCAATTTAACGATCTCTTTAATAAAGAGTTTGGCCAAAAGAGGAACGGTTCGGTTAGACCGAACGGGAATAAATGGGCGGATTTAGTAAGTCTATCAACAATTACCCATAAGCTATCATAACCCGATCGAGAACGGGGAAGGCCATCTATAAAATCCATGGAAATTTGATCCCACTTCCAAACTGGAATTTCTAAAGGTTGCAATAACCCACCGGGCCTTTGATGTTCGGCCTTAACGAGTTGGCAAGTCATGCAACGCTTAACGAAGTTAGCGATGTCAAGTTTCATTCCCTCCCAATAATAAAGTCGCTTCATATCCGCGTACATTTTACTACTACCGGGATGAATGGTAAACCTAGAATGATGAGAATCTTCTAAAATATCTTTACGAAGATCACCAATATTTGGCACAACAAGTCTACCAAATTTCCGAATGCCGCCACGAGAATCGATATCAAAGTCTTTCAAACCTTCGATATCAATTTTATCCTTAATATTTTGGCCAAGAAGAGCCAATTCAGGATCTAACCTTTGAGCTTCAAGAATGCGGTCTAAAAGAGATGGATGAGCCTCAAGGCTACATAAAACAAATGATGTGCATAAACCGGATACGCGGTCTCGAATCTCACAAGTGGATAAGATATCGAGATCGTTCCATTCGGATATCATCATAGAAACAACAGCTTGTTGTTTACGGCTAAGAGCATCGGCGACACGATTACCCTTACCGGGTGTATAAAGAATATCAAGATCATAAGGCGCAAGGAACTCGAGCCAACGCTGTTGACGTAAATTAAGTTCCTTTTGAGAGAATAAATACTTCAAGGACTTATGATCGGTATAAAGGACAAATTTCTCTCCTAAAAGATGATGACGCCAAATCCGAAGAGCCAAAACAATAGCTGCGAGCTCTAAATCATGAGTGGCATATCTAGTCTCAGCAGGCTTTAATTGCCTAGAAGCATAAGCAATAACACGTTCTCTTTGCATAAGAACGGCACCCAAACCAACGCGATTAGCATCGGTATAAACAACGAAATCTTGATTCCCCTCGGGAATAACAAGAATAGGAGCATCAGAAAGGAGTTCTTTTAATTTCTGAAAAGAAGTTTCATATTTGTCCGACCAAATGTATTTAATACCTTTCTTAGTCAAGCTAGTGAGAGGCACGACAATCTTAGAAAAGTCTTTGATAAAACGACGGTAATAGCCCGCCAACCCGAGAAAACTACGAATCTCTGTCACACTCTCCGGTCTCTTCCAATCTTGAATCGCTTCAATCTTTGAAGGATCCACGGAAATTCCGGACTCGGAAATAATGTGACCGAGAAACTTCACACGAGATTGCCAAAAGTGGCACTTAGAAAATTTTGCCTTTAATTGATTACTCCTAAGAGTTTCCAACACAATCCGAAGATGTTTTTCATGCTCCCCCTCGGTTTTAGAATACACAAGAATATCATCGATAAAGATGAGAACAAATCGATCGAGGAAGACTTTGAAAACCCGATTCATAAGGTCAACGAAATACGCCGGAGCATTCGTCAAACCAAATGGCATAACAAGCCATTCATAAGATCCATACCGAGTACGGAACGATGTCAAAGGAATACTATCCTCTGCAATACGAAGCTGATGAAATCCAGTAGCTAAGTCTAATTGTGAAAAGACCTTGTAACGACCCTAGATTTTAATTTAATTTAAATTGATAATTAAATGAAATTTTGAATAAAAATTTATAAAATTAATTATAAAGGGCAGCGAATTTCCCCGATTCAAATAGAAATTTTATTAAGTCGTATGAATTTGTAAATTTGTATATATGTGAATATATATGTATATATTGGATTTTAAATAAATTCTTAAATAAATGATTTTTGAAAAATAAATAATATACTTTAGACATAAGTATAGAAAATAAATAAATAAATTGATTTAAATTTTTGTAAATGATGATAATTTGAGTTATATAAAATATATGTGTACAAAGAGAAATGTAAAACAATAATTTTTAAAGTAAAATTTGTGATAAATATTTAAACTAAAAATAGAAGTAAAATAAATATTTGAGTTATAAATAAAGATAAATAAAAGTTAAGTATCGAACCAAATAAACAAAATAACAAACAAATACATGAGTATTAGCAATAAATGTTTGAGTAAATTTGAATTTAATATATAGAAAATATGAACTACAAACAAAGTATATTTATAATATAAATCTATGTATAACAAGACATGCAAGTCAATGAAATATTTAAGTTAGAAGTGTAAATAAATCCATACAAGATAAATTATAAAATATAAATTAAACACATTGAACAAAATATAATAACATTTAATGTCATTCATATTACAAAACAAGTAAAATAATATTTTAAGTTAACAATAGAAATTTATTCATATTCCAAAGTATAAGTTAAATATAAAATGAATTAAACTATAAAATAAATACTTAAGTTAAAAAGTATATACTGTACATAAGTTAAGATTTATAACATAGACTAAAACAAAAATATATGTATAAATCCATTCATTTCAGTTCAACCATTCCAAAGCTAAGGAAATCTAAAGTAAATCTCATTAAATCTTAAATATACTTACTTAAACAAAATGCCATCTTATAACAATAATTAACAACACATTAAAATAGAAGTATTTATAGTATACAGTAATATACCTAAAACCTGGAAACAAATATGCAGGCAGGTGAAAGAACATAAAACAAAGTAAAATAAGTGGTACATAAGCATGGGCTGTAAACATAAAAGAATAGGAAGCATGGGAACAAAGTATCTTCAGCCATGACTTGCTTATACCTTCCCCTGTACACAAATCTTCATTTATATATATACACATCCTGTACAAAAACTTACTGTAAACACTCTCCCCTATATATATCATTCAACTCAAACATCAAGAAGCAAGATACAAACCAGTTCCAAATTGAAGAAACCTGTTCTCTGTCTTCCACAAAAGAATGTGAGTAACTTATTCTTTTTAGATACTTTTAAATTATAAAACAGTTGCATATATATATATATAGGTATATCTGTGAACAACTTCATATTTATCTAAAATCAGTTTTCTTTTTTTTTCATTGCCTGTGAATCTGTGAGCAAACATTCTACTTTGAATCTGTATGGTTGTTTCTGAGTAAGAAGTGATTTAAACTTGAGTTACTTTAAATTTGTATATTTATAAGTTGAAGTTGCTCTGCATATCTATTTACCTATCTGTGCCGTGAGATTCACCATCTTCTCTGTTTAGTTATAGGGAATACAAAAAAAAAGAGGAAAAAAAAATTCAAACTCTTCTTTTCTAATCAATGTTAGGCTTTAGTTTCAAAACAAAATAAATGTGTTTGAGTATGAATTGTAATATAAAAATAGTTTCATGAAGGGTAAGCATATACAGGATGAACAACTCAAAGTTCTACAGAGAAATTTCAAAATTTAAGGAAATTCGAACCTAACGATTTGCAAATTTGAATACCTATCTTCAATCCTTACTGAAAAGTAAGATTTTTAAACCAAAGATTGTAATTTTTCATTGAGTATATCAATAGTAAACTGTGGATGAACTAAAAACACATTTTTATAAAACTTTGTTAGTTCAACAAATTTTAATTGTTGAAATTCATGGAGGAGTTAGTTTGATCACTTTCGAATCTAGGAAAAATACTGAAAAAAATTTCGAATGAGTAAATTTTTGGGTTGGATCGAAACTAGGGTTTAAGAGGGGTAATGGGTTTGGCTCGGTTGTCGAGGCAATGCGAGGGCATCAGGGAATTAGAGGCGATCGGACTAGGTGGGTTAGAGGCGTTGGGTGGTGGCGAAGCTTCGGACCAAGTTTCGAGGTGGCCGGTGGTCGTGGGTGATGGTACGATGGGTTTTTGGGTGGTCGAGTTTTTGGGTCAGTGGGTTCGATTGGGTCAAATTTGATCTGATCGAACTTTCTTCGATCTGGATAATGCTTTGGGGTCTCGTGTGTTTGTGTGTGTGTGTGGGATGGACGCGGTGCTCATCGGTGGCCGGAGGAGCGTGGGTAGGTGCACGGTGCACGTGCGTGCACTGGGGAGGAAGGAAGGGGAAGACGTGATGAACTCGAAGAAAGGGGGGAACTCGAGACGTGCTCGAGATTTTTGCAGATTGACTCGAAGCAACTGGGTTTACTCGAAACTAAGGGGGGGGTCGCGTGTGTTTGCCTGGGGGATTTAAATCGTGAAGTTATTAAGTTCACCTGATGTTGAAACTTAAATAACAAAATAAACTAAAAAAAAAAAAAAAAAAGGAAATAGGAAGAAGGGTGAAGTAACTCAGCTTCAATTCGAATGAAAAGAAAGTTTTCTAATTAATACTTAACAAAGTTTAATAAATCAAGCTAAGATTTTATGACAAGTTTAATTATTTAAGCAAATACTTAACAAAGTTTTCTAAGTAATACTTTAGCTAAATAACTTAATTTAAGTTAAGTATTTAAGTTAATCAACTTTAAAGCTCTTTATAAATTGAAATAAATAGATTTTCAAAATGAAAGAAGGTTTTAAATTTATAAATTAAGGTTTTAAGTAAATCAATTAAGAGATAGTTAAAGAGTAATTAGAAATCATAGATTTCAAAAATTTGTGCCGAAAGAATTTCAATTCGAAATGAAAATGAGAAATTTTATGATTAGAAATTAATTGTAATTAAGAACTAATTCAGTTACCATTAACACCTAATTAAATAATTCAGATTTATTAATGGATTATTAATGGTAAATCAACTCTTATAAGTAATGATTAAAGTTAATTAATCAAGTGATTAAGATAAGATTACATTTAATGTAAATAAATGTTGATTTATTTGTAAAGGAAAATAATTACTTAATGAAATTAATTAAGGTTAAATGATTATGTAATTTACTGAAGGTTAATTAAATTAACGTGATAAATCAAGATAAATTAAGGTAATTGATTTATTTATCAATATCAAATAATTTGTAATTAATAAATCGGGATTGGGTAATTAATTTATAAGTAATAAATTTACTTGGAAATAAATTAAATTGATTAGGATTAAAAACGATTTAATTAATCCTGCTTATAGATAACTATTGAATTACTCATGAATGGTTGTATTGTATGAGATGCCTTGAATTGATCTTCTTATCTGATCTGTGATATTTTGTTCTGTGAGGTGAGCTGTGTATTTATCCATTTATTGATGATATATTTGTATATTATCTGTGAATCTGTGAATGTATGATAAGCGTTATAGTTTATATCGCTTATCAATTATATTTCTGTGTTTTGATCTGTGATGATTGAATGGTTGTGCACTATTGTGTTAAACCCCTGGACCACACCATACACACACAAATATGGATTTCACGAGGAAATCGATTAAGTCACAGATTTTGAAATAGTTAAATTTGAATTTTTAAATTCAAATGTTTTGGAATTGGAATCGGAATAAATGTGAAAAGCTTTTGGAATGGAATTTCAAAATAAAATTTATTATTTTTAAAATTACTTGATTAAGTTTTGGAATTTAAATAATTTGATTTAAATTTAAATTCAATACTTGAAATTGAATTCTATGATTTGAAATTAGGGATTAAAAATGTTATATTGGTTATATAGGGATTAAACCACTTTTAAGCATTATTTTTGGGAATTTGAATTTAACCCAAGGATTTCAACTCGTATAAATGAATCAGATTTCCAAAATGAAAACTGTTGTTTTCAAATGATAAACACTTTTAGATAAGAACTGAGATTCCAGTTAATTAGGGGAATTTCAAGATTGAATAGAGAAATGATTTTCCTAAGTTATGAATGAATTCTTTTTGAAAGCTATGAATTAAATCTGTTTATTTTTAACAGATTTAAATTGATGATTTGTTTAAATCAAATTGAAATGAAATTGTTTTGAAGGCTATAAGTTAAATCTTTGATTTAAAGATTTAACGAGTTAATCAAATTGAAATGAAAATTGATTTGGAAAATCTGTGAATAAATCTTTTGTTTAAAAGATTAAAATGTGAAAATTGTTTAAACCGTTAAAGGTTGTGAAAATGAATCTTTTTGTTTAAAGATTGAAATGGTAATTGGATTAAAACCATTTGAAAGAAAGTTTTGAATTATTAAGTTGTGACTTAATTGAAATCCCATTATCCATTTGTTTTTGAAATATCGTGCTCACTATTCAGTTTAGCCGGGAAAGGACCTTTGTGTCGTATAACCCATTCCGAATATGTGATACGTCGTTATGGATAGCGTTTGAAGACCGGTGGTGAAGACCGGGTATTTGCGAAAGCGATAGGATGACCTATCGATTGTTTCTGCACCGAGTCGCGCCGGTATAGAAACTCCCTAAGTGATGGGAAATTCTATCGAGATTGTGAATACCCGGATTTCAAGGGCTTCTTTGTAAGTGCCTTCGGTTCTGTTCGAACCCAGAACAGACTTGTATGGATAGTATGTCTGACATTACAAATTGAAATATAAAGCCGATTTCTTTCAAATATATTTCTGTTGGTGGCGGAGAATTTATTCTTTTAGCTTAACACCCTTCTCTGAGACGTACGAGCTCAGAGGTTATATGGTTGAAGGTTATCAGCGATATATTCCCAATTTGGTAATGTGACATACTGAGTGTTGCTGTGAAATGATCATTGTGTTGATTATTTGTGATAGGATCATTTATTTGATCGTCTATCTTGGTGATCATTTCTATGATCATTTGTTGACCCAAAGCATGGCTTTTGTATAAAGTATGTTTTTGTGGACGTGACTTCGTCGAGCCTCACACCCCGTGAATGGTCAAAACAGGAAAGATGCGGCAAGGTTATGAGGGGTAGCGCCCTTTAGGATGTGTGCATTTCCTTCTGGAAAAGGGTGGTATCATGGTATGGAGCCCAGATATTTACTCATGTTGAAAACACTTTGTTATGATTGTGTGAATTGATTACGAGCGCTCGGTGAAAGGTCCCAAAGGACCGGGGGATGGCATATTCGGTCAGTTGTTACTCAGTTAGGGGTAACCCGGCCTTGTGTTGGTAGAGATCCGGTTTGGTTCTCGAGGATGTCCATCCAGAGGCATTCTCATGTGGCAATGGGAAGTTCCTTGGCCTGATCATTCGTTGGAAATCCAAAGAAACAATACGAGACTTGTACGGTTTTAGTTGTAGGACCTATCATTCACTTATGGTGTCGCAACACTGTTTGGATGGTAGCTATAGTAGGCATACGATAATGGTCGTATGTTGGCTAAGATTTATATTCTACTTTCGAAATGAATTTTTCCTACACTATGCACTAGTAATAATATCAAATGTTTCTTTTAATACGTATCAAGCATCTTTGACTATCATAAGGAGAAATCTCCTCCGATTCTGCGTTTGCATTGTGTGTGTGTGTGCGGGAGGCCTTATGGTAGTCTCATTTTTAAAAGCATTGCGAATTGACTTTGAAAATCTTTTGTTGAATGTTTTAAAAGATAAACTGTTTTTGTTGCTCACACCAGTCCCACGACTGATCCGGAGTTTATTGTTTCTTTCCTAAACTCTGGGTGCTCATTATTTTCTACACGAGCAGTCTAGAGTTGGGTTTTTCAGATAGTCAGGTTTAGTAGATTATCTGGAGTTAGTTCAGTCTTTGGATCGCACCAGTCTTGCCTAGCTTGGTGCATTGTTATGGGGAGTTCGAGCTTCTGCTGATTGATTCTTGGAAATGGAGTTGCAGTTATTTCTGGAGTTCTTCCTTGAAGACTATCTTAGAGTTATTTGTTTCGCTGCTAGATGTTATCTATCGTTTTCTTTTCCGCTGCTATTTTATTGTATCATATCTCTGATGTATATTGATATTCATTGTATCGTTCTGTTGTATCAAAGCTGTATATCAATGTATTATTCTTTTATTCCACTGTGTTAATTATTTAATGATTGTTATAAGCTCCGGCGAATCGGATTTGAACGGTCGAATCTATGACATTCGAGTACGATTTGAAGTATGGATGTCGATTTTTGAGCGGGCAAAATCCGTCTCGTTACAGACCTTAGCACCACTAAGCTGATCGAATAGATCAACAATCCGAGGTAAAGGATATTTATTTTTAATGGTAAGATCATTAAGCTTGCGGTAGTCAACGCAAAGCCTAAGTGTACCATCGGATTTCTTCACAAAAATAGCCGAAGCTCCCCAAGGCGAGGAACTAGAGCGAATAAATTGCTTCGTCTCCAATTCAGATAATTGTTTACGCATCTCCTTGTTTTCTTTATTGGACATACGATAAGGAGGACGAGTGATAGGTTGAGCTCCAGGAATAAGATTAATTCTGAACTCAATTGCTCGCTTAGGTGGTAATCCTAAAACGGGCTCGAATATGTCGGAAAATTCACAAACGACGTGAATAAGAGAAATAATATCACCCTCATCATCATCATCGTCATCACGAGGATTTAAAGAATATAAAGATGCGACCAAGCTGGAAACTAAATCATGAAGATTAATAGAAATCTGCTTAACAGATTGAGGATGTCGAAGATGAATAGTCCGCTCAGGACATAGGATATGAGCTTCATAACGGTTAAGCCAATCCATTCCCAAAATCATTCCAAAGCCTAAATAACGCATGACATGCAAATCGGCTAGAAAAGGAAAATCACACAAAATAATCTCGACATCTTTACACAATAAACTGATTGTTGCGGATCCACCAACCGGATTCGCAATTCTCAAAGAAGTCATTACACACAAAACATCCAAGGAAAAAGTATCAACAAGTTCTTTTGATATAAAAGAATGGGACGCACCCGTATCAAAAAGAACTCGAATAGGACGATCACGAAATAAAATAATTCCATCCAGAATAGAATGAGAAATACCTTGGCCACGAGATGTGTTGCCGGGGGCTTGAGCAACATTAAGTTTCCCCTCCCTCCTATTTTGAAGTTTGGGACATACATGCATAAAATGGTCCGGGCTTTTGCAATAGCGACAAGTACGAGGCTTTGAACACTTGTTCGCAAAATGGTCTTTCGAACCACAATTATAGCATTTCCCTTGAGTAGAGGAAAAGGTCTTTTCAGCAGGAGTTGCTTGCCTCCCTTTCTTATTGGGATAAGGGCCTTCGAATTTGTTTGGCCTCTTTCTGTTGTTGAAGTTTGGTTTAGAACCCACCACTTCAACATCATTCTCCCTATCCGCCTCTTCAAGACGAAGAGCGATATCAACGAGTTGGTCGAAAGAAACTTCTAATTTTAGAAGTAATGGCTTCTTGAAATTTTTGTTTAAGCCATAGACGAATCTCTGATTCTTCTTCAGAGGGGTGTTGATGTATTCAACCCCATATTTGGAAAGCGACTCGAAGGAGGCGACGTAATTAGTCACGAAGGACTCACCTTGAACAAGGTCTATAAATCGTCGAGCCAATGTCACTTTCTCAGCTTCTGGTACAAATTTCAACTCGAAGCGTTCTCGGAATTTCTCCCATGTAAGATCCGCTTCATTAATCTCAGAAATAAGAAGCTCGTACCAGTCCAATGCTCTTTCTCGGAGCATACTAGAGGCCACCTGAACTCGGTGAAGGTCAATAAGATTCATGCGAGAAAAGATTCGATCGCATGACCTTAGCCAGGCCTGTACTTCAATAACAGTTTCGGAACCTCTGAATGGCTCCCCACCCAAATTAGTGTAATCGCTACACAAGCGTGAAAACCCCGACTTTGGGTGAGTAGGTTCCGGGTTAGCTCCAGCTGCTTGAGCATTCGTAAAAACTCCATCCTGGGGCGGAGTGCTAGATGGCACGGCTCTAGGGGGGCCAGGTCTAGACATTTCTCTTCCTTTAAAAAGAAAGAAGAGGAAGAAGGTTATTCACCAAATGAATATCAAGCAATCTTGATAAATAAAACAAGGAATCAATAAAAGAAAATAGGATAGGACGGTACGTAGACCCGAATAAAATCCTAAAGCACGACTCCTAAGATGGACTTAGGACTATGATCCTTGTTATAATATTCCATATTGTTCCGAAGTTTGGCTCTGATACCAAGCTGTGACACCCCACCTCTATACCCACGCTAGCCAAGAACACTACGGTGTAATGCTGTCAACTAGCACGGAGAATAAGGCTGTTGAGGAGCGACCCTCCGTGTAATTTCTTTGCGCGAGCACCGATATGTCAGATAATATAACATGCATTCTATTTCAAGAGGAAATCCGACATACCGACACAAACTCAAAGCTACTACAGGTGGCTATATAAATCCTTCGGAAACAAATATAGAAATAAACATAACATAAATCAGTCACAGACAATTCATATCACAAAGGCGGAATAAGATATGAATATTACACATAAAAGTGTACATCAGAGTAGTGGTCTAAAAAGATCCACAATATCACAAAAGAATAGTTTCACGAACTACACAAAAGAATAAGTATACATTATGGAGTCTATATCTCAAATGTATACTACAAAATAAACTACTAATCTAAGTAGTTAGCCAAAAGTCAGAGTAATGATCCTGGATGAGAAGTCAAGCAGAAGCACATGTAACGTCTCGGTCTGACCCAAGTATTATTTAATAAGAAAATAATAAACGGATCAGTCTAACTATAAATATCAGATGAAACGATATAGAATAAGAGATATGACTAAACACATAATAATCAGAATGCCAAGCTGTGATATATATATATATATACTTATTTGATAATCATCAAGAGATTTATCAATGTCACCAAATCTACACAAGAATCAAAGAAACGTCATACTCCTTATTTCGTTCATCAAACCATAATCATTGACGATAATATCAACGTCAATCACAAAATTCAATGACACACAAATTCCAGAAGACTACACAAGAAATCCAGAAATCACAAAAGTCAATGACACACAAATTCCAGAAGACTACACAAGAAATCTAGAAATCACAAAAGTCAATGACACACAAATTCACCTATGCACAATAATTGATAAATCATATCAATAGAAATCACAAAAATAGGTGAAGAAGGAAATTCCAGAATTCGACACACGAAAACCAGAAATCACACAAAATAGGGGGGAGGCCTATCACACGAACGGGAGCATAAAAACTCACCAACAGCTGTAACACATCAACGAGAAGCTATCTCATGGTAGCTAGCCATTAACTTGACACACGAATGGTCCGAAGACCTGACACACGAATGGTCCGAAGACCGTGGGTTGCTACCCCACCAATTTGAGTCGAAACTCCACAAAACGGGGTTTAGTCTCCCTCGCAGACAAAGAGACATCGCACATTGCTAGTCTAAATCACAAAAATGATCGTCATGATCATCGAGAAGTGTCGATTACAGTAAGCTAGTAAATATATGAGCTTAGCATCATGTCCCATAACCACGAGCTTAACTTAAATATTTACGAACAAATTGTAGATCTCCACTAGAAAATTGTCACAAGAGTTTCAATCGAACAAGTCCAAGAATTAACCAACAAAGTGAACGCAAGCGTTTCATACCACTTGTTTTACTAAGTCGTTTAATTAGATTTCTCATTCGAGTGAGGTAAAGGTTTGTATATACTAATAGATTGGAAAATGGTTTAAGAAAACGAGCTTTGTAATAAAATAGTGTTGAAATCGTTTGAGGAAAGAGTCTTGATATTTACTACTAGTATAGAAAACCTTTATATTTTTAAAGTGACAAATCACAAAGAAGATTGTAGGAACAATCAATCACTAAAATTTACATACGAAGATGTGAATAAAATCCAACGAAACCGATAAAGAATCCATCGAAATGGATATTCAAAAATCCCTAAAAAGGAGTCATCAAAGTCATAATAATTGATAACAATAAATAGGAAACAACACGAATCGATTAAAGTTGGAAATTCAAGCAACTAGGCTAAGTAGGCAAAAATCATCAGGTCGGTCGGCCGGCATACAGTGCTCGGTCGACCGAACCTTGTTTTGAAAAACTCCTGGGAAAGCAGGTCGGTCGGCCGAACCCCTGTAGTCGGTCGACCGGACCCTAAAACAGAAAGTGCTTATGCACTTGGCATCAGGTCGGTCGACCGGACCAGGGGGGTCGGTCGGCCGAACCTGATGCTCTGCAAATTTATGCCCATAAATTGATATGCAACCTCCACGAATTCGCAACCGAACGAGCATGGACGCAAGGGAATTATGCCAAACGACTACCCGACCCTATTCGCTCCTCGATGCATCACCAAAAACACGATCAAAGATCAAAGCTATGATTTTTAAGGAATTGAATCTCAAAACACCAAAAGTTAGGATTTTCACCAAATCAATCCAAATCAAAAGCAATTACACAAGAATAAGTGTTAGGAATTCATACCTAACAATCAAAGATGATTCATAGACTTAGATGTGAGATTAAAAATCTCACCTTTTCACAAAATCAAACAAGAAGAAGCTTGAAAGCAAATGGAGAATCAACCTCTCTTCAACACAACCCAATTGAGCTTGAATCTAAGCTCAAAACAAGAACATTCCCGAAATTAGGTTTAGGAATTTCTGAAATTGGTAAGAGAATAAGTTGGAGAAGAAGAAGAGAAGCTTACCAATGGGTTCTTCTTGAGTTTGGAGCTAGGAATTTGATTTGCAAGATGAACTAGGGTTTTGGAGTTTTAATTTCCTATCTCTCCCAGCATTAATACTCTAAAAACTGAAATGAGAACGGAATGAGGGTAAGTGGGGAAGAGTGGCTCAGATTTGAGCATAAGTTAACATAGAGCTGAGCCCAAACCAAACCCAAAGTGAAAAGTAGCAAAAATCAACTTTCTCCAAACATATCGAAGCTTATACTCAAAAAGGTCGCAAACGGCATTTTAAACTCAATGGGAGTGGTCCCGAGTCCTAATTCGACCGTATGCAAAAGGTAGCTTTTCGGACTAAAATCCGACTAACGATAAAATATTTAAATAAAATATCTAAATATAAAATCGATAAATATGCGGGTTGTTACATGCGACCTCTATAATCAACACAAAACAACACCACAACCCAAATACCCAATCACCTTTCAACCAGCGTACTATAGACCATTCCAAACTGCAATCGACAAACCTACCCAACCATGACATCGAAATCATTACCGAAAATCCCAAAACTTCCAACACCACGCCTAAACCCAATCACCGACTAGACACCAACCACCCTCGTTCGAATCAAGTTATTGGATTGCGAATTTGTTTCTGATATTTAGGCTGCTAGTTTTTGATTGTTAAGTTGAGAAATCGATTTGGGAAATTGAGCGTTATGTTGTTTTATTTTGTTATCTTCGATTGAGGAAAACCAGTTCATTTGGTTTTTGCTTATTGGGCCAGGTTGTTTTTATTTTTTATTTTACTTTTTGTTTTTTACCACCTTTATTTTGTTCGTTCTTCCTTTGAAAATAAATTGTTTTTGTAGGTTGAGTTGAGTTGAATTGCTTTTAAATTATCTTTTGGGTTAAAAAAATGTATATATTTGTGTTTAACTTCATTTCAGGTTGCCAAAGCAGATTGGAAGAGTTACTTGCTTTGCTCAACTGCTGTGAAAAATAAAAATAAACTGCTTACTTAAAAGAAAATTCGCACTCTTATCTATTGTTTTATTAGTTTTGCATTGTTGGTTGCTTGCATTTGCATTTTATTTATTTTTTAAAAAGAAAAATTTTCAAAATTCAAATAACAAAAACAAATTTCGTAGTTGCATTGTTAATACACGTTTATTTTCTGCTTTGCATTTCATCTTAGTATTTGATTAATAGTAAAGGTTAGACACCGATAACACTTAATTGTATATTGAGAAGTTGTCTTCTTTGAATAATTTAATTTCTTGGTGTCTAGGCTACGGCAGAGCAATAATCAGTTATAAATATTACGATGATTCATAAATATTATACTGAATTGTTTCTTTGAAGTTACTTAGACCTTCGGCTGCATTGCTATGGTTATTCGTGGCGCACTGATAAATCCTACTTGTTACGTGGTTGAGAACTATCTTGTTGAATTAAGACAATGTGTGATTATACAATTTTGGGTTAACTTAGGATAAATCATTTGTAATTAACCACTGCATTCATTTAGTTGCATTAGTTCATGCATATTTAAAAAAAAATTCAAAATTCAAAACTAAAAAAAATTGTAAATATTTCTTAACTTGGTTTTTTTCCTTTTCGTTTGAAAATTTTCAAATCAAAATTCCAAAAATCCAAAAAAATAAAAATTACTTAGTTTTTTTTAGAAAATCCAAAATCCAAAAAAAATATAAAATTTTTACAAAAAAATCAAAAAATCAAAAACAAAATAAAAATAAAAATTAATTTTCCATTTTGAAAAATAAATTGTATTTATAAATATTTTCCCTTTATAAAAAAACATTCATCAAAATGTCCGAGTTTACCCACTTACGTGAATTTTACAATAATTGTGAAAATCAATATAATCCATAAGATTCACTCCAAATTCATACAGATATTTTAACGACAACTATTCTTTAAACAATTCGAATTTTGAACAACAAAGTTTTCAAAACGATGACCAACCCTCGAATCTCGAAAATAGCATTTCATCTCTACTTGAAATCTCTACACAATAAAATCAAATGATAAATGATTTGTGTAATTCATATTTGTGTAATAACTCGAGTCAAGGATTTCAAAATTTGAATTCAATTTAATTTCGAACTCCAAAATGAATTTCAAAATCAAAACGAAAATGTGATCCACTTTTCAAATAATTTTGGCAATGGGAATAATGTTGATTATGTTACGAGTGAAAACTTTTGTTCTCAACAAATCGAAATCGAAAATTCTCAAGTCAATAATTATAAGTTTGATTTTGTTGAACAAATGAACGAAATTTATGATGATCATACAAATTTGCTGTTTGAAATATATATATGAAACAACGTGAAAAACAAAACCAAATCCCAATGTGTGATGAGTCGAGTGATAATCCATCTTTTACTCAAATCGACGATTTTCAAATAACAACTTTTGAAATTGAAAACAAAAATCTTAACGAAGTTGTTGAAAATTTGGTAACTGAGTTGGATTTCAATTCTTTTGAGGGTGTGGAACCAAATTTAAATTTCGATCCTCCTTTTCTCGATTTCGAAAATTTGAATACAACAACTTTGGATTTTGAACTTGAGATACGCAATGAAGTTGTTGATAATCCAACAAAGGAAGACAAATTTAACGAACACGGTTTCTATGGACCTTTTAAAGATGAGTTGTTGAATTCCAAAGGGGAAGTTTTAAATCACCATTTTGATTTCGAAATCAATAATTCTGAAAGTTTTCAACGATAAGCTTGAATTTCAATTTGGTGAAAATAAACTTGAACTTCGATCAACTGTTTTATCGACCCCAAAAATCATCGAAAACAAAACGACTCATATGATTTTCAATAAAACAACATTCGTTTTTCCAAATCCATATTCAACTTAGAAATCTTTTATGGTTTGAAATGCAGGCCCTCAAATTTGAACGGCGTCGTAGACACGATCATTATCTAAAATATTGATGATGGGGCAGTAGAGTCGTCAACGATCGAAGCCACACCATCATAAAATTGTTGTACCACAATATGAAACTATAATGTCTTTGTGGCTAAATCGCAGAATTGGTCGCTCTCTTTAAGATGTTTCATCATTGTGCCATAATTGTGCAGGGTAGTCTCTCGTGCAACGCCACCTTCAGGAGAAAACAATCTTGAATATCAGTTTCAGTGGTCTCTTGCATAAACTCCATTGATTCAATAGCACCCAAATAATATTGCTTGCATCTAAAGTTTTGATTTAAGGCATAGGAAGAAGAGAACTTGATTTAGAAACTGATAATATTTCTATGTCAATTGTTTTGTTCATATAGAGAGTAAAAATGGGGTTGAATCTTAAGAAAATATCGAATTTGAATTTAATAAGTATTATTACCAAGTCTAAGTCGGTTTAAAAAATATACTGCTAAAAATAAATAGTTCAACTTCACATTATCCAAGCCAAGCTCGGGTCGAATCAGGTCGAGTCGATCGTGGGGGGTGTGTGCACATGTGATGGTCAACATGGTCTCCCTCCTTAACATAAGAGAAAACATTGGATGCCCAAAGAGCACATCCTTTCTCTTGTAAATCCTATACTTAAATAGGAACACTATATAATTCCCCCACGATGTGGAATTATCAATAAAAGGGGTATTCTATATGCTTTTCAATATTTTTAGCAATTCATTTTTAAAACCAAATTTTCCAACATAATGTATATATTGACCCCAAAGAATAAACTTTGAAGAATTAGCAAAAAGGTGTATTGCAATGATTATTTTTGTTACTCACTATCACTTCAGTGCTTTAGAAGATGGACTATCCTTTTGCTTTTATTGTAAATTACTTAATTTTCCATGTTTCATCTTATTTTTTAAATCCATTGTTGAAAGAAACAACATGCATAGTATATAGCTCATACATTCGTTACTGAGCTTCTAAGTAATGAAACTACCTAACAATTTACACCAATGTCTAGTACAACTTTTATATTACACTTAAGTAATGTAGTAAATTGATAAGTTTACATAAGATACTAAGGAGTTTTAATTCGTTATTATTAAGTATCAATCAAATTTAGAGTATCTATGTAACATCCCGGAATTTTTGACAATATCAATTTAATAATCTGTGTTAAAAATTAAATTGATATTGATAATTTTGTGAATAATAATTCAAATTGATTTAATAATCTTCTTCAATAAATATTTAATTGGTTATTTTATCTTTTAAAAATAATAAATTGGTTTCTATTTATAATATAAATATATGGTTTATATTTTAGATAGATTAACTTTGTTTTAAATTTAATAAATAAAGCATTTTTTTAATTCCAATGTATTTAATAATTTGGAAATTTGATTTAATTTAATATTAAGTTTTCAAAGCTATGTAATAAATAAATATATGATTTTAAATTGTTAAGGAAAAAATGTTTAAAATAATTTTGGCTTGAGTTTTAAATTTAAAATGAATTAACAAAAAGTTTTATAGCTCAATAAAATAGGTAATTTATTAATAAAGAAATAATTTCTTTTATAATTATTTTAATTTAGTAATGAGATGTTTAAAAAAACAATATTAATAATGTATTGTTTTACAATTAGATTCTTAGTAAAAATAGCATTTGTTATTTCAAATTTAATTTGTATTCATAACTTGATTTTTAAATATTAGATTTTTGAATTTACTTTGAATATAAAGTTTTGAAATCCAAAGTATAGTTTTTTTTAATTGTTTGGATTTTTATATAAGCTTTTATTTGTAAGCATAATTTGTTTTATTTCTTTATAAATTTATATACATATTAAATCCTAATTAACAAATTAATTAGGCATAACTATTTTATTAACATTTAAATTTAATGCAAATTACTTTTAATAGGACATGTGTTGATTTCTTAAAGCCTCATTTAACAAATGTTATAAGATAAACATTTCATTTGACAAATGTTAAAAGTTTGTACAAGTGGCCTCTTTTAAAACCAATTTTCTTTTTAAGAAAATCTGAAAATAACCTATATAAGAACACATCTTTCATTCCTATCTCTTTTTCTCATTTCCTAATCAAAAGAAACTTCGACCTTTCTCATACGTCAGTAAAAAAATTCAGATCAAAAACCAAATTTCCAGTAAACACCTTCAAACATTTATCTGAAAATCAAACTCCTCTTCAAAATCTATAGCCTGTATTTTCAAAACCCTGCACTTGCAATTTCAAATCTGAAGTCTGCACCTCTTCAAAATCAATGCACTTACCATTTTTAAAACTCCTCATATCAAAAGCAAGTCTGCATCATTTTTCTTTCTGTAATCTGGAAAATTATTCTACAATCAAACGTGCATTTTCAAAAAAATACAAATCCCTGTAATTTTAAATCTTGAAGCCTGCAAACAGTTTTACAATCAAGCAAGTTCAAAAGCATTTCAACAGAGGCCTGTTCAAAAGCAAAGTTTCAAAAGCATTTTTATATGGAGACATGCAAGCAGTTTTTAAAATAAAAGAAGCAGGGACATTTTGTTTTCAGCAACTATATTTCAAAAGCTTCTTCAAAAATCTGGGAAGATTTGTCATTTTCAAATAAGTGAGTAACTTTTTAAATTTTAAAGTTTAAAAATTGGTTGCATGCTTGTATGTTGAGAAAAAATTGAACACTGCATGAATGTCTAATGTGAATTTTATATGTATGCATGTTGTGTATAAATTATGTGCTCTATTTGTTTCCAGTCACTTTTCGATCCCTTACCTCTTAACTTAGTTATTGTCAGGGTCTGTTTTTTTTTAAACAAATGTTGTTTGTTTAACTTAGATTATTGTTAAAAGTTTTAATCAAGTTAATTAAAGCTTGATAGCCTCTGGAAGTATAAAACATCAATGCAATGTTGATATGAATTAAAATTCATACTTTATAATTTGTAAATCCAGTACTATATATCAAAAACATCAACTGAAATATGATTTTTAACATTAGAATTAGGATTTTTAGAAATTGGTTGGAGTTGCAGTTGGGTTTTGAACTGAAATGGGTTTATTTGAATTTTCCGGTGATCTATGAATAGTGGAGGCTCGGGGTTCTTCCAGGTGATGGAGGAGGGTTAGGAGTTGATAGGAAAAATCATAGTTGGTGATGGAAATCAATGTGGAAGTTGCGGTAGTGTTTTTCTTTTTAAAACCCTAGTTTTTAATGGTTTGAAGAATCGATCATTTGGGTTTGTAGAGTTGATCGAATGTTAGGATATTTTAAGAATTGATAGCATGGCCGTAGTTGAAGTCGAGGCCGGAGTGGCTGACCTTCTGGTGGTCGGAGCTTCGAGTTTGTGGTGTTGACAGGTTTGAAGGAGGACCTGATTGTTGTTTTCTAGGTTTGGGTTTAAGGATCTCGAACTCGAATTCGAGAATTGAATCATGAATCATGATTGTGGTGGGTTGTTGAGTCATCTTCTGGTTTGTTGAGATCATCGTTGATGATCTATGGTGGCCGGAGTCACCGTGCATATGCACGGTGATGAGATGTGTCTGTTGATGTTTGGTTAAGTTTTGGAACAGGGGAGAGTTTCTAGAGTTGCTCGAAACAGTTGGGTAGATAGCTCGGGGAAGATGGGTTTTAGACTCGAAGCATATAGGTTGTGTCTCGGGTTAGTTAATTTAACAGATTTCAACAGAAACCTGGTGTTCAGTTTTAAATTTTAAAATAAAATTTAAAAGCTAGGTTTAAAATGAAAGGTAAGTTTTAAAATAAGATTTAAACCTTGTTCTTAAATCTGGAGTAAGTAAAATCTCAGTTTTTAAATAATGTTAAGTTTTTAAATTTGAATTGAATTAACTACTTTAAAAAGGGATAAGTAGTTTGTATTTTAAAAATGAAGTTTTAAATTGTACATAGGTTTTTTAAATCTATCTGGAATCAAAATTTAATATACATTTCAATTTTGAAATAGAAGAAGTTTTCAAATTTAAATATTAAAGAATTTTCTTTTACTGTGATTTGAATTTAAACATAGACTTGGTTTTAAAATTTTTTTGACCTTCTTTATGAGATGAATATTACTTTAACATGTGAATTAAGGTTTTGAATTTTCTGTAAGCTTTGTTTAAAGTCAATTTGCATTCATTTTTAAATCTTAAATTTAAATGAAGTTTGAAGAAAAGTTTAAAGTAGATTGATTTCAAATATATTTGTTAATGACAAATTAATCATAATTAAGAAATGTTTTATCTTGAAATTTAATTAAGATTAATGTTTTGAAACTAATTTAATTAATAAGGTAATTAAGAAGTAATTAGTTAATTTAATTAATTAATTGATTAGGGATTGATAAATATTAGATTAAGGGCTAATCAATGTGTAATTAAAGATCATTAATTAGATTATTAAATTAATGATTAAAGAATTATTAATTAAGTAATTAAGTTATAATCATGGTTAATTAATTAATTAATTAATTAAGAATTAATTAAGTTACAGTTAACACTTAATTAAATTAATAATTAGACTTTAATTAATGGATAATTAAAGATAATTTAATTTGTGATTAACCTAAGTTAATTACCTAATGGTTAATGAAGGTCATTAACTAGGATTATTTAATAATTAATTAATGCTGTTAATTTTTAATAATTAATTAGATTAATTAATTTAATAATAACCATTTGTGAATTACTTAAGTGTAATTACTTTATGGAAAGTAATTAAGGAATTAATTACTTAATGTAATTAATTGAGTTTATTGGGATTAGTTTAAATTAATTAAGTTTAATTAATTTTAAACACTGGATGTTTTAATGATAATTACTTAATGTAATTAATGGATTGGAAATTACTTAGTGAAGTAATTAATTGGTAATTACAGGATGTAGTTAGTTTAAGATGATTTGAGAATGGGAGTAATTTGGATTAAATTACTTTGTAAATAATCAAGGGATTAATTAAGAGATTAATTAAGGAATAATTAATTTATTTTAATGAAGTAATTAAGTTAGTTAATTACTGAATATGGTTATCTGAGGGGATTAATAATTGTGGTTAATTACTTAAGGTAATTAATTTTAATAAAAATAATTAATTAAAATATAATTAAGGATCATTAATTAATACAATTAATGATGTAATTAAAGTTGATTAATTATGATTAATTAATCAATGATAAGTAATTAAAGGTAATTAATTAAGGATTAATGTAATTAATACAATTAACTAATCGAAGTAATTAAAGGTTAATTACTGTTTTTGGTTGAGAATAATTAATTTGTGAAATTAATTAAGAATAATTACATGAATGTAATTAAGGATTATTAATCAAGAATGATTAATTAAGGTGATTAATTTGAATGATTAATTATTTGATTGTAATCAATTAAATGGTTAAGTAAGCAAGATTTATATTGATGAAGTAATTAATTTAATTTATTTTAAATTAATTAAAGATGAAGTAATTAATTTAATTCACTTTAAATTAATTAGAGATGGAGGTAATTAATTTAATTCGTTTTAAGTCAATTATATTGTGATTAAGTAAATCTTTGCTTGTGTATAAATGGGTGATATTGATTGCCTTGGATACTTTGTGATCTCAGAAATGAGATAAGTAATGTTGTGTGGTATGAATGCTTTGGTTACATTGTGATGATAATATGGATTATCTATTGTGATGATGATATGGATTACCTATTTTGATGATAATATGGATCATCTGTTTATTATGATAATGTTAGTTATCAACTGTGATTTGTGAGTTATCTATCTGTGTATATATAGATAATTGAATTGTTTTAAACTTTAACACAACTTGGCCTTAAAAGACACGTTTTGGATTTCGATGAGACCGGGATCGGGTTTCCATATTTGGATATCCGAAAACCACATCGATCCAAATTAACGGTAGGTCGTTAATCTCAAGTGAAGATGAAGATTCATAGTGCAAGGGTTATCGTCGTTAACTCTGAGGGTGATTCCCAAATGAGTGTAACGAGATAATGCCTTCGGTTTCGTTCGAACCCGGAATGAACTTGTATGAATTGAATGCTTTCAGAACATCGTCAGGTGGACGATGAGCATTCTAATAACGTGTCCTATAAAGGTAATCGTAGCCTCAAGCCTTATCAACGGGGAATGGCTAAAACAGGGGAGGTGCAGTGCAGCAAGGCTAAGTGGGTCATGCCCAAGTAGGACAAGATTTTCCCATGTCTAGAGGTCCCTTTTATTTCGGCTGTGTGGACGATTGTGAGCTCCAACTATCGGGGTTGTCTTGTTCGGGACTGTCCAGTAAGGGATGGTTCCGGCTTTGTGTTGCAGGGGATTGAGAGTGATCCTCGATACGGTGATCTATGCCACGTACTGTGACGGGCGGTACCCCGGTAGCCCTGCCATTGTATGGAATCCAAAAATCCAATAAGTTCCATCGGATTTGATTGTATTACCCACTTTTGTGGCTAGTAGCTGGAATTTAATAAATGTAACAAATTTCGGCTATTTCATATTTACTTGAAAACCCTAGACCTATTATAATATCACTGGATTTCCTATCAAATGTTTTGCTTAGCGTAAGGTAAAAACTTTTCCATGTTTATGTGTGGAAAGTCTTACGTGATAACTTCTGTTTCCAAAGGTTTTTAAAGTTAAGCAACCTTAACCTGTTACTCACACCAGACTCATGTCTGACCCGGAGTTTATTTCTGTTTTTCTTAAACTCTTGGGTACTCAAATTTTTTACGAGTAGCCAAGGGATTTAGGTTAGCTTTGATGAATTGTGGAGGAGCAATGGAGCAGGAGGCTTCTGCGTTAGATATATAGTTTCCGCTGTGTGTTCTCTGTGTTTGTATCTCTGTGTTTTCTCTAAGTTTTTTTGAGTTGTAATAACTAGACAGGTGTTTATAACTGTCTAGTATGTGTTGTATTATCTGTGTAACTCTGATAGTGGTTGTAAACTATGTAATATTTATGTTATTAATATAATTTATTCGTTCCGCTGTTTAGATTCTGATGTTGTTTCCTCTTCTCTTCTTTCTTTTCTCTTTTTTATCCCTTTCTTTCTTCAAGATAATGCGATTTTCTATGGTGAGAAAGTCGGGTCGTCTCAATCTATGCATAGATGGAGATAAGTTTAGGCGTGAGCGACATTAATTAATGATAATTTGGAAACAAACATATCAAATGTTATTTTTTCAAAAGGTAATATACATCGAGTCGTTTTAATCGTAATTTTCAATCCTTTTGATTGATTTTGATGGTTTTGCTCATTCCGAAAAGCTAGGAACCTAAGTTACAATTTATTTTTTGAGAGCTTTGCAAAATTTCATCGTTCGGTTAACTAAAAATGTTGTTTTGTATGGCAAACCTGCTACGATTATAGAATTTCCTAGGATTGTTACATCCAATAAAATGGCCTTAACTTTTTCTATACTATATTTTTGCAATCCAAAAGAATTTTATAAATTTTAACACACTAAATAACAATTCACTTTTAGAAACCATAACCTAATTTGGTCATTTAGTAATTTAAAAACTTGTCGAAAAATGGTTAAAACATGAAGCTGAATTCTATTGCATATTTAAGTGCATGCTTATTATACTTTCATAAAAGAAGCTAACATTCAAATTTTATTGAAGAAGCTTCTTTGGATTACTAGTGAAGATTTTGCTTTCTTTTTCTCATTTAATAATAAGCAAATTTGCTTAAAAGGCTAATTAGAAGGTACATTTTACGATATAGCGTTATACATTGTGATATTTTATTGTTTTCCCCTATTTCGGGATGCCTCGGGTTGGGAGCCTCTTCTTAAGATGTATATTTTGTAATTTTATTATGTTTGACTTTTCGAAACGCTCTTCATACAAAGGAGATTCTGTCAAAATTTTCCAAAAAATCAGACAATTAGTATATTTTCATAAAAAAAAATCGTATGTGAAAATAGGAAGTCATTGAATTTATTGAATTGTAGCATACGATAAGATGGGTTGGATTGTGAAAGCCACATAGAGGATGGTGTAAGTTTGGTTTGATAGAAAGTTGTAGATTACGAGAAAAGTCAGGGCATGAGTTGCTTGATGTTTCCCCTAGAATAAATTGTGAGGACATAATTTTTTTAAGAGGGAAGTCTGTAACAACCCTACTTTCTATGCCGTGTAAATAAAATAGATTTAAATAAAAATAAAATTGTTCAAATTCAATTTTGATAGTTATTATCTTGAAAATAATTTCTTATTTATTCGAAGTTTATTTAATAAAATATTTTTTTTAAATGAATTGAATTAAACTAATGAATTCCTTTCAAGTAATTTATTGAATTGAGCAAAATATTTTAAATATAATGCAAGATATTTTGAAGCATAAATTAATTTAATATAGATTGAAATTTATTTACATATAAATAAAAAGCTATACAAAAGAAAATAAAATAGATAAATATAAGGAACTCAAATTCAGTTATAGCCCAAGTCCACATCCTGTTCAATTACCTCGACCTATCTTTACAGTTCTCGTTCTCCCCTATATTCAATGATACTTGAACTCTTCACAAAATTTGGCCCTAAAGTTCTCTTCTAGAAGAATCAATGCACATGAAAAATATAAAAAAGAAAAAGTAAGAAAGAAGATATTGTCGGATTCGTGCTCGAGGCACTCAGGCTCAGCGATATTGTCGATTCGAATGGGAGGCTCGCGATTAATGGGGGCCGATGTCGTGGCGAGCAATTGACAGTCAAAACACCTAGAGCCACTCGTGCTTGGTTGTCACGCGCATTGATTGAGGTCAACAATCATCGGTGGAGGTTGTAGGCGTGTGCGGTATCGGGTGGTTACGTCTTCGTAAGGGCAAATGATTTGGGAGGTTGTATTGGGGCGATAATAACAACATGAAGGAAGTAGGTACATGCAATTCTGGACGTGGCGATTTTAAGTGATGATGGTTAGCGATGTTTGACGAACATAGATGGCATGATGGTTGAAGGATGGCAAGGTCGTTTCGGTCTTTCTTGCTTGGAAATTTTGGTGAGTCACTTACTCACAACTATATCTAAATTTATTCACAACTAAATTTATAATTACTGCCTATTACATACATATATATAAATACAGATAATCTCATTACTGGTTGAATTGTAGGTTGATATGTTCATTTGGGATGTTTGAATGATTGTGTCAGTTGAAAGTATTAATTTACAAACAGAGCTCTGTCCGTTTGCAAATTGAGTTAAATATTATTTATATGTCGATATATATGTATTTATAGATGACCAAAGTTCGATGGAATATGAATCGGGTCACATGATAGATTTAAAATATTGATTGGTTGATAAAAACTTTTAGGGGAATTTTTACTCCATAATTTATAAATTTGGATATTTATTTATTTTTTATTTTAAAAAGTTGTTGTGAAGTGTTTAGAAACTTTATTAAGGGTTTTGAAATTTTCTTGGAAGTGTTTTATAAATAATACTATTTTACAAAGATTTTGTTTTAAAGGTTGTTTAAATTTATTAATCTATTGGAAAGAAAGTAATAATTATTTAAAGAATGTATAAATTTTTGGAAATAAGAAATATTTTTATTTAATGTTTTAGGTAAGTTTAAAAATTATCCTATAGGTGATAAGTATAATTAAGAGTATAAGAGGTTTATTATAAATATTTGTTAAAATGATATATTATTTTATTTTTATGCTTGCTTCTTTCTTCCACCTCGATTTTGTTGTTATAAACAATTTATTATTAAATACTTATTTGATTATAAAACCTACATATTTATTTAACTATTACATTTTTATACTTTATTGATTTCCGATTTGCCCGTGCTGATTTCGATATCATGAATGATTCACCATTGATACTGATTTGATTTGCAATTTTGGTTATGATACGGTGATGACCTCTTTCTAATTGTTTATTGCTATTTTATTCTGTGTGACGAGAAATTAGAATAAACAGTTTAGTGATATTGTCTGGTATGGGACTTTCGGTAACACTTTTTTAGTTATTCTTTGGACTCGTCGTATAAAATAAGGAAGGACGAGTATGATGCATGAGCACCGAATAAGTGGACTAGTAACACGCAGTGGTGTGGGATGCAGTTGTGTTTTTTATTAGGTTATTCATTCTCATGGATAACACAATACGAGGTATGTTATGTGTGTGACTCGCTGTGGTGAGCATGTATGGAGGCTACTAGTTAGCTACACAGTTTGTGTATATTATGTGTCTCTCTACCTTTTGTCTAGCACCCTTTATGTTTCAGGAGTGAACCAGATTGGCTAGCATCCACCTTGGGCGCCTGATCGTGGGGCCGCACCCCAGATCTATGACATCGTTATTGTTATGATATTTGATGCGCATCACGAGATAGGTAGTTGGTTTCCCCTTGTCTCGCATAGTCTAGCAGTTTATTACCATAGGGGAACATGTCGGTAGTCATGATCGAAGAGGTCATATGTTGTTGAGCCTATGGTGGCTCATTGTCATGATATCGAGATGGGAGCGGTAATGGTAACCGATGACTCTAAGGGTCGTGTTATATGGACCACGTGTGGCTCTTGGAGCAAATAGGTGTGCTATCAGTCTCCCGTCTTGTTCCGGTGTATGAGTATGTATGTGCGGGTGGTAGATAGACATAAATTATGTATATATGAGATTATACATAAGATCTTGTCCACAGTATGATCAACCACATATCCTTCTTAGGAAAATGTCCTATTTATCATTGATTTGTTGTTTCTATCCCTTACGACCTTTCGATCGATAGTTTTGCCTCTCCAAGTGTTGTGGGTCAAGATATATGATTTTGCACATTACGGCATTATTATGAGCTGGCTCAAATCTATCTTATTGATTTTAGAGATTTGATGATGGTATTTTATAATATGACATCGAGAGATATTTTGGGCATTGCTTCATCATTGCATGACTTCACTTGAGGATATCTCATTCTTGATAATTTCTGGATTTGATAGTGATTTCAAGATGTGGATGATTTACCCATTCAATTTTGTATTATATGAATTCTAATTTGATGTGTTTTATATGGCGATGACATCTTTATGTTGGGTTTGTTGGGTATTGCTACTTTGTTACACTATTGTTAGCATGTCATCACTATTATACTATGTATATTCTATATTTATGTATGTGTTGATCTCCATATTTAAATATAGTCTTACCCTTATGTTACTTATATTATACTCAGGTCAATCTAAGATATTTCGGTTCAGGGATAAGATGATCGATTTATAGATGTTGGACATAGATGGAGGATAGGATTTCATTATATACACTGACAGTATACTACTACGTTTATTTGAACACTTGTGTTTGATGTTTTGATAGTTGTGTATATCTGATGTATAACTTGGATATATGTATATATTTTGTTATTTTTTATCGCTACGTTTTGACTCTGTATTCTTATTATATATATATATATATATATATATATATATATATATATATATATATATATATATATTGTGTATGATTCTGTTTCTAGAGGCATAAGTGTTTATTGCTTTATACTAAGACCGTGTACGTATAGGTGAGTTGTTTATAAAAGTTTAAATATGTACTGATGTTAGTCCAAGGGAATATCCACATGTGTACCCCATATCGACTCATTCTCCGTATTATCCGACAGTGTTATTATATAATACTCTTTGGTAGTATGGCATAAATGTGAAGGTGTTACACGCACTGTGACGACCCGGACTCGATCATCGAAAATCAACACTCAAATACATCACCCGTATTCGAATATCGCAGATTCAAACGTCGAACCTGGTTCATCGGAGCTTATAACACATTAAATACAACAACACAACGGAAGAAAATGAATAACTTTATTGATATACAACATTCAATACAACAATGATATAATTTGAATATCAATATCAGAGCCAAAAATAACAGCGGAAAGAAAATCTCCAACTTGATCACAAAGAGAGAAAGAGTGAATCCACACACTGCATTCCCAACCCAAATCTCCAAAGCCAAAGCTCTAAACTTCAAATCGAAAGCTCAAACCACCATCAAGTTGTATTAAAGCAAATTCGGTCCGGAATGCGATCGCTAAAATCCAAAGACTCCATAAAATTCCAAACAGAAAGATGAAGGCCATCGAATCTATATCTACTAGCTGACTATATGAAAATCTAACTCTAGACTGCCCGTGTGGAAAATTGGGGCACCCAGAGTTTAGAATGGGAACAATAAACTCTAGGTCTGTCATGCGAGTGGTATGAGCAAACAAAAACAGTTTATCTTTGAAAAAAAAACAAACAAAAGAAATTTAAAAGAAATCCGCAATGCTTTTTGGAAAATGAAACAACCATAAGGCCTCCCCACGCACACACAATGCAAATGCACAATTGGCGGAGATTTCTTCTTTTAATAGTCAAACATGCTTGATACGCGAAAATCATTTGATATTATTATTAGTGCATAGTGGAAAACATTTGCAAGTATAATATTAATCTTAGCCAGCATACGTACCATTATAGTATGCCTACTTTAGCTACCACATTAGATGGTAGGTTCTACAACTAAAACCGTACAAGGCGCGTATTGGTGATTGGATTTCCAACAAATGGTCAAGCAAAGGAACTTCCTGGGCCACATGGGTACGCCTCTGGAGGGACGCCCCGAGAACCTAACCGGATCTCTGCCAACATAAGGTCGGGTTACCTCTTTAACTAGGTAACTAACTGTCACGAGTATGCCACCCTCTGGTTGTAACAGACCTTTATCCAAGGCCACGAGACCAATAACCACAGAGCAATAAGTTTGCAGTAACCACATAAGTTAAGTATCTGGGCTCCGTACCATGATACCACTTCTATCTAGAAGGAAATGGACATACCCTCAAGGGGCGCTACCCCCAAATAACATTGCCGCATCCTTCCTGTTTCGACCATTCCGGGCTGTGAGGTCCGACAAGGTCATGTCCACAAAGCTACGCTTTTCAAAAAATCCATGCTTCGTTCAACACATAATCAGCAACACTTTGTATGCCACATTACCAAATTGGAAATGTATCACTAGTAACCATCAACTACTTAACCTCTGAGCTCGTACGTCTCAGAGAAGGGTGTTAAGCTAAGAGAATAAATTCTCCGCCACTAAACAGAAATGTATTTGATAGAAACCAGCTTTACATCTCAAAGTGTAATGTCAGACACACATCCATACAAGTCTGTTCCAGGTTTGAATAGAACCGAAGGCACTTTCGAAGAAGCCTTTGCAATTCGGGTATTCGTAATCCCGATCGGACTCCCTATCACATATGGAGATATCTCTACCGGCGTGACTCAGTGCATAGACATTCGATGGGTTATCCTTTCGTTTTCAAAAATTCCCGATTTTCACCACTGGTCTTCAAATGCTATCCATATACGTCATACCATTATTCAGAATGGGTTATATGACACAAAGTCCTTTCCCGGCTAAACCGGATAATGAGCGCTACGTTTAAAAACATATGGATATATGAGATCTTAGTTAAGTCACAACTTAAAGCCCAAAACCTTTCTTTTAAATGGTTTTAAAACAAATTTCCACTTTCAATCTTGTAAACAAAAATATTCACTTCACAAAGTTCACTAATCTTTCACAAATATTCATTCATAGTTTTTCAAAACTACTCCAATTCCAAATCTTTTATACAAAAGATACACCTTTAAGATCCTCTTCAATTTGAAAACAAAGTTCACCAATTTTTTTGCAAAGATTCATCTATAGCTTTCAAAAAAAATCCATTTCAAATTTGAAACCCCTTTCAACAAAAACTGGAAGTTCTCTCTTTATATAAAAGCCCTCATTATTTGAAAACAAATGTTTTTCGTTTCGAAAAAATCCGATCAAATATACATAAGTCATAGCCTTTTAAAGGTATAAACCAGAAAATCAACGAACTGTCATATTATTGGCCTGTTCTAATTTAAATTAAATTCAAATTCCCAAAACAATTTATTTAAAATAGTTTTATATCCATATATAGAAATTGTACAACCCTTTCAACCCATGATTTCCAAAATAATTTCAAATAATATTTAACAAGATGTAGTATGTTCAAAACTAAATTTCAATTTCAAAACTTTCCTTTCAAAGGCTTTTCATATTCAATTCATTTCCGTTTCCAAAACCATTTGGATTAAAACTCCAACTTTTAAAAAGTATATTTAGATTTCAAAATATCTGCAATTTAACCGATTTCCTCGTGAAATCCATATTTGTGTGTGTAAAGTGTTGACCAGGGGTTTTACACAATAGTGCAATATCATCACAATCCAAACACAGCAATATCGATAAGCAGTATAATCCTATAACGCTTATCTTCATTCATAGATTTATAGATAATAATATAAATTCGTCACAGATAAATAAATTACGTTCATCACAGCTCAAATCAAAACAATTCATATCACAAAGCATCACACACCAAGGATATCAAACAATTCAAAGCATTTCATGCAATTCAAACATCCATAAGTAAGATTAATTAATCATTTGATTAATTGAAATCAGATTAATCACTTGTGAATAAATTACTAAACATGGTTAATTAATTATTCACAAACCATACCAATTAATTAACTTTTGATCATTTATTAATTAACCTTTAATTAATAAATTGGTTAATCATATTAATCGACCTTAAATAATAAATTATCAATCAACCATTAATCATTAAATAATTAGTCTTTAGTTATCCTTAACGACATTAATTAACTAACCCTTAATTAATTATCCTTAATTAATTACAAATTAATTAATCTTAATTAATTAATTATCCTCAAATTAATTACCTCAATTAAATAATAAAGAAATTATCCATTAATCACTTGATTAATCAACTATTAATCATTAATTAACTACTTTTAATTAAGTAATTATCGTTAAGTAATTAATTACCCTTAATTACTTGTCATTAATTAAACTTTACTTTATTAATCATTCTTTAATGTAATTACATAGAGTAATTATCTTTAATTAAGTAATAATCTTTTATTCATTAAAACGAGTAATTATACTTAATTGATTTTATTAAGTAATCATCCTTTAATTACTCATCATTTATTAATTAATTCTTAACAAATTAATTAATCCTTGATTATATCATTAACATATTTAAAACATTTTATCTTAAAAATTAACTTACTTAATTAAATTATATAAAATCTAAGTTTTAAAATAAATAAACATTTAACCTAACCAAATTAGGTAGAACAAGCTATAACTTCTTTTAATCGAGTAATTTAAAACGTTATCATATAATAATTTAAACTAAATTCAATTTAAATTTAAAACTTGCTCTTATAAAACCATAAATCAACTTAAATCTTTAGTTAAACCACCCATGAATACATATTGTATAAAATGATTAATTTAACCAAATTTGTTAAAATTTGATTTAATATTTGAAAACTTGTTTTAAAATTTTAAACTTTTACAACTACTACCTTGAACCCGAGTCAAACCCGAAGTAAACCCAAGTTCAACTTCGAGTAACCCCGCATCGTATTAACTTCGAGCCCAACCCTCAACTGCACGCGTACGAACCCCAGCAACTACGTCTTCCCAAAGCCTGTAATCAACAGACACACGAATAAACTTGTGCACGTGCACCATCACTAGAACGACCTCCGACCATTGCCGTAGCCTCCGACACATCATCGATGACCACCCAGATTTATGAAATCGCTTAGGAATCAAAATCGAACGAATTTTCGAAACCCGTTAGGAAAAAACCCGATTGATAAAACCAACTCGGCCTATCACCGCCAAACACCGGAGACCATGGCCTCATGCCAGAACCTTGGCCTACGATCCACACACCGATCCCCCCATGGTCTGGTCTGTTTTGATCCATTCACGACGACGCATTACCTTTTTTAAAACTTCATCAACCGAACTTGGTCGGAAAACCTAAATCAACAACTCACCACCTCCACGGCGAACAATAAATAGCATTGCTATTTTTCCGATGATCTACCTCCCGCCTACTCCCTCTAGGAACGACCATGACTCACCCATCATCGCCGATCAACGAAATTCGCCCAAAACATGTTTTTCGTTCAACCCCGAAATTCTCATTCAATACAGCTCTGAAAATCTTGATTTTTGTCTTAAAAATCATCATTTTTGAAGACGATTCAGGTTGTATAATCAAATCGAGAAATCTTAAAAATCGAATTTTGGGATGTTTTGAGTTTTTCACTGTATTTTCAATTTCCAGAAAATGCTCTTATCAATTTTACCTAAAAATATTTTTAAATTTAAGGTTGTGTTAATTCAAACACATTTTATTCGAACATCAAAGCCTAAGAGAGATTAGAGGCTTGGATTTTGAATTTTTTATCAAGGTTTAAAACCTATAACTTATATAGAACATTAACATGCATACACACAAGCATGCACAGGCATATTCACATATTTATATAGATATGCAATATGTTTTCATTACTTCACTTCACATATATCAAGTTAATAAACAAATTCAGGGTTTAAAATAGAGGTTTACTCTCCTGAAGATATGAAAACAGAGGGACTTTGAACAGAGAGCAGTTTTTCTTTGAATCTGGAAATTGATTTGTTGCCTGCTTGCTTTGATTGTACTTCAGGTTGCAATTTGAATCTAATACTTGCTTGAGTTTGAGTTGCTAGTTGTTTGATTCAGATTTGCTACTTTGAATCTGAAAACTTGATCTTATTTTTAAGTTGGAATCTTATGAAGGTTAAATTGCTTTCAGGTTTGAACTTGGTTTTTATTTTCATTTTGTTTAGGTTTTGATTCCTAAAGCTTGATACAGTTGAATTCAGTTTGCATGCTTTGATTCTTTCAGGTTTGAAAACTTTTTATTTTAGATTTTGTTTTGAGTTTCATTTATCATTTGTTTTCAGAGTTGAAAATTTGTGAGACTTTGTTGCTTTTGTATTTTCTGGTTTGTTTTCTTTATTGCCAGGTTTTTGTTTTTTTATCAAAGAAATGAGAAAGGAGAGGGTAATGGTGTATATAAAATCTTGATTTTATTTTTATTTATTATTTAAAAATAAAAGAAAACATGACACTTGTTAAAATTATTACACTTGTAATTATAAAACAAAATTGAGCTAACATTTGTCTTATTCCTTATTAATCTAGTTATAAATGTAAATTTGTATGATAAAACCTTTACAATTGTAATTTATATATCTATTAAATGTTTAAAAATGATTTTCTATTTAGTTTAAATATATATATATATATATATACACATATATTATGTTTTCTTATTAATTTAAGTTTACAAATGTTTACTTAATTGTTAAAATGCTTACACATGTATTTTACATGTATTTATGTTTTAAATAAAAAATTTATATCATATTTTAAATTTAAATAATCTACTTCCTTATACATATTTATATCTTTAAGGAATATGATTTTAAATTAACTAAACATTATTAAATAAGTTTATAATATGTATATATTTGAATTTAACTCTTTAAATAGCTTTTGTAAATTTTTTATATAAATGTCAAAATATAACTTTCAAATCACAATCTATACATATATATAATATATATATACACACAAAATTAGAGAAAAAAAATTATTTCATTAAAATATAGTGTTTTAAATCCAATTTATTCTTTTTTTAAATATTAATCTTGAATTCTAAATCCAAATTCTATTTATAATCAATTTATATACATATATATTAATAAACAAACAAATGTCTCATTTAATTTGGAAAAATTCAAATTATTTCACAATTTAATTCAAAATATTATATTAATTATTAAATTTGTCTTAAAAACAGGAATGTTACAGATTCCCCCTCTTAAAAAAATTTCGTCCCCGAAATTTGCTAGATAAGGAGACAAACAAAGAATAGATAGAAAATGTTTTACTAGATCAAACTGAATATCTATTCTGCATTTGGCTTACCACATCAGAATATTATCAATAAATATGAGAACAAATCTATTCAATGCTTTACGAAGTACTCGGGTCATTTGGTCTACTAAATATGCAGGGGCATTGGTTAGTCCGAACGGATAACTAACCGTTCATAGAATATATCAGAACCCCAAAGAATAAAAAAATGAATACAATTTAATTCAGCTTCATATTTTGTTATCCAATTTATTTCAAATAAATTCATTAAAGCTAAAAATGAAAACCTGAAGAGAACTAATGAAGAGAATACGAATTATAAATCTTTTTGCAATAATTTGCAGGGCCATCACCACACCAAAGCTTCTCCTTGTAGTTGCCACGAACCAATCAAAGAATTGAAATTGAACGATGATCAAAAGAGATTAACATAGAAAGTTGTTTCCATTGTTGTTATAGATCATTGACCATTTGTAGTGGTACTCCCCTATCCCCTACCTCGTCCACTTCTTGCACTCATACTCATTATCAGTGGATAGCAAGAGAATTTCTGAGCATACAGATGGATATTCTAGGGATATACTCATTCTTGGGTAATTGTAACCCTATCTCTAATGAGTTACCTAATGTGTTATACTCTTGAGCTAAAGTTCTTACTCAACCTTCAGCTCTGATACCACTTGTAACGACCCGGACTCGACCATCGAAAATCGATACTCAAATACATCACCCATATTCGAATACCACATATTCAAACGTCGAATCTGGTTCACCGGAGCTTATAACACATTAAGTACAACAACACAGCGGAAGAAAATGAATAACTTTATTGATATACAACATTCAATACAACAATGATATAATTTGAATATCAATATCAGAGCTAAAAATAACAGCGGAAAGAAAATCTCCAACTTGATCACAAAGAAAGAAAGAGTGAATCCACACACTGCATTCCCAATCCAAAGCTCCAAAGCCAAAGCTTTAAACTTCAAATCGAAAGATTGAACCACCATCAAGTTGTATTGAAGCAAATTCGGTCTGGAGTGCGATCGCTAAAATCCAAAGACTCCAAAGAATTCCAAATAGAAAGCTGAAGGCCACCCATTCTACTAGCTAACTATTTGAAAATCTAACTCTAGACTGCCCGTGTGTAAAGTTGTGGGCACCCAAAGTTTAGAAAGGGGACAATAAACTCCAGGTCAATCATGGGACTGGTATGAGCAAACAAAAATAGTTTATCTTTGAACAAAAACAAACTAAAGAAATTTAATAGAAATCCGCAATGCTTTTTGGAAAATGAAACTACCATAAGGCCTCCCCGCACACGCACAATAAAAGCGCACAATTGGAGGAGATTTCTCCTTGTGATAGTCAAACATGCTTGATACGCAAAAATCTTTTGATATTATTATTAGTGCATAGTGGATAACATTTGCAAGTATATTATTAATCTTAGCCAGCATACGTACTATTATAGTATGCCTACTATAGCTACCATATTATATGGCAGGTTACAACTAAAACCGTACAAGGCGCGTATTGGTGATTGGATTTCCAACAAATGGTTAGGCGAAGGAACTTCTTAGGTCACATGGGAACGCCTCTGGAGGGACGCCCCGAGCACCTAACCGGATCTCTGCCAACACAAGGTCGGATCACCTCTGTCAATAGGTAACTAACTGTCACGAGTATGCCACCCCCGGCCGTAACCGACCTTTAACCGAGGCCTCGACACCAACAACTACAAAGCAATAAGTTTGTAGCAACCACATAAGTTAAGTTTCTGGGATCCATACCATGATACCACTTCTATCGAGAAGGAAATGGACATGCCCTCATGGGGCGCTACCCTCAAATAACCTTGCCGCATCCTTTCTGTTTCGACCATTCTGGGTTGTGAGGTCCAACGAGGTCACGTCCATAAAGCTACGCTTTTCACAAAAGCCAACCTTCGAGCAACATATGATCAGCAGCACTTCTTACGCGACATTACCAAACTGGGAGTGTATAACTAGTTACCATCAACTACATAACCTCTAAGCTCGTACATCTCAGAGAAGGGTGTTAAGCTAAGAGAATAAATTCTCCGCTACCAAACAGAAATGTATTTGATACAGCTTTACATCTCAAAGTATAATGTCAGACACACATCCATACAAATCTGTTCCGGGTTCGAACAGAACCGAAGGCACTTCCGAAGAAGCCTTTGCACTCCGAGTATTCACAATCCCGATCGGACTCCCCATCACATATGGAGATCTCTATACCGGCGCGACTCAGTGCAGAGACATTCGATGGGTTATCCTTTCGTTTTCGAAAAATACCCGGTCTTCAGCACCGGTTCTCAAATGCTATCCATTTACGTCGTATCATTATTCGGAACGAGTTATATGACACAAAGTCCACTCCCGGCTAAACTGAATAATGAGCGCTATATTTAAAAACATATGGATATACGAGATCTTAGTTAAGTCATAACTTAAAGCCCAAAACCTTTCTTTTGAATGGTTTTAAAACAAATTTTCACTTTCAATCTTTAAAAAAAAGATTCACTTCACAAAGTTCACGAATCTTTCACAAAAATTCATTCATAATTTTTCAAAATATTCCAATTCCAAATCTTTTATACAAAAGATACACCTTTAAGATCCTCTTCAATTTGAAAACAAAGTTCACCAATTTTTTTTAAAAGATTCATCTATAGCTTTCAAAACAATTTCATTTCAAATTTGAAACCCCTTTCAACAAAAACTGGAAGTTCTCTCTTTATATGAAAGCCCTTATTATTTGAAAACAAATGCTTTTCGTTTCGGAAAAATCCAATCAAATATAGACAAGTTATAGCCTTTTAAAAGTATAATCTAGAAAATCAGCGAACTTTCGTTTATTGGCCAGTTCTAATTTAAATTAAATTCAAATTTCCAAAACAATTTATTTAAAATAGTTTTATATCCATATATAGAAATTGCATAACCCTTTCAACCCATAATTTCCAAAATAATTTCAAATAGTATTTAACAAGATATAGTATATTCAAAACTAAATTTCAATTTCAAAACTTTTCTTTCAAAGGCTTTTCATGTTCAATTCAATTCCATTTCCCAAAGAATTTGGATTAAAACTCCAAATTTTAAACAAAATAATATTTAGATTTCAAAATATCTATGGCTTAACAGATTTCCTCGTGGAATCCATATTTTTGTGTGTAAAGTGTAGTCCAGGGGTTTTACACAATAGTGCAATATCATTACAATCCAAATACAGCAATATCGATAAGCAGTATAATCCTATAACGCTTATCTTCATTCACTGATTTTATAGATAATAATATAAATTCCTCACAGATAAATAAATGACATTCATCACAGCTCAAATCAAAACAACTCATATCACAAAGCATCACACACCAGGGATATCAAACAGTTTAAAGCATTCCATGCAATTCAAACATCCATAAGTAAGGTTAATTAATCATTTGATTAACTGAAATCAGATTAATCACTTATGAATAAATTACTAAACTTGGTTAATTAATTATTGAGAAACCGTATCAATTAATTAACTTTTGATCATTTATTAATTGACCTTTAATTAATAAATTGGTTAATCATTAATTAATCTACCTTAAATAATAAAATATCAATCAACCATTAATCATTAAATAATTAATCTTTAATTGTCCTTCACGACATTAATTAACTAACCCTTAATTAATTATCCTTAATTAATTACAAATTAATTAATCTTAATTAATTAATTAATTATCCTCAAATTAATTACCTTAATTAATTAATAAAGAAATTAACCTTTAATCACTTGATTAATCAACTATTAATCATTAATTAATTACTTTTAATTATATATTTAAGTAATTAATTACCCTTAATTACTTATTTAATCATTAATTAAACTTTACTTAATTAATCATTCTTTAATGTAATTACATAGAGTAATTATCTTTAATTAAGTAATAATATTTTATTTATTAAAACAAGTAATTATACTTAATTGATTTTATTAAGTAATCATCCTTTAATTACTCATCATTTATTAATTAATTCTTAACAAATTAATTAATCCTTGATTATATCATTAACATATTTAAAAACATTTTATCTTAAAAATTAACTTACTTAATTAAATTATATAAAATCTAGGTTTTAAAATAAAATAAACATTTAACCTAATCAAATTAGGTAGATTAAGTTATAACTTCAAGTAATTTAAAACATTATCATATAATAACTTAAGCTAAACTCAATTTAAATTTAAAACTTACTCTTACAAAACCATAAATCAACTTAAATCTTTAATTAACCCACACATGAATACATATTGTATAAAATGATTAATTTAACCAAATTTGTTAAAATTGGATTTAAACATTGAAAACTTGTTTTAAAATTTTAAACTTTTACAACTATTACTTTGAACCCGAGTCAAACCCGAAGTAAACCCGAGTTCAACTTCGAGTAACCGCGCATCGTATTAACTTTGAGCCAAACCCTCAACTACACGCGTACGAACCCCAGCAACTTCGTCTTCCCAAAGCCTGTAATCAACAGACACATGAATGAACTTGTGTACGTGCACCATCACTAGAACAACCTTTGACTGTTGCCGTAGCCTCCGACACATCATCGACGACTACACCAATTTACTCGAGCACCCAGATTTATGTAATCTCTTAGGAATACAAATCAAACGAATTTTCGAAACCCATCAGGAATAAACCCGATTGATAAAACCACCTCGGCCTATCACCGTCGACCACCATAGACCACAGCATTGTGCCAGAACCTTTACCTCCGATCCATACACTGATCCCCTTGGTCCGGTCTGTTTCGATCCATTCACGACGACGCATTACCTTTTTTTCAACTTCATCGACCAAACTTGGTCAGAAACCCTAAATCAACAACTCACCACATCCACGACGAACAATAAATAGCATTGCTATTTTTCCGATGATCTACCTCCCGCCTACTCCCTCCAAGAACGACCACGACTCACCCATCATTGTTGATCAATGGAATTCACCCAAAATAGGTTTTTCGTTCAATCCTAAAATTCTTATTCAATACAGCTCTAAAAATCTTGATTTTTGTCTTAAAAATCATCATTTTTGAAGACAATTCAGGTTATATAATCAAATGGAGAAATCTTAAAAATCGATTTTGGGATGTTATGAGTTTTTCATTGTATTTTCAATTTCCAGAAAATGCTTTTATCAATTTTACCTAAAAATATTTCTAAATTTAAGGTTGTGTTAATGCAAACACATTCTATTCAAACATCAAAGCCTAAGAGAGATTAGAGGCATGGATTTTTAATTTTTTTTATCAGGGTTTAAAACCTGTAACCTATACGGAACATCAGCATGCATATACACACAAGCATGCACAGGCATATTCACATATTTATATAAATATGCAATACATTTTCATTACTTCACTTCACATATATCAAGTTAATAAACAAATTCAGGGTTAAAATAGAGGTTTTCTCACCTGAAGATATGAAAACAGAGAGACTTTGAACAGAGAGCAGGTTTGCTTTGAATCTGGAAATTGATTTGTTGCCTGCTTTCTTTGATTATATTTCCGGTTGTAATTTGAATCTAATACTTGCTTGAGTTTGAGGTTCTAGTTGTTTGATTTAGATTTGCTACTTTGAATCTGAAAACTTAATCTTGTTTTCTGGTTGGAATCTTATGAAGGTTGAATTGCTTTCTGGTTTGAACTTGGTTTTGATTTTTATTTTTTTGGTTTTGATTCCTGAAGCTTGATACAGTTGAATTCAATTTGCATGCTTTGATTCTTTCAGGTTTGAAAACTTTTGATTATAGATTTTTTTTGAGTTTCATTTATCATTTGTTTCTAGATTTGAAAATTTGTGAGGCTTTGTTGCTTTTGAATTTTCTGGTTTTTTTTTTTTTTTGTTACTAGGTTTTAGTTTTTTTTATCAAAGAAATGAGAAAGGAGAGGGTAATGATGTATATAAAATCTTGATTTTATTTTTATTTATTATTTAGAAATAAAAGAAAACATGACACTTGTGAAAATTATTACACTTGTAATTATAAAACAAAATTGAGCTAACACTTTCCTTATTCCTTGTTAATCTAGTTACAAATGTAAATTTGTATGATAAAACCTTTACAATTTTAATTTATATATTTATTAAATGTTTAAATATGATTTTCTATTTAGTTTAAATATATATAATTTTATATTTTCTTATTAATTTTAGTTTACAAATGTTTACTTGATTGTTAAAATGTTTACACATGTATTTTACATGTATTTATGTTTTAAATAAAAAAATTATATCATATTTTAAATTTAAATAGTCTACTTCCTTATACATATTTATATCTTTAAGGAATACGATTTAAAATCAATTAAACATTATTAAATAAGTATATAATATGTATATATATTTGAATTTAACTCTTTAAATAGCTTTTGTAGAAAAAAATTATATCAATGTAAAAATATAACTTTCAAATCACAATCTATACATATATTATATATATACACACAAAATTAGAAAACAAATTTTTATTTCATTAAAATATAGTGTTTTAAATCCAATTTTTTTTTTCAAATATTAATCTTGAATTCCAAATCCAAATTCTATTTATAATCAATTTATATACATATATATATTAATAAACAAACAAATGTCTCATTTAATTTGGAAAATTTTAAATTATTTCACAGTTTATTCAAAATATTATATTAATTATTAAATTTGTCTTAAAAACAGGAATGTTACACGCACCACTCAACGTTGCTATTGATTTGATCCTCTCCTTTTCACAAGTCTAATGGATCCAATACCAACCTCTATCATCGCACATAGCTCTTGATTAAATTTGAAGAAGGAGGCGGCTAAGCTTTTATGGAGTAGGAGAAGGACAAGTGAGGAGATCCAATCTCTTTAGTGTGGCAACATATATGTATGTATGTATGTATGTATATGTGTATGTATATATGTATGTATGTATGAATGTATGTGTATGTATGTATGTATGTATGTATGTATGTATGTATGTATGTATTTATATGTATGTATATGTATCTGTGTGTGTGTATTATTAAATTTCTCAGATGAATGGCTATACATTTTGAGCTCATATGATCGCACTGTACATCAAATCACTACGAACCTAATCGTCGCACATCTTCGCATTTTTTCGGTCCCAATGGTATAGATTTGGTTGCCACCCGAGATGGCACTTCAAGATGATAATTTCATGCATTTTGAGATTGTTTTGGCCGTCAGATCATCCAATTTCAAAAATTCTTCAACCGTGCATCTCCAAATGAAGTTCTCATCCCAAAAACATATGTCGTTAGTCGAGATGCCATTGGACCCGACTACACACGTATTTTTGTAAAATAAGTGTAACAATATCTAATTCGTAAAAATACCATGATTTAGTTATAGCGATGTTTGTTCTCATTCTGATTCATAATGTCGATTCAGACCCAACAAAAGTAGTTTAGAGTCCTGATTTTCCCATATGTGAAACTTAGATTTGGTCCTTTAATTAACTAATGATTCAATATTTAAATTAATTTTTAAATATCCAATCATAAAAATGCGGGTTGTTACATTCTCCATGCTTTAAAAGAATTTCGTCTACGAAATTCGTATGAATATGACAATGCAACCCAACAGACCATAATTAAAAAGCATGGAACGTATCTCCAAATACTTAAGATTTCAAAACTCCTCTTATTTCTAAAAATTGACAGCATCTCCTTTACGCGGCTAACTCAAAAAAATCTCAAAACAACATATATATACAGCTCATTTCTGAGGACATATAAAAATAAATAACCATATCATCTACACTACAGATCTTATGTACCTTTTGCACAGCAAGAGTGTGCCATTTAGATGCAAATTCGAGCATAGGCATCTCAATAGCGCATAATTATTTGCATGTACCTAATTATGTACTCAACAAAGAGAATTAAATACAAATGCAACATTAAACTATGGTTTTAAGTGTGCTAAATTATGTTTGACAATCATCCCAAATAAATATGCTATATCAAACCATGCAACAACCATCTTAAATAAGTATGTTACAATTATCTGTGTAACAAACACATCCAATGCAACCAACATTCAAATAAACATGTTACGATAAAAATAAACTACGTAGTGGGCATCTTAGATACACCCGTTACCGTCGAAAACAAAAGCATACCATTAAAATACAAGCCATAACAAAAAAGCTCTACACTATGCTTTCTTACATTTTAACAAAGAAGAAGAAAAAAACAAAAATTTCATTAAGTAATTGGAGACATATTAATATACACCTCCATCGAACACCGACAAGCTTAACTCCACTAAGCCACATAGCCATATTGTCAAAAATATGAATAGGCCTTCGAAATCTAAAGCAACATCCGATTTGCATCAACTTTGTCTATTCGACTCATAATGATGTTGTCACTAGAATTTCACACTTATGCAAACATAATTCATGAAATACATTGTGCACTCCTTCCATGGAAAAGAAAAATTAATATAATATACTAGCAATAATAATTAGCAATGAGCAATCGCAAGCAATAAAAAATCAGTCAATAAAAAAATCAGTTAATAATTAAGTAATAGCAAGCAATCAAGAAGCAATACAAATCAATCTATAAAAATAAACAATAAATCAATAATCAAGCAACAAAAATTAATCAACAAAATAAACAATCCATCATTCTAATGGATCTATAACAACATGCATGGTAACCAATAATAGTTATAGCACGCATGCCAAGTTGTGAATTCCTATGAGTCCATTCGACATTTAAGATGACCCAAATGCTTAAGTGGTGCAACTCCCTTTCATGAATAAAATCCATGAAAGACGATCACCCCTCCTGCCATGAAAAGGAAAACTTATATGGCATGTTAAATCATCTATCCTCAAAACTCTCGAACAAACCCAACAACCTAAGTCTCAACTTTATTTTTCTTTCGAACAAGGCTCATTCTTCAAAGGATAGAGCTTTCTAATTAAATCATTATTAAATTATAATCTACAAATGTTGGGCTCGATCGAGTTTAGACTCACCTCAACCACTAATTGATAATAAGGATAATATACTAAGTGTATTGTGATGCTCGGCTAAGCAAGTATCATATCGTCACTTAGAAGATTTATCCAAATCGTCACAAAACTAGTCACGAAGTCCTTCCCCGAACAATCTAAAGCCATATTAACTATACTATAAATAATTTTATAACTAATAAAGACCATCCTAAATAATATATGATGTCTGATCAAATCCGTAGTTTGCTTGCAAGATTTCTGTGTTACATTATGGTCGGCTACCTGATTACTTTTATGTGAATTCCAATCCATTTTCTTGGTTCGACAACCGAAATTCCCTCACATAACTATAGTTGTGCTTCAAAAAACTCTATGTCATCCCAAAAAGCTAAATCAAGTGATTGCCTTTAAGAATCGAGTGAATGACCCATGCCAAACTGATGCAAATCACCTAGAAACCCTACACTCAAACTGGGGATTATGAACTGGTATGGTCCAGAATGGATAGATCCTTTAAAACACAAATATAGTTCACAGGATTAATCCCACCATTTAAGGTGTGCAAACATAAAGTTAACACTTCCAACACGAATGACTCAATGCAAATCATAAAAGTCATCCATTCAGACCTTGCTCATTTCTGGGAAACCACTGAACTTTACTTGGATACAAAATCCAAGTCACACTTCATCGAACTGTCCCACTTTACTCAAAACCTCATGCAACAAGTTCGAATGGCAGTATTTGGGTCACCATTCCATACCTTAATAGCCAAGGTTACCCATATAAGATTATTCATCATAAAGCAATCAACCTAGACCACAAGAGGTCAAGTTTAGGGTATAATTAAGCAATAAATCCCAAATCCATGCATTAAGAACCTATGCAAGCTTCCTTGCCTACTTCAAAGGAGTAATAACCACCTTTTCTCTAAATTTAGCCAAAATGTGAAATTGACTAACATACTCCTTCACTGAAACGCTACCCTGTTGTAAATGGATGAAATGCTTGAGCTTCACGTCCCTTTCGATCTGAAAAATATACCAGACTCAAAGCGACGTCTAGAATCGATCCAAGCGATGGCCTGCTCATCAATGCCTTCTACTTCTATGATCCAAGAACTACACCACCTTCGCCGCCCATTGTAACAAATGAAATGCTCATGAATGGAGAAACATCCCTTGTGTTACTTCAATATTCTTAGAACCAATCAGGCATCTTAAACTGCCCATCCGAAGTCGCTCTTACACCATATTAGCTTATAAAATTAGCCTTAAATGAAGATCCTTTAGCCACTAGCGATTAAATAAATCACAATCGAAGTGACAATTGGTGTATATAGTATTATATAGCAGAAAAGCACAAGTACGCTCTCTCAACGTATCTCCATCTACTGGGTTCCCTAACTCAGACTAGTCTACTTGGTCCTAAATGTTGAACCTAAGCTATAATACTAACTGTGATGGCCCTCCTTCATAATATCCTAAATCAACGTCGAATGATAATGTATCTGACTCCTGAATACCACAAAAGACAGTCTATTGCGATAAAATTTAAAACAAAACACATACCAAGGCATATAAATACAATCTCACAATAGAAAAATAAAATAAAATATATTAAATATACATGAACATAATAGGATAAAAAAATTACAAGAGACTGCTCTAGCATAAGCGTATGATAAATAAATTTCAATATAGAAAGGCAGGGTATAGTATCTAATATTACAAGTCTCATATATAAAATAACATGTCTCCCATGTACTACACAACCTACAGGAATACATATCCAATATATCAACTTCACACCTCTAGAAAGCTCCAACCGTCCTGTAAGCTTGTACCTAAAAGAATCTAACTCCCAAATTACTAAATCGAGTATTCAAGAGTTGTCATAACATAAAAAGATAAAGACAAAACACATGTCAAACATAAATCTAAGTGTGAAGGAAACAATTTCTACGTACTATATATACATGCAACCTATATACATTTGATAAACATAAGCAAGGATCAATGGGTAATAATAATCATACTTCGCCCTAATTTGTCCATAAACAAGTCGGGATGATACTTGATAGGGGTTCCCTTATTAAACAGCATACTATAATAAGTCATACCACTGAATATAAAAAAACGATTATAAATGTAACACTACACTACACAAGCAATGAAGCCATATATCTATCAATCCCTATCGATGCATCTAAAATGCAAAACAAATACAATGATATAACGATGCTACTAAAGTAGCATCTCCATATCCAAAACCAAAATACTAATATCTACAAACGATGCCCAAGCCAAATTGCCATTAGCTACAAAAGAGACCTATCGAGAGCCATAATTAACTAGTGGGCTCTCCATCGCTGCTCCCGAACCACGTTTGCAGGTCGTGTGTATGGATTCCTTTAATAAAACCAATATCATTTAGTTCTATGGATAGACAATTCAAATTTAAGCTACCCTACATCTACCCTTCCCACAGGTATACACAATAGCAAATTATTTTCGTCCTTGTATGGGTCATGATTTGTTCTTGATGTGCCTCGCACTACCCGATTTCCCCAAGTTAGGCATACCAAATTAATATATATAAATTGCCAAAAATATGCATCTATAATTATATATATATATATATCACTAACATGTGCATGTGCTTTTAATTATGGACCATATGTTAGTGGGCATATGGGCTGCTCTATGTTGCATGAATTCTTTTATTTTCCTTTCATCATTAGCCTTTAACATGTGTGCGTGCATTCATCCATGAAACCTCTTCATATTTGCACTTCATTTCCTACGAATAAAAATAAAATGTGCCAATAAATTTTCTCAAATTAAATCAAACACAAAATTAGCATTTTACCCCACAAATGAAGATGAATAAATGATGATTTGAAAACAATTTAAATTTTGGTTTAAACATATAAAATACCCTAATATGTTCATTTGTTTAAATAAAAGTAGATTAATTATGAAAGTAAAAATATGCACTTTTACATACACATCACATACTCCTACACTTATCTTTATATTCGTCCTCGAATAAACTAAAACTAAGATAAATCTGTTTTCGTAGAAAATATGATTACATTGAGCGTACGCAACAAGCCATTAAACCTCTAGGTGTTCCTAGTAGGATGAGTGTTGTTTCGTGAGGGTTTTCAACGAATACTACCCACAAAATCCAAATGTGATATACAAATTCTAATGTGACTACATGATGCTAGTTTTTGAAAATATTTACGAATGAAGAATTTACTTTTAAATTGACATGAGTAAGTTAAATATAAGTTTTGGTCATTATCAAGAATTTTAGTCCTTTTACTCATCAAAACTTCCAACAAAATTAAGTTATCATCACAATTAGACTCTAGTTTGGCTAGTTGTTTCGGTGGATAACTTAGTGCAACTATGAAATGGATCCTTTAGTTGATTATCAAAGTTTTGCAAGGTGGTATTTTTATTTCTTTTGAATTCTAAGTCGAATCAAATAAGTGAAAATAGTGCTTGGATTTCAATTTCTTGCTCTCAATATTTTTTAAAAATATTAACATTATCATTATTTACACACCTAATTAAGATAAACAATTGCCAAATATACTAATCATGCACTGCCTTTCGGGCATATGTGAGAAGAGTATAGGGCGTGGCAAGTGTACACACTTGCGAGTGAACATATGACTCTAGGCGGTTATTATTATTAATTTTATTTTATTTACATACACCTAACTCAGATAAATCGAGGCCAGATATACCAATTATGCACTACCTTACAGCTTATGTAAGAAGAGTGCAGAGCATGTCGAGTGTAGACACTTACGTGTGAACACATGACTCTAGGTGTTTTTTATTTTTATATAATTTTTTTGAAAAAGATAGAGTTATGAAAAATTATCTTAGCACCACTTAACTTAGAAGATCAAAAATGTCCCCTCTTTTAAACGAAGATTACAATTAGGACATACTTCATAATTATAACACATGAACCTTTCTATATACTAGTTAAACCATAGTTACTTGTAATCAAACTTTATTTTTATTTTTGTTGAGATAAATAAATTTTCAAAAACTTCAATTTAATAACCAAAAACATATATTTATCCTATAGTGTTTCTTCAAAAGTAAATCAATACGCTAAAAAGAGAAAAAAATTGTTTTGGGATTTTTTTTGAAAAGAAAATGCAAAAAATAAACTAAGAAAAATAAAAATAAACATGAGACCGCCCACACTTGATTTTGACTATGTCCCCATAGTTAATGCATGATATAATGTGTGTAATGGGGAAAAACATGTGCGTATTTACAAGAAAGGAATTAAGTTTCTAACTAGAGGGAGTGTGGCTCATGAAGAATCATGAGCTTCTCCCCTCAATCACTCGTCAACTCCAGATACGGTTTTAAATGATGTCCATTGACTTTAAAAATTGATTCATCCCTAGGGTTTCTATTTCTATGGCACCATGTGAGAAAACAGTACGTATATGTATGGTCCAGTCCACCTTAGTTTTAATTTCCCAATGAACAAATGAAGTCGAGAGTCATACAAAAGAACCTTTTGGTTTGGTGAAAATGTTTTCCGTAGGATTGACTTGTCATGAAAAATATTTATTCTTTCTTTGTAAATTTTCTCGTTTTCATATGCGTCATTCTTAATCTTCTCTAATTCATTGTGTTGCAATTCCTATTTTTACCAACCATCTCAAGATCAAAATTTATGTTCTTAATTTCCCACAACACTTTATGTTCAAGTTCGATGGGTAAATGGAACGGTTTGCCGTATACAAGCCTAAAAGGAGACATTCCAAGCTTAGTTTTATACGTAGTTCTATAAACCCAAAGTGCATTTGTTAATTTTTGCGACCAATCTTTTCGATTTTATTCACGGTTTTATCCAAAATTTGTTTGATTTGGCAATTTGAAACTTTGACTTGGCCACAACATTGAGGATGATAAGGAGTGGATAACTTTAGGGTTATCGAGTATTTCTTCATTAGAGATTCAAATGAATAATTACAAAAACGGGTTCCATTATCGCTTATCATTGTGCAAGGTGTTCCAAACCTTGAAAAGATGTTTTCTTTTAGAATTTCACAACAAAATTATGGTCATTTGTTTTACAGGGAATGACTTCAACCCATTTAGAGACATAATTAACAGCAAGAAAAATTTACAGATTTCTGAAAGAATTGGGAAATGGCCCCATAAAGTCAATACCCTAAACGTTAAAGATTTCGATCGTAAGAATAGGGTTCAAAGGCAACATATTTTGTCAAGAGATTATTCCTAACATTTGGAAACGATCGCAAGTTTCATAAAACTCAAACACATCTTTGGAAAGCGTAGGCCAATAAAGCACCTTTCCCGCTGTTTTCTTCGAACTGAAGTGACACCATAAGCTTGATCAGGACAAAATGAAAGAACACTCTTATTTCGCAATCCGAGATGCAACATAGAATGACACGGTCAGAATAGTACTTAAACAATGATGGATCATCCCAATAGAAGTACTTGACTTGGGAAAGAAATTTATATTTATCTTGTTTCAACAAAAATGAACGAGTTTCCTTAGTGACTAAATAGTTCGCTATATCAGTATACCATGGATTGACAGAAATAGAAAGGGGTTGTTCATGAGGAAATTTCTCGTTGATCAGTAAAGAAGATAGTGCGTTTGGAAGACGCGACAGATGATCAGCAAAGACGTTTTCAAATCCTTTTTTTCATTATGGTATGGTCAAATTTTTGGACTAAATGGATCCAACGGATTAAACGAGACATAGCGTCCTTTTTAGCGTGAAGGTACCTAAGAATGGAATGATTAGTGTAAACAATAATGTGTGAGCTAATCAAATAAGGTTTGAATTTTTCAAGCGCGAAGACTACCACTTGAAGCTCTTTATCAATGGTCGTGTAATTGAGTTGAGCATTGTTTAGAGTCATGCCAACATAGTATATAACGTGAAGAATTTTGTTGATGTGTTGTCCTAAGATAACACCAAATGCGAAGTTAGAAGCATCGCACATTACTTCGAAAGGAAGATCCCAATAGAGCAAATGATGGGAGCAAAAATGAGTTCATTTTTGAGACGTTCGAAAGCAGAAACACAATTAGAATTAAATTCAAATGGAATGTATTTTCCAAGAAGAAGATTCAAAGATCGAGCGATTTTACAAAAGTCTTTCAAAAAGTGTCGATAAAAACCAACATGTTCAAGAAAAGAACGAATGTCCTTGAAATATTTGGGAATGGGTAGATTTACAATTACATCAACTTTCGTTTTATCTACCTCAATGCCTTTGTTTGAAATGACATGCCCAAGAACAATGCCATGTTTAACCATAAATGACATTTTTCCCAGTTGAACGCTAAGTGTTTGTCCTTGCAACGATTAAGAACCAACTCATAATAGTGTAAGCACTCGGAAAAAGAGTTTCCAAAGATGGAAAAATCATCCATAAGCACTTCAAGAAAGCATTCAATTATGTTAGAAAAGATGCGGCCCATGCATCTTTGTAAAATAGCAGGAGCACTGCAAAGGCCAAATGGTATACGTCGATACGCAAAGTGCCAAAGAAACACGTGAAAATCGTTTTCTCTCGATCTTCAAAAGCGATTGGAATTTGGTTATAACCAAAATAACCATCAAGAAAGCAATAGAATTCATGGCCAGCCAATCATTCAAGCATTTGGTCGATGAAAGGAAGAGGAAAATTATCTTTTCGTGTTGTAGCATTTAATTTCCGCTAATCAATGCAAACACGCCAATCTTTTGAGTACGAGTTGGAATAAGTTCGTTAGCGTCATACTTGATAATGGTAAGTCTAGACTTTTTAGGCACGACATGAATTGGGCTAACCCACGAACTATCAGAGATGGGATATATGATTTTGTTATTAAGAAGTTGAAGAATTTCATCTCGAACCGCATCCTTCATTTTTGGGTTTAGCCTATGTTCCGCGTCACGAACAGGGTTGGCTTCATCAACTAAGTGGATGTGTAACATCCCATATTTTTGGTAACATTATTTAGGATACTTAATTATTTAAATTAAGTAAAATAATGTGTTGATTAGAGGATTGAGATTTGATTTTATTCACGAGTAGCCGTACCATTTAACTAATGATTTAAAAGAAGATTTAAAATTAAATAAAGGAGGGGTAAAATAGGAAAGAGGTCATTCCTATATCCCTAAAACTTGGACATGTATCCTATACATGTTCATTTTTATTTTTTCAAAATTTTAAGAGCTTAAGGCCGGCCACCATTAATGAGAGAAAGAGGAAGAAGATTAAGAAAAGCTAAGGAAGAAGCTTAATCAAATCAAATCCATTCGCTCTCAATCTCTTTAATCTCTAAAGCTAAGGTGAATAATGTTCACATCTCTTATTTGTTTTGTTTTTGGTTTTAAGATGAAATATGAATTAATTTGCAATGATTTTCCATGTTTTTTAATGATAGAATGATTATATATACTTGTTGATGATTTATGGTTATTCATATAGATTTTATGACATGTTTTGGTATGAAAACCCTATTAAATGACATCCAAATGCCTTGTGAATTTTTATACAGATCAGAAATGTTATTTTGGAGATGGGTTTCAATTTTCATAATTTTCTGGAATTTTGGTTAAATTTTCCAAAGTGTTTTAATGGGTATATAAAATTATTTAAGGTATGTTACTTAAATATTTTATATATTTATTAAATGTGTAGGGGCTTTTGTAAATAAATTTAATCTGTTAATTCTGGAAAGTCAGTAGTACTTATTGAAAAGAGAAACTTGCAGCCAATCACAATTTGACAAACAATGTAGGTTGGGTACAAAGAAATAGTTTAAAAGGACCAATCGACATGTTTTCCACTGTTTCGATGCTTTCGGCACCAGGTTCTTCCCCCTTAGCTTCGCTTTCGACATGGTCAAAACCAATACACATGGTACCAAGGAACTAGTATGTAGTGAATTGGATGTAGACAGAAGGTATGGAGTCGAAACCAGGGGTTCCGAAGGGGTTGAGGATTACTTTAATTTTAAAAGAAAATGCGCCTGCTTGCTTTCGACTAAGTAGTTTTCGACTTGGTTAGCTTTCAACTAGGTCAAATGAATTTATTTTAAGCAAAGGTTTCGAATGTATTAACTAGGCAATATAGCCTAAGTATTTTCAAGTTAAAAAGGGTTTTGACTTGTTTTGAAAGGATAGCCAGTCCTTATTAAAATTCATTAACATTATTTTGAGTAAAGTATATATATCATGGCAAAATAGCTTAGAGTAAAGCTAAGAATGTATTTTTCTTATATAAGTATGATTTAAAAGGATAAATCATTTTGAAAAGGTTTTTAAGGAAATGATGAAGGGTAGTTAACCCTATATAAAGTACTCAGATTAGAAGATCAGATCGGACTTGTATAGGGTCGCGCCATATGCTCATTAGCTATTAGCCCCTAGCTAACTTAGTCTAGAATTCCAGTGTGTAGGGCTTTGTCACAGGTAACACTAAAATGTTGGTTACATAGGGAAAGGAATATTTATGTACATGGATAGGTTATTGGTTAGCCGCAAAACCAATAGGATCAATTGACCCTTGGAGAAGTAAGTTAGGGGCAAACCATCCAGAATTTTTTTCTAACGGATGTTTGGACCATTTGATATTTTATCTTATAGGCCCGAGTCACCCAAAGGGATAATTAGTCCAGTTTATGGGTGGTTAGCCCAGATTTCGGGCAGATAGTCCATTTATTACCTGTTTTTAGAATAATGGATATTGCTATTATTATTTTTATTATTATTATGATCATTTTGATTAACCAATTTGGGTGTAGGAAAAGGTTTGCAAAATATATATTTTGAAAAGGATATTAGTGAGGGAAAACTCGTTCTGCTAAGCGGCGTTGTCTCACTTAATATCAGTAAATAGAGACAGTATTATTCACACCAGGCTTTATCTCTGACTCGAAGTTTTTGTTTCCCTTAAACTCTTGGGTGCTCAAAATTGATATGAGTAGGCTGAGGGTTAAGGTTTACATGTTTTAGAAATTTTTTGAATAAAGCTTCCGAAGATTATATTTGTTTTATTTTGTTTTAATTCCGCTATGTACATTAAGTCAGATATGACTATATTGACTCTGATCAACCAAGGGAGCATTGTCATATGTCGCCCTTGGCATATTTTTATAATGAATATATTTGATCTTTACCTGCGAAACGATATTGGATTATGCAATTTGGATATGAATTTGTTTTTAAATGTAATCAGTAAATATTGTTTTTGGAAATCCATGAATTTGTTCATATTCAAGTGCTTATAACATTATGGATACTGTTATCCCGCCTTTTGGAAAGACCATGACACCAAGAACTAGATTAGAAACCAAGGAATGTTCATCCTGGAGATAAGTTATACATAGGTTCACTATGGTTACTGATAAATTTTGCCCACGTCCGGATCGAGCTATAATTGATATGACATGACAAGCAAAGCTAAGAAAGCCAACATTCTAAATTTCAAGTCAATTGGAGTTCGTATGCTCAAGATATTGATCGATCAAGGTTGATAAATCCAACTCTATTCGTATCCATCCAATTTCATGTCCATTCACCAAAAGAGAATCTGTTCATATCTATCACTTACTAACATCCTTTGTATCTATCAAAATGAAGCTAGCTCGTATCCATCATCTTAACAACACTTTGTATCCATCAACAAATGTCCATTTCGTATCAGTCTCATCACCAATCGATACGAAGAAAGCAACATGAAGTATCGATACGAAGGCGGCCTCCAACCATCGATATGACGTAGCATGCAAGCATCGATACGAACAGAGCCACGCATGACCGATGAGAAATAGTATCGATATGAAGACAATAATGTCATACAAATCCAAACTTGCATCGATCATAACTCGAGATCTACAAGTCCAAACGCCACCAAATTTTCATAGAAGCTTGCCTACAACATCAAGAATGTACCAGATAATGTTTAGCCAAAAAGGATCAATTCTTAATCGATACGAATTCCATTCGTATCGCTCCCAGATCGAGTCGAAACCGACCGAACTTGATCCCGTAGGTCCACCCACGTGAGAGAAGAAGTCCTCCGAGATCTAGGCGAGATATTTGTTGCCTACGCCTATAAATGGTGACCCTGGACCTATAGAAAATGGACTTTTGGCTCTTCGACGCCGATACTCTGCCGAAATCATTATTAATCTTCAGTTGTACTATTGTAATCTCTTGTAATAGCGAGTGAAATTCAGTAAACATAAGTCATTTCATAGTGGATGTAGGTAATACGCCGAACCACTCTAAATCCACATGTTTCTGTCGCATTTTCTTATATGTTGATTGATGTGTTTGTTAGACTGCCTCATTTTACATTTACATTCTTCATTTTATCTCTTCAAACACATTCGAAGAGCGTTGTGCCCAATTTTGGTATAAACGCTTTGGTGCTTTCATTGAGAAAATCCATCTTTTCTTCTACTCTGTGGATCTACTACCATCGTTGGATTGCAAAAATCTAAGAAGGAGATCCAGACCTATCGTCAAGTGGTTCCTTCCATTCTATTCAAATTGCTCCAGATATAAGTGGAACTACAAATATAAAGATTTTCGTATCCATGTTTTCGTATTCATATTTTAGTACCCACGAAAGTATGAAGATTTTCGTATCCATGTTTTTGTATCTAGAGAATATGATGATTTTGGTATCCATGTTTCCGTATCCACAAAATATAAAGATTTTTATATCCATGTTTTCATATTAAGAAAATATGGTGAATTTCCTATCCATGTTTTCGTGTTTAGAACATATGAAAATTTTGGTATCCATGTTTTCACATCTAGACAATATGACAACATTCGTATCGATTGAACTTCGTATCGATCAGTTTTCGTATCGATCGAACTTCATATCGATCGAACTTCATATCGATCGGTTTTCGTACCGATCGAACTTCATATTGATAGGTTTTCATATCGATCGAACTTCGTATCGATCAGTTTTCATATCGATCCACATTCGTGTCGATCGACTTTTGTATTGATCAACATTCGTGTCGATCGACTTTCGTATTGATCAACATTCGTATCGATCACTTTTCGTGTCGATCCATTTTCGTACGATCAACATTCGTTTCGATAGACTTTCAACATTAGCATCGATCACTTTTCGTATCGATCAGTTTTCGTATCGATCACTTTTCGTATCGATCAACATTCATATCGATCAACTTTCGTATCGATCCAGCTGTGTGCATTTCGTATCGATCCTCAGATACCACTTCGTATCGATCCAGCTGTGCGCCTTTCATATTGATTCAAGTACCCACTTTTCGGATCGTTCAATTTCGCCATATTTGTATCATTCAAACATTACTGAGAACGATATGAAATTTTGAAAAAATAATATTTTTGCGTATGACCCTGATTTCCAAAAAAGAGGCATATGGGATCTAGCGTAGAGCACCCGCATAGTGAATTCAAAACTCAACTTAATTAAGAAACATCCTGATTGTTCCATGACTGGATGGGACATAGGGGATTCCAGCAACAATTGCTGAAATGCAATCAAGGCAAGGGTAAAGAAATACTACTCAACCGGTGCTCCTAGAGGCTAGAGAACCTAGCTAATATGCCAAGAACTAGAGTTAGTTAATATACCATGCTTCTAAGGTGGACCGCAACTTCCCCCAATTGACCGGCTTTTAAACTTTTGAATTGACAATTATGGTACGATGGCTAATATGACGACTGCTCTACACTGTCTACTCTGCCAACTCAAAGCATATCTGGTCACCACCGAACCATCTTCAAGTGCCCGCTTCTTAATCATACCATGTCCATATGACTAAAAGCATGGCATACAACCCCAAGAGGACTTCCTTTATACCTTATATAAGTCTCCTATCTTGATGAAAGTTTGGGACAGTCACCAATCTATCAGCCCATCTTGACCAACTCGCCATCCAATCGGCATTACAAACCACTCAAACATTGGACAATCATGCATGCATCATTCACCAGTATTACAAGACCCCGTATCCATAAAATGAACCTGATCATAATGATGATTGGAGAATCTTCCCCCGGTCAAGATCTATTCATTGAAACCATCCTACATGCAGAATTTCCGATGAAAATTCAACATGTTGACGATGTCAGTGTACTATGGAAATACAACTCCAGACACTCCTTTATGAAGTGAGAATGGCGCATGGATTCCACCAAGAGTGATGAATATCATCAAACGCAGATGTCTTCCCTCATTCCTCAAAGAAGATCGTCAATCACGGTTAGATATACCGGCTCTGTTTCTCGTATTGCTGAAGGGAATAAAGAAGTTAATCGCCAATGAATTGATCAAAATCCATAGCCGATTGCTGCCAACACACATAAATGGATTTATCACAAAAGCTTATTTCCAAAATTTGATAAGAGAACTAGCGGATAGCCACCAACAACAACACCAACATATCATATCCAATATTGAGTTGATGAACCATATGAAGGATAATTGTGGCAAGATAATGAGGAAACCTACTCCATACGCTAGATTGAAAAAAATCCTTTTCTTTGGATGGCTATCGTGGATGCCAGGGCCATAAGGCTACTCCTGAAAGGATAGCTCTGACAATATGCGCAAGCCCCATAAAGCGAAGGACAGGGAACCCATGACCCCTATAGATCAAGAACTTTGATCAAGCTGAACCACTTGTATTAGACTTCCAATTGAGAAGGGCTGGACTGAAGTGCAATAGCGAGCATATGATGATGCTTCACTTATCAGTGAGATTTGATCTGATCTCTTTTGAATTATTTCTACTTCAATTTCATTTATGTTGCGAAGTATGACCGACTTGAATTAAAGTACTTGCAAATGGTGCAGGTAACCGAGTACTCAAGGTTCGGTGCCAAACAACCTCCATGGACTATGATCAAGTCATTGAGGTATCATTATGACGAGCATGATTCAACCACTCATCAACTACTATATGCCCCTAATTTGGGGGTATGACAACAAAGCGGGAGAGACTGACAAGGTCAGGACTCCAGTACAAAATGGATTTAACCGACCATCCACTCATCCACCTATGCCATTTAATTAGGAGATCTGTGGAAGACTTAGAGTTATATGTCCCAACAATGCACTCTCCATCTCGTACTTGAAGCTTTCCAAAATACTTATGCTTCTTCTGATGCCCAGTAAGATCGAAACCACACCAGGGTTAGACATGATGTGACCATCTAACATCAAATCTATATTAGACACTTGGGGTTACTTGAGAATAGAAGTTTAAAGTGGATGTGATTTGACAATTCACTCTCCAGTTTGCATCTGTGATTTGGAAAAACAATCATGCCTTAAACCAACTTCATCAGGGGCCAACCCTCAATTTATAGTCATCAACGACTGACTGCCTACTCACTAACCATCATGAGCGATCATTTTAACCCTCTTACTCCGTTCGACCTGAAGAACGCAAAGTATAAAGCGGACATAACTTGACAGTCTGCTCTCCGATTCTTGTACCTGACTTAAGGGAAAATGCATAACTCCAAGTGAATGTTGTTCAACCATCCTCTCCACTACTCGAGCTCAAAGCTTGCCAGAACACTAATCTTAATCCTTAGCTTGGCAGAAGCAAAACCAAATGAACATGGATGCGATCCAACCGTCCATAAACTAAATCTCATCCTTCATTGAAGGTAGATAAAGGGAAAGTAATCGAGATCCCACCGATCACTCGCTAAGTGAAACCCCAAGCTCAGAGACAAGCCATCACATCGCAGCCAAAAGGGATTGACACACGACAATCCTTTAACTAACTTTGGCTCCTAGAGTGCAAGATGGAGCATAAAATTATGGACGTGGGCTCGAGGTGGGTGGATCCGTCTACCTAACGACTTTTCTCATGTTCAACCTAAGCCCGAGGAGGATGGATCCGTATATCTAACGACCTCGCCTTTCATATTTACAAGCTCGAGGATGGTGGATCCGTCCATCTAATGACTTCCTTACCTACTTAGGGTGGATGTGATACGACCATCTACGTACCTGATTAACTTCTTGTTCCCAAAGTGTGAACGAAATCCTAAAGCCTAAATTGATGTGACTGACCATCTGTCGGCCAACTTCAGATTCCCGGAGCGCGAGCTGGAATATAAATGTAAACATAAATGGGTGTGACTTACAGCCCATCAACTAACTATGGTCCCGAGAGCGTAGGCCGGAGTGTAAACGCCAAATGGGTGTGATTGACCACCCATCAGCCAACTCCAGATTCTCGGAGTTTGAATTGGAGTATAAACATCAAAATGGGTGTGACCAACCACCCGTAAAACAAATTAAGTCCTCATAGTGCGGGCATAATTCTGAAATACCATATGGGTGTGGATGACCATCCATCTACTAACTCCATATTCCCAGAGTGTAAATGGAGTATACCCATCAACTAACTCTGGTCCTGAGAGCGCGGACTGGAGTATAAACACCCAATGAGTGTGATTGACCACCCATAAACTAACTCCAGATTACCAAAGTACGAACTAGAGTATAAACATTAACAAACTCCAAATTCTCAGAGTGCGAACTGAAGTATGAACATCAACTAACTCCAGATTCCCAGAGTGCGAATAGAAGTATAAACATAAACTAACTTTATATCCCTGGAGTGTGGACTGGAGTATAAACACCAACTGGGTGTGAATGACCACCCATCAACTAACTTTGGTCCCGGGAGCGCGGACCGGAGTATAAACACCAAATGGGCGTGACTAACAACCCATCAATCAGTTCTAATCTTCAAAGCATGGTTTGGAATATAAATACCAGAAGGGATGCAATTCGACTCCCCTTCTATCAACTCTGATTCTTCAGCAAGTTCTGTAGTACAAAAAGCGGATGTGGTTCGACTGTCTGCTTTCCAACTCTTCCCCTGACATGGAGGCACACTTATCACAAAAAATCGGATGCGATCCGACCATCTAGCACTAAGAGGGAACAAAACGGCTGTCCATGTATCAACTCTTGTCCCCAGCACGAGACCCAAAACATAATTTTATAGGGATGCACTCTAACCCTACAAGACAAAATTTCTTTCTTGATTCGACAGGGAGACGCAGATTCGCAAAACGGACCTAGCTGAACATCCTATTCTAGAATGGATGTGACTATCCATCCTACTGCAAGTGAACATGACATGACAATTCATCCGCTAACTCTAGCCCATGATCCAACGGGTTGTGTGTGCAACATGGACGGATGTGACCCAACCATCCGCCAATCAATTCCTTCCTATAGTTCAGTGGTAGAAGCATCAAATTAAAGCTGTTGTAATGTGATCGACCATACCTTGACTTTTTCCCTTTACTGGGGGCATAGGAATTGACCGAGGAAAATGCAATTCAGCCATTTTCTACAAAAATAATCTTAGTCCCCAGAGTGTGGACAGGGGTATAAACATCAAATAGATGTGATGAATGGCCCTTCAACTGACTCTGATCCTCGGAGTGCGATTACAAGCATAGACAAATGAACGATGTGATTTGACCATTCATTCACCAACTCCGACCTAAAGTCAATGGGAGGAGTATAAATTCACTACTGTTGCAATTAGGATGTCCACAAACTAACTCTGCTAACCTAAGACAGGGGGAGAAGTACAAATCACTGAAAGAAGAGTAATGTGACTCGCTACATCTCCAGCTTAGCGTCCTTTACATCATAAGGCAACGACTACGAGGAGGCCTTAATGCTAACCAATCAGAATGACGTCCAAAGTTACGGGCAACCAATTATATCATACCGCCAGATCGACGGGCAATATTGATCTACGCCTTTCATATCATACCAATGGATCGATAGACAATGAGGTGCGAGCATTCTACATCATGTCGCTGAATCGACAGTCAATATCGATCCTCTTCGACTACAAATCGATGTGACCCAAGCATCCATCGAATACCTTTGACCACCGGAGCATAGATAGAACCACGAATAACTGTGACTTGACCATTCATCCTCCATCACCTTCCTTCAATCCGTCAAGAAAAGCATGAGAAAGGATGAGTATTACCTGACTGTATTTGAGCTGACTTTATACCTAGATCAGATGAGAGAACGTAAATCGAAATGGACGTGGTTGATCGCCCAACTCCAATTGAATGCAACGTGACCGTTCATTCATTAACCCTTACCGTGATCCGACTAAAATTGCAATTCAAAACAAGTGCAACCTAAATGTTCGCACACCGATTCTTGCCCTGGATTGGATAAGGGAAGCATCAATCCTGCATTGGATCTGATAGGACGATTCACTCTTTAGTTTCTGCCTAGAGTATGGCGACATAAGCAGTGAAGTGAATGTCATTGACCATCCAGAACTTAGCTCATGTTTGAATGTCGGTGAGGCAATGAAGTATTCTACCAAGTGAAAAGAAATAAGACACAATGCAGGATAAAGCACGACTCAGCCTTCCATCGGTTAACTCGATCCCATGGTTTAACGGGATAGAATACGAAATTGAAGTGGATATTATCTACCTTGCCACTTATCCAGATATTCCCTAGACTTGGGGGCACGCGTGAGAAATAAGATGAATGTAATTTGAGTGTTCATCAAACGACTCTGGCTCTTGCAGCTTGGACTACAGTATAAACACAGCAGAAGCTAGGCTCGATCATTTGCACAATACGTCCATCAACCCAAGATTAGGGGCATGAGTTTGATCATCCAAGAGTTGAATACGACTACTCAATCCTATGGTTCATGCTTAGTATTTATAACAACTTGAAGTTACGGCCAAAAGGATGCTTAGAGTTAGAATCATCGAATCGACGCCCGGACTTATGGGCAACTGATCATCATTCTGACCCTTACGATGAGCAATGGATCGCGAATACATTAAATGGAAAATGCATTGCTCGGAAACACAAGTAGATTCAAACTCATAGCTGGAGTCAACTATGCAACAGCACGCAATACTGGACTAAACTCTATTAAGCCTTTGATTCAACATGCCTATAAGGCTAATCATTAACCATTGCAAATAAGCACATGAAGTGCCAACAATCCATCACGAGTACTAAAGATCAGATCACAACTCAGCGCAATGATGATAAAAGAGTTAACTGTTTGACTTCAGGTGAATCTTGATGTTTTGCTTGGACTCGATCTCATATATATATATATATATATGTGTGTGTGGGGGGGGGGGTGGGGGGAATTTCATCAACCATTGATAACCCTGCATTAAATGTCTCAGTGAATAAAAACACAGCGACATGGATCTAGAATGATCTGGTGCACTTAAAGAGGAGGCGAATCTACTCAAAACCAATAAGATTATCCACAATGTCCTCTACCCAAAATGAGTATCCAATCCTTCAATTATGAGAGAAACAAACATAGAGTGGAAAACATAAGCCAACTACTCAGATTTGCATAAGGCATGGCAACGCATAGCTTTCAACTTCCAATGATCAACCAACTAATGGACTCGACCATCAAACGACCACATCAATGACTTAGCAAAGATATTCAGTGCTCTCCAACCACTTTAGAATGAAACTTGATCCTTTGAAATGCTCTTTCAGCGTTATATAAGAAGAATTCTTATATTCCATTATCAATTATCGTGGGATTGAGGCTAATGTCAGAAAATTCTAAAGATTAGAGTCATCCGTGTACTAAGGAAACCAAGCAGGTATAGAATTTAAGTCAAAAGATTACCATCCTAAGTTGATTCCTCCCTAGGACCATCTACAAGTGTATTATCTTCTTCAATCTGACCAAGAGAGGGAAGAGAAATTTGGAATGAACAAACAACTGCAATGATGCAATCCCATCTCTGATAGATCACTCAAAGAGACCTCCCATTTTACCCAAGCCGTTGGATCGCGAAGATCTATACCTCCATTAGGTCGTGTCGACACACGCCATAAGCATTGCAATGCTATGTGAAGAGAAACAAATCCAAAGACCAGTATATGATGAAGGCCGGTTATTGACAAGCTCACCCCCATTAACCTCTACATCGACCAGCTGTTATGATAGGTCAAATAGCAACCTTAGATGTCTGAAAAGTTACTCAAATGGAGTATCGAGCTAAGCCAATCTGATATCACCTATCTTCCTTGGAGAGATCTCCATGGTCAAACATTAGCATACTTCATATCTGAATTCACTACATCAGACGATTATCCAAAGAACAGCGGAGAATCGTCCAATCGATAGAGAACGTACACAGATGGAACTTCCAATGATCGGCTTTCTAACATCAAAGTTGCGTTAATGACTCTTGAGGAACGATCGATCTGCTACGCCCTAAAACTCAACTTCCCCGCAACAAATAACGAAGCTAAGCATGAAGCCTTGGTCGCCATGCTCAAACATGAAAGAAAACCAGGAGTGGAAACATTACATGTCATATGTGATTACTAGTTAGTAGTATGCCAAGTCAGAGAAGATTATTTGACTAAGGGGCAACGTCTTGCTCCTTATCTTAGCTAGGTCAAAGAGCTACTAGCCAACTTTGAGTATTACCCCATTACACACATCCTCGAAGAACAAAATGAAAAAGCCGAGTCACTGGCCAAACTAGCCAGTTCTAGGGATGCGCAACAAATAGACTTTACCCCAGTTGAAATACTTATTATTCCAAGCATTGACAGATGAAGATCGACTGGATCTTAGAGATGGAGCCAGGAAAGGGGTCACGGATGACTCCTATCAAAGACTATCTACTATGGGGAATTGTTCTTGAATAGAGGAACGAGAGATGGCATATCCTCCGTGAAGCATCACTACATGATTATGTATGGATCATTCGACTCCATCGATACAAAGCATTACTTTTATATCCATCGATCCAAGGCCTAATATTACGTATCCCTCGATATGAAGCACACCTTACGAGTTGAATGCTCGCCTGATGACAATTACAACATTGAACAACAAATCGCTAGCGCTCAACGCTTAGTCACAACAATGCACTGCATAATCATTGGTAGTCAATAGTTCGACATCTACATCAACGGAAATCAATCAAAGGTTACATCTTTTGATGAAAAGATAACAACTATTCAATGAATCGGATAGAACTTTTTTAGAATGAAGATTGCAGCTTTTCAAAGCATGTCATGTTCACACAAAAAGTAATTTGGGGGGCAAATGTTATCCCGCCTTTTGGCAAGACCGTGACACCAAGAACTTGAATAGAAACCAAGGACAGTTCTTCTTGGTGATCGATTATACATAGGTTCACTATAGATACTGATAAATTTTCCCAAGCCTGGATTGAGATACAATTGATATGACATGACAAGTAAAGCTAAGAAAGCCAACATTCCAAATTTCAAGATAATCGGAGTTCGTATGCTCAAGATATTAATCGATCAAGTTTGAGAAATCCAACTCTATTCGTATCCATTCCCCAAGAGAGAATCAGTTCGTATCCATCGCCTAGTAACATCCTTCTATCCATCAAAATGAAGCTACTTCGTTTCCATCATGTTAACAACACTTCGTATCCATCAACAAATGTCAATTTCGTATCGGTCTCATCACTGATCGATACGAAGAAAGCAACATGAAGCATCGATACGAAGGCGACCTCCAACCATCGATACGAAGTATCATGCAAGCATCGATATGAACAGAGCCACACATGACCAATGAAAAATAGTATCGATACGAAGACAACAATGGCATATAAATCCAAACTTACATCGATCATAACTCAATATCTACAAGTCCCAACGCCACCAAATTTTCATAGGAGCATGCCTACAATGTAAAGAATGTACTAGATAATTTTCAGCCAAAAAGGATCAATTCTTGATTGACACGAATTTCATTCCTATCGCTCCAAATCGAGTTGTAACCACCTGAACCCGATCCCGTGGGCGGCACCTGAAAGAAGAAATCCTCCAAGAACCGGGCGAGATATTTGCTGCATACACCTATAAATAGTGACCCTGGACCTATAGAAAATGGACTTTTGGCTCTTCGACGTCGATACTCTACCGAAATCATTAGTAATCTTCAGTTATACTATTGTAGTCTATTGTAAAGAGCAAGTAAAATTCAATAAACATAAGTCATTTCATATTGGACATAGGAAATACGCCGAATCACTCTAAATCGATGTGTTTGTGTTGCATTTTCTTATCTATTGATTGATGTGTTTGTTAGATCTATCTCATTTTAAATTTACTTTCTTTATTTTATCTCTTCAAACAAATCTGAAGAGTGTTGTACCCAATTTTGGTACAAACAGATACCATTAGCATTACCGTAATTTATCATCAGAAGTTAATACTATAAATAACTGCAGCATTTGTAGTGCTTAGCTTTTGGCCTTAAGATACGGATGCTACAACTTGGTATTAGAGCATAGGTTATGAAAAACTTTAAACTAAAAATGATTTTGAAACATAATCCTTAGGAATTAGAGTAAGATAGGGGTATGGGATAACGCTATAGTAACGTACTTGTAATTGCTACATATAGGTATATGCTTTATCTCTAGTCTCCTATCTTTGGTAGGTTAATTTTCTTTATCTCATGAGGTTTGAATATAGATATGGATGGTAGAAGAGGAAGAGTTAATCAAGGAGGGAAGGGCACTGATGGAAATGCCAAACCTAATGCGAGGAGGACCTAAGGTCAGGCACAAGCAAAGAATGTGGGTGCTGAAGTCCCACAAGTTGGAATCAAAGCTATGTATCATTTTTTCATGAATACGGTGCAAGCGGGAGTTGCAGCTAGAGTGTTAGGTGGAAATGCTACAGAAGTAGGGGTTCTAGAAGTTCCGATGTCTAACTAGTATGCTAAGTTGAGCGGAGATTATACTATGCTTGGAGGGAAGCCATTTATTGGAACGAAAGATGCCATCGAGGTAGAAAATTGGTTGTTGCATTGTGAGAGAATCTTCGTAGATTCGGGGCTCAATGATGTGCAAAAGAGGAGGCTTTCCTCGAGACAGCTTCAAGGAGCAGCTTTGTTTTGGTGGAATAGTGTGACTGTGGCAGTGGATGAAGAGATAATGACGTGGGAAGATTTCAAGAGGAGGTTCACGAAGAGGTTCATGTCTGTGATGACAAAGTCTACTCTGATCAGAAAGTTTGTCGAGTTATAGAAGGGAGAGATGTCTATTTTGGAGTCTGCCAGAAGGTTTGAGGAGTTGGCCAGATATGAGTATGCTCCAGTGGATACAGTGATGAAGAGGAAATAGGAAGTTCATCAGAGGGTTGAAGCTTAAGTTAGCTACGACTACATTTCCTCATATTAGAGATCCTTCTGATGTTGTAGTAGTGATGACCTTAAGACATGAGGAGATTCTCTATTTTCTAGAGAAGGGTAAGGCGAAGGTGGTCTAGGTGGGGTGGAGTCAGAAGAGGAAGTTATTTCCTAAGAAATCTTCTTAGAAGGGTAGAGCAGCTAAGAAAGGAAAGTTTGAAATTGTTTGCTTCAAGTGCGACAAGAAGGGGCACTTTGTCAACGAGTATCATGCTGGAAAGGCAAAGGAAGTAGTTGGGAAGAAGAATGTCAGGTGCTTCAACTACGACCAAATTGGCCACTATAAGAACCAGTATAAGGAGCCCACTAAGGATGGAAAAGGCAAAGCGTATGCATTGGAGCCTGCTACTTCGAATCCAACAGCTCAGGAGAAGGGAAATGCAGTTTTGGGAGGTACACTTCAAATTCATGATTGTCCGTTAGCATTCTATTTGATACTGGCGCATCGCGTTCTTTTATATCTAGATGTTTGATAGATAAGCTTAACCTAGAGCCCACATATTTAGTTACTTCCATACGAGTTGCGAATCCAATAGGAGGGTATGTAACTCTAGGGTTGAGATGTGACCGGTTAGAGTTTGACTTGTTAGGTCATGCCTTTGTTTGCAGTTTGCATGTGTTTCGATTTTGAAGGGTTCGGGATTATTCTCGGGATGGATTGGTTGAGCAAGTACGATGCTAGTATATTTTTCCAGGATAGGAAAATATCACTTAAACACCCTGATTGTAGTGATCGGATAGTTTATACCATAGAAGGTTCTAATGGTGAGGTGAACACTTTGTTGGGTGTTATGGAGTTGGAATATGAGCTGAATCGAGTTTTCATGGTTAGAGAATTTGTGGATAATTTTGAGCCTGTAGTTGGACTGCCGCTTAAATGAGCTATTGAGTTTTGGATAGATTTGTTTCCTGGAGCAGAACTAGTGAGTAGGCCGCCAAGCAGGATGACCTCTATAGAGATGAGGCAGTTAAAGGTGCAGTTAGTGGATTTGGAAGGCAAGAGTTTTATCAGGCCGAGTAGTTTGCCTTAGGAAGCAGCCATAGTATTTTGCAAAGAAGCTGGATGGGTCATTAAATCTATGTATCGATTATTGTAAGTTGAAAGAAGGACGATAAAGAATTGATATCCATTGCCGAGGATTGACGATTTATTTGACCAGTTCAGTGAAGCCAAGGTATTCTCGCAGTTGGATTTGGCGACAGGTTTCCATCAGCTTAGAGTAGCAGAGGATAGTATACCTTTGATGGCGTTTAGGACAAGGTATGGATCGTATGAATGGTTAGTTATGCCATTTGGACTGACTAATCCTCTGGCTTTTTTTTGGAGTTGATAAATCAAGTTTTCCGAGAGCACTTGTAACGACCCATAATTTCTTTCATTTGAAATTCAGATGTTTAATTGATTTTAAATGTCAACAAGTAAAATTTGTAAGTCAAACAGTTTATTTTTCGAATATCTGGTTTAATTGGATAATTAAATCGACATTTTAATATTTGAAATTGCGTAAATAATTGGAAATTGGGTTTAATGTGATTGAAAATGATTTATAAATTATATTAAATCATATTGGAGTTAGAACAATGTTTGTGAACTTTTAAAATTGAATTAAAAGTTAATTTGTGAAAATTGAATATTTTAGTATTTAATCGACTAGTGAAAATAGCCATTTTTCAAACATTCTTGGATTTCGACGAAACCAGTTTCATCGGATCCGTAATGTTATATTATTGTATGGTTTCAAATTTCGTGTCAATCGGATTTATCGTTTGTCCGGGGCAAGCCAAAACGCGTAGAAATTAGTTTAAATCGGTTTAATTTAAATTCGATCGTTTATTTCCGTAACTCGCACATATGATTGAATTAGCTTTCGAAACATATTCCACTGTGTCCGGAACGTGGGGTAAACCCTAGAAACGTCAATCACCGCGCGAGATTTGGTGTTCGAAATTTTTTGGATGAATAGTGTTTTTGGAAATTTTCTATAAAAGGACTTGCTATATTCTCATTTGCAAACCAAAGACAAACCCTAGGGTTTTGTGAGCCGGCCGCCTCTATATTATTCAATGGCCAGAATCTTCGTTTCTTTTCTCCTCAAATTCTTCAAATCCGTAAGCAATGACAACAAACTTCCAACATGAAAGTTGTAAAGGGTGGTGAGATCTTTAATTCCAACGGTTATGATCGGAAAATTCGTTGCCGATCGATGGCAATTTGTGTTTGAAGGAGCCTTGTTCAATCACGTTTTTCGAGACCTAGGCTCGACCGAGCTCTGCCGTGTTCAGGCCGAAGGTGGAGGTGGCCGAGGCGCATCGCGTGGTGCCACTTGATCGATTTCTCGACGAACGTAGTGCATGCGGCTATTAGGGTTTGAACGTGAGTTTTGGGTTCGTGGTCGCGTTCTGTAGCTTGGAGAAGAAGTCGCGTGCTACGGCCAGGATTTGGAAAAAAAACGTGCGGCAATGATGATTAAAGTAAAATAGAAAAGAAAAATTTGTAAATTTAATTATATTTTAAATCGTTCAAACTTTGTAATGCTATATCTTGTTCATACTAGGTCGTAAAATTACGAAACGACTTGCATTGGGTTCGTTTTTTCGAGCACTATGCAATGGAGCTGGTTTGGATTCGTTTGGAGCTAGTGAAAATTTTGGGTAAAATTAAACGCACGTTTAATTTTATTCGAAATAAAACTCTACAACTGTTATCGGAAACTCAAGGTGAGAACTTCTCACTCAATCGAATTGTTTCGATTTAAATTTTAAATAGTTAGATTTAAAATTGCTTGATTGTGTGATTGGATGATAATTATTATCTGTTGTATTGAAATAGACCTTATACGCTGTATATTAAGCGGATGTTATTTATTAAAAACATATACCGCGATAATTCCAACTTGTATGGAATTGGTATTATATATGTACTTGGAGTTGATTTCCTGCATTATATAGCGGATGAGACCCTATTGCGCCGCATAATAGCGGATAATATTTTATAAATCCCATATACCGCGATATTCCATCTCGAAGCGGAATTGGTATTGTGCTAACATCTTTGGATGCAGGGAAACAGGTTGGACGGATCCAACTGGATTCCTCAAACATTTGAATTTATTTCAATGTTGTGTGTTGATCTATTTATAATCTATGTGATTATCTTTGTGATTGAAATCGTTGAAGGCTAAATTTTAGCCGAATATATTTTTGGTATCGTTAGATGCCGAAAATAAATAAAATTTGATTTTTGAAAATTAAGTTGAGAATTCATAATAAAATTTAATTTTGGAATTGATTCATTCTAAATAAATAAACACTGTAATTTTTATGTTATAAAAATTATGATTTTTGTGAAATATAACTGAAATGTGATTTTTGGAATAAGTAGTTGATTAATTTATAAAATGGTTTAAATTGGGATTTTTAAATTATTATAAATGATTTATATAAAATATTTATAAAATTAATATTTATAAATTAAAATATTGGAATTATAAAACGAGTTTTATAAGTATTAAAATGAAGTATAAATGGATTTCATAAGTTGATGAAATCTATAGATTTATAAATTATGAATTATAAAATGAATAGATTTTTGTAAAATAAAAGATTTATAAGTAATTGACTTATAAATTGGATTTTGGCATTTAAATGAGATATAAATAGAATTTGTTAATTAAGGGATTTTATAAGTTGAAGTTTCTATAAAATATATATATATATATATATATATATATATATATGTATGTATGTATGGGAATGTATAAACGTTGTTTTATAAATCCGAAATCAGCTTATTTTAATAAGTTTAATTATTATAGCTTATTAAAGGAGATATATCCACGATTTTGGGACAGTGGATAATCCTTTAAATAAAATATATAGAAATTGAATTAGGTAAATGAAGTATATTCACGATTTTGGACGGTGAATAATATATCAAAGAAATATTTTGGGAAAGTGATATTTTAAATAAAATTAAAACGATTTAAAGACGTTTTAAAATGTATTAAGTATTGAAATCATAGATTTCAACATTCATTGTTGAAATAGACGTTTTCGAGAAGTAGAAGGAAATGGTGGACTATAACACTGTTGTTATAGTAAATGATTTCCGAAAGGAAAAGTTTTGTATAGTATTGGAGTTATATATCTATCTCGATTTCGAATCCCTATATTAGTGATTTTGGGTTGTCGTAACGATGTTTTATGCAACATTCGTTTTGACTCAAATGAATATGTTTAAGAGAAGTTTTCCTTGAAGAAAAAATATATACTTAATTGTGATTTAGGTATATTGAATAATTTTCAAGTGTTGAAAATAAATAGATTTGTGAATTACTTATTATTAAATAAGTATGGAAATGTTTTTCCAATATGAAGTGAATGTTTTGAGATTTTATCTTTTAAAGATAAAATGAAAATGAATATTAGAAATCGATTTAAAAATCGTATATTCATAGATATTTTTGAAATGTAAATTCACTATGGAATTTATAAAAGAAAGGGAAATTTGTTTAAAAATAAACATTGATTTATTTTAAAAGTGTGGAAATAAATTTACGGATTTGGAACGTAAGTTTAATAAATCAGTAAGGATTTATTTAATTTGTTTAAATAAACCATTTTGAAATGAAAGTTGTAAAGGTGAAAAATAATTTGAAATTTGTTTTCAAATGGTTGAAGTGTGGAAAATATATCTTATAAAGATATTTTGGAAATAAATAATTTGTAAAATTATTTGAAATCGGATGATGTTGTGAATATTGATTGATAGTTAAATAACCGAGTATCAATATTGACCCTTAAATGGCTATTTGTTGTGAATTGGTTGAAATTGAATGCTACACTTATTTTTAAATTATTGCGCTCGTTATTCGGACTACCCATTTCGAATAGTGATACGACGTAATGGATAGCATTGAAGACCGGTGGTGAAGACGGGGTATTTGTGAAAACGATAGGATGACCTATTGATTATCTCTGCACCGTTAGCTATGGTATGGAGATTTCCTTTGTGATGGGAAATTCGATCGGGATTGTGAATACCCGGATTGCAAGGGCTTCTTTTGAAGTGCCTTCGGTTCTGTTCGAGCCCGGAACAGACTTGTATGGTTACGTGTCTAACATTACATTTTGAGATATAAAGCAGATTTCTTTCAAATACATCTCTGTTGGTGGCGGAGAATTTATTCTCTTAGCTTAACACCCTTCTCTGAGACGTACGAGCTCAGAGGTTTTGTAGTTGAAGGTTATCAGCGATATATTCCCAATTTGGTAATGTGGCATGCTGAGTGCTGGTGTGTGATGATTATTTATTGATTATTTGTTGATCAAAGCATGGCTTTGTGAAAAAGCATAGCTTTGTGGACGAGACTTCGTCAGACCTCACACCCCGGAAATGGTCAAACCGGAATATGCGGCAAGGTTATGAGGGTCGCGCCCTTTAGGGTATGTCATTTCCTTCTTGAAAAGGGTGGTGTCAGGTATGGAGCCCTGATGCTTAACCTATGTGGTTGCTCCAATCTCATTTTCTGTGTGGTTGTTTCTTTGTGATCGAGGGCCCTCGGATAAAGGTACCAAAGGACCGGGGGGTGGCTTATTCGTGTAGTAGTTACCTAGTTACAGAGGTACCCGGCCTTGTGTTGGCAGAGAGCTGGTTAAGTTCTCGGGACGTCCCGCCAGAGGCGATCCCATGTGGCAGTAGGAAGTTCCTTAGCCTGACCATTTGTTGGAAAATCCAAAGAAACAATACGAGCCTTGTACGGTTTTAGTTGTATAACCTGCCATTTACTTATGGTGGTCACCACTGTTTAGATGGTAGCTATAGTAGGCATAGTTCGAAATGTCTATGCTGGCTAAGATTTATATTCTATTTTCAAAATACTTTCTACACTATGCACTAATAATAATATCAAAAATGATTTTTTTTTGCGTAGTAAGCATCTTTGACTATCATAAGGAGAAATCTCCTCCAATTCTGCGTTTGCATTGTGTGTGTGCGGAGAGGCCTTATGGTAGTTTCATTTTCCAAAAGCATTGCGGATATTTTTTCACTTCCCTTGTTGTTATTGTTTTAAAAGACAAAATAACTGTTTTGAGTTCTCACACCAGTCATATGACTGACTTGGAGTTTATTGTTCTCTTCCTAAACTCTGGATGCCCATAAATTTTCCACACGGGCAGTCTAGAGTCAGGTTATCATGTCATTCTGGATTTAGAAGTGCTATGGAGCTCAAGTGGCGAGATGGATGGCGAGGCGTATTACTTGTATATGATATTATCTTTCCATTGTACACTTGTAAGGACATGTTTGTATAGCTGTCCATTCTTGTATTGTGTTGTATATTGTTGTTGTGCACTCTGATGATAATGTAATGTAATAAATGATATAGTTCTTTGTTTTAAAGATTATTCATTTATCTATTATATATTGTTCCGCTGCGATATGTGAGATTCTAATATTGTCTCTGTTCTGTTTCCTTATTTCTTCTATCTTTTTCTTCTACCTCTTCTTTTTAACCCTCATGGTTCGGTTTTTTGGCATTCGATTGCTCGGCAGTTGATACAGTGGCCGTATTGATGTCGATTTTCAGAAGTCGAAGAATCGGGTCATGACAATTTGGTATCATAGCACTTGGTTAAGCGACAACCTTGGCTCTGTTCGGTGTTACTCATTAGAGATAGAGTCTGCAGTACTCTATAATGATTTGAGTATAATAATAGATATAAGCGCGTATTTGTTAGTGAATATGAAATTGTTTTGTATTGTGTTGACTTATTGGTTGATTGTTTATAGATTCTGGTCGGTGCAGTCTAGCTAACTATCATCGATAGGGGTTTCTAGACTCTTAAACTAGATAAACCGACATTGTATTGTTTTATATTGGGTAAATGAAATAATTTTACCTCAATTATATTTTATATATAAAGGAATAATTATTCAGAATTATTGAAGTGTATGTAAAATTGAATTTTTTGATTGTTGAAAATGTAAGAAAATATATAAGTGAATCAAAGGTGTTCGAATAATTTGAATAAAAACAACAATTGTGAAAGAAGAAATTATATAAACAAATGAATTATAAAGATGAAATTATAATTGAAATGATTTACAATTATGGAATGATCTTGTATAAGTAAAGAGAAATAGTGAAACTATATAAGCAAGATTTATAAAATGTGATTTATAAATAAACAGGAAATTTTTTGAAAGAATTTAAAGCATTGGATTCACTACTGTTGCTGGGGAATAATAAGGGTGATGACTGCAGCATCATCAGTATCATTTTCGAGTTTCTGTGTGATGGATTTGCTACCATAGTAAATTGAAATTGAATTTTGTTGTGATAAACAAATTTGAAATTAAAATCCAAGTTGAAATTGATGAATATAAGTTATCAAGTTTTGAACTTATAATATGAAATAATAAAGATTTAACTTTGGTAAGGTTGAAATAAATTCGAATTAGTATGGTAAAATGTATGATGTGAAATTTAACTAAAGGAAGTTAAATGAATTAAACCAGATTTGGAAGTTGAATAATAAGTTGTATAACTTATTAAATGTGAAGATGTAAGTAAAACCAATTATTTAAAATGGTTAAATAACTTTGTTAAGCAAAACGAAGTATGAATCTGAATAAGTGATAAAAATTGACTTTGGTAAAAGTTAAATAGAATTTACTTTGGAGTTGGAATTTGAATTGGATTTTAATTGGATTAGATATGTTATTGAAATGGAAATTTAAGTTAAGTTAAACAAATGATGTTTGAGGTGGAATATAACTTAAATAATGTTGAATAAAGTTGATTTTGGTATCGTAGTAGAATAATAAAGTGAATTAAATGAACATGAATTTGAGTTATATAAAGGAGATTCAACTTTATATGATAAAATGGATTGGCAATTGAATTGAATTAATGAATTAATTGAATGTAAATAAATTGAATGTAAATAAATTGATATGAAAAATGGATGTAAGTGTTAATTCATTCAAGCTAATGAAGTTGAGAAATTGAATAATTGAATGGAAATTTATTTGAATTGAAAGTGAACCAATGTGAATGTAAATTAGTGAATGTAAACTAATTGAAAATGAATAATTGAATGTCGTTGTATATGAATTGGTTGTAAAAAATTACAAGTAATATCGAAATCATATAAGTTGTTTATAAACTTTGTTTAGTATGCATTTATTTTAATATGCATGTGTTGTAGTTGTTTAAAAGAGTAAAATGTTAGTAACTTCTTATATATGTCACTTACATATTTATATTGAGTAAGTACAGGTACCGGGGCTACCGTTAGCGGGATTTGGTTGTGCAAAATGCTAAATAAATAACTGCTTTGCTTAAAAATGCTAAAAAGGTACGCTTACGCAATAAAAATAGGAAATATGAACTGTTTTTCCGACCGGGTGGGTCGATGTATATATATTTATCTCTATTGTGATATTGTAAAAGCTCCTCCGTACAAAGGAGGTTATGGCAAAAAATTTTGAAAATTTAAGGCGTTAGAAAATTTTCGGGAAATTTTGAATTTTTTTTTTGTGAAAACTAAGTTTTGATTTGAAGTTGAAGATTAAACGGTATAGTTGGTTTTGAGAAGATAACTATATATGGATTTGGAAACTTAGTAAATATTTTGTAAGAAGTTTAACTATTAGATTTTGGAAAAGTTAAACGCTTAAGAGACTTGTAAATCAAATTTGAAAAGGTTTGTTTTGAAAAGTTAATGGATTTCAAAACTTTTTCTTACTTGGTAATTTCGAGAACGAAATTCTTTTAAGGGGGAAGTCTGTAACGACCCAGAATTTCTGTCATTTGAAATTCATATATTTAATTGATTTTAAATATCAACAAGTAAAATTTGTAAGTCGAATAATTTATTTTTCGAATATCTGGATTTAATTGGATAATTAAATCGACATTTTAATATTTGAAATTGCGTAAATAATTGGAAATTGGGTTCAATGTGATCAAAAATGATTTATAAAGTTATATTAAATCATATTGGAGTTAGAACAATGTTTGTGAACTTTTAAAACTGAATTAAAAGTTAATTTGTGAAAATGGAATATTTTAATATTTAATCGACTAGTGAAAATAGCCATTTTTCAAACGGTCTCGGATTTCGACGAAACTAGTTTCATCGGATCCCTAATGTAATATTATTGTATGGTTTCAAATTTTGTGTCAATCGGATTTACCGTTTGTCCGGGGCAAGACAAAACGCGTAGAAATTAGTTTAAATTGGTTTAATTTAAATTCGATCGTTTATTTCCGTAACTCGCACATATGATTGAATTAGCTTCCGAAACATATTCCATTATGTCCAAAACGCGGGGTAAACCCTAGAAACGCCAATCACCGCGCGAGATTTGGAGTTCGAAAATTTTGGATGAATAGTGTTTTTGGAAATTTTCTATAAAAGGACTTACTATATTCTCATTTGCAAACCAAAGACAAACCCTATGGTTTTGTGAGCCGGCCGCCTCTATATTATTCAATGGACAGAATCTTCGTTTCTTTTCTCCTCAAATTCTTCAAATCCGTAAGCAATGACAACAAACTTTCAACATGAAAGTTGTAGAGGGTGGTGAGATCTTTAATTCCAACGGTTATGATCGGATAATTCGTTGCCGATCGACGGCAATTTGTGTTTGAAGGAGCCGTGTTCAATTACGTTTTTCGAGACCTAGGCTCGACCGAGCTCTGCCGTGTTCATGCCGAAGGTGGAGGTGGCCGAGGCGCATCGCGTGGTGCCACTTGATCGATTTCTCGACGAACGTAGTGCATGCGGCTATTAGGGTTTGAACGTGAGTTTTGGGTTCGTGGTCGCGTTCTGTAGCTTGGAGAAGAAGTCGCGTGCTACGGCCAGGATTTGGAAAACAAAACGTGCGGCCAGGATGATTAAAGTAAAACAGAAAAGAAAAAATTGTAAATTTAATTGCATTTTAAATCGTTCAAACTTTGTAATGCTATATCTTGTTCATACAAGGTCGGAAAATTACGAAACGACTTGCGTCGGGTTCGTTTTGTCGAGCACTACGCAATGGAACTGGTTTGGTGTCGTTTGGAGCTAGTGAAAATTTCGGGTAAAATTAAACGCATGTTTAATTTTATTCGAAATAAAACGCTACAACTGTTATCGGAAACTCAAGGTGAGAACTTCTCACTCAATCGAATTGTTTCGATTTAAATTTTAAATAGTTAGATTTAAAATTGCTTGATTGTGTGATTGGATGATAATTATTATCTGTTGTGTTGAAATAGACCCTATACGCCGTATATTAAGCGGATGTTATTTATTAAAAACATATACCGCGATAATTCCAACTTGTGTGGAATTGGTATTATATATGTACTTGGAGTTGATTTCCCACATTATATAGCGGATGAGACCCTATTGCGCCGCATAATAACGGATAATATTTTATAAATCCCATATACCGCGATATTCCGTCTCGAAGCGGAATTGGTATTGTGCTAACATCTTTAGATGCAGGGAAACAGGTTGGAGGGATCCAACTGGATTCCTCAAATATTTGAATTTATTTCAATGTTTTGTGTTGATCTATTTATAATCTACGTGATTATCTTTATGATTGAAATCGTTAAAGGCTAAATTTTAGCCGAATATATTTTTGGTATCGTTAGATGCCATAAATAAATAAAATTTGATTTTTGAAAATTAAGTTGAGAATTCATAATAAAATTTAATTTTGGAATTGATTCATTCTAAATAAATAAACGTTGTAATTTTTATGTTATAAAAATTATGATTTTTGTGAAATATAACTGAAATGTGATTTTTGGAATAAATAGTTGATTAATTTTATAAAATGGTTTACATTGGGATTTTTAAATTATTATAAATGATTTATATAAAAGATTTATAAAATTAATATTTATAAATTAAAATATTGGAATTATAAAACGAGTTTTATAAGTATTAAAATGAAGTATAAATGGATTTCATAAGTGGATGAAATCTACGATTTATAAACTGTGAATTATAAAATAAATAGATTTTTGTAAAATAAAAGATTTATAAGTAATTGACTTATAAATTGGATTTTGGCATTTAAATGAGATATAAATAGAATTTTTTAATTAAGGGATTTTATAAGTTGAAGTTTTTATAAAGTATATATATAAATGGGAATTTATAAACGTTGTTTTATAAATCCGAAATCGGCTTAATTTAATAAGTTTAATTATTATTGCTTATTAAAGGAGATATATCCACGATTTTGGGACAGTGGATAATCCTTTAAATAAAATATGTAGAAATTGAATTTGGTAAATGAAGTATATTCACGATTCTGGACGGTGAATAATATATTAAAGAAATATTTTGGGAAAGTGATATTTTAAATAAAATTTAAACGATTTAAAGATGTTTTAAAATGTGTTAAGTATCGAAATCATAGATTTCATCATTCATTGTTGAAATAGACGTTTTCGAGAGGAAATGGTGGACTATAACACTGTTGTTATAGTAAATGATTTCCGAAAGGAAAAGTTTTGTATAGTATTGGGGTTATATATCTATCTCAATTTCGAATCCCTATACTAGTGATTTTGGGTTGTCGTAACAATGTTTTACGCAACATTGGTTTTGACTCAAATAAATGTGTTTAAGAGAAGTTTTCCTTAAAGAAAAAATATATACTTAATTGTGATTTAGGTATATTGAATATTTTCCAAGTGTTGAAAATAAATAGATTTGTGAATTACTAATTATTAAATAAGTATGGAAATGTTTTTCCAATATGAAGTGAATGTTTTGAGATTTTATCTTTTAAAGATAAATTGAAAATGAATATTAGAAATCAATTTAAAAATAGTATATTCATAGATATTTTGGAAATGTAAATTCACTATGGAATTTATAAAAGAAAGGGAAATTTGTTTAAAAATAAACATTGATTTATTTTAAAAGTGTGAAAATAAATTTACGGATTTGGAACGTATGTCTAATAAATCAATAAGGATTTATTTAATTGGTTTAAATGAACCATTTTGAAATGAAAGTTGTAAAGGTGAAAAATAATTTGAAATTTGTTTTCAAATGGTTGAAGTGTGGAAAATATATCTTATAAAGATATTTTGGAAATAAATAATTTGTGAAATTATTTGAAATCGGGTGATGTTGTGAATATTGATTGATAGTTAAATAACCGACTATCAATATTGACCCTTAAATGGCTATTTGTTGTGAATTGGTTGAAATTGAATGCTACACTTATTTTTAAATTATTGCGCTCGTTATTCGGACTACCCATTCCGAATAGTGATACGACGTAGTGGACAGCACTGAAGACCGGTGGTGAAGACCGGGTATTTGTGAAAATGATAGGATGACCTATTGATTGTCTCTGCACCATTAGCTACAGTATGGAGATTTCCTTTGTGATGGGAAATTCGATCGGGATTGTGAATACCCAGATTGCAAGGGCTTCTTTTGAAGTGCCTTTGGTTCCGTTCGAGCCCAGAACAGACTTGTATGGTTACGTGTCTAACATTACATTTTGAGATATAAAGCAGATTTCTTTCAAATACATCTCTGTTGGTGGCGGAGAATTTATTCTCTTAGCTTAACACCCTTCTCTGAGACGTACGAGCTCAGAGGTTTTGTAGTTGAAGGTTATCAGCGATATATTCCCAATTTGGTAATGTGGCATGCTGAGTGCTGCTGTGTGATGATTATTTATTGATTATTTATTGATCAAAGCATGGCTTTGTGAAAAAGCGTAGCTTTGTGGACGAGACTTCGTCAGACCTCACACCCCGGAAATGGTCAAACCGGAATATGCGGCAAGGTTATGAGGGTCGCCCCCTTTAGGGTATGTCATTTCCTTCTGGAAAAGGGTGGTGTCAGGTATGGAGCCCTGATGCTTAACCTATGTGGTTGCTCCAATCTCATTTTCCGTGTGGTTGTTGCTTTGTGATTGAGGGCCCTCGGATAAAGGTCCCAAAGGACCGGGGGGTGGCTTATTCGTGTAGTAGTTACCTAGTTACAGAGGTAACCCGGCCTTGTGTTGGCAGAGAGCTGGTTAAGTTATCGGGACGTCCCGCCAGAGGCGATCCCATGTGGCAGTAGGAAGTTCCTAAGCCTGACCATTTGTTGGAAAATCCAAAGAAACAATACGAGCCTTGTACGGTTTTAGTTGTATAACCTGCCATTTACTTATGGTGGTCACCACTGTTTAGATGGTAGCTATAGTAGGCATAGTTCGAAATGTCTATGCTGGCTAAGATTTATATTCTATTTTCGAAATACTTTCTACACTATGCACTAATAATAATATCAAAAACGATTTTTTTTGCGTAGTAAGCATCTTTGACTATCATAAGGAGAAATCTCCTCCAATTCTGCGTTTGCATTGTGTGTGTGCGGAGAGGCCTTATGGTAGTTTCATTTTCCAAAAGCATTGCGGATATTTTTTCACTTCCCTTGTTGTTATTGTTTTAAAAGACAAAATAACTGTTTTGAGTTCTCACACCAGTCCTATGACTGACTTGGAGTTTATTGTTCTCTTCCTAAACTCTGGATGCCCATAAATTTTCCACACGGGCAGTCTAGAGTCAGGTTATCATGTCATTCTGGATTTAGAAGTGCTATGGAGCTCAAGTGGCGAGATGGATGGCGAGGCGTATTACTTGTATATGATATTATCTTTCCGTTGTAAATTCACTTGTAAGGACATGTTTGTATAGCTGTCCATTCTTGTATTGTGTTGTATATTGTTGTTGTGCACTCTGATGATAATGTAATGTAATAACTGATATAGTTCTTTGTTTTAAAGATTATTCATTTATCTATTATATGTTGTTCCGCTGCGATATGTGAGATTCTAATATTGTCTCTGTTCTGTTTCCTTATTTCTTCTATCTTTTTCTTCTACCTCTTCCTTTCAACCCTCATGGTTTGGTTTTCCGGCATTCGATTGCTGGACAGTTGATACAGTGGCCGTATTGATGTCGATTCTCGAAAGTCGAAGAATCGGGTCATGACAGCACTTGTATAGGTTCGTATTGCTTTTCATAGATGATATCTTGATATACTTTAAGGATGAAAGAGAGCATGAAGTTGATCTTAAAGTGGTTCTTGAGACGCTAAGGTAACATCAGCTGAAGACAAAGTTTTCGAAGCGTCATATCTGGAAGAAAGGAAGTGAAGTTTCTGGGTCATGTAGTCTCAGATAAATGGTTGTTAGTAGATCTGATTAAGATTAAAACGTTGAATTGTTGGAAGAGACCCAACACAATGATGGAGATAAAGAGTTTCCTTGGGTTGGCTGGTTATTATCGGAGGTTCATTAAGGATTTTTCACAAATAGCAGCGTCGATGACCAAGTAACGAGAAAGGATGTGAAGTTTGTGTGGACCGATAAGTGTGAGGAAGCATTCCAGAGTTTGAAACTCTTATTAACTTATACACCTGTCCTGGTTGTTCGGGAACAAAATCAGGATTTGGTGGTTTATACAGATGCGTGTAGAACGGGATTAGGAGCTGTGATGATGTAGAGAGGTAAAGTGATCGCCTATCCTTCTCGACAACTTAGACCGCATGAGGTCAGATATCTGACACATGATTTCGAATTGGATGAGGTAATTTTTGCAAATGTGTGGAGACATTATCTTTTAGGAGAGTAGTTTGGATTATATACAGATCATAATTCGTTGAAATATTTGTTCTCTCAGAAAGAGCTCAACATGAGATGGCAGAGGTGGTTAGAATTTATTGTCGCTTATGATTTTGGGATTGAGTACACACTGGAGAAAGACAACAAGATTGTAGATACACTTCGGAGGAAACATCAGAATGCAGTGTTGGCGATGATTGCTAAGTGGAAAAATTTGGAAGCATCAGCAGATTGCAGAGTGCAATGGAGATCTGAGGCTGGGTCCAGCGGAGAAACCATGGTGTTATTTTGTTTGGAAGTTCGACCAGTGATGATCGAAAAGATTGCTTCTAAACAAAAAAAGATCTGGTATTAGCTAAACAGATCAGGAAGTTAAGAGATAGAACCGAGAGCGATGACTTGAAAAGTTTCAGTCTTGACCATAATGGGTGGTTGAGAAAGAAAGGAAGATTATGTGTTCCGAGTGTAGGAAACATAAGGAAATAAGTCTTGGATGAATGCCATTGTTCGAAGTTCACCATTCATCTAGGAGGAACTAAGATGCATCAGGATATGAAGAGAAGTTTCTTCCAAGAAGGTATGAAGAGGGATATTGGCTTATGGGTAAAACAATGTTTGAATTACCAGCATGCAAAGGCTGAGCACCAGAAGCCAAGTGGGTTGCTTCAGCCATTAGATATCCCGATATGGAAATGGGATTCTATTTCTATGGATTTTATTGACGGGTTGTCAAGATCGAACTAAGGAAATGAAAGTATATGGGTTATAGTGGACAGATTGACCAAGAATGTCCATTTCATTCCAATTAAGTCAACCAGAATGACACATGTATTAGAGAAATGTTTATAATTAATGTGGTTAGACTACATGGAATTCCTAGTAGCATAGTTAGCGATAGAGATTCCTTATTCTCTAGAGAGTTCTGAAAGGTCTATAGGAAGTTTTAGGAACAAAGCTCAAGATGAGTACCGCTTACCATCCGTAGACAGATGTCCAAACAGAAAGAGTTAACAAAGTCTTGGAAGATTTGTTAAGAGCTTATTTTCTAGATTTTAGGGGATCATAGGAAGGCCATCTGCATTTAGTCGAGTTTTTGTATAACAACAGTTATCAGACTAGTATTGGGATGGCATCATTTGAAGCTTTGTATAGAAGGCCATGCAAATCTCTCATATGTTTGTTAGAGACCGAGGATAGGTTGGTTCTTGGTCCAGATTTGGTCAGAGAAGCTGTAGAAAAGATTGAGGTCATTCGGGCTAGAATGAGGAGCTCAGTCTAGGTAGAAGAGTTATGCTGATAAGAGATGGTTTAGAGTTTTCAGTTAGAGATCGGGTTTTTGTCAAAGTTCCACCGATGAATGGTGTGATCAGATTTGAAAGATCAGGGAAACTAGCGCCAAGATTCATTGGACCTTTTCTTATTGTTGAGACGATCGGGAAACATGCTTATAGAGTTGAGTTACCGAGCAGTTAGGCAGGAGTCCATGATGTTTTCCATGTTTTTCATCTCAGAAAGTGTGTCAGAGACCCGATGACTACTATTGCACCGACTGTGCTAGAAGACTCAATAGTAGAACCGGACTTGACTACAGTGAGAAAGCCGATTCGTATTGTTGTGAGAGATTTGAAGAGACTTAGAACCAAGACGCTCAGATGTCAAAGTCCAATGGAGCAACGATGACAGGGACTGTACTTGGGAGATTGAAAGCAGGATTAGAGATACTTATCTTGACTTGTTTGATGGTATGTTTTATCTCTTTGATTGATGTGTAGTGTACCTTATCGTAATTCGAGGACGAAATTCTTTAAAGAGGGGAGTTTATAACACCCCATATTTTCGGTAACATTATTTAGGGAATTGAGATTTGATTTTATTAAGGGGTTGCCATGCCATTTAACTAATGAATTAAAAGATGATTTAAAATGAAATAGAGGAGGGGTAAAACAGGAAAAATTCCATTCCTACAACCCTAAAACTTGACCATGTATCCTATACACGTTCATTTTCATTTGTTCAAAACTTTAAAAGCTTAAAGCCGGCCACCATTAACAAGAGAAAGAGGAAGAAGATTAAGAAAAGCTGAGGAAGAAGCTTGATCAAATCAAATCCCTTCACATCTCAATCTTTTTAATCTCTAAAGCAAAGGTGAATAATGTTTTCATCTCTTATTTGTTTTGGTTTTCGGTTTTCAGATGAAATCTGAATTAATTTGCAATGATTCACCATGTTTTTGAAAGATGGAATGATTATATACACACACACTTGATGATTTATGGTTGTTCATATAGATTTTATGAGATGTTCTGGTATGAAATCCCTATTAAATAACATCCAAATGCCTTGCGAATTTTAATATAGATCAGAAATGATATTTTGAAGATGAATTTCAATTTTTAGAATTTTATGAAATTTTTGTAGAATTTTCCAAAGTGTTTCAATGGGTATGTAAATTATTTAAGGTATAGGACTTAAATGTTTTATATATTTACTAAAGTGAAGGGGCTTTTGTAAAAAAATTAAATTGTTAATTCTGGAAAGTCGGCAGTACTTGTAGAAAAGAGAAACTTGCAGCCAATCATAATTTGACAAAAAGCAGATTAGGTTAAAAAGAAGTTTAAAAGGACTAATCAACATGTTTTTCACTGTTTTGATGCTTTCGGCACCAGTTCCGCCTCCTTAGCTTCGCTTCTGACATGGTCGAAACTAATGCATATGTTATCAGGGATATGGTACGTAGTGAATTGGATGTAGGCGGAAGGTATAGAGTCGAAACCAGGGGTTTAGAAGGGGTTGAGGCATTACTTTTCTTTTAAAAGAAAATGAGCCTGCTTGCTTTCGACTTGGTTAGCTTTCAACTAAATCAAAAGAATTTAAAGAAATGATTTCGATTGGGTTGCATTTTGTTTTGAATGATTGCTCTCGACTAAGTCGAAGCCTTTTGACCGACTCTTTCTACCTTTCGACTAAGATAGGTTTCGAAAGGGTTGTTTTGTTTTGTTTTGCTTTTTAAACTTGACAACTTATGTAATGCTTTTGAAGGGATGGTTTCAACACCATCACTTCTTTACTTATGAATGATTTCGAAAGGAAGGCTTTTGACTTTAACGAGTTTCCGATCTTTTTGCTCTACTTGAAAGCATAATCCAAAGGGTTTCGACCGAAACAGTTTTCAAAGATTTCGAATGGGTAAATTTTTGAATGATTTCGAAAGGTTTCCACTTGTTTTAAATTAAACCCAAAGTCTTTCAAAAGGTTTAGTATTTTAATGCTTTTGAAAGGGTTTTAGTGAATGCTTTTGAAAGGGTGGTTCCCCAGGGTTTCGAAAAGATTGAAAGGAAAGATTTTTCCTATGTTTTCGAAAGGCAATATTTAAAGATTTTAAAGAAGGATGTCTAATGTTTTGAAGCTTTTGAAAGAAAGGCTTTTAATGATTTTGAAATGGATGCTTTCAATGGTTTCGAAAGGGTTACTTTCAAGGGTTTCTAAGGGGTTGTTTGAAGGTTTTAAGAAAAGGTTTCGAATGTATTAACTAGGCAATATAACCTAAGTATTTACAAGTTAAAAAGGGTTTTAACTTGTTTTGAAAGAATGGCCAATCCTTATTAAAATTCATCAAAACTATTTTGAGTATAACATGGAAAAATAGCTTATAGTAAAGCTCGGAATGTATTTTCCTTGTATAAGTATGATTTAAAAGGTTAAGTCACTTTGAAAAGGTTTTCATGGAAAAGATGAAGGGTAGATAACCCTATGTAAATGACTTAGATTAGAAAACCAGATAGGACTTGTGTAGGGTCGCACCCTATGCTCATTAGCTATTATCACCTAGGTAATTTAGTCCAGAATTCCAGCGTGTTTGGTTTGGTCATAGGTAAGACTAAAATGTTGGTTACGTACAGAAAGGAATATTTATGTACAAAGATAGACTACTGGTTAGCCGCAAAACCATTAGGATCAGTTGACCCTTGGAGAAGTAAGTTAAGGACTGACGGTCCAGAAGTTTTGTCTAACAGATGTTTAGCCCATTTGATATTTTATTTGGTAGGCCCGAGTCAGCCAAAGGGATAGGTAGTTTATTTTATGGCCAGTTAGCCCAGAATTTGGACAGATAGTCCATTTATTACATGTTTTTAGTATAACAGATATTTCTATTATTATTGTTATTATTATTATGATCAGTCTGATTAACCAGTTTGGTTGCAGGAAGAGATTTGAAAAAAAATATGTTTTGAAAAGGATATTAGTGAGGGGAAACCCGTTCCACTAAGCGGCATGGTCTTACTTAGTATCAGTAAACAGAGATGTAACAGTATTATTTACACCAGGCTTTATATTTGACTCGAAGTTTTTATTTCCCCTTAAATTCTTGGGTGCTCAAAATTGATGTGATTTGGTTGAGAGTTAGGGTTTGCAGGTTTTAGTAATTTTTTAAAATAAAGCTTTTGGAGAGGAGCAGGTGGCTGACAGATATCTAATTAGGATTTATAGTTTTATCATGTTTTGATTCCGCTATGTTTATTAAGTCAGATATGACTATATTGACTATCATCAACCAAGGATGCATCATCATACGTCGCTCTTGGCGTATTTTTGTAATGATTATATTTTATCTGTCCCTGGGAAACGATATGGGATTATGTAATTTGGATATGAATTTGTTTTTAAATGTAATCAGTAAAATGTTGTTTTTGGAAATATGTGAATTTGTTCATATTCAAGTGCTTCTGATATTATGGATACCATTAGCATTACCGTATTTTGTCGCCAGAAGTTAATACTACGGATGACTGCAGCTTCTGTAGCGCTTAGCTTTTGGCTTCTAAATATGGGATGTTATAGCATGCGATATTGAACAAGAGAATGACTAATTCCATTCATCCAATTGCTTCTTTATTTTTTGACAAAATTGAAAGAAGGGAAGCTTCCTGATCAAGAGAGAGTTGAAGATATTATGAGAGGAAACATTTCGCTGTCACCTAAGTATTCATATTTAAGGTTATCGGGAAGGTGTTTGAGTTCCAACCTCGGGGATTGCTCAGTAAAAAGTTAGGTTGAAGATCCGAATCCACCGTTAGAGGTTCAAACGAAAATGCATTTTCAATTTCGTTAGGCTCATCATGACATAGTTGTTCATATTCGGTCTCGCGTTCATGGTTTAGGTGAACTATTTTGTTACCAACATTTTCTTGAATGGCACTAACTTCCACCGTTTGGTCAAGCGATTCATTCAATTGATTTTTAGGATTGAAATTGTTAAGATCCAAAGTCATGTTTCCAAAAGAAATATTCATCGAACTGTTTCAACAATTGATTAGAGCATTTGAAGTAGCTAAGAAAGGTCGGTCTAAAATCAATGGAATTTAATTCCTTGGATTGTTCACAGGTTGTGTTTCAAGGGTGATGAAATCGATAGGGGATATAAATTAACCAATTTTGATGAGTACATCCTCGATTTCTCTCATGGGTTTCTTAATCGAATGATCGACTAATTAAAGAGTTACCTTTATCAGTTTTAGTTCACCCAAGCCAAGTTGCTGGTAAACTAAATAAGGAATCAAATTGACACTCGCACCCAAGTGTAGTAAGCACTTATTAATTGTCTTGTCTCCTATCGTGCACCAGATCATTGGATATCCAGATCTTTGAATTTAACGGGAATTGATTGGGACAAGACTTTGCTAAGATCGGTTGCTAAGAAAACTTTCTTGGATACATGAGTGTGTCATTTTTGAGTACATAAGTCCTTTAGAAATTTAGTGTAAGTTGGGACTTGTTGAACGATATCAAGAAAAGGAATGTTAACTTTAACTTGTTTGAAAATTTCCAACACTTTTTTCATTTGATCAGAGTGTTTCTTGGGTCAAAGATGATGTGGCAATGAACATGATACTCAGTAGGTCGGTACACTTGAGTAGAAGAAGAATTTGGATTGGCATTGATTCAATGTTTGGCTCAATGTTTTGTTCTGAATTGCATATCGTCTTTGAAGTGTCAAGAGGGGTTTCCGGTAAATCGTTTGGATTAACAACTTGATTAACGATTTATTTATCGGAATGCAAAGTCAGGATAACATGCATTTGGTTTACGTTGCTATCATGAACAACATGGGCTTGATTCGAATTCGTGTTTTGATATCTTGGATTCGGAACCGACTGACCTGGAAAAGTGCTTCGTTCATGTTCATACACAGAGGTGGCTAATTGACTCATTTTCATTTCAAGTTTAGCAATCGATTGACCCGTATTCTGCATGTACGATGTTAACAAATTTTGCAAATTGCTATTTGATTGGAGGTTTTGAGTGGTTCCTTTAGCCAAAGTTTCAAGAATTTTCTCAAGTGAAGACAATCGTTTATCATCTTGGAAAGCAAAATATTGTTGCGGTTGATTTTGGGATGGGGGCATAAAATTTTGTTGAAAATGATCGGGTTAAAAGGGAGGATTCAAAGCATTGTTCGAAAATGCTTGAAAACTGGGACGAACCAAATTAAAGTTGGAATTATTTTTATTCCACGCAAAATTAGGATGATTTCTCCAACCAGGATTGTACGTTGGAGAAAACAAGTTATTTTTAACCTTGTTAAAAGCATTGAGTTATTCTATCAAATTACAACACTGATCGGCTATGTGGTTCGGATCATTACATTCATAGCACGTTGATTAGGAAGGTTGGTTCATTTAGTTGGATGAGAAAACGTTGTTGAATTTATTGCTCATTGTGTCGATTTTAGCTTCCAAAGCCAAAGATGATCTTATTGAGTGTGTACTCGATCGTAAATAAATGGATTTTTCGTTAGAATATTCCCGTTGGGATGACTTTTTGGCCAAGTTCTCAAGTAATTGCCAAGCATCGTCGTGATGTTGGGCAAGAAAATTGCCTTTGCATATAGACTCAAGCATGGTTCGTGAGCTATTTTCAAGTCCATCATATAAGATTTGGCAAATAGTCTATTTTTCAAAATTATGGCGTGGACATTTTACCAAAAAGCTCTTTAAATCTTTCAAAATATTTTCCGAAAGGTTCACCCCTGAATTGATGAAAATTTACAATTTTATTTTGGATTTTAGTTGTTTTTTCAAGGGGTAGAACTTTTTTAGGAAGACTTTAACAAATTATTCCCAAGTTTTGATTTAGTTTGATGGTAAGCTGTACAATCATTTTTCAGCATAATCGGTATGGGCGAATGGAAGTAATTGAAGTTTGATTCCGTCATCACGTAATTGTTGGAGCTTAATGTTTACATATACTTACTCGAATTTCATTAAGAAAATGTATGGATCATCATGTTCAAAATTGCCAAATTTAGGGAGCATGGCAATATGATTGGAATGAATTTCAAAATGGTTACCCATTGGGGCGGGTAATGTGATACGAGAAGGAATAGAAAATCTATTGGAAAAGATTCTATCCATGAGAGTTCACGGGCATTTTCATTCGCCATCGTTGGAGGATCGTTTCTTCGAGTTAAACGATTTATTGTTGTGTCACGAGTCCAACTACTCATGCACAATGAAAAAGTCAAGAAGAGAATGAAGTGAGAATCAAGTTTAATTGAATGAAGCAAGGTTTGAAAATGAAATAAAGTGAAAAATTCTTTATTTTCTATTTTTATCAAAAGTAAAATATTTACCAAAAAGAATTTAATTTTCAAAAGGAAGGCTTGATTTTTGTTTTGTTTTTGGAATTTGGATTTTTTTAAAGATTTTGTTTTGTTTTCTTTCTTTAATTTTTGTTTTTGTTTTTGAAAAGATTATTATTTTCATGAGGTTTTTTTTTTTCTTAATAAAATTAACTTAAGTAAAATGATTATTTTTGTATTTTTGATTTTTTTTGATTTTTTTCTTGATTTTTTCAAAGGAAAAGCTTTGAAAACATTTTTTGGATTTTAAAAAGGAAAAACTAAGTTAAGTAAAATATAACTTTTTTACTTTTGGATTTTGTTTGATTTTTTTCTTGATTTTTTCAAAGGAAAAGCTTTGAAAATATTTTTTTTGGATTTTAAAAAGGAAAAACTAAAAATTATAACTTTTTTTACTTTTGGATTTTGTTGTTTTTTTATAATTGCATGAACTAATGCAACTAAATGGATGCAAGGACTTAATTATAAATTTTCGGTCCTTAGTAGTTCTAAACCCAAAAATGTATATTCACAATTTGTCTTAATCCGACAAAATAGTTCTTAGTCAGGTAACGGATAGGAGTTATCGGTGCACCATGAATCACCATAGCAATGCAGGCGAAGGTTAAAGTACCTTTAGAGAAACAATCACTATAATATTTATGAATCATTGTAATATTTATATATGATTATTGCACTACTATAGCCTATACACCAAGAAGTTAGATTATCCAAAGAAGACAACTTCTCAAGATACAATTAAGCCCTAAATGAGCTTGCGACACCCTTATGCCCAAAGTCTAACTGTATTATTAGTCATGTTCTACGATGAAATGCAATTTGTGGGTCAAGGAAGGGATGGTGAAATCTCCCACCTTATGTGGATTCGGGTGTTGCCCTTAGAAAAAAAAAACATGACATGAATGCAAAATTGAAAATAAATGTAATTTAATGATGCAACTATAAATGAAATTTGATTTTGTTTTAATTTTGTTTTAAATGCGAGCAACTAATAGTGCAAGGAAACTAAAAACAAGATATGCGAGCACGATAACAGAGTGTGCAGAATTATTTGCACTTTTATTTTAAAGTAACGATTTTTTTATAAGCAAATAAGTCTTCTCCTTCTAAGTTGCTGCAAATTACAGCTTGTAAAATTGTTGAACACGAATATTTACAAGACTAAAACGAAATCAACTTTCTTTTTTTCAAGATAAAAGGAAAATAAAAGAAAATCAGCCCACTTAATATTTACAAGACTAAAACGCAAACAAGCCCAAAAAAACAGCATAAAAGAAATCTCAAAAATTATAAGTCGATAAAATTTCTTTTTCTCATCTTATTTTATTTTATTTATTTTATTTTAAATGAGAACAACACAATTAAAATCAGCCCACAAGCCCAAATACCCCAAGGCAAACCAAAAAACAATTCTCACTTCTTACTTATTTTATTTTATTTAAAATCAAAAGGCCAAATGAAAGAAAGGTTGCCCTAATTTGCAAACTACTAGGTATTAATCATCGCATTCAGTCTTCATCACTTAAAAAAAACGACATATAATCAAAGAATGAAATCGCAAATTCAAAGTCGCAGATCAAAAATTCGCAATCATAATTTTGCAATTTGAACCTTCAACTTATATCCCAACAGCTTATATCTAGAAATTAAAACAAACGCGAATAAAAATCGCGACTTGTTGTTCAGATTCAGTGTTTAGGTGAGGTCGATTGTGGATTCAAGCAATTGATGTAGGCGGCGGCTTTTGCTGAGGTCAAAGTTGGTCTCCAACAGCGAGGGTATATTTTGGCAAGCTTCGAGTTTGGTTTACAGGTGTGGTCGAATTGTAGTTGCGGTTTTGGAAATGGGTTTTGTTGCAGTAAGGTCGCGAGGGTAGGAAGGTGGTGATAAAGTGCATGACTTATGCACGTTTCAAGCAGAAGGGAGAGACGGTGTTGGGGTGGTTTCCAAAGCCTTCTCATAGGATACTGACAGGAGATGATTTCAGTTAGGGTTTCAAGTGAAGTTGCACAGTGGTTTGAGGCTGATCAGGCGATGGTGCAGTTGGTGTGCAAGTTTTGATGTGCGCTTGTTGTAGAAGGACGTGTAGGTTGCTGATTATGGAGGAGTTTGGAATGACCTAATTGAAGTTGCAATTTAAGGAAGGTTGAAGAGTGAGTTCTATTTAAGGAAGGCAGTGGAAGGAATGAATTGTTTGTTTGGTTATTGCAGTGAGGAGTTTGTAGAAGATAAACTGTTCAATAAGGAGGAAGTATGGGTTGATAGTAGACAAGGTGGGAGTGGTTGACAGTAAATAGAGGATAACAAAACGAACAAAGAATGAAAAGAAAAATGTACAAAAACAAATTAAAAGATAATGAACTATAGCTGAAATAGAGAATAACAAAATGAGGTGTAGTGAATGTGGAAAAACAAAAGGTATTGTAGCAAAATTTTGGAACAAATGCAATGCCAAAGTTCCATGACTTTTCATGACTTTAGCCAAAATTTTGGAAAAAATTCAAATTGCTATTTGGTTGGAGGCTTTGAGTGGTTGCTTTAACCAAAGTTTCATGACTTTTCTCAAATGAAGACATTCTTTTATCGTCTTGGGGAGCAAAAGATTATTGCGGTTGATTTTCAGATGGGGGAACAAAATTTTATTGAAATGATTGGGTTGAAAGGAAGGATTCAAAGAATTGTTCGGAAATGCTTGAAAATTGGGACGAACCAAATTTGAGTTGGAATTATTCGGTTCCACACAAAATTATGATGATTTCTCCAAGCAGGATTGTACGCTGGAGAAAACGGATCATTCTTAACCTTGTTAAAAGCATTGAGTTGTTCTATCGAATTAGGATACTGATTGACTATGTGATTCAGATCATTGCACTTGTAACACATTGGTTGGGAAGGTTGGTTCATTTGGTTGGATGAGAAAATGTTGTCAAATTTATTGCTCATTACATCGATTTTAGCTTCCAAATCCAAAGATGATCCTATCGAGTGCGCGCTCGATCGTGAATAAATGGATTTTTTGTTAGAACGTTCCTTTTAGGATGACTTTTCAGCCAAGTTCTCGAGGAATTACTAAGCATCATCGTGATGTTGGACAAGCCTTGGCACATAGATTCAAGTATGGGTCGTGAGCTATTTTCAAGTCCATCATATAAGATTTGACAAAGAGTCCATTTTCCAAAATTACGGTGTGGTTATTTAAACAAAAGATATTTAAATCTTTCAATATATTTTCCGAAAGGTTCATTCCTGAATTGATGAAAATTCACAATTTCATTTTGGATTTTAGCTGTTTTTTCCCCGAGGGGGTAGAACTTTTTTAAGAAGATTAACAAATTCTTTCCAAGTTTTGATTGAGTTTGATGATAAGGTGTACAACCATTTCTCAACATAATCGATAAGGGTGAATGGAATTAACCAAAGTTTGATTCCATCATCACATAATTGTTAGAGTTTAATGGTTGCACAACTTGTTTGAACTTCGTTAAGAAAATGTATGGGTTATCATGTTCAAAATTGCCAAATTTAAGGAGCGTGGCAATATGATTGGAAGGAATTTCGAATTGATTACCCGTTGGGGCGGGTAATGTGATACAAGGAGGAATCTCTATTGGCAAAGATTCTATCCATGAGCGTTCGCGGGGCATTTTTCGTTTGCCATTGTTGGTGGATCGTTTGTTCGAGTTAAACGATTTGTTGTTGTGTCACGAGTCCAAGTACTCATGCATAAGTGAAAAAATCAGAAAGGAAAAGAAGTGAGAATCAGGTTTAAGAGAATGAAGCAAGGTTTGAAAATGAAATAAAGTGAAAAATTGTTTTTTTATTTATATATATTTTTTAAAAAAGTAAAATATTTACCGAAAAGAATTCATTTTTCAAACGAAAGACTTGACTTTTGTTCTTTTTTTTTTTGGAATTTGGATTTTTTCAACTATTTTTATTTTGTTTTTTTTTTGTTTTTGAAAATATTATTATTTTTTTGGATTTTTGTTTTTCTTAAAAAAACTAACTTAAGTAAAATGATTGTTTTTGGATTTTTGATTTTTTTTCAGAGGAAAAGATTTTAAAAGATTTCTTTTGGATTTTAAAAAGAAAAAACAGAGTTAAATAAAATGTAAATTTTTTTACTTTTGGATTTTGTTGTTTTTTTATAAATGCAAGAACTAATGCAACAAATGAATGCAAGTACTTCACTACAAATTTTCAATTCTTAGTAGCTCCTAAACCAAGATTGTATAATCACACTTTGTCTTAATCCAACAAAATAGTTCTTAGCTAGATAAAGGACATGAGTTATCGGTGCACCACGAATCACCGTAGCAATGCAGCCGAAGGTTAAGTATCTTCAAAGAAACAATCGCTATAATATTTACGAATCACCATAATATTTATATATGATTATTGCTCTGTCGTAGGCTAGACACCAAGAAGTTAAATTGTCGAAAGAAGACAACTTGTCAAGATACAATTAAGCCTTAGATGAGCTCGCGACACCCTTATGTCCAAAGTCTAACCGTTATTATTAGTCAATTTCTACGATGAAATGCAATTTGTGGGCTATGAAAGGGGTGATGAAATCCCCCACCTTATGTGGATTTGGGTGTTACCCTTAGAAAAGAAAATAAGATGACATGAATGTGAAACTGAAAATAAAAGTGAATTTATGATGCAACTACAAATGAAATCTAATTTTGTTTATTTTTTCGATTTTTTTTAAATGTAACCAACCAACAATGCAAGAGAACTAAAAATAAGAGATACGATCTCGATATCGGAGCGTGCAGAATTATTAGCACTTTTATTTTAAAGCAGCGATTTTTTTTATAAGCAAGCAAAAGCAGTTTTTAGCAAGTAAGTTTTTTCGTTCTAAGTTCCTGCAAATTACAACTTGCAAAATTGTTAAACATGAATATTAACAAGACCAAAACGAAATCAACTTTTTTTTAAGATAAAAGGAAAATAAAAGAAAATATTTGCAAGCCAAAACGAAACAACATAAAAGAAATCTCAAAAATTTGTAAGCCAATAAAATTTCTTTTTCATATTTTTGTTATTTTATTATTATTTATTTTTAAGTGAAAACAACACACTTAAAATCATCCCCAAGCCCAAATATCCCAAAGATCAACCAAAAACAACTCACGCTTTTTATTTTTTATTTTTTTAAATCAAAAGGCCAAATGAAAGAAAGGTCAGCCCAGTTTGAAAACTACCAAAGTATTAATCCCCATATTCAATCTTATTTACTTAAAAAAAGACATATAATCAAATAATGAAATCATAAATTCAAAGTAAATCGCAGGTCAAAAATTCGCAATCACAATTTTGCAGTTTGAACCTTTAACTTATATCCCAGCAGCTTATACTAGAAACAAGCGCAAATCAAAATCGCTATTTGTTGTTCAGATTTGGTGTTTGGATGAGTTCAATTGTAGATTCAGGCAGTTAATGTAGGCGGCGGCTTTTGTTGAGGTCGAAGTTGGCGACTAGCAACGATGGTAGATTTTGGAAAGCTTCGGGTTTGGTTTACAGGTGCGCTCGAATTGTGGTTTTGGAAATGGGTTTAGTCGTAGTAAGGTCACGAGGGTAGGAAGATGATGATAAAGTGCACGACTTGTGCACGTTTCAGGCAGAAGAAAGAGATGGTGTTCAGGTGGCTTCCAAAACCTACTTATTGGTTATTGACAGGTGATGATTTCAATTCAGGTTTCAAGTGAAGTTGCATAGTGGGTTGAGTGTGATGACCCGGAATTTGTAAGCAATATCAATTTAATAATCTGGAATAAAATTTAAATTGATTTGATAATCTTTGTAATAAGATTTGAATTAATTTAATAATTCAATAAAATAAATAGTTAACTGATAAATTTTATCTTTTTAAATCTAATAATTGTTTTCTATTTATAATATATATAGAATATTTTATATATTGTATATAGATCTTGTTTTAATCTGATTAATAAATAAATCCAGTTTTCTATAAAATTTATATCTTTAGTAAAATTGGAAATTATGATTTTATTTAAAAGTTAAACTTTTTAAAAGCCATTTAATAAATAAAATATGGTTTTAAATACCTAAGATAAATATTAAATAATTTAAAATATGTGTAACTCAAGTTTAAAATTTAAATAAATAACAACGAGGTTATTTTGAGTTTAATTTAATGTGATAAAATAAATAATTTATTAATAAAGAAAATAATTTCTTTTATAAGTTATTTATGGTTATTTAATATTGTTATTTCTAAAAATATAATAATACTTTGTTTTAGTGAATAAATTTTTAAACAAAAATTATTGTTTTTCAGAATTCAAATTTGTAGTTGTATTTGTAAATAAACTGGATTTCAAAAATTCAATTTGAACATGAATTCAAAGTTTTTTTTAAAAATTTAAAGTATAAATGTTTTTAATTTATCTTGATTTTGAAATATTTGTGTAAGTTTAAATTTTAAAAATATAGTTTGATTTATTTTATTTTAAAATCTATATACATGTAAATAAATGCATGTTAACTCATTAATTAAACATGGATTTATATTTATCTTATATTAACATCTAACTAAATAACTAATTAACATTTAATTAACATTTGTGACAAGTGTAAACATCTTACAAATTAAATAAGCATGTGTTAACTAATTAACTGTAGGATCTAGATTAACCCTAGAGGGGGGTGAATAGGGTTATAACAAATTTTCTCGATTTAAACACAGAAACAAACTGCAGAAATAAATATGCTGAAAAGTAAATCACACACAAACTTTACTCAGCTTCGGCAACCCCTGCCTACTGCTGCATTCCCAGATTTCTATAAGAACTAAACAGTATCCCGCTTACAAACACTCTACTAGACTCGCAGACCCTTTTTCTCCCGCTCACAAACACTCTACTAGACTCGCACACCCTGCTCCCACCTATAGAGTTTCGCTTACTCGCAAACACTGCTCCCGCCTATAGAGTTTTGCAAACTCGCACACCCTGCTCACTGAACTAATTCTAACTAGACACTCTGACACTACCTAAACCCTAGGTGGTGATTTACAAATTCTTTGATTAGAAAAGTAAAAAACAACAATTAAAAGACAATAAAAAATAACCCTAAACCCTAATTTAAACCAAAATCCCTTTAAAGAAATATGACCGGCCCAAAATAATAAAAAGGAGATTTTTATTCCCTTTTCTTTTAACTCTTCAGCTTGTTCCTTTTTCCTGTGGCTTGTGAAAATATGGCGGCCCTTGTTGTTTCTTCGTTCGTTCCGATTTGGCGAAATTAGGGCTTTGTGCAAATTGAAGCGCCGCACGTCACCGTTTGATAGTAGGCTTTGATGCTCTTTGATTTGCTCACGGCTCTTCAATTTGGATCGAGTTCGTCTCCTTGCTTCGGTATGTAATTTTATGCTTTGGTGCTTTTGTGTATTCGTACTTGAACTCGATACCTAAAAATTGCCGATGATGATTTCAATTTATAGGGTTCGATCCCCTTATTTTCCGTTCGTCTAAATATATTTGAATCTGTCATTATTGTTTGATCGGCCGTTTGATTATGCTTGGATGCTTGGGATTGATCTGACTTTTTCAATTTCGTATTTTTTGATGCTTGGCTCTCACGGTTTTGATTTGTGACTTGGTCAATTTGCTTGGCTATCACGGTGAATGCTTGATTGACTTTGACAATACTGATTTCATGAATTTTTTACTGCTGGCTTCGGTCTTGGCTTTGATTCATTTCGTGATGACCATTTCAAAGATACACACTTTTTCATTTTTATACTGCGTTGATTATTTTGCGTGTTGCTACATTGCTTACTGTCGCTACTTTGTCCTATACTTGGCGAATCTTCGAGCATTGTTGACTTTTGCTGAACTGGTCTTGAGTTTCAGACTTGTGCTTGACATTTGAGTTGTTGTATGGTCTGTGGTGCACTTGGTCATTCGAGTCTTCCCTGCATCATTATCTGTTGCATACATGAGCTTGACACTGTACTTTTGTTGTTTGCGTTATTGCTGTTGTGTCACTTTGATTCTTCTGAGGCTCGAGTTGCACACTACTGTCTTGGTTGTATATTTGTAAGTTGTTCGGTGCACTTTTGTTTGCTGTCATATTCTTGTGCTCGAGCTCTTTGCACACTGATGCACTGCCTTTGTGGTCTTCACTGTGTTCATGCACTTTGGTCTTTGTTGCCTCTTTATGTATGCACTTGCATACTGCTGCTATGTTGTAAATGTTGCATTCATGTCTCAGTGCTTTGATGAATTTGCATGTATTTTGTTCATTGTTTCATTTGGCGTGTTTGCCTGAGTCACTTGTTCATATTGCCTTTGTACACTTGTTCATATGAATTGCTGTTCCATTGTTGGTTTGTGTAGTTGCAGTATTTATGTACACTGTGTTGTACTGAGCTCGACATTGCTTCATGTTGCCTTCATGTAGCTTGTTCTCTACATTTGCTTGATTGTTGCAGTCCATGTTCTGTTGAGTTGTTGTTCTTCTGGTCTTTGCTTCCATCCATTTGGTTGTTGCAGTCCTATGCAGTTGCTATGCCTTGTGTTCTTGTAACTTTCATCACTGGTGCATGTACATTGCTGCTATTATCTTGTACTTCCAATGTGCACTTGTTTGTACTGTCATTTTGCTGGAATAACTTCGACATTGTTTTGATGCATTTGCATGTTGTTTCAGTCTTCATGCACTGATGCATTTGGAATTTGTCTAAGCTTTGCATTCTTTTTGTAGCCTTGTGTTGAATCCAGTTTTAAAAACTCGGGTTTGACCTTGTGCTCGTGTCGTGATTTTCAATGTATTGCACGTGAGTTGAACCCGGCTTTTCATTTGGGTTTGACCTGTGCTCACCTGTCCCTGTAGCATTATCAAGTGTATATATCGGTGTGCACGGCCTTGTGTCATATACAGTGATACACTGTGTATGTCACAAGTTGTTCGTGTATGATGAATTCAAATTTAAATGATGACGAACAACCCAAATAACTGAGGCAAATATTATTTTCAAAATTCATCTTTTATTTTATATTGCAAAAATATTTTATTTTCAATTTTACTGCGTTAGTGAATATTTTTGCAGATTGCTCAGATGTTGGATTCAAACTGGAATGCAGTTCAAGATAGAACTATGAGTGTGAGTGATATGTAGTGAGGTTCTGAATGTAAATTGAATTTGTATAGTTATAGTGAGAGCTTGAATTTGTACTGTTCAAAATTGTAATAAATATTTGTTTGAATAAAATATTCGTTTGAATTTAAAATCTATGTTATTTATTTTATTCAGCAAATATTTATTTAAACTGTGAAAAATAAAATAGTATATTAACAAATACATTTAAACGAATGTATATATGTTTATTATCATCAAACAAAAATCATATAAGCGCATATTCAACAATCTCCCCCTTTTGATGATAACAAACATATATTTAAGATTTTGAATATGTTAAATGTATTTGATCATTTAATTTGCTCCCCCTATTTGAATGCTCCCTCTCTACACAATGCTCCCCCTACATATATGCGTACAAATAAAAATATGTAAATGAGCCTATATGAAAATGGAAAATTATTTGACCTTTGCTTGCTTGATTCTATTTGACAAAATCTTAACTTTTCTCTCCCCCTTTTGTTATCAGCAAAAGAATAACAGTGTTATAAAAATAAGGATGAAGTGACAGACATGAACCAAACATTTAACTCAATTGAATATAAATATCAAATTTCAATAAAACTCAAACAAAAATCATAATTACCCTTGTCAGGCGCATATTCCACTTTCAGAAGCGATGGGGATAAAATCATCAAAAAATCACACAGTTCTGACTATTTGTGGTATATTTATTTCGGGAAATTTGAATATCTACTAACCATGCATAACCGTTAGGACTTTTAAATGAGATTAGTAGTATTCACAATTTTTATTTAAAAAATGAAATCAAGTATCTTCTAACCACGCATGACCGTGAGGACTTTTAAATGGGATTAGAATCAACTTGTCTATTTAATCAATTAATTTTGATATGCGTTCCATACATGCATAACCGTAAGGACTTTTAAATGAGCATGGAAGCACATAATCAAAAATCTAAGTAATTCACCCATGCATAACCGTGAGGACTTTTAAATGAGAGTGAATACTTTGGATATTTATTTTTATTGAAGAATATAATAAATTGAAGCACAGATAATTTCCTTTGTAAACTACCACAAATTTACATACTATATATGATTTTGAAGAGTGATGGTCGATAGAAAGATGATAGAAATAGAAATGATCATGGAATTTTTACCCAACAAAAAATTTTTATAACTCTTGTTATGAAATTCTAAAGAAATTTTTCTAAATATACTGTCTTGAATAATGTATGACAAATATCGACACTCATCACTTTTTCAATCACTATTGATCTTTTCGATAATCATTAGGGAGTTAGATTAGTCAAAATTTGTCATTTAAAATCAAATAAAAATGACTAATCTGAAAATATGGTCAAAAATGATTTTCTCGAAGGGGTTATAAAAAAATTCTGCTATTTGAAAAATTATTTCAAGTGAAATATATGCAGATATTTTCTTTAAAAAACGATGCAGAGAATGAATGTTTCAAAAATTAATCACATTACACTAATAATTTTTTTTCTATCAACTATATTACCAGTGTAATCTGCATCTGAATTTCTTTTTCACTCCAAAATATTACTAACTAAATTTGATAAACCAAGACCATGAAAATGTGCATAAGAAACTCAAACTCAATTTTTAACAGCATTTCAAATGACCTTCTCTTGAATTTGGATTGAAGCCATGTAAATAATCAGAAAACCGTGAATATAGAATCAGCATGTTGAACAAGTCAGAATTAAAAATTATCATTTCTACAACATCTCAATATTGGCTGATTTCATTCAGAATACGGTGCAGATTATCACAGAATTATATCTTCACCTGTTTTACCTTTCCGATAATTTTACGTGATTGCCCATTGTGATTCTGTCACCTTTATACTAGGCTAAGGAACTTTGCTTTGTCGCCCGTTGTGTTTCTGGAACAGCCAAAATCCAGAGAACACTTTTGTTGTTCCTTAGCCTGCCACCACACCTACACGATGAAAGATTTTTGTGACCTATTTGTTTTTATAGGTCCATGGTTGTTAGTGGCAGAATATGAAAAATATGTTTGTGGAGACCCAAAACTATTTATATATGTTCCTTTTGGCACCCAAATTTGTTTGACTTTCAAAGATTTTATATTTGTGCCTTTTGGAACCCAAATTGGTATAGTTTTCACATGTTTGGGTCTATACCAACAATTATTGTGATTGTGTCCATATTTTCTACAAATTGTGCACAAAGAATTAACTTGATTAATATTGCTTTCAACAATTTTAGATTGATTATATCCAAGTCCTTTTCTAACCGTGTTAACAGTTTGCTTTCCAAATAACATATTCAACGATTTTTCGCTTTTTGAAAATTTATCTAAAGTCGTTGACAATTGTTGGACTTGTATCTTGAGAGATTCATTTTCGTTTAACACTTGTGTGAACTTTTTAATAGAATTCTCTCTTCTAGTATTTTCATTTTCTTTTAAAATCAGAATTTCATTTTCAAGTGATTTCATTTTAATTTCTGATTTTTTAATTTCTTCTTCAAATGTTGAACACTTATCACACTTAGGGATCCTACTTTGATAGGTTTTAACTAATTGGTCAAGTTGTTCATTTAATTCTATCAAAGTAACTTTTTGTGATTCAAGTTTAGTATATTTCTCCCTAAGTCGTTCAAAACAGCCATTTACTTCGTGAAAATAAATAGGTAATTCAGAGTGAGTAAGTTTTGATACCTCGCTTGGCTCGTCATCGTCGCTATCGATTATATTTCCATGAAGGCATATATCTGCTTTCTCACTTTCACTACTATTGCTTTTATTCCACGTGGCTGCAAATTTCCTTTTTGAATTCTTTTCTTTGTCGAGTTGAAATCGGGGATAATTGGGCTTGATATCACCGGGTTTGTTGCAGATGATCCCGTGTTCTTCAGAGTTGTCTAGTGCTTTAATTATTTTGCTTTTCAAGTGTTGATTTAGAGCTGGATTTCCGTATTTTTTGTTCCACCTTTTGAATTTCTTTATTATTAACGCCAGCTCAGCTGCTCCATCATCATCATCCTCATCACAACTGCTATTTACCAATCCTGTTAAGCATATTTCTTTAACTGAGTCGGTTGTGGAGGACTTCTCATTGCTGTTGGCTTTTGCACCATATATTGCATCGAGAGTTTTCCAGATTTTCTGTGCATTTTCACAATGAGAGTCGAAATAAAAATTATCACGATTAATATGAGAATATAATATATGCATAGCAAGAGCATTAACCGAGATAATTTCCTTATTTGTTATATCACACACATTTTTAATAATATCCCAACATTTAATATTAACAGATTTTAAATAAAATTCCATTTTTAATTTCCAGTTCAAAAAATCTGTTCCATCGAAAATTGAAAGAATAATATTGGAACGACCCTCAACAAAAGTATTATCTGGCGGATTCATGACTCTAGAGTTAAAGAAAAAATATCAGGCTCTGATACCACTTGTAGGATCTAGATTAACCCTAGAGGGGGGGTGAATAGGGTTATAGCAAATTTTCTCGATTTAAACACAGAAACAAACTGCAGAAATAAATATGCTGAAAAGTAAATCACACACAAAATTTGCCCAGCATCGGCAACCCCTGCCTACTGCTGCATTCCCAGATTTCTATTAGAATTAAACAGTATCCCGCTTACAAACACTCTACTAGACTCGCAGACCCTTTTTCTCCCGCTCACAAACACTCTACTAGACTCGCACACCCTGCTCCCGCCTATAGAGTTTCCCTTACTCGCAAACACTGCTCCCGCCTATAGAGTTTTGCAAACTCGCACACCCTGCTCACTGAACTAATTCTAACTAGACAATCTGACACTACCTAGACCCTAGGTGGTGATTTACAAATTCTTTGATTCGAAAAGTAAAAAACAACAATTAAAAGACAATAAAAAAATAACCCTAAACCCTAATTTAAACCAAAAGCCCTTTAAAGAAATATGACCGGCCCAAAATAATAAAAAGGAGATTTTTATTCCCTTTTCTTTTAACTCTTCAGCTCGTTCCTTTTTCCTATGGCTTGTGAAAATATGGTGGCCTCTGTTGTTTCTTCGTTCGTTCCTCTTTGGCGAAATTAGGGCTTTGTGCAAATTGAAGCGCCGCACGTTACCGTTTGATAGTAGGCTTTGATGCTCTTTGATTTGCTCACGGCTCTTCAATTTGGATCGAGTTCGTCTCCTTGCTTCGGTATGTAATTTTATGCTTTGGTGCTTTTGTGTATTCGTACTTGAACTCAATACCTAAAAATTGCCGATGATGATTTCAATTTATAGGGTTCGATCCCCTTATTTTCCGTTCGTCTAAATATATTTGAATCTGTCATTATTGTTTGATCGGCCGTTTGATTATGCTTGGATGCTTGGGATTGATCTGACTTTTTCAATTTCATATTTTTTGATGCTTGGCTCTCACGGTTTTGATTTGTGACTTGGTCAATTTGCTTGGCTATCACGGTGAATGCTTGATTGACTTTGACAATACTGATTTCGTGAATTTTTTACTGCTGGCTTCGGTCTTGGCTTTGATTCATTTCGTGATGACCATTTCAAAGATACACACTTTTTCATTTTTATACTGCGTTGATTATTTTGCGTATTGCTACATTGCTTACTGTCACTATTGTGTCCTATACTTGGCGAATCTTCGAGCATTGTTGACTTTTGCTGAACTGGTCTCGAGTTTCAGACTTGTGCTTGACATTTGAGTTGTTGTATGGTCTGTGGTGCACTTGGTCATTCGAGTCTTCCCTGCATCATTATCTGTTGCATACATGAGCTTGACACTGTACTTTTGTTGTTTGCATTATTGCTGTTGTGTCACTTTGATTCTTCTGAGGCTCGAGTTGCACACTACTGTCTTGGTTGTATATTTGTAAGTTGTTCAGTGCACTTTTGTTTGCTGTCATATTCTTGTGCTCGAGCTCTTTGCACACTGATGCACTGCCTTTGCAGTCTTCACTGTGTTCATGCACTTTGGTCTTTGTTGCCTCTTTGTGTATGCACTTGCATACTGCTGCTATGTTGTAAATGTTGCATTCATGTCTCAGTGCTTTGATGCATTTGCATGTATTTTGTTCATTGTTTCATTTGGCATGTTTGCCTGAGTCACTTGTTCATATTGCCTTTGTACACTTGTTCATATGAACTGCTGTTCCATTGTTGGTCTGTGTAGTTGCAGTATTTATGTACACTGTGTTGTACTGAGCTCGACATTGCTTCATGTTGCCTTCATGTAGCTTGTTCTCTACATTTGCTTGATTATTGCAGTCCATGTTCTGTTGAGTTGTTGTTCTTCTGTTCTTTGCTTCCATCCATTTGGTTGTTGCAGTCCTATGCAGTTGCTATGCCTTGTGTTCTTGTAACTTTCATCACTGGTGCATGTACATTGCTGCTATTATCTTGTACTTCCAATGTGCACTTGTTTGTACTGTCATTTTGCTGGAATAACTTCGACATTGTTTTGATGCATTTGCATGTTGTTTCAGTCTTCATGCACTGATGCATTTGAAATTTGTCTAAGCTTTGCATTCTTTTTGTAGCCTTGTGTTGAATCCAGTTTTAAAAACTCGGGTTTGACCTTGTGCTCGTGTCGTGATTTTCAATGTATTGCAAGTGAGTTGAACCCGGCTTTTCATTTGGGTTTGACCTGTGCTCACCTGTCCCTGTAGCATTATCAAGTGTATATATCGGTGTGCACAGCCTTGTGTCATATACAGTGATACACTGTGTATGTCACAAGTTGTTCGTGTATGATGAATTCAAATTTAAATGATGACGAACAACCCAAATAACTGAGGCAAATATTATTTTCAAAATTCATCTTTTATTTTATATTGCAAAAATATTTTATTTTCAATTTTTCTGCGTTAATGAATATTTTTGCAGATTGCTCAGATGCTGGATTCAAACTGGAATGCAGTTGAAGATAGAAATATGAGTGTGAGTGATATGTAGTGAGGTTCTGAATGTAAATTGAATTTTTATACTTATAGTGAGAGCTTGAAATTGTACTGTTCAAAATTGTAATAAATATTTGTTTGAATAAAATATTCTTTTGAATTCAAAATCTGTGTTATTTATTTTATTCAGCAAATATTTATTTAAACTGTGAAAAATAAAATAGTATATTAACAAATACATTTAAACAAATGTATATAGGTTTATTATCATTAAACAAAAATCATATAAGCGCATATTCAACATTAACATCTTTACTTGACAAATGTTAGAATGTAAGACATGTGTCATTTAAATTTTGTTTTTCTTTTATTTGTTCAATAAAGTTTAATTTCAGTTTTACATATAAAACAAATTCTCTTTCATTTTTATTTCTTTTTCAAATCTAAAGCTAAGAAACAATGGAAAAAAACCCAAAATCTGAAAACATATTCAATCCACTCCACAAACCTGAAACAAAGCTTGCTTTTCATATGCAAGCAATACTGCATATTCTTTTCAAATATAAAAACCTCTGCACTTCTGAATCTCAAACAATCTTGCATATTTCTCAAATGTAAAAGCCCTGCCAATTTCAAAGTTTCGAAACCTGCATTCTTATTCAAGCCACTACAGTTTCAAATTTAAGAAACAAAGCATGCAAAATCTGTAGCCTGCATGCAAATCTTTTTTACAAACCAAATCAAAGCATGCTTGCATTTTTAAAAATCTGGAAGTAAAACCTATTGAAACCTGCATCAAAGTAAATCCTGTCACCCTATTTAGAATCTGGAAGCATGCAAAACAAAAGGGCAATGTAATTTTATGAATCCAGGACCAAGAGCATTTTTTTAAGCAAGATGAAAAACAATGGAGGCTCTGTCTTTTAATTAACAGGTGAGTAACATTCTGTTTTTAAAGTTTAAATTTATGAATAAGGTTGCATGTTAAATTCTCTGTGATAAAAATGTATTGTTTGTATATATGAATGAAATTTGCTGTGAATATAATGGATGTATGGTATGCATATGTTTTCAGAGTACTCTCTGTTTATAGTTCATAGGTTCCAGTTTTGATTTAAAATTCAAAATCTTTAGATTTTGCCTCTGTTTTAAACTTTAGATTTAAATCAAATCTGTTAGTTTAATCATAAACTTTAGTTTAGAATTTTATTTAGGTTAAAATAAATTAGAGATATCTCTGGAAAACCATAGCAACAGTGCATTTGTAACAAAGTCCAAAACTCAAACATTTTAATTGATAAATTCAGGAATATATTATGAATTCTTAGTCCAAGACATGATTTTTAAGATCGAAATCATAATTTTTAATGACAAATTGAGAGTGCATTGTTGGTTTAACCAGAAAGGGGATCTGTGTAGTTTTCTGGTGAACTTTTTATGTTGGAGAGTCGGGTTTCTTCTAGTGGAGCGAGGAGTGACCCGTGAAGCTTGGGAAAATACAGGATGGCGATGAACTTCATCGAGGTGGCAGCGGCGACGTTTTCTTGTCTGGAACCCTAGACTCAACTAGGCAGTTTGTTTTGCTCAATATGACCTATAGGAATGATCGAGTGTTATGGGCTTTTGGGAGGTGGTTGCCGAAGCATAGGTGAAGCTATGGCCGGAAGTGGAGATTCTCTGGTGGTCGGAGCGCCGTGGGGGAAGCGATGACAGGGTTGGGATGGGTTTTGGTCTTCAGCTTCCAGGTTTTGAAATAAACCTCGAATTCGATTTTGGACTATAAATGAGTGGACTGATGGTTGCGTTGGAACGAATAGTTGAACGTCGATATGGGGAGGCCACCGGCAGTGGATGAAGTGGGCCGGAGGCACGTGCACGTGCACCGTGCTCTTTTGGGTTCTGATGCATTTTGGGTGGAAGCAAAGAAGTTGCCTCGAGTTTTCGTTGGGAAGTTTGATGATTTGCTTGAAGTTTCTAGCCTATTGACTCGAAGCCAATTTTGGTTGGCTCGGGTCAATGTTGTTGTTACAGTTTTGTTTCAGAAGCCTGTCTGAAATTTTAAATTTAAACCAAATTTAAAAGAATTTTAAAGTTGTGATGATAAATTTAGGCAAGTTTAAATATGGTATGAAGTATAGAGTCAGATGGCTTTAAATCTTAAAAGTTTTAAATTATTTGAAGTGGGTTTTCAGTTTCTTTTTTTTAACCTGACAGTTTTCTAAAATTTGAATTTTTATTTTAAAATCTAAAACATAATTTAAAAAGTGTTTTAAATTCAAATGTTAAGTTCAGTTATTCAACTAAATTTTGAACCTTCAGGTTTTAAAATAAAATTTGGATTTTTAATAAAGAGTTTTAAATCAAGGTTTAAAACAAGTTTAAATCAAGTTAAAAATCAAATGTTTTAAATAAATAATGGATTCAAGTTTCTTGAATTTAAAATCTGGATATTTGAATAAGTTTTAAAATTTGAATGTTTTTCAAATAAGTTAAATTTAAATTGTTTATTTGAAGTAAATTTGTTTTCAAACAAATATTTTAATTTGATTTCCTTTTGAATGAAGTCATTTATAAAGATTGATAAAAGAAAGTTAAATGATTGTTAAATTTGAGTTTGAAATTTAAATAATAATGTACTACAAACTTAATTTTAAATAAAATTAAGTAAATTAGTTAAAGGCTTATCTTATATAAGTTTTAAAATGAAAATAGTAAATGTTATTTACATTTATTTTAAAGGATTATAAATAGAATTTAAATTGGATAATGCTTTTATAAATATCATTTTTTTTAATTTTAGATTCAAAATGAAATTTGAACTTAAATTTTTAAAATGCAATGTTCTAAGTACACTTTAATATCAATAAAATTATTAATAAGAAATGGATTTTCTTAGAAGTTATTAAGGTGTTAAGATAATTAAATAAATAAGATAATTAAGGAGTGACTTATTTAATTTATAATTAATAATTTGAATTAATTTAATTAGAGATTAATGAGGTAATTAATGAAAAGTAATTAAAGAATGATAAATAGTTAATGATGGTCATTAACTAAGGTTATGTAGTAATTAATTAATTGATTAATTTTTCAATAATCAATTAAATTAATTAATTAATGTTAATAAATTGTGAAATTTATTTAAGTTTAATTACTTAAATAAAAGTAATTAAGACACTAATTACTTAATGTAATTAATGGAGCTTATTAAGGTTGGTTTAAATTAATTAATTAAGTTTAATTAATTCTAAACATTTGATTTGATAATAATTACTTTATGTAATTAATGGGATTACTCAGTGAAGTAATTAAAGGTAATTACTGGATGTAATTAGTGAATAGTGTTAGAATTGAGAAGTAATTTTGGATTAAATTATTTTGTATAATTAATCAAGGGATTAATTCAAAATTAATTAAGGAATAATTTGATTTGATAAGTAATTAAGGGTAGTTAATTACAGAATGAGATTAATCAAAGGTGATTAATAATTATGGATTAAGTGAGATTAATTACTGAAGTAATTAATTTAATGGAGTAATTAATTAAATATAATTAAGAATCATTAATTAATATAATTAATGATGTAATTAAGATTGATTAATGAATATTAATTAATCAATAATAAGCAATTAAGGATAATTAATTAATTGTAATTAATTAAGGTTAAATGTAATTAATTATAGTTAATTAATTAATGAAGTAATTAAAGGTTAATTACTGTATTTGGTTTAGGGTAATTAATTTTGTGAAATTAATTAAAGTATAATTAATCAGGATTGATTAATTAAGATGATAAATTAGAGGTTAATTAATTAATTAATTTGTAATTAATTAATGATGATATAAGCAAGATTTATATTGAGTAAGTGATTAATTTAGTTCATTTTAAATTAATTAAAGATAATGTAATTAATTTAATTCATTTTAAATTAATTATAGATGGTATGATTAGTTCATTGCTTATAGATGGTTGATATTGGTTACTTTGAATGGTTTGAATCTCATAGATGAGATTAGTAATGTTGATTGATATGGATGCATTGGTTGCATTGTGATATTGATATGGATTATCTTTTAATAGTGATAATGTGGATTATCTGTGGTTTGATAATGATAATTATCTGATGTGAATCTATGAATTATCTATCTGTGTGTATATAGATAGTTTTAATTAAATTGTTTTAAAACTTTAAAACAACTTGGACTCTAAAAGACACGCTTTGGATTTCGATGAGACCGAGATCGGGTTTCCATATTTGGATATCTGAAAACCACATCGATCCAAATTAACGATAGGTCGTGAATCTTATGTGAAGAGTGAAGACTCGAGGTGTAAGGGCTATACATCAGTATAACTCTGTGGGTGATTCCGTAATGAGTTTGACGGAATAGTACTTATAGATTCGAGATGGAGATTCAGAGTGCAAGGGTTATCGTCGTTAACTCTGAGGGTGATTCCAAAACGAGTGTAACTAGATAATGCCTTCGGTTTCGTTCGAACCCGGAACGAACTTGTATGGATTGAATGCTTTCAGAACATCGTCAGGTGGACGATGAGCATTCTAAGAGATGTGTCATTTAAAGGTAATCGTAGCCTCAAGCCTCATCAATCGGGAATGGCTAAAACAGGGGAGGTGCAACAAGGCTTCGTGGGTAGCACCCACTGGAGAGCAAGATTGATCCCTGTCTAGAGGTCCCTTTTTTTCGGGCTTAGTGGGCAGTTGTTAGCGCGCACCAACTGCGGGGTTGTCTTGTTCAGAACTATTCGGTAAGGAATGGGTCTGGCCTTGTGTTGCAGGGGAGTGGGAGTACTCCTCGGTACGTTGATCTAGGCCACGTACTGTGACGGGCGGTACTGCAGTAGCCCTGCCATTGTATGGAATCCAAAATCCAATAAGTGCCAACGGTTTTGATTGTATTACCCACTTTTGTGGCTAGTAGCTGGAATTTAATCATGTAACAATTTCGGCTATTTCTTATTTATTTGAAAACCCTAGACCTATTATAATATCACTGGATTTCCTATCAAATGTTTTGGTTAGCGTAAGGTAAAAACTTTTCCATGTTTATGTGTGGGAAGTCTTACGTGATACCTTTCTTTTCAAAAGATTTTTGAAAGTTAAGCAACTTTAACCTGTTACTCACACCAGACCCATGTCTGACCCGGAGTTTATCTTTTGTTTTCATAAACTCTTGGGTACTCAAATTTTTACGAGTAGCCAAGGGATTCAGGTTAGCTTTGACGAATTTTGGAGGAGCAATGGAGCAGGAGGCTTCTGCGTTAGATATTAGTATTCCGCTGTGTGTTCTGTGTTGTCTCTGAGTTGTATTATGTTTGTAAATACTAGACAGGTGTTTATAACTGTCTAGTATGTGTTGTATATCTGTGTACTCTGATAGTGGTTGTAAACTATGTAATATTTTATGTTATTAATATAATTTATTCGTTCCGCTGTTTAGATTCTGATATGTTGTTTCTTCTTCTTCTCTTTCTTTCTCTTTTCTATCCCTTTCTTTCTTATTAGCGATGCAATTTCCTGGAGTTTGGAAGTTGGGTCGCTACAGGTGGTATCAGAGCGTTAGGTTGAGTGAATACCTAGGCTCTGGAGTGGTGTCTTTCTTAAGAGAGCGTATTTGTAATTTTAAATATATTTATATATATATATATTAATATATTTCTACCTATCTGTTGGGTTACCTGCTCGGGTTTTCCAATATAGGTTATAAAGGTAGATAAGGTAGTAGTGGTTGTAACACGATTACTACCTTCGGTTGGAGTCTGATGTTGAGATTGGAAGATTATCTGTCGAGACTGTAGACCTAATACCATCTCAAATAAGTTTTGTTGTGTTGAAGTATTTCATCGATCTATGAAGGAAACCTGTTAAGGTTCGGAGTCATCTTTGAAGTACAAAGTTTGGTGAGTAGGGTTTGGATCTGTTCGATTGAGCTGGAGAAAGTGAAGGTATCTTGATACCTCAGGAAGTTGTAACTGCATGATGAGATGCAGTGACTATGGATGTGTCTGAAGATATTTCTTTGGAACAAGTTTGGGAAGTGAGTCTGCTTCGATATTGTGGCTGGATTCAGCAGGATGTTGTGGTGTTTTCTGTTTGCTTTGAAGTCCGAGTTTCTTGAAGAGCTTTGGATCAAGAAGTTTGGCATTAGTGTCAGCAGTGTAGCTCGGAGTGTTCTGTGAGCCGACAGAGAGGTCATAGCTAAGTAGTTTTTTCTGGAAGTGGAATTCAGAAGCTGCTAAGTGAATCCGTTTCTTCAATGGATTGACTAGATCAGTGTAAGCTGTTCTGTTTGGTAAGGAGAGAATAGTTTTCTTTGGGAATTGATCTGGATCGACCGCAAAAGTGACTTGCGATTGTTTGAGAGTTCTCTTGGATGGTAGGAGATTTTCTGGAAAGACAAAGGCTTGTCAGCATCTGGAGATTGAGTTTTCTTATCGACTAAAATTCCAAGGGTGGAACCGGTGGTTCTGTTTAGTTGGAGAATGATTCTTAGAGATGGAGTTTGATGAAGTAACTCAGATTTCAGGGAAATTTCTGAGTTTTCTTTATGGATCTGTAGAACTATATTTCTGGAGGTGATGTCCAGTTGGTGCTTGTGTTCCTTGTCAGCATTTTCTTATCTACTTCGGATCAGAGTTGTGCAGCGGAAGCAGTTTGGATGTGCTTCTGATTGTCTTTTCTGGATTTGGAGAAGTTTGTTGTCGTCTGTTGTTTATGAAGTAGAATTGTGTTTTGGTTTTGGTTTGATCTTGAGGAGATCATTATGTTGGCTTGTTTTTAAGTTCTGATTGTTTCTGGAGGAATCAGCAAGGGTTGAGCTGATCAGTTTGGATGTTGGCAGCCCAGGATTGTCTGAAGACTTTTGTGGATAAGGGACAGAGAAATTTGGAATTCGAAGTTGGAGACTTCGTTGTTGTGGGAGTTTTCTCTGATTCAGGAGCTATAAGTTTTGAATAAGTCTGAGAGGCTAGCTCGGTGATATTTGATATCTTCTATGTGTTTTGGTTGGATTGGTGTTTGGTTTTTCAGGATTGAATTGTCAGTTTGGATAACTGGAATTCGATGAGTTTCACGTGTCTCTGAGAGAGTACGTGTATGGTCTATCTCTGGTTTTAGAACCAGCAGTTCTGGAGTTTTGGTAGTTGATTCAGACTCGTCTGTAGTCTGGTACCTTGTCTAGTGTTATAGATATAGTTGTATAGGAGCTTTGTAGCTTCATAGTATTGATTGTTTGGATTCTTTGGAGCGAGTATCCCGGTATATATATATATCTAGGGAAACTCGATAAAATTTTATCCAGAATTTGTCTGGATAATTAGATTTGTTTGATTTGTTGTTTTTTGGTTATTAGCATATCATTGGTATATGCTTGTGTTTTAAAATTTAATCCTTTAAGTAGATTATTAAATTACCTTTGTTTTAAATTTCGGGCACGGAATTCTTTTAAGGGGGAAGGAATGTGATGACCCGGAATTTGTAAGCAATATCAATTTAATAATCTAGAATAAAATTTAAATTGATTTGATAATCTTTGTAATAAGATTTGAATTAATTTAATAATTCAATAAAATAAATGGTTAATTGATAAATTTTATCTTTTTAAATCTAATAATTGTTTTCTATTTATAATATATATAGAATATTGTATATATTGTATATAGATCTTGTTTTAATCTGATTAATAAATAAATCCTGTTTTCTATAAAATTTATATCTTTAGTAAAATTGGAAATTATGATTTTATTTAAAAGTTAAACTTTTTAAAAGCCATTAAATAAATAAAATATGGTTTTAAATACCTAAGATAAATATTAAATGATTTAAAATATGTGTAACTCAAGTTTAAAATTTAAATAAATAACAATGAGGTTATTTTGAGTTTCTTTTAAATTTAATGTGATAAAATAAATAATTTATTAATAAAGAAAATAATTTCTTTTATAAGTTATTTATGGTTATTTAATATTGTTATTTCTAAAAATATAATAATACTTTGTTTTAGTGAATAAATTTTTAAACAAAAATTATTGTTTTTCAGAATTCAAATTTGTAGTTGTATTTGTAAATAAACTGGATTTCAAAATTCAATTTGAACATGAATTCAAAGTTTTTTTTTAAATTTAAAGTATAAATGTTTTTAATTTTTCTTGATTTTGAAATATTTGTATAAGTTTAAATTTTATAAATATAGTTTGATTTATTTTATTTTAAAATCTATATACATGTAAATAAATGCATGTTAACTCATTAATTAAACATGGATTTATATTTATCTTATATTAACATCTAACTAAATAACTAATTAACATTTAATTAACATTTGTGACAAGTGTAAACATCTTGCAAATTAAATAAGCATGTGTTAACTAATTAACATCTTTACTTGACAAATGTTAGAATGTAAGACATGTGTCATTTAAATTTGGTTTTCTTTTATTTGTTCAATAAATTTTAATTTCAGTTTTACATATAAAACAAATTCTCTTTCATTTTTATTTCTTTTTCAAATCTAAAGCTAAGAAACAATGGAAAAAAACCCAAAATCTGAAAACATATTCAATCCACTCCACAAACCTGAAACAAAGCCTGCTTTTCATATGCAAGCAATACTACATATTCTTTTCAAATATAAAAACCTCTGCACTTCTGAATCTCAAACAATCTTGCATATTTCTCAAATTTAAAAGCCCTGCCAATTTCAAAGTTTTGAAACCTGCATTCTTATTCAAGCCACTACAGTTTCAAATTTAAGAAACAAAGCATGCAAAATCTGTAGCCTGCGTGCAAATCTTTTTTACAAACCAAATCAAAGCATGCTTGCATTTTTCAAAAATCTGGAAGTAAAACCTATTGAAACCTGCATCAAAGTAAATCCTGTCACCCTATTTAGAATCTGGAAGCATGCAAAACAAAAGGGCAATGTAATTTTATGAATCCAGGAGCAAAAGCATTTTTTTTAAGCAAGATGAAAAACAATGGAGGCTCTGTCTTTTAATTAACAGGTGAGTAACATTCTGTTTTTAAAGTTTAAATTTATGAATAAGGTTGCATGTTAAATTCTCTGTGATAAAAAATGTATTGTTTGTATATATGAATAAAATTTGCTGTGAATATAATGGATGTATGGTATGCATATGTTTTCAGAGTACTCTCTGTTTATAGTTCATAGGTTCCAGTTTTGATTTAAAATTCAAAATCTTTAGATTTTGCCTCTGTTTTAAACTTTAGATTTAAATCAAATCTGTTATTTTAATCATAAACTTTAGTTTAGAATTTTATTTGGGCTAAAATAAATTAGAGATATCTCTGGAAAACCATAGCAACAGTGCATGTGTAACAAAGTCCAAAACTCAAACATTTTAATTGATAAATTCAGGAATATATTATGAATTCTTAGTCCAAGACATGATTTTTAAGATCGAAATCATAATTTTTAATGACAAATTGAGAGTGCATTGTTGGTTTAACCAGAAAGGGGATCTGGGTAGTTTTCTGGTGAACTTTTGATGTTGGAGAGTCGGGTTTCTTCTAGTGGAGCGAGGAGTGACCCGTGAAGCTTGGGAAAATACAGGATGGCGATGAACTTCATCGAGGTGGCAGCGGCGACGTTTTCTTGTCTGGAACCCTAGATTCAACTAGGCAGTTTGTTTTGCTCAATATGACCTATAGGAATGATCGAGTGTTATGGGCTTTTGGGAGGTGGTTGCCGAAGCATAGGTGAAGCTATGGCCGGAAGTGGAGATTCTCTGGTGGTCGGAGCGCCGTGGGGGAAGCGATGACAGGGTTGGGATGGGTTTTGGTCTTCAGCTTCCATGTTTTGAAATAAACCTCGAATTCGATTTTGGACTATAGATGAGTGGATCGATTGTTGCGTTGGAACGAATAGTTGAAAGTCGATATGGGGAGGCCACCGGCGGTGGATGAAGTGGGCCGGATGCACGGTGCACATGCACCGTGCTCTTTTGGGTTTTGATGCATTTTGGGTGGAAGCAGAGAAGTTGCCTCGAGTTTTCCTCGGGAAGTTTGATGATTTGCTCGAAGTTTCTAGCCTATTGACTCGAAGCGAATTTTGGTTGGCTCGGGTCAATGTTGTTGTTACAGTTTTTTTCAGAAGCCTGTCTGAAATTTTAAGTTTAAACCAAATTTAAAAGAATTTTAAAGTTGTGATGATAAATTTAGGCAAGTTTAAATATGGTATGAAGTATAGAGTCAGATGGCTTTAAATCTTAAAAGTTTTAAATTATTTAAAGTGGGTTTTCAGTTTCTTTTTTTTTTTACCTGACAGTTTTCTAAAATTTGAATTTTTATTTTAAAATCTAAAACATAATTTAAACAGTGTTTTAAATTCAAATGTTAAGTTCAGTTTTTCAACTAAATTTTGAACCTTCAGGTTTCAAAATAAAATTTGGATTTTTAATAAAGAATTTTAAATCATGGTTTAAAACAAGTTTAAATCAAGTTAAAAATCAAATATTTTAAACAAATAATGGATTCAAGTTTCTTGAATTTAAAATCTGGATATTTGAATAAGTTTTAAAATTTGAATGTTTTTCAAATAAGTTAAATTTAAATTGTTTATTTGAAGTAACTTTGTTTTCAAACAAATATTTTAATTTGATTTCCTTTTGAATGAAGTCATTTGTAAAGATTGATAAAAGAAAGTTAAATGATTGTTAAATTTGAGTTTGAAATTTAAATAATAATGTACTACAAACTTAATTTTAAATAAAATTAAGAAAATTAGTTAAAGGCTTATCTTATATAAGTTTTAAAATGAAAATAATAAATGTTATTTACATTTATTTTAAAGGATTATAAATAGAATTTAAATTAGATAATGCTTTTATAAATATCATTTTTTTTTATTTTTAGATTCAAAATAAAATTTGAATTAAATTTTTTAAAATGCAATGTTCTAAGTACACTTTAATACCAATAAAATTATTAATAAGAAATGGATTTTCTTAGAAGTTATTAAGGTGTTAAGACAATTAAATAAATAAGATAATTAAGGAGTGACTTATTTAATTTATAATTAATAATTTGAATTAATTTAAATTAGAGATTAATGAGGTAATTAATGAAAAGTAATTAAAGAATGATAAATAGTTAATGATGGTCATTAACTAAGGTTATGTAGTAATTGATTAATTGATTAATTTTTCAATAATCAATTAAATTAATTAATTAATGTTAATAAATTGTGAAATTTATTTAAGTTTAATTACTTAAATAAAAGTAATTAAGACACTAATTACTTAATGTAATTAATGGAGCTTATTAAGGTTGGTTTAAATTAATTAATTAAGTTTAATTAATTCTAAACATTTGATTTGATAATAATTACTTTATGTAATTAATGGGATTACTCAGTGAAGTAATTAAAGGTAATTACTGGATGTAATTAGTGAATAGTGTTAGAATTGAGAAGTAATTTTGGATTAAATTATTTTGTATAATTAATCAAGGGATTAATTCAAAATTAATTAAGGAATAATTTGATTTGATAAGTAATTAAGGGTAGATAATTACAGAATGAGATTAATCAAAGGTGATTAATAATTATGGATTAAGTGAGATTAATTACTGAAGTAATTAATTTAATGGAGTAATTAATTAAATATAATTAAGAATCATTAATTAATATAATTAATGATGTAATTTAGATTGATTAATGAATATTAATTAATCAATAATAAGTAATTAAGGATAATTAATTAATTGTAATTAATTAAGGTTAAATGTAATTAATTATAGTTAATTAATTAATGAAGTAATTAAAGGTTAATTACTGTATTTGGTTTAGGGTAATTAATTTTGTGAAATTATTTAAAGTATAATTAATCAGGATTGATTAATTAAGATGATAAATTAGAGGTTAATTAATTAATTAATTTATAATTAATTAATGATGATATAAGCAAGATTTATATTGAGTAAGTGATTAATTTAATTCAATTTAAATTAATTAAAGATAATGTAATTAATTTAATTCATTTTAAATTAATTATAGATGGTATGATTAGGTCATTGCTTATAGATGGTTGATATTGGTTACTTTGAATGGTTTGAATCTCAGAGATGAGATTAGTAATGTTGATTGATATGGATGCATTGGTTGCATTATGATATTGATATGGATTATCTTTTAATAGTGATAATGTGGATTATCTGTGGTTTGATAATGATAATTATCTGATGTGAATCTATGAATTATCTATCTGTGTGTATATAGATAGTTTTAATTAAACTGTTTTAAAACTTTAAAACAACTTGGACCCTAAAAGACACGCTTTGGATTTCGATGAGACCGAGATCGGGTTTTCATATTTGGATATCCGAAAACCACATCGATCCAAATTAACGATAGGTCGTGAATCTTATGCGAAGAGTGAAGACTCGAGGTGTAAGGGCTATACATCAGTATAACTCTGTGGGTGATTCCGTAATGAGTTTGACGGAATAGTACTTATAGATTCGAGATGGAGATTCAGAGTGCAAGGGTTATCGTCGTTAACTCTGAGGGTGATTCCAAAACGAGTGTAACAAGATAATGCCTTCGGTTTCGTTCGAACCCGGAACGAACTTGTATGGATTGAATGCTTTCAGAACATCGTCAGGTGGACGATAAGCATTCTAAGAGATGTGTCCTTTAAAGGTAATCGTAGCCTCAAGCCTCATCAACCGGGAATGGCTAAAACAGGGGAGGTGCAACAAGGCTTCGTGGGTAGCACCCACTGGAGAGCAAGATTGATCCCTGTCTAGAGGTCCCTTTTTTCCGGCTTAGTGGGCAGTTGTTAGTGCGCACCAACTGTGGGGTTGTCTTGTTCGGAACTATTCGGTAAGGAATGGGTCTGGCCTTGTGTTGCAGGGGAGTGGGAGTACTCCTCGGTACGTTGATCTAGGCCACGACTGTGACGGGCGGTACCCCAGTAGCCCTGCCATTGTATGGAATTCAAAATCCAATAAGTGCCAACGGTTTTGATTGTATTACCCATTTTTGTGGCTAGTAGTTGGAATTTAATCATGTAACTATTTCGGCTATTTCTTATTTATTTGAAAACCCTAGACCTATTATAATATCACTGGATTTCCTATCAAATCTTTTGGGTAGCGTAAGGTAAAAACTTTTCCATATTTATGTGTGGGAAGTCTTACGTGATACCTTTCTTTTCAAAAGATTTTTGAAAGTTAAGCAACTTTAACCTGTTACTCACACCAGACCCATGTCTGACCCGGAGTTTATCTTTTGTTTTTATAAACTCTTGGGTACTCAAATTTTTACGAGTAGCCAAGGGATTCAGGTTAGCTTTGACGAATTTTGGAGGAGCAATGGAGCAGGAGGCTTCTGCGTTAGATATTAGTATTCCGTTGTGTGTTCTGTGTTGTCTCTGAGTTGTATTATGTTTGTAAATACTAGACAGGTGTTTATAACTGTCTAGTATGTGTTGTATATCTGTGTACTCTGATAGTGGTTGTAAACTATGTAATATTTTATGTTATTAATATAATTTATTCGTTCCGCTGTTTAGATTCTGATATGTTGTTTCTTCTTCTTCTCTTTCTTTCTCTTTTCTATCCCTTTCTTTCTTATTAGCGATGCAATTTCCTGGAGTTTGGAAGTTGGGTCGCTACATTGAGGCTGTTTAGGGGATGGTGAAATTGATGTGCACATTTTGATGTGCACTTATTGTAGAAGGACTTGGACTTTGCTGATTGTAGTGGACTTTGGAATGACCAAGCTGAAGTTGCAATTTGAGGAAGGTTGAAGAGTGGGTTCTACTTGCTCTAGGAGATGGACAGTTTGTAGTTTGTTGATTAGTTGACGGTGGTGGGAGATTGTAGTGGGTATTTAGGATGGAATTGGTTGGTGGTTTCATGCAATGGGCAGGTCGAAGGAAGTTGCAAGGGTGGTAGCATTGACGGCATTTGATGGTGGAAGGTGCTGATTTGAGATGGTAAGGAGATGGAGATGGCCGTGCTTGCAGGTTATGATGAGGGTCAAGTTGTTTTGGGTGAGAAGTGGAGGAGCTGGATGTGTTATTTGATTGAAAATATGGTGATGTAATGGTGTATGGCATTGTGTGGTTGTGGAAGGAATGAAGTGGTGATGCTGAATGATGGTTGATGTTTCTGGCTAAAGATGGTAGTGGTAGAGAAGTTGTTAATGTTGATGTGGTTGGATGGAGTGTTTATAGAGGCAGTGGAAGGAATGAGTTGTTTGTTTGGTTATTACAGTGAGGAGTTTGTAGAAGATAAACTGTTCAATAAGGAGGAAGTATGGGTTGACAGTAGGCAAGGTGGGAGTGGTTGACAGTAAATAGAGGATAACAAAATGAACAAAGAATGAAAAGAAAAATGTACAAAAACAAATAAAAAGATAATGAACCATAGCTGAAATAGAGAATAACAACATGAGGTGTAGTGAATGTGGAAAAACAAAAGGTTTTGTAGCAAAATTTTGGAACAAATGCAATGCGGTTTTTTTTTAAATAAAAAAAACTGAAGAAGAGAATGCAAAACAAGCTAAAGAAGAGAATGTCTACAATAGGCAATATGCAATGCAACTTAATAATAGAAATATGCAATGCAATGAAAAATTTTGAACTGAAATTCTGTGTTTATTTTACAATGCAAATCAAAACACAAAATGAACACACAATAAAATCAAATAAAAAAGTAATAATAATTCAAAGAGTAGAATTATAATCAAATTGCTATCCCCGACAACGGTGCCAAAACCTGTTGTAAACAAAAAAATTTCTATCGATTAGAAAACCATTGTTAAAATATAATCGTTATAAAATCGCAAACGCACGGCGTACAATTGTAATACGTATGCGAGTATGGGTAGATCCGCGGTGAAAAAATTAAATTTCAATATTATCAATCAAATTAGCCCAAAGTTTTGAATTAGTTTTAAACTAAGAAAAATTGTAGAAAATACGCTAGAGGAAAAGTGAATAAAACTATGATATCGATGAGCAATTTAGAGGCAAATCCATTTTCAATCATTCATATAAACCGATACAAAATTTAATTATGACCTCTCATTAAAATATTAAGCAGAAATGGTTGATGTGATATTTATTAGTATGATTTATTTGTACAATTAATTAGCACAACTTAAACCATCAAACTCTAACACGCCGTTCAAACCCACTTATCAACACTCATGAACATGACATGAAATTAAAACTAAAATCTATTTTAAGTATGATTTGTTTACTATTAATTAGTAAATGACCATCAAATTTTGATTCTAGCTTAACTTTCACATCAAATCACTTAGACAAATGATCTAGTTTATGTAAAATGGAATAAGCATAGCTTATTTGAGATGTCAACATAGACCATCAAAATTCACTAAAAAGTGACATAAACCATCATCATTCAAAGTTTCCATTAATAATAAAAGAGAGATCACAAATGAAATCATTATGTTAATTTAATATGTTTCATGAAAGCTTCATTACCCCTAAATTGAAGGGGTTTAGCTACTCGTATTTAAATAAATGATAACATAAAATGATTTCATCATAAAGAAAGAGGAAAATGAGAGCTAATTATATGAAAAGGTAGCTAACTACTTGCATGAAGTGAAACTAAACTAACTACAATAACAAAATCTATGCTACTAACATGAAATAAAAGGAGCACAAAGTAAATTAGAGATCATGGAATAAAAGAGCAATAAAAGCAAGCATGAAATAAAAATGCAAGAAGATAAAGAGCAAGGTTAACATGCCATTAAAGAAACATTTTATATATCATCGATTTGTGGCTACAATATTGCTTAAAAAAAGAAGATGATTACATGAAACATAAAGGGTATTTATACATGCTTAAACCCTAATTCGTATTTTAGGGTACTACCTAAAATGCCCTTGAGAAAGTGTAACCTCCAAGTAATCATTAGGAAAATAACTAATCCCTATTAACTTGCATTTAAGACTCCATTAACATGTGCATGTGCTTTTAGTTATGGATCATATGTTAGTGGGTATGTGAGCTCCTCAATTATGCATGAATTCTTTTATTTTCCTATCTTCATTAGCCTTCAACATGTGTGCATGCATTCATCCATGAAACCTCTTTATATTTGCACTTCATTTTCTATAAATAAAAATAAAAATGTGCGAGTAAATTTTCTCAAATTAAATCATACACAAAATTATCATTTTACCCCACAAATGAAGATGAATAAATGATGATTTGAAAATAATTTAAATTTTGGTTTAATCACATAAATACCATAAGATACTTATTTATTTAAATAAACGTAGATTAAATACGGAAGTAAAAATATGCACTTTTACGTGCACATCAAATACCCCCACACTTATCTTTTTATTCGTCCTTTAATAAACTAAAACTAAGATAAATCTGTTTCCGTAGAAAGCACGATTGCATTGAGTGTACGCAACAAGCCATTAAACCTCTAGGTGTCCCTAGTAGGACGAGTGTTGTCTCGTGAGGGTTCTTAGCGGATACTACCCACAAAGTCAAAATGTGATATGCCAATTCTAATGCGATTACATGATGCAAGTTTTTGAAAATATTTACGAACGAATAATTTTCTTTTAAATTGACATGAGTAAGTTAAATATAAGTTTAGGTCAAGAAACTTTAGTCCTTTTACTCATCAAAACTTCCAAAAAATAAATAAATTATCATCACAATTAGACTATAGTTTCGCTAGTTGTTTCGGTTGATAATATAGTGCAACTATGAAATGGATCCTTTAATTGATTATCAAACTTTGGCAAAGTGGTATTTTTATTTCTTTTGAATAACATGTCGAATCAAATAAGTGAAAATAGTTCTTTGATTTTAATTGTTTGCTCTCTCTATTTCGAAAAATGTTAACATTATTATTATTTACCCATCTAACTCGGATAAACTGAGTACAAATATACCAATCATGACTGCCTTTCGAGCTTACGTGAGAAGAGTATAGAGCATAGCGAGTTTACACACTTGTGTGTGAACACATGACTCTAATTGGTTATTATTAATTTTATTTTATTTATATAAACCTAACTCGGATAAAGTGAGGCCAGATATACTGATCATGCACTTCCTTTCGGGATTACGTGAGAAGAGCATAGAGCGTGGAGAGTGTATATACTTATGTGTGAACACATGACTCTAGGTGTTTTTTATTTTTATATAATTTTTTTGAAAAAGAGAAGGTTATGCAAAATCATCTAAGCACTACTTAACTTAGAAGATCAAAAATATTACTTTAAATCAACCCTCTTTTTAACGAAGATTACAATTTGGACATACTTCAAATTATCACCTATGAACCTTCCTATATACTAGTTAAACCATAGTTTCTTGTAATTAAATTTTATTTTTATTTTTGTTGAGACAAAAATTTTTTCAAAATTTTCAATTTAATAGCCAAAAATATGTACTTATCCTATAGTGTTTCTTCAAAATTATAACATTATGCTAAAAAGAAAAAATCATTTTGGGATTTTTTTTGAAAGAAAATGCAAGAAATAAATCATGAAAAATCAAAACAAACACTCCCCCCATAGTTGATTTTGATTATGTCCCCACAGTCAATGCATGATATAATGAGTGTAACGGGGGAAAATTTATACATATTTATAAGAGAGGGTTAAAATTTCTTACAAGATATAGTGTGGCTCATGAAGAATCATGAGCTTTTCCTCTCGATCACTTGCCAACTCTAGGTAAGGTTTTAAATGATGGCCATTAACTTTAAAAATCGATCCATCCGTAGGGGTTTTTTTTATTTCTATGGCACCGTGTGAAAAAATAGTACGTACAATGTATAATCTTGTCCACCTTGATTTTAATTTTCTAGGGAACAAATGAAGTTGAGAGTCGTACGAAAGAACTTTTTGGTTGGGAAAAAATGTTTTCCTTAGGATTGACTTGTCATGAAAAACTTTTGTCCTTTCTTTGTAAATTTTCTCGTTTTCATACGCATCATTCCCAATCTCCTCTAATTCATTGAGTTACAATTTTCTATTTTCGCCAGCTTTTTTAGGATCAAAAATTATTTTCTTAATTGCCCACAACGCTTTATGTTCAAGTTCCATGGGTAAATGGCACGCTTTGCCGTATACAAGCCTAAAATGAGACATTTCAAGATTGGTTTTATACGCAGTTCTATAAGCCCAAAGTGCATCTGTTAATTTTTGTGACCAATCTTTTCGATTTTTATTCATGGTTTTCTCCAAAATTTGTTTGATTTGGCGATTTGAAACTTCAACTTGGCCACAAGTTTGAGGATGATAAGGAGCAGATAACTTGTGGGTTATCGAGTATTTCTTCGTTAGAGATTCAAATGAAGGATTACAGAAATGAGTTCCATTATCGCTTTTTATTGTGCAAGGTGTTCCAAACCTCAAAATATTTATGAATTTCACAACAAATTTGTGGTCAATTGTTTTATAAAGAATGGACTCAACCTATTTAGAGACATAATCAACAACAAGAAGAATATATGGATTTCCAAAAGAATTGAAAATGATCATATAAAGTCAATATCCGAAACGTCAAAATATTTTCAATTGTAAGAATGAGGTTCAAAGGCATCATGTTTCGTCGAGAGATTCTTCATAACATTTGGCAACAATCACAAGTTTTACAAAACTCAAATGCATCTTTGAAAAGCATAGGCCAGTAAAAACCACATTGAAGCACCTTTTCCATAGTTTTCTTTGGACCGAAGTGACCACCACAAGCTTGGATATGAAAAAACGAAAGAACACTCTTTATTTTGCAATTCAGGATGCAACCTCGAATGATTTGGTCGGAACAATGCAGATCATCCCAACAGAAGTGCTTGACTTCGGAAAGAAATATGTATTTATCTTGTTTCGACCAAAATGAAGGAGTTTCCTTAGTGACTAAATAGTTCATATATCGGCATACTATGGATCAACAGAAACGAAATTGTTCAACAGGAAAGTTCTCATTGATCAGTAAAGAAGGTGGTGCGTTTGGAAGACGCGACAGATGATCAACAATGACGTTGTCGGATCCTTTTTGACTTTGGTCGTAAGGTTAAATTATTGGAATAAAGGAGCTAGCGGATTAAACAAAAATTAGCGTCCTTTTTAGCGAAAAGGTACCTCAGAGCGAAATGGTCAATGTAAACAATAATGTGTGGGCCAACCAAATAAAGTCGTAATTTTTCAAGTGCGAAGACTACCGCTAGAAGCTCTTTTTCAGTGGTCGTGTAATTGAGTTGAGCATCGTTTAGAGTTATACTAGCGTAGTAGATAACATGAAAATTTTTGTTAAGGCGTTGTCCTAACACAGCACCAACTGCGAAGTTAGAAGTATCACACGTTATTTCGATAGGAAGATCCCAATTGGGTGAGCAAATGATGGGAGCAGAAATGAGTTCATTTTTGAGATGTTCGAAAGCAGGAACACAATCGGAATTAAATTCAAATGGAATGTGTTTTTCGAGAAGAGTTGTCAGAGGTCGAGTGATTTTACTAAAGTCTTTCAAAAAGCATCGATAAAAACCAACGTGTTAAAGAAATGAACGATTGTCCTTGACAGATTTGGGAATGGGTAGATTAGTAATTATGTCAATTTTCGCTTTATCTACCTAAATGCCTTTGTTTGAAATGACATGCCCAAGAACAATGCCTTGTTTGACCATAAATGACATTTTCCCCAAATTTAACACTAAGTGTTTGTCCTTGCAAAGATTAAGAACCAACTCAAGATGGTGTAAGCACTTGGAAAAAGAGTTTCAAAAGATGGAAAAATCATCCATAAACACTTCAAGAAAGCGTTCAATCATGTCGGAAAAGATGTTGACCATGCAAATTTGGAAAATAGTAGGAGCATTGCAAAGGCCAAATGGCATACGTCGATACGCTAAGGTACCAAAGGGACACATGAAAGTCATTTTATCTTAATCTTTGGGAGCGTTTGGAATTTGATTATAACCGGAATAACCATCAAGAAAGCAACAGAATTCGTGGTCGGCTAATTGTTCAAGAATTTGGTCGATGAAAGGAAGAGGAAAACGATCTTTTCGTGTTGCAGAATTAATTTTCGATAATCAATGCAAACATGCCGACCTGTTTGAGTACGAGTTGGAATGACTTCGTTAGCGCCGTTTTTAATAATGGCAAGTCCAGACTTTTTAGGCATGACATGAATTGTGCTGACCCATGAACTATCAGAGATGGGATATATGATTCCATTATTGAGAAGTTTAAGAATTTTGTCTCGTACCGCATCCTTCATTTTTGGTTTAAGCCTTCGTTGTATGTGACGAAACGGCTTGGCTTTGTCAACGAAGTGGATGCGATGTTGAACAAGGGTGGGACTAATTCCATTTATATCGATGATCGACCATCCAATTGCTTCTTTATTTTTTTACAAAATTGAAAGAAGGAAAGCTTCTTGATCGAGAGAGAGAGAGAGAGAGAGAGAGAGAGAGTTGAAGATATTATAAGAGGAAACGTTTCGTTGTCACCTAAATATGGGTACTTAAGGTGATCAGGAAGGAGTTTGAGTTCCAACCTCGGCGGTTTCTTAGTCCAAGAATTAGGTTGAAGATCTAACTTCACCATAAGAGGTTCAAACGAAAGTGCATTTTCAATTTCGTTAGGCTCATCATGAAACAGCTGTTCATATTCGGCTCGGCGTTCATGGTTTAGTTAACTGTTTCATTATCAACATTTTCTTGAATGGAACTAACTTCCACCGTTTGGGCAAATGATTCTTTCGATTGATTTTCGAGATTGAAAATATTAAGATCCAAAGTCATGTTTCTAAATAAAAAATTCATCGAACCATTTCGACAATTGATTAGAGCATTTGAAGTAGCCAAGAAAGGTCGGCCTAAAATCAATGGAATTTGACTCATAGGATTGTTCACGGGTTGTGTTTTAAGGACGATGGAATCAACATGCAATATAAATTGACCAATTTTGATAAGTACGTTCTCGATTTCTCCCACGGGTTTCTTAATCGAGATCGGCAAATTGAAGAGTTACCTTCGTCGGTTTTAGTTCACCCAAGCCAAGTTGTTGGTAATCTGAATAAGGAATCAAATTGACATTCGCACCTAAGTCTAGTAAGAATTTATTAATCATCTTGTCTCCTATCGTGCATGAGATCGACGGTCATCCAAGATCTTTGTATTTGACGGGAATTGATTAGGATAAGACTTCGCTAAGACCGATAGCTAAGAAAACTTTCTTGGGTACATGTGCGTGTCGTTTTTTAGTACACAAGTCCTTTATAAATTTAGCGTAAGTTTGGACTTGTTGAACGATATCAAGAAGAGGAATGTTAACTTTGACTTGTTTAAAAATTTCCAACATCTTTTCCGTTTGATCAGAGTTTTTTTGGATCGAAGGCGATGTGGAAATGGAACATGATACTCAATAGGTCGGTCTACTTGAGTAGAAGAAGAATTTGAATTGGCATTTGATCCAATGTTTGGCTCAATGTATTTTTCTGAATTGCTTGTCATCTTTGAAGTGTCAAGGGGAGCTTCCGGTAAATCATTTGGATCAACAACTTGACCATCGATTTGTTTACTAGAATACAAAGTCGTGATAGCGTTCATATGGTTTACACTGCTATCTTGGACAACATAGGCTTGATTTGAATTCGTGTTTTGTTATCTGGAAACTTGCCTCGTTCACATTCACTCACAGAGGTGGCTAATTGACTCATTTGCATTTCAAGTTTAGCAATCGATTGACTCGTATTGTGCATGTACGATGTTAACAAAATTTTCAAATTGCTATTTGGTTGGAGGCTTTGAGTGGTTGATTTAGGCAAAGTTTCATGATTTTTCTCAAGTGAAGACAATCGTTTATCGTCTTAAGGAGCAAAAGATTATTGCGGTTGATTTTCAGATGGGGGCATAAAATTTTGTTGAAATGATTGGGTTGAAAGGAAGGATTCAAAGAATTGTTCGAAAATGCTTGAAAATTGGGACGAACCAAATTTGAGTTGGAATTATTCGGTTCCACACAAAATTATGATGATTTCTCCAATCAGGATTGTACGCTGGAGAAAACGGGTCATTCTTAACCTTGTTAAAAGCATTGAGTTGTTTTATCGAATTAGGACACTGATTGACTATGTGATTCGGATCATTGCATTTATAACACATTGGTTGGGAAGGTTGGTTCATTTGGTTGGATGAGAAAATGTTGTCAAATTTATTGCTCATTGCATCGATTTTAGCTTCCAAAGATGATCCTATCGAGTGCGCGCTCGATCGTGAATAAATGGATTTTTCCTTAGAACGTTCCTTTTAGAATGACTTTTCAGCCAAGTTCTCGAGGAATTACTAAGCATCGTCGTGATGTTGGGCAAGAAAATTGCCTTTGCACATAGATTCTAAGTATGGTTCGTGAGCTATTTTCAAGTCCATCATATAAGATTTGGCAAAGAGTCCATTTTTTCAAATTATGTTGTGGATATTTAAAAAAAAAGATATTCAAATCTTTCAATATATTTTCCAAAAGGTTCATTCCTGAATTGATGAAAATTCACAATTTCGTTTTGGATTTTAGCTGTTTTTTCCAAGAGGGTAGAACTTTTTTAAGAAGATTAACAAATTCTTTCCAAGTTTTGATTGAGTTTGATGATAAACTGTACAACCATTTCTCAACATAATCGATAAGGGTGAATGGAATTAACCGAAGTTTGATTCCATCATCACATAATTGTTAGAGTGTAATGGTTGCACAAACTTGTTTGAACTTCGTTAAGAAAATGTATGGGTCATCATGTTCAAAATTGCCAAATTTAAGGAGCGTGACAATATGATTGGAAGGAATTTCGAATTGATTATCCGTTGAGGCGGGTAATGTGATACAAGGAGGAATCTCTATTGGCAAAGATTCTATCCATGAGCATTCGTGGGGCATTTTTCATTCGTCATTGTTGGAGGATCGTTTGTTCGAGTTAAACGATTTGTTGTTGTGTCACGAGTCCAAGTACTCATGCATAAGTGAAAAGATCAGGAAGGGAAAGAAGTAAGAATTGGGTTTAAGAAAATGAAGCAAGGTTTGAAAATGAAATAAAGTGAATTTTTTTTTTATTTATATATATTTTTAAAAAAGTAAAATATGTACCGAAAAGAATTTATTTTTCAAACGAAAGACTTGACTTTTGTTCTTTTTTTTGGAATTTGGACTTTTTTAACTGTTTTTATTTTGTTATGTTTTTTGTTTTTGAAAATATTATTTTTTTTTGGATTTTTGTTTTTCTTAAAAAAACTAACTTAAGTAAAATGATTGGTTTTGGATTTTTGATTTTGTTTGATTTTTTCTTCTTTTTTTAAGAGGAAAAGATTTCTTTTGGATTTTAAAAAGAAAAAACAGAGTTAAATAAAATGTAAATTTTTTTACTTTTGGATTTTGTTGTTTTTTTATAAATGCATATACTAATGCAACAAATGAATGCAAGTACTTAACTACAAATTTTCAATTCTTAGTAGCTCCTAACCCAAAATTGTATAATCACACTTTGTCTTAATCCAACAAAATAGTTCTTAGCTAGGTAAAGGACAGGAGTTATCGGTGCACCACGAATCACCGTAGCAATGCAGCCGAAGGTTAAGTAGCTTCAGAGAAACAATTACTATAATATTTACGAATCACCTTAATATTTATATATGATTATTGCTCTGTCGTAGGCTAGACACCAAGATGTTAGATTGTTGAAAGGAGACAACTTGTCAAGATACAATTAAGCCTTAGATGAGCTCGCGACACCCTTATGTCCAAAGTCTAACCGTTATTATTAGTCAATTTCTACGATGAAATGCAATTTGTGGGCTATGGAAGGGGTGATGAAATCCCCCACCTTACGTGGATTTGGGTGTTGCCCTTAGAAAAGAAAATTAGATGACATGAATGTGAAACTGAAAATAAAAGTGAATTTATGATGCAATTACGAATGAAATCTGATTTTATTTATTTTTCCGAGTTTTTTTAAATGTAACCAACCAATAATGCAAGGAAACTAAAAATAAGAGATACGAGCTCGATACCGGAGTGTGCAGAATTATTAGCATTTTTATTTTAAAGCAGCGATTTTTTTTATAAGCAAGCAAAAGCAGTTTTTAGCAAGCAAAGTTTTTCCTTCTAAGTTCCTGCAAATTACAACCTGCAAAATTGTTAAACACGAATATTAACAAGACTAAAACGAAATCAACTTTTTTTTAAAGATAAAAGGAATATAAAAGAAAATATTTACAAGCCAAAACGAAACAACATAAAAGAAATCTCAAAAATTTATAAGCCAATAAAATTTCTTTTTCATATTTTATGTTATTTTATTATTATTTATTTTTAAGTGAAAACAACACACTTAAAAATCAGCCCAAGCCTAAATACCCCAAAGACCAACCAAAAACAACTCACTCTTTTTATTTTTTATTTTTTATTTTTTTAAATCAAAAGGCCAAATGAAAGAAAGGTCGGACCAGTTTGAAAACTACCATGTATTATTCCCCATATTCAATCTTCTTTACTTAAAAAAAGACATATAACCAAATAATGAAATCAGAAATTCAAAGTAAATCGCAGATCAAAAATTCGCAATCACAATTTTGCAATTTGAACCTTCAACTTATATCCCAGCAGCTTATCCGTAGAAACAAGCGCAAATCAAAATCGCTATTTGTTGTTCAGATTTGGTGTTTGGATGAGTTCAATTGTAGATTCAGGCAATTAATGCAGGCGGCGGCTTTTGTTGAGGTCGAAGTTGGCGACTAGCAACGATGGTAGATTTTGGCAAGCTTCGGGTTTGGTTTACAGGTGTGCTCGAATTGTGGTTTTGGAAATGGGTTTAGTTGTAGTAAGGTCACGAGGGTAGGAAGGTGATGATAAAGTGCACGACTTGTGCACGTTTCAGGCAGAAGAAAGAGATGGTGTTCAGGTGGCTTCCAAAACCTACTTATTGGTTATTGACAGGTGATGATTTCAATTCGGGTTTCAAGTGAAGTTGCATAGTGGGTTGAGGCTGTTTAGGCGATGGTGCAATTGATGTGCACGTTTTGATGTGCACTTATTGTAGAAGGATTTGGACTTTGCTGATTGTCGTGCAGTTTGGAATTAACAAGCTGAAGTTGCAATTTGAGGAATGTTGGAGAGTGGGTTCTACTTGCTCAAGGTGATGGACAGTTTGTAGTTTGTGGTAAGGAGATGGAGATGGCTGTGCTTGCAGGTTATGGTGAGGGTCAAGTTGTTTTGGGTGAGAAGTGGAGGAGCTGAATGTGTTATTTGATTGAAAATATGGTGATGTAATGGTGTATGGCATTGTGTGGTTGTGGAAGGAATGAAGTGGTGATGCTGAATGATGGTTGATGTTTCAGGCTGAAGACGGTAGTGGTAGAGAAGTTGTTAATGTTGATGTGGTTGGATGGAGTGTTTATAGAGGCAGTGGAAGGAATGAAATGTTTGTTTGGTTATTGCAGTGGGGAGTTTGTAGAAGACAAACTGTTCAATGAAGAGGAAGTATGGGTTGATAGTAGACAAGGAGGGAGTGGTTGACAGTAAGCAGAGGATAACAAAATGAACAGAGAAAGCAAAGAAAAATGTACAAAAACAAATGAACAGAGAATGAACTGTAGCTGAAATAGAGAATAACAAAATGAGGTGTAGTGAATGTGAAAAATCAAAATGTATTTTAGCAAAATTTTGGAACAAATGCAATGCAGTTTCTTTTTTTTATAAAAAAACTGAAGAAGAAAATACAAAACAAGCTAAAGAAGAGAATGTCTGCAATATGCAATGCAATGTAATAAGTAGAAATATGCAATGCAATGAAAATTGTTGAACTGAAATTCTGTGTTTTTCTAAATGCAAATCAAGATACAAAATGAACACACAATAAAATCAAATAAAAATAATAGTAATAAGTCGAAGAGTAGAATTATAGTCAAATTTCTATACCCGGCAACATCCACGAAAACTTGTTGATAACTATGGAAATTTCTATCGGTTAGAAAACGTCATTAAAATATAATCGTTATAAAACCGCAAACGCACGGCGTACAATTGTAGTACGTATGCGAGTACAAGTCGATCCGTGAGGAAAATATTAAATTTCATTATTACTCAATCAAATTAGCTCAAAATTTTGAAATGGTTTTAAACTAAGAAAAATTGTAGAAAATAAGCTAGAGGAAAAGTGAATAAAACTGACATAAAGAAGCAATTTATAGGCAAATCCACTTCCAATCATTCATATAAACAAACACAAAATTCATTTATGCCCTCTCATTAAAATATTGAGTAGAATTGATTGATGTGTTTATTATAAGTATGGTTTATTTGTGCTACTAATTAGCACAAATTAAACTATAAAACTCTAACACGCCATTCAAACCCATTTATCAACACTTATGAACATGACATGAAGTTCAAAATAAAATCTATTTAAGTATGATCTATTTACTATTAATTAGTAACATAGACCATCAAATTTTGATTCTAGCTTAACTTTCACATCAAAATCATTTAGGCAAATGATCAAATAGTTTATGTTTAAAATGGAATAAGCATAGCGTAGTTGAGATGTCCACATAGACTATCAAAATTCATTAAAAAGAGACATAAACCATCATCATTCAAATTTTCCATTAAGAACCAAATAGAGATCACCAATGAAATCATTATGTTAATTTAATATATTTCATGAGAGCTTCATTACCCCCAAATTGAAGGGGTTTAACTATCATATTTGAATGTATGATAACATAAAATGATTTCATCATAAAGAAAGAGGAAAACGAGAGCCAATTACAAGAAAAGAGAGCTAACTACTTGCATGAAATGAAACTAAACAAATTACAATAATAAAATCTATGCTACTAACATGAAATAAAAGGAGCACAAAGTAAATAAGAGAGCATAGAATAAAAAAGAAATAAAAGCAAGCATGAAATAAAAATGCCAAAAGGTAAAGAGCAAGGCTAAGAAGCCATTAAAGAAACATTTTATTTATCATTAATTGTGGCTACAATATTGCATAAAAAAGATAAGATGATTAGATGAAACATAAGGGGTATTTATACATGCTTAAAACCCTAATTCATATTTTAGAGGACTACCTAAAATGCCTCTGAGAAAGTATAACCTCCAAGTAATCATTAGGAAAATAATTAATCCCCACCAACATGCCTTTAAGCCTTTATTAACATGTGCATGTACTTTTAATTATGGACAATATGTTAGTGGCTATATGCGCTCCTCCAAATTGCATAAATCCTTTTATTTTCCTTTCTTCATTAGCCTTCAACATGTGTGCAAGCATTCATCAATGAAACCTCTTCATATTTGCACTTCATTCCTACAAATAAAAATAAAAATGTGGCAAATAAATTTCTCAAATTAAATCATACACAAAATTATCATTTTACCTTCCAAACGAAGATGGATAAATGATGATTTGAAAACAATTTAAAGTTTGGTTTAATCATGTAAAATATCATAATATGCTAATTTACTTAAATAAAAGTAGAATAAAATGAAAGTCAATTATGCACTTTTACGTACACATCACATTCCAATCGCTGTCTGCCCCTGCTCCAGAACCACATCCGCAAATCGTGCGTCTCAATGGTACATTGAATTCCTTTTACAAATTAATAGCTCCAAGTCGGACATACTGAAACTACATTTATACATATAGAAATATATAAATCATATAAACTGTATGCAAGTATATATAACCAATCCAACTATATGAAATTAATAAACACATATCCTGAACATTTACATACATAAAGGCAACACCACCAAAGTAAAAAAATCTATCATCTCAATGTCAATAACAATTCACAATAAAAACCATATAAAAAATTCAGAAAAATGCATCTTGCTTAAGTCACAATCTAACAACTATATCTTCTTCGTATAATTTTATAGAAGTCTCACACTTATTTTATAAAGTAACGTCGTTGCTTATCAATCATACTATAGCTTATTTCACTTAATTCTTCTATTCAAATAGCTATTTATAATGCTCAAAATATTAAACAGCTCATGTATATAATTTCTATATATATATATATATATATATATATATAAACATATATCTCAATCCATTTGTTAGGGTCTAAAGTTGATAAATCATGTTATTATAATATTCTGGATTTTATAACCTTAATCACACCATATTAAATAATACAATCATATGTAATTTCTAACTTCTCAAATCACTTTTATAAAAATTCTCTAGTTAGTTAATTATTGACTTACACAAAAATTAGCCAATACCAATGCGAGACAAACTTCAAAGCCATTTAATACGCGTTTAACCTACCTTAATCATTATTTAGCCTTACAACTTATTTTAAAGGTCATACTTCTAATTTCTGATTAGAAATAAATATATAGTAATATTTCTATCACTAATATAATTATAATTAGAGTTCTAATTAATTTATAACCATGTTATAAATTAATATCAACTCCATTTGATTCTATTTAATAAGAATAGAATATAGAATTTATATATACAAGATCTAAATAAATTATCCTTAATATCAATAAAAAAAATTTCTTTCACTTATCTAACTACAAATTAGAGTTTAATTAATTTATAACCATGTTATAAATTATTATCAGCTCCATCTAACTCTATTCAATACGATTAGTATACAATATCTACATATACGGAATCTTAATCAATTATCCCAAATATCTACTTTAAAAAATCTAATCAAATGGGGAAATAACTACTTATATACATATTTTTATCACTCCTAGTTAATATTTTCAATATATAAATTATGGGAATTTATACTAAAATATAAATTTTGAGTTATAATTTCGATTATCTAAATTGCAAATTCCCAAGTGTCCAAACCCATTCCAAGCCCATACCATGTCTTAGATAATCTCATTATGAGTGCAACTTCGAAGATGACATCTCGATTGGATCTTTCTAGATGGGACATGAATAAAATATAAACTGAACAATCAATTTATTAATTAATCTTTAATTAAAAACCAATTACCTTTCACAAGCCAGTCCCTCATCTTCCCCAAACTCTTTTCTACTACGCACAACCATGCACATATATGCAACTCAAATCCATATAATTCCTTCCCCAAATTCTCTTTCCCTACTCGAAGAATCGATACACCGATTCTTCCAATGCATCACACTCCGTGTGCTCTCCATAGTGATGCCAATGCACATGAACACACATATTATTAATCGTACAACTGAAAATCGTACAACTGAAAATCGTACAACTGACATCACACCGATTCTTTCCCCAAATTCTCTTTCCTTATTGGATCGCACTACTGAAAATCACGGCATCTGCTTCCTTTCCTTAATCGTACAATGTTGCACCTACAAGGCATAGCCGCACCTCCCCAACAAGCCACCATCCACTCACCTTTACAAAAGAAGTTCAACGCCACTCTCTATTTTGCCTATCTCCTCCTCAAACTTTAACGCACATGAACCTTAGGTGGTGGCTCTAAATCTCACCCATGGCTACACACTACTGCACCTATCAATGTTGCTATCGGTTCGATGCTCTTTCTTCCACAAGTTCAATGGATCTAATGCCAACTTCTATCATTGTCCATAGCTCTTTATTAAATTTGAAGAAGACGACAACTAAGCTTTTATGGAGCAAGATAAGGAAAAGCGAGGAGATCCAATATCTTCTATGTGGAAACACACCCACCCACCCACACACATACACACACATATTATTAAGTTTTTAAATGAATAACCATACGTTTTGAGCTCGTATGGTCACACTGTACACCAGAGCGCTATGAAACTCGTCCGTGCACATCTCGTTATATTTTCGGTTCTGATGGTATAAATTTTGTCGCCATCCAAGACGATGCTTCGAGATGACAATTTCATGCATTTCGAGCTTTTTCCCTTCAGATCACCCGATTCTAAAGTTCGTCAATGGTACGTCTCATATTGAAATCCTCGTCCGAAAAACATAAGTCATCAGTCGAGATCCCACTGGACCAGGCTAGGCACATATTTTTATAAAATACTTACAATAATATGTAAATTTTAAAAATACCATGTTTTCAATTATAGCAATATTTATATACATTTTGATTCGCAATGTCGATCAAGACTCAATTGAAGTGGTCTAGAGTCCTATTTCGTCCGTATGTGAAAAGTAAGATTTGGATGTTCAATTAACTAACAATTCAATATTTAAATTAATTATTCAAATATTTGGTCGTAAAAATGTAGATTGCTACGTAATCCACTATGACTTCGTTGTTCATCATTATAAATTTAATTATCCCATTTTTAATCCATTTTATATCCTTTCTTTTTCTTAATCAAAATTTCTTTTATGATTCAAATATCAAAATTCTATTTTTTTGATGTTTCAATACCTATAAAATATTTCTATTTCCAAAATAATCATTTTCTTTCTTTATAATGATCCATACTTTCGTATTGGAGAGCTGTACAATATTATTTTTAAACTCATGATGGGTCGTATAATACTAAACTTTGTTGGAGATTGAGCAGCGATATTTTTGACCTCGGGAAATTTTATCGTAGTATCTAAACCTGAAACCTTATAACGGCTATAAATTTTGATAAAAGCCAAATTAGCATCTGAGACCATCTCCTTTGGAATGATACAATGGTTTCACTTTCCATAGAGTGGTCATAGTAATTTGAACTTTCTGGCTAGAAGTTATGACTATTTGAAGTTTGATAGTTTTTGGAGCAGCCTAATGGGTAACTAATGAGATCGGGGATAGGCACACTAACCTATGTTGGTTTTAAGCTATTGTAGGCTAAAATGAAGTTCCCCAAACCATATTTTTTCATCTTCCTAAATTGATCTAAGTCTCCATTAACTCCTTCTTTTCCAAATCCTTCTCCTTTATCTTTTAAATCAAGACTAAATCATAGGTCTACTGTGGATTAATAGAGGGAGTAGCTACAAATCTTCAATTTTAAAGAAAGAAAGTTAGGGCTTTGCTGTCTATTTTCGGATTTGCCTCGTGTTGCATGCAAATCACTACTTTTTAGGTATTTGGTGAGTGATTTATCATCTCACAACTTATTATACATATCTATATGTTTTAACATGTTTTGGATATATTTTAAAAGTCAAAACCATGTCTTTATGCTGTTTTAAAACCCATCCTAAAGTAAAAAACGAGAATAAAATGACATTTGGTGTTTTAATCGTGTTATTTGGATGTGTTATCACCTATATAGATTTTAGGTTATATTATAGATATATTATATGATGATTGCCATTATTTGTTGTATCTTTTGCATGCTTGGATGTTGGTTGATGTGTATATAGTGTTTTTTTGTATGCTTGAGTGGTAGAAACTACCCATCGAAATGAATTAAAGGTAGGAAAATGTAGAACCAGATTTCATGGAGCGACCTTAGGATGTTTGGAGTCATATGGTGCATAGGGAATTCACGCGGGTCAAAGTATAGAGTGCAACAATGGAATCAATGCGAAATTAGAGTTTGGAGATACTACAATATTTTTGCTCGGTAGCACTTGCCCGATGGTAACTGGCTAGGGGTGTGCTTCAGTTTTGAGGTGATATGCTCAAGGTGTACTTCGGGTTTGGAATGGAGGAGACATGGATAAATAATGCTATTTGGTGGTGTTTTTCTTTCAAGGGCTGGGTAAAGGAATTGGTTCGAGGAGTAGCGGTACGATGCTTGAGGTTCGGCTTCGGGACAAAGTGGGTCTGGCTTCAGCTCCGGCCAGGGGATTTACCCGAGTAAGAAATGAAGTGGCGAAATTTTTGGGTAGAATAGGTTAGCATGAGGAGAACTTTGGGTCTGTGTTGAGTGCGCTTCAGGTCTCTCCAAGGGCTATTTCGGGGTTGTTCTTTGGGCAAGGTATACAACTCTTGGACAATGCAATATGATTTTGAGGTTTATGGAGACTAGTGATGTGATGGCATGGTGCTTCGGCATGACGACTCCATAACTCTAGCACAATGATTTTATGACTTATGATGAGTGTTTAGAGGTGTTTTGAAGATGATGTCCCAACGATCGGAGTTGTGACGGTGATCCATAAGGACAAGTTCAACAAGGAGGACTTACGAGCATAATTTGCGATTGTGTTCTACTATGGAAATAGCCGGGATGGAATAACGACTGAGTTGATGTATGCAAAGAGATTGTTTATAACTCAAAGGTTTCCAGTATGCTCATACATAATAGGTATGTCGAGACGCCCATTTGGATTAGGACTGCATCCATATCCTACGACTGTGGATTATCCTTGAGTTTTGTGATTAAGAGTCCAGTTCTAGCCTCAAAGAAGTGGCATGGATTTGAGTACCAAAAAATCGTGATTTGATCGAGTCTTTGGTTTATGATCGTGCCATTTGAGTTATTATATATCCAACCCATATAAGTAATGGTAAGGATTGTTTGATGAATGTTGTAACAGCCCAGCGTTAAGAGGTACTAAGTTAAAAATTATTAGTAGAAATTCAATTAATTAAAATATATTTTTAAATATTAAATGAGAGTAACTTTGGAATTGTTTGAATAAATGAGTTTAAAACGTAAATATAAGGTGTTTAAACTAAGATGAATAAAAACATGGAAATAATATTTTATAAAATTATACATAGACTATAATATTGATTTGAGTAAGAAATAAATTTAAAGTGGAAATATGAAATAATTTGGGTTAATAAATAAATATTTATTAAAGTAGGCAAAATCAAATATTTTTTAAATAAATAACTAAATAAAAGAATTTGAGGAAAATAAATTCTATAAAAATTTATCATGTTAAGTAATCACATAAGTAATATGCAGATGATTTTATTTTAGAATTTAATATTGATTTCTGTTTAGTAAAGATTAGTAGAAATAGAATACAAGAGAAGGAAAGATATGGAAATTATTAAATGAGTCTAAGCCCTAAAGCCCAGACCCAAGCCCAAAAATCTTATCCCTAAAATCCATATTTCTATATTTAACTTCATCATATGTCTAGAACCTCCATTTCTTCATGGATTATATTCACGTACACTCTTCCATTATATTCTCTTTTGGCCTTAGGAAACAAAGAAAGAAAAACCTTCCCTCTTCTTTTTAAAATCAAATGAAAACCAAATAAATTTCTATAATTCCCAAATTTAAATATGAGCTTCCTAATATCGATCTACACCAATTACTGAAAAGATAATCAATTTTAGATTAAAATTTAGAGCATAATAAGATTTATCGTAAGTGATAAAGAAGAGAAGGAAGCAGAAGAAGGAGCAGAAACTTCTTCAGAATAAGTTGAGTGTTTGATCATTCATTACTATGTTTAGATACATGTATCTTGATATGTATGTATTGCTTGTATGTGCATGCCTATTGAATTTTGTGTATGCTTATGTTTGGATTGAATTTTTGATTGAATTTGGATCAAAATGTTCGAATCAGTGCTTCAGGAATTTATGAGCGGGGTCTTCCATCGATCGACCGTTAACCGATCTATCGCTAGCGGTTAACCGACGAGCATGATTTTTGATGTCACAGTTTTGAAAAATATAATAAAAAATAAAAAATAAAAAAATTATTAAACGATTTCAAACAATATTGACTAATTTCTAGTATAAGTTATCCAAGACTTTGAATTATATTCGATGATTTGAAATGCAAAGGAATTTATTTGGAAGATTGCTAATTTAATTTTAAGGTGTATTTAATCATAATTGGAAAATGGCATTTATTTTTGTAATTGTCATGTAACGTGATTTCAAAATTTTTGAACACACACACACACATATATATATATATATGAGGATCTAGAAATGAATTATATTATATAATCTTTGTTTGTGTATTATATAAACAATGTGAATGTACTATTCGATATTTTAGAAGTTTTATTAATTTTTAAAATATAAAGATAGATTTATGGAGTTATCATTATATTTTCATAATCTCTTTTCTAATTCATATGGAATTTTTGATTATTTTCATTTCGTGTAACGAGAAAGCAGAGTTATAACACCATCTAGAATGAGACTTTCAGTAATATTTCTTGGGTTAATCTTTGGACTCATTATATAGAATATTTTTTATAAAGATTCTAGATTTTAAGGAATTTGAGTATACGAATTAGTAATACCACTGGTATAGGACATTTGGCAGTACTTTTCTAGTTACTCCTACGACTCACGATATAGAATATTATGGTGATTGAATGTAGATTATGAGTAGTGAATAAACGATAAAGTATCATGCAGTGGTATAGGACATCATTTTGATATTTATTCGAATATTTATTGTAAGTAGATGACACTTACATGATGATAATAGTGACATGGAAATGAGGTGATCCTCGTAGTGATGAGTAAGGCTTCGTAGTTATATTCATTGATGTGCTCATAGAGGTGAGCAAGGCTTTATACCTATATTCAGTGAGCAAGGCTATGTGCCTATATTTACTAATACTATATGCAATTATCATGATGTATGCCTTTTATTGGCGTTGGAGAGAACTAGATGGCTAGCATCCATCCTAGCGGCCTGATCATGAGTCCGTACCCCAGATCTGTGACACATTATATTATTATGTTGTGTGCTATCACCATGTTCAAATTCCCCTATGGTACCTAGACTAACAATCTGTTACTTATAAGGACAAATGCAGGGTCATGACAGGGAGTCCTTGCGTTGATGAGCACATTGGTGGATATGAGCCATGATGACCATCGAGGTAACTGAAAAATATGGAATCTATGTGACTCTAGAGCAGGCTCTGGCTATTAGTCTCCCTTTTTTTTCTAATGGAGTGGTAGATTGGAATATAATGTTAATACACCTCACTTAGTTTAGATATGACTCTACCTGGAACTTCATATCTGTTGTATTGTCAATTCCCTTCACCGTTTATTTGCATACGGGGAGACGAGATTACAACTATGATAGGTGCCTAGAGTATAATGGATTCTCGTATTAATTATTATATTTGATTTAATAAGTAGGTGGCCTATTTTTATATTGATTAGTGATAGTATCTTAATATTTGAGATTAAGAGATGCACTTGGGCATTGATGTGTACTAGCCTGACTATACTTGATGATATCTTGAGTATTGGTGATGATTTCGATATGGATAATTTACCCATTTGACATTGATTCTGTGATTTCTTATTTGATATGATTTTATATGGGCGATAGCACTTTATGCTTAGTTTCATAGTAGTTCCCATTTTTATACTATTATTGCTTATGGTATCATTAGTATACTATATAAGTTCTAAATCTATATATATGTTGACCACTATATTTAGACATAGTTTGACCCGTGTGTTATTTACATAATACTTGGGTTAATCCAAGACATTTCGGGTTCAGGGACAAGATGATCAATTTGTAGATGTTGGGGATAGATGGAGGATAGGATATCACTGTATATTATGTCATTTTAGATGTTTATGCCTCTGTGATATATTTGGGATTTTAGTATTGGATATTTTAGAAATAGTGGATATTTGATCTATACTTAGTATCTATGAACATATTTGTCTATTATATATTATCACTACGTTTAAATGAATCTGTATTATCTCTGTCATTTATTTTATATTATGCATTGTTCTATCCTAGAGACGCACGTGTATATTTCTTTGTGTCGATACTATGTATGTAAAAGCGAGTTGTATATTCGATTTTGAAATACGTACTAGTGTTAGCCCAAGGGAATATTCATGTATGTACCACATATCGTCTCATTCTCTATGTTATCCGACAGTATTACCCAATAATGGTATTCAATAGTATGGGTATAAAGTTAGGATGTTTGAATTTTTGGTATCAGAACATGTTCAGAACAGTATTCTACACACACAACATATACATACATATATGAGATATGAGTCATGCCCACAAATGAGACTTAGAGTTCCTATTCTCTTGGGTATAATGGATAGTTACCCTATATTAAGGGATAATAGGAGTATATGATGATTACTAGGGTAATCATCTAAGGATGTATTTTTTGTTTTCTATATATTTATATTTATATATATATATATATATTTATATATATATATATATATAATATTTCACTTCTAATTCTTTTGAGTATAAAAATGTAAATGATTATGGTTCAACCAGTAACGTCTGTATTGTTATTGAATATTAGATCTATGGTGGTTTACATAATTAAATAGTTGTATTATGGTCTGTTATTAATCAGAATGCACAGCAGAAGCCAACGAGTTGTTTTCTACCGAGTTCATTAATTGTTTGTTTCCTCGTGTGTGTTTGTTTTGTTGCAAAATTTCTAATTGTTGATTAGAATAATATTGAGTATGAATTATCTAACGACCCGACTTCCTATCTCCAAGAAATTGCATCGCTAATGAAGAAAGAAAGGGATATGAGAAGAAAAGAAAGAGAAAGAAGAACACAACAACAGATAACTCACAGCGGAACGAATGAAATATAATATATCACATAAAATGTTACATAGTATCATATTACATCAGAGTACACAACTTAAACAACACATATTAGACAGTTATAAACATCTGTCTAACTATACAACTCAAGTACAACAGATACAGATACCAAACAAACACAGCGGAAACATAACATATCTACACGTGGAAGCCTCCTGCTCCATATCTCCTCCAGAATTCTTCAAGCAAACCTGAATCACTTGAATACTCATACATAATATGAGTACCTAAGAGTTTAATAAAACAGAAAATAAACACTCGGGTCAGACAGGGGTCTGGTGTGAGTAAACGGGTTAAAATTGCTTAACTTTATAAAAACCTTTGAAAGAAAAGGTATCACGTAAGACTTCCCACACATAAACATAGAAAAGTTTTTACCTTACGCTAACCAAAACATTTGATAGGAAATCCAGTGATATTATAATAGTGTCTAGGGTTTTCAAGTAAATAAGAAATAGCCGAAATTGTTACATGATTAAATTCCAGCTTCTAGCCACAAAAGTGGGTAATACAAACAAAACCGTAGGGTCTTAGGAAGAATGGGTTTCCATCAATGGAAGGGCTACTGGGATACCGCCCGTCATAGTACGTGGCCTAGATCAACGTACCGAGGAGCCACACTAACTCCCCTGCAACACAAGGCCGGGACCATTCCTTACTGAACAGTCCCGAACAAGACAACCCCGGCAGTTGTCCGGATGAACCGCCCCACACAACCGACATAAAAAAGGACTTCTAGACAGGGGTAAATCTCACTCTCCAGTGGGAGCTACCCACGAATCCTTGCTGCACCTCCCCTGTTTTAGCCATTTCCGGTTGATGAGGCTTGAGACTATGATTACCTTATAGAACACATCTATCTTAGAATGCTCATCGTCCACCTGACGATGTTCTGAAAGTATTCAATCCTTACAAGTTCGTTCCGGGTTCGAACGAAACCGAAGGCACTATCTCGTTGCACTCATTTTGGAATCACCCTAGGAGTCAACGACCATAGCCCTTGCACTCTAAATCACCATCTCGAACCTATAAGTACTATTATGTCAAACTCATTACGGAATCACCCACAGAGTTATATTGACGTATAGTCCTTACACCTCCAGTCTTCACAAAGCTCCACTTGGATTCACGACGTAACGTTTAATTGGAATCGATGTGGTTTTCGGATTCCAAATATGGAAACCCGATCCCGGTCTCACCGAAACCAAATGCCATTTTAATGTCCAAGTTGTACTTAAGGTTTTAAAACAAGTAAACTTATATTCAAGATGATATAAACAGATAGATGAATCACATTATCATAATAGATAATGCATAACAAATATTCATCTCACGAAGCAGCATATCACATATCAGAGATATCCAAAAACATCCAGTATCAACCAAACACCCAATATCAATCATCCAATATCAATTGATCATCCAATATCAATCACCAAATATCAATTAATCATCCAATAGCAGAATTGATTAACTCCAAAAAAATTGGATTAACCTTAAATCCTTCTTCATTTATTTATTCCAAATAAATAAATCAATCATTCTCAATGATCTTCCTTAATTAATCGTCCTTGATTAATTATACTTTAATTATATTCAACTAATTATCCTTAACCATATTCAGTAATTAACCTTTAATTACTATCATTAATTACAATAATTAATGATCCTTTATTAACTTCCATCAATTAATCAATTATAATTAATTACATTAAACCTTAATTAATTACAATTAATTAATCACACTTAAATTCATTACTTCTATTAATCAACCTTGATTAATTAGCTAATTATCGTTATTAATTAATAATTCTTTAAATTAATTAAATAATTTACTTGTAATTAATCATCTCATTAATCATAAACAGTAACAAACAACTTGTACTTACTTATCTAAATTAATTAACTTCTTAATTAATTATAATGACCCTTTGACTAATTAATCTAATTAATTAATATTTAATTACTTCATTAAGTAATTATTAATCAATTTAAATTAACAATTAATCCTTAATTAATTACTTTATTAATTAATTACATTTTAATTAATTACACTTAGTAATTAATCTTAAATTAATCACATTCTTTAATTAATTAATTATATAAATTAATTAACTAAATTAATTAAGTAATTAACCTTTAATTACTTAACAAGTAATTATCTTCTAATTACTTGATTACTTCTTAATTAATTACTTAACAAATAATTAATTCCATCATTAAATAATCCTTAATTCTTTAATAAATTAATTACCCCATAATTAATTAACTTCAAAATAAATAAATTAATCAATTTCCTTAACTGATAACATTAAGTGATTATCCATTAATTACTTCCCCTTAATTACTCCTATGAGTAATTATCATTAATTACTTCCATAAGTAATTACTTCCATTCTTAATTACATTCAAAAAAATTAACCATTGATTACTCCATTAAGTAATCACACTTAATTAATTCATAATTAAGTAATTATTTAAAAATAAATAAATAATTAACTAATTATTTAAAATTAATTAAACAATTAATTAATTAACTTATTATTTTTCAAAATCCTTAATTAATTAAGAAAAAGCATTTATCTTAATTAATTCTTTACTTAATTACAAATCATATTAAATCAAGTATTCTCAAGTTAATAACAAAGATAATTTAACCCTATTCATCTTCATAATTAAATTATTTGAATAAATCAAATTTTTAATAACTTAAAACAACTTATTTTATTTGTTTTACAATTACCTTATTTGGAAATAAGGTATTTAGAAATCAAATTCAAAATTTAAAACACTTAAATTACCTAATTGTAAACTTATTCATTTGCAATATAAATTTGAAACTTAGTTATTAAAATATTACTTTAAACTTTGATTTAATTTTTAAATACAAAACATTCTCTTTAAAATTGAAATTCAAGATTTACTTAAGATATTATTTCAAATACAACTATCTTAAAACAATTTGAATTCAAGATAAAATAAATTCAATTAGTACTCTTAAAGTTTGATTTACATTTTCATCAATGCACAAGTCTAACATTTATAAATTTGTTTCCTTCTATAAACTTGGTTTATAATTTAATGCATACCTTAATAATTCAAACACAAGTTTATTTGCAACATAGTATTATACATAACTACTAAAAATAGCAGACAAAAACCCCGAGGTAAACACAGCAGCTTCACGCGTGCTATCCGAGACCACCCTGCTACTCTTCGACTTCGAGTCGCCCCCCAATACAACGCGAGCATCAACCCGAGACGAAAACTCGTCTTCCCCAACTAATATACCCAGTGCACACACCCAACCCCATGCACATGTCCCACCGCCTACGGCTAAGCTTGATCGTCGCGGCCATCGAGTTGGTCACAACATCACTCGCGATCCCAAAACTAAACCCAGATCCAAGAAAATGAACGCGAATGCAAATTCGACCTCTAGCTTGAAAATACTGCAGAACAACTCGACCAAATCCAATCACCACCGATAAACTCGTCGCCGCTACACCTCGCCGTCTTCACTATAGAACTGCCAACATGAGCTCCATTTTCCCCCATATGCGCACGACTTCGGTCAATCACTCGCGACGAAAATACCAAGGCTGTCAAGCCGAAACCCATTACTAGTATAAACCCTAGTTTGATTGATTTCGATCAAATTACTCACTGGAAAATTTAAATTGAATTTTTCCCATAATCCCTGATTCAAAAACAAGCTTCGAACAAAATTTCAAATCAATTTATTGCGTGAATAATCGGCAATTCGCCATGAACCTAAAAACATTCAAACCCAAAATTCACGATAATTCCTCAACTAAAATTTACAATATGCATGTCAAAATTCACGATTTCCCATCGTGATTACATGCATGCAGTCCAAGTTGGAAATTAAAATAGTTGATTTTTAACAAAAAATTAGTTTTCACTGTTATTTTAAAATTTCAACCTGAATATTTATTTTAAACACCTAGAAAGATTTAGTAATGAAGTTGCATGATTTCAATCATCTCCTGTTTGCAAATTACAGATTAACAATGAATAAAAATGAGATATTGAATTTAAAGGGGGATAAGATCAAAATCTGTTTAAAACTACAGAACCTACATTTCAATGTACAGGCATTTAGAAAAAACATATTTTCATGTAAGCTAATATTCATAATCCAAGCCAAATTTCATTGCATGCATCAACGACTAACTACAGATTAATAAATCTATTTTTAAAATAATTTACTCACATGATTAAAAATAATATGCAGAGCAGATTTAATTCATTTCCCAGGCTTGAACTTTGATTCTGGAAAAAACTTTGTGAAGAAATTTAATGCCTTTGCATGCTTTACATTTTGATGAATCAAGGTTGAAATGAATCTTGAAAATCTCTTTAAATTGCAGCTTTTAAACTGATGTGGATCTTTATTTAAATTGCAGTTGAAGGTTGCAGCAGATTTCCAATTTGCAGATTGAAGTTTGAAAAGAACTATTCTTTGCAGATTTTGATTTGCAGATTTCATTTTCAGATTTGCCATTAATTTGAAACATGAAATGAAGACAAAGAAAATAAAAGTGTTTTGTGAAAACTAATTCTCTTCTTAAAACATTTATTAAAAATCAAAATAAAAATGTATTGCCACATGTTATTAATTTGAACAAGTGTCTTAAATATGTTTTAAAAGTTTACAAGTGTTTAAAGATCTTTGAAAAATTGTTTTTAAAACCTTATAACAATAATAATTATAACTTATCTCTATGAACATGGATATTTGTATTTATGAAATGTTTTTGTGTTGATAAACTTTGAATTTAGATAAATATACAAGTTTAAATCCTTTAATTTACTAAATTACTAAATACTTATATATGAAAATATAAACTTACTTATTAACGAAAATATTCTAAAACTAGTTATAATATAAATATACATCTTATATGTGTATTTAAAAAATCTAAAACTTTTATATTTATACATTTATAATCATTTAAAATTTAAGCATTATAAAAGAAAACAAAACTTTGTTTAAATCCTTTATAAACTATCATATTTAAAATAAATAAAATCTTATACTTGGAAACAAATGAATTAATCTTTAAATTAACTTTTGAAAAATATAAATTAAACAAAACTTTAAATTAAAATTATAAATTATCAAATGATTTAAATTAAATTTCAAAACAATATCAAATTATAACATATACATACATATATATTACAAATTTGAAAATTCATCTTTATTTAAAACAAAAGATATTCTATTCACAATATATATCAAATATATATTGCTACAAACAGAATAAAATTTCATTAGCTTTGAAAAATTAATTCTTATCAATTTTAAATTGTTAGAATGATATTGATCACAATTATCAGATTAAATATTTATTAACCTTTAAAAAGATTAAATCTATCAATTTAAATTAAAACTGCAAAGAAAAATTATCAAACCAATTTAATTATTATTACAGATTATTAAATTGATATTGCCTAAAATTCCGGGTCGTTACAAATTATTACATGAAGATTAGAAGCCTACTTAAATATTGATAAATGAAACCTTGTGGTATCTTCGATGATAGAGTTATCAAAAGAGAAATTAAGAATAATATTTTTGTTTAAGATAATATATTAATTATAAATATTAATTAAAATTGTGAAAAGATTATAATTTTGGGGTTTACTTAGTGGTAAAAATGAATATGTGTGATGTTGTTTTCTATTTTGTGTTGTTTAACATTTGGTGTTTGATGTTTGAATTAATAAAAGCGATTTATTATATTAATATATATTTGGAAAGCATTTGTAAATATTTCAATGTAAGCAAGTATATGTTTATACAAAGTGTTGAAAATCTTCTATCTCAGATATATATAAGTTATTAGATGGTATTTTGTGAAACTAAGCAATTGTTTAAAATTAATAATATAAATATATACATGGATGCTCAATTTAGATTTATTCTGAAATGGTGTCAAATAATTATTTTAAAATAAAAGTAACATTATTGAAAGGAAGTTTTAAAGTAGAATCTGTGTTACTTTGTTTGTTGAGAGCTTTAAAAATTCTGATCAATGTGTTCATCCGACGTTATTGATATGGATTACTAAATACTAAGACGAGAGATATGGATACAATATTTATAAAGATTTTGATGTTTTGAAAAGCTGAAAATTATTTTGAAAAGAATGAAATGCTTTGAATGATAGTATAATGGTTTTAGGAAGGGTTATAAACTATATTGTTTTTGGAGAAAGGCAGAAGTATAATTTTGAGAAATGGATGTTTTGAAGATGAGTAAAATTGTAAAAGAATGAGTTATACTTTGAATTTTTTTTAATATAGGTTTGGATACTTTGATTTTGTGATAATAAGATACTTTAGAAAGCATAGTGTTAGAAGTATTCTTTGATTTTGGGAATGTGCACTATATTGAAATGTTAGAAAATATTTTTCATTAAGATGATATACAATTGTGATTCATAAGGAATGAGTTTTAGAATGTGTTTACATTGGTTTGAACACACATACACACATATGGAGTTTAACATGATGTTTCGAAAGATGGAAAGTTTATTTTTAATAGAAGAGAAATCTCTTTTGTTTTGTGAGTATTAATAGTTACTATCAAATTTAATTTTGCAATTCTAGGTTTTAAAGAAGAAATGCGTTTTCAATTTTGAAGTGTTAAATCATATAAAGGTGTAAAAGTCCTTTATAGCGTGTGTGTGTGTATAGACATCTTGAAGTTAAAGTAATTTTAATTGAAAAGATGTTTGTTTTCTAAATATATGAAATGTATTTATGTAAACTAGTTTCAAAATTTTTAAATAAGAGTAATTTTGCTAATCGACTTTAGTAAGTTCAAAAGAAGTGTTTTGAAAAGGGTTAGATTAAATTGTGAAATGAAAATTATAGAGAAAACTATTTGGAAAATAGTTTAGTTTTAGTCTAAATATTTCGTAATTATAAAAAAACTAATTTTTGATTTTGGTAACTATATATCCTTAATATAAAGAGATTTATAAATTATCATTTATCGATATCCTTGAAGAAAACTGTCAACAAAAGACAAAAAGATTGGTCTCAGAAATTGACCGATGAGCTTTGGGCTTACTACTTTAAAAACTAACTTTGCGATGTCCCCATTTCGTTTAGTTTACGGTAAAACTTTCCATTTACCTATTGAAATCGAACACAAAGCATTATGGGAAATAAAGAACTTAAACTCTGATCTTGAGAAACATGGCGGAAACTGAAAACTACAGCTCAACGAACTTGAAGAATTTAGGAACGATGTGTATGAAAACAAGAAAATTTACAAAGAAAGGAAAAAAGTTTTTCATGACAAGTCAATCCTAAGGAAAACGTTTTCGCCTAACCAGAATGTTCTTTTATATGACTCAAGGCTTCAATTATTCCTTGAGAAACTTAAATTGAGATGGACCAGACCATTTGTGGTACGAAATTTTTTTCCACATGGTGCCGTAGAAATAGAAAACCCTAGGGATGGATCAATTTTCAAAGTCAACGGTCATCGTTTGAATCCTTTCTTGGAATTGCAAAGTAACCAAGATGAGGAGCCCATGATTCTTCATGAGCCAAGCTACGTCTAGTAAGAATGTTAGCCCTCTTTTGTAAATATGTACATATTTTTCACCGTTACGCTCATTATATCGTGCATTAACCGTGGAGACATAGTAAAAAATTAAATAGGGAGAGAGAGTCTCATTTTCATTTTTTAAAGTTTCATGGCATTTTTGAATTTTCATTTTCTTTTAACTTAAAATAATCTCAAAATTTCTAAATTTCAAAAACATTTTCTTTCTAGCATTTTGATTTATTTTTGAAGAACACTATGGGATAAGTATAGGTTTTCGTTAATAAACTGAAATTTTTAAAAATTTATTTTTCTTAAATAAAATAAAACTGAAGTTTGATTACAAATAACAATGGTTTAACTAGTATATAGAAAGGTTCATATATGTTAATTATGAAGCATGTTTTAATTGAAAATCTTTGTTTAAAAAATTGGCAAATTTAAAGTAAAGGATATAACATTTTTGTTTTTAAGTTAAATGGCGCTAAGATGAATTTGCAAAACTCCCTCTTTCTAAGAAAAGAAAACAACAAAAAAAAAATATAAGTAAAGAAAAAACGTTTGTATATATGTATATCTTTTTAACACCTAGAGTCATATGTTCACACTCGTGTGTTCACTCGCCATGCTCTGTACCCTTCTCATGTAAACCGAAAGGCAGTACACGATCGATTTATCTGGCCTCAGTTTATCTGTGTTAGGTGTATGTATATAAAATTTTTTTTTAATAATGCCTACAGTCGATAGTTGTTCACACTTGTGTGTTCACTCGCCACGCTCTGTATTCCCCTTACATCAGTCTATAAGACAACGCACAAGTAATATATGTGGCCTCAGTTTACTTGAGTTAGGCATTTGTAAATATTGTTAATATCAATAAAAATTTCAAATAAGAGAGAGTAAGAAATTGGAATCTAAGCATTATTTTCACTTATTTGTTTTAACTTGTTATTGAAAAAAAAAATGAAAATACCACTTTGACAAACTTTGATAATCAACTAAGGATCCATTCATAATTACATTGTGTTAACAACCGAAACAACTAGCCAAAGTATAGTCTATCTGTTATGACGACTTAATTTTTATGGAAAATTTTGACAAGTAAAAGGACTTAAATTTCTTGATAATGACTAGAACTTATATTTAACTTATTAGCGTCGATTTGAAAGTGAATCCTTTATTTGTAAATACTTTCAAAAACTTGCATTCATCCCATTGTAAATAAATCTTGCATTTTTATAAACATTTTCACTTTGCATTTGGATTTCGTGGGTAGTATCTGTCGAAAACCCTCACGAGACAACACTCGTCCTACAGGGGACACCCAGAGGTTTAACGGCTTTTTGCATATGCTCAATGCAATCATTCTCCCTACCAAAATAGATTTATCATAATTTTCCTATATTCGAGGATGAATAAAAAGATAAGTGTGGGGGTATTTGATGTGCACGTAAATGTGCATATATTTACATCCATATTTTATCTATTTTTATTTAAATAATTTTCATATTTAGGCATCTAAACATGTTTAAAACCAAAATTCAATTAATTTCAAATCATCATATATTCATCTACATACAGGGACAAAATAGTCATTTTTGTGCATATGTTAATTTGAAACTTTTTACTTGGACATTTTTCATAATTCTTATAGAAATTTAGATGCATATGGAAGAGGGTTTTATGAAAATACATGCATGCACAAATGAATACGAAGGAAAGATGATGGAAATAATTCAAGCTCATGATCATGGAGGACCCCAACCACTTACCTAAATCTACAATTAGAAGCTACTGGACAACTAAGTGGAGGTTAAAGCTTCATGCACATTTAATGATGGATTAGTTAGTGGCTAATTGCTACTTGATGGCCACACTTCCTAAAGGGCATTTTAGGAAGCACCCTAAAAATTGAATTAGGGTTTTATGCATGTATAAATAGCCCTGTTATGTACATGTAAATATCTTCTACTCTTTGAATAAAAAAGGCAAGTTGTAAGCTCTATGTTTCATGAAATAAAAATGGCTTTCTAGCCTCTTTCTCTTCTCTTTTCTGCTTGTTTTTCTTTACTTTTATGCTCATTTTTATTCTTATGCTCTCTTTCATTTCATGTTCATAGTTTAGGTTTATATTTATGCACTAGTTTAGTTCATTTCCTTCTAGTAGTTAAACTTCTTTTTCTTTCCTTATTCTCTAGTTTATTTTATTTCCAATGTTGAAATCTCTATGTGTGAAATGATAACACAAATGGAGGATAAACTCCTACAATTTAGGCATAATGAAGCTTTCTTTTATCATGTAGATTGAACATAAATTTTCTATGTATGATCTCTTTGTGCTTTATGAGAAAATGGATGCTTATCTTTGTTTGTGTTTTATGTTGAATTTGATAGCTCACTTTGTTCATAACAAATAGGCTATGCTTATCTCATTAATCACTAATTGCCTCTTCATCTAAATATGATCATGGCAATGGAATGAAGTTTTAATCAAAATTTGATGATCTATGTTGCTAATTAATAATAAATAGTTCATGCTTAAACTTGATTTTGGTTTCATTTTCTATGCCTTATTTCATGAGATATGAAAAGTAGGACTAGAGTTGTATTATAGTTTGTTGGTTTGATCTTTGTTAATTAATAACTCAAATAGGCCATGCTTATGATAAATGCATCACTAATCCTACTTAGATTAAAAAGAGACCAGCATTAGATTTTATGTTGATTTATGTGAAAAATATAAAAAGTGGATTTGCCTCTAAATTGAATTGTAACCACATAGTTTTTAATCTCAACATTCGCTTAGCTTTCTAGTTTTCAAAACAATCTCGACTTTTGGTTTAATTTGATTGAGTAGAAAATTTTAAAAATCTAACAATTCCATGCAGATCGACCTGTACTCGCCACGTACTAACTTTTGTACGCCGTGGGCTTGCGGTTAAATTTTAATTTGAAATTTATCGACGATTTTCTAATCCGATAGAAAACTCGTCATTAAGCAACAATGAAATGCCGGCATTTATCCATACAAGTTCGTTCTGGGACTGAACCAAACCAGAGGCACTACTTTTACTACATCCATTTTGGAATCATCCTTAAGATTAGTAGCAAGCAGCCCTTGCACTTCAAAGAGCACCGCCTTTAATTCCATCATCTTCAAGATGCCTTCACTTCGAACGCTTGAGTTGAATCAAAGTGGTTTTTGGATAACATATGTGATCCCGATCCCTTCAAAACAAAATTCAACAGTTTTTGGTAAACTCAAACTTGGTTGTTTAGGAAATAAATAGTCAAAGATAAGAGCGAAAATCACCTCCTAAACATCGGTGGATGGATTTCCTTATCGTTTGTCGTAGGAGAGTGAAACGAGATTTATACGCATAGTATAGCTTCATCGGAGATGACTATGCCACATAACTCACGTATTTCTCCCACATTTTTTCAAAGTTACATTTTGGATCCAAATTCGATAGTTTATAATTTATTTATAGAATAAAAAAACATCCAAATTTGGGATTTATTTCAAAAGGGAAAACCAACATTGGTTAAGCACATAAGTAACCACTAGCCTTCTTAATAAATCTTTTCATTAATTAAATTCACCTTGTAAATTACTTGTGTAAAAAATACTATTACAAGACATGTTCACAAATCCCTATATTTCAACATTTGAAAAAATATCCATATACTTATCTCGACGGTATAATATATTCATACAACGGAGGAAGATTTCCTTTTTACACAATTCTAAACCATTTATAAACTCCTTTATGAATTTCTAAAACTCATTTATAAGTTACCTTATAAATCTCTAAAAACCATTTATAAATGTCTCTAATCGTTTCTCAAATCATCTATAAACTCTTTATAAATCCATAAATTAATTATAAAACTCCTTTATAAATCTATAAACCCATTTCTAAAATTTGTTTATAAACATCTAATCATTTATAAAACTCCTTTACCTTGTAAAATTCTTCCTTTAAACCATTTTATAAGAATCTTCTTATAAAATCCCAAGTGCGATTATAAATCTCTATTTATAAGTCTCAAAAACATTTATAAATAAATAAACATCATCTACTTCAAAAAAAATATTATATAAAAATAATTATTAACAATAAACATTCAAATATATTATAATTATTAACCTCAAACTCCTTAAAAATAATATTTAATAATTTTAAAACATTGTTAAATATACAATACTAATTATCTTTACCATTAGTATAAATTGAAATAATTTATTTCCAAAACATTATTAATAAATCCTTATTATTAATTTCAAAACACGCTAATTATTTACAATAATTAACTTTCCAAAATATTAAAATATTGACAAATAACTTTTAAACAACATTAAGTATAAATAAGTAATCTTTAAAATAATATTTAATATAAATAATCTTAAAGCAATATTTAATATAAATAAATAACTTAGGAAAAGATAGATAAAAAGGTTGGAAAAAATAGAACTTATATCCTCTAGAACAAAATATTTCTGAAACCCAATTTCAGATCTAAAATCATTTCCTATCTCAAAAATCAATTCTAACTCAAATGGTAATTTATAGTATTTTTAAAATACTAATTTGAGGCCAATAGCTACCCAACGTCTAACTAATATTGTTATTTATTTTTTTAATCACTACAGGTTTAAGTTCTGAACATATAACAGTGTCATAACCGATAGCGTCAAACAACCAGGTTTGATTTTCAATGATTCATACAACAGAAATAATATTTAAAATAATTCAACAATGATGAGGAATCTCATTGGATCCCTTCAACCTATCCTCTGCATCACAAACAATATATATTTATATAATATGCATCATCCACTACAAAGGTGGGTCCGCTCTAGGGGCAGGAATAAATCCAAACCAACTGATAAAAATCAGTAAATCATCCAAACATTCAATTAACAATTTTTTATCGACTGTATAATATAATTGGTTAACAATAATGGTGCATTCAACTCACTGAAACTCCAATTGTCACCCAAACATTCCGGTTTGGAACTAAAATCGAACGACGTCCGATTTTTGCCCAAATTTCCACTGGCTCAAAATTAGACCAACCAGGTCCATCGTGAAGCTCCATCGTTATAAGCGCAACGCAAAAACCACGCCTCGATTGGACCTCATATGCAAGAGTTATTCGATTTTTAGTCGAAGATTTTAATTTATATTTAATTAAATAACCAATTGCAAAACTTAATCTAATTACCCTCATTAAATAATTAATCATCTTCTTTCATTTTTGATTCCCGCTACTTCCAGTTTGCAACTCCACCAAGACTGTCGCTTTGACCGATGGTAGCACCTCCGTTCTCCCATTACATCAAATTCCGACTTTGCCATCGCTTTACCCTTCTCCACCTCTCCATGACGAACCTCACAACTCCATGCCCGACGCCACTATGCCATTCATGACCCCACCTTCCAATTCATGACTGTACACCCCACGCGATTCGCTAGTTTAACGACCCGGTATTTTGAACCATTCGTATCCGCACATGTCAGATTTGAATTGCTCAAAAAAACATATTGTTAATTTATATTTGGCAAAACTCAGCATATACAGTAAATAAATCAATCACAGAATCACAAAAACAGAGTATTACAACATTAAGCAGTGGAATAAGCTACTATATAAACATTAGAGTTAAAACAAAATACATTAGAAATCTCGAATACATAGAAGTCTCAATATATAGTCAAATGACAAAATCTGAATATAACACTGGAATCAACTGAATAACTGAAAGCTGAATAGATATAGATGGATCTCTAAGTGAAGCTCCAAACTCCAAATGTGAGTCTCAAATGTTGTGACAATCAGTCTGACCCGGGCATAAAGCAAAACACAAAATATTCGAGTCAGGATTAGCATTCTTATATAGTAAACTCAACTCAAGTGAAATGTCAACAGAAATACAAGAAACTCAAAGGATGTTTGGGATACCCATCCTCTAAGGATCCGCGAAACTATCTATTATGTTGTATATACGCTATTATAATATGTCTGTAATAAAGTAAACTATTAAAATAGCATTAAAGCGTTAACCATATCCCTCTTAACACATTTTATATATTTCCATAGTCTATACAGTACTGTAAGCTCCTCCGTGGGGTTTACCCAGAGGGCACTTCATAGGTATGGTACCAACCAAACTTGTAGAAGGCGCGATAGGGCATGTGACAAGGCACGCGAGGCAATGCTAGGATAGATATACCATTTGCGGATCTGGACTGGTGGTAACGCATAGCATCTACTACCACCCACCTCATGACACACTTCCAATCAAAGGTGAGCCCAATCAAATCACAAAAGCAATAGAATGGTACCGAAGTAATGTGTCCGATAGAAGGAATGACCTCACTTGGCTCAGTATTGCTCTTGTTTTAGCCACATCAAGCTGACTCATGGGAATCAGGGATACGTAAATACAATATAGAATTGACGCCAAACCATCCTACTTCGTTCTGGAATCTCCACCACGTACACAGTTATTAAATTGGTTTTCGGTATTGGCAGAGAGTATGACAATATCCAATCCCGGTCACTTTAACAACCAAACGCTTATTTCACACCATGGTCATTTCATTTCAAATAGTTCATACTTCATATCAAAATATCATATTCATTTCAAAACCATATCAATTCAATATCATTATTCACTTTGAATAATATTCATTCCCAGAATCATAGCACTTTAAAATTTATAGCACTTTCGAAATCATAAGAATTTTGAAATCGTAATGCTTTTGAAATCATAACACTTTTGAAATCATAACACTTTCAATTTTAAAAGTCTAAGGTTCAATCCAAATTCTAAATAAACTATTTCAATCTTTATCAATTTCAAATCCAGTTTTGAACTATCTCTTCAATTCCAATAAGATTCAAAGTTTAAATATTCAAACATTTCGATATAAGTTTCATTTATATTTCAACATATAACTTGACTATTATTTAGTTTTGTAATATTCACTTAATCAATTTAATAACAATTAAATAAAATCTCAATTTATAAATTTAAATCAATATTAAATATTCAGTCTCAATTTTATTTAAAGTTGAGAATATTCATTTAATCACTTTTCATCAAATCAAGTTATAAATCATACCTTTCAAATCTCAAAATTAATAAGTTCGAACAAAGTCTTATTTAAATTCAATTATTAACCAATTTAAATTTCAAGTCAATTTGACTTTATTTTCCAACCTCTATTTATTTAAAGTCACTACAAAAATATATTAAAAATATTAATGTAAAATTCTAAATAAATATTTAAACATATTATATATATACTAATTAAATTAAATTTTATTTAAATAATTTATATTAAATTAAATCATATTAATAAATCTATTTTAAATCTTATTTTATATAATTTAAAAACAATAAATTTTTACAAGTAATTTTTTTTAAAAGTTATATTTTCAAACTAACTTGTAAATTTAAATTTCCAAACATATAATTTATAATATAATTTTACAAAATAAAATATCTTTTTATTATATTTAAAAATCAGTATTTAATAAAATCCATATATGTCCTTCGAAAACTACAAAAATCACTTTTCAAAATAGACCAATGGTGTCCGTATATATAATTTTCTATCCTATGGCCAAGTGATATGGATACTTATCATTTCAATCAGCAGTCTAATATTTTACGGGTATATATCATTTCAACCCGAAATCTCAAAATTTCAAAATCAATGAAAATCACTTGGGTTAATCATTTCAACCCATAACGATTTTCCCATAATCTATAATATCATTTGGGTATGTATCATTTCAACCCATAGGGAATTCTAAGCTAACAGTGAACTTGCAGAGTGAGAACAAACATGATAGTAATATAACATATCAACAATAAGCATATATCATCAGTAACAAATTTAATTATAATATAAATAACAGATTATGGTGTCAGATGTCATAGGTGAATAATTACAAAAAATGGCATATCATATATAATAATTAAATAATTAAAAGTTCAAATTTTACAGCATATTTTGATTATCATTTCAATTGAAATCAAATTTACTAAATATAAGAATGTTAATCGTGCGTGATTGCTCATCTTTTGAAGCTAGAAGAATAACAAGAGCAAGGTGCAACGAATCGAAGCACAAATTTCAAAGTGTGGCACAACGAACACAAATTCAACGAGCAAAGTTGATAGCTTGGAATCGATGAGAACAAATCAAAACCAGCTTGATATAACACTGAAAAAAACTATATATCATATTATATTCATTTCAAGATATTAACATAACGTATTATTTATACGTATATATATAATTTCTTAAAGATCAATATTCAATTTAAAACATTTATATAAAAAAACTCTTTATATATTTCAAACCAATATTGAATTTAAACAAATATATAACACAATATATATATATTTCAAATCATTGCTACTTAACACATATTAAAATTTAAATAAACTCCTATACTATATTTGAAAACCAACTCCACGTATACCTATACACATATTAAAATTTAAATAAACTGATATATAACTTCTATACACATCATATTTTCAAATCAGTATTTAATTAAAAAAATATAAAGTAAAATCTCCATATATTTTGAAAACCAAACACATATATAATTTATGTATATCAATTGATATATAATATATATATAAACTTATATACTAATTTTGTTTATATATTTAACAATATTTATTATAATAACAATACAACCTTACTTTATTATTACATATGCACTTAAAAAAATCTAACTAACTTGTATAAGCTGATATATATAACCAACAAATTTTATATAACTTTCATTAGCTCATATATAAAAATAACAGGTCCTTACATAAACTTACATATACAAATAATAGGTTATACACACTTGTATGTATAAACAACCGACTATATATATATATATATATATATATATATATATATAAACTATTATAAACATACTCATTAAACCCAACAGATAATATATAAACTAATATATACATATATATATATATATATATATATCTTATGTAATATAACACTTTAAGCATATTAAATTATACTTTCTGTATATATATATATATATATATATATATGTATGTATGTATGTATGTATATGTATACATATGTATAACAAGACTGAGTACAGCAGAATATATGTAGAACTGCGAATAAAGGAACATACATATAGACGAAATTAATCATAGACTTACATACTAGTACAATAGGGAGAGGGAGAGTTTGATAGGTCAGGCTGACACGTGGCAGTGGGAAGGTGTTAGGATGAGGCTGCTATAAGGTGGCTGCACTCGAGATGGGTCGGGTGATGTTGAGCAGGCGAAGAGCAGGGTAGTTCGCAGCTTGGTGTCGTGGGTGTTAAGCGATGGGACATTGAGGGGTCGGGTTGCATGTGGCTGAAGGCAGGATGGCAGAGGTTGGCATTCGGTGAAGTGGCAGGCTGATGCCGTTCATTTGAAGGGGTGGTGGCGTTGGATGCTGCGTAGGTTCTCGGCTAGGGGATTGCTGGTAGGCGGGTCGAATTTTGGTGGCTGGAGATGCCATCGGCTATCGGGGAAGGCAGATGGACACGTGTAAAGTGAAGTGGAGGGTGCTGAGGTGGGGACGTGCAATGCTCGATGGTCTGCATGGGCGATGAAAGGGCAATGAGACGTAAGAGCAATTCAAGAGAGGGTGGTGGGTGGTCATGCATGTGGGAGGCTGCTTGGGGTTTGGCATGGCTGAGAAAAGGTGGTTGGCGATGTTAGTGAAGGCGATGCATGCAGGCTCGATTTGCAGGCTATTGATATAATATCAAATGTATACGAAAGCTTGAGATATACAAATATATATATATATATATATATATATATATATATATATAAAAGTTTCTCATTATTAATTGTTAATGAATAGATCGAAAGAGAAATAAGCAGAGGAAACGAAAGTGGAACCAAGAGAGAGAAAGAAATGAAGAGACTCAAAAAAAATGAACGAACCAGAAATGAATGGGCAACCAATATATAAAATAAACAGGTTGGATTGCAAAAGTCAAAACTCAAAAGACACGAAACGGGTACCGATACGGTTAACCGTTTCCACGGATTTCACCACGTAGCGGACTCGAAAATACATAAATGAATATACTGCGGAGATCAGCACGACGAGACGAACTGCATGGTACACAGATATCAACGATATGACCATCCTATGAAAAGTCGATATCTGGTGTTGAAAATGCTACTAATTTGCCGAGAATAGGATAAACGAAGCTATAGTAGTCCAAATTTGACGAAACGAAATATGATGTCCCGCTTAGAAAATGATTTACAAATTTATCATATGAAATATTCGTATTTCAATAATCTTTTATTTACATCAATTGTACAGATTTAAATTGAAATTGAAAATTACACAACAGAATTTACTTTCATATTTTCCAGTGAAAATTTACCATTTGCTGTGTTTAATTAGACGCATTCCAAATATCAAATTTTCATTACTAAATTTTATAATTAAATTTCAAGAAAAATTTCAGTTAATCACGCTATAAAAACCGTTAAAATTTACGGGTCGTTACGCTCTCCTCCACTCTAAACTTTTAATCCTCGAAAAGAAATGGGATAGGGGAATAGAAACAACAGAAATCAAAGATAGGTTCAAAACACATGGTATCAGATACAACAGTTTATTTTGAAACCATACAAATTTATTTATTTTTAAATTGATTAATATTCAACAAATTTGGTTTCAATCCATTTATTCAATCAATAAATATTTATTTGTTTACGTTTTGATTGATTTCAATTCTATGCATCTTCATTCAATTGTTTTGCTTTCAGTTTATTAACATTTTTCAAAGTTTTCTTTCAAACAAGATTTATTTTATTTAACTCGTTTGTTTATGCATTTAACTTCATTTAAGCTGATTCCACTAAAAATTCAATTTCAAATATTCTTAAATCCATATTTATTTACTTAAATAGTATTTTCTTTTATTATTCGATTTATTTCAACATAGATTAAGTGTATAACATTTATTATAACTACTTAATCTTTTATTTATTAATTGCTCCTAACAATATTTCATTTTTTTAAACATCTTATTACTTGTAGTTATATTGTATACTATTCAATTACATTCAAACTTTTCCTAGTTAAGTCTTATTAATATTTTATAAATGTAACTAAATACTACACAAATTTATCTTTTTATTTACAATATTTTATTAAGCAAGAATTTAGTTTGAACAATTTATTACTTAAGTTTTTCTCTTTTATTACCTTTAATTTTAGATATATATTCACCCTAACCTTTTAACTTTTTGAATATGTTAGGTAAGTTATATATTAGAATGCAATTGATTATCATACAAATAACTTTTTTCACATTTCAACTGTTTTAAGTTGATTAATTCTATTTCTCATTTTAGACTATCCAACTATTTAGAAATCTTTGCTTCATTTTAATAATGGAAAACCATCCCTTTAAACATAGTTTAAGGATTTACCCCCTATTTCACTTCAAATTATTTTGAAATAATTATTTACACACACACACATATATTTTATTAATCGAATTATACACAAGAAATTTGAATCAAATCCATTTTACCAAAAACAAACGTGTAGCAAGGCTACTAAGTGGTCTCTCCACTCCGAGACTCGAAAATGAATGTCGATGATGCTGCAGTCATCATCGAAATTATTTTCCAACGACACAAGAGGAGAGTACTGACTTACTTTTTCTTTTTCGGAGACAATTCCATTTGAAAATACTTTCAAATGATAATTATAAAACTTTGAAAACCAGATTCTGAAAAGCATCGGAAATTAAATTCTTAAATCCTTAATTTAAATCCATTTTATTTCAAAACAGATTTATAAACAATAATTTAAAATTTTCAATTTCCTTGTAATATATAACAATAGTTAATGTTTTAGAAATGTTGATAAAATAATAAATGATAATATAGTATTATCGTTTCTAATAACCAATTCATTTAACTATCCAATTTTCAAAAAACTTTACTTTTATATAAATATAATCACACAAAAATTATTTCATTTACAAATTTTGAAAACAATATTGTGTCAGTTTGCAAGTGTTTTAGAATTCCTATCGATATCGTTGGCTAGACGAGTTGATCAGAACCCCAAATCAAACTTTACAACTCAAACAACACAATACAAAACTTTTTAATATTAATTACAAAATACACCCCCTCACGGAATGATTCACGAATGGATTTCAAAACAAGGATATAGATTCATATTTAGATGAATCCTAATCAGATCTAAGAAGATAGGATAGAAAGGAAGATAAAATAATTATATTACAAAAAGAGAAGAGATGGATAAACTAGTATTAATCGCGGGTGACCTTAATTGGGTCAACCGAGATTCCAGGGATGAGATCAATGCGGAAATTCAATTTCCCGCTTGAAGGGAGGAAAAGTGACTTTACCAAAACATCAGGATAATCCCTGACTATAGGGTTGGAGTTGAGATCATTAGGCTGAGTATCTCATGAAAGGTAGAACTGCCTGCATAACCGAAGCCATTCGACATTCGATCATAAAAGATTTTTCCCGGGTCGTCTACTAGAGAAATGATTCGGGTTTTGTAGGAACTAACAACATCTATCTGAGGATGTAGAAATCTCTGGTGAATCGACGCTTGTTATAAAGGAGTTTTACCCCTTTACAAATCATACCAAGGTTGGTGGGACAACCGATGGAATGAGTCACACAAGGATGAAGTTTCCCATTAAGGTGGCAAGATGTTTTCAAATTCATTATAGAGATCACCCAAAGTGGAGCTATGGGATGCTCCCGAATCAAGAAAAACACGAACATGAAGAGGCCGGAATAGATTTCAGAACAAAGGGGAAAGTTCCAAAATGCAAAGGAACCCGAAGCCAAAGAGAAAGAGACTCAAGCAAACGAAGGTGATTCTGTAATTAAATTTACTTTATATGCCGAGTTTTGCCCAAACCAGAGCTTTAATACCAACTTTAACGGCCCGATATTTCGAACCATTCGCATCCGCACATGTCAGACTTGAATTGCTCAAAACAACAGATTGCTGATTTATATTTGGAAAAACTCAGCATATACAGTAAATAAATAAATCACAGACTCATAGACATAGAGTATTACAAAAGTAAGCAGCGAAATAGATTAATAGTAGTTCATGAAGCTACTATATAAACATCGGAGTTAAAACAAAATACAACAGAAATCTCGAATACATAGAAGTCTCAATACATAGTCAAATGTCAAAATTGAATATAACACCGGAGTCAACTGAATAACTGAAAGCTGAATAGATATAGGTGGATCTCTAAGAGTAGCTCCAAACTCCAAAGGTGAGTCTCAAATGCTGTGGCACTAAGTCTGACCCGAGCATAAAGCAAAACATAAAATACTCGAGTAAGGATTAATATTCTTATATAGTAAATTCAAATTAAGTGAAATGTCAACTGAAATACAACTAACTTAAAGGATATTTGGGATACCCATCCTCTAAGGATCCGTGGAACTATCTACTATGTAGTAATATACGATATCATAATATGTCCATAGTAAAGTAAGCTATTAAAATAGCGTTAAGGCTTTACCCATATCCCCCTTAACACATTTTATATATTCTCATAGTCTATACAGTATCGTAAGCTCCTCCATGAGGTTCACTCAGAAGGCACTCCATAGGTATGGTACAAACCAAACCCGTAGAAGGTGCGATGGGGCATGTGACAAGGTATGCGAGACAAGGCCAGGGTAGATTTACCGTTTGCGGATGCAGACTGGTGGTAATATAGGATTGATTTCACCTTAGAGGAGGGGGTGAATAGGGTGATACTATTAATTATAAAAATTTAATGTGGAATTATATATAATATTCGCAACACAGATCATAGCAGAATAGTAGCAGAACAAATAATAGCAGAATAATAAACATAGAAATAGAACAACACAGATTTACCTCGCTTCGGCAAAACCCTGCCTACGTGCTTCCCTTAAGGTTTCTACTAGAAATTAAGTAGTTAGACGCTTAGACACGTAAACTGACGACACCCGCTATCGACTAACCTAACTCTACGCTCAAAACCCAGCTACTACTCAGCCACTAAGTTGCGAATTCTCAAATTACACCACCATAGTTCGTAACCAAGTCACACGACTAAACTTTACAAAAGTTTAAAAACAATAAGAATAATAAAACCATATTTAAAAAATTAAAAGCCCAAAGAATAATTATAAGTCGGCCCAAACTAAAACATAGTGATAAAACAAATGTCCCCCTTTTTCTTTATTTCTTCGGCCTGAATCCTTTTCTTTGAAAATGTCTGCTTCTCTTCATGCATTCCATTTTCAGATTTAGGGTTTTACTTTGTTGAAGCTGCCGACTTTAATTGATTGATTGAACAGGTGATTTAGCTTTCCTTACTTTGTCGATCGACCGTCTCTTTGATTTGCACATGGCTGCTTGTCGATGGAGTTCGATTTTGAATTGGTATGTAATTTCCCTTTTTCTGTTCTAGTAAATTTGCTTGAACTCGATTGATCCTGTATGCCGATGATGTTATGGTTTAAATAGGATTCGAATTCCTATAATTTCGTTTGAATATATTTACCTGAATTCATCAATTGATTTTTCTCGGCCATTAATTTTTGATTAAATTCTTGAGATTTCTCTGACTGGTTCAATTTGTATAATTTTGTATTTACTTGATTATCACGGCTTAGATATTGAGCTTGCTTGATCCCTTGGTCACCACAGTTTTGAATTCTCTGGTACTTTGAATTTACGTTGAGTTCGATCACATGATTTTGTGAAAATATTTTGAGATGAGAATTTTACTTCGATTTTGCATTTGCTTTAGGAATTGACTTCGACTATTTGACTGCTGTTTAATGATAATTTTGTTCGAACTGTACCATATTCACACGGTTTTTGATTCTCTGGCATTTTGGCTTGACCTGAAACTTATAAAACTTGCTGTGTCACTTGCTTATGCTGGTTCAACCTGCTACTGTTTCATCGATACATACATACATACATACATACATACACACACACACATATATATATATATATGCATGTGTATACATATATACACATATATTTATACATGTATTTGTATTGCTCTGAAAAATGTCTTAAACTTATGCATGTTTCAATATGCATTATTTTGTATATTTGAGCATTTATTTATTGTTGCCTCTGGCTTCACTGCGCATGTATATATTCATGTTATATTACTCCATCTATATATATATATATGTAGTTTTCTGATGTATGTTTGTAGCCTTGCTTGCATATTTAGCTGCCTCCATTGTATCCCATATTTCCACCATAAGTCTGGTCATGTGTGTGCTTTTTCATAGGCTTGTTCCTTCGAGTCAGTTTGCATTTGCTCCATTGTATCTCATATTGCCTACTTCATATGCACTTGTAATTGTTGAAGCTTGAACTGTACTGCTTTTGAAGCTTGTGCACACTCGAGTTTATATCGGTCATCATGTCAATGTAGTCAAATCTGCACTGTTTTATGATGAACTAAAATGCTATCATGTGTACATTTTGTATATCATCGTTCTTTTTGCTCTTTGTAATTATAGTCGTCACTATTTGACTGTTGCACATTTCATGTTGATCTGGTCTGGAGCATTTGTGTTGACATTGACCATTGGTTCATATTGTACTTAGTTCTGCCTTTGTTCATTTGTTTGCATTGCTTCATGTACTTCATGTTGATTTGGGTCTCATTTGTCGATGATCTGGTTCATCACTATTTGAACTTGTACTCGACCATTTGGTTGAGACTTCATGAATTTGCACGGTGACTATTCATTTTGAATTTTGAACTGTATTCATGACTTCACTATGTGCATTTGAGTATGTTTAATTGCAGTCTAGTTCAAGCTGCTTTGTTTTCATACTTTGATTTAAGCTTGCATTGTTTTTTGACTTCGTCTTGATTTTGGAATTGCACCTGAGTTGAATCCAGCTTATAGCATGGGTTTGACCTTGTGCTATGTCGTGATTTTATTTTTATTACACTTGATTTGGACCTAGCTTTTGATTGGGTTTGACCTTATGCTCACCCGTCCCTAAAGTTTTGTCAAGTGTATATCGATGCGCATGGCCTTGTGGCATGTACAGTGATACACTGTGCATGTCACAGGCTGTTCGTGTATAATGAATTCAAAATAGATATGATGACGAACAACCTAAATGACCAAGGCAAATAGCATTTTCAAAATACACATTTTATTTTACACCGCACAAATATTTCCTTTTCAATTTTACTACGTCAGTATGTATTTTGCAGATAAATCAAATGTTGGATTCAGTTTGGACTGGAGTTGAAGATAAATACGAGTGAATGAGTAAAATGTAGAGAGGTGAATATTGTAAATGGAAAATTGTGATGTAACCAAAATTGTATTGTAATCAAAAATTATATATATACAGTGAGAGCAAAAATTTATACTATTCAAAATTGTAATAAAATATTTGTTATCAGCTCGAGTTTAAATTCCATGTTATTTATTTTATTCAGCAAATATTTATTTAATTATGTGAAAAATAAAATAGTACATTAACAAATACTTTTAAATGAATATATATATATATATATATATATTTACTATCATCAAACAAAAATCATATACTAGCATATTCAACAATCTCCCCCTTTTGATGATAACAAACATATATTTAAGATTTTGAAATTATTAAGTGTATTTGAATTAGTTTGCTCCCCCCATTTGAATGCTCCCTCTCTACAACAAAGCTCCCCCTTCATATATGCATGAAAGTAAATAAAAATATGCAAATGGACCTAGCTGCAAGTGAAATATTTGACCTTTATTTGCCAAAATCTTAACTTTTATTTCCCTCATTTGTTATCAGCAAAAGAGCAATAGTGTTAGAAAAATAGAGATAAAGCGATAGATACTAATACAATATTAATAACCAATTGAGTATAAATATTAAATTTCGATAAAAAATCGAACAAAAATCATAAATACTATGTTTGATGCATATTCCACTTTAGAATGATAGGGATAATGTCATCATATACAACCATATAGTTATGTCTATTTGTGGTATATTTATATCAGGAATTTGAATATCTACTAACCATGCATAACTGCTAGGACTTTTAAATGAGATTAGTAGTATTTCAAATTTTATAAAAAAATTAATTCAAGTGTCTTCTAACCACACATAACTGTGAGGACTTTTAAATGGGATTAGAATCAACTTGTCTATTTAATAACCAATTTTAATATGTGCTCCATACATGCATAATTGTGAGGATTTTAAATGAGCATGAAAGCACATAATCAAAAATTCAAAGTAATCCACCAATGCATAACCGTGAGAACTTTTAAATGAGAGTGAATTCTTCGGATGTTTTTATTGCTAAAAATATAATAAATTGCAAAACGAATGATTTCCCGTTTAAAATACCACATATTGTCAAATTATATTGCATTTTGATGAGTTATGGTCGTTAGAAATATGAAAGAAATAGAGATGATCATGGAATATTTTACCAACAAAAAGTTTTTATAAATCTTGTTTAAAATTTTAAAGAAATTTACTAAATATACCGCCTCAAGTTATAATATATGACCAATATCAACGCTCATCATTTTTTCAATGACTATTTATCTTTTTGATAATAAGTAGGGAGTTAGATAAGTTAATGTAGTCATTTAAGATCCAATCCAAATCAAATTTTCTAAAATGACTAATCTGAAACAAGGTCAACAAAAATTATTTTCTGGGAGGGGTTTTACAAAAGAAATGTCTGATGATTGAAAATTATTTGAGATGAAAAGTATGCAGATATTTTCTTTAAAAATGATCCAACTATTGAATGTCTCAACATAAATCACGTTCCACTAGTAATTTTTCTATCAACTAGATTACCAGTGTAATCTGCATCTGAATTTCTCTTAGACTCAAGATTATTATGTCATAGACCAGAACGTGACGAGTGCAATAAAATATCTTAAAATCATTTTTAACATCTTTTAAATGAAATTGAATTGAAGCCATGCAAATACACAAACAATGAACATACTGTCAAAACAAATATATCCATTTGTATCATGAGTAATCAACAATCAATAAAACACCATCATTGGTCCAAACACGTCTATATGAAATTCAAAGTCTTTAGAAATACTTATAGTATCCTTAGAATAAAAATATAATTGGCCAACAATTTAATCAACATTCATTATCAGATAACTGGCTGATTTAATTTAGATTATGGTGCAGATTATCACATATAATAAATCGTTCAATATACCTTTACCTGTTTTATCTTTACGCTAATTTTTGGTTGTTTCCCATTATGATTCTACCACCTTTGTACAAGGCTAAGAAACTTTGATTTGTTGCCCGTCGTGTGCCTGGAACAGCCAGAATCCAAATAACACTATTGTTGTTCCTTAGCCTGCCACCACATCTCCATAAGAAAAGATTTTTGTGACTTATTTTTTTATAGGTCCATGGTTGTTAGTGGCGAAATATTTTGAAAAATATGTTTATGGATACCCAAAACTATTTATATTTGTTCCTTTTGGCACCCAGATTTGTTTGACTTTGAGGGAACTTATATTCGTGCCTTTTGAAACCCAAATTGGAATTTTTCACATTTTTGGGTCTATACCAGCAAATATTGTGATTGTGTCCAGTTTTTCCACATATCGTGCACTTTGAATTAACTTGATTAATTACATTTCTAGCATGTTCAGATTAATTATACCTAAGTCCTTGTCTAACAATAGTAGTTTTTTTCCCTAATAGCATATTTAACAATCTTTCACCTTTGGAAAATTTTCCTAAATTTGTAGACAATTGTTGGACCTCTGTTTTAAAAGAATCATTTTCATTCAATAATTGTGTGCACTTATTAATAGAATTTTCTCTTCTAGTATTTTCACTTTCTTTCACAATCAGAATCTCATTTTCAAGCGATTTAATTTTAATTTCTGATTTTTTAATCTCTTCTCCAAGCGATGGACACTTATCACACTTAGGGCTCTTGCTTTGATAGTTTTTAACCAATTGATCAAGCTGTTTATTTAAATCTATCAAAGTGTCTGTTTGTGATTCAATTTTAGCGTATTACTCCTTAAGCCTTTCGAAACAGCCATTTACTTCTTGAAAATATATAAGTAATTGTAAGTGAGTGAGTTTTGATACCTCGCTTGGCTCGTCATCATCGCTATCAGTTATATCATCTCGAAGGCACAGATCTACTTTTTTACTCTCACTGCTTGTTCTTTTTATCATCATCGCTTTTATTCCACATGGTTGCAAAACTTCTCCTTTCTGATTTCTTTTCTTGGTCGAGTCGATTTTGAGGACAATTGGGCTTGATGTGACCAATTTATTACACTTGTGATAGATGATCTCCGGGCTCTTCTGGGTTGTCTAAAACTTTAACTATTTGCTTTTCAGTTGTTGATTTAGCGTTGGATTTCCGTATTCGCGATTCCACCTTTTGAATTTCTTTATTATCAGTGCCAGTTCAGCTGCTCCATCGTTATCATCACTTTTCGATGTTACTTTAAGAGCTATTAATTTCTTTCGAATATCACCTCCTTCTCGTTCTTCCTTGAATTTCATCTCTAGCTCATAAGTGGTGAGATTTCTGGCGAGTTCTTCAATTTTAACCTGTTTCAAATCCTTTGATTCTTGAACAGCATTGAATTTGGCTTCAAAATTTCATGGAAGGACTCTGAGAATTTTTCGGACTATCTTAAATCTGTGTATGATTTTCCAAGAGCTTTTGATTTGCATACAATATTGGAAAGTCGTCCATACATCTCTTTGACATTTTCTTCCTTGGCTATTGTGAAATTATCGTATTCACTACTTAACATGACAGGCGAGATTCCTTAACTTAATATGTTCCTTTGTGAGTCACTTCAAGGGTGTGCCATGTTTCCTGCATAGTTAGACAATGTGTGACACGATTAAATTCAGTTTGATCCAATGAACAAATAATAGAATTCATGGCTTTAGTATTCTGTAGTCTATTTTCAAGATCCGTTCGTTGATCCATCGCTTTATCTATTTCCTGATTATCTACAACTATAGTTGGTGCTCTGTAACCTATCTCAACTATATTTCAAGCATCAATAGTTTTCAAAAAAAATTCATTCTATTTTTCCAGTAAGCATATTCACCATTGAACATTGGTGGTATAACTATGGACTGACCTTCAACAAAAGCATTATAAAATGAAGCCATTTTAAAAATTCAAAATTTTTAGAACAAAAAACTGTTTTTGAAAAATCAATTTTTTTTAAGAAAAATTGACTTTTGTTCCAGCTTTGATACCACTTGTATGATCGATTTCACCCTAGAGGGGGGTTGATAGGGTGATACTATTAATTATTAAAATTTAATGCGGAAGTATATAAAATAATCGCAACACAGATAATAGCAGAATAGTAGTAGCACAGATAATAGCAGAATAATAAAAATAGAAATAGAATAACATAAATTTACCCAGCTTCGATAAAACCCTGGCTACGTTCTGCCCTCAAGGTTTCTACTAGAAATTAAGTAGTCAGATGCTTGCACACGTAAAATCGCGACATCCACTATCGACTAACCTAACTCTAAGCTCAAAACCCTGCCACAACTCAGCCACTTAGTTGCGAATTCGCGAACTACACCACCGTAGTTCGTAACCTTGTCACACGACTAACTTTACAAAAGTATAAAAAAATACAAATTAAAATAATAAAAAACAAATTTATAAAATTAAAAGCCCAAAGAATAATTATAAGTCGGTCCAAATTAAAAATATAGTGATAAAACAAATGTCCCCCTTTTTCTTTTATTTCTTCGGCGTGAATTCTTTTCTATGAAAATGTATGCTTCGCTTCGTTCATTCCTTTTTCAGATTTAGGATTTTATTTTGTTGAAGCTGCTGACTTTATTTGATTGATCGAATAGGTGATTTCATTTTCCTTGCTTTTTGGATCGACCATCTCTTTGACTTGCACACGGCTGCTTCTTGATCGAGTTTGATTTTGAATTGGTATGTAATTTCCCTTTTGCTTTTCTAGTTAATTTGCTTGAACTTAATTGATTCTGTATGCTGATGATGTTACTGTTTAAATAGGATTCGAATTCCTATAATTTCGTTTGAATATATTTACTTGAACTCGTCAATTGATTTTTCTCAGCCACTGATTTTTGATTAAATGCTTGAGATTTCTCTGACTTGTTCAATTCGTATAATTTTATGTTTACTTGATTATCACGGCTGCGATTTTGAACTTGCTCGATCCCTTGGTCACCAAGGCTTTGAATTCTCTGGTACTTTGAATTTATGTTGACTTTGGTCACTAGATTTAGTGAAAATATTTTGAGACGAGAATTTTACTTTGACTTTGCATTTTCGTTGGGAATTCACTTCGGTCATTTGATTGTTGTTTCATGATAATTTTGTTCGAACTGTACGATATTCATATGGGTTTTGATTCTCTGGCATTTTGGGTTGACTTGAAACTTGTAAAACCTGCTGTGTCACTTGCTTATGCTGGTTTAACCTGCTACTGCTTCATCGATATATATATATATATATATATATATATGCATGTGTATACATATATACGCATATATGTATACATTTATTTGTATTACTCTGACAAATGTCTTAAACTTGTGCATGTTTCAATATGCATTGTTCTGTATATTTGAGCATTTATTTTCTGTTGCTTCTGGCTTCACTACGCATGTATATATTCATGTTATACTGCTTTATATATATATATATATATATATATATATATGTAGTTTACTGATTTATGTTTATAGCCTTGCTTGCATATTTAGCTGCCTCCATTGTATCCCATATTTCCACTATAAGTTTAGTCATGTGTATGCTTTTTCATGGGCTTGTTCCTTCGAGTCAATTTGCATTTGCTACCATTGTATCTCATATTGCCTACTTCATATGCACTTGTAAATGTTGAAGCTTAAACTGTACTAGTTTTGAAGCTTTTGCACACTCGAGTTTGTATTGGTCATCATGCCATTGCAGTTAAGTCTACACTATTTTATGATGAACTGAAATGCTGTCATGTGTACATTTTTTATATCATCATTCTTGTTGCTCTTTGTAATTGTAGTCTTGACCATTTGACTGTTGCACATTTCATGTTGATCCGGTCTGGAGCATTTGTGTTGACATTGACCATTGGTTCATGTCGTACTTATTTCTGCCTTTGTACATTTGTTTGCACCGCTTCATGTACTTCATGTTGATTTGGGTCTCATTTGGTTGATGGTCTGGTTCATCATTGTTTGAACTTGTATGCGACCATTTGGTTTAGACTTCATGAGTCTGCACTGTGACTATTCATTTTGATGTTTGAACTATAATCATGACTTCACTGTGTATATTTGAGCATGTTTAACTGTAATCTAGATCAAGCTGCTTTGTTTTCATACTTTGATTTAAGCTTGCATTGTTTTCTGACTTCGTCTTGATTTTGGAATTGCACCTGAGTTGAATCCAGCTTATAGCTCGAGTTTGACTTTGTGCTAATGTTGTGATTTTATTTTTATTGCACTTGAGTTTGTCCTAGATTTTGATTGGGTCTGTCCTTGTGCTCACTTGTCCCTGTAGTTTTGTCAAGTGTATATTAGTGTGCACGACCTTATGGCATGTACAGTGATACATTATGCATGTCACAAGCTGTTCGTGTATGATGAATTAGAAATAGATATGATGACGAACAACCTAAATAACTGAGGCAAATAACATTTTCAAAATACACGTTTTATTTTTACACTTCACAAATATTTCTTTATCTAATTTACTGCGTCAATGTGTACTTTCAGATAACTCAGATGCTAGATTCAATCTGGACTGGAATTAAAGATAAATACGACTGAATGAGTGAAATGTAATGAGGTGAACATTGTAAAAGGAAAATTGTGATGTAATCGAAATTTTATTGTAATAAAAAATGGTGTGTCTATATATATATATATATATATATATATATATATAGTGAGAGTACAAATTTGTACTATTCAAAATTGTAATAAAATATCTGTTTGAATAAAATATTTGTTCTAATTTAAATTCTGTGTTATTTATTTTATTCTGCAAATACATTACGTGAAAAATAAAATAGTACATTAACGAATACATTGAAATGAACACACACAAAGATATATATATATATATATATATATATATATATGTTTATTATCATCACACAAAAATCATATATTAGCATATTCAACAGGTAACACATAGCAGCTGCTACCGCTCATCTCGTGAGACACTCCCAATCAATTATTCAGAGTTTAGAAATCCTTATCGATACAGTTTTTTAGAACGTACCGACTAGGATTCATAAACACTCAGCTGATAAATCAACACAATATAAACAATTTATATTCACTAACAAATACATGCTCATATCTATTAATACACTCGAACTCATTCTAGGGCTATTGACCCTATCTCTAATGAGTAATCCCAACCAACGCAAGGTTCTCCCCTAACGTTGCACTCTGATACGTAATGTAATAGCATGGGATTTTCAACCCTCGAAAATCGACATCAATACGTTCATTGTATAGTGTGCCGAGCAGTCGAGTGCCGGAAATACCAAATCATTAGGGTGAAGAAGAAAAGGGATAGAAGAAAACAGAAAAAATAACACAGAATCTCATATCGAAGCGGAACAAAATATAATATATAATAACATAGTTTTATACAAAATAATCTGTAGTTGTTAGTATAGACACAACCATTAGAGTACAACAATCAACAATCAATTTGGACAGTTATAATAACTTATCCTCTTAAATACTTAATATACGGCATAACGCAAATAGTGGAATATAATCAAGTATGGGAAATACACCTGAGAATTTTCCAGCTCGTTTCCTAGGCTCATAGCATCCTAACCTGAATCTGTAATACTCGGTCTGACCCTAGTATTATAATAAAATAACACCCAAGTTAGTCTGGAAAACCAACGTGAGAAAACACACTCAATTTGAATTAGTACAGTTATCAAAATCCTTTGATAACAAAAGTATCTCGTAAGACCATGTCACACATAAATACGACGGGTTTTTATCTTACGACAAACAAAACATTTTATATCAAAATTGTATGATATTATAATAGTGTCTATAGAAAATAAACCATAAAATAGATGAAACGCTTGCATCTCACGTTTCAGCATTTAGTATACAACTAAAGCCTTATAGGCTCGAAGTGGATATTGGATTCCATACAATGACTGGGCCATTGGGGTACCGCCCATCACAGTACACCTCTAGAAAAATGTACCGAGATCGAATCTATTGATCCCTGCCAACACAGTACCGGCCTACCCCTTGCTGGATAGTATCGAATATGTTATCACCCGGGTGTTGCCACCCCATCAAGCTCTCTCCTCTCCATGCACAACCATATCCATAATTATAATATATCCAAGGGTATCTAGAAAAGTGATAACATACTCTACATGGGTGCAAACCACTTAGCCCTGCTGCATCTTTCTTGTTTTAGTCATTCCCTGTTGATGAGGCTTGAAGCTACGTTTTACCTTTAGATGGCGTTCATACTTGGAATGCTAGCATTACCTTCCAGACCCCGATGCAAATGATAGAATTCATCCATATAAGTTATTCTAGGTCTGAACAAACCAAATCTCCCAAAATCACCGTCTTCATTACCTTCACGATATCACAATACGTAACACACAAATCAGATCAAACTGGTTTAGGATAACTAAATCCGATCTTGATTTCTTCAAAACGATCAACGAATTTGGCTATATTTAGTAATCGGTTATTTAACTATCAAATTACACACATAAGCAGTCATTAAGCCCATATTATAAATCCTTCAAACGTTTATTTCAAAATATCTTTACAAGATATATATTCTACTCTCTCCCAACGGTCCAATATTTGAAAACAATTTCAAATACTTATCCATAACAGGATATTTTTAAACCATTTCAACACTTAGAAATATTTTCGAATTCAATTTATAACACTTAGAAAAATATTTATATACCATCCATCTCATTTAAAATATTTCCAAAACCCTCTCTTCAATACTGAGGAAAATATTTATAAACATATTCTCCAAAATCATTTTAATATCCAATTTAGGAAATATTTCATAACTTATCTCATAAATCTGCGGAATAATTAATAAATTCATTTTTACAATTTTCAAAACCGATTATACTCTTTATAAACCCAATCCACAATTTTTAACACCTTTTATGAATTCAAATTCATTTTCGAAGCTCCCATATTTCAAAATTTTGAAAATTCCATTTTCTCACAAAATCCCTTATAAGATTCCTCTTATCAAAATCATATCTGTTAAATAAACCCCGTTTACATATATCGAGAGGATTTATAAATAAATTCAATCATTTTAAAACTATATATATATATATATATATATATATATATGATAAGTATTTTTAAAGAATAATAATTTATTTTTAAAACACGTTAAGTAGTTATTTAAAATATTAAAACACTTTAAATAAACATTGATAACTCATTTCCAATCATTTTTTAAATAAAACTAATCGATTGACAAAGCTTATTATAAAATTGTGAATTCATTTCAATAAATATTAAATATTTGGAAAAAATCTATTATACAAAATATTTCAATACTAAAACAGTTTTAACTATATGGTTTAAAAAATAAAAATCCCATTTTTAAAACAAACTTCGATTCTCGATAAAAATCTACTTTTTAAAAAAATCCAGTATTACCAATTTCAATTTATAAATCTCTCTCGATTCATATCACATCGACTATATTTCAATCTCATAATCATTCTCATGTTTCAAAAATAGAATCCACTATTTTTTTTTCAAAAACCAATTTTCATATCTCGATATAAATCACACTATAAATTTATATTTTCAATCTATCAACTGATAATCATTTCTCCTTATTTATAAACATCGTTTACAAGTTTACAACTCATTCAAGATTCACTCGTTTATAAAAATAATCTCATTTATAAAATTTCATTTATAATTCCATTTCTTTAATAATCCCATTTATTTTACAAATCTGTTATAAATATCGATTTCAACTTCTTTTTCATATTTTCAAAAAAAGCATTTTAAAATCCATTGTAAAAATCCTTTATATAAATTATTTTAAAATCTATATTTTGACTTTTCTCGAATAGTTAAGTACAACCAAAAAATCAAATCATCGTTTATCCAAATCAATTTTCTTTAAAGTAATCTAAATTCGATATAGATATTTTTATATCCAAAATCTCCCTTTAATTCCTTTAAATTCAAAAATAATACTTGTGGTATTTCAAACACCAAAATTAAGGCCAGTGCTACTATAGCATCCAATAAAACAAATCATACAACAATCCATAACAGATTATTAATCACATGATACATCACTATATATATGAAATAGTTAATATATTTTTAAGGAACCCAGTCGGATCCCTCCAACCTGTTTTCCTACATCCACAGATGTTATATAACATTAAATGCCAATCCCACTTCAAGGCTGAATATCGCGGTAATATAGGGTCATCCGCTATTATGCGGGGGTGCATAGTGTCTCATTTGCTCCAATCATTGGAAAATATATCCAACTACTAATATATATATATATATATATATATATATATATATATATAACATCCAACTGATAAATTATTATCAATTCATCCAATCAATCAATAATTAGTTTTTAATATTTTAAATTAAAACCAGCAATCCAAATGAGTGAGATTTACTCACCTTGATTTTTAATTTGCAATCTATTCCAATTTTAATTCTTTTGCACAGATTCCGCAGCTTCGGACCCCATATGACTGACTCCGTTCGATTTAAAACTCATACAAGAAAATTTAGAATTATATAAATTAACGATTTTAATTTTAATTATAATTAAATCAACTAATTACTAATCACCTATTAACGAATTTAATTTAAAAATTAACCTAAAACTATTGCTTCTCATTCGTTCAGGAATCAATATGTGAGAACTTATGATGCGATTACGGACTGACCACCACACCTCTTACGGATGACTATCACCGTTCGGAAGAAATCATCGTGAGAGCCCACAGCTTGCAGCGCCGCCGCGACCCCAGCCTATCTCCATCGCATCCATATCCAGCCTCCTTCCCTCGTGCATACGCGAGCTCAAACGCCAAATAAAAACCCTGTCGTCGATTGACCCATCTCCACTTCGCATCGCTCAACTGTCGCCGCCGCCCTCCGCCTCCTTTCAGTTCACGCGTACGAGCAGTCATGCATCCCAAAATCTCGAACACTCCACGCTTGATTGCAATGTCCATCTTCCCAGTTAGCATCGCAACCTCCTATATGTAGTCATACACGTCTTTGTCCATGCCGTCCCCTGAGCGCCACGTGTGATTTTGAATTTTTGATTATTTATTTTTCTTGAATTTGAACTAAAAGGGAGAGAAAGGGAAAGGCTTGCATTATAAACTGAAGGGAAGCGGGAAGTTCAGACGTAGGGTGGCTCGATATAGGCTAGGACGACTAAAGTTTGACTTATGATTATATATATATATATATATATATATTCAAAATATCTCATTTATAATAACCTAAAATTTCGAACTCCTATCGAGGCGTGATGCATGGTGTTTCTAATATTATTTCCCTATTCCGAACGCAATGTAACAAGTTTCGGGATCTAATTCGATTGTATGCAGAAGATAGTTTTTTGAATCCAATTATAATATTAAAATTTCGATATTAATTTCAACGCATTTCTATTCCATAAGACCAAACTGTAACTCCAAATGCTACAAAATTTGAAATCCGATAAAATGCACTATTATAGATCCAATGGAACTAGTTGCATTGACTGTGCCCTGGATCGTTATTTTAACGCGTTGATTAAATTGACGATTTTTGAAATTGATGAAATTACTTGGAATTTCAGTTTAAAAACTTTCCAACTCAATTGTAATTCAAATGGAATTTATATATCATTTCGATTCATATTCAATTCAGATTTTAATTATTCACCATTATCCTATTATGATAAATCACTATATTTGAAATTTAAATTCATTCTATAATTTCAACCAAAACCTCATATTTAAAAACCAATTTATATTCCAAATCCAATATTTAAAATAATTTAAATGTCCAAAATCAAACGATTAAAAATCCGGGTCGTTACACTACAAATGTGAAATCCAGTGGAATGAAACACATGCTAAGTACTTCTGTTCTGTCCGCAAATTTTGAAGATTGGTCGAGTAATATAAGTAGAGGACTCACAAACAAGTAAATTGATGAACAAATTTCAACTGAGCAAAAGCGGGGAATTTATAAAATTCAATTGGTGCAATTGTTCTAACAGGAAAGTGTAATCAATTTTGAGAATAACACAGAAAAGTGAAATATCACAGAAAAGTTGAGAATAACAGTAGAATTAGAAAATACCGCAATGGCTTGTAGTCTTGTGTGACCTCTAGTCTTGCATCATCATGTCAGGGTCTTTTCGTCATTATTGTAGATACTTAATAGAATTGGAGGAGAATGGGAAGCAAGGTCGTCGTCTCGTCAAGGTTGCCTCTTCTTGTTGTCATTGCAGCTGCTTGATGGAGTCGGAGGATGATAGGGCATCTGCGATTTGATGCGGTCTAAAGGGGATGAACGGCAATGGCTTGATAGATTTGAAGGGAGATGGGGTGGCAGCCAAATTTGAGGCAATAGGAGGGCGATGATTTGGAGATGGTGGCACCGATTTATTTTTTAACCAGTTTGGGGATAGTCGAAGTGGGATGAACGCAGGAGTACTTTTTAAAAAAAAAAATTAGGTTAGCGCGATCGAATGGAAGGAAATGAAAATTTAGCGGGGAAAGGTATTAGGCAGCGATTTAACACGCTGTTTTATATTATTTCAAGTTTTACAATACAAAGAAACGACATATTATCCTAAATTGCTATAAGTATAAGCTGTCAAAAATTATTTTTCGTGTAATGAATGCAATAGCACGACAGACTAAACCAAGTGAAAACTCACCAAACACAGGTTATAAAAATGGAATTATGCTATTTGATGTTTTCATAATAACAAGAAAGCATGTCATACACGATTTTTAGTTCTCTTATTTAACATTAGTGTAAACAATATTAAGTTATAAGCAACACACCAGGCTTATATGTCTAGCATACCAAATGTTTTTTGTTTGTGTCAAAAGAGTTGAAATACGTAGTTTGTACATCGTTTAAATTAAATAAAAGTTGAAATGCATGTTGATGAAAACCTACTTAGCATTGGTAGATTCTCCAAAATCCCTTGAATTGTTCCACTATAACCAATTGAACAGACTTATTTAATTTTCATAAAACCAGGTTAACTTTTATAAAAATTAGTTAACCTTTATAAATTTAGTTAATTATATAAAAATTAGTTAACTTAGTTTAATTTTTATAATACTTAGTTAATTTTTTATAAATTTATTTTATTTAAATAGAATTTCATTAATATTTTGAAAATTATTTATATTTTATAAAATTTGGTTAACTTAGTTGAATGTTTGTTTAACTTAGTTTATTCTTAAGAATTTATTTAATCTTCATAAAACTTATTTAATTTTTATAAAATCATTAAATTTTTATAAAGCTTGTTATTTTTTATAACTTATTTAAATTTTGTAAAAATTAATTAATTTTTATAAACTTTCAGTCAACTTTGTTAAATTTTTCTAAAATTTAATTATTGTTTATAAACTTAGTTATTTATTTATTATTCATTTCTACAACATATTTACATGCTTGGGTTTAATAACTTTATCAATATATTATAATTATTATTTATATTAATTATATGTAGTTCACATAATGTAATTCAACATAATATAATTATTTCATATATAAATTTAATATATATATAGTTTATATAATATATATGTATATAATTTACAAATATATGATTTATTTAATATATTTATATGTGAACATCTCAAACTCATACTTAATCTTCCTTTGTGCATGTTTCTTCCAAGGCTCATCAAAATGTACACCATGCTCCTACAAACGCTCTACTCTCCGTTGATGCCACTTTGACTTCGAGAACAACACCACATTATGTTGCATATCCATAAGATTCTATGCAGGATTCTACTATCGACTCATGTGGACTCACTCATGTTGTTATTGCATAGGATTCAATGCGACTTCAGTGTCCATTTATGCTAAACATGTTACATGATAGGCTTGCACAAGCTTCTTCCCATGCAGTACCCCTAAGATGCCTGTCATGCATAGGCTTCATCTCGAGCTGATATAGCTATAGCCTCTAATTCTATTGCTCAAACTCCTGCACAAATAGGTGTAGCTTATGCTTCAACTCAAGCTCGGATTATAATTCAACATCTCCTTGGTAACAAGCTACAATATTCTCTCCTATATATCGATGCACAGCTTGATTTGATTTGGTTCTGTGCTCCCCATCACATGCTTATGTTCCCCCACCTTATGCTCCTGTTGCATATCTCTCTTCTATGTTGCCTCATGCTATAATAATTGGTCAAATCATGACAATCTTTTGCTTGGAATCATAGGCTCGTGAACTATCTCCAATGTTAGTTTCTGCTCAGTTTAACTTCGTTCATCCACATATTGGCTTGGAATCACACACAAATAGTGTCAACTAGGCGACTAAACTAAATAATGGTAATAAAAAACTTTTCTAGGTTTGCAACTTGATCTTTAATTTTTTACTTAACATATATGCATAATATTTGGTTATTTTGATCACATAGAAGAAGTCAGCAATAACTTTTGCACCATCGATATACCTTCTAAAGGGTTTCTCCGTAATTTTCTAAAGAAAAATAATATGTACTTTGATTTGCACATATTCTCTTGCTTAGGCAACCTTACATATGAGCTCATATGATTAGATTATAGATGTTGTTGAGATCAAATAAGTAATAATTGAATATTGGTCCTTGTATCATTGAAACACATTTCTAAGGCTAAGTTTATCTAGATAGTAGTATGAGCAATAAATAGTTGATGCACTTTCCTTTATGTACAACATGAATCTAATTAATTTAAAGGTCATCTTATCGAGTTAAGTGGCGGATTATGTCTTCGAAGAGCAATTGTCTTTCTCATTTTTTGGGCAAATACAGCAAGTGCCCTTTTTTAAATAATCAACTTATTTAACCATTAAATAAAACTCAAATAAATCATTAGCATCTACTATTTAAACATGGATAAATCTCTTCTACCAAGAAGAGTTTATCAAATTAGAAAAAGAAAAGAAAATAATGTCATGAACATGCATGACTTATTTAGTGTTTTTGTTATCTACTGTTATGCTACATGTAAAACTTAGCAATAAGACATTAGAAAGAAATCAAAAGTTACCGTTACTAGCATCTCCGGTAGAGTTTTCCAATTACAGGAAGCCTACATGAGCTTAGTCCATTGATATATCACTCTTTTTGGGCTATATCAACTAAGTATGGCTCGATCATCTGTCTTCAAATGGTCCAAGTCAAGGTTCATGTTGTTTCATCACCAAAAGGTTGAAGATATAACAAAAACTCATGATCGGTTCTTTGTAGAAAGGCCAAATTAACCATCTGCTGAAGAAGCTTCTATAGTTGAGATGATTTATAATCTGGTCGGAGAGAATCAAAATGAGCGGAACAAAGGCAAGAGGAATAAGGGCGAGAGATATGAAATTCGAAAGAGGGATTTTATTTTTAGGGTTACTTCATTCTTCGTTTGGGTTTCTTCGTTTTGAGGAGGAAACAGTGAAATAGAGAAAACAAGAAATGAGCGGCCTTCAAATATTTCACTAAATTTCATTGAGTTGTAAGCGGGAACATTTCACAGCGAGCCATTATTTGGTTTTGTTTAATTAAATGGAGAACCAAAGCGTTTAATGTTAAAATGCTATTTTTATGCTATGAATAAGGACTTTTCAAGTAGTGATAGAACTGGAAGTCCATTCTCACCGTAAAAGGCATTTTGATCCAAAGGTGAATGATGAGCTCTTGCTTGGTCCCTCGATTTGGTTGATAAGAAAAGGGAAGAAGCTGGCTCACCACTAGAAAAGGGTAGAGGCACTTCAATGCCTAATTTCACAACCGCGCATTTGAGGTAGGTGATCTCATTTTGAAACGACCTCTCTCAGTTACGAGGGTGCGAGGCCTGAATTAGGAAGGACCCTACTTGATCAATTGAAAGCTTGGAGATGGAACATTCAAGCTGGCAACTGTAGATGGAATCCCTATCACACGTGCATGAAACATCAATCTACTGTGACACTACTATATTTAGTTTTTCTTAGTTTGCTTTCACAAATAAGCCACTCAAAGGTATGTGGAGCAATGAATAAGGTAGGAATTTCCACTTTTTGCATTGGCGAATAAAGTCAGCTTCTTGAACCAATGGAACCTTGTTCTCATAAGCAAAATCCTTGTACCGCGTGACCAGCAGTACAACCAGGATCTCATTCCCCTGTCTTTGGATAATGGATGGGAAGTATGTTCCTAAGTATCCATCGGACAATTTTCCTCAATTCACTTTAACCTTCAGGAACTCATTATTGCCCGAAGGTAGGCGATGACGAGAACGTTTCCATATTCAACCTTTAGGAGTTTGTCGTTTCCCAGAGACAGCAACGACGAGAAGGTTTCCCTGTTCTACCTTTAGGAATTTATCGTCGTCTGGAGATAGGTGATGACGAGAAGCTTTCCATGTTCAATCAAACCTTTTGGAATTCACTATTTTCCGAAGATGGGCAACAACGAGAAGATTTCCCTATTCAACCTTCAGGATTTCATCATTGCACCAAGATAGGCAACGATGGGAAGGTTTCTTTATTCAGTCAGATCTTTAGGAATTCTCCATAGCCCGGAGATGGGCACCAACGAGAAGATTTAAAAAATCATAATCCCCTAGGAATTTCTAGAGTTGTCTAGAGATTAGCAATGCCAAGAAGAAGAACTTTAACCCATAAGAACCTGCATTTCATGGAGACTAACAACGTCAGGAATGACAACTGCTTAATTCGATCAGATAACTCGACCCAACCGTCAGAATCAATTTGATAATTCGACCTCGACTTAAAGGAATTTGGCAATGCCCGAGTAAGGCAATGTCAAAGGGAAACTCTTGGAATCAAACCATCAACATGCTAGTTTTTAGAGATAGAAACTAGTGCATAGCTGAATTTTCAAATACAATTGTTAACGATTTGATTGTTTCACGAGAATAGGCAACTTCAGAGAAGGAAATTCAGAATTGCATGATTCATGCGCTAGTTTCCAAAGATTGAAACTAAGTCCCAATTGGATTTCAAAGACTGCGCTAGGAACCAAGCAAGACACACTCAATCGAGGACAGGTGTGGGTGGTCACGAAGGCTAAAAAACTAGCATTATCAGGCTTTCCCAGTCCAAGATTAAGATAGGAAAAGCGCAATTGGATTAGGGGCAATCAGATAATTTACCCTACAGTATCTCTGTCTCGTTAATGCCTGGAATCTGGCATTCAGGATGATAGATTCCATGAATAGAAGAAACATACAAAGAAGTCAAATGGAAAGGAAAAAATATATTCTAACTACTGTGCCACGACAATTAGGAGTAGCATGGACCTGGGATTATTCATTATTACCAATTCATCGAAAGAAACTCGACCAGAAAAAACCATGGATTTGGTTAAGTAATGGTTTTGATTGGCCAAACGAGCACTTTGGCAGTTATAAATGGGACAAAGATAAAAAACAACTGAAGTGATTGTAGGAATATTATTTATATGCCAAGAGTTGCAGTAAATAAGCACACTGCATAGAAACAAACATATATAATTTTAGTACGGGTAGTTATATATGAACAAGAACAATACATAAAGGTATAGGAAAGTAAGCAGAATGGAGTTTTTAAATCAAAAGAAATCTTTCCATTACTTCATCCTTTATGTACAATATATAGCGAGGGCCGCTCCCATACAAACACAGCATGTTTCAAATAATGAAAAATAAAACTAGAGACTTAATAGCACAAAAAAAGCTACACACCGATACCCTCCAAGCACTATCTACTTCTCCCTCTTCTTACTACCAAGACGATATCTACGCCTCTTCTCATCTGTAGTCATGCTCCCTTATAGGGTCTCACCCTTAGAATGGATAGTCTTATCACCCGTCCCGGTATGGGGCTATTAGATTTGCCCCCTGGAGCTTTAGTAGATTTAGTCTTGGAAGGCTTAATCTTGATTTAGGGACTGGATATGGAGCTTGTAGGAGTCGAAGATGCGGTCTTCATAGTATTAGGCTTAGACTTTACCTTGATTTTTTCAAAATTGGCCTTCAACCCTCCGACATAGTAGAGTGATTACTAGGATCTACAGCTCTGGTTATGATAACATCTTCCTTCTGGGAGACAGAAATATCATCCAAGTTTTCCAAGGAAATTATTTTCTCAGAATTAGGCCCCCGGCCAGAACTAGAAAGAGAAGCAGAGGTAGCAAGTCCCGTGGAGATAGAAGTAGATGCGATAAAGATAGTTGTAGAACCAAGCCTTGAGTGGTTGGAGACAAAAGAGGTAAATGCGATTGACCTATAAGTTAGCAAACAGAGTGATATAGTTTAATAACAGATTCATGAGAGAACTAAAGCTTCTCAAAGACTAATGAAACAAGAGATATACTTAAGCTTGGGCTTCAATTAATGAAAGAAATCATGAATTCTCCCTCTTCAATCACATGCTCCTCTATTTGACCTATAAAGGAAGGAACACAGAGCTCATGAGAAGTACCTGCTACAAAAATTGGAGTCGCATGACCGGTTTAGAGCTAACCTCAGTGGATGTAGGAATAGTTTCCATAGGATCTCTAGACTTTGGAGTAAGTGATTCATGCTGACCTGACGAACTTAGGCTAGCGAGAGCCTTGGCAGTAGCAGCGGTAGCATCGTCTTCAATAGTGAGGATGGCCTTTCTCTCTATAAGATTTCATATGTCCTCAGCATCAAGGTACTTAGCTATGGGCTTTTCCTTACAGTGGTTGTCCTAATATGCCACAATTCGCCATAACACCTCTTTCCAAGTAGAGTCTCAGGACAAGTATCTCTTATCCACTTCAAATTCTTGTAAACAACGACATTGATATAAAAATATTGGAGGTTTATGTTCAGCTCTTCTCTCTCCCAAGCCTTCTTCTCCAGAAGCTCCTTAACCTCTCTTTGAGTGACTACAAGCTTAATATTGGAACTAAGCTTTTCATTTGACCATTCCTCAAAGCCTTCAGTAAGCTTACGGTTCTCTTCCTAGTGCCTTTGAAGTTCAGTAGCCAGCTCGTTGATAGTCTTATCCTTTTTAGCAAGAGCCAGGTCCTTCTTGGTAACCTTCTTTTTTAGCTTAGCACTTCCTCGTGTTCGATTTTCAAATTGTTCTGCATCACGATCTCAACACATTTGTGAGACAAATTTCTTCCTCTATATCAGAGTGGGCTTGAGCATTAAGGGCTCTCTCTCTCTCTCTCTCTCTCTCTCTCTCTCTCTCTCTCGTAACCGTTATCAAGTCCTCCTTTCATTCCTTGATGATTTGCTCAAATGTATCCTTCTTGGAATCGAAGGACTTGATGTTTGTACGGTTAATTTCATTGACCCTAGCGAAGGTGTGGAACAACCGTTTCCATTCATTTCGTCGGTCATTATGCTTTAAGACATTCCAGGCATCTCTGTTCACTACTTCTTTTAGGATATTTTCAATGTCCTGATCAACCTAACACTGTGCAAAAAAAGACTTGGAAATGCAACCTGAAGTTATCGCAGGCCATTTGGAATAGTAATAAAAGTGGAAACCCCTTTAGAATGAGGGGGAGCTATAGAAGTTAAAGATTGAGAAGTGGGAATCTTTGGCTGAGAAGAGGTATGCGGCTCAGTGCATGGTGAAATAGCGCTAGAAGAAGTGCCATGGTGGTCAAATAGCCTTTTTAATCGTTTTCTAGGATCGCATGACAAATCCTCTCCGGCATCCCTTTTCTTCCTTTCCTTTTCTCTCTCTCTCTCTCTCTCTCTCTCTCTCTCTCTCTCTCTCTCTCACTCTCCCTATCGGCCTTGGGGATGTCCTCCGCATCATGATCTTTTCTCCACTACCTTTCCTCCTTGGTCTCATGGCGACTCTGATAGCTGGAGCAAGCCGGATGAGGATTAGGAGTCTGGCCCTTAAAATCGCCAGCCTTGCACGATAGACTCTAATACCTGTCACGACCTATGGAACCTGAAACAGGAAGATAAAAGGAATAATTGTTGGAATTTCAAAATACAAGAATGTAGGGATGCGGGTTCATGATCCTAGTGAAGTGTATAGTGCCGATGACCAACCTATGAACCCTATAGACTATGTACGCATGGGTGTAAAGATGGAGTCTCGCCACCTTCATCTATATTTATTCTAGGAGAGAAGTTGAAGCTGGAAGAGCCCTTGGCGAGAAGGTTAGTGATTGAAATATCAAAGTTACTTAAGCTAATGAGTATGTCAGCAAGAGTGCGACCTCGAGGAGTTACTTCCCTCGAAGGCAATGCGTTGGTCCCCCGAGCGTTTCAGAAGTTTCATAAACGATCCACTCCGGATGGGGTAAAGAAGGAAGCTGGGGTGCTTCAAAGGACATTTTAGCAAATGACTCATCTCCTTCTAAACTAGCATGGTACTCACCATCATCGTCATCGGTGCTCTCTACTTCCTCTTCAACTATAGTTTCTTTCCCTTCTCTTCTTTGGGCACTCTCACTTTCCTCTTAGATTGGGTGAAACCCAACTCCCTCATCTCCTACTCCCATGACATCATTAATAGCAGTCCCTTCAGCTCCTCTTTCAATGGGCTCCTCCGCATGTACTATGCTCGATGGATCTTCAACCTGCCCTTATAAATTCTAGCCTGAGTTGAGGTGACGACGAGTGGTTTGGGCGAGTGCTCTAGAGCTGCTCGAAGGAGTCAGATCAAGAATAGCAATTCGGCCAAGGGAATCAAACCGCACCACCATATATTCTCATTGGTATGAGATAGAAAGTGGTGTGGTGCTGGAATCTAACATACGGTTAACCTTCCAAAATATTTGCATGCTCATCGCGAATGTCTCGAGTAGAAATGCCTATGAAGAAACAAGCAACTAGTTAAACTTGAATGGAGTAAACCAAAGCATGGGAAGGATTAAAGGAAAGAAATTCACTTCCAAACAACCAATGCTCATTGAAGCCGTACAGGCATAGTACAAAGAAGTACTCGTTTTTAAAATACGAGCGCTTGTTGTGAAGAGACTCAATGACTTTGCATCTGCACTAAGCCTCAATGATCATATAGAAAGGAGCTTCTTGCCATTACTTGAAATGCATGAGGTGGGTAAGCTCTTGGAAAGTTTGAGCCCTATTGAAGCGATTCATGAGGAGAACCTACAAAGAGCTCAAGAGAGCATAATTGTTTGGTTGGATTTGATCCGAAGTCAACCCAAGCTCTTGTAAAACCATGCAATGAAATGGATTAAAAGGCGACACATCACCATCGAGGCACATATATTTGTTGCAAGCTGTGTATCTCAAAGGAGGGGGATATGCTCGTTCGCCTTGATTAGGAAGCAATACATCATCCTTAAGAATTGCAAGATGACGACATATATTTTGAAGCATTTTAGCGGAAAGGACAAATGACATCTAATTAGGAAGCTCATTTAAGACTCTTAAATCAACATATTCATTTAGAAGGGGAGGTTGATTTTGTAATGGGAATGCTGGTACAACAGTGCCCTGTAACTTAGCAGTAATTGAGCGTCTTGGTCTGACAGGGTTAAAAGGTGAAGCGTGAGTTGTGGAGGACCCAGCTTAAGGAGAAGTAGACGTACCCTCACCAAAATTGAAGCATGGCAATCAACGAGTCATTATATATAATAAGACTTGACATTCAACATAACAATAAGACTTGACATTCAACATGGTCATATATTTTTTATTGTATTTATTCAAGACATATATGTTGATTGCTAAAAACAAGCTAAAGCTTAATCAATTTTAGTATATGCACAACATTAGAGCAAGCATTATACAAATCCAAAAGCAGTTTAAAAGCAGGACAATTGAATTCAACAAATCCTGTATACTGCTAACAACAATTATTTATCACATTTGGAGAAAAAGAAATAGCAGACCGCACAAGAAAATGGAAACTAAAAGCATTCAAATATGAAAAAACATCGAAGCAGAATATCTCATTCTAATACACAAAGCAAGGAGAAAAACAAAGTATGTAAATACCCAAAATCAAGACTTATTCGATCTAGACAATTATGAGGAACGAGTGGAAGCATACTTACAAAGCGGAAAATTCAATTCGGACATTTCCCGTGGATGGGCTTCTAAAACCAACATGAATCATTCGAGAAAGACAACCGGAGGCGGCAACTTTTTGCTCCAAACCAAATCAGAGACCTGCAATAGTGAAAATAAGATTGACGACAACGAATTAAAGAGTATTTTGGTTAACAATAGACAAAGGAAGCTCACTTGATTTGAATAAAAGCTACCGCGCCAGCCGATCTTCGTAAGATACAAATCATTCACTTCAATAGAGAGAGATTTGCAACTTGAAATTAATAATCATAAACTAAATAATCTTTTTTATAAGAGCGCTCTAAACGATAAGATCTATTGCTTTTCTGTTTGGAACAATGGAGAAAGTAGTGCTCCTTTGAGCTCATTTTAGCTAGCTTCAGCTAAGGTTGCAACTAATTCAAAGAAGTTCATCTCAGATCCGACAAATAGAAAGGAAGCTAAAGAGGCAAAGGAGGTTTGGATTGAAACAAACCGCATGCATGAAAAAAAAATCGACACAAAAATCACCCTAAATCACCCCGTTTGAGTTTTCAGGGTTTGAGAAATGTTGCAGCCGAAGAAAATAAAAAAGTGATGCGGCTAAGGTTTTCTTTTCTTTTGTAATAATAATCGGTACAACCCGATATTCTTGCGTAATGTAACCGGGCCTTGGGCCTTTTATCTGCTTCAAAAAAAAAAGATAAATAAATTGATAATCATGTGTGCGATCTTCAAAAGTAGCAAATTAAGTAGCTTGAAACGAGAGCTCAGCAGTACGGTATTCCATAACATCGGCAAGGTAAACAGGGGCTCAGTACCAAGACATTCAGAATAGTGACCCATCTTCAAATATCGACCGATACGACCAACCGATTACTGAAGTTCGGTCTTAACATTGTCCACATTTAAAGTGCTTCATCGATCGTTTGAAGTGACCAAAAAATGTGCCCAATCTCCCATTTGAAGTGCATCACCTGCAAAGGCAAATAATATGATTGTATTATGACTGCCCACATTACCTAAACCTGATGCATTTCAGCCCACTTGCAACTTCCCACTTCAGTTATGATATATATGAATAATTTTATACATTAGCGGTGTTGCTAAAAGCAGCCACATCACCCGATCTCCAACAGCCGCTTCACCTAATTTCAGTTTCGTCATCATTTCATGCAAAGCCAATAATGGATTAAACTATATTTCCAGTGCATTATTAAACGAGGATAAATCACCTAAAACCCGCTCTAAGCATTTGCTTACAATCAACGTTTCCACCTCAAACTCAAACTTTAAGTCACCAAGCAAGCAAAAAGTCACGTCCCTCTATCAAATCTTCTTCCAGCAAAGCATCACCCGCTTCAGACATGTACATTTCTGTTCATGTTGCAAAACTCAAACCAAAACAGCCCTGAATCAACTACTCATTCTCAGAAAACTTCAACAAGCACTTCTCCACACATGCAAACAAACAAATCCTTCCAACTTCACCAAGTTAGCAACTATGTCCTTCAGCAGCAAATACCTTATTCAAAAGTACAAGAAACCCACTCCCCACATAATAATTCAGGACTAGCAATCTCCACTACTGTCTGAAAGTACACTCAGTCAGTATACTTTGATTAAGTAAATATAATATAGAAAACATTTTTCTATTTAATGGAACTGATCAACGGATCCGTTGTCTATTCAGACCTGCTAACGATGACAATTTTTTTTATCTCTCTATTTTATACTATGAATAGATAAGCACAAATGATAGAATTATTCATGTGTGCATTTCCAAATACGCAACACACATCTAGAAAGTACCTATAGAATAAAAGGGATGATATTAATTATTAAGTTACTATATATTTACAACTACATTAAAATTTAGCAGACTCTCTCCGAATAATTACTATGCATGCTTCATGATGCATGTAAATAAGAATAGAAGGCTTAAGCGATAATTTAAACTAGGTATGCCTTGGAAGAACATGTGATGAAAAGGTGATTAGGTTGATAATTAACCCTTTTGGTACATTAAGTCGGCATATTTAATTCAGTTCCCATAATTTTATTTTCAGAAAATTTTCTTCAAGGACAAGTTTTAGAGCTTTTTTGGATGTAATACAGCCCATTAATAATTTTTTCTAAAGGACAAATTATCGTATTTTCCTTCAAGACTACGTTCACGCGCTTCTTCTTCTTTTCGATCAACTTTTTTTGTCGCGATCCAATATCTCTCTCGCAATCAAAATATCGATCAATCTCGTTCGGTCATTTCAATTTCTTTCTTCTGAAAATTGTAGTTCATCTACCATATTTTTGTCACGCGCGTTTGTCAGTCTCGTTCTTTTCATAATTCTGATCTCGTTTTTTCTTCAAATTGTATTAACTAGGTATGCTTATATTATTCTATTTTTTGTTCCTTTTCTATTAGAGTTGAAACAAAGTTGTCTGTGGTTTCTAATTGTGTTCATTTTTACAAATGACATACAGCGTTGTTTTTCTGATTGTTTTTTCATTCTTCTACGACAGCTTTTGAAAGCAATAGCAGGTTTCTTTTATTATTCGTTTCTTTATGCAATGTTGTATTCTAATATGCTTTACATTTATTGTCTTGCATTAATGTTGGGATGATTGGAAAAGTATTATTGTTTGGCTTGTATAAAAATTTGTGATATAGTGGAAAAATATCATATTTTATGTTCGGTTTTTGGGTATTATTCTCATTTTTTCTTAGTATCATTTTTTTATTATCAGTAAGTAGATATCAATTTTGTATGCAGTAGATATAAGTTTTATGAAATGAAAAAATTAATGTTCTAAATTGAACATAGTTTTACTCGTGTTTATTTTTTATTTTATTTTTGGCAGTGGTGATAACATTCTTTTTTGTCTGTTTGTATTGAATAATAACACTTTAGCACTCGATTGTCTATCGGTTGCTCTTCGTATGATTTGAAGAATGAGATATGTCGATGTTGGTCTCAATTAAGTCCTTCTTTTATTCAGATTTCTTATGTGCTTGAGGACAAATCTATTATGGTTGATGCTGAATTTGATATTCATAGTATAATTTATTTTCATTATATAAGAAATTGTCTTTTTTTTTGTTTTACTATTAAGGTTAAGGATTCTGAATTGGAATATATTGATGGTGCTTCTATTTCAAGTTCATTTAATATTCGTGCTTCTTCGTCTTCTACCAGATCTGTCTGTTCAAATATTGTTGTTAATGGTAAAAGTTATTTAAAAGATATGTTGAGATGAACCTATTATTTAAAAATAAAGACAATAAGTTTTTTGTGAAACAAATTATGTTGAAAAATAATAATAGGTTGGATATTAGCTGCAGTAAAATATCTTCAGTCAAATATGTAACGATTTCAAGTTTGTATTAAATATGTATCAGTTTGCAGTAACTAGATATCAGTTTGTACTAAGTAGGTATCAGCTTTCTGTAAGTAGGTATCATTTTGTTTTCACGTGGGTGTTAGTTTTTTGTAAGTAGGTATCAGTTTTTTGTAACTAGGTATTAGTTTTTAGAAGTATTAGATTTGAACTAAATGATACTGTATTAGTTTTTAGAAGTATTAGATTTGAACTAAATGATACTGACTATTATTTTACCAAACGATTTACACCAAATGATACCAACTATTATTTGTTGTAAGCATGTATCAGTTAGTAGGTATTATCAGACTTTTCTTTTACCAAATGATTTATAGGTATTATTTTTGCAATATCTATCATGTTATAAAGTTATAATGTTTCTAATTTTACCAAATTGAGTTATTCTTCTTTTGATCCTGTCAAGACCCGTCTTTCACCTCCTAGAAAGACGTATCATGAGTAAGAAAGAAAGGGATAGAAAGGAGAAAAGATAGAGAAGATAGAAGAAACAACATCAGAACCTAAACAGCGAAACGAATAAATTATATTAATCACATAAGTATTACATAGTATATAACAACTATCAGAGTTACACAGATTATACATCACATACTAGACAGTTATAAACACCTATCTAGTTATTACAACTCAATACAATACAGAGATATCAAACAGCGGAACACTATATATATCTATAACGCTGAAGCCTTCTGCTCCTTTGCTCCTCCACCATTCATTAAAGCTAACCTGAATCCTTTGGCTACTCGTAAAAATTTGAGTTCCCAAGAGTTTAAGAAAACAGAAGATAAACTCCGGGTCAGACATGGTTCTGGTGTGAGTAAGAGGTTAAGGTTGCTTAACTTTGAAAATCCTTTGAAAACAAAAGGTATCACGTAAGACTCCCCACACATAAACATGGATAAGTTTTTACCTTACGCTAACCAAAAAATTTGATAGGAAATCTGATGATATTATAATAGATCTCGGGTTTTCAAGTAAATAAGAAATAGCTGAAATTGTTACATGATTAAATTCTAACATACTAGCCACAAAGTGGGTAATACAATCAAATCCGAGAGCGTTTATTGGAGTTTGGATTCCATACAATGGCAGGGCTACGTGGGTACCGTCCGTCACTGTACGGGGCCTAGATCACCGTAATCTCAATCCCCTACAACACAAGGCCGGAACCATCCCTTATTGGACAGTCCTGAACAAGACAACCCCGTAGTTGTGGCCAACAACTGTCCACACAGCCGAAATAAAAGGGACCTCTAGACAGGGGAAAATCTCATCCTACTTGGGTGCTACCCACTTAACCTTGCTGCACCTCCCCTGTTTTAGCCGTTCCCGGTTGATGAGGCTTGAGGCTACGATTACCTTTAATAAGAACACATCACTTAGAATGCTCATCGTCCACCTGACGATGTTCTGAAAGCACTCAATCCATACAAGTTCGTTTCGGGTTTGAACGAAACCGAAGGCATTATCTTGTTACACTCATTTTGGAATCACCCTTAGAGTTAACGACGATAATCCTTGCACCCTAAATCTTCATCTTTACTTCAGATTCACGACCTATCGTTAATTTTGATTGATGTGGTTTTCGGATATCCAAATCTGGATACCCGATCCCGGTCTCATCGAAATCCAAAATGTATCTTTTAAGGCCAAGTTGTTTTAAAGTTTAAAATAATTCAATTCTATTATCTATATACACACAGATAGTTAATTCACATCATCTCAATAGATAATCTACATTATCATCACAAACAGATAATTCATATTATCATCACAAATAGATAATTCATATTATCATCACAAATAGATAATTCATATTATCATCACACTTCAACCAAAGCATCCATATCACACAGCATCACTTATCTCATATCTGAGATCTCAAACCATTCAAGGCAATCAATATCATCTATTTCATACATAAGCAATGATCTATACCATCTCTAATTAATTTAAAGTTTAAATTAATTACTTCATTTCTAATTAATTTAAAATGAATTAAATTAATTACTTTCATCATTATCAATCTTGCTTATATAACTATTAATTAATTACCAATCAATTAATTAATCACCATCTACTTATTCATTTCAATTAATCATCCTTTATTAATTTTCCTTTAATTACATTTAAGTAATTAGCGTTTAATTAATTTCACAAATCAATTATCCTTAATCGTTTACAGTAACTAACCTTTAATTACTTCATAAGTTAATTAAATATAATTAATTACATTAATCCTTAATCAACTACGTTAATTAATTACTCTTTAATCACTTATCATTAATCTTAATTAATCTACCCTTAATTACATCATTATTTATATTAATAAATGATCCCTAATTATTTTTTAATTAATTATTCTATTTGAATTAATTACTTGTAATTAGTCTTTAATTAGACCACATTTATTAATCACCCTTGATTAATCTTATCTAGTAATTAACTTCCCTTAATTTACTTCATTAAATAAATTAATTACTCCTTAATTAATTATCTTAATAAATCCCTTGATAAATTTCATAAAGTAATTAAATTCAAATTACTTCCATTAACAAATCACCATTCAATTAATTACATTGTGACGACCCAAACTCGATGTCCGACAAACGACATCAAATTCGTATCGCCGGAGCTTATAACAACATCAGATGAATATAAAACAGCGGAAAAAAATGAATATCATGCACACATCATAGATACAACATCAGAATATCCAATAATAGATCAGAGTATTTAATACATATATCACAACTCAAAATACATCATAATAATACATCGATGATCATATATCCAAAAGTCTTCAATGAAAGAAGTGATAACGGACTCCTAAAGCTAAACACCTGAGATCTCCAAAAAGCTCCTAAGATATCTCCAAAGCAAGAGTTCCAAAATGCTGCTAACTCCAAAATACGGAAAGCTGCTACTAGGCTGCCCGTGTAGAAATTATGGGCACCCAGAGTTTAGAAATGAAACAATAAACTCTGGGTCAGTCATGTGACTGGTATAGTAAACAAAACAGTTGTTTTTAAATAGCTAGATTTATAAAAAAATCGACATGCTTTTGAAAAATGAGACTACCATAAGACCTCCCGCCACACACACAATTCAATCGCAGAATTAGAGGAGATTTCTTCTTATGATAGTCAAACATGCTTGATACGAGAAAAATTCTTTGATATTATTATTAGTGCACAGTGTAGAAAGCATTTCGAAGATAGAATATCAATCTTAGCCAGCATACAACCATTATTATATGCCTACTATAGCTACCATGTTTTGTGGTAGGTTACCGCCACGCTGCGTGGCAGGTTATACAACTAAAACCGTACAAGGTTTCGTATTGGGAATTGGATTTCCAACAAATGATCAGGCTAAGGAACTTCCTACTTCCACGTGGATACGCCTCTGGCCGGAAGTCCCGAGAACCTACCCGGCTCTCTGCCTACACTAGGCCGAGTTACCTTTGTAACTAGGTAACTACTACTCGAGTATGCCACTCCCCGGTCCTTTGGGACCTTTATCCGAGGGCCCTATATCACAAAGAAACAACCACACAGTAAATGAGATTGGAGTTACCACACAGGTAAATATCTGGACTCGACACACGTATGAAATCACGGTGATCAAATCCCCGACCACCTTAAAAACTAGGTTTAAAAATAAAAAAATCTCGCTGTTGTCGCCACAGTAACCTAGAACAATTCCGGCTATTTTTCCCATCATCGCCGTAGCCTTCTCCACCTCCACGCGAAACATCGGCCTCGATTGAGCCTCCGATCGCCTGAACTTGGTCAAAACGTGATTTTCGATCAACCTGGAACCGCTCTCCAACCAGACTTCTAAAAATTACCAAACACATCTTAAATTCATAACTTTAAGCAAGGATTCAAAATATATATTTGAATCAATGTTTTATTTAATTCGAAAATTTCAAATTTTAAAGAATCCTCAGTAAAACATTTATTTTTCAACCTGTATATATCTATACTTCATGCAATTATTTTTAGATCGTAGATCTTACTTAAATGTACATCTTTACTTTAGACATTGAAGCTTGAAAATGATTAGAATAGGAGAAATCAAATTGTTTGTCTATGTTGGTTTCATCCTAAACTAAGAACAGAGAAGCAAAACCTATCTCTGTATTGTCAAACAATTTCCATATTCACAGTGTTTAAAGAAGATATCCAAACCATATTAACATAAATCATTCACAGATCATAATCTAACATGAAATTTAATATTATGTTTACTCACATTATAATTTGGTTGATCAGACTATATTGGTTTTAAAACTGCAGTTGATCCTCCTCTGTTCTTCTTTCTTAAATAAATTGCTTTCCAAACTTTGAATATAAAGAGATGATCTTTTTTTTCTTCTGTTCTTTGTTATTTTCTGATCTTTGCTAAGTTGTTGAACGAATTAAAGGTTCATGTATGTGTACATATATATGAAAGGTTGTGTACAGGCCGAGGTTACCGAAGCAAGACTTATTTATTTATTTATTGGTACTTTGTTAAGACATTTATAGTTTTTCTTCTTTTATTTATTGACTAAACCTTGCCTTAATTTCGGCTGATAGGATCTTGTACATGCAAAGGAGTAAATAGCATTAAATGACTTTCCTTCCTTCTTTGTTAACAGCAACATGTTGGATTTATTTTTCTCTTTTTTTTCTCTTAATGGTGGCTGTTATAATTTTTTGTGGAGGCTAGCATTAATTGCATCGTCCTCTTTTGCAAAGCCATACTTATCATTCATTTTTTTTTACTGTGAACGAATGGTGATGTTTGCTTTACTTTTACAGTTTATATTTTTCCTTTCTTTAGTTGATATCATTTTGGTTTTGTAGACTTTTCTTTGCATACACTTTTGCTTTTGTTATCTTGTTGTTTACAGCCATATGTTAGATTATAATTATGTGATTTTATTTTATAATTTTATCATAACTTACATTCACAATTTCTTTTTAGTTCTATTCAAAGGTTTAACTAAAACAATTTAATTTGTACATATTTCATTTTATTGTTTTAAACAATTTTCTTGTTTTATAATTCACATGCACTTTTGTGTATGTCATTTTACAATTATATAAATTTTATTTCAATCGTACATTTTCTTAAATTTTATTTTAATTTAAAGTTTTAGCCATTAACATGTAATTTATCACATATTTTATTTTATTCCATACACCCTTATAATATTAATATTAACAATATTTTATTTTTCTTGAAATTTCACAATTTAAATTTAAAAGTTCAAATAATTTACTAAATTAAATTTAACAAAATTCCAGGATGTTACAATATCCCCTCCTTAAGAAAATTTCGTCCTCAAAATTGAAAGAGAGAGAAGCACAAACAAAGAATTTACGAATTCAGAAAAATAAAGAAATGACTTACAATTTAAGCCGAGATGTCTACTCTGCAGTTGGGATATGATTTCTTCATATTATCTTCAGTTTCCCAAGTACAGTCCTTTAGATCGCCACTCCATTGAACTTTGACCAGTTTCACCACTTTGTTCCTCAATCGCTTCTCATCACGATCTACAATTTTTATCGGCTCTCTTTTAACTGCCAAGTTAGGAGTGATTTCTAGATCCTGCTGAGCAGCTTCTTCAATAATATCATCTGGATCGTGCACATACTTCCGAAGACTAGAAACGTGGAACACATTATGCACGCCAGATAACCAGTTGGGTAGCTGCACTCGATATGCTAGAGGACCAATCCTTTCCAGAATAGGAAAAGGACCAATATAATGCGGTGCTAGCTTTCCAGTTTTCCTGAATCTAAATACACCCCGCATCGAAGACACTTTCAGAAATACAAAATCTCCAACTTGAAATTCCAAATATCTTCTTCGGCGGTCATAATAGTTCTTGTGACGGCTTTGGGCAGTTATTAACTTCTTTCGAATAAAATCTACCTTCTCCGTGGCTTCTTTAATCATGCATGTTCCAAGGACGAGTCTATCACCTGATTCGATCCAAAATGCAGGTGATCGACACGGACTACCATATAAAGCTTCGAAAGGAGTCATTTCTATACTGGCCTGATAGCTGTTATTATATGAAAACTCGACCATAAGTAAATGGTCCTCCCAAGAACCACCAAAATCAAGAATGCAAGCCCACAAGAGGTCTTTTAGAATTCGGTTAATTCTCTCAGTTTGCCCATCAGATTGTGGGTGATAAGCAGTACTGAAATTTAATTTCATTCCCAAAGCGGCTTGGAATGCCTTCCAAAATCTACTAGCGAAGATCGGGTCATGATCACTCACTATACTGCTGGGAATACCATGGAGACAAACAATTTCCTTTATGTATAGCCCTTCTAAGCTTGCTGCAGTCCGAGTGGATTTCATTGGAATAAAGTGAGCAGTTTTGGTTAGACGATCCACTATAACCCAAATTGTTTCATTTCCCTTCTTGGTTCGTGGCAATTCGTCGATGAAATCCATCGATACCTGATCCCATTTCCATTTCGATGCTTTCAAAGGCTGAAGTAAACCGGCCATTTTCTTTTGATCGCTTTGACTTGTTGACAAGTAGCACAGCGACTCACGTAAATAGATATGTCTCTTTTCATTGTCTTCACCAGAAAGTTCTTTTAATATCTCTATACATTTTATTAATTCCTGGATGGATACTGAGTTTTGATTTGTGACACTCATCTAAAACTTCGCGTTTCAGCTCTGGAATGTCAGGGACACAAATTCTTCCTTTCAATCTTATAACTCCATGATCATCAATTGCAAAACAAGAATCTTCACCTCGACATATTCTTCTACGAACTTCCCGAAGAAACTTGTCTTCAGTTTGCTTGCTGGGGATCTTCTCTCGGAGAGTAGGAGTGACAACAAGATATGCAAGAACAGCATGTCTCCTACTTAAGGCATCGGCAACTACATTGGCTTTTCCTGGCGTATATTGGATATCTAGGTCATAAGATGCCAGAAATACCAACCAACATTGTTGTCCCAGATTCAGATCCTTCTGGGTAAAGAATATTTCAAGGATTTATGGTCGGTGAATAATTCAAAATTTTCACCGAGAAGATAATGTCGCCAGATTTTTAAGGCGAGAACAACAGCCAAAAGCTCCAAATCATGTGTTGGGTAGTTTTTCTCGTGCAGACGTAATTGTCTACTCGTGTAGGCAACTACCTTTCCATTCTGCATTAATACTGCACCTACCCCATCACCACATGCGTCAGTATAAACAGACAATCCCTGATTCCCGTTTATAATAACGAGAACAGGAGCAGTGGTTAATCTCTTCTTTTACTCTTGAAAAGCTTCATCGCATTTTGGAGTCCAATTGAATTTTACATCTTTCATTGTTAGCTTGGTCAACGGACTAGCTATCTTAGAAAAATCTTGAACGAATTTCCGATAATAGCCTGCTAAACCCAAAAAGCTTCGAACTTCTTTTGGGGTAGTAGGTCTTCTCCAATCAAGAATAGCGGAAATTTTGCTAGGATCAACCGATATTCCTTCCTCATTAACAATATGGCCAAAGAATTTGACTTCTTAGACCCAAAAGTGGCATTTGGAAAATTTTGCAAATAAGATGTTCCTTCTCAAAATTTCCAAAACAATTCTGAGATGTTCAGCATGTTCCTCCTCGGTTTTGGAGTAGATTAGGATATCATCAATAAATACAAGAACAAATTTATTCAGCACCTCCCGAAACACACGGGTCATCAAATCTACGAAGTACGCTGGAGCATTGGTTAGCCCAAAAGGCATGAATAACCATTCGTAGAACATATTGGGACCCCTGAAAGTAGTTAAATGTACACAATCTTCGGCGATTCGTAGTTGATGGAATCCTTGGGCTAGATCCATCTTTGAAAAGAAACGAGCGTCGTGCAATTGATCAAATAAATAATCGATCCTGGGTAAAGGAAACTAATTCTTGAGATTCATTTTATTGAGATCGCGTTAATCTACACACAATCTTAAAGATCCGTCCGATTTAGCGACGAACACAATGGCTGAATCCCATTCAGAAACACTGGGTCGAATTAATCCTTTTGCTAGTAGATTATCGGTTTGTTGAACTAATTCAATCTTTTTCTTAGGTGCAATCCTGCGACTTGCGTGAACAACAGGACGAGCATTGGGTACGAGGTCAATTCTAAATTCTATTTCTCGATGTGGAGGTAAAGATTTTACTTCTCCGAATATGTCCGAAAAATCTCTAACAATGGTATAAACTCCAAACTGGGTTCGGGATAACCCAAATTATACATCAATCCTTCTCTTTTAGGACTAGGGTCCTCACAAGAAATTTCGATGAAATCTCCAAATTCGGTTTTAATCAAAATCAATCGATTAATGCAATCCAAATTGGCTTCGCATTTCGCTAGCCAATCCATTCCGAGTAAGACTTCAAACTCGTTAAAATCAAGAACGAAGAGACCAATAGGATTGATAATGAGAATATGAGATAGGAATGTCTCTACATCGAAGACAAAGATTCGCGGGACCTCCAACTGGATTCCTTACGCATATAGGCTCATCAACAAAATCAGGTTCAAGATTTAATTCATTAATGGCTTGCTGAGAGATAAAACTATCTGTGGCGCCCGTGTCAAATAGAACTCTAACAATTCTATCATAAATAGTAAGGTTACCTTCCAGAACTCTTTTTCCTTTTTCTGCTTTGGAAGATGCAGGTTAGTCCTTGACTGTGTACACCTTTGCTGTTTGAGCTTGCTTCATGGACGGACAGTCTTTAACTTCATGCCCAACTTTCTGACAGTAATAGCACTGCCTAGGCTTTGCTTGAGCAGATTGGCCTCTCTTTGGCTTCTTGCAACTGTTTGCGTAGTGGCCCTTTTCCAAGCAATTATAGCAAGTGACATTCTCTGCCACGCTTCCCTGAAGGCTCTTCTTTTTCTCCTTGCTTTGCCATGGTTTCTTACCTCCAAATTTCCTTTTCTTCCAATTTTGATTGCCCGAATTTCCTTTCTCCACCGGGGCCTCTTGCATATCAAGTGTGGCATATATGTACCCCATATCAACTAAATCTGAAAAAGATTCCTTAACGTGGCCCGTCATTCTTTCGTGGAATTTCTTATTCATCCCGTGAATGAATCTTTCATTCATCTTTAAAGGCGTATTCACCAATTCGGGACCAAAACGAGACAATTCATTAAATTTGTTCAGATACTCCTTGAATGATAAACTTCCCTGCTTCAGGTCCATAAATTTCTGGTACATTCGAGAAATTCCGGCTGATGGAAAATATCGCTTCTCAAACACTTCTTTGAATTTCTTCCAAGAAAACTCGTCTTCTGGCTTATCTACCGTGATTGTCTCCCACCAGGCTGAGGCATCATCTTGAAGTTGCCAAGAAGCTATGAGTCGCTTCTGATCGTCTTCCAGTTTTAGCCCTCTGAAGATTTTCTCACATGATCTTATCCAGGCTTGAGCCTCAACAATAGACTCCTTGCCGTTGAACGGCTTACCACCAAGTCTTGAGAAATTTTTATGTAAGTCGGCCAGATTCGGTTGTTGCTGAACTGCTGCTACTACTGTTGGGGGATCTTGATTAGGTGTTGTGGCACTTCCTTGACCCTAACTCTTCCCCTTCGTCCGCTCATTCTTACTATCAGTAATTAGTAAGTAAGAAAATTGATTTAGATATACGGACCAAATATCTTAATGAATATCAGCAGTAAAAGAAAATAGACTACTAAAATTTGGAATTCCAGTCTTGGTTATACTCATTCTAGGGTATATTTCACCCTATCTCTAATAAGCCATCTGATGTGTTATACTCCGTTGCTAAAATTCTTACTCAATCTTAAGCTTTGATACCACTTGTGACGACCCAAACTCGATGTCCGACAAACGACATCAAATTCGTATCGCCGGAGCTTATAACAGCATCAGATGAATATAAAACAGTGGAAAAAAATGAATATCATGCACACATCACAGATACAACATCAGAATATCCAATAATACATCAGAGTATTTAAAACATATATCACAACTCAAAATACATCATAGTAATACATCGATGATCATATATCCAAAAGTCTTCAATGAAAGAAGTGACAACGGACTCCTAAAAGCTAAACACCTGAGATCTCCAAAAAGCCCCTAAGATATCTCCAAACCAAAAGTTCCAAAATGCTGCTAACTCCAAAATACGGAAACCTGCTACTAGGCTGCCCGTGTAGAAATTATGGGCATGTAGAGTTTAGAAATGAAATAATAAACTCCGGGTCGGTCATGAGACTGGTATGAGTAAACAAAACAGTTGTTTTTAAATAGCTAGATTTATATAAAAAAATCGATATGCTTTTGAAAAATGAGACTACCATAAGACCTCCTGCCACACACACAATGCAATCGCAGAATTGGAGGAGATTTCTTCTTATGATAGTCAAACATGCTTGATACGAGAAAAATTCTTTGATACTATTATTAGTGCATATTGTAGAAAGCATTTCGAAGATAGAATATCAATCTTAGCCAGCATACAACCATTATTATATGCCTACTATAGCTACCATGTTTTGTGGCAGGTTACCGCCACGTTGCATGGCAGGTTATACAACTAAAACCGTACAGGGTTTCGTATTGGGAATTGGATTTCCAACAAATGGTCAGGCTAAGGAACTTCCTACTTCCACATGGGTACGCCTCAGGCGGGGCGTCCCGAGAACCTACCAGGCTCTCTGCCAACACAAGGCCGGGTTACGGTCGCTCCTTCGGTTTCTCCAGACTCTGGAAATGCCCAATTCAGCCCCGAGTTGTATTCTTTCAATGGTGCCTCTCTCACAACCGCGTCAACACTAAAGATCGTCTCACTCGTTTTCTTATTCAAATCAATCCACTTTGTGTCTTCTGCTCAGAACATAATGAAAGCATCCACCATCTGTTTAGTCATTGTGACATCCCTTACTCAGTTTGGGCCGCCTCTAGCGCCCATACACTTGGATTTGTTCCTGACAGGCCCATCATTTTCGATTACTGGCAGAACAACTCACATGATCCCAACCTCGACATACTCATTTCTATCTTCTGTTGGTGTATCTGGAAAGAGAGAAATGCTCGAGTGTTTGGTAAACCCACATCACATCTTGATGGCCTATGCAGGCGTATATCTCACCTATTCAATCTATATACAGGTTGCAGCCACTCAGCGCCTTTCAGGCTTCGCTTACCCTATCGCAGTCCGTCGCCGGCTAACTGACAATGCAGTAGTACAGATTTTCCTCCCGGAGGTGCTTGATAGCAGAAGACTTTATCTCCCTAACAGCTTGCTGTTTTGTTTTGATGTTCTGGTTCTTTTTGCTTGTTCGTAATATGACTTTGGGGTTTTGATGTAGTTTTTATTTTGCTGATGGTGCTACCGATCAAGCATGTTGATCGGCTATTATACTGCTTTTCATATATATATATATATATATATATATATATATATATATCTAACCGGCTATGTAGTCTCGCGCTACATACCCGTCTTTCTCAAAAAAAACACAAGGCCGGGTTACCTTTGTAACTAGGTTACTACTACTCGAGTATGCCACTCCCTGGTCCTTTGGGACCTTTATCCGAGGGCCCACTATCACAAAGCAACAACCACATAGTAAATGAGATTGGAGCTACCACACAGGTAAATATCCGGGCTCCATACCATGACATCACCTTTTCCCAAAAGGAAATGACATACCCTAAAGGGCGCAACCCTCATAACCTTGCCACATCTTTCCTGTTTTGACCATTTCCGGGTTGTGAGGTCCGATGAGGTCTCGTCCACAAAGTTATGCTTTACACGAAAGCCTTGCTTTGATCACAATTGATCAACAAATGATGATCAACACACAGAAGCACTTAGCATGCCACACTACCAAATTGGGAGTATATCGCTGATAACCTTCAATTGCATAACCTCTGAGCTCGTACGTTTCAGAGAAGGGTGTTAAGCTAAGAGAATAAATTCTCTGCCACCACAGATATGTATTTGAAAGAAATCTTCTTTATATCTCAAAGTGTAGTGTCAGACACACAACCATACAAGTCTGTTCCGGGTTCGAACGGAACCGAAGGCACTTCGTCCAATAAAGGAAGAAGCCCTTGCAAATCCGGGTATCTACAATCCCTATCGGACTTCCTATCACTTAGGGAATCACTATACCGGAGCAACTCAGTGCAGAGACAATCGATAGGTTATCCTATCGTTCTCAAAGACACCCGGTCTTCACCACCGGTCTTCAAATGCCATCCATAATGTCGTATCACTCATTCGGAATGGTTTATATGACACAAAGGTCCTCTACCGGCTAAACCGAATAGTGAGCGTCAATTTTTTTATATATTATATCAATCACAAAGATTCCTATTCCGGGTTCGATGTTGGTTTCGGATAACTAACTGAAATCCGACTCCCTGTCGCATCGAAGTTTAAATGCCGTTTTACAGGAAAAAAGGTTTTCACATCAATACAGAAACAAATCACAGTCACAGTACATCACACAGTATCATAGTCACAACAGAAATATCGATCTAGTGCATAGCAATAGTTAATTATTTACCAATCCAAGTGAAAGTGATTTAATAAATTAACCAAATAATTATTTTTATTGATTATTTTAAATCAATGATTTATTATTCTTAATGATAAATCAATTAATCTTAATCAACTTGATAAATTGATTATCCCCTAATTTATTACTTCAATTAACTGTCAATTATAAATTAATTAACTTGAATTATCAAATTAACAATTCTTAATTTATAAATTAATCAGATACTTAATTGTTAATTAACAATCTTCAATTACGACATAAATCCTTAATTACTTAGTTAATTATAATTATTAATTTAATCATCCTTGATTGCTTTTCAAAACAATTTTTATTTATCTAAATTAACATTTAGAAATCTTCTTATTTCGAAACTAATTTATTACTAATACAAAAAGCTTAAATGTTAATTAACTTAAATGTTTATCTTAAATTAATTATTTATTTAAAGTATTAATTAGATTTTTTAAAACGTTGTTAAATATTTGTTAAATTAATTAAACTTGAAAATAAGTTCTTAACTCAAAACAGTTTATTGTTAATACTAATTCACCATCTTAAACAAATTTAGGTTTTAAATTAACACTTAAACATTTGATTTACATTTAAACGTTTTATTAAGTTAGTTTTAAAATTAACTCCAAAGGTTTCAAGTTAGCACCATACCGAGCAAAAAACTCCAGGTACCTCGGGTTTGACCCCGTGCATTTCCTCAATTTCCCCCAGCTTCTTCCCTTTCTTCCCCGCGTCCCAGTACTTCTTCTTTTTCTTTTTCTTTTTTTATAGTTAAAGCTTATATATCAAAACTGGAACAAGATCTTCTCCACATACTCGAGTTCGACCCTGAGTTCCAACCCCACATGCTCGAAAACATCACCGAGTACCCAGACCCATCCTCCTACTAACATAGATGCCAAGTCGTGCACGTGACCCGTGTCTAGGCGTCACTCCGACGAACTCCACTACCACTAGCAAATCACTTTTGACCCACTCTCGCTACCCAAATACAAAAAAACACGAATGAAGCTCGAAAACAAAATCGAGGTGTTTCGATCAACATGTGTACACATGTCATCATTGAAGAATCGCCTCGCACGACCCATGCCGATCACCAGAAGCTTTGAGTTCCCCACCACGCCTTCATCAACCACTTAGTCACCATCTGCCCAAAGCGCGTGCGACTCAACACACGTATGAAATCACGGTGATCAAATCCCCGACCACCTCAAAAACTAGGTTTAAAAATAAAAAATTCTCGCTGTTGTCGCCACAGTAACCTAGACCAATTCCGGCTATTTTTCCCATCATCGCCGTAGCCTCCTCCACCTCCACGCGGAACCCCGGCCCTGATTGAGCCTCCGATCGCCTGAACTTGATCAAAACATGATTTTCGATCAATCTGGAACTTCTCTCCAACCAAACTTCTGAAAATTACCAAACACGTCTTAAAATTCATGACTTTAAGCATGGATTCAAACTATATATTTGAATCAACGTTTTATTTAATTCGAAAATTTCAAATTTTAAAGAATCCTCTGTAAAACATTTATTTTTCAACCTGTATATATCTATACTTGATGCAATTATTTATAGATCATAGATCTTACTTAAAAGTACATCTTTAATTTAGACACCGAAGCTTGAAAATGATTAGAATAGGAGAAATCAAATTGTTTGTCTATGTTGGTTTCGTCCTAAACTAAGAACAGAGAAGCAAAACCTATCTCTGTATTGTCAAACAATTTCCATATTCACAGTGTTTAAAGAAGATATCCAAACCATATTAACATAAATCATTCACAGATCATAATCTAACAAGAAATTTAATATTATGTTTACTCACATTATAATTTGGTTGATCAGAGACTATATTGGTTTTAAAACTGTAGTTGATCCTCCTCCGTTCTTCTTTCTTAAATAAATTGCTTTCCAAAATTTGAATATAAAGAGATGATCTTCTTTTTTTTTCTTTTTTTTCTGTTCTTTGTTATTTTCTGATCTTTGCTAAGTTGTTGAACGAATTAAAGGTTCATGTATGTGTACATATATATGAAAGGTTGTGTACAGGCTGAGGTTACTGAAGCAAGACTTTTTATTTATTTATTTATTTATTAGTCCTTTGTTCATACATTTATATTTTTTCTTCTTTTATTTATTGACTAAACCTTGCCTTAATTTCGGCTGATAGGATCTTGTACATGCAAAGGAGTAAATAGCATAAATGACTTTGCTTCCCTCTTTGTTAACAGCAATATGTTGGATCTATATTTCTCTTTTTTTTTCTTTTAATGGTGGTTGTTATAATTTTTTGTGGTGGCTAGCATTAATTGCATCGTCCTCTTTTGCAAACCCATACTTATCATTCATTTTTTTTTACTATGAACGAATGGTGATGTTTTCTTTACTTTTACAGTTTATATTTTTCCTTCCTTTAGTTGATATCATTTTTGTTTTGTAGACTTTTCTTTGCATACACTTTTGCTTTTGTTATCTTGTTGTTTACAGCCATATGTTAGATTATAGTTATGTGATTTTATTTTATAATTTTATCATAACTTACATTCACAATTTCTTTTTAGTTCTATTCAAAGGTTTAACTATAACAATTTAATTTGTACATATTTCATTTTATTGTTTAAAACAATTTTCTTGTTTTATAATTCACATGCACTTATGTGTATGTCATTTTACAATTATATAAATTTTATTTCAATCGTACATTTTCTTAAATTTTATTTTAATTTAAAGTTTTAGCCATTAACATGTAATTTATCACATATTTTATTTTATTCCATACACCCTTATAATATTAATAATAACAATATTTTATTTTTCTTGAATTTCACAATTTAAATTTAAAAGTTCAAATAATTTACTAAATTAAATTTAACAAAATTCCAGGATGTTACAATATCCCCTCCTTAAGAAAATTTCGTCCTCGAAATTGAAAGAGAGAGAAGCGCAAACAAAGAATTTACGAATTCAGAAAAATAAAGAAATGACTACAATTTAAGCCGAGATGTCTACTTTGCAGTTGGGATATGATTTCTTCATATTATCTTCAGTTTTCCAAGTACAGTCCTTTGGATCTCCACTCCATTGAACTTTGACCAGTTTCACCACTTTGTTCCTCAATCGCTTCTTATCGCGATCTGTAATTTTTATCGGCTCTCTTTTAACAGCCAAGTTAGGAGTGATTTCTAGATCCTGTTGAGAAGCTTCTTCAATAATATCATCTGGATCGTGCACATACTTCCGAAGACTAGAAATGTGGAACACATTATACACGCCAGATAACCAGCTGGGTAGCTGCACTCGATATGCTAGAGGACCAATCCTTTCCAAAATAGGAAAAGGACCAATATAACGCGGTGCTAGCTTTCCAGTTTTCCCAAATCTCAATACACCCCGCATCGGAGACACTTTCAGAAATACAAAATCTCCAACTTGAAATTCCAAATATCTTCTTCGGCAGTCATAATAGCTCTTCTGACGGCTTTGGGCAGTTAATAACTTCTTTCGAATAAAATCTACCTTCTCTGTGGCTTCTTTAATCATGTCTGGTCCAAGGATGAGTCTATCACCTGATTCGATCCAACATGCAGGTGATCGACACGGACGACCATATAAAGCTTCGAAAGGAGCCATTTCTATACTGGCCTGATAGCTGTTATTATATGAAAACTCGACCAGATATAAATGGTCCTCCCAAGAACCACCAAAATTGAGAATGCAAGCCCACAAGAGGTCTTTTAGAATTCGGTTAATTCTCCCAGTTTGCCCATTAGATTATGGGTGATAAGCAGTACTGAAATTTAATTTCGTTCCCAAAGCGACTTGGAATGCCTCCCAAAATCTATTAGTGAAGACCGGGTCACGATCACTCACTATACTGCTGGGAATACCATGGAGACAAACAATTTCCTTTATATATAGCCCTGCTAAGCTTGCTGCAGTCCGAGTGGATTTCAATGGAATAAAGTGAGCAGTTTGGTTAGACGGTCCACTATAACCTAAATTGTTTCATTTCCCTTCTTGGTTCGTGGCAATCCGTCGATGAAATCCATCGATACCTGATCCTATTTCCATCTCGGTATTTCCAAAGGCTGAAGTTAACCGACCATTTTCTTTTGATCGCTTTTGACTTGTTGACAAGTAGCATAACGACTCACGTAAATATATATGTCTCTTTTCATTGTCTTCCACCAGAAAGTTCTTTTAATATCTCTATACATTTTATTAATTCCTGGATGGATACTGAGTTTTGATTTGTGACACTCATCTAAAACTTCGCGTTTCAGCTCCGGAATGTCAGGGACCCAAATTCTTCCTTTCAATCTTATAAGTCCATGATCATCAATTGCAAAACTAGAATCTTCACCTCGACATATTCTTCTACGAACTTCCCGAAGAAACTTGTCTTCAGTTTGCTTGCTGGCGATCTTCTCTAGGAGAGTAGGAGTGACAACAAGATATGCAAGAATAGCATGTCTCCTACTTAAGGCATTGATAACTACATTGGCTTTTCCCAGCGTATATTGGATATCTAGGTCCAGAAATTCCATCCAACGTTGTTGTCGCAGATTTAGATCCTTCTGGGTAAAGAGATATTTCAAGGATTTATGGTCGGTGCATAATTCAAAATTTTCACCCAGAAGATAATGTCGCCAGATTTTTAAGGCGAAAACAACAGCCAAAAGCTCCAAATCATGTGTTGGGTAGTTTTTCTCGTGCGGACGTAATTGTCTACTCGCGTAGGCAACTACCTTTCTATTCTGCATTAATACTGCACCTACCCCATCACCACACGCGTTAGTATAAACAGACAATCCCTGATTCCCTTTTATAATAGCGAGAACAAGAACAGTGGTTAATCTCTTCTTTAACTCTTGAAAAGCTTCATCGCATTTCGGGGTCCAATTGAATTTTACATCTTTTATTGTTAGCTTGGTCAATGGACTAGCTATGTTAGAAAAATCTTGAATGAATTTTCGGTAATAGCCTGCTAAACCCCAAAAGCTTCGAACTTCTTTTGGGGTAGTAGGTCTTCTCCAATCAAGAATGGCGGAAATTTTGCTAGGATCAACCGATATTCCTTCCTTATTAACAATATGGCCAAGGAATTTGACTTCTTTGACCCAAAAGTGGCATTTGGAAAATTTTGCAAATAAGATGTTCCTTCTCAAAATTTCCAAAACAATTCTGAGATGTTCAGCACGTTCCTCCTCGGTTTTGGAGTAGATTAGGATATAATCAATAAATAAAAGAACAAATTTATTCAGCACCTCCCGAAACACATGGGTCATCAAACCTATGAAGTACGCTGGAGCATTGGTTAGCCCAAAAAGCATGAATAACCATTCGTAGAGCATATTGGGACCCCTGAAAGCAGTTAAATGTACACAATCTTCGGCGATTCGTAGTTAATGGAATCCTTGGGCTAGATCCATCTTTGAAAAGAAACGAGCGCCGTGCAATTGATCAAATAAATCATCGATTCTGGGTAAAGGAAACTTATTCTTGAGAGTCATTTTATTGAGATCGCGGTAATCTACACACAATCTCAAAGATCCGTCCGATTTAGCGACGAACACAACGGCTGAACCCCATTTAGAAACACTAGGTCGAATTAATCCTTTTGCTAGTAGATCATCGGTTTGTTGAACTAATTCAATCATTTCCCTGGGTTCCATTCTGTGACTTGCGTGAACAACATGACGAGCATTGGGTACGAGGTCAATTCTAAATTCTATTTCTCGATGTGGAGGTAAAGATTTTAGTTCTTCGAATACGTCCAGAAAATCTCTAACAATGGGTATAGACTCCAAACTGGGTTTGGGATAACCCAAATTATACATCAATCCTTCTTTTTTAGGACTAGGGTCCTCACAAGAAATTTCGATGAAATCTCCAAATTCGGTTTTAATCGAAATCAATCGACTAATGAAATCCAATTTGGCTTCGTATTTCGCTAGCCAATCCATTCCGAGTAAGACTTCAAACTCGTTAAAATCAAGAACGAAGGGACCAATAGGGAATTGATAATGAGAATATGAGATAGGAACGTCTCTACATCTAAGACAAAGATTCGCGGGACCTCCAACTGGATTCCTTACGCATATAGGCTCATCAACAAAATCAGGTTCAAGATTTAATTCATTAATGGCTTGCTGAGAGATAAAACTATCTGTAGCGTCCGTGTCAAATAGAACTCTAACAATTCTATCATAAATAGTAAGGTTACCTTCCAGAACTCCTTTTCCTTTTTCTGCTTTAGAAGATGCAGGTTGGTCCTTGACTGTGTACACCTTTGCTGTTTGAGCTTGCTTCATGGTCGGACAGTCTTTAACTTCATGCCCCACTTTCTGACAGTAATAGCACTTCCTAGGCTTTGCTTGAGCCGATTGGTCTCTCTTTGGCTTCTTGCAGCTGTTTGCGTAGTGGCCCTTTTCCAAGCAATTATAGCAAGTGACATTCTCTGCCACGCTTCCCTGAAGGCTCTTCTTTTTCTCCTTGCTTTCCATGGTTTCTTACCTCCAAATTTCCTTTTCTTCCAATTTTGATTGCCCGAATTTCCTTTCTCCACCGGGGCTTCTTGCATATCAAATGTGGCATATCTGTACCCCATATCAACTAAATCTGAAAAAGATTCCTTAACGTGGCCCGTCATTCTTTCGTGGAATTTCTTATTCATCCCGCGAATGAATCTTTCATTCATCTTTAAAGGCGTATTCACCAATTCGGGACCAAAACGAGACAATTCATTAAATTTGTTCAGATACTCCTCGAATGATAAACTTCCGTGCTTCAGGTCCATAAATTCCTAGTACATTCAAGAAATTCCGACTGATGGCAAACATCGCTTCTCAAACACTTCTTTGAATTTCTCCCAAGAAAACTCGTCTTCTGGCTTATCTACCGTGATTGTCTCCCACCAGGCTGAGGCTTCATCTTGAAGTTGCCAAGAAGCTATGAGTCACTTCTGATCGTCTTCCAGTTTTAGCCCTTGGAAGATTTTCTCACATGACCTTATCCAGGCTTGAGCCTCAATAATTGACTCCTTGCCGTTGAACGACTTACCACCAAGTCTTGAGAAATTTTTATGTAAGTCAGCCAGATTCGGCTGTTGCTGAACTAGTGCTACTACTGTTGGGGGATCTTGATTAGGTGCTGTGGCACATCCTTGACCCCTAACTCTTCCCCTTTGTCCGCTCATTCTTACTATCTGTAATTAGTAAGTAAGAAAATTGATTTAGATATGCGGACGAAATATCCTAAGAAATATCAACAGTAAAAGAAAATAGACAAATAAAATTTGGAGTTCCAGTCTTGGTTATACTCATTCTAGGGTATATTTCACCCTATCTCTAATGAGCCATCTGATGTGTTATACTCCGTAGCTAAAATTCTTACTCAACCTTCAGCTCTGATACCACTTGTGACGACCCAAACTCGATGTCCGACAAACGACATCAAATTCGTATCGCCGGAGCTTATAACAACATCAGATGAATATAAAACAACGGAAAAAAATGAATATCATGCACACATCACAGACACATCATCAGAATATCCAATAATACATCAGAGTATTTAATACATATATCACAACTCAAAATACATCATAATATACATCGATGATCATATATCCAAAAGTCTTCAATGAAAGAAGTGATAACGGACTCCTAAAAGCTAAACACCTGAGATCTCCAAAAAGCTCCTAAGATATCTCCAAAGCAAGAGTTCCAAAATGCTGCTAACTCCAAAATACGGAAACCTGCTACTGGGCTGCCCGTGTAGAAATTATGGGCACCCAGAGTTTAGAAATGAAACAATAAACTCCAGGTTAGTCATGGGACTGGTATGAGTAAACAAAACAGTTGTTTTTAAATAATTAGATTTATATAAAAAAATTGATATGCTTTTGAAAAATGAGACTACCATAAGACCTCCAGCCACACACACAATGCAATCGCAGAATTGGAGGAGATTTCTTCTTATGATAGTCAAACATGCTTGATACGAGAAAAATTCTTTGATATTATTATTAGTGCATAGTGTAGAAATCATTTCGAATATATAATATCAATCTTAGCCAGCATACAACCATTATTGTATGCCTACTATAGCTACCATGTTTTGTGGCATGTTACCTGCCCCGCTGCATGGCAGGTTATACAACTAAAACCGTACAGGGTTTCGTATTGGGAATTGGATTAGTCAGGCTAAGGAACTTCCTACTGCCACATGGGTACGCCTCTGGTGGGACGTCTCGAGAACCTACTCGGCTCTCTGCCAACACAAGGTCGGGTTACCTTTGTAACTAGGTAACTACTACTCGAGTATGCCACTCCCCGGTCCTTTGGTACCTTTATCCGAGGGCCCTCTATCACAAAGCAACAACCACACAGTAAATGAGATTGGAGCTACCACACAGGTAAATATCTGGGCTCCATACCATGACATCACTTTTTTCCAGAAGGAAATGACATACCCTAAAGGGCGCGACCCTCATAACCTTGCCGCATCTTTCCTGTTTTGACCATTTCCGGGTTGTGAGGTCCGATGAGGTCTCGTCCACAAAGCTATACTTTACACGAAAGCCTTGCTTTGATCACAATTGATCAACAAATGATCATCAACACACAGCAGCACTTAGCATGCCACACTACCAAATTGGGAGTATATCGCTGATAACCTTCAATTACATAACCTCTGAGCTCATACGTCTCAGAGAAGGGTGTTAAGCTAAGAGAATAAATTCTCTGCTACCACAGATATGTATTTGAAAGAAATCTTCTTTATATCTCAAAGTGTAGTGTCAAACACACAACCATACAAGTCTGTTCCGGGTTCGAACGGAACCGAAGGCACTTCGTCCAATAAAAGAAGAAGCCCTTGCAAATCCGGGTATCTACAATCCCGATCGGACTTCCCATCACTTAGGGGATCTCTATACCGGAGCAACTCAGTGCAGAGACAATCAATAGGTTATCCTATCGTTCTCAAAGACACCCGGTCTTCACCACCGGTCTTCAAATGCTATCCATAACGTTGTATCACTCATTCGGAATGGTTTATATGACACAAAGGTCCTCTACCGGCTAAACCGAATAGTGAGCGTCAATTTTTTATATACAAAGATTCCTATTCTGGGTTCGATGTGGGTTTCAGATAACTAACTGAAATCCGACTCCCTGTCGCATCGAAGTTTAAATGCCGTTTTACGGGCAAAAAGGTTTTCACATCAATACAGAAACAATCACAGTCACAGTACATCACACAGTATCAAAGTCACAACAGAAATATCGATCTAGTGCATAGCAATAGTTAATTATTTACCAATCCAAGTGAAAGTAATTTAATAAATTAACCAAATAATTATTTTTATTGATTATTTTAAATCAATGATTTATTATTCTTAATGATAAATCAATTAATCTTAATCAACTTGATAAATTGATTATCCCTTAATTTATTATTTTAATTAACTGCCAATTATAAATTGATTAACTTTAATTATCAAATTAACAATTCTTAATTTATAAATTAATCAGATACTTAATTGTTAATTAACCAATCTTCAATTACGACATAAATCCTTAATTACTTAGTTAATTATAATTATTAATTTAATCATCCTTGATTGCTTTCCAAAATAATTTTTTATTTATCTAAATTAACATTTAGAAATCTTCTTATTTCGAAACTAATTTATTACTACTACAAAAAGCTTAAATGTTAATTAACTTAAATGTTTATCTTAAATTATTTATTTATTTAAAGTATTAATTAGATTTTTTAAAACGCTGTTAAATATTTGTTAAATTAATTAAACATGAAAAAAAGTTCTTAACTCAAAACAGTTAATTGTTAACACTAATTCACCATCTTAAAAAAATTTAGGTTTTAAATTAACACTTAAACATTTGATTTACATTTAAACGTTTTATTAAGTTAGTTTTAAAATTAACTCCAAAGGTTTCAAGATAGCACCATACCGAGCAAAAAACTCCAGGTACCTCGGGTTTGACCCTGTGCATTTCCTCAATTTCCCCGAGCTTCTTCCCTTTGTTCCCCGCGTCCCTATACTTCTTCTTTTTCTTCTTCTTCTTTTTAGTTAAAGCTCATAAATCAAACTGGAATAAGATCTTCTCCACATACTCGAGTTCGACCCCGAGTTCCAACCCCACATGCCCGAAAACATCACCGAGCACCCAGACCCATCCTCCCATTGACACAGAGGCCAAGTCGTGCACGTGCACCGTGTCTAGGCGTCACTCTGGCGAACTCCACCACCACTAGCAAATCACTTTGACCCACTCTCGCTACCCAAATACAAAAAAACACGAATGAAGCTCAAAAACAAAATTGAGGTGTTTCGATGAACATGGGTACATCAGTCATCATCGAAGAATCGCCTCGCACGACCCATGCCGATCACCAGAAGCTTCGAGTTCCCCACCACACCTTTATCAACCACTTAGTCACCATCTGGCCAAAGCGCATGCGACTCGACGCACGTATGAAATCACGGTGATCAAATCCCCGACCACCTCAAAAACTAGGTTTAAAAATAAAAACTTCTCGCCGTTGTCGCCACAGTAACCTGGACCAATTCCGGCTATTTTTCCCATCATCGCCGTAGCCTCCTCCACCTCCACGCGAAACCCCGGCCTCGATTGAGCCTCCGATCGCCTAAACTTGGTCAAAACATGATTTTCGATCAACTTGGAACCGCTCTCCAACCAGACTTCTAAAAATTACCAAACACATCTTAAAATTCATGACTTTAAGCAAGGATTCAAACTATATGTTTGAATCAACGTTTTATTTAGTTCGAATATTTCAAATTTTAAAGAACCCTTTGTAAAACATTTATTTTTCAACCTGTATACATCTATACTTCATGCAATTGTTTTTAGATCGTAGATCTTACTTAAATGTACATCTTTACTTTAGACATTGAAGCTCGAAAATGATTAGAATAGGAGAAATCAAATTGTTTATCTATGTTGGTTTCATCCTAAACTAAGAACAGAGAAGCAAAACCTACCTCTGTATTGTCAAACAATTTCCATATTCACAGTGTTAAAAGAAGATATCCATACCATATTAACATAAATCATTCACAGATCATAATCTAACATGAAATTTAATATTATGTTTACTCACATTATAATTTGGTTGATCAGAGACTATATTGGTTTTAAAACTGCAGTTGATCCTCCTTTGTTCTTCTTTCTTAAATAAATTGCTTTCCAAAATTTGAATATAAAAAGATGATCTTTTTTTTTTCTGTTCTATGTTATTTTCTGATCTTTGCTAAGTTGTTGAACGAATTAAAGGTTCATGTATGTGTACATATATATGAAAGGTTGTGTACAGGCTGAGGTTACTGAAGCAAGACTTTTTTATTTATTTATTGGTACTTTGTTCAGACATTTACATTTTTTCTTCTTTTATTTATTGACTAAACCTTGCCTTAATTTCGGCTGATAGGATCTTATACATGCAAAGGAGTAAATAGAATTAAATGACTTTGCTTCCTTCTTTGTTAACATCAATATGTTGGATTGATTTTTCTCTTCTTTTTTTCTTTTAATGGTGGCTGTTATAATTTTTTGTGGAGGCTAGCATTAATTGCATCGCCCTCTTTTGCAAACCCATGCTTATCATTCATTTTTTTTACTGTGAACGAATGGTGATGTTTGCTTTACTTTTGCAGTGTATATATTTCATTTCTTTAGTTGATATCATTTTGGTTTTGTAGACTTTTCTTTGCATACACTTTTGCTTTTGTTATCTGGTTGTTTACAGCCATACGTTAGATTATAGTTATGCGATTTTATTATAAAATTTTATCATAACTTACATTCACAATTTCTTTTTAGTTCTATTCAAAGGTTTACCTAAAACAATTTAATTTGTACATATTTCATTTTATTGTTTTAAACAATTTTCTTGTTTTATAATTCATATGCACTTATGTGTATATCATTTTACAATTATATAAATTTTATTTCAATCGTACATTTTCTTAAATTTTATTTTAATTTAAAGTTTTAGCCATTAACATGTAATTTATCACATATTTTATTTTATTCCATACATCCTTATAAATATTAACAATTTTTTATTTTTCTTGAAATTTCACAATTTAAATTTAAAAGTTCAAATAATTTACTAAATTAAATTTAACAAAATTCCGGGATGTTACATACATCCTGTAATTATCCATTAATTACTTCACTAAGTAATTACACTCCATTAATTACATTAAGTAATTACACTTATCAAATCATCAAGTGATTATCTTAAATTAATTAGGTTTAATTAATTAACTTATATTACTCACATTAAACTCAATTAATTACAATGAGTACTTATTTCCTTAATTACTTCCCTTAAGTAAGTATACTTAAACAATTTCACAAATGATTATCTCTAATTAATTAATCTAATTAATTATTAAAATTAATCACATTAATTAATTATTTAATAATCCTTAGTTAATGACCTTCATTTACTATTAACAATCCTTTAATTACTTTTCTTAAGTAATTAAACTTACATGAATCATTATTAATTACAAATTAATTAATCTTTAATAATCCATTAACTAATCCCTAATTATTTAATTAATTAAGTTTTAACACTAACTTAATTAATCCTTAATTACTTGATTAATTAATCTTCTAATCATTAATTAAAATCTAATTATATCTAATCAATAATCCTTATTACAAATTAATTTTTCTTTAAATAATTAATCTTAAACTTTAATTAATTAATTTAAAACCCTTAATTATTAAATTTATTAGTCCAAATCATTAATTAATTAAATAAATTTATCATCCATTTTAATTACCTTAATGATTTAATGAATCTCAAATCCTAATTAATTTTAAGATAAAACTTTATTCTTACTTATGATTGAATTATCATTAACAAAGTATTTAAAAAACAATTTACCTTTAAATTTACATTTAAATTTCATTTTAAATTAAAGATTTAAAATGAATACCACTTTAACTTAACAAAGTTTAAAACACAATTTAAAAACCTTTAAAATATCATGTTAAAGAATACTTATATCTTATAAAAGAAATTTAAAAAAAAAAATTAAACCAAATTCCTTTAAATTCAAATCATTAAAAATTTACTTTAACATTCAAAGTTGTTAAAACATTTAAATTTTATAAAATTTTATTTTATTTCACAACTAGGATTCAAATTTAGATTTGAATCATGATTTAAATTTTTTGATTTAAAACTTAGTTTAAATCTTTCCCTTACATTTTTAAATTCCATTTTAAATTTAAATCATTTTAAATACACTTTTAATTACTTAAACACTTTAAAGTTATTAAAACAATTTGAATTTTAAAAACTTATTTATCTCCAAACTAAGATACAAAATAAACTTGAATCAATATTTAAACTTTGATTTAAAACTTATTTTAAATCCTTGCTTTATAATTTAAATTTCAGTTTTAAATTTTAAACATACAGATTTGAAAACCTGTCAAAAATCATTTACCCGAGCCACTTCAATTTTTGCTTCGAGTCCCACCTAACCTGACTTCGAGCCAACCACTCAATAATTCGAATAAAACTCGATTTTCATCTCTACTCAAAAACCAGCATCACCAAAAAAAGTGCACCGTGCACATGCATGGTGGCCCTGATCGCCTCTAGCCAACTTCGACGATCTTCCCACATCGGCAAACAACATCACACCCTAACACGATCATCAGATCGTCACCCCAAAGCTCGAAATCGAATTCGAGTTCAAAACTAAACCTGGAACAGAAGTCTCGAACTACCACAAAACCTGGAAATGCCTCGTCAACACATCTCCGACCACCAGAGTTGTTGAAACTCCGGCCAAGCCTTCGCCTACCTCTATGCTTCCATTCCCCCGAGTTTGGTTGAACTCGATTAACCAGCGCAGACATGCCAATCCAAAATACTCAACCCAGATAAACTAGGGCTACAGACCAAAATCAACCACCTCCACCTCCATAGTGATTTGATCAACTCCCAAACAATTTACCCTCAAATTCCGATCGCTCCTCCACCTCCAGGATGAACCACGACACCTCAGATCAACTAGATCGCCAAAGGTTACTCAAATATCATTTTCTAGTCAACCCAGAAATGCAAACACAAAACCCAATTAACAATTATGATTTTAGTTTTAAAAATCAAGTTTTTAGATGATGTTTCAGATTATAATCCTGAAACATCGAATCATAATGTTTGAGTTTTTCACCTTATATTGATCTTGCTCTGTTGTTCTTATTTCCATAGCAGAATTCATTTTAATATAACTTAAAAAAAAATTAAACTTTACTCTATCACCTAATAACCAATTTTTTTGTTTAGAACCTATGTCCAAACAGAAATAGGATCAAGATGAATTGAATTTTGAATAAATTTGAACCTGAAAGTTAAAAGAGCAAACACAAATACATGCATACATTTAAACATTCACATATATACACGGGAACTTATTTCTATATTCACAACATACAAATTTTCCAGATATAAACACGCAACTAATCCAAATACTTAAGTTTTAAAAGTGATGTTACTCACCTGATTGAAAATGAGGAACAGAGCTTCCATTTTGATTTTGAAAAAGCTTGGAACTTTTAAACTTTAATCACTGGAAAAATGCTTTGATCTTTTAAAAAATTAAAACTGGAATGCTTTAATCCCAAGAAACTTTGCATGCTACCGAAACTTGATTATAAATAGAATTGAAGAACAAATGCTGGCTTCCAGATTGAAAAGAAAATGCTCAAGCTTTGATTCCATTTTTGAAAATGATTTGCAGAGGATGTTGATTACAGATTGGTTTTTGAAATAGTTACAGGGTTTGCTTGCTAATTTGCAAAATGAATTGCATGGATTTTGTTTTGGTTTTGAAAAATAAATTACAGGTTGAAGATTTACATTCTGGTTTCTGGTTTTGAGGGAGTGTTCTCGGATTTGTTTTTATCTTTGTTTCAGCTGAAGTTGATTTCAGTTTTGTTTTTATCTTTTGAAAAAGAAGATGATAGAAAAAGAATGAAGGGAGGAGAACAAATAGTTACATATAGGCTGAAATGATTTTAATAAAAATAAAATAAAAACTAAATTTAAAAATGTCACTTGTTTAATATTACAACATTTGTCAAGTTCCTTGTTTATTAACTTAACACATGTTAATGAAGCTTTTATTTGCTTGCACTTGTCTTGTAAGTAATTTAGTATTTATTTTAAATGTAAATAAAAGCTTTTTAACTTAATTAATTAGTTTAAAAATACTTAGTTATATATATATATATATAACTTCAAAGAATAAAACCAATCATATTTATACATAAAAACAATACATATATCTATTATTTGAAAATAACACATTTGACCATTTTAAATAATTTGTAAAAGAGATTATAAATTACTTATTACTTAAATGAATTAATGTTTCATATATTAATTATATTTTAAACTTTCATACCTAGTTAAAAATCATATTTATTTAACAATATTTAAAAAGAATGTAAAACAATCTTTTTGCTAATCTTATTTAAAAATCTAAATTAAAAGATATTTTAAAATAATACTTACCTTAAGTATTTAAAACCATATAGTTAACTATAAAATAGCTTTGAAAAGTTCTATATTAAATTAAACCAAACTACCAATAATATTAGAATTAGAAAATAAAATTTCATTTGTTAAATTAAAACAAAGCTTTTCTATTTACAATATATACAAATATATGTATATACATTATAAATAGAAAATAATTTATTATCTTTTTAAAAGATAAATTCACCAATTAAATATTTATTAAAAGAAGATTATTAAATCAATTTAAATCTTATTAACAAAAATTATCAAATCAATTTAATTTTTAATATAGATGATTAAATTGATATTGCCAATCATTTCGGGATATCACATTCCTTCCCCCTTAAAAGAATTTCGTCCTCGAAATTTAAAAGCAAAGGTAATTTAATAATCTTTTAAAGATTTAATTTTTAAAACACAAGCATATATTATCAATCATATGCTAACAACAATAGCAAACAATTCACCCAATCAAACAAATCTAATTATCCAGACAAAGTTCTAGATAGAATTTCCTAGAGTTTCCCAGGTATAAATACCGGAATACTCGCTCAACAGAACCCAAACAATCCAAACTACTAAGCTACAGAGCTCCTACTCATCTAGATCTACAAAACTAAACAGGATATCAGACTACAGACGACTCTAACTCAACTACCAGATCTTTCTGAACTGCTAGTTCGACAACCAGAGATGGATCATACACGTACTCCCTCAAAGATATGTGATACACATCGTATCCCAGTTATCCAAACTGGCAATTCAATCATGAAGACCAAATACTTATCCTTACAAGAATACAGAAAAGATCTAAAACACCTCGAAGCTAACTTCCCAGACTTACCCAATCTTATAGCTCCCTTATATCGAAGAAAACTTATCCAAAATCAAATCTCCGACTCTGGAATCCAAATTCCTTCGTCTCTTATCCAAAAAACTCTTCGTACGATCCTGGGCTGCCTACATCCTTCCTGATCAGCTCAACCTTCGCTAATGCCTCTAGAAACAAAGTAGACCAAAACCAACCCATCAAAATGATCTTTCCAAGATCAACCAAAACCAAGAACACAAACTTTACTCCTCAAATATCAGAAGACTGAACTAACTTCTCCTATCCGGAAAAGACAAAACAGATGCACTCCCAAACTACTTTCGCTGCATAACTGTGATCTGGAGTAGATGAAAATGCTGATGAAGAACACGAGCATAAGCTGGACAACACATCACAGAAATATGGTTCATCAGATCCATAAAAAGAAAACTCAGGAATTCTATCAATCCTGAGCTGCTTCACCAAACTCTATCTCTAGAAACCATTTTTCAACTAGCTGAACCACCGGTACCACTCTTGAATCCTAGTCGATAAGAAAACTCAATCTCCAGATGCGGACAAACCTCTGACTTTCCTGAAGACATTCGGAAAAACTCTGATAACCCAAGAGAACACTCAAACTATCGCAAGTCACTTTTGTGTTCAAACAACCTAATTCCAAAGAAAACTGCTGTCTCTATACCAATCAAAATAGTTACGCTTATTTGTCCAATCCATCAAAATAAAGGATCCACTATGCTGCTTCTGAACTCCACCATTAGAAAACCACGCAGCCAGAAAACTTCCTTGCCGGCACACAGTACACTCGAAGCTTCATTGCTGCCACAGATGCCAAAGACTTCCTAAACTAGAAGCTCCTCGAGAAAACTCGGGCCTCAAACCCAAACACTACACCCTGTTGAACACAGCCTCTACAACGAAGCAGACCTACTTCCTTAACTTGTTCCAAAGAAAACATCTTCGAAAACATCCATAGTCACTGCATCTCATCACACAGCTACTACTTCCTGACGTGGCCAAGATGCCATCACCCACTTCTGCCAAATCGACAGATCCAAACTCTACACATCCAAACTTCAAAGATGGACTCCGAACCTTTAAAAGGTTTCCTTCAAAGATTGATGAAATCCTTACACCACAACAAAGCTTACTCGAGACGGTATTAGGTCTACAGTCTCGACGAACCCACTTCCAACCTCAACACTCAAACTCCAACCATTGGTAGTAGTCATGTTGCACACAACACTACCCCATCTACCTTCATAACTTATATTGGAAAACCCAAACAGGTAACCCACAAATAGGTAGAAATAAATAAATATATAAATATATATTAAAAACACAAATACACTCTCTCGAGAAAGAAATCACTCCAAAGCCTAGGTATTCACTCAACCTAGTGCTGTGATACCAAATGTCAAGATCTTTCACCTCCTAGAAAGATGTATCATGAGTAAGAAAGAAAGGGATAGAAAGGAGAAAAGGTAGAGAAGACAGAAGAAACAACATCAGAACCTAAACAGCGGAACGATTAAATTATATTAATCACATAAGTATTACATAGTATACAACAACTATCAGAGTCACACAGATTATACATCACATACTAGAGAGTTATAAACACCTGTCTAGTTATTACAACTCAATATAATACAGAGATACCAAACAGCGGAACACTATATATATCTATAATGCTGAAGCCTCCGACTCCTTTTCTCCTCCACCATTCGTCAAAGCTAACCTGAATCTCTTGGATACTCGTAAAAATTTGAGTACCCAAGAGTTTAAGAAAATAGAAGATAAACTCCGGGTCATACATGGGTCTGGTGTGAGTAACATGTTAAGGTTGCTTAACTTTGAAAATCCTTTGAAAACAAAAGGTATCACGTAAGACTCCCCACACATAAACATGGGTAAGTTTTTACCTTGCGCTAACCAAAACATTTGATAGGAAATCTGATGATATTATAGTAGGTCTAGGGTTTTCAAGTAAATAAGAAATAGCTGAAATTGTTATATGATTAAATTCCAGCATACTAGCCACAAAGTGGGTAATACAATCAAATCTGAGGGCGCTTATTGGAGTTTGGATTCCATATAATGGCAGGGCCACTGGGATACCTCCCGTCATAGTACGAGGCCTAGATCACCGTACCAAGGATTACTCCCAATCCCCTGAAACACAAGGCCGGAACCATCCCTTATTGGAAAGTCCCGAACAAGACAACCCTGCAGCTGTGGCCTACAACTGCCCATATAGCCAAAATAAAAGGGACCTCTATATAGGGGAAAATCTCGTCCTACTTGGGTGCTACCCACTTAACCTTGCTGCACCACCCCTGTTTTAGTCCTTCCCGGTTGATGAGGCTTGAGGCTACGATTACCTTTAATCAGAACACATCACTTAGAATGCTCATCGTCTACCTGGCGATGTTTTGAAAGCATTCAATCCATACAAGTTCGTTCCGGGTTCGAACAAAACCGAAGGCATTACCTCGTTACACTCATTTTGGAATCACCCTCAGAGTTAACGATGATAATCCTTGCACCCTGAATCTTCATCTTCACTTGAGATTCACAACCTATCGTTAATTTGGATCGATGTGATTTTCGAATATCCAAATCTAGAAACCCGATCCCGGTCTCATGGAAATCCAAAACGTATCTTTTAAGGCCAAGTTGTTTTAAAGTTTAAAACAATTCAATTCTATTATCTATATACACACAGATAGATAATTCACATCATCTCAATAGATAATCTACATTATCATCACAAACAGATAATTCATATTATCGTCGCAAATAGATAATTCATATTATCATCACACTTCAACCAAAGCATCCATATCACACAACATCACTTATCTCATATCTGAGATCTCAAACCATTCAAGGCAATCAATATCATCCATTCATACATAAGCAATGATCTATACCATCTCTAATTAATTTAAAGTGAATTAAATTAATTACTTCGTTTCTAATTAATTTAAAATGAATTAAATTAATTACTTTCATCATTATCAATCTTGCTTATATAACTATTAATTAATTACCAATCAATTAATTAATCACCATCTACTTATTCAATTCAATTAATCATCCTTGATTAATTATCCTTTAATTACATTCAAGTAATTAGCTTTTAATTAATTTCACAAATTAATTATCCTTAACCATTTACAGTAATTAACCTTTAATTACTTCATAAATTAATTAACTATAATTAATTACATTAATCCTTAATTAATTACATTAATTAATTACTCTTTAGTCACTTATAATTGATTAATTAATCTTAATTAATCAACCCTTAATTACATCATTAATTATATTAATTAATGATCCCTAATTACTTTTTAATTAATTATTCTATTTGAATTAATTACATTAAGTAATTAATCTTTATTTAGACCACATTTATTAATCACCTTTGATTAATCTTATCCTGTAGTTAACTTCCCTTAATTTACTTCATTAAATAAATAAATTACTCCTTAATTAATTATCTTAATTAATCCCTTGATAAATTTCATAAAGTAATTAAACTCAAATTACTTCCATTAACAAATCACCATTCAATTAATTACATCCAATAATTATCCATTAATTACTTCACTAAGTAATTACACTCATTACATTAAGTAATTATACTTATCAAATCATCAAGTGATTATCTTAAATTAATTAGATTTAATTAATTAACTTATATTACTCACATTAAACTCAATGAATTACAATGAGTACTTAATTCCTTAATTACTTCCCTTATGTAATTACACTTAAACAATTTCACAAATGATTATCTCTAATTAATCAATCTAATTAATTATTAAAATTAATCACATTAATTAATTATTTAATAATCCTTAGTTAATGACCTTCATTAACTATTAACAATTCTTTAGTTACTTTTCTTAAGTAATTAAAATTACATTAATCATTATTAATTACAAATTAATTAATCTTTAATAATAGATTAATTAATCCCTAAATATTTAATTAATTAAGTTTTAACAGTAACATAATTAATCCTTAATTACTTAATTAATTAATCTTCTAATCATTAATTAAAATCTTATTATATCTGATTAATAATCCTTAATTACAAATTAATTTTTCTTTAAATAATTAATCTTAAACTTTAATTAATTAATTATAAACCCTTAATTATTAAATTTATTAATCCAAATCATTAATTAAATAAATAAATTAATTATCCCTTTTAGTTACCTTAATAATTTAATGAATCTAAAATCCTAATTAATTTTGAGATAAAACTTTATTCTTACTTTTGATTGAATTATCATTAACAAAGTATTTAAAAACAATTTACCTTTAAATTTACTTTTAAATTTCGTTTTAAATTTAAGATTTAAAATGAATACCACTTTAACTTAACAAAGTTTAAAACACAATTTAAAAACCTTTAAAATATCATGCTAAAGAATACTTATATCTTATAAAAGAATTTTAAAAAAGTTTAAACCAAGTTCCTTTAAATTCAAATCATTAAAAATTTACTTTAACATTCAAAGTTGTTAAAACATTTAAATTTTATAGCACTTTATTTTATTTCAAAACTAGGATTCATATTTAGATTTAAATCCTGATTTAAAAATTTTGATTTAAAAACTTAGTTTAAATCTTTCCCTTACATTTTTAAATTCCATTTTAAATTCAAATCCTTTTAAATACACTTTTAATTACTTAAACACTTTAAAGTTATTAAAACAATTTGAATTTTAAAAACTTATTTATCTCCAAACTAAGATTCAAACTAAACTTGAATCCATATTTAAACTTTGATTTAAAACTTATTTTAAATTCTTGCTTTATAATTTAACATTCAGTTTATATTTTAAACAGACAGATTTGAGAACGTGTCACTAAAATCATTTACCCGAGCCACTTCAATTTTTGCTTCGAGCCCCACCTAACCTGACTTCGAGCCAACCACTCAATAACTCGAATAAAACTCGATTTCCATATCTACTCACAAACCAGCATCACCAGAACAAAGTGTACCGTGCACATGCACGATGACCCTGATCGCCTTTGGCCAACTTCGACGATCTTCCCACATCGGCAACCAACATCACACGCTAACACGATCATCAGATCGTCACTCCAAAGCTCGAAATCGAATTTGAGTTCAAAACTAAACCTGGAACAGATGTCTCGAACCACCACAAAACCTGGAAATGCCTCGTCAACACATCTTCAACCTCTAGAGTTGCTGAAACTCCGGCCAAGCCTTCACCTACCTCCATGCTTCCATTCCCTCAAGTTTGGTTAAACTCTATCAACCCGAGCAGACATGCCAATCCAAAATACTCAACCCAGATAAACTAGGGCTACATACCAAAATCAACCACCGCCACCTCCACAGTGATTTGATCAACTCCCAGAAAATTTGCCCTCAAACTCCGATCACTCCTCCACCTTCAGGATGAACCACGACACCCCAGATCAACTAGATCGCCAAAGGTTACTCAAATATAATTTTCTGGTCAACCCAGAAATGCAAACTCAAAACCCAATTAACAATTATGATTTTAGTTTTAAAAATCAAGTTTTTGGATGATGTTTCAGATTATAAGCCTGAAACATCGAATCATAATGTTTGATTTTTTCACTTTATATTGATCTTGGTCTGTTGTTCTTATTTCCAAAGCAGATTTCATTTTAATTTAACTTAAAAAAATTAAACTTTACACTATCACCTAACAACCAATTTTTTTGTTTAGAACCTATGTCCTAACATAAATATGATCGAGAGGAATTGAATTTTGAATAAATTTGAACCTGGAAGTTAAAACAGTAAACACAAATACATGCATACATTTAAACATTCACATATATACACAGGAACTTATTTTATGGGTTCACAACATACACATTTTCCAGATATAAACATGCAACTAATCCAGATACTTAAGTTTTAAAAGTGATGTTACTCACCTGATTGAAAATGGAACAGAGCTTCCATTTTGATTTTGAAAAAGCGTGGAACTTTTAAACTTTAATTACTGGAAAAATGCTTTGATCTCTTAAAACCTTGAAACTAGAATGCTTTAATCCCAAGAAACTTTGCATGCTACTAAAACTTGATCACAAACAGAATTGATGAACAAATGCAGGCTTCCAGATTGAAAAGAAAATGCTCAAGCTTTGATTCCATTTTTGAAAATGATTTGCAGAGGATGTTGATTACAGATTGGTTTTTGAAATAGTTAGAGGGTTTGCTTGCCAATTTGAGAAATGAATTCCAGGGATTTTGTTTTGGTTTTGAAAAATAAATTACAGGTTGAAGATTTACATTCTGGTTTCTGGTTTTGAGGGAGTGTTCTCAGATTTGTTTTTATCTTTGTTTCAGCTGAAGTTGATTTCAGTTTTGTTTTTATCTTTTGAAAAAGAAGATGATAGAAAAAGAATGAAGGGAAGAGAACAAATAGTTATATATAGGTTGAAATGATTTTTAATAAAAATAAAAGGAAAACTAAATTTAAAAATGCCACTTGACTAATATTACAACATTTGACAAATTCCTTGTTTATTAACTTAACACATGTTAAATGAAGCTTTTATATGCTTGCACTTGTCTTGTAAGTAATTTAGTATTTATTTTAAATGTAAATAAAAGATTTTTAACTTAATTAATTAGTTTACAAATACTTAGTTATATATATATAACTTTAAAGAATAAAACCAATCATATATATATATATATATATATAAACAATACATATATCTATTATTTGAAAATAACACATTTGACCATTTTAAATAATTTATAAAAGAGATTATAAATTACTTATTGCTTATATGAATTAATTTTTCATATATTAATTATATTTTAAACTTTCATATCTAATTACAAATCATATTTATTTAACAATATTTAAAAAGAATGTAAAATAATCTTTTTGCTAATCTTATTTAAAAACCTAAATTAAAAGATATTTTAAAATAACACTTACCTTAAGTATTTAAAACCATATAGTTAACTATAAAATAGCTTTGAAAAGTTCTATATTAAATTAAATTACCAAAAATATTAGAATTAGAAAATAAAATTTTATTTGTTAAATTAAAACAAAGCTTTTCTATTTACGATATATACAAATATATGTATATTCATTATAAATAGAAAACGATTTATTAGCTTTTTAAAAGATAAATTCACCAATTAAATAATTATTAAAAAAAGGTTATTAAATCAATTTAAATCTTATTAACAAAAATTATCAAATCAATTTAATTTTTAATACAGATGATTAAATTGATATTGCCAAAAATTCCGGGATATCACAGATTCTTCATCTGCAACTTTTTTCTCTTCTTGTTTTTGAGATTTTTCCTGTTTAACATTTTTGATAATATTAGAATACATTTAATAGCATGAAATTGTTAGTATTATTTTTATAATTTTGCAATTTAAGTTACCTCGGTTTCTTTTTGTATTTTCTTTTGAATCATTTTTTCATTTCTTCCTTTTGTTCTTTGTTCTCATTTTTGCATATTTTCTTCAACTGTTTTCTATGCAGCTATTTGTTGCTGTATGTTCTTTTCTTTGTTCTGTGCAAAAAAATTCAATATTACTATAATAAAACTATACTAACTTTGTTATACTTGATTTTATAGTATCAATTACATTCTCTGGTATACTTTCTCTTATTTCTGGTCTGCTTTCAATTGCTATATTTTTTTCATGTCTTCCTTTTGTTCTTTTTTCTCTATTTTGCTTTTCGTCTTTTATTGATGTAGGTTTTATAAGTTTTAACTTGTTGTTTTTCCTTTATTGTCTTTGCTATCATTTGCACTAGAGATAGGTTTTCCTCTTCTATTATTGCGTTTTCTTTTTGGATATCTATTGGAAGTGATTGGACATTTCGATTTTCACTTTGTTGCTTCACTTCCGACGTAGCTAAGTTTTCTTTGACTGTCGATTGTTGTGTTCATTGTTTGTCGACTGTCGATTGTTGCAGTTGCGTTGGAGATGTAGATTTGCTTCTGGTTTGTGGTGCCATTTTTTTTATCGAGCAAAATTTCGTCAAATTTTGAGTGAAAGTAAGGAGGAGGAAGACAAATGAGATTGTTTATTTTTTTTAAATTGTATTTGGGCTTTGGCTTTGTCCTTATGGTAAAAACTTTATGCGCGTGTCCTTGTGAGTAAATATTACTTTAGTTTGTCCTTTAATTTTTTTCCCTTTTAATTTCTACACTATCACAGTACATACTCATTTGTTGCAGCTATATATAATAAGAGTATCACCACATAATACCAATAGTTTTCTACCTTTCTGCTCGAGCATTAGAGAATATTAATTAACACTCCTAATAACATATGACATCGAGATGCATATAATCCAAAAGCTAATCATATAACATGTATTTGTATTAGAGTTCAATAATACTGAATTAATAATATTGGTGTAATTAAAGTAAGAAATGTATAAAGGAAGGAGTCAGCTATACTTTACATTCATATAACCGTATGTTATATATGGATAACGGATGTGTTAGGCCCAATAACCCAAGCGAACCATATCTCATGTATTTAAATATCATAGCCTGTATCGCAATGTACAAAAATATCATTAATCAGTAAATGAAAAATCATTCTTCTTTCAATAAAAATCAAATATCTGAATCACATACAGTGAATTCTTTCTTCGTATTAGAGCGTTATTCAAAGCTTAACAACATTCAATTCTTGATTTAAAAAAAACTGATCTTCCATTAAAGAATTCTCATCATTTAGGATCAGTTCACCTATCAGTCAGAGTTTCATCATTTAGGTTTTTCGGAATCTATTACAAGAAATTGTTGCCATGCCAAGATAATCGCTGGCTACAACAATATTTTAGAACAAATTCAAAATTGAAGGAAAACCAGAAAGCCAGTCAAAAAATCAAGAAATTCATCAAATCAGAAAAGAAGTGCTATACCAGAAGCCTATTAGAGAAATCTCATCACATAGGCTTGGTTGCAACATACCTTGTCACTACAGAGAAGAATTTCTTGCTTTTATTGTGAATTCTGATTTTACCAGTTTATTCTTGATTCAAGAAGTGTCATCATGGAAGAAAGTAGTTCTGCAACATCCCAAAAGTGCATCAAATCAATCCCAACAAACTACTGCAATAGCAGATAATCTCATCAAGATCATCATTAGTCCTCAAACACAGCTTATCACTGCACAACTACAAGAAGATAATTATCTTCTTTGGAAAGTTTAAGTTGAAACTACAGCCAGAGGATATGGCCTTGAAGGATTCGTTCTTCGTACTGTTGTCGTTCCATCCAGATTTGTTACTGATCAAGAAAACAAAACAGTTAGCAATGAAGAACACGTGAAATATAAAAAATGAGACATTTTAATAAGTTTTTGGTTGCTATCATCAATAAGTGTAAAGAAATTGCCATAAGTAATAGGATTTAAAACTGAAATGAAATTTGAATAGCGCATAGAGGATATTCAATACACAATCTACAACTAAGGTCATACATTAAAAAAGACAACTACATAGCGTAAGAAAAGATAATCAGTTTATGAGAGAATATCTGGCAAAGATCAAGACTACATGTGATTTACTTGAAGCAGCAAGCCATAAAATGTCAAATGCAGGGTAATTTAAACAATCTTGAGTGGTTTAAGTGATGAATATGAGGCTGCTATAGCAGTCATATCATCATAAGAAACCTTATCATCCCTAGAATATGTTCACTACATTCTCCTAGCACGTGAAGGAAGACTTGATTACAAGAAACCTCTCGATACTGACATATCAACCAATTTTGCAGCAAATAGTAAAAACAAAAATAAGAACTATATTGGGACGGATTAGCAATACCAAAGAGGAAATCAGTCAGCTATGGGAAGAGATAGAGGGAGATGGAGTGGTGGCAATAAACCAAAGCCTCAAATATGTGAAAAAGTGGATCGCACTATTCCAAAATGCTATTTTAGGTTTAATGCAAATTATGTACTAGGACAAAGCTAAAATAATCATAAAATGGTAATTATGGTGCAAACTTGGCACAAGTACAGCAAGAATCAAAAAAAATAATCTAATGGCAACAAGAATCAGAATATGGATCAAATCACTAAACCTGAACACATTCAAGATGAAGCACGGTACCCTGATTCAGGAGCAACCAATCACATAACAAGAAATCTAGACAATTTGAATATGGGCAGCAGAGAATACAGAAGTAATATGCCATTTTTGTGGAAAATGGTAAGTCAATTGAGATCACACACACTGGTAATGCCTATATCAAGGGTGAAAGAGAATTATACCTTAATAATTATTGATAGTACCAAGAGTAAAGAAAAATCTTATGAGTGTTTTTCAGTTTGCTCATGATAATAATATTTACTTTGAATTTTATCCAAAGTATTGCTTGGTTAAAGATATATTAACTAAGGAAATACTTTTGCAGAGTGATGCAGTGAATGGGCTTTACAAGTTTACTTTGATTAATTGCAAAAATCCTATAATGAAAGTAAAGAGTTGTAACAATACTGAAATGTTGTCAACAGAAAGTGACAAAAATATCTTTGATCTATGGCATTATAAGTTAGGTCATCCTAATGCAAGTGTTGTAAAATAGGTTCTTGTAGAAAATAAAATTTCTTTTGATAATAATACTTTACCATATGTCTATACTTATTGTCAAATAGGCAAAAGACATAAACTAGCTTTTGAAGATTCCTAATAAAGTACAAGATGCCGTTAGAATTGATTACAGCTGATCTCCGGGGTCCAGCATCCATTATTCAGACTATAGCTACAAGTACTATATATCATTTGTTGATGCATACACTAGATACACTTGGATATATTTCTTGAAAATTAAGGTAGAAGCCTACAATACTGTTATATATTTTATAACACAAGTTGAAAAGTAAACAAATCACAAAATTAAAATTATTCAAAGTGATGGTGGTGCTGAATACAAATGACTTAATAAGTTTTTCCTAGACAAGGGTATATATCATAGAACAACATGTCCATGTACATTTAAGCAAAATGGTCTAGTTGAAATAAAACATAGACATATTGTTGAAACTAGTCTCACTTTACTTGCACAAGCATCACTACCCTTAAAATTTTGACCAGATTCCTTCAGTACCGCAGTGTACTTAATCAATAGATTACCAAGTAAAGTAATAAAAGGAATAAGTCCAATAGAAAGGTTATTGGGAGAAAAACCAGACTATCAAAGTCTAAAAACATTTGGGCGTCTATGTTTTCCCTATTTAAGACTACATAATAATCATAAACTAGATTTCAGATCACAAACATGTACCTTTCTAGGTTATGCAACTAAACAGAAAGGACATAAGTGTTTAGATAGCACTGGGAAAATATTTATAAGTAGACATGTGGTTTTTAATGAAAAATTATTTCCATTTGCTTGTACGAATGTTAAAATAATACAGAAAGTATACAATCTAAGAGTATCCATACATACTATACCCGTGCACTCAAGCATATGGAGTCAAACAGAAATTGAGAAGGAAATATGAGTCTTTGAACCATAACACACAGTGTCATCTGAACCAGGTCGTGATACAGGAGAGTAACCTGGTACACATGCTCAGTCGCCTACAAGATCAAGTGATCAAAATCAAAGCAATAATGAAGGTCAATTATTGGAAAACACTGGTCAGGACAGCAATTCAGCATCATCACATACTAAATTACATGCTAAAACAGGTCATCGTATGATAACCAGATCAAAGAGTGGAATATTTAAGCCAAAGATTTATACTACAACATCTAGCATTATTGAGCCTAAAACATTTGAGCAAGCTCCTAAGGATAAAACTAGGAAGCCATAATGGATGAAAGTATCACACACTTATGAAAAATAAGACATGGAGTCTAGTTCATCCAGTAGCCAACAAGAATATAATAGGATGCAAATGGACATACAAACTGGAAACTAATCCAAATGGAACAGTATCAAGATATAAAGCAAGACTTGTTGCTAAAGGATACATTCAACAATATGGATTTGACTTTAGTGAAAAAATTTCACCGGTGGTAAAACCAACAACTATTAGAATAGTTCTCAAAATTGCACTGAACAAAAAGTGGAACATAATATAGTTAGATGTTAATAACGCTTTCCTGAATGGTGTATTGCAAGAAGAAATTTATACGGAGCAGCTACAGTGATACAAGCAAAAAATACATCATGTTTGCAAGTAAAATAAAGTCATATATGGACTGAAACAGGCATTAAGAGTATGGTTTGATAGACTGAAAGCCACTCTGGTTAATTTAGGCTATCAATCCACCAAATCAGATAACTCTTTATATGTCAAAGTTAATAGCAATTTTATCATTTATGTTCTAATGTATATGTTGATGATGAAAATGAGATCAACAACTTCATAAACAATTTTCAATCAAGGACCTTGGCAGACTTAATTACTTTCTAGGTATAAAAGTAAAAAAGGAAAGCCGATTCAGAAATAATATTGAGTCAAAAGAAATACATCAAAGAGTTACTGGTCAAATCAAAAATGGATGGAGCTAAACCACAACCAACACCTATGATCAGTCATCATCAACTTTCAAAAAACAAGGGAGAACCAATATTAGATAATAAACAATATAGAAGTAATGTAAGCGCTCTACAATACACTACTATCACTAAGCCAGATATCTCTTTCAGTGTTAACAGGGTATCACAATTTATGTAGGAACCTCATGATGAACATTGGAAAGCTGTTAAGAGAATTCTAAGATATCTCAAAGGCATTTCAAGTTATGGACTTACTCTATGGAAATGCAACAATCTATACATCACAGCACATGCATATGCAGACCGGGCAACAGATATTAATGATAGAAAATCACTAACTGGTTATTACATCTACATTGAAGACAATCCAACGTCATGGTGCTCAAAGAAACAAACAACCATCTCAGATCCAGTACAGAAGCTGAATACAGGAGCGTAGCAAGTGCGACAACAGAGATAATCTGGTTACAATCATTGCTAAGGGAACTACAAATCAAAATAGAGTTCAAACTAATACTATTGTATGACAATCAGAGTGCATTATATATGATAGAGAATCCAATATTACATTACAGAACAAAACATATTGAGTTCAATTTATACTTTATTCGAGAACAAATGTAAAGAGGGAAATTACAAGTAAATCATATATATTCTTCTTAACAACGAGAAAATATCCTTAACAAAGCGTTGTCGGGCAAGAATTTTTTTGAGATTTAGAGTGGATCTGAATGTGGAACGAGATGAAGAAAAGCAAATCTAACAATTAACAGAGAAATGGTTGCTCAACTACATTTGCTACAAAAATCAGCAAAGAAATTTCAGTTTATCTATGCATACAAGCAATTTAAAGCCATTAATGAAGAGATTGAAGAAGAGAAGCATGGATTAAAAGCTTTGCGGCCGAAGCCCCTATTGGATTGAAGAAAACCCTCACCCTAGTATTGGTTTGAGGGGAAATAAGAAATGAAGTATAAAGGAAGGAGTCGGTTGCAGTTTACATTCATATAATCACATATTGTATATGGATAATGGGTGCGTTAGGCCTGATATCCCAATCGAACCATATCTCATGTATTTAAATACAACAGCCTGTATTCGAGAATTGTATGCACCGTACAACAATATCATTCAATTTGTAAGCGGAAAATCATTCTTCTTTCAATAGAAATCAAATACCTGAATCAGAATCTATTTACTTTAAGAATATTTAGTTTTGGATAAATTAAATAATCGAAAATTCTTGAGCTTATAACCTATGAGTACGAAAAGCTATTAAGAAACCAAATTAGATGTTGAAAAATTTAGTGTAGCTATGATGACTTGTAACACGACAATTTCATTGAATGTATTACTTAAAATTCAAAACAGGAACCCCGATTTGCTTATGTGGCAATCTTTATATTCAGCATTTCAAAATACAACCCCATGATACCCATATCAAAATCAAGCAACACATAGTCAACTTATGTATTATATCCAACTCAATCCCTACCAATTCAATACTTAAAAAAAGCAATGCACTAAATAATCGACATTCAACATCGAATATATACAATCAACATCCAACATATCAAAAAAAACATATCATCCAACATAGCATCAAAATGTATCAACCTTATCCAAATACATCAATTTTAAAATGTCGAAACATAAACGCAATGTAACACACCCATTAAGACTCATCATTGGCTCAGGAACCACACAACGAAGGAAATATCCTATGTTGTTGCACCTCTGCCAAGCTCTGGTTCAACTGCGCCATCTCCGCAGCATGATAGTGGTCTTTCTCCTGCAGCTCTATGATCATAGCTCTAATCTCCGCGATCTCATCTTTGTCCTAAGATTTTTGATATGTTTTCTGCGAGGACCTAATCTATTGATAATCAAGATATATGTCAAAAAATCAAAAATTTATTTTAGTGGCTAGTGTAAATTAAAAAGAAACGAATAAGTAAAGCATTATTCATTTGTTAAAACATTAATGATACATTTTTTCTATGACAACTTTTCCTGATTAGTGGTTCAAACTTATAAGTTATTAAATTTTAGAAATTACTGCTTGATTCCCAAAGCCATAACGCATATTTCAAGATGCAGATTCCATGATGGACTCAAAAACCGCATCATTGTCAACAGTGATCAACGAATTCATCCAGATCCCTCCAACATCTGTGCTCATGCTTCTGCAAATTTTTCCTACAATGAAAAGTAAAATATAATTGAAATTCATACAACATTATTTTAATTATTCTTTATAATTAATTAGTTAAATTGATCAATGATAACTTCTAATTTAAAATATGCTTACATATGATTCGCTTGCTTTATCGTCACGCCATGTGTACGATATTGAGCCATCTTCATTTATTTGTTTGGTGGCTTGAGTATGAGAAAATAAGTCCATATAGAAGATGGGACCGCCACGCTCTCTTTCTTGAAATAATTACTAGATATTATTATTGTTTATACAAAATTACATAATTTATAATTGCAACTAATAAATTTACTGGATCCCACGATGATGTTGGAATGATTTGGAGCCATCATGATTTATAACCGAGTTCTTGTTTCTATTTGCAGAGTTCATCTCTGACTTCGTCTGCAAATTTAAATTGAACATTATATATTTCAGCCTTAAATTATGTATTATTTGGAACAAATTAAAATGATATATGATAAACTTACCCTTGAATTCATCACTATTCCACCAAGCAGCCCAAGCATCCCACACGCTAGCGCCCATCCAGTAAGGCTTCTTCCTCAATTTTCTTATGTCAAAATTGTGTCTCGGTAGTCCTTAAACATCTTGGAAGTCCAGTGACGCCAGTAAAGGTCAAGGTCTTCTTCCTACAAGTCTACCGCCTCTTGTACGTTGAAATAATATAAGTTATACATTTGTACTTAGTGAGTAAATTGTAAAGTGGCAATATATAATGACGTATAAATTTACACTTATAAAGAAATCCAATTAGATACTCGCCCTGATGGGGTTTGGGATCTTACCCCACCTAGGCCAACAATTAGTCCTCATGCTCATGTACGCCTGTTTGAAAATACTAACAACATTCTGTGACGGCTCCAGCTCAAATCCCCTGTGTTGAATATGATATAAACCTTTAATAAATGATGACTCATATATCATATAGAAAATATTTATAATGTTGAAGTAAATATAATAGTTACGACCCATCTGCTTTTGGTTGTAGCTTTACTACGATAAGTGGTCCATGCTCTGATGGGCCGCTGCCATCACCTCTCGCATCCTCCCAATCTAAGTAGAAGAAGGGGCACCTGAATGGGAAGAGTTGCGACGTCGAAAAAAAGACATAGTACCTATCACAGATATATCATTTATTATGGCAGAACATATCATTTAATTATGAGAAAACATATCATTTTTATAATAAAAAATGTAACATCAATAATCATATGAATTACACCAAACTGTACATTATTAATCAGTCCTCGTCGTTTTCTGATTCAGACTCAGTCTCGTACTCTATTTCGATTTTCTCTGTAGTCTCAAATGCTTCTACTAACACATTTGACTCATCGTTTAGAGGTCCAAAATCGATTTGATAGTCGGTTATTATTATTTTGCTGTTTTCCTCGATATTGCTTGATAAACTTGTTCGTTTGGAATATTCTTTCCATCAAACATAAATCTTACCTTCATTTTAAAAACCATCGACCAATCTGCTTTATCGCTTTTTAGAGATGGATAAGGAGCGCAATAAACTTATAGGGCGTGTTTGGCTAGTATAAAAGGATCGTGCTTATGATAACGCGATGTGTGCTTTATTTCAATAAGATTATATTTTGGGTGCACGGTAATTCCAAAATCTGGAACATTGCTGAACCAGTTGTATCTAAACAGAAAAACTTCCTCCGCATGTCTTTTGAAATTTGTCAATTGCAAAATTTGGGTTAAGACGCCATAAAAATCATTTATACGATCATTTGGATCATCACCACCTTTAACAAATATACCGGTGTTAGTTAATTTTTCAACACCGCATTCATTAATGTTGAATTTATATCCAATAACAAAGAAATTTGATATGTCTTGACCTTTCATTTTGGTCCCATCACAAGATGTTTTTGTCCTTCATCAACCACACAATTTCTTGGATTGAAAACGTAGTTCGAAAACCAATTAGTGAATTCTTTACTAATATCGCTGCATAGATGTTGCGATTCGTAAACACTGCAGATATAGATTATATATTGCATTATAATATATGTACCCGCGTATTATTTTAAAAAAAATCCATACTTATAATTAAATAATACCTAACAAATGGTGCAACTTCAATACAATTAAGAAGAATATTTGTGTGTGCTACATGCTAATCTCTATCGTCTAACCATACTTCTATACATTTTCCAACAGGTCGGCCATGTGGTCTAAAAATAGATAATATTGCTTGAGAAGATTCTTATTCAATGCCTTCATCATTAAGCGTAGCACTTTCAAATGATAAGTTCACATGGCCATTAAAATAATAGGAGAAAAAGAATGAAGCTTCTTCTTCGATATATGATCTGCAAATCGAACCTTCAACTCGTACTTTTATCTAACCTTTTTCTTTAGATGCTTTAAGTTCGTATTAAAATTATTTCAAATTAAATTTTACTATATATGTAATTAAACTAATATTTAACATACCCAATATAAATAATACCTCTCAAATGGATACATTCATCCATATTGCACAGGACCTCGAAGACGTGCTTCAAATGGAAGATGGACATGTAAATGCTCCATTACATTAAAGAAATTTGAAGGAAATATTTTTCCTAGTTTGTAGAGCAGTATAGAAATTTCTTTCTCAAGTTCACATGGACGATTAACTTTTAACGTAGTCGAACAAATCTTCTTATAAAACAAAATAAGTTCCGTTATAACCATCCAAACTTTTACGGACAACAATTCTTTGAAAGCGACTGGTAACAAATTGTTACGGCTTTTCATCCCACTTAGCTTACCGTTTTTTATAGTCGACACATCTACGAAGATGAGAAGAAATCTCATTAGAATATCTTAATCCTTCCACTAATTTTAACAGAACTTTAACTTGGTTACTGTCTAGCTCATAGCATGCTTTAGGCTTTTTTAGTGTTATTTGGCTTGATATGAAGATCGGGATGATTACATGCTGCTTTGATATCACGTCTTGATTTCAAAATCGTCCTTAGTTTTCCTCTCTACAATCAAAACAGTATTAAAAAAATTATCAAACATGTTTTTCTCATTGTGTATCACGCCAATATTATGATGATTAGGAGATTTTTCCAATAAGGCAATTCCTAAAATGTATTTTTCTTGCACCAATTATAAACTATCGATTTACCTTATATTTCAATCTGCTCTCCAGTTTCATGTATCTTTTGATAATCCTTTAAAGTTCATATATATCTTCGCTTGATCAAATCGTTGGTGGTTGCAAAGTCTCTTGTCTATTAGTTGTAAAGTTTTTTCTATCTTTTCTAAAAGGGTGATTAATATGAAGAAAACACCGATGACAATCAAATCATAATATTTTCTTCCCATGCGTTAAAGAAAATGACCGTGTTTCTTCCAAGCAATAAGGACAAGCTAGACAACCGGCCATACTCCAATCGATAAGTATTGCATATGCAAAAAAATCGCTAATAGTCCATAACAAAAAAGCGAACATACGAAAATTCTTTTTTTTAAATGTTGTATGTTTCAACCCCTTCATACCACAATGTTTTTAACTCTTCAATCAACTGTTGTAAATAAACATCGATTTCTTGTATTGGATTATCGGGGCCAGGGACGATAATAGTGAGAAACATATATGGAGTATTCATACACATCCACAGAGATAAATTGTAAGGTGTAACGATTATAAGCCAAAATGATTATTTAGAACCAAATTGAAAGAACAGTGAAAATCCATCCGTACATAAACCGAGTCTAATATTACGTCTCTCCACTACAGAAATAGGATATGCCTTATCAAAATGCTTCCATGCTTCTTCATCAGCTGGGTGTGTTAATGTATCTTCTTTCTGCATTCTCACACTGTGTCATCTCATATGATGCGCGGTTACAGAGGATGCGTATAACCGTTGAAAACTAGGAGTTATAGGTAAGTATTTTATACACTTGTACGAAACTTCCTTTCCCGTCTTTTTTCCTGGTTTCTATCTTTCCTTATTATATATTTTACAATTCCTTGGATTAATATCTTTTTTTCAAAACAATGTGCAACCATTTAAACGTATACCTATTTTTTGATACGACAAACCAAAAGAATACATAAGTTTTTTCACTTCATAATGATTTTCATACATCAACTTATCGGGTGGCATATGTCGTTTTTTAGCTTGTAAAACAACTATAAATCCGGCTTCTGTGAAGTTCTATTTTGATTTCATCGCAATGTATTATGTAATCACTGATAATTGAATACCGTTTGCGCAGCCATCCCAAAGAGGTTTTTTAGTAGCATTCAATAAATCATAGATTTTTTTGCTCCAATATTTGGTTCTTCTTCAATATTAACATTGTCATCGTCAACTTCAAAAGTATGAAACATCGATCGTGTTGCGTCTTCAATCATATCTTCTATGGGATTCAACGTAACAAGTTCATTACCCACCTCCTCCTCTGAATGTACATGATTAGATGCTAAAGTTCTCCATGATGATCTCACGCAAGATAATTCGGCATGGAACTATATTGGTACAAATGGACTTAAATCATATTCGGTATCAAATGTTTCAACAATTTGCACTTACTGCATTGACAACGAATTTCTCTATCGTTTCCATTATTAGTTAAAGCGGATTCATTAAATATATTTGCACCATTATAAAAATGTTACCTTATTGAGGCTCTCATTTTCCTTCGAGGATGATACATTCAGGTCTGATCAACAAAATAACCAACCATTTTTTCTATTTAAAAAAATGTGATAGAGATTAAAAAATGTATCAATCATTTTATGGATTGACATTTGATTTTGCAAATCATTTATTAATTAATATTCATTTATGCAATTTAGGGATTGACACAAATTATGAATATAATATTAAATTTTTAGTTTATTATAATCCATTTTGATGGTCGGTCATCCTACTTTCCATTACAAACATAGTAGTAACTACATTTCGTAAATCATTTCATTTTAAATGATTCAACAAAATTTTGGCAACACTTTCCCTTTGTTCCTTTTATCATACACAAAAGCGTGTACACAGGGAACAAAAAGGAAGTGCTGTCGAAATTTTGTAAACCATTTAAAATATAATGATTTATAAAATATAGTTACTTCATTTTGTTTCTAACTTGTCTAATACATGGACAAATCCGACAAATATTGTATCATATAAATATAGATCTCCGTTCTATGACACATCGAATACCCATATAACAATCATATACAATACTTGTCGGACGGAGCCAAAAACTGTTTAAGGGATATTAAGTATATGCATAACATATATTATCATATATAATTCATTTACGAATTGTAATGTTTTAATAATTATATACTTTTTTTTCATTTTTTATAAAATCTTATATGTTTTCAATTATAATAAATTATGGATATAATATTATAATTCAAAAAAATAAACTTCATTATACACTCATTTATTTATTAATTTTATTGGATTCGACATCCAAGTAAACAAGATTTGTTATATAAGATAATTAATCTTCAATAATAATATTTGAATTGACATTGACAGTCTAGCACACTAATTAACACTAAATCATATCATTAATTTAGCACATAGGCGATTAACTTAAGTTTAGCCATAATTATATTTTAATTATCGGGTTTACACACTTATAACTGTAATTAACATATCACAATCAATCAACATACAATTACAAACACTCAATGGGGTAGTATCATTAAGTACAACTACAAATTAACAGTAAATTAACATACTAGGGTAAAATTGAGTTAGAAAAAAAAACCTCTTTTTACTGAAATTGAAGTGCTGGAGGCCGGAGAGGAGAAGTTGGAGATGTTTCTGGTGGTGGCGGACAATGTACAGCAGTGGCGGTCGAAGGTGGACGAATTTGGGGGAAGAGGTTGGGTTTGGGTTGTGATTTGGGGAAAAAAGATGGAATGAAATTGTTCCCCATCGATTCAGCTAAATTCCGATGTGCATCGGCTTTCGACGGTTGTCGATGGCAACTTTTCAACGGTTTTCGATGGCAAAAGTAAGATTATTACAGAATTGCCACGGCAAAATCACGCTGTCAAAAAGAGCCAATGACGCCCGTCACAACCTTTCGTTCGTGATAAACAGTGATTCTAGTAGTGTGATATCGCCTGATATTCGATATCTTTTGCCGAATTGATGACATACGACAACCTTGTATATGTTGTTGGTATCCGGCAACCTCTTTCATTTACTTTGATAGAAGGCGACGTTCTTCATAACCCTCGACATCCTATATTGCAAATTCATTGTTGAGTTTCGATATCATTTGTTATATTGATAGCATACGACATCCTTGGGTATATATATTATAATTCCGATATCTTTTTTTACATTGCTATTATTTGATATTCTCTTACGTATTGTCTCATGAACCTTGAAGTCCTTCCACTTGTTAATATTCGACACTGGTTTCTACATTAATGAAGCGCGAAATCCTTCCTTGTAGACAATTTAGGACATCAATACTCATATAACCATCTGGGTTTGTTGATAATATACGATGTCTATGCCGCTTATGCTGATGATATTCGACATCGTTGCTTTCTATTGCTTATGTTCAATAGTCTTTGTAGTTTGTCATCCTTAGAGACTCGATATCCTTGTGCGACATGCTTTTCATACTTTCGGCATCATGGTTTGTAGTAACACAAATATCTTAACTTAACTACATAAAAAGTTTAACATTGCTATATGTTGATCTTATGCACGATAGGTTGGAAACCAAACTCATTATACAACACCTTTAATCCAAGTGACTGTAGGTCATTCCTAAATCCAGTTGCTATTTTTCTACTATGTTTGTATTCGTTCTTTTCTGATGGAATAAATTCATCAATACTTTATGTTGCAAATATGCTGCATTCATGGTTTCAAATGCAAGGATGTTACATATGACCTTGTGACAGTAGTTGCTAATGAAAACGCACTCTCTGTTATGAATATATCCACCATGAGTTGTGTTCCTGCATACAATGAATACATATATCAATGGTAGTTCATTAAGGCCGGAGCATACTAAGAAGGTATGCATTATTTATGACTTAAACCTTAAACACAGAACAAATGAAAAGTTTCAACAGAGAAGTGTTCACAGATTGAAGAAGAAATGAAAATTATATTTTATTGATTGTAAAAACTCAGAATATTACAAACTGATATGTATAAATTCTGAATTGTGAAAGAAGAATGAATACATTCTGTAATTGCAACAAAAGATATATATGTAGATTGTAATGGGCTAGTAACGATCTGGCCCAACAAGCTTTGCCTTGCTAAAATCAGAGAAAAGAAAAGAATGAGCGGCCAGGATTCACTCTTCATATCTGAATAGCTCTGATGACTTGTGATGTCTTCACCAAGTGATAGAAGGAATAGATACGAGCCGCTACAAAACTATTATCTTCATTTATTTCCCCTCTTCGAACCCTAACTCGATTTCTAGGGTTAGAGTTCGTGAGGCGGTATTACTCACATCTTCAATTAAATTGATGCAATCCATGAAATTCTTGCTTCTTCTCTGATCTATGCTCTTCTGATGTTCGATTTGAAAAGTTTGATTGAGCCTCTTGTCTGAACAGTGGCGATTTGAGTTGATACTGATTTGTGTCGAAAGCAAGTTGATTTTTTAGATGTCCTTTCTTCTTCTGCTCTCCAATCTGGATACAATCTTGATTATTGAGCTGGTGAGAAGGCTGAATCTCAGTTACTCCCAGTTCTGACCTGAACTTTTCAAAGTTCCTTTTTGACAAGGATTTGGTGAGAGTATCGGCCTTCTGGTAGGTGGCAGGTATATGATTAACTTGCAAATTTCCTTTAATGACTTGATCTCAGACAAAATGTAGATCTATCTTGATATGTTTTGTTCTAGAGTGTTGTATAGGATTGGCTGTCATATACATGGCACTTTGATTGTCGCACCACAGTATTGGCTTGATGTTTGATTTCAAATTTAATTCATCCAGTATTGACTGTAACCACATGATTTCAGCCATGACACTTGCTACGCTCCTATACTCTGCTTTTGTGCTTGATCTTGAGATAGTTGATTGTTTTTTTTGAACATCACGATATCAAGTTTTTGCCAATAAAAATACAGTAACTAGTAACTGATTTTCTGTTATCTACATCTGTTACCCAATCTGCATCTGCATATCCAATTAGATCAAGACTTTAGCAAGCTTTAAGAGATAAATCATGATTTATTGTTCCCTTTAAGTATCTGACCTCTTGACTGCCCTCCAGTGTTGTCCAGTGGATTCTGCATAAATTTAGAAAGTTTATTAACACTAAATGCAATATCAAGTCGTGTTATAGTAGCATATTGCAATGCTCCTATAACACTTCTATATTGTTTGACATTATTTATGACTTCTCCCCTGTTTTTAGATAAACTATGATTGCTTATCATTGGTGTTGGCATGGGTTTGGCATCTTCCATTTTTGTTTTAGCCAGCAATTCTGCTATGTATTTTCTTTGTCATGATGTTATTTCAGAATTTTTTGCTCTGTGAACTTCAATTCCCAGAAAGTAATTGAGGTCTCCAAGATCTTTAATTGAGAATTGCTTGTCTAGATAGCTGATAATTTGATTAACTTCATCTTGATTGTCACCTGTAATTATAAGATCATCAACATAGATTAAAATATAAATAGTTGACAATTGACCGGCTTTAATGAACAATGAAGTATCTGATTTGGAAGACCGATATCCCTTTGATATTAAAGTTGATTTCAATCTATCAAACCATACTCTTGGTGCTTGTTTAAGACCATATATTGCCTTATTTAGTTTGCACACAAGACTTGCATTTTGTTCATAGCCAGGTGGTTTTATCATATATATCTCTTCCTCTAATATGCCATTAAGAAAGGCATTGTTGACATCTAGTTGTCTTATTCTTCAATTTTTGTGCAAAGCAACAGTGAGTATGAGCCTTATTGTAGAGGGTTTGACTACTGGAGAGAAAGTTTCAGTAAAGTCAAGCCCATACTGCTGTGTACAACCCTTGGCAACAAGCCTTGCCTTATATTTATTGATAGTCCCATCAGGATTTCTTTTTATCTTGTATGTCCATCTCCACCCAACAATATTTTTATGTGCTGGTGGACATACATGATCCCATGTCTTATTCCTTATAAGAGCATTATACTCTTCATCCATTGTTGTCCTCCAGTTCTTGTGCTTTGCAGCTTGCTCATAGCTTGATGGTTCAACAAGACTTGTGTTGACAATGTAAACTTTTGGCTTAAAGATGCCACTTTTAGCTCTAATTATCATCGGATGACCTGACTTGACAGGAGAATCAGTATGTGGTAAGTTATCAAAACTGTCATGACTTGAATTGTCAATTGAATCAGTTTGTTGATCCTGGATTCTTTGACTTTCTTCGTTTGTTTTAAATGCAGGTGATTGACTGCCATGACTAGAATCATCAATCCAGTCCGAATTTTGTTGAGCAGAGACTACAGGATGAGATTGATGATTTTCAGTAGTCCTCACCACCTCTGTTTGGTTATCATTCTAAGGATATATAGGGAGTTAAGGTATTGATACACTTGGATTATATACCTTGCTTGTTGTTTTCACTTCTGAATTTCTAAAAGGGAATTCATTTTCATTGAATGCAACATGTCTGCTAATAAAAAATCTTCCACTGTCATCTAAACATTTGTAACCTTTTTGATTGGTGGCATATCCAAGAAATGTACATGGCTTTGATCTAAAGTTTAGTTTATTGTTATTGTAAGGCCTTAAGTATGGAAAGCATAAGCACCCAAAGGTTTTTAAGCTATAATAATCTGGTTTCACCCCTTGTAATTTTTCTAAGGGTGTTGTACCTTCTAAAATTTCGGTTGGGAGTCTATTAATAAGATAGACTGCAGTACTGAATGCTTTAGACCAAAATTTTGGAGGTAGGTTTGCATGAGCTAAAAAGCTAAGCCCTTTTTCAACTATGTGCCTATGCTTTCTCTCAGCTAAGCCATTCTGTTCAGATGTATAACAACATGTGGTTCTATGAATTATTCCCTTATTTCTAAAGTAATCTTTGTAGACTTTATACTCTGTTCCACCATCTTATTGTAAAATCTTAACATGTGAACTAAATTATTTTTCAACCATGGCAATAAAATCCAATACAACTTTGTGTGTATCGGATTTATTTTTCAAGAAATATATCCAAGTGTATCTTGTATAGGCTTCTACAAAAGATATACAGTATTTGTAGCCATAGTCTGAACATGTTGATGTTGGTCCCCAAAGATCAGTAGCAACAAGTTCTAGAAGCTTGGAATATTTGGTTAAGGAGTCTTCAAATGGTAATTTGTGACTCTTACCCATTTGACAGTGTATGCATATGTAAAGAAGTGTTACATCATCATAAAATATGCAATTTTCAGTAGGAACTTGTTTGACAATTTTAACACTGGGATGACCAAGTTTGTGATGCCAAAGATCAAATGTACTATTGCAGTTTTTCATTTCACATTGATTACAACAGTTTTGCTCCTTCGTAGGATTTGTACAGTTGACAGATTTAAATCTATACAGTCCCTTCTCAGCATCACCCTGCAATAAAACTTCTTTAGTTAGTATGTCTCTAACAAGACAATGCTTAGGATAAAATTCAAAGTACACTTTATTGTTATTAGCAAATTGAGAAGCACTAATAAGATTCTTTTTAATCTTTGGCACTCTTAATAAATTATGTAGGAATAATTGTTTCTTCCCTCTAATAGAAGCATTTCCTACATGAGAAATTTTGATGCACTTACCATTGCCCATGCAAATAGAATGTTTACCTCTATGCTCCTTGCTGCCAAGGTTTAAATTTTCTAAGTTGTTTGTTACGTGATTAGTTGCCCCTGAGTCAGGATACCAGTAGTCATCATTTACATGTTCTGATTGACCATGTTCACCTGAGCAATGATCTTTATTCTATGCTTGACTGCTGGAGCTTGCTTGGGCCACGTTGACACTATGATTATCATTTCTTGAATTGTTGTTATTCTGATTTGAATACCTGAAATAGCATTTTACAGCTGTATGCCCAGTTTTTTCACAAATTTGACATCTTAGTCTGTTATTGCTGTTGTATCTACCTCTTCCCCTTGATCTGTTGGAGTAACCTCCTCTCTGTGATTGTTTTTCACCTCTGTTGTTGCTTTGATTCTTGTTTCTTGTATTTTTGGAATAATTGACAGTAAACTCATATTCTTGGGGTCTCTCATTATCTATTCTGGCTTCATGAGCCTGTAGAATAGAGTGAACATCATCCACTGATGGTAAGACCTTATGAGATGATATAACTGCTACAACAGCTTCATATTCATCACTCAAACCATTTAGTATGGTTAGGATCTGTTCAGAATCAGATACTTTGTGGCCTGCAGCCTCAAGCAAATCACAAATTCTCTTGATTTTGTATTGATATTCTCTCATAGAACAATTTTCCATTCTGATGTTTTGAAGCTGTCTTTTGTGATGCATAACCTTTGCTGCTGATTGAGTATTGAAAACTTTTTCAATGGTTGACAAAATTTCACAGGCTGATTTACATCTAATAACATGTGATAGGAGATTGATGTTTATAGATGATAACAGCCATGAGCATATCAGTCTACCTTGTCTGTGATGTTTCACATATTCTTCATTGCTAACTATTTTATTCTCTGCAACAATGATGAATTTTGATGGAGTTGATATCCTTCGAGGCCATAACCTTGCATAGCAGTTTCAATCTGCAGTTTCCACAACAGATAGTTATTCTCATCAAGATGCACCATAATCAGTTGACTCTGTGGGCTTGTGATAGATTTGATTAGCTTCGTTGTTTTATCAGACTGTTGCTGAATGATCGTCAGTCATGGTGACACTGTCTCTGTCTGAAACAAAAGAAGGCTTCAGATAAGGTTCTTGAACAAGAAAATCTTCAAGAAGATGATGAAAAACAAGTATGATGCAGCTAGATCCAAATGACGAGTATTATCTGATGGATCTTGGCGTGGCACTGATCTTGTTTTCAAGTTTTGCTGTGATGATTTTCAGACTTCTTGAATCTGATTTCTGATGTTTTCTTGATCAAGTTCTCTTTGATGAAAATCTAAGTGCAGCTAGTATATAACTTTGCAAGGCACTGGTATCGAGAAGATGAACTTATCTTACCCAAAAGATGATTATAAAATCTGATGGATAAGAAATTATTCTCCAAATGATGGTGAGTCTCTGATCGTGAAATTTTGATATATCTCTCTCGTATTCTTTTTGATATTATGCTGTTAAGCGTTGATGCTCTGATACCATGAAAAGTTTCAGCAGAGAAGTATTCATAGATTGAAGAAGAAATGAAAATTATATTTTATTGATTGTAAAAACTCATAATATTACAAACTGATATGTATAAATTTTGAATTGTGAAAGAAGAATGAATACATTCTGTAATTGCAACAAAAGATATATATGTAGATTGTAATGGGCTAGTAACGATCTGGCCCAACAAGCTTTGCCTTGCTAAAATCAGAGAAAAGAAAAGAATGTGCGGCCAGGATTCACTCTTCATATCTGAATGGCTCTGATGACTTGCGATGTCTTCACCAAGTGATAAAAGGAATAGATATGAGCCGCTACAAAACTATTATCTTCATTTATTTACAATATTAAGTTTATCACCTATTATTTGCAGTTGAGTACATTGTACAACTACACTAGCATTATAGAAAGTAATAATATTAAGTAGACAAGTATGATTATATTTTCATAATGGTTTGATATTGCTTCTTTTATTTGAAAAAGATAAAGAAGTTGTTATTTCTGTAAACTTTATATTACCGCTAAGAGTGATGATTTTGGAACATATATTCATAAAAATTGCTTTGTAACTATGTGAGTATGATTTACATTTTTAAACAATATTTTTTCTTTTGTAATATTTTAACCTAAAAATGCTTTTCAAACAAGGTCTTCTATTTTGTTAATAGTTAATAGTGTAGTCTTGTTGTAGAAAAGTAGAATGAAGCACTGCCGCCTTTTAAGTAATAGATTATGTTAAGTATTTGATCTGAATGTGTGTCACAGCATCATGAAGGTCCTTATGCGAAATGCGGCTAAAGCAATGCAATCCTTCATGGTTTGCAGTGTGTTAAAATGCTGGTAGTCTTTTGCCCTGAAAATTTTGTTTTGCGAAAGCTTTTCGAATAAATCTTTTATCATCTAAATCACAAACAGATAAATTTGAGTAAAAAAATAAACGGATATAAAATCAAAAATCAATACACAAGAGATTCCACCCAACCATCCACTTTATTGATTCACCAAAATTTGTTTACGACTAATCAAACAAAGTAAAAGTAAACAAAATATAAATTGAACCAATAACAAAATTAAAAAATGAACTCTTAATTTCTTTGACTAAAATTGTTCGAGTAAAAGAACAAAGATGGAAGAAATGAGAATTAGCAAATATGTTTCCACACATTTTACGCTTCCTCTTCAAGTCTCTATTTATAACATCAATTCCTGGTAAAAAATAAATTGATTAGCTAATTAGAAAAAGAAATAAACATAATCAAACATGCCTATTAATTAGGGGAAATAAAATATTTTTTTATTTTTCTTTACACATTTATTTTCATTTATTTGTGATTTTGTATCATCAAAATTTAACGTTTCTTTTTTGTACTTAAACTTTGTAACGACCCGCGTAGATTCGATGTTTGAAATGAATTAAATTAATAGGATTTTATTTTAAAATTTAAAAAGAAATAAAAATCTTATTAATTTATATGAAAGAAAATATTGAAATTTGATGTATCAAAGGTAATTAAAATTTGCAAATTAAATTATATATTGCAATTAATAGTAATAGTGGAAATTGTTGCAAGTATTGAATTTGTCAATGGAATAAAATATTGATTTACGGAAATTGAATATAAACGGAGGTAATAAAGTAATGCAAGAAAATAAATAATGTAATTAGTACAATCCCTTTTATTTGTAAACTATTGTAAGGTGTTAATTAATTGAAATATGAAAATATGGAAATAGATTCAAAATTTTTGTTAGATAAATAAATTGCAATAATTAAAGTTAGTAATTAATAGGTTAAAGGGAATACCAATTTATTCATAAATGAATATAAGTGAATGTAAAAAAATAAATAGGAAATACTAATTATTCATAAGTGATGGTTGATGATATAAACGTTACTAACTATTAATGTAGTAACGTAAGATGTAAATGTATTTTCAACGGAAATGTAACCTTATTTCTAGGTAGAAATTTCAGGTAGATTTATGAAATGGAGTTTATGAGATAAATAGAATTGAATGTTTCGTTAGTATGAGTTTAAGGGAATATGGGGTAAATTGATTAAATCAATAAAAGACAATAATTGCAATGATGATGGGTTAGTAATAAAAGTGAATAGGGAAATGATTGTATAGTAAAAATGGAATTCCAACTTGTTGGAATGGAGTAAATACACTTAGTAATAAATTTAGGATAGGAAAACGAAATGGAAATATTGAATTAGTTAATTCGTATATATATATAGAATGGCGATTATTGGATTGTAAATAATAAACTTATTAATGGTGATCAAGAGTTGTGACCACAAGTTATTATGAGTGATACATATATATTTAATTCAATTCAATTGATTTGGAAATCATTGCATTAAATATAAATTAAATGTTACGTTGAATAAGTTAAGGTAATAAATGGATAATAACGTAAATGTTTTTCATAGATACGATATTTTGAATCTATTGAAATTTATGGAATTTGAATATAACATTTTACGTTAATTGGAGATAAAGATGGAAATAGGTAATAATTGCATTAATTTGTAAGTAGAAATAAATCGTTAATGAGAATAAGTATTTAAGATTTACCACCTATTTAGTATATTAAGTTATAAAGGAAAATCAATTGCAATAATTAACAATATATTTATTTCATTAATGATAATGACGTAATATTTGAAATATTAAACAGGATGGAATTCAAATGTATATAACGATAAAAATGTGAAATTTGGGGAATAGATTCAAAGTTATAAATGAGTTGTTAAAATAATACATAATAAGTGCATATTGAATGAATCAATGGGAGCATAGATTTAAGTTTAGAAAACGATATTTTGGTTTAATTAAGTATTGCAAAATAAATGAAATTAACGTTTAAATATTTCGTTTATAGAGATTAAACTAAAATTCAAGGATATTAAAATAATAGATTTTGAACCCAACATGGAATCCTTCTACTTAAAATTTTTAGATGGAATAAACATTTGATTATTTAATTGAATAGAGAAAAAGATTTATTTAGTATGTAATTTAATGCTTGTTGAAAACTGTAATTTTACACAAACATGTTTGCTTGACTATAAATAAGGATTACAATGTTCACGTATTTATTTAATTGATTTCATCAATTAGGGTCTATTTTGAAGTGGAAGATTAAAATTAATTGGAAATAAATTTATTAAAATCTTTCAATTGAAAAAGGAAAAGAAACAAAGTGCAGTTAATAAAATTTATGTAAGAATGTTTTCATTATGAATGTACATTATTTGGAAATATAAGAATTGATTTAATATTGTACAAGTTGATCATTTTAGAATATAAGAATGTTTACATTATGAATTGCAAGTAACAAATAAGCATTTTAAGGAAAATAAAAGAATGTTTAGGAAATAAAGTGAACGTTTCCATTCTAAATATAAGGAAGTGGAGAAATTAACACTGCAATGGATAGACTTATCAGCTTTTAATTTACATCTAAATTGTTTAGATCAATTTGGAAATTAATAAAATTGTGGATATATTTTGAAACGTAAACGAAACGTCTAGATTTACATTTGTAAATACGTTTAAAATAAAATGTAAATGATAAGGAATTTATTTATTTCCTAAATCCATAACGTGTGTAATTAATATTATTTATCTTTTGGGACCACCTCCGTTTGCACGTTAAAATTCGTGCACACCTATTCTTTTGCGATCTATCTATAAATAGGTGGTGAAACCCTAGCCTCCATCTTCATTCCTCTGTATAGTCTCTTCTTCAACTTCTTCTCTTCTTCAATGGCAACAGACAATTTCTAGATCCAGTTTCAATCCGAATTAAAAGTCAAAATTCAAACTCCTCTAAAAATTGCAGAAAAATTATATGTTGGAGTTCTCAGAATACGCAATCTACTGGTGGTGTTCGTTTTCCGTTTTGGGTTTGGTCTGGAAGCATATTCGCGTGCTCCTGTCGCCAAAGCGCGTGGAAGACGATAGTGACGTGGTGAGTATTTAATTAAGGTTTGTTTTGTTTTATAATTTATTTTGATTTTCAAATCGTTTAAATCTCATAACTTTTTCATACGACCTCAGATTCACGCGAAACTTTTTTTGTTAGGATCGTAATTAAATTCTGGACAGTTTGGAACTAGTTTGGACCAATTCGGAGACCGTCGAATTTTTGGGTTTAAATCGGATTTAAATTCGATTTAAATTCAAAAGGTGAGTGTTTTAACCCACTCACAACTTCTAAAAGTTTTTATGTTTGTTAAATTTATTTTAAATATGAGTAGAAATTTATTTATGACTGTTGGCGTGTTTTATTCAGCATATCTGTTAAATCGCATTTATTTAACTTAACTGTTAATTTAGTTTATTTATTGCATAAAATTTGACAGGTAGAATTTATTTTTGCACATAAACTGCTAGTTAACAGTCATTAAATTTATTATGGAATAGAAACTGTTAGTTAATAATCTGTTATTAATTCTTGTATAATTCATATGCTATGTATCAATGATTGTTTAAAATTGGATGATGATTGCAATTGATGATTGATATTTGGATGAATGAATGCTATAATTATATTGTATAAACTGCAAGTCATCATGCATTTTCATTTCATTCGGGGTTGTGGTTTGAAATGATATACAACCGCAAAATTTTATTTTTAAATTGTGGATTGAAATGATAAATATCCGTATCACTTGACCATAGGATAGAAAATTTTATACAGGCACCGTGGTCTATATATAAATTATTTTAAAATGATTTCTATGGTTTGGATGGGATACGGTTTATAAATTTTTTTAATTTTGATATTTTCTAAATGTTATTCTTCTATATATATATACATATGAAGTTAAAAATTTTGAATTTAAGCTGTGTATAAATCTATTAAATAAAAATGGGAAAATTGAGAAATGGAATTTGATAATTCATATTATATGTTTAAGTTTGGAAAATTTTAAGGTATGATATTTATAACTGGATTTTTCCAAGATAAATTTAAAATGAATATTCTAGTATAATTTAATTGAAGAAAATATTTAATTGCTAGAAATTGGAGTTTTATTTATGGATTTTTATGTAAATATTCAAGACTAAATAATAGAACATTTAATTTGGTTGAAGGAATAAATTCCAACTTTAGTTTTGAAATATTAATACCCCAAATGGATATATATATATATATATATATATATATATATATATAGAAATTGAAGTGGTTTTGGAACTTGAAAGTGATATTTAAATTTTGGTTTAGACTTTAAATAAAGAAATATATTTGTAAAGCCATGGAAATTATTTTCTTTACAAAGTAACCTTAAAGTTAAACCATTTATTTCGTATACCGTTGAATATCCAAACCATTCAAGTTTTAGAAGTTATGGTTTTAAAATATATGAATTTCGAAATATTATGCTTTTAAAGTATAAGTCAAATATTTGGTTTCCAGATATTTTAAATTTTAAAGCAGTATGATTTTGGAAAAGAAATATATTTGGATAAAATGATATCATATTGTTTTGGGTTTTAAGATGATATCGTATTCATAGTTTTGAAATGGAATTTTTATTCTGGTTTTAAAGTATAAACTATTTTAAACGACCGCGGTGTTATAATAACGATTGGTTGGCAAAGAGACCGGGATCGGATATGGACATACTCTCTGTCGATACCGAAAACCACTTTGACTAACCGTGTACGCGGTGGAGATTCCAGAATGAAGTAGGTTGGTGGCGGCGTTTCCTGTAAGGTAAATACGTGGACCCGACTCCCGTGAGTTGGCATAAGGTGGCTAAAACAGGAGCGATTCTCGGGCCAATGAGGTCATTCCTCTGATCGGACACTCCTCTTCGATATTATACTTTGACTTTGGATTGATTCAGTGGCCACTTTTATTTTTGATTTTGGGGGAGTTTGTTCGAGGTGGGCGGCAGCTGCGCGCTGCGCGTTTCCACCAGCCCGGATAGCAATTGGTATATCTACCCTGACATTGCCTAGTTGTGCCGTGTCACCTACCATACCGAGCCTTTACTACGAGTTTTGTTTTGTACCATACCTACGGAGTGCCCTTTGACGACGCCCATTACGGGGGAGATTACGGTACTGTATAGACTATGGGAATATATTCTGTGTTAAGGGCTATATGGGTAACCCCTTAATGCTATTAAAAAGTAAGTTTATTTTATAAATAGACATTATTATAATAGCGCAATATACTATATAGTAAATAGTTTAACGGACACTTAGGAGATGTAAATCCCGAGCATCTCTTGAGTTACTGTACTCATATTTATTTCTGTAAATTTTACTCACATAAGATCTTTTAGTTCTGACTCGAGTGTTTTTGTCTTTTCAAATTTGCTCGAGTCAGTCCGAGTGTTTCAGGATTTGAGGATTTAGCTCTGGAGGACGAAGATAAAGATTTTTATTACTAGTATCTACTATATTATTTCACTACACCATTTAATTCCGCTGCATTGATAGTATTGGTATGGGTAACTCTGATATTCATTGTACAAGTAAAATAAAATATTTTGTAAAACAGTTTCATGAACTGTATATTTGATTATTATATTTTATCCTTCCGCTGTGAGATTCTGTTTTGTTTTATTTTTTCTCTGTTTTTCTTATTTACCCCATAACAATCCGCCCTTCCGTATGGTTTGAATCGTCATGTGTGTCGGCTTAAAGTTTGCGAAAAGGCGGGATGTTACAGTTGGTATCAGAGCTTTGGTTTAGCGATAAACCTTGGCTTTGTGGGGTTTGACTCTTTGTTAATAGGGGAGTAATACCCTATGGGAGTCGCTGAGTGTATATAAATGAGAGAGCGTACTTGTTTGTGTTATAAAAAGGTTTTAATATTGTGTTAATCTGTTCCGTTTTGTATTTATAAATTCTGGTTGATGCATGGGACGCTGTGACATCAATAGGGGTTTCTAAACACTAAATAGGACAGACCGACATAATATCTGTTTTAATATAGGTGAATGAAATAATTTTTCCTATTATATTTTCTATATATAAAATAAATTTTCCAATCTATATCTGTATTTGGCTGCAATAGATTGGTTGTTAGGTGATAAAGTGTATAATTAATAATATAAGTTAGATTGGAAAATAAGATTGACGAAATTTGGAAATTTAGAACTTAAGTTCCGGGGTTTTGAAATTTCTTTCGAATAAATTTTGGAATATAATAATATTATTTATAAGTATTTTCTGATATAAATATTTCAATATAATTCGGAAAAAATTGTTTTAAAGAAGATTTCAGAAAAAATAAGTTTGTACTTTCCTCCCTGTTGCTGGAAAATAATTTCGGTGATGAGTGCACGCATCATCGACTTTCATTTTCGAGTTTCGAAGTGGGAAGGCCACTGTAGAAATTTACTGCAGAATTGTTTAAGAAATTTTTATCGTTTTAATTATAATTGGATATATATATATATATATATGTTAAGAATAGATATCTATCTATTATTTTAAATGATTTAAAAATTAAACCCGGTATTTGGTTCTTAAGTTCCAGTTAATTAACAGTTCAATTAAGTGTAGAAATTGGAACCTTTAATTAAAGTAAAAATTTAATACAATAGGAAGATAAGTAATGTAAATAAATGATTGTAAACATTATTAAATGAATTAATGAACTTCTTTATTTATAAGAATTGATGTATAAAGTTGCAAATTTAGTGTAGTTAAATTGTTACCATTATTAAATATAATAGAAATGTAAGCATTAAATAAATGAATGAAATTAAAAGTAAGTTGAAATTGTAATTTATAAAACGAATATATATAACTATTGAACCATTAATTAATTAAAGGAATTGAGAAGAAACTTGTATAATTTTCACTTACATTCTTAAAGCATATATATAACTTACCATACAATAAAGTTGCAATGTTAGTAAGAAAATGTAAGGGGAAATCTTATAAGTGAAGCTTGAGGTAATAAAGGTATTCAATGAATTTGCTGTTACAAAATGAGAATTAAATGTATAAACTTAAGTTAAAATGGAAATTTTAAGTATTATAAATAGATGATTATAAACTTAAGTAAATAAAACGGAATGCAAATATAATGAATATTGTAATAAATGAAAAATGAAAATTGTAAGTAATGAAGGAATCACTCAATAAATGAAAGAAAAGAAATTAAACAACTAAAGCATGAAATAAATGTATAATAAGTTAATTTGGTTGTTGGTTTGAATTGTTATTGTTTGACTTATGGTTGGTTGGGCAAGAGAATTTGAAGTTGTTGGATGAATAAATAATCTATTGTTGTTCCACCTAAGACTGTTGAGTAAAGGATGCACTTGATAGTTATTTTCATTCCATACAATTTCAAGTTTTGAACCCGAACAACTATTTGTTTGTTGGATTAAATGGTTGCTTTGTCTTGTGTATGTATGCTGTTTGTAAAGTTGATGGTTGTTGTATTGATTGGTTGATTAATGGTTGAAACCGCTTAAATATTTCACTTTATATAAATTGTAACCCTTTGGATTATATAAGAAAATGCAGTATCTTGGAAATATTTTGGAAATGTTTTTCCAAACTTTAATAATCTAAATATAAAGGATTAAATAGTTATAAATAGGATATCTTGTTTAAAGTGATTAATTTTGTAAATTTAATTGTTTATAAGTTAAATATTTTGGATAAGATGTATTGTATTTAATTTTTCTCTTCTTTTCCTTTTCGAGGACGAAAAGTTTTGAGTGGGGGAGAGTGTAACGACCCGCGTAAATTCGATGTTTGAAATGAATTAAATTAATATGATTTTATTTTAAAATTTAGAAAGAAATAAAAATCTTATTAATTTATATGAAAGAAAATATTGAAATTTGATGTATCAAAGGTAATTAAAATTTGCAAATTAAATTATATATTGCAATTAATAGTAATAGTGGAAATTGTTGCAAGTATTGAATTTGTCAATGGAATAAAATATTGATTTACGGAAATTGAATATAAACGGAGGTAATAAAGTAATGCAGGAAAATAAATAATGTAATTAGTACAATCCCTTTTATTTGTAAACTATTGTAAGGTGTTAATTAATTGAAATATGAAAATTTGGAAATAGATTCAAAATTTATGTTAGATAAATGAATTGCAATAATTAAAGTTAGTAATTAATAGGTTAAAGGGAATACCAATTTATTCATAAATGAATATAAGTGAATGTAAAAAAATAAATAGGAAACGCTAATTATTCATAAGTGATGGTTGATGATATAAACGTTACTAACTATTAATGTAGTAACGTAAGATGTAAATGTATTTTCAACGGAAATGTAACCTTATTTCTAGGTAGAAATTGCAGGTAGATTTATGAAATGGAGTTTATGAGATAAATAGAATTGAATGTTTTGTTAGTATGAGTTTAAGGGAATATGGAGTAAATTGATTAAATCAATAAAAGACAATAAATGCAATGATGATGGGTTAGTAATAAAAGTGAGTAGGGAAATGATTGTATAGTAAAAATGGAATTCCAACTTGTTGGAATGGAGTAAATACACTTAGTAATAAATTTAGGATAGGAAAACGAAATGGAAATATTGAATTAGTTAATTCGTATATATATATAGAATGGCGATTATTGGATTGTAAATAATAAACTTATTAATGGTGATCAAGAGTTGTGACCACAAGTTATTATGAGTGATACATATATATATTTAATTCAATTCAATTGATTTGGAAATCATTGCATTAAATATAAATTAAATGTTACGTTGAATAAGTTAAGGTAATAAATGGATAATAACGTAAATGTTCTTCATAGATATGATAGTTTGAATCTATTGAAATTTATGGAATTTGAATATAACATTTTACGTTAATTGGAGATAAAGATGGAAATAGGTAATAATTGCATTAATTTGTAAGTAGAAATAAATCGTTAATGAGAACAAGTATTTAAGATTTACCACCTATTTAGTATATTAAGTTATAACGGAAAATCAATTGCAATAATTAACAATATATTTATTTCATTAATGATAATGACGTAATATTTGAAATATTAAATAGGATGGAATTCAAATGTATATAACGATAGAAATGTGAAATTTGGGGAATAGATTCAAAGTTATAAATGTGTTGTTAAAATAATACATAATAAGTGCAAATTGAATGAATCAATGGGAGCATAGATTTAAGTTTAGAAAACGATATTTTGGTTTAATTAAGTATTGCAAAATAAATGAAATTAACGTTTAAATATTTCGTTTATAGAGATTAAAAATAAATTCAAGGATATTAAAATAATAGATTTTGAACCCAACATGAAATCCTTCTACTTAAAATTTTTAGATGGAATAAACATTTGATTATTTAATTGAATAGAGAAAAGGATTTATTTAGTATGTAATTTAATGCTTGTTGAAAACTGTAATTTTATAAACATGTTTGCTTGACTATAAATAGGGATTACAATGTTCACGTATTTATTTAATTGATTTCATCAATTAGGATCTGTTTTGAACTGGAAGATTGAAATTAATTAGAAATAAATTTATTAAAATCTTTCAATTGAAAAAGGAAAAGAAACAAAGTGCAATTAATAAAATTTATATAAGAATGTTTTCATTATGAATGTACATTATTTGGAAATATAAGAATTGATTTAATATTGTATAAGTTGATCATTTTAGAATATAAGAATGTTTACATTATGAATTGCAAGTAACAAATAAGCATTTTAAGGAAAATAAAAGAATGTTGAGGAAATAAAGTGAACGTTTCCATTCTAAATATGAGAATGTGGAGAAATTAACACTGCCATGGATTGACTTATCAGCTTTTAATTTACATCTAAATTGTTTAGATCAATTTGGAAATTAATAAAATTGTGGATATATTTTGAAACGTAAACGAAACGTCTAGATTTACATTTGTAAATACGTTTAAAATAAAATGTAAATGATAAGGAATTTATTTATTTTCTAAATCCATAACGTGTGTAATTAATATTATTTATCTTTTGGGACCACCTCCGTTTGCACGTTAAAATTCGTGCACACCTATTCTTTTGCGATCTATCTATAAATAGGCGGTGAAACCCTAGCCTCCATCTTCATTCCTCTGTATAGTCTCTTCTTCAACTTCTTCTCTTCTTCAATGGCAACAGACAATTTCTAGATCCAGTTTTAATCCAAATTAAAAGTCAAAATTCAAACTCCTCTAAAAATTCCAGAAAAATTATATGTTGGAGTTCTCAGAATACGCAATCTACTGGCGGTGTTCGTTTTCCGTTTTGGGTTCGGCCTGGAAGCATATTCGCGTGCTCCTGTAGCCAAAGCGTGTGGAAGACGATAGTGACGTGGCGAGTATTTAATTAAGGTTTGTTTTGTTTTATAATTTATTTTGATTTTCAAATCGTTTAAATCGCATAACTTTTTCATACGACCTCGGATTCACGCGAAACTTTTTTTGTTAGGATCGTAATTAAATTCCGGACAGTTTGGAATTAGTTTGGACCAATTCGGAGACCGTCGAATTTTTGGGTTTAAATCGGATTTAAATTCAATTTAAATTCAAAAGGTGAGTGTTTTAACCCACTCACAACTTCTAAAAGTTTTTATGTTTGTTAAATTTATTTTAAATATGAGTAGAAATTTATTTATGACTGTTGGCGTGTTTTATTCAGCATATCTGTTAAATCGCATTTATTTAACTTAACCGTTAATTTAGTTTATTTATTGCATAAAATTTGACGGGTAGAATTTATTTTTGCACATAAACTGCTAGTTAACAGTCATTAAATTTATTATGGAATATAAACTGTTAGCTAATAATCTGTTATTAATTCCTGTATAATTCATATGCTATGTATCAATGATTGTTTTAAATTGGATGATGATTGCAATTGATGATTGATGATTGATATTTGGATGAATGAATGCTATAATTATATTGTATAAACTGCAAGTCATCATGCATTTTCATTTCATTCGGGGTTGTGGTTTGAAATGATATACAACCGCAAAATTTTATTTTTAAATTGCGGATTGAAATGATAAACATCCGTATCACTTGACTATAGGATAGAAAATTTTATACAGGCACCGTGGTCTATATATAAATTATTTTAAAGTGATTTCTATGGTTTGGATGGGATACGGTTTATAAAATTTTTTAATTTTGATATTTTATAAATGTTATTCTTCTATATATATACATATGAAGTTAAAAATTTTGAATTTAAGCTGTGTATAAATCTATTAAATAAAAATGGGAAAATTGAGAAATGGAATTTGATAATTCATATTATATGTTTAAGTTTGGAAAATTTTAAGGTATGATATTTATAACTGGATTTTTCCAAGATAAATTTAAAATGAATATTCTAGTATAATTTAATTGAAGAAAATATTTAATTGCTAGAAATTGGAGTTTTATTTATGGATTTTTATGTAAATATTCAAGACTAAATAATAGAACATTTAATTTGGTTGAAGGAATAAATTCCAACTTTAGTTTTGAAATATTAGTACTCCAAATGGATATATATATATATATATATATATATATATATATATATATAGAAATTGAAGTGGTTTTGGAACTTGAAAGTGGTATTTAAATTTTGGTTTAGACTTTAAATAAAGAAATATATTTGTAAAGCCATGGAAATTATTTTCTTTACAAAGTAACCTTAAAGTTAAACCATTTATTTCGTATACCGTTGAATATCCAAACCATTCAAGTTTTAGAAGTTATGGTTTTAAAATATATGAATTTCGAAATATTACGCTTTGAAAGTATAAGTCAAATATTTGGTTTCCAGATATTTTAAATTTTAAAGCAGTATGATTTTGGAAAAGAAATATATTTGGATAAAATGATATCATATTGTTTTGGGTTTTAAGATGATATTGTATTCATAGTTTTGAAATGGAATTTTTATTCTGGTTTTAAAGTATAAACTATTTTAAACGACCGCGGTGTTATAATAACGATTGGTTGGCAAAGAGACCGGGATCGGATATGGACATACTCTCTGTCGATACTGAAAACCACTTTGACTAACCGTGTACGCGGTGGAGATTCCAGAATGAAGTAGGTTGGTGGCGGCGTTTCCTGTAAGGTAAATACGTGGACCCGACTCCCGTGAGTTGGCATAAGGTGGCTAAAACAAGAGCGATTCTCGGGCCAATGAGGTCATTCCTCTGATCGGACACTCCTCTTCGATATTATACTTTGACTTTGGATTGATTCAGTGGCCACTTTTATTTTATATTTTGGGGGAGTCTGTTCGAGGTGGGCGGCAGCTGCGCGCTGCGTGTTTCCACCAGCCCGGATAGCAATTGGTATATCTACCCTGGCATTGCCTAGTTGTGCCGTGTCACCTACCATGCCGAGCCTTTACTACGAGTTTTGTTTTGTACCATACCTATGGAGTGCCCTTTGACGACGCCCATTACGGGGGAGATTACGGTACAGTATAGACTATGGGAATATATTCTGTGTTACGGGCTACATGGGTAACCCCTTAACGCTATTAAAAAGTAAGTTTATTTTATAAATAGGCATTATTATAATAGCGCAATATACTACATAGTAAATAGTTTAACGGACCCTTAGGAGATGTAAATCCCAAGCATCTCTTGAGTTACTGTACTCATATTTATTTCTGTAAATTTTACTCACATAAGATCTTTTAGTTCTGACTCGAGTGTTTTTGTCTTTTCAAATTCGCTCGGGTCAGTCCGAGCGTTTCAGGATTTGAGAATTTAGCTCTGGAGGACGAAGACAAAGATTTGTATTACTAGTATCTACTATATTATTTCACTACACCATTTAATTCTGCTGCATTGATAGTATTGGTATGGGTAACTCTGATATTCATTGTACAAGTAAAATAAAATATTTTGTAAAACAGTTTCATGAACTGTATATTTGATTATTATATTTTATCCTTCCGTTGTGAGATTCTGTTTTGTTTTATTTCTTCTCTGTTTTTCTTATTTACCCCATAACAATCCGCCCTTCCGTATGGTTTGAATCGTCATGTGTGTCGGTTTAAAGTGTGCGAAAAGGCGGGATGTTACAAACTTAAATTTCCAATGTGGATTATAGTCCTATCGCATTATAAGCTCTTGATATTTGCAGAACAATAATTTCATCTGATTTTCTTGGCCTGAGGTTGAACATTAGTTTGTATTGCTATACTTGATGGATATTTGGAATTTTAAGTTTTGAAAACCGTATTTTTTTAGGTTGAGCTTGGGAGATTTAATGATGGTGAGTACATATTTTTACAATCTACTGGTCCTTTTAGTAACATATGTGCATGTTATCTGTTATGTGCAATTAAGAATTCTATCCAGTGATTGCATTATGCTTTTCAATACATTTATTATCAAATTGTAAAAATGTATAATCTTAATTTTATGAAGGCTGTTTCTTTCTTTGCATTATTTTTATTTCAAGTTTGCAACGTTGTGTTGGTAGTTGTTTTCATAAACTAAGTGGTCAACTTCCGGACACATCAATTGGCACCACTTTTTTTGTATTTTGATGCTTAGCTGACATTCTCACTCACCAGTCATTATCATTGTTGGGGATTTTGCGATTCGAGACAAATTTGATGGCGATTTCAATGAAGATAATGTTGTATTTCCGACTTCTAGGATCTATGGAATAGATTCTTTCAGACAATAGTTCAACCCACCAGGTACAAACGGGTTATCGAATTATCGACTTTCAGGATTCAATGAAGTCTTATAACAGCGTAATCGGATTCAAAATTTGTACGTCATTGATCCGACCGAGAACACTTTAGCATTTGATATCTGAAGATGCAATATGCAAAGAAAGGAATGAAGAAGAAGAACAAACAAATCTGCAACGATTCAGCGTTTGCAACACCTTGCAGATGTTACAAAATACAGAGTAATGGAAGTGCAGCGATTAACAACACCTCCCCGACGTCACGAATTTTTGCAGGATGAAGAAGAAGAAGAATTTGGAATCAAAACTATTTTCAACGTTTTCTGGGCGTTGCTATTTATAGAGGTGAGGAGGTATCCATTCGCGAAGGGTTGCGTCCCTTCATAACGTTTTAAAACATTGTCAACAATCACTCCGTTTGAATTGAAACGTAGCGTTTATTCATTTTGCAACGTTCAGAAAAACATTACAAAAGTCCCGCCCTTATTCAAATTTATAAATTTTAGTTCTGGGTTGCAAACGGGCTGAAATTTGGCCCGTTACTGTTCACATATGATCCAAAGATATTTTCGGGTCCGAACCCGAAATCTGTACCCGACCTGGTTCGGTTCGGTCGAACGGACGGCGGCGGCGCGCGTGTGGTATTGCATGACTTCTCTCCTCACAATAAAGCAAACATGTAGGAGCCCCAAGGCCCCAACATCTACATGAGAAAGCTTTATTTATACAAAATTATTGTATAATTTTCTAGCATGTGGGACTAATTGTTCTCTTCTTCCTCTTTACTTCTTCTCTTCCAAATCAAAACCCAAAGCCCCAAAACAATTTTTGAAAATTTACAACAATCTCCCCCAATTTTCAAAATAAATAAATAGGATGACTGAATCACTAGAGTGACTTCCTACATACCCAAGTGGGATCAAGCCTATGTAGTTCTAAGATCAAGTTTTGCATCATCGTGAAAACCAACACATAAATAAAAGGTATCTTTTGGATTTGAAGCTTTACTTAGTGTAAACCATTCAAAGCCTTATCGAGATTCTATGGTGAACGAATCTTGAACCAAATATCCCTGATGACAAAACCGGAACAGTCACACATGTTTATTTCCTTAGGTAAAGCGTACTGTATTGCTCAGCACGTTAATAGACATGTGCTTAAATCCTGGTTCATGAGTCAACTTAGAAAGCGGTCTTACTTTCCTAGGAAATGGTCTGATTTCCATACTCATATAGGTAAGTCTCTTAAGGTATTTCTACGATACACCTTTTAAGATTTCTAGACTTATTAAAGATATATATCCATCCTTTGTTCTTCTAGAATCCAACACTAAATATTATGAGATTATCGATTTAGTGTTCCATAATCATTCTCTTAACTTGTTGGTACCTACTGAACTTTGTCTATACTTTTCAAGTTATAATTTGAGTTTCTATTAAGGATGACCATCCTTCATTCACAAACCTTAGTCCCATTTCTTGTGACTTTATAGAAACCATTGCCATTGAAAGACTCTTTGTAAGTGGGCCAGCCAAATTTTTCTTCATTTCTATGTAGTCAACAGTTATAACTCCTCTTTTAAGTAAATGTCTCACCATTTGATGTCTTAGACTCACATGTCTAGACTTTCCATTATATGTCTTATTAGACACGTTTATATCGTTGCTTGATTGTCACAGTTAATCAAGACTGCTGAAGATGGCTTCTTCCATAAAGGGATTTTCATTAATAAATTCCTAAGCCTTTCCACTTCTTTACATGCATCTGCTAATGCAATCAATTCTGACAAAAATTTTGAGTCAGAAATACAGATCTTCCTTTTGAAAGCCCAAGACACAGCAGCGCCTCCTAATGTAAAGATCCATCCATTCGTAGACTTGGATTTGGATTCTACATTGTTCGAGGTTGCATCACTATATCCTTCTATCACAGCAGGATATCCTTGATAAGATAAACCACGTTCAATGGTTCCTTTCAAATAAGCTAAAACTATGGAAATAACTTTCCAATGTTCAAAACTTGTATTACTCGTAAATCGACACAATACACTTATAGCATGTGTGATGTCTGGTCTAGTGCAATGCATGGCATACATAACACTCCCAATAAAACTGGAATATTCTAGTCGAGAAACAGTACGTCCAGCGTTCTTTTCTCATTTGATACTAGGATCTAAAAGAGTTGGTGCTGGTTTGTCATCATAATGACCATACTTTTATAGGAATTTCTCTATGTAATGAGATTGAGTTAGTAATAACTCCCCCTCTTTTCTAACAATTTTAATTCTCAAAATTACATCAGCCTCTCCTAGATCTTTCATATCGAATTTAGAAGACAGAAACTTTTTAGTTTCATTCACACGGGATATATTGAAACCAAATATTAGCATGTCATCAAAGTAAAAACATATTATAACACTACCGTTGTTATCTGATTTGCTATAAATACATTTATCAGCATCATCAACAATGAATCCATATGACAGTGCAACTTTATCAAATTTCTCATGCCATTGCATGGGAGCTTGCTTCAGGCCATAAAGAGATTTCACTAATATGCAAACTTTCTTTTCTTGGCCTGGGGTTTTGAAACCTTCAGGTTGTTCCATATATATCTCTTCTTCTAAATTTCCATTTAAAAAAGCAGTCTTTACATCCATTTGATGTATGACTAATTTATGAATTGATGCAAGTGCAATTAAACAGCGTATAGAAGATATGCAAGCAATTAGAGCATATGTATCAAAGTAATCTACTCCATGTCTTTGCTTATATCTCTTAGCAACTAATCTGGCTTTAAACTTATCAATGGATCCATTTGTATTCAACTTTTTCTTGAATATCCATTTACATCCTATAGGTTAAGCACCAGGAGGTAAATCAGTTAAAACCCAAGTTTGGTTTAACATTATGGAATTCATTTCATCATTGATAGCTTCTTTCCATAAATTAGAATCTCTGGAACTCACAGCCTCAGAATAAATTTCGGGATCGTCATCGACGTTCATTACATATTCTCGCTCTTTTACTTCTCCGTTGTTTAGTATTATTATATGGTATTGACATTTCCTTGCTATTTTGAGCAGGAGCATAATCATCGTCATTGATATTATTAGTCATACTAGGTTCTGGACTAGATGATCTCAATGGGATCTCAACAGTTTGATTTTCAAAAAATTTTCCATCTACAGATTTTATAACTTCTAGGGTGTCAAGAATAAGGAATCTACAATTTATACTATTAAGTGAATATCCTATGAAAACACATTTAAATGCTCTATTTCCTAACTTTGGTCGTTTAGGGTCTGGTTTTCTAACATATGCTAAGCAACCCCAAACTTTAAGTCTAGTTAGGTTAGGTTTCCTATTAAACCATAATTCGTAAGGGCAAATATTATTCTTTTTAAGTGGTACTTTATTTAAAATATAACATGCAAATAACATAGCATCATCCTATAGTTTATAAGGTAAATTAGAACTTATGAGCATGGCATTAACCATTTCTACTAAAGTTCTATTCTTCCTTTCAGCCACACCATTTTGTTGTGGTGTATATGGGGTGGTACATTGGTGAACTATACCTTCTTGTTTGCAAAACAACGTGAATTCATTTGAGAAATATTCACCACCACGATCTGAATGTAATAGTTTAATTTTAACTACTAATTGTGCTTCGACCTCTGCTTTGTAAATTTTGAATTTATGAAAAGCCTCATCTTTAGTTTTCATTAGATATACATATGCATATCTAGTGTAACATCAACGAATGTTATATAGTATTGGTTACCACGATAGGTGATATGACTTTTTAAGTCACCCACATCACTATATACCAAATCAAGAAAACCAGTTTTCCTTTCCACGGATTTAAAGGATTTCCGGTGTATTTTTGCTTGAACACATATTTCACATTTAGAGATGGTATCGAAATCACAATAAGAAATTAATCCTAATTTATTTATATTTCTAATGGAATTATAATTAACATATCCTAATCTACCATGCCATAAATTAATAGGATCAACAATATAAATAGAAGATTTCTTTATTAGATTCAACTTAATCATACCGTTACAAGAGTATCCCTGTCCAATGAATCTACCGTTATTAGACAACACTAGCTTATTAGACTCATACACCATCTTGAATCCTCCTTTGTTAAGAAGGTATCCAGAGACCGAATTCTTACACATATCAGGTACATAAAATACATTGACTAGTGTAAGAAATTTTCTAGAGGTGAAAGGAAGTTCAATAGTGCCTTTTTCCAGAACTTTGCTTGGAACCTTATTTGCTCCAGTAACTTCATCGGCTTCTCCTTTATTTTCTTCGTAACTCTTAAAAAAATTACGGTCTTTGCAAATGTGAATGGTTGCCCCAGTATCGAAGCACCAATCATTATCATTGCCTCTAACGGAGCTCTCCTCTTGCAATACAACCACAAGCGAGTCTTCGACCACATTCACATTTTGTTGTTTCTTCCGCAAACGGCGGTCTCGGGCGTAGTGGCCGGACTTGTTATAAAAATAACAAGCACCTTTCTTTTTGTTGTTGGTTTTGGAATGATTTTTCTTCTTAAACTGTGCCTCATTCTTTGGCTTTAACTTATCAGTAATTTCAACATTATTTGCCTTAGAATGGGACTCAGTTTATGGATTATCATCTAGACCGCGTTTGCGAGAGTCTTCTTCAATACGAAGATGATGCTGTAAACCGTCTAAATTATAATCTGTTTCCACATGCTTCATCTTTTTCTTATAATAATTCCAACTATGCGGAAGTCTAGAAATTATAACTCCAACAACAAAAGATTCAGAGAGATCAATTCCAGCATCTTTAAGTTGATTCACCAATAGTAAGATTTCGCTTACTTATCCAATTATGGACATATTGGTGACCATTTTGAAATCCATAAAATTAGAAATAAGAAACTTTTTATTACTTGCCTCGAATCCAGTGCAGTCCAGAGTGCCTTCGCTGTTTCCAAGGTCCTATGAGAATTATATACCGGGGTAGATAGCCATTCAGAATATGCTTCTGCAAAGAAAATCATCCTCTTTGTGCTTTGCACGTTTAGTCTTTAGTGTAGCATCATCTTTATCAGTTTCCTCTAGGACTTCTTCCAAGTCATCTTCCAAAATGTAGAACAACTTGACGGTGACCAAGAAAAATTTCATCGTCTCTTGCCAACAATTGAAATTGTCGCCATCAAAACACTCCAATCGAGTTAGATGCTGATTCATAACTTATAGAGCGCTCGAACCTTCCATGGTTGAAGAATATTATTTGAAATTTCGTTCGGGATTTTGCGATTCGAAACAAATTTGATGGCGATTGCGATGAAGATAATGCTGCACTTCCGACTTCAAGGATCTATGGAATAGATTCTTTCAGACAATAGTTCAACCCACCAGGTACAAACGGGTAATCGAACTATCGACTTTCAGGATTCAAAGAAGCCTTATAACAACGTAATCGGATTCAAAGTTTGTACGTCTTTGATCCGACCGAGAACACTTTAGCATTTGGTATCTTACGATGCAATATGATGAGAAAGGGATGAAGAAGAAGAACAACAAATCTGCAACGATTAAGCATTTGCAACACCTCGTAGATGTTACAAAATACAGAGTAATGAAAGTGCAGCGATTAGCAACACTTCCCTGGCGTCGCAAATCTGTGCAGGAAGAAGAAGAAGAATTCAGAACCATAACTATTTTCAACGTTTTCTGGGCGTTGCTATTTATAGAGGAGAAGAGGTATCCATTCGCGAAGGGTTGCGTCACTTCGTAACGTTTCAAAACTGTCGCTAACAGTCACTCCGTTTGGATTGAAACGTCGCGTCTATTCATTTTGCAATGTTTAAAAAAATGTTACGAAATTCCCGCCCTTATTCAAATTTAGAAATTTCGGTTCTGGGTCCCTAACTGGCTGAAATTTGACCCGTTACTATTCACATATGATCCAAAAATATTTTCAGATCCGAACCCGAAACCCTTACCTGAATTCGAACCGGCCCGGTTCGGTTTGGTCGGATGGACGGCGGCGGCGCACATGTGGTGTTGCATGACTTCTCTCCTCACAACAAAGCAAACATGTGGGAGCCCCAAGGCCCCAACAACCATATGAGAAAGCTATATCTATACAAAATTATCGTATAATTTTATAGCATGTGGGACTAATTGTTCTCTTCTTCCTCTTTACTTCTTCTCTTCCAAATCAAAACCCAAAGCCCTAAAACAATTTTTGAAAATTTTACAACAAACCCTATATTATTTTAGAAACTAAGTTGTCGTCAAGTGTTTTGTTTCCTGACAAGGATGTCCATTAACTTGAGTGCTAACTAAAAAATCCATTCCTCGGCTTATTATAGCTGTTCATCATTTTTTTTTGAAAATTGACTGAAGCAAAAAATGCACTTTTTATATGCTTAGAGAGGAGTAATGGATGATGATATATATTATTCAAAATACCAAATTAGATAAAGCACAAAACATATTATTTAAGCTAATTCATTTTTTTAATTGAATAGTAATATGTATACAGCTATCGTTGGTATTAATATTCCTTTTCTTTTATCAAGAATGGCTCCGAGGTAACGATGTTAAGTTGGTTGCATTTAGTAATTTTGTGTATTACTATAGCTATTGTTGCACCTATTCAGAACTGCTTTCAAGACACGAGGGAACCAAATCGAAGTCACGATACTTAACCTGGTCCGAACTCAGCAACCAATGGAATCGCAAGCAACCAATGGAACCTCAGTAAGAGACAAATATCGTAAGAGTTAAGAAAAAAGGGCAAGCCATGGCGACTACGTCTAAAATCGAAGTCAATACGGCATACCGTACCGACGTTTGGGGACAGCACATACCGAGCTGAGCCCAGCGCGTCTTCAAGGCTCATGTTTTGTCAAACCTATGGGAACGAGTCCACACCAGCACATACTAAGAGCAACCTAAACAGCTCTATACATAGTCGAAAGCACGTCAAAGAGGTTGTATACAGGACCACTTAGTGTATACTTCAACGCAGAGCCATACTTACAATTCAAATCGCAAGTAGCCACATGCCCGACCTGATATACTATTAATTCAAGCAAAGACAACAAAAATATCAACATGGAAGAATGGCCTGGGAACCAAGCAGTATTCACTAATGTATCTCTTCATATGCATCAACACCATAACATCGCATACTGGTCAGGACAGACACATCAAGGTCTATAATTGGCATCAAAAATCTCTTTAGAGGTCCATAAGCAATGTCAAGTCAAATTTGAATTCTTCTGTCACAATTTCAGATATTCCCGGTCTAATTTTGAGATTCCCACCTCCATTCAAACTTCCGGCTGAAGACACATCAATAATCAAGTCACGTCAAATAGACAAAATGGATAAACAACATCTGGTTGGATCCAAGGGTTAAGGCACAACGGCGAGAAAGAAATTCCAGAAATCCATGTGCATTTCAGGATTATAAATAGAAAAGGCACTGTAGCATCAAAAAGACTTCTTCCTCTTCTGATATTTCTTCTTTTGAAAATCTTTAAGGTTCAACTGTACTTTCTACTATGAAATTTTGTATCAAATCATTGATAAAGGAAGAAAGAGGAAACTTTCTTTGTAGTTATATTCTAAAAATCCAAATCATGCAAATTTCGTGTCTTTTACTGTTCTATGTTATTTCCTCATTAGTTGTAGTACTAAACTCTTTTTTACCAATGCTTCAATCAAATATTGATTAGATCTGAAACTTTAACAAACAGTTAAAGTGCAGCTACTCGATTGTGTAAGTGTTCAACAGCATAATCACCACCTCATGGAAAAATTAAGATTACTTAGTTTTGTTAGTTCAAAATCGATAAAGTAGTTAGTAAATCAATTATTTTATATGTAATTGAGGAGTTAAAGGACGACAAAGTTCTTCAACCTCTTTTGACGTTAGAAGGAGGGCTCAAACCTTCGTACTTTTATTCATTTTTCACATATAGTAAAATAGTATACCACGAACCATGAATCCTACCAGTTCACCTATGGCCCCCTATTCAAAAATCTGCACATCTTATAGCAAAAACTATCCCCAAATTTCTTATACTCTCAACAACCCAGGATGAGGCGAGAGCTTCAACTGAGGCCACTACAGATACCATCTTGGCAGCATTCCAATCCTTCTTAGAACAAATAAATGGACATATAGAAGGATTAGAGAAAATGATGATCCGACATGTCATTCAAGGACCATTTTCACCTCGCCACTCCATTGATCACCGCCATCGTTCCACAATTGCGCTAAATATTCAGCAGGTGAATGATCATGGCACTCCGATTAATGAGAACGGTGATGCTGGATCAATAACTGACACCAAATTGAAGAGCAAAATCAAGGCCAACCCTAGGATCAAAACCAAGCAGGCCAATATAAACCTTCAACTGCTAGAAAAACAGGCCCGATCTGTTGGAAATGATGAAGATACCATGTTTAATGGTGATTCAGCCTAGGTTGACCCGATGTAATACGAGATCTAATAGCTTAGGACTTAAGTAGAGCGGCTAGTAAAGATTTGTTAGTAGAATATGGAAGAAATGGTAGATGAAGAAATTTGCATTCCTTTTTGTGAGACTATTATAGAGGCCGATTTTCCTAATAATTTCAAAGCCCCTGCGATTGATAAGTTTTGACGGAACCACCCACCCAAAGGATCACCTCAGCACTTTTGAATACTTTATGGACATCTTGAAGGTTGGAAGGATGGCTCGGTGCAAATTGTTCCCAATATACTTAACTGGTGCGGCTTCAAGGTGGTTCAGAAGGTACAGATCGGGAGAGGTCAAATCTTAGAGGCAGTCGTATGTTGATTTCTTAAGACAATTCACTTCAGGAGGAAAGCCTCCCCTAACATTCATACCATGTCCTATGTGAAGCAAGGAGAGAAAGAAAGTCTGCGCAATTGTATCAAGCGTTTCAAGATAGAAGCTCTTTGAATTTGGGTGACTAGTGAAGAAGCGTTACTAATGGCGGCTCATGCTGGAATTAGGAGAGGAACCATTATGTGGGATAAAAATAGCAGGAAATCTTGGCATAGCATAAAATCCTCTTATGAGAGAGCAGGGGGGTACATTAGGATGGAGGAAGCTAGATTTGTACTCTAATCTCATGTAATTTCCTCCCCCAACTATGATAGGAAAAGAGGGGCGGATGAGTATCACCCACTCACCAAACGGTACAAAGAGTTATGCCTCACTACAGGGATCTCCCTCACTTATTCCCTTGGGCAGATATATGAGATGACCAAGGATGAATTGTATTACAACTTGTCGAACAAAGGAAATAAACTAGAACAGAACAAAGGTGGAGATTACTGCCACTTCCATGAAGCAAATTGTCACCATGCTAACAATTGCTTACACTGAAAGAGGGAGAAAGAGGCTAATCGAGAAGGGATATTTGGGCAGCTTCTAGAGGGAGAATATAGGAGATTGGTTTGGCAATCTGACTCCACATCCAAATGAACATCAAGCTGGCAACTCTTCAAACCTGATAGCTTCTATTCATGGAGGACCATACCTCGCTGGTGCAATCAAGAAGGCACGTGAGAGATATGTACAGGAAGCTAAAACCCAAAGGGCGATCTTCCATATCAAACAGAAGCCTGCACCAGAAATAAACTTCATGGCGGCTGAGTCAGCCGAGGTTATATTCCCACTTCAAGACCCGCTTATCATTATGGTGCAGATATCGAACTATACCATGAAGAAAGTCCTCGTTGATTCGGGCAGTTTAGTAATTGTCATCTTAGAATCTGCCTATGATCAAATGAATTTACCATCTAAAATCCTAAAACTCATCCCTAAACCGATCTTTGGTTTCAACAACACTACAACCATTCTAGTGGAGTTAGCATGCCTACTCATCATAGCCAAAAGTACCCAGTTAAGCAAATCATTCTATGCAAGTTTCTTAATCATCAATCAACCCTCGCCCTACAATGCTTTCTTGGGAAGACCTGCTCTATTTGATCTGGGGCAATCATCTCTCAAAAGGATTTTCTCATGAAATTTATTACCCCTGTCAGGATAGGATCAGTAAGAGTGGAACAGTTTTTAGCTAGAGAATTATATTATATAATTTTTAACTCAAGGAATAAAATTATTCTAAACTATGATTGGCATTGATGAATCTAATTCAATTTACGTGTAGTATTTCTCTAAGGAATACCAAAAACTGGCATCCTCTGTGAACTCGCCACCGGAAGAGGAGCAAAAAAGCGAGATAGATCCAAGATTAAGGGTGACAAAGAAAGATTTAAAATAGGTAGATGATATCGAATATATACAAATATCTCTAGAGGACCCCGCAAATGTGCTCAAGATAGGGAAGAACCTTAGTGCATAGGCCCGGGATGAACTAGACTTTCTCAAACAGTCAGTAGATGTATTCACGTGGATGTAACAACCCGAAAATTTCGATCCCAAAAATTCCAGATAGTTGGTAAAGAGAAGAAAGAGAAAGAAGAAGAAACAGAAAAATCAAACTCAGAATCTCATATTCGCAGCGGATAAAATATAATATCACATAAATAATAGTTTTACAAAGAAAACTGTATGTAACAACCCTAGATTTTTTTCATATATTTTAATATTTGACTTTATTTTATTTTGAAATTATTTTTAAACTTATTTTATTTCAAACATTTCATTTTTAAATATAAGTGTTGATATTATGTGAATTATAATTTCAAACCGGTATAAATTGGATATTTTACTGAAAGATGAATTTCTGTTCAAACTGGTCAAACCTTGACTTTTAAATTTCATATTTAAATATTTAAATTCTTAAATTTTATCTTTTGTTATGAAAATAGATTTAATAACTTGAATACTGCTTTTCATTTCATTGAAAACGGATTTAAATTGTGAAAGTTATGTGTATTTCAATTTGGAGTATAATTTGTTTTATTTTGCAATTTTGTCTATTTTAAATTATATAAATCATATTTTCTTTGTTATATTTTATTCAAATATTTGTTAATATGTTACTTTATGTATATTTTCTCTTTTAATATTTTTAAAGTGATAATAAAATTTGTCCAAAATTTACTGTATAAAGGCTGTTTTCTATTTTTCTGCTATTTTCTTCATTTAAATTATATTTAATTAGAATTTATATCTTTATTTTGTGAATGCATTTTTTTTATGTTATGATCTTTGTTATAAATATTTTTACAAGTCCATATAAATTTTCTAAAGTTCATTCTGTTTATTTTCCATTTTTCTAGACTAGTTTGCAATTTTGTGCTATTTTCTTATTTTAACCTTATATAATTAATAAATATATATATATGTATATATATATTTTATATTTTGTTATATTTTCGAATTTGTGACTGAAATTATTATTATTTTCAGTAATATGAACTTATATAAATAAATTAAAGTAATTTGAAAAGGTTTAAACTCTTAAAATTCCAAGGTCCTTTTGTCTTCCGACCTTTCACTTTCTCAACCTCCATTCTTTATGATTTTGGACGTACCTTTCCTACTTTCTTTCAGTTGCATTCTTCATCATTTTTCACAAGAAAAACATTTCTCAAAACCACAAAAATTTGTGCGGCCATTTGCTTGAAGAGATTTGGTAAAAACCTTCATTTTCTTCTTTGTTGTTTTCTACTTTCTATTGAATTTTGCATATGTTCTCTACATTCATGCCTCCACTCCTCCTCAACCAGGCTTTGGCCGACCATCAACACCGCCTTCCTCTGACCATCACCCATCCTACTAACCCTCCACTTCAGGCCGAGCCATCCCAAGGCATAGATCACCACAAAATCCATCAAAAACCCTCACTATATACACTAGATGAGCCACCTTTGCCAACACCTCCTTCTTCAACCTCTAGCTCCACTACCTCCATCACCACCACCTCTGGCCTGACCTCCACCCTCTGCCACGTCACTCATCACCTCCTAGAGCCACTGGCCGTTAGCCATGACCTCTGGCCGAACCAAAATATAGCCAAGATGTGATGTTATTTGCCTTATGTTGTAGCCTTGTACACCTAGACCTATTCACCTTCAAAAAAAATGTTGGCCGACCACTTGCACACCCAAACCAGACCTATAGCACCCCTAGGCCAAGCTAAACACCTGCATAACTAAAGCACATGAGGTAGAGAGCAAGTGCAATGCAAATGGATATTGCTTTGGGTGTTGATTCTTATGTTATTTGATGATATATTGTGTTGAATACTTATGTATGTATGTATTGTTGTGTGTATATGTTATCAAGCCATATAGCTTTGGCTCTCCACTCTCTCAAGTCTTGTCCGTATTATCGTGCCTTCGTTGTGTCAGTGTGTGCGCTTTGGTAGCGATCTCCAGCTTTGAACAGGTGAGTTATTCTCACCAGACAATATGTACATATATAACTAGTAAATTGACCCCTTTTGAATCTGTAAAATGCATTATCATGTTACACCTGCTATGTTATGATTTTATGATGTTTACCCATTCTTAAACACCTGTTATATCATATGTTACTGTTATATTATGCCGTTCTATTATTTTTATCAGTTTATCACACTGCAAGTTCCCTTTAGATTAGAATCACTATGGGTTGAAATGATACATACCCGAACGGACTTTAGAATAGGAGAAAATCGTTATGGGCTGAAATGATAGGCCTGAATGATTTTCAATTATTTTCATTTGCTTGGGATTGTGGGTTTGAAATGATCAAACCCAGGTTTTCTTTGTAAATTACGGATTGAAATGATATATTACCCGTATCACTTTAACTAGGCTAGAAAATGAAATACAGACCCGTTGTTGAAATATGTTTTTCTAAAAATTTTAAAATATTTTAGAAATGTAAATATTATAATATTTTGATTTAAATTTGATTAAAAATGATTTTTTAAAGCATTATTGACTTTCTGAAATGTATAAGTGAAATAAATTAATGGTAAAGTTAGAAAATCTGAAATGTAAGTTATTTTGGAAATTATAATTTGGTAATAAATGGAATTTAAATTAAATATGAAAATATGATAAATTTATGATATTTTGAATTAAATGAATTTAAAATGATTTTATAATATATTAATGATTTTTGAATTAAGTTAAAATGTTAAATGAATTAATATTTAAGTTGAAATTTTGAAATACAACTAAAATTGAAAATTTGTAAATTTGGCTTAAAAGTGAATTTTTAAGTTAAGTAAATAAAAATGAAATTAATTTATATTTGAAAATTTATACTTAAGTGTTAAGTTAAATTTAATTTAATGAATTTAATATTTAATGTTGGAATTTAATAAGTGAATTACTATTAAATTTTGACTTTGAATGGAGATTTAACTTTATAAAATCATGAATATAAGGGTATTTGAATGATTGTTTTAAAAGTGAAATTATATGATTTCATAAGTTAAAAATGATTTAAATAAAAATTTAATTGTTTGTGAAATTATACTGAATATTTGAAGTTAATTTACTGCATTTCTAAAATGCTATTAATTCTAACGTAAAGGATAATACAGCATTTGTAAATACTGTAGTTGATGATAATGAACCAAATGGCTCAATTTAATAAAGGCTATTATAGCATTTTTGTTATAATGGTTGAATTTAACTAAGTTTATTTGAAACTAATGTAACCCTATTACAGCACTTTAAATACCGTCTTTTGTTAAATTGAACTGTTTTAAATGTGACTTTCCGTAGCATTTTCTAAATGCTACGAAAGTTGAATTTTCATTGTTTTAATAAATTTAAGTGAATGAATGAACTTTGAAAGATTAAAATTTTGGAAATTTAATAATTTAATTATTAAATATAATATCTTCATTTTAATGATTTAAAATGAAGTGATTTGTTTCGAAATATAAACTATTTTGAAATGTGTTTTGAAATGGTATTTAAATTAAATAAAAAGGAATGTGGTTTAGAAGATATGATATTTTGATATTTTGAAATGGATTTTGAATGATATTGAATTTTTAAATGATATTTGATTTCGAAGTATAAAATACTTTTTTTAAAATTTTAACCACGGGACGTATTTAATTTATGGTTTAACTGATCCTTAAAGGATGGGCGATCCCAAGCATCCTTTAAGTTATGGTGCATTTCTACTACAGTTCACTTGAGTTGATTTACATTATATAAGTATATATTGTCCTGACTCGAGTGTTTTGTGTTTTGCTTTATGCTCGGGTCAGCCTGAGTATTCACAGCTTTGGATTCTCTTTCTGGAGCTGGTCTTTGCTGGAGTTTCTGCTTATCTACATTTATGCCTACTTTCTGTTTCAGCTATTCTAGTTTATCTCATGTATTAGTGAACTTCTATGTATTTTGGATTTCTATTATGTTGTTTTCAAACTGTATTATGTATTTGGTTTGAGACTCTACCGTAGTAGCTTCATGAACTACTATGTATTTTATATTCCGCTGTGAGGTATTCTGTTTGTTCTATGTCTGTGATTCTGTGATTTGTATTTCATTTGCTCCAAATTTTGGTTACAATGCGGTATTTTGAGAAATTCAAGTCCGACATGTGCGACTGCGAATGACTGAAAATACCGGGTTGTTACATTTGGTACCAGAGCTTTGGTTTTAGGCAAACCATAGCTTGTGGAGCAAAAACTCATTAGAAATAGGGTAGAAATACCCTAGAATGAGTGAAATCAATCTTAGAATCCTTCCTTATGAGAGAACGTATTTTCAAAGTATAAAATAATTTTCAAATGATTTTTAAAGGATTTTCAAAGATTATTTTGGTATAAAAATTTTCTTATTTTGGAACCAAGATTTTCAAAAACTTCATCCCTTCAGTATCCATCTGGTTAGGAATCTCTTGGTTAGGATTCTTATCGATTAGGATTCCTTGAACTTTAGAACGCTCCCACTTGTTATGAAATCCAGTCTTGTCTTCCCTATTCTATCCATTTTGATTTTGGAGCATTTCATAACTCCACTTTGGAATGACCTCTATAAAGATCGGTGATTCCGCAAATCTTTGATTGATTTGTAATGGGATGAAAAGCCTTTATAATTGGCATTGATTCACCGGAGATTCATGTATTCTCGGTTTTCGATGCTATCTATCTCCTGCTCTACTCGGATTCTATCTTTGGCGATCGAATGTCGATTTGCCTTAGATTTCTGAATTGATTATATTCCTGAAGTCACGGTTGACCGGTTAAGGTCGCCCGCGATTTATATAGGCTTATCATTTTCTATTTGGTAATAAAATTATCTTATCTTCGTTCGAGCTTATCTTCGAACCAGAGTTCTATTTGATTAGAGTTCCTCTAAATTTGAATCTCCGTATTGCTTGAAATCTAACCTTGAATCATTCTTTGGAAATTTGTGTTTGATTGTTTTTTGAATTTGTGCATACATCGAAATTGTTATTTTGATAAGGATGACCCTATTTTGTATATAAAATTGAAATATTTTCAATAAGGACTTTTACCTTTGGAAAATGAAAATTTGAAGCTTTGAAAGGATTTGAAATTTTGGAAATATAAGAAATTGTGATTTATATAAAAATGATTTATAAATGAAGGGTTTTGAATTTGAATTTCGAGGAATCGAACTCCGGTGTTTTGAAATGGGTTTTTAAGATTTTGGAATATATATAATAATAATATGATTTAAAGATATTTTTCGAGATAAGAAATGTTTCAAATGTATTCGAATGAATTCCAATGATTTCGAAGAGATTTCAAAGAAGTTTCAAGCAATAAAAGTCCAGAACCCACTTATGTTGCTGAAAAATAATTTCGGTGATGAATACATGCATCATCGACATTGGTTTTTGAGTTTCTGTGTGGGGGAGAGGCCACTCTAGTAGCTTTGCTGGCGAGTGATTTTATGAAACTAAATTTTGATTTCCGATTTCGAAATATGGTTTGATATTCGAAAGATATGTGTGTATATATATAATTGAAATGATTTAAAATAAGCCGGTGTTCATTCCTCGAGATTTAGATCTGTTTTGGTATAACCTTACCTATTGGAATTGATTTACTAATTTGTTGGCGATTTCCAACTCTTGGATTGAAAATATGATTTCTTCGACTTTTTTGAGGGTTTGAGCGCTTCCAAATCAAGGTTAACTCTTCAAAGCTAAGAAATTTTGAATGGTATAAGGTATTTGATAAAGTATAAGTTTAGTTTGGTATGATTAATGTATAAAGTAATATGATTTATATAAGTTTGAAACTGTTGTGGAGTGAAATAAATAAGACTATTTTGAATTATACTGGTATGAAATATAGTTTAAAAAAGATATTTGAAGTAAAATGTTGAGTTTTTGTTAAATTTATAAGTTAAGGAAAATAGTGAATTTTGACTTAACAAATTAAAGTGAGTTTTAAATTGAATATTTGATTTAAAATTTTGTTGTGATAAATCTTATGTTAAAAATTATTTAAATGTGAAATTTTAAAGTCTAGAAATATGATTTATAAGTTTAAAATTTGCTAAAATTAAAGTTGTATTGTTTTTGAAAAGTTATGATAAAATCTGGAATTTTATTAATAGAATTTCTAAAATGCTATAGTTTTATGACAACACTTTAAAATGCTGTTGTTTTTGAATTTAACTTTGTTTGAAGTAACTAAATATCTGCTATGGCATTTTATAAATGTCGTTATTCTTGAACTAAACTATTTTGGAAACTATAAGTTACGATAGCACTTTTAAGTGCTGTCGTTGTTATAATTTGACAATGTTTAGTAATGTTATAGATTTTAACACTGTTTAAGTTATGTTTTAAAGTGTTAAATGATTTAATTTTTGGAATTTATTATTTGTGAAATTTAAGGAGTTTTGAATAAAATTTAATATTTAAATTTGAATTTTAAGGAATTTAAATTGAATTTGAATTTAAATAAGGTTTACTTGGTTATGTGTTAAATGGAATGAAATGTAATGAGATAAATGAATATATGAATGGAATTTTGAAATGTATTTGTAATGATATTTGAAATAATAAATGAATGACCAATTTGATTTTTTAAAAATGATATTTAAATTTGAATATTTGAAATTTAATTTAAATAATGATTTGATAATGAGGCTTTGAATGATATAATCTTTATTTGATAAAGAATGTGAATTTGGAATGATAATTGGTTTTGATAAATGAATATGAAGTTTATATTAGTATGAAAGGATATTTAGTTGCTGGAAATTCTGGTTTATTTAAATGATATTGGATTTACGAAATGAATGTTTCAAAACTATGTAATAATGAAGTAAAATTTGAAATATATGAAATTATAAATTTTAGTTTTGGAATATGGTACATTTAAGCTCTGAAATATATTAAAGATTGAATAGTTTATTTTGCGAATCAAATCTTTATTTGAAATTTGATACTATTTGAAATGGTTTTGTTGGAAAACTAAATTGAATTGAAACTGATGGTTTGAATTGAATTAAAGATGGAACTTGTAGACTTGGGTTTAAATTGAATAAATTTGTGAAAGGTAAAGAATTAAAGGAATGTTTTATGATTTCAAATGTATGATTTAGAAAAGTTATGATTTTCAAAGTGTAATAATTTCAAGTATTTTGGTTTTGAAAGATTTATAACTTTGAAAGTATTATGATTTTTGAAAGTGAATATATGTTTGAAATGGAAATGAATTTATTTGACCTAAATTTTTGTTGATTTAGAAATTTGGATTATTTTCTAAATCTAGTGTTTTAAGAAACTTTGAAACTGAGTATATGTAATTTGGAAGGAATGATTTGGCGAAATCATATATGATTTTGAAACTGAAATGTTATTGAAACAAATTATAATTGAGAACCTTGTTTTACTAGATACTTGATTTGGGAGTTATCGAACTTATATAAAATGGATTTGTATAAGTATGAAGTTGATTTGAAAATGTTGAATTGAAAAGGTACTCAATTTGTAAATTAAAATCTTATAAAATCAAAGTCTATATAAGTTTGATTTGATATACTACGAATTTTGGAAAGTATTCGATTTGAAAATGAAATCTTATATATAATGGAATTTATATAAGTGCGATATTTGAAGCTATGATTTTGAAGGGCTACTATATATGGTATATTATATTTTGATGTAAGAGGTATGGGAAGTACCCTCCGGAAGAAGTATAGTGATATGCTTCGACCCAGATGGACTTGGGGAATCCAGGAATGGATTCGATCGATAAACCCCAATGGACTTGGGTGAATTCAGAAATGGATTCGAACTGATATGGTTGTCCGGACTTAAACTCATGAGTTCCTCGATTTTTTTCACGGTAGATGGTTCTTTAGTTTATGCAATGGAGGCGCTTTCGATCCTGGGATCTGTTGTTTATGGATCTTTCGGGAATGAAGTGCATCCATTGCGTAAATCATTGAATCAGCAGCGTACCACTACAGTAGGGGTCAATGGTCCCTTGTTTACGAACTGGCTATGATATTTTTCTAGAATCCGGAAGGTAGAAGGATCTTCTGGAAAGTGTTGTGTCCATTACGTAAATATTGGATCAGCAGCGGGCCACTGCTATCGTATTATCATCATTTGACATTGGATTTTGAGTGGAACTTCTCATACCTATTTTTTTTTAGTATTTTCACTGGGTGTTGAAACAGGTCTACTAAGTACTTGGAGAATTCTAGCTTTGCGCCTGATCAACGCATAGACAGAGTCTGCAGGAACGAAAGTAAACTAGTTAAGACATCGAGTTATAAAAGTATTTAGGGTAAAGTATTGTATAAAGGATACTCTAATCATGATTAAAATGTCTTAAATATTGTTTGCTTCGAACTATCAAACCTGAATCAAATAACTAATTATCATATTAAATGTTTAACATGTTAAATATAAAAAAACAAAAAATTTTAAAATAATAGTTCATCCATGTCTTTAAACCTGCTTTCCCTCCTAGCTACTTTTTCCCTACCTTCTTTCAAGATGTCTTCCAACCCATTGTTCTTTCTTGTCGTTTCTCCGCTTCCTTCCTTTTCGAGGACGAAAAGATTTGAGTGGGGGAGAGCGTAACAACCCTAGATTATTTTCATATATTTTAATATTTGACTTTATTTTATTTTGAAATTAATTTTAAACTTATTTTATTTCAAACATTTCATTTTTAAATATAAGTGTTGATTATTTTGTGAATTATAATTTCAAACCGGTATAAATTGGATATTTTACTGAAATATGAATTTCTGTTCAAACTGGTCAAACCTTGACTTTTAAATTTCAGATTTAAATATTTAAATTCTTAAACTTTATATTATATTATGAAAATAGATTTAATAACTTGAATACTGCTTTTTGTTTCGTTGAAAATGGATTTAAATTGTGAAAGTTATGTGTATTTCAATTTTGAGTATAATTTGTTTTATTTTGCAATTTTGTCTATTTTGAATTATATAAATCATATTTTCTTTGTTATATTTTATTCAAATATTTGTTAATATGTTATTTTATGTATATTTTCCCTTTTAATATTTTTAAACTGATAATAAAAAATTTCCAAAATTTACTGTATTTATTTCCTATTTTTAAAGGTTGTTTTCTGTTTTTCTGCTATTTTCTTCATTTAAATTATATTTAATTAAAATTTATATATTTATTTTGTGAATGCATTTTTATTTTATGTTATTATCTTTGTTATAAATACTTTTACAAGTCCATATAAATTTTCTAAAGTTCATTCTGTTTATTTTCCATTTTTCTAGACTAGTTTGCAATTTTGTGCTATTTTCTTATTTTAACCTTATATAATTAATAAATATTTATATATATTTTATATTTTGTTATATTTTCGAATTTGTGACTGAAATTATTATTATTTTCAGTAATATAAACTTATATAAATAAATTAAAGGTAATTTGAAAAGGTTTAAACTCTTAAAGTTCCAGGGTCCTTTTTTCTTCCGACCTTTCACTTTCTCAACCTCCATTCTTTATGATTTTGGCCATACCTTTCCTACTTTCTTTCAGCTGCATTCTTCATCATTTTTCACGAGAAAAAAATTTCTCAAAACCACGTAAATTTGTGCGGCCATTTGCTTGAAGAGATTTTGTAAAACCTTCTTTTTCTTCTTTGTTTTTTTCTACTTTCTATTGAATTTTGCATATGTTCTCTACATTCATGCCTCCACTCCTCCTCAACCAGGCTTTGGCCGACCATCACCACCCCCTTACTCTGACCATAACCCATCCTACTACCCCTCCTCTTCAGGCTGAGCCATCCCAAGGCATAGATCACCACAAAATCCATCAAAAACCATCACTGTATACACTAGATGAGCCACCTTTGCCACCACCTCCTTCTTCAACCACTAGCCGCCACTACCTCCACCACCACCACCTCTGGCCTGACCTCCACCCTCTTCCACGTCACTCACCACCTCCTGGAGCCACAGGCTGTGAGCCATGACCTCTGGCCGAACCAAAATATAGCCAAGATGTGATGTTATTTGCCTTATGTTGTAGCCTTGTACACCTAGACCTATTCACCTTCAAAACAAATGTTGGCCGACCACTTGCACACCCAAACCAGACCTATAGCACCCCTAGGCCAAGCTAAACACCTGCATAACTTAATTACATGAGGTAGAGAGCAAGTGCAATGCAAATGGATATTTCTTTGGGTGTTGATTCTTATGTTATTTGATGATATATTGTGTTGAATACTTATGCATGTATGTATTGTTGTGTGTATATGTTATCAAGCCATATAGCTTTGGCTCTCCACTCTCTCAAGTCTTGTCCGTATTATCGTGCCTTCATTGTGTCAGTATGTGTGCTTTGGTAGAGATCTCCAGCTTTGAACATGTGAGTTATTCTCAGCAGACAATATGTACATATATAACTAGTAAATTGACCCCTTTTGAATATGTAAAATGCATTATCATGTTACACCTGCTATGTTATGATTTTATGATGTTTACCCATGCTTAAACACCTTTTATATCATATGTTACTGTTATATTATGCCGTTCTATTATTTTTATCAGTTTATCACACTGCAAGTTCCCTTTAGATTAGAATCACTATGGGTTGAAATGATACATACCCGAACGGACTTTAGAATAGGAGAAAATCATTATGGGCTGAAATGATAGGCCTGAATGATTTTCATTTATTTTCATTTACTTGGGATTGCGGGTTTGAAATGATTAAACCCGGGTTTTCTTTGTAAATTACGGGTTGAAATGATATATTACCCGTATCACTTTACCTAGGGTAGAAAATGAAATACAGACCCGTTGTTGAAATATGTTTTTCTAAAAATTTTAAAATATTTTAGAAATGTAAATATTATAATTGATTTAAATTTGATTAAAAATGATTTTTGTAAAGCATTATTGACTTTCTGAAATGTATAAGTGAAATAAATTAATGGTAAAGTTAGAAAATCTGAAATGTAAGTTATTTTGGAAATTATAATTTGGTAATAAATGGAATTTAAATTAAATATGAAAATATGATAAATTTATGATATTTTGAATTAAATGAATTTAAAATGATTTTATAATATATTAATGATTTTTGAATTAAGTTAAAATGTTAAATGAATGAATATTTAAGTTGAAATTTTGAAATATAACTAAAATTGGAAATTTGTAAATTTGGTTTAAAAGTGAATTTTTAAGTTAAGTAAATAAAAATGAAATTAAGTTATATTTGAAAATTTAAACTTAAGTGTAAGTTAAATTTAATTCAATGAATTTAAAATTTAATGTTGGAATTTAATAAGTGAATTACTATTAAATTTTGATTTTGAATGGAGATTTAACTTTATAAAATCATGAATATAAGGGTATTTGAATGATTGTTTTAAAAGTGAAATTATACGATTTCATAAGTTAAAAATGATTTAAATAAAAATATAATTGTTTGTGAAATTATACTGAATATTTGAAGTTAATTTACTGCATTTCTAAAATGCTATTAATTCTAACGTAAAGGATAATACAACATTTGTAAATGCCGTAGTTGATAATAATGAACCAAATGGCTCAATTTAATAAAGGCTATTATATCATTTTTTTTATAATGGTTGAATTTAAATAAGTTTATTTGAAACTAATGTAACCCTATTACAGCATTTTAAATTTTGTCTTTTGTTAAATTGAACTGTTTTAAATGTGACTTTTCGTAGCATTTTCTAAATGCCGCGAAAGTTAAATTTTCATTGTTTTAATAAATTTAAGTGAATGAATGAACTTTGAAAGATTAAAATTTTAGAAATTTAATAATTTAATTATTAAATATAATATCTTCATTTTAACGATTTAAAATGAAGTAATTTGTTTCGAAATATATACTATTTTGAAATGTGTTTTAAAATGGTATTTAAATTAAATAAAAGGGAATGTGGTTTGGGTGATATGATATTTTGATATTTTGAAATGGATTTTGAATGATATTGAATTTTTAAATGATATTTTATTTCGAAGTATAAAATACTTTTTTTGTAATTTTAACCACGGGATGTATTTAATTTATGGTTTAACTGATCCTTAAAGGATGGGCGATCCCAAGCATTCTTTAAGTTATGGTGCATTTCTACTATAGTTCACTTGAGTTGATTTACATTATATAAGTATATATTGTCCTGACTCGAGTGTTTTGTGTTTTACTTTACGCTCGGGTCAACCTGAGTATTCACAGCTTTGGATTCTCTTTCTAGAGCTGGTCTTTGCTAGAGTTTCTGCTTATCTACATTTATGCCTACTTTCTGTTTCAGCTATTCTAGTTTATCTCATGTATTGGTGAACTTCTATGTATTTGGGATTTCTATTATGTTGTTTTCAAACTGTATTATGTATTTGGTTTGAGACTCTGCCGTAGTAGCTTCATGAACTACTATGTAACTTATATTCCGCTGCGAGGTATTCTGTTTGTTCTATGTCTGTGATTTTGTGATTTATATTTCATTTGCTCCAAATTTATTTAAAATGCGGTATTTTGAGCAATTCAAATCCGACATGTGCGACTGCAAATGGCTGAAACTACTGGGTTGTTACACTGTACTTGTCAAATTACACTTTAATGTATATCAGAGTTACAACAGATTTACAATCACAGAACAGATAAATTAATCTGTTTCAGATACTATAATATATCACATCAGAAGCTCTCCATACGTTCCTGCTCTCTAGCTTGCCTTCTGAGCTCCAGAACATCCTTACCTCAAAATTTGTAATACTCGGTCTGAACCGAGCATTACATCAAAGTAACAACCGGGTCAGGCTGGAAACCAGCGTGAGTAAACCCATCTAACAAGAAAATAAAATGCATAGAACTCATGTAAAATCCGGGGTATGTAACAACCCTAGATTTTATAATTAATTATCATTGTTAAGTGATTAATGTTGACAGATATTTGCTGCTAGGAATTTTGATTCGGGTTGTAATTCATTTCAAAGATTGGTTTAAGAGTTTAGGGCTTCAAATAAATATCTCTTTTATTTTAATTGGGCGTTCCCTTTTTATAAAAAAAAAATTCGACCCGTCCCCTTTTCATTTTCGTTCAAACCTAAACCTAAAAACAAGCCAAAGAATAAAAATGGTGGTGGCTCTGTTCTTTTTCATTGTTCGAATCAAAAACTAGGGCTTTGAAAATTATTGGAGAGGCCGACGTCAATTTCTTCGATCCGGTGGAGGTTGCTTTGCCGATCGATGATCTCGTGCATGGCTCCTTCAAGTTGCATTGAAATTAAGGTAAGTGAATTATCACTCACATCTATTTCACTCTTAGGTTGTTCGACTTTGTTGCAGTGTTGATGGTTTCTCTGATGTTTTTAATTTAATTGAATAAAACGGTGTTGATTTTGATTTGGTTTGGTTCCTTCTTGTTGACTTGCGGCATGTGAACTTCACTAGTTCGAATTCATGATTTCTACAGCTTGATTTTTAGTGAACCTGCATGATATGTTCCTTCCTTTGTTGGCTTGATACTCTGCCATCACCTTCCCTGTTAGTTTGAAAGCTACTTTGATGACCACGGCTTTGAATAGTTTTTGATATTTGTAACTTTGGTACTGTTTGATTTGAACTGCAAATGATTTTGAGCATTTGTCTGTTGGCATCGGCGTTAATGTGAATTTTGTCTCTGCTTCAATTTGTTTATCACCTAACTTCGGCTTGTGATAACGTTTGGCTTCGGCCTTGACTATTTTAAACTTGATTTTGACTTGTTTATTTCATTCTGAAATATGCTTGTCTGATATTGAACTGTTTTTGGCTTCCACTTGTTCTTTCCAATGTTTTACTTGGGAATCGGGTGGTAAAATATTTACTCACTTTTCATTGTTCTTTCACTGTTCTTTTCTTTGTTCCCTGCATCTGTGTATGGATATAGATACACCAGAGTTTAAAATGTGGATATAATTGGAAGTTGTATGAGCATAGATAAGTGTGTTAGCATATTTTGTAGACATTATATTGCCAGGATCTTTTCGCATGCTCTGTTTGGTTTCAACTTGTAAAAGTGTGACCTTGTTTCAGCTTCAAAACGTTTTTACAAACTTTAGTTTTCGTGCATGTGTATGCTTTGTTATAGGGAAACATTCACTTTAAACCATTCACGTGCATATATATACACGTTTCTGTTTCTACCCTTGCATGAAAAAAATTCACGCGCAACAAGTAGGTTATACCCAGGTTTATTTGCATTTACTTATACTTGCCTGAGAAAAATATGTGAGACCAATTCAGTTTTACCCCTACACGTGCCTTATATATGAATATGTTCAATGTAATTCTGAAATGTGTAAGTGAAAGTTGGAATATATGTGTGTAGTTTACAATATTGAAATGTTTACCACTTAGCTGAATAAGTACTTTGCATTGTTAAAATGTTGCTTCCTATAGTTGCTTGCGTACTTCCCAACTGCATGCTTAGGTAATAATTTTTGCAAACGTTGAAATGTTCAGGTTGTCATTATACTTGTTAGAATTCACGTTTTCATCAAATAGTTCATTTCAACATTGAAATGTTCATCTTTGACTTGGTTTTGTGTACTGCACTTGTGTGGTTTTGTGTGCTGCACTTGTGTATTGGTGCACTTGGGTTGCATATAGATTCACTGTACAGCCTTATCCATTGCTGCATTTGTTCTGATTGTTGCATCTGAGTTTTGTTGCAGTCTCGCCCTCGTGATCTTGTGGTGGCTGCAGCTTTTGTTGCAATTTGGCCCTTGTTGGTTTGTATTGCACTGACCACTGTATTCATGTGCACTTGGTCATTCGAGTTGAATTGCTTTCCAGTTGCGTTGAGGCAGTTTGCATATGAATTAGCTCTCTTGACCACTTGATTTCATTTGGATTTGTTTTTTTTTGAATTCACTTGAGTTGAATCCGGTAATTCGGGTTTGACCTTGTGTTCTTTTGTGAATTTTCATTGTGTACTACGTGCACATTGTCCATGTCTGCCTACTTTGACCACCGAGGCCGTGGCATTGATATTTGAATCTTCATTGATTTTGGTTCGTCGATCTTTTGGGCACATTATCACTGTAGTGGCAAGGCAGTGCATGCAAGCGTGTACTGCAACCACACGGTACCATTGAGCTTTTGTGTACATCATCATTATAGTGGCAAGGCAGTGCACGCAAGCGTGAACTGCAGCCACACGGTATGGTTTTTATGATATTCTATTTTGTTTTGATTTATTGATCTTTTTCATATTCCATATGCTGTAGTGGCGAGGCAGTACACGCGTGCGTGTACTGCAGCCCTACCCATATTGTTATTTCAATTGATATTTCAATTGTTTGACCTGTTTCGTTTATTCAATTCAATATGATTTGAATTGTATTTTGATTGGTTTAATTTGATGAATTTGTCGTTATTGCCGTTTAGGCAATTCTGTTGTTTTCCAAATTATCTTCATTGATATTCTTTTCACTTATCTTTGTAGATAATTTGAATTTGCTGATTTGTTGTTTAACACTATTACGTGTTATATTTATCGTTATTCGATTTCTTTATTTAGGGATCGGATAGGTGAATTTATTTTGACTGTCGTCTAATTGTTATTTAATTATTATTGCTTCCGTGCATTAATAACTGAGTTTGAATTAGACTGACCCGTGTATTATTTTCTTTTGAATGTAATACTCGGGTTAGACCGAGTTATTACAGGTTGTAGATATCTAGATTTGGGTTGCTGCTAGAGCTATAAAGTCTTTTCATACCTTTTGGAGTAGTCGTCGTCATTTTATAGTAGTCAGTGTATTTGTATAGGAAGATATGTATTCATGTATATTATATATGATAATGTACTTGTATATGTAACTTCCAGAATCGACAGTTGTAGTTGTATCATATGTACTGTATCACATGTATTGTAACTGACATCTGTATATATATATATATGAGACTTTTTGTTATCTGTGTTCTGCATTTAGGTTATCTGTGTTATTATTATATTAATTGTCCTAAACTATTATGAACCATCGTAGTTCGTTTTATACTGGAATTTGGTATGTCGATGGGAGTAAATAAATAAGAGATGAAAAACAAAGATATATACCACTCCTATCGAGATAACCAATACTAGTGTAAGGCCTAACTACGGATGACCGCTCCTATCCATCCTTATTCTTCGTAATAACGGACAATATTTCTTTTAATACTCTTTGTTATTGTGAGTATAGAGGTGGGGCGTCACAGTTGGTATCAGAGCTTGGGGTTTATGGACATAATATAAAACATAACTTAGATGGAACATGTGTTACAACTAGTAGTCGATGTTTTTTTGTTCTTTGAGTCAAAACTAAAGTTTCGAAAATATGTTGAAATTTTTAAATATCTTTATTTAAAAATAAAAAGTGAAACTGTGTTTTGAAGATTGATTGAGTGTGTTCTGTTTATCAGAGTGCGCAGCGAAAACAGTGACTGTCTTCGTTGAGTACGGCTGATAACCTTTTTGATTTGAAAATCAAATTATGAAATTGAAATAAATTTCATTTGTTGCTTACATAACTGTGTTTATTTTGTTTTCTTTGAAAATTTCGAATCCAATTTGAGGATTCGAAGCGATTGCAGTTATGTGAATTTGTTGAGATTTTTGCTGTTTTAGAATTATCTTCATTGGAGATATATTTGAATGATTTCTTTGTTCATTTTGCGGTATACGTGCAAATTTATGTTGCACGTTACTGCATTAATTTTACGTTGAACCGATGCTTGGTTATGAAACGTATTTTGTTGCCGTTATTTTTATAACGGGATTTTCACACTGTCGCTAAGTTTTTGAAGCACGATGTTTTGTTGACATTTTGACGAATGAAAATTCTCTGGTGTTACATTTTGATGCAATTTATTTTGATGAGATTTTGACGTTTAAAAATCACTGTCGCTTTGACTTCAGTGACCGTTAAATTTTAAAGTGGATTTTCAAGCGGTTATCCCGCAATGATGATTTTGAGATCCGTTTCTACGGTGTTTTGAGAAGTGCAATTTCCTTGTCGAAATTATCACTAATGTTGCTGTTTTTATCACGGATTTGCAAATCGTTTTAAAAATAAAATTGTTTTCCAAAATTTTTATGGTTTACGCTTTCGAAAGAATAAGGAAGCGATTTAAACGTTTCAGCAAAATCGAGGACTATGACCCCTTTCTTTTACCGATTCGCTTAATTTCGGACTTGTTCGTTTGAGAATGTAAATTATTACTTTTATAAAATAAATGAAATTGTTTTCAGAAATTTTGCAGTTTGCGCTTTCAAAAGAATGAGGAAGCGATTTAAACGTTTCAGCAAAATTAAGGACTATGACCCCTTTCTTTTACTAATTCGCTTAATTCCGGACTTGTCCGTTTGAGGACGTGAAATGTTATTTTGAAATACACAATTTTGCACTTTCAAGGAAACGATGAAGAGAATTAAACGATTTAGTAAAACTCGTGGTTATGGTACATGTGCGTTTGCTATTTTGGTTAATTCCGGACTCGTTAATTGAAATAATTGTTGTTTTGATGATTTTGATGATTTTCGTGTGCTTTCGAGCCACTATGTTGGACCTTCGGGTCAATACCAGTACCAGACCTTTGGGTCATTTGTTGGACCTCGGGTCATTTGTTGGGCGCCAAAATTATGTTGGGTACTTGGTAGGCTTCGGCCATTTGTTGATGCACGTGCGGCGTAGCTTAAAAACTCGCCATTTGTTGGGATCGATCCACCTTTTATGTTGATTTTCTAGTTATCTTAATTGATTCTAGATATTTGTTGTTTCCAATTATCTGCAGGTAATTGGATATTTGTTGATATGAGTTCTGATTATCGCTTGTGATAATTAGATATTTGTGATTTGATTATCGTTTTTGATAATCGAATATTTGTTGATTTGATTATCGTTTTTGATAATCGAATATTTGTTGATTTGAGATTTGATTATCGTTTTTGATAATCGAATATTTGTTGATCTGATTATCGTTTTTGATAATCGAATATTTGTTGATTTGATTATCGTTTTTGATAATCGAATATTTGTTAATTTGAGATTTGATTATCGTTTATGATAATCGAATATTTGTTGATTTGATTATCGTTTTTGATAATCGAATATTTGTTGATTTGAGATTTGATTATCGTTTTTGATAATCGAATATTTGTTGATCGGATTATTGTTTTTGATAATCGAATATTTGTTGATTTGATTATTGTTTTTGATAATCGAATATTTGTTGATTTGAGATTTGATTATCGTTTTTGATAATCGAATATTTGTTGATTTGATCATCGTTTTTGATAATCGAATATTTGTTGGTTTGAGATTTGATTATCGTTTTTGATAATCGAATATTTTTTGATTTGATTATCGTTTTGATAAATAAATATTTGTTGATTTGAGATTTCTGATTATCGTTTTTAATGATTAGATAATTGCAGTTTTGCGAATCGTGATTTGTGTTTTCTAATTATCCTTGTTGACAATTAGATTTAGCTGTTTTCTAATTATCGTATTGATAATTAGATATTGTTGTTTTGTGATTTCTATATTCTAATTATCTAAGTGATAATTGAATATTGCTAATACTTGTATTTATTCAGTTTTGTTGTTTTCTGAGTTTCTACTTGATAATTAGGTTTTGTTGAGAATTTATGAATTTTTTTATTGGAATTAAAAGATATCTTTGGTGTTTGTGTTCTTGACCTTTATTTCTCTAGCTTAACCAGTTTATGTTAGAGAAATAATTGTTATTGACGACTTTATTTATGAAAATTGCGGGACGCAATTTTTATAAGGAGGGGAGTCTGTAACAACCCTAGATTTTATAATTAATTATCGTTGTTAAGTGATTAATGTTGACAGATATTTGCTGCTAGGAGTTTTGATTCGGGCTGTAATTCATTTCAAAGATTGGTTTAAGAGTTTAGGGCTTTAAATAAATATCTCTTTTATTTCAATTGGGCGTTCCCTTTTTATATAAAAAAAAAATTCGACCCGTCCCCTTTTCATTTTCGTTCAAACCTAAACCTAAAAACAAGCCAAAGAATAAAAATGGTGGCGGCTCTGTTCTTTTTCATTGTTCGAATCAAAAACTAGGGCTTTGAAAATTATTGGAGAGGCCGACGTCAATTTCTTTGATCCGGTGGAGGTTGCTTTTCCGATCGATGATCTCTTGCACGGCTCCTTCAAGTTGCGTTGAAATCAAGGTGAGTGAATTATCACTCACATCTATTTCACTCTTAGGTTGTTCGACTTTGTCGCAGTGTTGATGGTTTCTCTGATGTTTTTAATTTAATTGAATAAAACGGTGTTGATTTTGATTTGGTTCGGTTCCTTCTTGTTGACTTGCGGCATGTGAACTTCACTAGTTCGAATTCATGATTTCTACAGCTTGATTTTTAGTGAACCTGCATGATATGTTCCTTCCTTTGTTGGCTTGATACTCTGCCATCACCTTCAATGTTAGTTTGAAAGCTACTTTGATGACCATAGCTTTGAATAGTTTTTGTTATCTGTAACTTTGGTACTGTTTGATTTGAACTGCAAATGATTTTGAGCATTTGTCTGTTGGCATCGGCATTAATGTGAATTTTGTCTCTGCTTCATTTTGTTTATCACCTAACTTCGGCTTGTGATAACGTTTGGCTTCGGCCTTGACTATTTTAAACTTGATTTTGACTTGTTTATTTCTTCTGAAATATGCTTGTCCGATATTGAACTGTTTTTGGCGTCCACTTGTTCTTTCCAATGTTTTACTTTGGAATCGGGTGGTAAAATATTTACTCACTTTTCATTGTTCTTTAACTGTTCTTTTCTTTGTTCCCTGCATCTGTGTATGGATATAGATACACCAGAGTTTAAAATGTGGATATAATTGGAAGTTGTATGAGCATAGATAGGTGTGTTAGCATATTTTGTAGACATTATATTGCCAGGATCTTTTCGCATGCTCTGTTTGGTTTCAATTTGTAAAAGTGTGACCTTGTTTCAGCTTCAAAACGTTTTTACAAACTTTAGTTTTCGTGCATGTGTATGCTTTGTTACAGGGAAACATTCACTTTAAACCATTCACGTGCATATATGTACACGTTTCTGTTTCTACCCATGCATGAAAAAAAATTCACGCGCAACAAGTAGGTTATACCCAGGTTTATTTGCATTTTCTTATACTTGCCTGAGAAAAATATGTGAGACCAATTCAGTTTTACCCCTACATGTGCCTTATATATGAATATGTTCAATGTAATTCTCAAATGTGTAAGTGAAAGTTGGAATATATGTGTGTAGTTTACAATGTTGAAATGTTTACCACTTAGCTGAATAAGTACTTTGCATTGTTAAAATGTTGCTTCCTATAGTTGCTTGCGTACTTCCCAGCTGCATGCTTGGGTAATTATTTTTGCAAACGTTGAACTGTTCAGGTTGTCAATATACTTGTTAGAATTCACGTGTTCATCAAATAGTTCAGTTCAACATTGAAATGTTCATCTTTGACTTGGTTTTGTGTACTGCACTTGTGTGGTTTTTTGTGCTGCACTTGTGTATTGGTGCACTTGGGTTGCATATAGATTCACTGTACAGCCTTATCCACTGCTGCATTTGTTCTGATTGTTGCATCTGAGTTTTGTTGCAGTCTCGCTCTCGTGATCTTGTGGTGGCTGCAGCTTTTGTTGCAATTTGGCCCTTGTTGGTTTGTATTGCACTGACCACTGTATTCATGTGCACTTGGTCATTCGAGTTGAGTTGCTTTACAGTTGCGTTGAGGCAGTTTGCATATGAATTAGCTGTCTTGACCACTTGATTTCATTTGGATTTGTTTTTTTTTTTGAATTCACTTGAGTTGAATCCGGTAATTCGGGTTTGACCTTGTGTTCGTTTGTGAATTTTCATTGTGTACTACGTGCACATTGTCCATGTCTGTCTACTTTGACCACCGAGGCCGTGGCATTGATATTTGAATCTTCATTGATTTTGGTTCGTCGATCTTTTGGGCACATCATCACTGTTGTGGCAAGGTAGTGCACGCAAGCGTGTACTGCAGCCACACGGTACCATTGAGCTTTTGTGTACATCATCACTGTAGTGGCAAGGCAGTGCACGCAAGCGTGAACTACAGCCACACGGTATGGTTTTTATGATATTCTATTTTATTTTGATTTATTGATCTTTTGCATATTCAATATGCTGTAGTGGCGAGGCAGTACACGCGTGCGTGTACTACTGCCCTACCCATATTGTTATTTCAATTGATATTTCAATTTTTTGACCTGTTTCGTTTATTCAATTCAATATGATTTGAATTGTATTTTTATTGGTTTAATTTGATGAATTTGTCGTTATTGCCATTTAGGCAATTCTGTTGTTTTCCAAATTATCTTCATTGATATTCTTTTTCACTTATCTTTGTTGATAATTTGAATTTGCTGATTTGTTGTTTAACAACATTACGTGTTATATTTATCGTTATCCGATTTCTTTATTTAGGGATCGGATAGGTGAATTTATTTTGATTGTCGTCTAATTGTTATTGAATTATTATTGCTTCCTTGCATTAATAACTGAGTTTGAATTAGACTGACCCGTGTATTATTTTCTTTTGAATGTAATACTCGAGTCAGACCGAGTTATTACAGGTTGTAGATATCTAGATTTGGGTTGCTGCTAGAGCTATGAAGTCTTTTCATACCTTTTGGAGTAGTCGTCGTCATTTTATAGTAGTCAGTGTATTTGTATAGGAAGATATGTATTCATGTATATTATATACGATAATGTACTTGTATATGTAACTTCCACAGTCGACAGTTGTAGTTGTATCATATGTACTGTATCACATGTATTGTAACTGACATATGTATATATATATATGAGACTTTTTGTTATCTGTGTTCCGCATTTAGAATATGTGTTATTATTATATTAATTGTGCTAAACTATTATGAACCATCGTAGTTCGTTTTATACTGGAATTGGGTATGTCGATGGGAGTAAATAAATAAGAGATGAAAAACAAAGATATATACCACTCCTATCGAGATAACCAATACTAGTGTAAGGCCTAACTACGGATGGCCGCTCCTATCCAGCCTTATTCTTCGTAATAACGGATAGTATTTCTTTTAATACTCTTTGTTATTGTGAGCATAAAGGTGGGGCGTCACTGGGTTCTTACTACGAGTTCATATCTTATAATAGTCAACACTTACTTTCTCAAATCAAATTCTAAGCATTCTTACTTAGTTTCAAAGGTCCATTCTATTCTATTTCAGCCTATTGGTTTCTCATAACAAATTTATAAAGAATTACTGGATTCCAAACCGAAGTGGCTTTGGGTATTTACTAATACCCGATCCCGGTCTCTTTGAATCCCATGACACCTTAACCCAAGTCATACAAGTGAATGCCATTCAATTTTAAATATAGAATGCAAAATTTTACATAGTAATCATCACCGGCACATAACCACATTATCACAGTTCAAACCAAACATATTATATCACAAATCATTTCATATCAGAGGTATCAACCAATTCAAGGCATTGAATGTCATTTAATCATTCATAAACAAGATTGATCACTTCCATATTTTACATTACTTAATGCTCCGCTAATTACTTTCATTAGTTAATTATTCTTAAATTTCATTTAATAATTAACCTTTAACTTAATTACATTCATTAATCAACCTTGATTAGTCCCAATCAGAATTTAACTTTCCTGGATTACTCTATTAATTAAACCAATTCCTTGATTAATTATATCAATCAATCCTTTAATTTACACTAAGTAATTATCATTAAATTTCTTCCACCAAGTATTTATCCTTTAATTACTACCCATCAAGAAATTTCCTTTTAATAAATTACATCCAGTGATTATTCACTAATTACTTTACTAAGTAATTTCACCTCATTAATTACCTACCTTAATTAATGACATTAAGCAATTATACTTAAATTTAAGTAATTATTGTTAATTAATTACATTAAGTAATTCAACTTTAAATAAATTAATCATCTTTAAATTACCTAAAAAATCTACCATTTTAATAAATAAAGCCTTAAAATTGATTACACAATTTAATTAACCAATTGATTAATTATTTTAATAATTTATTAACTTTTAAATAACTTATCAAAAATCCGGTTAAACAAGTTATAACTTCCTTAAAACAAATGATTAAAACACTATCATGTAATAATTTTAAACTAGCTTCATATTAATTTACAACTTGTTTTTTTAAAACACTTATCTTGTTCATGCTTTATTAAAACTGATTATATATAAAAAAAACTTTAGAAAACCTGATGTCAATTATAACAAAACTTGAGACCAAATCTAAATTACCCTGGTTAAACTACTATTTTTCTCGAGTTTATTCTGAACAAAATTTCCTTAACTTTGTTTGTTCAACAACTAAAACCTGCTAGTCCATTAGTCAAGCAAACATACCCGAGCATTACTCGAGCCATCCCTGACCTATCTCGAGTACAAACCCGAGTCCATCCATTCTTCATTCCCAAACAAACAAAATCCACCCAAATCTCTCCGTGCACATGCACATCCATAAGCGGCGGCTCCGACCACCATCACCATTGTCAACAAATCGACGTTGATCTTCTTCTCTGACCTTGATCACCCAAAGCCTGAATTGAGCTTGAAATTAAAATCTTACTCGAGCACAACCAACCTGGACGAACCAGTCACCAAAAACTTCCATGCTGGCGCCTAACTCCGATCATTTGACACCTCGTCAATGAACCCACGTCCATGCCAGAGTTCCTTGCTTCCATCCCCATACCTCATATCCAACCCGATGCTTTCCCGTTGACGTAAATGTCTCTAGAACCATGACAACCCAAATCTGAACACAAACCCTAGATCATCGTCGTTCAGCCACCATGGTCATCCAGAATCAAAGTGAGTATTTTTATGATGCTCATCTAACCACCAGCCTCCTTCCACCTTGATCACGGCATCCAAAGTTTCCCCCATCGCCACAAATCGATGGAATTACAGTTTCTGATCAACTCACAAGTCCACGTGATTCCCAATCTTAAAAATTATGATTCTATCATTAAAATTCATGTTTCATGAAGACGATCAAGATCATGGAATCAGAACTTGCAATTAGGATATATGATTATGAACATATTTGGATTACCACCGTAAAATTTAAATTTTAGCAATGATTACTTTATATAAAATTTTGAAACCACTTTTAAAAATGAGATTATATCCCTCTAATCACCTTTCATTTAGGAATCATAACCTATAATCAAACACAGAAGGGGCAATTGTATTTTAAAATTTTGGTTTTTTTCCTGAATATAACAGAGATATATGCATATAGACATGAACAGGATTATATACATTTATATATAAACAAACAGGCAAAATTTTTTTTTACATCTACACAAATATCTTCCATAACAAACTTTAGATACCAATCACGATAATTCAGATATAACTGATTTTGGGTTTGAAGGGAAATTTCTCATTATTTTGTCTAACAGAGGTACAGGGTCTTAGCTCAAAAGAAGCTGGAACTTGATTTTTTCTTCTTCTGCAAATCCAATCAAATCTAAATTTTAGTTTTATGAAAGGCAAGTTTGGTTTTACTTAGTGAATTAAAACCTGTAGTTTAAACAGAGTGCATACATACATACTCATTTTTCCAAGCATGCACACAATTCCTTAATTATTTAATGCATTCACCTTAAACATGCAAACATTTTTTCTCAAACATTTAATCATAATTTCTTCAAGATTTAACAACATGCACCGGGATTTAAAATTGAAAAGACAACTTCAGTTTACTCACATAATATCCCAGAGCAGAGGACAGAAATGCTTTGATTACTTCAGGTTTGCTTGTTTGATTTTGATTCTGCAGTCCTAAAGTTTTCCTTTGTTTATGATGTTTGCTTTCGGGTTCGTTTTATTTTGATTGAATTTCCAAGTTTGAAGATAAAATATAACAGGCTTTGTTTACAGGTTATCTTGCATGAACTTTCTCTGGTTGAAATTTTTTACAGGTTTGATTCCTTGAGAATTTCTGTTTTGAAGATAATTTCAAGGTTGAGTTTTCTTTGTTTACATTAATTTACAAACTAAATTAAAAAAACAATATTGCCACTTGTTGATTCGAATGATACATAAGTGACAAATGTATTTTACATGAGTCCATTTATTAACAAATGTTTAAATCTTGTCTATTGTATTTACAATTGTTTAAAACCATTTTATATTAATTATACAAGTATTTATTTTAATATGTTATGTTTACATTAATTTATATTTAAGGTTTAAACTTATATGTATTTATAAACAATGTTCATGTGTTATTTAAAGATGAATTTTGAAAGCAAAGTAATGACCAAAAATTTAAATCTTATTTTAACTCAAGCTAACATATTCTTGATTAGAATAAAATTTTAACTAGTTTTGAAAATTATTAACTTGAATTTTTTTAAAACAAATTTTCCAATTACAATACACACACACACACACACATATATTAAGATTGGACAACATATCTTTTATTAAATTTAAAGCCAAAGATTTCCCTTAATTATCAAAGCTTCAAATTCATCCAGATAACAGAATTTGATTTGTTCAACTGAATAACACCAGTCAATTATTCAATTATCAGATATCAAAAATCCGGCTATCACATTCCTCCCCCTTTGAATCTTTTCGTCCTTGAAAAAAACAAATCCAGAATTTATTTAATATTTTAAAACCAGTTAAAATATTCTTTGATCATTTTAAAACACTTAAAAAAAATCTATATAATATTTTCAAAATATTTTTTTATAGAAAATATCATTTTATAACTAGATGTTTCAATAAGTCCGTCCTTGTTCTTACAAAAATTCGGTCATACGTTGATCAGGCGTACGACTGAAAATATTTAAGTACTTAGCAGACTCATTTTCAACACCAAGTGAAAATACTTGAAAAATAATTTTATTGAAAATATTGAAAGCATTTTGTAATCAAGGAAATATCTTTGGTGAGAATGCTCTGGAAATCACCACCCCCATCCATGGTCACAGTTACATTCTAGGATTACATTGCCCTTGCAACAAAAGTCCATGTAACTACAGGCTCTCCATGGCCTCTCGATTACGCCATGGATCCCACGACAGATCGCAGTTACATTCCAGGGTTACGTTGTCATCACAGCAAAAGTCCATGTAACTGCAGGCTCTCTGCGGCCTCTAATTTTCGCTGTCAAAATGAAACTTCTCCACTTCTACATAGGCCGCAGTCTACCGATATAAAATCAAACGCAGACTGTCGGCTCTCAGCAGCACACATGACTTTCGCTATGGTATACTCTACTCATATTCCTCACAGGATCAACTTTAGAACCCCCCCCCCCCGGGGCTCAAGGCAGCACCACTCGGTGGTACTCCTGAGAAGTTCATTTCAAGGGAGCGCCTTTTTCCCCAGAGCCATCATCAAAACATTTTATACTATACACTTATAGTATCTTCAAATCATACACCTTGTATGATCTCGTACAAAGCTCCTTTACACAAAATCGATTATCCCAAAATCGATAATTCTCAAACTAGTCTTTCCAAATTTCAATATTGATTTTACCCAAAAATCAAAAGCCTTTCCAAATCCAAAGGTTTCCAAAACCTTTTCTAAAATCCTCATAAGATCCTTTATATATATATATATATATAATTTTTAAAACTTTGGATCATTTCAAACTTGTATAAAACTCCTTTTATACTTCAAACATTTTCAAAAACCCTTTTCTTCTAGCAAAGGATTCAACAAGGGAAGTTTCATTTTATGAAACAAAAATATTTAACCTTGATTACTCAAAATCAAATATTCAAATATGATTACTCTTTTAATATCATTTTCATTCAAATCCGTACGATATACGCATATCATCCGTACGCTATACCAATCTGATCGCTCACTCGACCACACAATTTCACTTCCGAACTAGTATCGTTCACCCGACTTCCTAGCGCGGACACAGATCTAGTTTCTTGATCAGAAACCGTCATTCTCCTTCCATAGTCATAACTATGATAGAGAATATCCAGAACCAATCAAAAATCCATATCCAGGTTCGCCGTCGAAAATCGAGCGAAAAATTCCAACTCGGATCGTATACTTTTTTCGAAATTCTGTGCTCGAATCTGGATTACATTACTATGCGATAGAATAACATACATATACCCTACGTATTTATCTTTATTGGTTATTAGCCAAATCAATTCTCTTTCTATTCGCATTCACTTTAATTTCCATTCACTTATTCACAACTGCTTCGATCCCATTTGGATTATCACCTCTATTCTTATCTCGATTGGGTATTTAACCAATAACAGTTTGAACTCCGTCCAGTTTATTTAGAAAATAGCTTGAAAATTTTTAAAATAGATAAGTCGTTGGAAAATAATTACTAGTTTGTAAAATAGGTGTAAAATAGTTAGAAAATAATTAAAATAATTATAGAAATTTTAGATAATTGCAAAATAATAGTAAGATAGTAATTAGTTTTGTAAAATAGTAACTAGTTCATAAAACAGTTGAAAATGGTTAAATAGCTTCAAAAATAATTGTAAAATATGTATAAAATAGTCTTGGGTTTTAAAAGAAAAGTTGTATAGTAAATAGTTAAGAAAATAGATTTAAAACAGTTTATATTAAAACAATTTATATTAAAAATAGTCCAGAGTCAAAACTGCTCACTTCCCAATCTCCATTCTCATCAATTCAATTTAAATTTCCACTTCCATTTAAATTAACCCAATTCCAATTTAAATAACTTCAATTTCCATTGAAATTTATTCAACCCCAATTCAAGTTGAATTAACATCAGTTTATTTCCAAATTTAACTTTATTCAACCTTGATCTCAAATTCTACTAATTCAAATAAATTTCAATTGAACAAGTTCCAATTTTAATTCATTTCAACTCCAGTTTGAATTAATCCCAATTTCAAACTCCATTTTCAAATCAATTTGAATTATTCTTGATTTCCTCCTAAATTCAATTCAAATTCCATTTGAATTCTAAAACTATTCAATTTTAATTACAATTTTAATTTATTCAAATCAATTCGGACTAATTTCAAATTAAACCTACTTCAATTTCAATCGTTTCAAATTAATCCAATTCAATTTTTTTTAAATGTTGATTTAATCCTTTAAATCAAATCAACTTATATCTTTAAACCATTTAATTCTGAATCCAAATTTCATTTTTATTATATTACCACATCCCATTCCTTTAAACAAATTCAATCCACAGTTTAAAAATTATTAATAAGGTAGTATTATCCAAATTATCATAAACATTCATCTATACTCAATATCCAGATCTCAAACCCATTTTGAGATTATTCAAATTCAAATTAATCATTTAACTTTCCAAGTTAAATCCCAATTTCATCTTAAAATTTACAAATCAGGTTGAATATTCCAACATATTTAACTTTTCCCAAGTTAAACTCAATTCAATTAATCTAGTCAACCTTACCCAATTTGAACTTCCATTTCAAATTTTGAACTTCTCATAAATAATCTTCCCACTTATTAAGTTAAAAAAAACTTATCTGTGACATCCCGGAAATTTGGGGCAATATCAATTTAATAATCTACATTAAAAATTAAATTGATTTGATAATATTTGTTAATAATATTTAAATTGATTTAATAACCTTCTTTTAAGTAAATATTTAACTGATAATTTATCTTTTTAAAACTAATTTAATTGTTTTCTATTTACAATATATATCTATATATTTGTATATATTGTAAATAGTTCATCCTTGTTTTAAATTTAATAAATAAAGTTATGTTTTCTAATTCTAATATTTTTGATAATTTGGAAATTTGATTTAATTTAGTATTTAGCTATTAAATAGATAATCATATGTTTTAATTACTCAAGATAAAAGCTTATTTGTTTAAAAGTATTCTAGCCTAAGTCTAAATTTAAACAAAAGTTTGTTCTATTTTCTTTTTAAATATAGTTTGATTAAATAAGCAATTTATTAAATAAGAGACAATTTCTTTAATAATGAGTTTGTTAATCATGTAATATTTTTACAAATGAAGATCGCTATTTCAAATTTATTTGTATAAATAGCTATAATTTGAAAGATTAAAAGTAAGTCTTTTTAAAATGTTAAATTAAAATAAACCTTATTTATACTAACACAAGTATAAAAATAATAGATGAATTTAGTATTTGATAGTTATGTTAAAATATAAGAGAGCTAAAGTACTTAAGTAAAATAACTTGCTAATATACATAGAGTACAAAACATATGCAGGTTAAAGAGTAAGTAGAAAAGAATGCAGAGCAAAGTTAAGTAAACAGAGTTAAATATACATGCTTGTAAAAGAAATGCAAAGAGTAGTATAAATATGAATGCAAACTGTTGAAATACAAAAAATAAAATATCTGAACATAAAATATGCAGGTTAGAGAAACAAAGTAAAGTAAAAATAAAATAATGTGCAGGTAGCTTGTAGATGAAGGTTCAAGCAAGGAAAAAATATGTACAAACTGGATGAGTATGCAGGCTAAACAAGACAAAATATACAAGATTTGTACAAACAAATAAAGAATAAATATGTAAGCTTGGAAAAGGAAGCAATAAAAACTATTGTAAATGATTAAAGAAATATCTATGTACATGCAAGACAAAAGTATATATGCTCACATAATATTTAAATCAAAATCAGGCAAGAATGAAATAAAAAGAATCTTGCATGTGAAGCTTGGTTATGTAAAGCAAGTAGAATTTGTATGTAAAGTGTTGCAGGCAAAAATAACAAAATAAAATAAAATAAGGCTGCCAGGTAAGTAAAATAGGTCTGTAGCCTGTAGATAAAAATGCAAAGCAAGGAAAATCAAAGTAAATAAAATATCTATGGATAAAAAATGAGTAATAGGAGACATTAAGTACATTAACATTTAATGTTTCAAATTCTCAGCACAACATTTGGTCAATTCGTGATATTGGAAAAGGAATTCAGCCTCCATAAGAAAGATTTTGCCTAATAAAAACAAAATAAATCTGATCAAAGAAAATGCTATACCCAGTAAAATGCAAACCAGTAAACACCTTCCCCTGTAATATTTTCCTTCTATATATACATATCTTCTCAGTTCATTTGTTGAACATAGCAAGCTTTTTTTTTTTTACAACTGAAGTTTTATACACCAACAAACTTAAACAACATCATACAACAATTCCATTAACTTTGCAAAACCTGAGACTGCCTTCTTTCAAATCTGAGAACAACTTCCTCAAGACCAGATCAAAGACTTCATTTTTTATCAAGCCATTAGCCTGTAATTGTTTGCAAAATAAAGAGCCTGTGCATTATTCTCAAGCTTTTTCAAAATCAAAACCAGAAGCTCTGTGTTCATCAATCTAAGGTGAGTAACTTCTTTTGTAAAATATCTAAGTATATTCATTTATGGTTGCATGCCAGTTTATCTGAGATGAAGTTTAAAGTATGTGTATATATATTTGAGAATGCATGTGTATATATGGGTGGATAAATGGATTGATGTTATCAAATTTGTTCTGCCTGTTCTTAGTTCAAACAGATTCTAAACAAAAGAATCCAATTCCTTTTGATCTGATTTGCTGTTAGTATACAGAATTTAAACAAGACTTATTTGTTTAACTTTAAGATTTAGGTTTAAAATTTATTTAACTAAAAATACAAGAAAAATTTATCTGGAAACAAAAATCTAACTGGATAAATTTGAAAATGTGTAAAACTCAAATATGATAGTTTAACAATTCTGAAATATAAATTGAAACCCTAAACTTAACCATGATTTTTAAGATCTAAATCATAATTTTTAAATTAGAATTGGTTTAGCATTTCTAGATTGACTAGAAAAGGGGTTTTGGGTCTTATCTGTTGATCTAGTTGATTAAAGTGGCTGTAATTCTTCATGGAGGTAGAGAAGTGATGGTAGGGGATCGGAAAAATAAGGGATGGATGATCAGAGAAGGGTGGCGTTGGTGGTTGAGTTTTGGAATCTGTAAACCTAATTTTTGACTGCGTTGTAGTTTGGGTCTGTTCGTTTTCCCTGGTGCATCGAGTCAAACGGGGGTTTGGGGATTGATAGAGGGGTGAAAGGCGAAGCCGTTGCCAGTGATGGTGGTTCTCTGGAGGTCGGAGGAGGAGGGGTGAAGCATGGCAGGTTTCGAGAGGGGGACATGTTCGTGTTCCAGGTTTGAAGTGGAGAACTCGAATTTGATTCGAGATGTGGTGATGGATTCGGTTGATCGTGGGGTCATCTGGAGTTAGTAGCTGATAGGTAGCTGCTCCAGTGGGTGGCCGAAGGTGGCTGGGGCCACAGTGCACGTGCACCGTGCCATTAAGTGCTAGGTTGTTCTTTTCTGTGTGCATAGTTTTTAGCTTGGGAAAACTCGGGTTATTCGAGCGCATAACCCGAAGTAGGGGAAGGGAGAACTCGGTGCAGTATTGGTTTGCGTCGAGTATATGATTGTTTAGGTTTTTGCAGAAACCTGAAAACAAAATTTGGTTTTTCAACAAATTCAAATGAAACCTATTTAAAAATAAATAATGGATTTAAACTAAGTTTAAATTCAGTTTGCAGTATGGATTCAAACTTATATTTTGAAATCTAAAATAAAGTTTAAATATTTAAATAAGTTTTCAGGTTTACGAACCTGGAATTTCCAGATTTTAAAAAAAAAATCTAAATCTGAAACAAAACTCTAACAGGAGTTTAAATTTGAGTTTTAAAAGTATTGTTTCAAATGAATATTGAATCTTAAGGTTTACAAATAGATTTGGATCTGAAAAATCAAGATTTTAATTCAAGTTGTTAAAGGGAAGTTTAAACCAAAGTTTAAATCAAAGATAAATTGATGAATTCGAGTTTACTTCGAAATTCAAATCCAAAAATTTAAATCAGATTTTAAGTATGAATGTTTTAAAATAAGTTCAACTGAAATAGTTTTGAAAGTAAATTTGTTGAGAAAAGTTTTTAAATGGAAAGTAAATAAATTGTTTTAACTTGAACTTGCAAGTTAAAACATTAATGTATTTTGGAAATTTAAGTTTAAATAAAAGTTAGGTAGTTGAATTTAAAAGGGCTTTTGTTATAAAGTAATTAATGTTATTTACAAGATTATAAATTGGATTTAAATTTGATTAATGTTTAAATAAATAATCCTTTTGAATCTTAAATTCAGAATGGAATTTGAATTTGAATTTAAAAGTGTAATGTTCTAATACACATTTATATTAATTAAGTCATTTAATAAGAAATAAATTATCTTAAGAATAATTAAGGCATTAAATGATTTAATTAATAAGATAATAAAGAAATGGTGTATTTATTAAATTTATAAATTAACAATTTAGATTAATTTATAAATAAAGATAAATTAAGAAGTAAATTAAGTGATGGTATTAGTTGATGAAGATAATTAACTAAGGATTATTAATTAATATATGTGATTAATTTTGATAATTAATTAGATAATCTATTATAAATTGTTAAATGAAATTACTTGATAAAAATAATTAAGTGATTAATTACTCATTGTAATTAATTTTCGTAAAATGATTAATTTAAGTTAATTAATTTAGTTTAATTAATTTAAGAAATCATTTGATGGTTTGATATGTGTAAGTACTTAGTGTAATTAATAGAGCATAATTACTTACGGAAAGTAATTAATGTTAATTACTAAATGTAATTAGTAAAAGATGATGTGTTAATAGAGTGATTTGGGATAATTACTTTTGTAATTAATCAAGGGATTAATTAATGGGATAATTAATTATGGGATAATTAATTTATTAATATGAGTAATTAATGATAGTTAATTACTGGAATGTTATTAATCAAGGGTGATTAATAATTGAGTTAAATTAAAGATGAATCATTTGATATAATTAATTTAAATAAAGTAATTTAATTTAAATATAAATTAGAGATCGTTAATTAATATAATTAATGATGTAATTAAGAATTGTTTAATTACGGAATAATAAATAATGTGGCGATGAATGTATGTAATTAATTAAGAATAAATGTAATTAATTATATCTAATTAATAAATGAAGTAATTAAATGTTAAGTACTACAAATGATAATTAATTCATGGAATAAATTAAAGGCTAATTACTTATTGTAATTAGATGATGATTAATCAAAGGTGTTAATCAAGATGAATATCTAGAGATTAATTAATTAATTTGATTTATAATTACTTAATGGTTGTATAAGCAGGATTTATAGATGAAGTAATTAATTTAATATACTTTAAATTAATTAGAGATAGAAGTAGTTAATATAATTCATTTTAAATTAATTATAGATTGTTGATTTATAAATCATTGCTTATGGATGAATGTTATTGATATTTTATTTGATGATTGAGAATTAAGATATGCGTAATATCTATATGATATGGATGTTTGGTTTAAGTATGATAATATTTAATTATCTGTTGGATGATGATATTAATTATCTGTTTATGATGATGATGTGATTATCTACTGTGATATTGTGAATTATCCATCTGTGTGTGTATATTGATAATATTGAATTGAACTGTTAAGATTAAATAGACAACTTGGCCTTAAAAGACACGTTTTGGATTTCGATGAGACCGGGATCGGTTTTCCTTATTTGGAACATCCGAAAACCACATCGATTCCAAATTAACGATAGGTCGTGAATCTGAAGTGAAGATGAAGGTTCAGAATGCAAGGGTTATTGTCGTTAACTCTGAGGGTGATTCCAAAATGAGTGTAACGAGATAATGCCTTCGGTTTCGTTCGAACCCAGTGAACTTGTATGGATTGAATGCTTTCAACACATCGTCAGGTGGGCGATGAGCATTCTAAGAAATGTATTCTCTAAAGGTAATCGTAGCCTCAAGCCTCATCAACCGGGAATGGCTAAAACAGGGGAGGTGCAGCAAAGTTAGGTGGGTCATGCCCAAGCAGGACAAGGATATTCCCCTGTCTAGATGTCCTTTATTTTCGGCTGTGTGGGCAGTTGGTTGCAAACAACTGCGGGGTTTATCTTGTTCGGGACTGTTCAGTAAGGAATGATTCCGGCCTTGTGTTGCAGGGGGTCGGGAGTAATCCTCGGTACGTTGATCTAGGCCACGTACTGTGACGGGCGGTACCCCAGTAGCCCTGCCATTGTATGGAATCCACAATCCAATAAGTGCCAACGGTTTTGATTGTATTACCCACTTGTGTGGCTAGTAGCTGGAATTCAATAGATGTAACAATTTCGGCTATTTTCTATTTACTTGAAAACCCTAGACCTATTATAATATCACTGAATTTTCTATCAAATGTTTTGGTTAGCGTAAGGTAAAAACATACTCATGTTTATTTGTGGGGAGTCTTACGTGATACCGTTTGTTTTCAAAGGATTTTCAAAAATTAAGCAACTTTAACCTGTTACTCATACCAGACCCATGTCTGACCCGGAGTTTACTTTTGTTTTTCATAAACTCTCGGGTACCCATGTTTTTTTACGGGTAGCCAAGGGATTCAGGTTAGCTTTGACGAGTTCTGGAGGAGCAATGGAGCAAGAGGCTTCAGCGTTGTATATATATATATATATATATATATATATATATATATATAGTTCCGCTGTATTGTTTTGTGTATTGAGTTGTAATAACTAGACAGGTGTCTATAACTGTCTAGTATGTGATGTATTATCTGTATAACTCTGATTGATGTTGTATACTATGTAAATACTTATGTGATTATTATAATTTATTCGTTCCGCTGTGAGATTCTGATGTTGTTGTTCTTTCTTCTCTATCTTTTTTATTTTCTCATCCCTTTCTTTCTTCAAGACGAAACGGTCTTCTGGCGTGGAAATCTGGGTCGTCACAGTTGGTATCAGAGCACTAGGTTGAGTGAATACCTAGGCTCTTGTGTGATTTCTTTCTTGAGAGAACGTATTTGTAATTTTGATATATATATATATATATTTATTTATTTCTACCTATTGTTGGGTTACCTGTTTAGGTTTTCCAATGAGCTATAAAGGTAGATCGGGTAGTGGTGTGCGTAACACGACTACCAATGGTTGGAGTTTGAATGATTGAGGTTGGAAGTGTAATTGTCGAGACTGTAGACCTAATACCGTCTCAAGTAAGCTTTGGATGGTGTAAGGATTTCATCGATCTCTGAAGGAAACCTATTAAGATTCGGAGTTCATTTTCGAAGTGTAATTTGGATGAGCTAGAGTTTGGATCTGTCGGGTGGACAGAAGCCAGTCATGATATCTTGATATATCAAGGTGTAGTAGCTGTGTGATAAGACACAGTGACTATGGATGTCTCCGAAGATGTTTCTTTGGAACAAGTTAAAGAAGAGTGTCTGTTTCGGTTGTGGCTGTGTTAAACTGGGTGTTTCTGGTTGCTTTGAGGTCCGAGTTTCTCGAAGAGCTTTGGATTAGGAAGTCTTCTGGCTTAGCAGTTTTTCTTCGGTAACTTCAGAAGCAGCAGAGTAGATCCATTTCTTCGATGGATTGGCCACATAAGTGTAAGTTGTTCTGGTTTGTTAAGAGAGAGCAGTATCTCTGAAATTAGGCTGGATCGATCGCAAAAGTGATTTGCGATAATTTGAGTGTTCTCTTGGATTTTCAGAGATATTCTCTAGATGTCTTCTGGAAGTTAGAGTTTTGTCAACGTCTGGAAATTGAGTTTGGTGAAGTAGCTCGGATTTGGAGGAACTTCAGAGTTTTCTTTTTGATCTGTGGAACCCTAATGTTGGAATGTGTTGTCCAGTCTGTGTTCGACTTCAGCATTTTCATCTATTCGGTCAGAGCTGCGCAGTGGAAGCATGGTGGCAGCTGTTTTAGTTTGGAAGCAATTGGATGTTGCAATGTTTGGATTAGAGAGTTCTACAGGAAATTTTTCAGGATCTGAGGCCAGATTGGAGTGCACCTGTTTTATCTTTTCCAGATAAGAGAAGTGAGTTCTGTTTTCTGTTTTGGAATAGAGTTTGTGTTCTGAGTTTTGGTCGATCTTGGAAAGATCATTTTGTTAGATTGTTTTTGGTCCAGTTTGATTCTAGAGGCATCAGCAAGGGTTGAGCTGATCAGGGAAGATATGGGCAGCACAGGATCGTCCGAAGAGTTTTGTGGATAAGAGACGGAAGAATTTGGATTTTTGAAATCGGGGATTTGATTTTGGATAAGTGTTTGGTCTTCAGGATTGAATTGTCAGTTTAGATAACTGGAATTCGTTGTGTTTCACGTATCTCTGAAGGAGTACGTGTAAGATCTATCTCTGGTTATAGAACCAGCAGTTCAGGGAGTTTTGGATGATGATTCAGACTTGTCTGTAGTCTGATGCCCTGTCTTGTTTTGTAGATCTTGATGAGTGGAAATTCTGTAGCTTAGTAGTATTGATTGTTTGGATTCTGTAGAGCGAGTATCCCAGTATTTATATTTGGGAAAACTCGAGAAAATTCTATCCGGATATTTGTCTGGATATTTAGATTTGTTTGATTGGATGAATTGGTTGCTATGGTTGTTAATATTTGATTGATATATGCTTGTGTTTAAAATTTAAATCTTTAACTAGATTATAAAATTACGTTTGTTTTAAATTTCGGGGATGAAATTCTTTTAAGGGGGGAGGAACGTGACATCCCGGAAATTTGGGGCAATATCAATTTAATAATCTACATTAAAAATTAAATTGATTTGATAATATTTGTTAATAATATTTAAATTGATTTAATAACCTTCTTTTAAATAAATATTTAACTGATAATTTATCTTTTTAAAACTAATTTAATTGTTTTCTATTTACAATATATATCTATATATTTGTATATATTGTAAATAGTTCATCCTTGTTTTAAATTTAATAAATAAAGTTATGTTTTCTAATTCTAATATTTTTGATAATTTGGAAATTTGATTTAATTTAGTATTTAGCTATTAAATAGATAATCATATGTTTTAATTACTCAAGATAAAAGCTTATTTGTTTAAAAGTATTCTAGCCTAAGTCTAAATTTAAACAAAAGTTTGTTCTATTTTCTTTTTAAATATAGTTTGATTAAATAAGCAATTTATTAAATAAGAGACAATTTCTTTAATAATGAGTTTGTTAATCATGTAATATTTTTACAAATGAAGATCGCTATTTCAAATTTATTTGTATAAATAGCTATAATTTGAAAGATTAAAAGTAAGTCTTTTTAAAATGTTAAATTAAAATAAACCTTATTAATACTAACACAAGTATAAAAATAATAGATGAATTTAGTATTTGATAGTTATGTTAAAATATAAGAGAGCTAAAGTACTTAAGTAAAATAACTTGCTAATATACATAGAGTACAAAACATATGCAGGTTAAAGAGTAAGTAGAAAAGAATGCAGAGCAAAGTTATGTAAACAGAGTTAAATATATAAATCAAAATCAGGAAAGTATATATGCTCACATAATATATAAATCAAAATCAGGAAAGAATAAAATAAAAAGAATCTTGCATGTGAAGCTTGGTTATGTAAAGCAAGTAGAATTTGTATGTAAAGTGTTGCAGGCAAAAATAACAAAATAAAATAAAATAAGGCTGCCAGGTAAGTAAAATAGGTCTGTGGCCTGTAGATAAAAATGCAAAGCAAGGAAAATCAATGTAAATAAAATATCTATGGATAAAATGAGTAATAGGAGACATTAAGTACATTAACATTTAATGTTTCAAATTCTCAGCATAACATTTGGTCAATTCGTGATATTGGAAAAGGAATTCAGCCTCCATAAGAAAGATTTTGCCTAATAAAAACAAAATAAATCTGATCAAAGAAAATGCTATACCAGTAAAATGCAAACCAGTAAACACCTTCCCCTGTAATATTTTCCTTCTATATATACATATCTTCTCAGTTCATTTGTTGAACATAGCAAGCTTTCTTTTTTTACAACTGAAGTTTTATACATCAACAAACTTAAACAACATCATACAACAATTCCATCAACTTTGCAAAACCTGAGACTTCCTTCTTTCAAATTTGAGAACAACTTCCTCAAGACCAGATCAAAGACTTCATTTTTTATCAAGCCATTAGCCTGTAATTATTTGCAAAATAAAGAGCTTGTGCATTATTCTCAAGCTTTTTCAAAATCAAAACCAGAAGCTCTGTGTTCATCAATCTAAGGTGAGTAACTTCTTTTCTAAAATATCTAAGTATATTCATTTATGGTTGCATGCTAGTTTATCTGAGATGAAGTTTAAAGTATGTGTATATATATTTGAGAATGCATGTGTATATATGGGTGGATAGATGGATTGATGTTGTCAAATTTGTTCTGCCTGTTCTTAGTTCAAACTTAGCTTCTAAACAAAAGAATCCAATTCCTTTTGATCTGATTTGCTGTTAGTATATAGAATTTAAACAAGACTTGTTTGTTTAACATTAAGATTTAGGTTTAAAGTTTATTTAACTAAAAATACAAGAAAAATTTATCTGGAAACAAAAATCTAACTGGATAAATTTGAAAATGTGTAAAACTCAAATATGATAGTTTAACAATTCTGAAATATAAATTGAAACCCTAAACTTAAACATGATTTTTAAGATCTAAATCATAATTTTTAAATTAGAATTGGTTTTGACTAGAAAAGGGGTTTTGGGTCTTATCTGTTGATCTAGTTGATTAAAGTGGCTGTAATTCTTCATGGAGGTAGAGAAGTGATGGTAGGGGATCGGAAAAATAAGGGATGGATGATCAGAGCAGGGTGGCATTGGTGGTTGAGTTTTGGAATCTGTAAACCTAATTTTTGACTGGGTTGCAGTTTGAATCTGTTCGTTTTCCCTGGTGCATCGAGTCAAACGGGGGTTTGGGGATTGGTAGAGGGGTGAAAGGCGAAGCCGTTGCAAGTGGTGGTGGTTCTCTGGAGGTCGGAGGAGGAGGGGTGAAGCATTGACAGGTTTCGAGAGGGGGACATGTTCGTGTTCCAAGTTTGAAGTGGAGAACTCGAATTTGATTCGAGACGTGGTGATGGATTCTGGTGATCGTGGGGTCATATGGAGTTAGTAGCTGATAGGTAGTAGCTCCAGTAGGTGGCCGGAGGTGGCTAGGGCCACGGTGCACGTGCACCGTGCCATTGAGTGCTAGGTTGTTCTTTTCGGTGTGCAGAGTTTTTAGCTTGGGAATACTCGGGTTATTCGAGCGCATAACCCGAAGTAGGGGAAGGGAGAACTCGGTGCAGTATTGGTCTGCGTCGAGTATATGATTGTTCGGGCTTTTGCAGAAACTTGAAAACAAAATTTGGTTTTTCAACAAATTCAAATGAAACCTACTTAAAAATAAATAATGGATTTAAACTATGTTTAAATTCAGTTTGCAGTATGGATTCAAACTTATATTTTGAAATCTAAAATAAAGTTTAAATATTTAAATAAGTTTTCAGGTTTACAAACCTGGAATTTTCAGATTTTTTAAAAAAAAAATCTAAATCTGAAACATAACTCTAACAGGAGTTTAAATTTGAGTTTTAAAAGTATTGTTTCAAATGAATATTGAATCTTAAGGTTTAAAAATAGATTTGGATCTGAAAAATCAAGATTTTAATTCAAGTTGTTAAAGGGAAGTTTAAATCAAAGATAAATTGATGAATTCGAGTTTACTTCGAAATTCAAATCCAAAAATTTAAATCAGATTTTAAGTATCAATGTTTTAAAATAAGTTCAACTAAAATAGTTTTGAAAGTAAATTTGTTGAGAAAAGTTTTTAAATGGAAAGTAAATAAATTGTTTTAACTTGAACTTACAAGTTAAAACATTAATGTATTTTGGAAATTTAAGTTTAAATAAAAGTTAGGTAGTTGAATTTAAAAGGGCTTTTCTCATAAAGTAATTAATGTTATTTACAAGATTATAAATTGGATTTAAATTTGATTAATGTTTAAATAAATAATCCTTTTGAATCTTAAATTCAGAATGGAATTTGAATTTAAATTTAAAAGTGTAATGTTCTAGTACACATTTATATTAATTAAGTCATTTAATAAGAAATAAATTATCTTAAGAATAATTAAGGCATTAAATGATTTAATTGATAAGATAATAAAGAAATGGTGTATTTATTAAATTTATAAATTAATAATTTAGATTAATTTATAAATAAAGATAAATTAAGAAGTAAATTAAGAGATGGTATTAGTTAATGAAGATAATTAACTAAGAATTATTAATTAATATATGTGATTAATTTTGATAATTAATCAGATTAATTAGATAATCTATTATAAATTGTTAAATGAAATTACTTAATAAAAGTAATTAAGTGATTAATTACTTATTGTAATTAATTTTGGTAAAATGATTAATTTAAGTTAATTAATTTAGTTTAATTAATTTAAGAAATCATTTGATGGTTTGATATGTGTAAGTACTTGGTGTAATTAATAGAGCATAATTACTTACGGAAAGTAATTAATGTTAATTACTAAATGTAATTAGTAAAAGATGATGTGTTAATGGAGTAATTTGGTATAATTACTTTTGTAATTAATCATTGGGTTAATTAATTATGGGATTATTAATTTATTAATATGAGTAATTAATGATAGTTAATTACTGGAATGTTATTAATCAAGGGTGATTAATAATTGAGTTAAATTAAAGATGAATCATTTGATATAATTAATTTAAATAAAGTAATTTAATTTAAATCTAAATTAGAGATCGTTAATTAATATAATTAATGATGTAATTAAGAATTGTTTAATTACGGAATAATAAATAATGTGGGATGAATGTATGTTATTAATTAAGAATAAATGTAATTAATTATATCTAATTAATAAATAAAGTAATTAAATGTTAATAGCTACAAATGTTAATTAATTCGTGGAATAAATTAAAGGCTAATTACTTATTGTAATTAGATGATGATTAATCAAAGGTGTTAATCAAGATGAATATCTAGAGATTAATTAATTAATTTGATTTATAATTAATTAATGGTTGTATAAGCAGGATTTATAGCTGAAGTAATTAATTTAATTTACTTTAAATTAATTAGAGATAGAAGTAGTTAATTTAATTCATTTTAAATTAATTATAGATTGTTGATTTATAAATCATTGCTTATGGATGAATGTTATTGATATTTTATTTGATGATTGAGAATTCAGATATGAGTAATATCTATGTGATATGGATGTTTGGTTTAAGTATGATAATATTTAATTATCTGTTGGATGATGATATTAATTATCTGTTTATGATGATGATGTGATTATCTACTGTGATATTGTGAATTATCCATCTGTGTGTATATATTGATGATATTGAATTGAACTGTTAAGATAAATCGACAACTTGGCCTTAAAAGACACGTTTTGGATTTCGATGAGACCGGGATCGGTTTTCCTTATTTGGAACATCCGAAAACCACATCGATTCCAAATTAACGATAAGTCATGAACCTGAAGTGAAGATGAAGGTTCAGAATGCAAGGGTTATTGTCGTTAACTCTGAGGGTGATTCCAAAACGAGTGTAACGAGATAATGCCTTCGGTTTCGTTCGAACCCGGAACAAACTTGTATGGATTGAATGCTTTCAACACATCGTCAGGTGGGCGATGAGCATTCTAAGAAATGTATTCTCTAAAGATAATCGTAGCCTCAAGCCTCATCAACCGGGAATGGCTAAAACAGGGGAGGCGCAGCAAGGTTAGGTGGGTCATGCCCAAGCAGGACAAGGATATTCCCCTGTCTAGATGTCCCTTATTTTCGGCTGTGTGGGCAGTTGGTTGCAAACAACTGCGGGGTTTATCTTGTTCGGGACTGTTCAGTAAGGAATGGTTCCGGCCTTGTGTTGCAGGGGGTCGGGAGTGATCCTCGGTACGTTGATCTAGGCCACGTATTGTGACGGGCGGTACCCCAGTAGCCCTGCCATTGTATGGAATCCACAATCCAATAAGTGCCAACGGTTTTGATTGTATTACCCACTTGTGTGGCTAGTAGCTGGAATTTAATAGATGTAACAATTTCGGCTATTTTCTATTTACTCGAAAACCCTAGACCTATTATAATATCACTGAATTTCCTATTAAATGTTTTGGTTAGCGCAAGGTAAAAACTTACCCATGTTTATTTGTGGGGAGTCTTACATGATACCTTTTGTTTTCAAAGGATTTTCAAAAATTAAGCAACTTTAACCTGTTACTCATACCAGACCCATGTCTGACCCGGAGTTTATTTTTGTTTTTCATAAACTCTCGGGTGCCCTTTTTTTTTACGGGTAACCAAGGGATTCAGGTTAGCTTTGACGAGTTCTGGAGGAGCAATGGAGCAGGATGCTTCAGCGTTGTAGATATATATATATATATATATATAGTTCCGCCGGATTGTTTTGTGTATTGAGTTGTAATAACTAGACAGGTGTCTATAACTGTCTAGTATGTGATGTATTATCAGTATAACTCTGATTGATGTTGTATACTATGTAAATACTTTTGTGGTTATTATAATTTATTCGTTCCGCTGTGAGATTCTGATGTTGTTGTTCTTTCTTCTCTATCCTTTCTATTTTCTCATCCCTTTCTTTCTTCAAGACGAAACGGTTTTCTGGGCGTGGAAATCCGGGTCGTCACATTATCACTTTGGGTATTATATCTTATTCCAAATTTAAAACTCAATATTTAGAGTTTATTTCAAACCAACTTTGATATTATGTATATCCACACATATATACACATATTTACTTTTTAGCCCACCAGGCCAAATTTAAAATTTAAACCACCATTGGGTTTAATTCAAACAAATTCCTTTAAAGTTTACAAACAACTTCTTATTCCAAATTAAAATTACATTCAATATAGTTTGAATAATATTATTTCCTTAGCATTTTGAAAACAATTTCAAATGTTTAAATTTAGAATTCAGAACTTCACATTTTGAAACCCACCTTAATTCACATCCTTTCAAAATTTACAAGTTATTCTCTTTAAATGGTTACTTCCTTAAAACATTTTATTGTTTATTGGAAAACAATCATCCCATTATTAAACACAATAACCATTCTATTTCTCTAGTTTGAAACCAATTCTAATTTATCTTATTTAGAAATTCTTCCCCTACTTCAAGGTTTAATTTCAGTTTGAATTCTTTCCAAACTTATCTTCATTTAATTTTCAGTTTGGTTGTATTTCTTTTACCTCTTAATTTAATCCTGAAAATTTAACAACCAATTCCTTTAATATTTATTAAAAAGAAATATTGCTTTATATATCAAAATATATTCTTATATAAAATCATTTAAAATCTTTATATGGGAAAATAACAAGTACGCTCTCATATATATTATATACACTCAACTCATTCTCGGGTACCATTGACCATATTCTAAATGAGTAATCCCACCAGAGCCAAGGTTCTCGCTTAACCCTACGCTCTGATACCAAATGTAACAACCCGGAAATTTCGATCCCGAAAATTCCAGATAGTTGGTGAAGAGAAGAAAGAGAAAGAAGAAGAAACAGAAAACTCAAACTCAGAATCTCGTATTCGCAGCGGATAAAATATAATATCATATAAATAATAGTTTTACAAAGAAAATTGTACTTGCCAAATTACAATTTAATATATATCAGAGATACAACAGATTTACAATCACAGAACAGATAAATTAATCTGTTTCAGATACTATAATATATCACATCAGAAGCTTTCCATACGTTCCTGCTCTCTAGCTTGCCTCTTGAGCTCCAGAACGTCCTTACCTGAAAATTTGTAATACTCGATCTGACCCGAGCATTACATCAAAGTAACATCCGGGTCAGGCTGGAAACCATCGTGAGTAAACCCATCTAACAAGAAAATAAAATGCATAGAACTCATGTAAAACCCGGGGTAACTCGTATCTTACTACGAGTTCATATCTTATAATAGTCAACACTTATTTTCTCAAATCAAATTCTAAGCATTCTTACTTAGTTTCAAAGGTCCATTCTATTCTGTTCAGCCTATTGGTTTCACATAACAAATTTATAAAGAATTACTGGATTCCAAACCGAAGTGGTTTTGGGTATTTACTAATACCTGATCCCGGTCTCTTTGAATCCCATGACACCTTAACCCAAGTCATACAAGTGAATGCCATTCAATTTTAAATATAGAATGCAAAATTTTACATAGTAATCATCACCGGTAGATAACCACATTATCACAGTTCAAACCAAACATATTATATCACAAATCATTTCATATCAGAGGTATCAACCAATTCAAGGCATTGAATGTCATTTAATCATTCATAAACAAGACTGATCACTTCCATATTTTACATTACTTAATGGTCCGCTAATTACTTTCATTAGTTAATTATTCTTAAATTACATTTAATAATTAACCTTTAACTTAATTACATTCATTAATCAACCTTGATTAGTCCGAATCAGAATTTAACTTTCCTGGATTACTCTATTAATTAAACCAATTCCTTGATTAATTATATCAATCAATCCTTTAATTTACACTAAGTAATTATCATTAAATTTCTTCCACCAAGTAATCATCCTTTAATTACTACCCATCAAGAAATTTTCTTTTAATAAATTACATCCAGTGATTATTCACTAATTACTTTACTAAGTAATTTCACCTCATTAATTACCTACCTTAATTAATGACATTAAGCAATTATACTTAAATTTAAGTAATTATCGTTAATTAATTACATTAAGTAATTCAATTTTAAAATAAATTAATCATCTTTAAATTACCTAAACAATCTACCATTTTAATAAATAAAGCCTTAAAATTGATTACACAATTTAATTAACCAATTGATTAATTATTTTAATAATTTATTAACTCCTCATTTATTAACTTTTAAATAACTTATCAAAATCCGGTTAAACAAGTTATAACGTCCTTAAAACAAATGATTAAAACACTATCATGTAATAATTTTAAACTAGCTTCATATTACTTTACAACTTGTTTTTATAAAAACCCTTATCTTGTTAATGCTTTATTAAAATCGATTATATATAAAAAAAACTTTAGAAAACCTGACGTCAATTATAACAAAACTTGAGACCAAATCTAAATTACCCGGGTTAAACTACTATTTTTCCCAAGTTTATTCCGAACAATATTTCCTTAACTCTGTTTGTTTAACAACTAAAACTTGCTAATCCATTAGTCAAGCGAACATACCCGAGCATTACTCGAGCCATCCCCAACCTCTCTTGAGTACAAACCCGAGCCCATCCATTCTTCCTTCCCAAACAAACAGAATCCACCCAAATCTCTCCGTGCACATGCACATCCATAAGCGGCGGCTCCGACCACCATCACCATTGTCAACAAATTAACATTGATCTTCTTCTCTGACCTTGATCACCCAAAGCCTGAATTGAGCTTGAAATTAAAATCTTACTCGAGCACACCTAACCTGGACGAACCAGTAACCAAAAACTTCCATGCCGGCGCCCGACTCCGATCATTTGACACCTCGTCAATGAACCCACGTCCATGCCAGAGTTCCTTGCTTCCATCCCCATACCTCATATCCAACCCGATGCTTTCCCGTTGACGTAAATGGCTCTAGAACCACGACAACCCAAATCTGAACACAAACCCTAGATCATTGTCGTTCAGCCACCATGGTCATCTAGAATCCAAGTGAGTATTTTTTGGATGCTCATCTAACCTCCAGCCTCCTTCCACCTTGATCACGGCATCCAAAGTTTCCCCATCGCCACAAATCTATGGAATTACAGTTTCTGATCAACTCACAATTCCACGTGATTCCCAATCTTAAAAATTATGATTCTATCATTAAAATTCATGTTTCATGAAGACGATCGAGATCATGGAATCAGAACTTGCAATTAGGATACATGATTATGAACATATTTGGATTACCACTGTAAAATTTAAATTTTAGCAATAATTACTTTATATAAATTTTGAAACCACTTTTAAAAATGAAATTATATCCCTCTAATCACCTTTCATTTAGGAATCATAACCTATAATCAAACACAGAAGGGGAAATTGTATTTTAAAATTTTGGTTTTGTTCCTGAATATAACAGAGATATATGCATATAGACATGAACAACATTATATACATTTATATATGAACAAACAGGCAAAAAAAAATTCTTACATCTACACAACTGTCTTCCATAACAAACTTTAGATACCAATCATAACAATTCAGATATAACTGATTTTGGGTTTGAAGGTAAATTTCTGATTATTTTGTCTAACAAAGGTACAGGGTCTTAGCTTAAAAGAAACTGGAATTTGATTTTTTTCTTCTATAAACCCAATCAAATCTAAATTTTAGTTTTATGAAAGGAAAGTTTGGTTTTACTTAGTAAATTAAAACCTGTAGTTTAAACAGAGTGCATACATACATACTCATTTTCCAGGCATGCACACAATTCCTTAATTATTCAATGCATTCACCTTAAACATGCAAACATTTTTTCTCAAACATTTATCACAATTTCTTCAAGAATTAACAACATGCACTAGGATTTAAAATTGAAAATAAAACTTCAGTTTACTCACATAATATCCCAGAGCAGAGGACAAAAATGCTTTGATTACTTCAGGTTTGCTTGTTTGGTTTTGATTTTGCAGTCCTGAAGTTTTCCTTTGTTGATGATGTTTGCTTTCAGGTTCGTTTTATTTTGATTGAATTCCCAAGTTTGAAGATAAAATATAACAGGCTTTGTTTAAAGGTTATCTTGCATGAACTTTCTCTAGTTGAATTTTTTTTACAGGTTTGATTCCTTGAGAATTTCTGTTTTGAAGACAATTTCCAGGTTGAGTTTTCATTGTTTACATTAATTTACAAACTAAATTAAAAAAACAATGTTGCCACTTGTTGATTCAAATGACACATAAGTGACAGATGTATTTTACATGAGTCCATTTATTAACAAATGTTTAAATCTTGTCTGTTGTATTACAATTGTTTAAAACCATTTTATATTAATTATACAAGTATTTATTTTAATATGTTATGTTTACATTAATTTATATTTAAGGTTTAAACTTATATATATTTATAAACTATGTTCATGTGTTATTATTTAAAGATGAATTTTGAAAGCAAAGTAATGACCAAAAATTTGAATCTTATTTTAACTCAAGCTAACATATTCTTGATTAGAATAAAATTTTAACTAGTTTTGAAAATTATTAACTTGAATGTTTTTAAAACAAATTTTCCAATTACAATACACACACACACACACATATATTAAGATTGGACAACATATCTTTTATTAAATTTAAAACCAAAGATTTCCCTTAATTATCAAAGCTTCAAATTCATCCAGATATCAGAATTTGATTTGTTCAACTAAATAACACCAATCAATTATTCAATTATCAGATATCAAAAATCCGGCTATCACAGTGGACCTATTTAGACGTGGTAGAAATAGACTCGGCCATCATCTACCATGCACTGAACATCGAACCAGATGCCCATCCACTCAGATAGAAGCGCAGAATCTAGACTTAGAAAGATACAACGCTCTACATGAAAAGGTTAAGAAACTAAAGGAGAATGGATTCATTTGGGAAATATGCTGGCCTAAGTGGATTGCCAACCCAGTACTGGTGAGAAAGCCCAATGGGAAATGGAGAACTTGCATAGATTTCACCGATCTCAACAAGACTTTCCCTAAGGATAGTTTTCCCTTACTAAGGATCAACTAGTTTGTAGATGCGATAGTGGGTAAGAACTACTCTCATACATGATGCTTGTTTGGGGTATAATCAAATAGCTATGTTTGAACCAGATCAGAAAAACACTAGCTTCATGGCAAACAAATGGTTATACTTCTATAAATTCATGCCATTCGGACTCGAGAATGAGGGGCAACCTATCAGAGGTTAGTTAACACGATATTTATGGAACAGATCCAAAAGAATGTGGAAGTATATGTGGATGACATGTTAGTTAAATCAAGAGCAGCATCAGATCATGTCAAAGAGAGTAGACCTTCACATTCCTAAAGCAATGTTAAATGAAGCTAAATCCTCTAAAATGTACATTTGCTATCCAGTCAGGCAAGTTCCTATGATATATAGTGAGTGTGCGTTGCATTGAAGCAAACCATTAGAAAATATGGACGCCATAAGAAGGATGGGAATCCCAAGGAAACCAAAAGATTTGATGAGCCTTAATGGCAGACTAGCAGCCTTAAGTAGATTCATATCTAAAGCTATAGACAAATGCATCTCGTTCTTCGATCAAGTGAAGAAGGGTCGAAACTTCCTGTGGACTGAGGAATGGGAGGCAGAGTTCCAAAACCTGAAGGACGATCTGGTCAATACTCCTATATTATCAAAATTGGTAACAAGTGAGAACTTATACATTTATTTAGCTGTAACTGATCAAGCCATTAGTCCTGCAGTGGTTCGAGAGGATGAAGGGACGCAAAGGCCCATCTATTTTAGGAGCATGCGGTTGTCAGGGGTAGAGCTAAACTACTTATTTGTCAAAAAGATTTCCTACAACTTGCTCCTTATAGTGAGAAAGCTAGGACCTTATTTCCAGGCGCATCCCATAAAACTCACAAACATACCACTTGGACAAATACTATAGAAGCCAGATACATCAGGTGCCTACTAAAGTGGGCCGTGGAACTTAGACAGTACGTCATTACCTACTGCCCCCTAGGAAGGCAATCAAAGGTTTTGCACTTGCAAAATTTATTGCATAATGCACCTTACCAACCAAACCCTATTCAGAGGAGGAAAAAAATACCCCAAAGTTCTGGCACCTGTTCATAGATGGAGCATCAAATAAACAAGGGGCAGAGATTGGATACGTATTGATCACACCAAACTGGTAAAAGCAACACGAAGCAGTACACCTTGGTTTTAGAGCAACCAACAATGTGGTAGAATATGAGGCTGTCCTTGCAGTCCTATGAATGGCCCAAGCAATGAAGGTAACACATGTTAAAGTTCATAGTGATTCTCAGTTAGTTGTGAATCAAGTGTAGGGCAATTACCAAGCGAACGAACAAACCCTGGCCAAATATGAAAAACTATCTAAGAAATAACTAAAGCAATTTGAACAATCTAAGATAGAAAAAATTCCTCATTAAAGCAACTCATCAATCGACTCTTTAGCAAAAATAGCTAGTACCAAAACTACCAATGAGATAAAGGAGTACCAATTGGGCATCAAGCAAAGCCAAGTATAACAGAATCAAATCAAATATTGGTCCTGACCCGAGCCTAGTGAGCCACCATTCAAGGCACACAAAATCAAGAGATGGTAGAAAGCCAAAAGAAACCCATTACATGATCCTCACTTCAACAAACTGAAAAAAAAAACAATTGGATGACTCCCATCAAATAATATCTTCTAAATGGAATCTTAGTCCGAATAGAAATGAGACCCGAAAGGTAAGATACTAGGCTCCATACCACTCCTTCTGTGATGGAACATTGTACAAGAGATGATATTATACCCCTTCTCTTAGGTGAGTTTCCAACGAAGAAGGGGTACGGGTCATTAGGAAAGTACATGAGGGATAATGCGATGATCACTCCGGAGGAAATAAATTGGCAAAAAAGGTGCTAAGACACAGCTACTACTAGTCTACCACATTTCAAGATGCAGAGGAATTTGTGAGGAAGTGCAACAGATGTCAGCAGTTTGCTGATATCCCAAACAGCAAGCCCATGAGCTCATCCCACTTGCAAGCCCATGGTCATTCGATATACGGGGGATAGATCTGCTGGGACCACTTCCAATGTTTAAAGGAGGAACTAAATATGTTATAATGGCCATAGATTACTTCACCAAATTGGTAGAGGCGGAGCCACTAGCCCAATTATCGCAAAGAAGATAGTCACTTTCATGGTAAGGAATATAATTACCAGATAAATAATACCTCATAAAATTATTTGGGATAACGGCACCCTATTTGAGAGCAAGGAATTCATGGAGCTTTGTGAGAAAAACAATATAATAAAAATATCTCCTCAGTCGCTCATTCACAGGAAAATGGATAAGTTGAAGCTGCAAACAAAGCCATCAAAAAACTGCTAAAGAAAAGGCTACAGAAAGCTAAAGTAAAGTGGGCAGAGGAGTTCTCTTTAATATTGTGGGCCTCTCGAACTTCAGCCAGAACCCCTACAGGTCATACTCATTTTTCACGAACCTACGGATATAAGGCTATGCTACCCATAGAAGTTAAAATTTCATCACATAGAAGAATATCATATATTGCAAAAAAGAATAATAAATTGAAAGAAGCTGCCATGGATCTTGTCCATGAGAGAAGGGATGAAGCAGCATTAGTAGCAGCCATATATCGACAAAGAATGATAAAGACTTGTAATGCAAGGCTCAAAGAAAGAAATTTTGGCAAAGGGGATTTCGTACTGCGTAGAGTAATGGCCAATACAGAAGACCCAACGGATGGAGCATTAGGACCAAACTGGGAAGATCCATTAGTCATAGTAGAAGTTTTAACAAATGAGGCATACTAATTATCTAGACCTGATGCCAATCTACTCCCGAGAACATGGAACTCAAAACACCTCAAACCTCACTTCGTCTGAGTTACATTGCTTACGTGATGTACATTGTAGTATTATAAAGAAGTAACAATATTATAAACATGACGTAGGGATATTATGCAGCCCAAACAAGTATAAAAAACTCCGTATTATCTGTGGCAAAATCAATGCACACTCACAGGTCATCGTCAATAGTCATCAATTTAGCGAAACGTGAAGTTAGTAGACGAAAACGGCAATTTCAACACTGATAACAGTGAAACTGGCCCCACACACTTGGACTTGCGTCAACATGAGTTCAGCTTTTCAGCCAAAATGCTACGCTAGATGGGATACTAGACTGCCCGACCCAGTATAAATATTTCTATGACAACAATCATAGAAAGACTAGTGGTAGGGATATTGGATGACCTGAAGCAGTATAAGAAACATCTATGTTGGTCAATTCAAATACCACATTGGACGTATGGATGTTAGACAGACAGAACCAGTACAAAAAAACCATGTGTATGCGATAATGGGTTGTATATACACAACCTGACTTCTCAGTCGAATCTTCTTTACACTACATAGCTGACCGCCATCGTTCCGGAAGTATAGTTCCACCTACGAACGACGACGACAATTTCAGAAATGAGAACGGTGATGCTAAAGAAGAATGCGACTCAGCATGCATATGGCATTACGCCGCCAAATGGGGGCAGGTCGTACAAAGCATGCCGCTAAGGACATTATGCCCCCAAACAAGGGGCCAGGCAATACCATGTATACAGCCAGACATACGACCAAGGGCATTACGTCCCTAAACAAAGGGCAGGTCGAAACATGCATATGACCAAAGACACTGCCAAGGACATTCTGCCCCAAACATAAGAGCGGGTCATCCAAAGCGCCCAACCCACTGCCATCACTTAGCAGTGGTACTAACAACACTACATGCGAGTGACTATAGCAATCTTAGAAATGAGATCGGTGGTATTAAATCGAATGATATAGGTCATAGCACAAATGGCCCACGTCTCAAATAGCTGGAAAGAAGGAGAAACCAGGTAGGAATAACAAGAGGTGCAAGACCGGTTACTTAAGACAACAATATACCACGATATATGATCGCAACAGACATAGGGGCCAAGTGTTACACCTATTCTTATCGAGAACCGCTTTCAAGACACGAGGGAACTGACTCGAAGTCACAACACCTAACCGGACCCGAGCTCAGCAACCAATGGAACTGCAACAAGAAACAAATATCGTAAGAATTAAGGAAGATGGGCAAGCCACGACGGCTACATCTAAAATCAAAGTCAAATATGGAATACCGCACCAAAATTTGGGGAATGTACATACCAAGCTGAGCTGAGCGCGTCTTCAAAGCTCATGTATTATAAAGGGAACAAGTCCACACCGGCACATACCAGAGGCAAACTAGACTGCTCTATGCATAGACGAAATCACATCAAATGGATTATATACAGGGCCATCAGTATATACTTCAACGCAGAGCTATACTTACAATTCAAATCATAAATAGCCACATGCATGTTCTGACCTGATATCCTATCATGTCAAGTAAAGACAATAAAATATCAACAGGGCAACATGACCTAGGCACCAGAAAATGTTCACTGTCGTATCTTTTCATATGCATATCAACACCATAACATCGCATACTTGTCAGCACAAACGCAGCGAGGTCAACACATGACAATAAATATCTCTTTAAAGGACTATATGTAAGGTCAATTCAAATTTGCTCTCCCGCCACAATTTTGGATATTCCTTCTCTAATTTTGAGATTCTCACCTCCATTCAAACTTCCTGCCAAAGACATGTCAGTAATTAAATCACATCTAGCAGGATGCAAGGGTTAAGGCACAACGGAAATCCACGTGCATTTCAGGAGTATAAATAGAAAAGGCACTTTAGCATGAAAGGGACATCTTCCTCTTCTGACATTTCTTCTTTTGAAAATATCTGAGATTCAACTGTACTTTCTGCTATGAAATTCTATACCAAATCACTGAAAAAGGAAGAAAGGGAAACTTTTCCCACGGACATAGGATTTCTTAAAATCCGAACTTGTAAATTCCATGTCCTATACTATTTTGTGCTATTTCTTAGGTAGTTATAGTACCAAATTCTTTTTTATCTGTACTTAAATTAAATATTGATTAGATCTGACATTTTAACAAACCGTTAAAGTGGAACTACTCGATTATGCAAGCGTTCGGTGACATAATCACTGCCTCACCGCAAAATTAAGGTTACTTAGTTTTGCTAGTTCGAAATCAACAAAGTAGTTAATAAATCGATTATTTTATACGTAATAGAGAAGTTGAAGAATGAAAAATTTCCTCACCAACAATATTACTCTGCAGTATTCACTGGTATATATTTTGAGTGCAACATTATCCTACCAACTGTGAAGGAAAATCATATCAAATGTTCTTTGTAAATGACATATCTTGAGCCGTATTCTATTGGAGCAGTGAACTTTAAGTGAATTTGTGCTGCTATAGTCAGCTCTTTCATTTAGAACTTTTTGAAGGAGAGCAGAAATTACAATTACAGCTTTGATTAATTTTAGCAAGAAGAGAATAAAGTTATCTACAATAATGGATTGTCTAAAGTGCTTCTTAATACGATAGGCTTCAATATTTAAAGATTAATTTATGTTGTAGCTTTGGACCATCACACTAACATGATGAGTTATTTAATTTGCAATAAGTAATACTAAATCTAGATGTAGACTGTGTTAACTGCGGTTGCACATATGGCATCATGTTTTAGCATTATTTCAAAACACATACTTCTTCCGGATTCCAAAGTAGAAACCACATTCATTACAAATGCTCCAAAATTAATTTCTCCCTCTCTCCTATACACAAAGTTAGAGGGAGTCCATTTCGACTGAATTTATTTTCATTGCATTATTCGGTTTCCATCTAACATGAGGCAATGGTATATTTTTATTGTCCACTGAAAACTTAGACTCTGTTTGTTTAGAACAAGCAACCAATTAAATGACCACTTATTCATGAACAAGAAATTAAGTAATGTTGTTTGTGTTCATTAAGCAATAAGAACTAAACACCTATTTGGTAAACAAGTGATCAACACTTTAAATTATTTAATCATGTATTGAATGCTTAGCAACAATATTTTTCAATTTATACCCTTATTTACATCCACTAAATTATCTTAAATTTAAATATGAAAATTTTTGAAATGCTACAAAATACGATTGGTGAAGTTCCATGTTTCTTGAATTTTTCAAAAGTCCAAAATTTTCAAATTCGGTAACCAATTTTTAATATTATAATTTAACTTTATCTTTTAAAATTTTATTTTATTTACTAAAATTAAAATTCAAACCATTCGAAACTAAAAAATTCATTTTTTTAATCCATACTTTTACAAAATTCAAATATTGCTGAAATTTGAAAATTTGAAAATTCAAATATTTTGATGATAATTTATCATAATTCGAAATCCTCGGTTTTATCATGTGAAAAACAAACTAAAATAAAGGATATTGTCAAAGCCCGCATACTGTAATTCTAATTATAAGTTTTTAAAATCTAAACAAATAACTATTCATAATTCTATATTCAGCAATCAGAATTCAGCATTCATTAATAAGTATTCAACATTCAGTTCTCAGCATTTAAACAAACAAAGCCTACTTTACACTCACAAAATAGGATTTGGTAACTTCAACATGATTATTCAAAATTAGGGTTTGTTATAAGTCTATTTACATTTTCTACCATTGTAACCAATCCTATCGGATTAATCAAACTGACCATCTTACGTTCCTATCCAGGTATAACCTTTTCTCTAACATAGTGTCAGAGTCAATATCCTTCATGATTTTCAGTTTAAAAGTTTATTTTACTATTTCATTTTGCACTCAATTAATAAATTTTACGCATCATCTCGTATTATAAGTAAATGTAGAAAACGTCTATAAATGTATATTATCATATACACTACCATTTTACAAGTATGGTGCACTTTTGTCATATTTCAAATTATTATTTTAACAGTTTCTGTAAATGACGGAGATAATACAACTCTGAAGTACTGAAGTTAGCATACAGTATTCTTCATGAGTATTAGAGTAGAGAATGATGCAAAATTTTGAGTTCTTATAGCAATCATATATGCTACATGGTACATAAGAAATATGCTTCAACAGGAATATCAAGCAAACTTGGATGCAAGATTTTCAGTTTAGATGAATCACATTTTATATGGTTTTTGTCTATTTCTTTCTTTCGATGATTAATTTTAGTGACAATGACTACTAAATTAAGTTTTAAACAAAGAATTATTTACAAATACAAAACTATTCTCATATGCATAGTTTCATCTTTTACATTGAAACAAACATACATGTGACATTTTGCTATTAAATTTCAACACATTTGGATTGCAAAGAATAATCAGTCTAATGTTGGGGATTCTCTTTAATCAATCAGTCAATTGAATTTCAATGAATTTCACCAAATCGGAGAGATTATAAGTCAAATAAATAATTAGTAGTTACAAGACATGGAGAATGTCTCTAATCAATCACTCAATTGAAAAATAACAATTTAGAGCATTCAAAGTAGAAAACTTTCAATTTGATTTAGCTAGGGTTTCCATTCATTTCAATTATTGGAAATCTAATCTTATCATTAGGAAGATAATTAAGTGGCTGATATAAAGATGTTCTAATCATTCTAGACCATCCGATCACTATAAAAAAATCTACACCGTCGATATAGAAGAAACGAGCACCGAAATGATGAAATTGGTTCCTAAAATTAAAATCAGTAAAACCCTAGAAAAATTTCGCATCAGCAACTCATACATCTGACTTGAAGAGGTTAGACATCTGAGTGATGAATCAAACATCTCTGTCAAACATCCTGAAACTATCGGGTTTGAACAAATGAAGCAATTCAGATGTCTGATCTCCTAAAGGTTTCATTGTTTCAAAACTCATAGACATTTAGATGTCTGGCTTGGGTTCCCATACGTCTAGTTGCTTGCCACTGGCAATTCCAGCTTCTCTATTCTATCTTCTTTTGATCTCTTCTTCCAATCAACTTCCCGACTCTTCCAATCCGAAACTTTAGACGATATCCTCGATTTGAAGCACTCATAGGCACATATTTGAATCCCATAATAATAACACTCCACCTCAATTCACATATAAAAGTCTCATTAATAATCAACCAAATGATCATAGGGGTTATTGGATCTTGCATCCCATAGAGCTCAAGCGACTAAAATCAAATTGATCTAGTTTGAGCAATGCTAAAACTTGTCCTTAGGAAGTGACTTTGTCATCATGTATGAAGGATTATCCATAGTACTCACTTTAACCAACTTGAGCTTTGTTCTTCCTTAAATATAAGAAAGAATTCTCTGACTTCAATACGCTTAGTCCAAGAACTATAAGCTTGATTGTATACAAGCTGAATCACACTCTGATTGTCCAAAAATAGCTCTATTGTCCGTTGCACCACAGAAAGATCATCCAATAGCTGGAGTAACTACAATCTTTCCTTAGTCACTTCTATAATCGATATCAATTCAACTTCGGTAGTCGATAAAGCTATTATAGACTTCAGCTATGATCTCCCTGAAATTGAGTCTATTCCAACAGTAAAAATACATAGCCCAACACCGACTTTCGTTTGTCTCTATCCCCGGCATAATCTGAATCACGGTAACCTTTAAGAGAGACGTCACCATCTACTCCACCATACAATAAGCCAATTGATGAAGTTAGCAAAGAAATCTAAGTATCCACTTCACTGCTTGCTAACGCTCTTTGCCCTAGTTAGACATATATCGGCTCACAACACCCACTACATTGGCCAAGTCTGGTCTCATGCACACCATCGCATACATAAGACTACCAACGGTACTAGAATAGGGTATATAAGCCAATACCTCTGGTCTTTATCTGATGGGGGAGACAAGTCTTTTGACAACTTAAAATGAGGGCCTAATGGAGAGCCAACCTGCAATGCCCCACTCTGAGAGCCACATTAGCAAAGAGTATTACAAGGTAATACCGTCTGTTAATACAGAGAATAGAGCCGGGAGCGGCCATCTATAGCCTTGTCTTAACTGTTTACTGAATACGTCGGTAAATGTAGCATATTTTTTTCATGTGGATCGACATATCCAATAGATACTTAATACAAAATTATAATGGCTATAAGATCTAATAGAACAAAATATAACAACTCAAATGTAAAACATCATAGAACAGAAGAATGCCATACATATGTCTAAATATAAATACATCTCCAGTACAAATCCAAAATGATACAGCTAAGTGGTATGACGACCACTACTCATACACGAGCCCAAAAGAATAATACAAAGATCAGAGTGGCGACCCAAAAAAGGACTACACAAAAAGCGATAACAAAAAGAGCTAGTAGCATAGAGTCCATGCGGAAGCAGAATAGGCTAAGTCCAAATATACCTAAACTAGAACACCTCAGTCTGACCCTAGTATAAAATACACAGGGCAGTCTAGCAAAACAATCAGTTAGATGAGCTAAATGACAATGAATATGCAAGGTCATAAAGTACCACAATAATCTTTAAAAGAGATAACATGATCATCTAACAGAAGATGAATCATAACAAGCCTCATATCATCGGCAACTCAAATAATAAAGGGATTTGAATATCTCAAATCAAGCCAAAAAGGCAAATAACAAATAACAATAAAGGTAACACAAGTTTCCATAACGTAATCGCTATGTAACGTGTGGTTCAAAGGACCTACCCCGAAATCCGATACTCTAAGGAAATATAAATATCAAAGAAACAAAAGATGCACGTGCTCAGTACTGTATAAAAAAGGATCCACAAGCCCGAAGGCGACAAACCCAAGTATCTCTCGAGTAGTGACGAATGACCAACTCCAAAAGCGATACTATAGGGCAATAAAACCCAAAGGCAACAAACTCAAAGGCACAAATCCGAAGGAAATAAACCCAATGGTTCAAACCCTAAGGTAACAGACCGTAGTGGCGAAGGTCCAAAGGCCCAGTACTGGACACCACTAACTGGTAATATGTGTCACAAACCCCTCGGATAGGAACCCACAAAGTGTTAACGTGTGTCCTATACCACACGTTCGCACTAAACGTTTTACTAATGATTAGTCAGTTCCACACTCAAAGCAGTATAAAGCTTACCGCATCTCATCGGTAAACTAGACCCGAATGTCAAAACATCAAACGAATAGATTAGGAATTAACTAAGAAGATAAATGCATATGTTCATAGCATGCGTTTTATCTAATCACTTAACCTCCTTTCTCCTCACTCGAAATGCAAAATTGTGTGTTTTATATAGAAGTTAAGTTGAATAAAACGAGTTTTAGGAACGTTTCAGAATCGCTTTATATAAATTGCCTTTGAAATTCTCTTTTTATACTAAAAAATAATATATAATAATAATTTCAAAATCCCATTTATTTGAAAAAGATTTCTAAAACACTTTATAATACCTATGTATGAAATTCAGAAAGAAATATCAAGAAAACATCGAAATAACGGAAATTACACCAAATATTATCCGTTTAAAATAAGCTGCGACTCAATATTCGACAGTAGGTTTGAACAACTTAGCAGTGTCAAAATAACTTGAAATTCCGTAGGAATGTAGTTTAACATTCCTACTTCATTTTCCAAAAAGAGTCATTCAAATCCGTTTTGAAACGAAGAATCTGCATCGTTTCAAAGTTGGACTAAAAACAAGGTTAAATCGCTGAATTCTAGCAGGCTGCGGGTTCAAGTTCGACAGCAGTTTCAAAATAGTAACCGAATCCAGATTGTCATAAAATTTGGAAAAATGTAACTCAACACTCCTGCTTAAATCTTCAAAAATAATCATTCAAATCCGATTTGAAACGAAGAATCTGTGTATTTTCAAAGTTGGACTAAAACAGGGTTAAATCGCTGAATTCAAGCAGGCTTGCGGGTTCAAGTTCGACAGCAGTTTTGGAACAGCAAACAAACCCAGATTGTTATGAAATTTTGCAATAATGTAAACCAACACTCCTAATTCAGTTTGCAAAAAGAATCACTCAAATCCGATTTGAAAAGAATGAGTTATGCTATCTCAAACTTGGACTCAGATCATGTTTGCAACAATTCAAAAACAAAAAATGTACAGGCGTGAAACCATCATGGGTTCAAATTCCAAGCATGAAACAAGAGACAAAATTGGCTTGGATCTAGCTGAACATTTGTATGCAATACCATAAAACTTCATCTTTCGAACAAAAAAAGAACCGTTGAATTCTAATAAGAAATGAATGAGTTTTGCAGTCAAAAACATGAACTCAAGCCATGTTTGCAGCAACTCAGAAAACAACTACAGGCAAAAATCTGTGCTTGTTGATTTTGCAATAAAGTTTTGAACACTCAAATGGAAATATTTTCCAACCAAATTTTTCAGCAACAAATTTCAACATGCAAACTACCAAATGCAAGAAATCCGACAATATTTCGTTGTCGGAATCAAAAGATATAAACATGCAACGAGCGACCCAAACTAGATTTGCAGAAAGAAAACTAACAACAACAAAATGATTACAAAAGTCCAAATTTTGATTTTTGAAGCATTGCTTCAGCTATAAATTGTAAATTTATCGCTCGCCTTGCTGTTTTGAATGCAAATACTCGGATTTCGGCTGAAATATGGAAGCTTTTGCTTCAATATTGACCTCTAGAAACCTGTAAAGATGAATTATAGTGCATGCAAAAGAAGATAAATAGTAAATTAGAAACCTCATTCTCAAATTAGGAATTTGATGAATCATTGAGTTTGGAGTTTGAATACCTGTTCACTACACTCTAGTTTGCAAAAGATCTCGATTTGTTGAATTAATTTGGAGAAAAACTTGGATTTTGAAATTTAAAGAGGTGGGTTTCTTTTGCTGTAGAGAGGAGGAAGAAGATAGATGTTTTGAACGTACTGAATTATTTTTCTCTTCTTTTCTAAATTAACAAGTAATTACTACTAATGGGCCATGGATCCAAAACAATTAACTAAGCCTATGTTAATTGATTAAACACTAAAACTAAATATACACACTTATATGTTAGTAAAACAAATGATATTTTCTTCAAGTTTTAATACAAACAAATCATGTAAACATACTTAAATGCTAAATAAATTATTTTACACTTAATAAAAAGATAAATTTTAGTTTTAAAAATTATATTTAGTATCAAAAATTCTTATTTTACATAAATAACCAATTTGCACAAATAAATGCATAAAACACCATTTTTTGCTCCAACAATATTATAAAAATTATTTTCTTGCATAGAAAATGTAATAAATCATTCTAACATCAATTTTACAATCAAAACTTATTTTTAAACAAAATTTCATCTTTTTATTTATAATATACACATATTAAAACAAATACTTCTTTTAAAAATTAATAAAAGAAGCATTTGGCGATAATTACAAGAATCATTACATTTCACTAATTAAAAATCATCTTTAATTCATATTTATCACAAACAACCAAGATAAAGTTTTAAAACTTTATTTTTCTCATTTTATTTCCGAAACCATTGTTTATGTAAAATAAACAATTTTAAATCTCCAATTTTGATTTTATTCATAATATTAAATCATAACTACCGTTATAATTTAATATTTACAAGTAATCTCCAAAACTAGGGTTGTTACACAACCGGTTTAGCTCTCTCCATACCAAATCAAGCGGACCTTCTTGATGTACTGCACCTGAGTTAGTCTCAACTCTCTCCGCTTCCTATATTTGAATATCTCCATTGCTAATTTTTTTGTGCTTTTCCCAAATCCTTCTTATAAAACTCCATGCTGAGCTTCGCTTTCAACTCCATAATTCTAACTGTACTCTGAGATGCAGTTAACATACCATCAACATATAACAGAAGATATATCATATCTCCATTAAAACTTCTGAAACAAACGCATTGGTCTGACTAACCCTGTGAAAGCATAAACTTATCAAATCTCTTATACATTAGTCTAGGAGACTGCTTCAGTCCATATAGAGATTTGTTAAGTTTACAAACCAAGTCTAGCCCTCTACTATCAATGAACCCCTATGGCTGATGCAAATAAATCTTTTCATGTAGATCACCATGCAAGAATGCAGTTTTGACATCTATGTGCTCAAGTTCCATATCATAATGAGCAACTAATGCCAAAAGAATATGAATGGATGTATGCCTTACAATTGAAGAAAATATATTATGATGCTCTATCTCTTTCTTCTAAACATATACTTTGCTACTAACATTGCTTTGTATTTGAAATCACCATTACCACCGTCTTTCACTTTATAGATCCACTTATATCCAATAGCTCTTTTCTCGGTGAGATGAGGCACCAAATTCCAAGTATGATTTTTTTTTATAAAGATTTAATCTCCTCCTTCCTGGCAACTAATGAGCTGGAATTGTCAACTCATGCAATAGCTTCTCTATAATCACTGGGCTCATCATGGACAACATTCAATGCATATGTTGCTATGTTATCAAAGTCAACGTTTTCAATGCTCAATCCAACAAACTCATCAAGCCAGATAGGCTTCTTTATTTGTCTAATAAGCCTAGTCTCTGAATGAGCTCCACTTTGAGTCTAATCCTCTATACTAACATCTATACTATCCTTATCAACCATTGTGCCATCTGAAACACTATCAGTATCTCTATGAAAAGAATATGAAGATAATTTGCCTTGTGCTTGGTATTCTAAATCTATCCTCACATTATCATCAAATGAGGAAGGCTCCATCTTCAATATAGCATTATCATCAAAAGTTAAATGCCTGTTGACAATGATCTTTGTGCTAATAAGACATCACAATCTATCTTCCTTTACTCCTCTTCTCTAACCTAGAAAGGTACATTTGCGACCTATAGGTTTCAGCTTTCCTCTGCTCTCATGTATAAAAGTTGAACATCTAAATAATTTTAGGAATGAATAGCTAACAGACCCTCATTTCCATATTTCTTAAGGGATATTCATATCTATGGGTAGAAGGTGTGCAGTTGATTAGGAAAGCCAGCATAGATAAAGCTTCTGCCCAAAATCCCTTTTTCAACTTAGCAGTCAATTTGAGGCAATGAGTTCATTCTAACAATGTCTGATTTGTCCTTTTTGCAACTCTACTAAACCGAGGGTTGCAGGTGTGGTGTGATGTCTCTTAATACCTTCGGACTTACAATAGTTAATGAATTATCATGATACAAATTCACCACCATTATCCGAATGGAGAATTTTTAACTTCTTCCCTGACTTCTTCTCGACCATAGAATTCCATTTTTAAAAATAGCAAAGGTTTCACGCTTAGATTGTAGGAAGTATACCCAAAATTTACGAGAGAAATATCTATAAATGAAATGAAGTACTTGGCACCATCTAAGGATGGACAAGGGAAGGGCCCTCAAACATCTGTACGAACATACTCAAGAACAGCTTTAGCTTTATGTTCAGCATTTCCAAAAGAAATCTTTGTCTGCTTTCCAAGAACACACTCTTCACAAAAGTCAAGCTTTGAATGTTGAACATCATCAATCAAACTATGATTTCTCAACTCATTCAAATTGCGTTCACCAATTGACATAAATGCCACAATCCGGAAGAATCTGAATTAGCAGAAATAACAGAAGCCGATTCACCAACTACAGAAGTGCCCTTTAATAAAAAAAGATTTCCTGCCCTAACACCTTTTATAACAATCATGGAACCGTTCGATATCTTCATTTTCTCTCCCTCAACTATTATCTTCAAACCAAGCTTACTCAAATCCTCAATAGAAATCAAGCTCCTTCTTAAATGAGTTTCATGTCTAACATTAGTAATAGTACGAATAATACCATCAAACATTCTGACCTTCACACAAGCAACAACAACCATACGGCAAGAAGCATCATTGCCCATTAGAATTTCTCCTTCATCGATCTCACAGTATGAAGAGAAAACAATTTCTATCAGATGTCATATGATAGGATGCGCCAGAATTAATAAGCTATAAATTGCTCCTTCCAAAAGACCCAGAAGCTGTAAACACATCTGTATCAGTCTCTGTATCTGATTTCTCTATAATAGATTCTAAAGCTTACTTTGGGTATTATCTTCATCCTTTGAGATTGGGACATTGACCTATAAAGTGCCTCATTTCCTATAATAATGGCAAGTCAATCGCTTAGGCCCCCTAGACCAAGACCTTGAATTACTTCGACTTCCACAATCCTTTGACTTTCCTTGGCTTCTACCTCTCTGAAAAGATAGGCCCTTTGTATCAATATCCAAAATAGTGCTCGTCGATTACCTTTTAACACTTCATTATGAAGACAAGCCTTTACGTCAAATAGGATAATCTTACTGCGACCATATATCATGGAATTAACAAAAGCAGTATGCTCCTTAGGCAAGGTAAATAAGTGGATCACTACTTGAACCTCATCGGTAATATCAACATCTATTGCCTTCAGGTTCATAATCAAAGTGGTCAAAGCATCCACTAGAAGGAGAATGCTGTTTAGCGTCGGCATATTGCGACTCGAGCCGACTTTAGAGTGATGGGGATGACGACGGAGGGTGACGGTTGGAGAGGGTCGGAATCAGTGACCGGGAAGAAAAAAGTCGTTTTTATTAAGGAAAGAAAGTGAAGAAGAATATCTTGGCTGAAACCTGTATACTCGATATGGAGTCGGCTGGTGTCGGCTGGCATCGGCCCGATTAGTGATGGCTTGAGTCGTTTAGGGTCGGCCCGTATATTTTTTTAAAAAAATTCTTTTTTTACACTGATTTCATTTAAAAAAATAAAAAACACTACTACAATATAAAAAAATGACATTTATTATTATTATTGACTCAATGACGGGTCATGATAGGTTAAATTGGCATTTTCGATGATATATGTTTGTATAATTCGAAACATTTCGTTGTTGAAAATCTAACTCGCACGACCAATCGTTGCAACTTTTAGTCAATCCGTTATACAAATTCGATAAAGATGGTTATATGTAATATTTTTATGAATTAAAATAATTTTTTAAACCGTTGGGTAATCAATCATGAATTTTTAAATGTATTTGGTATAATAAAATTATATAAAATAAAATATGCGGCGTAAAAATAAATTCTTTGAATCTTATGTCGATATAAGGTATTTTGGACATGTTTCCAGAATATGGTTTTAAAGTAAACGAATCTGGGGTGTCGATCTTGAATTTCAAATTTTGGACACCCCAGATTCGTGTATTCTTAAACCATATTCTGGAAACATGTCCAAAATACCTTAGATCGACATAAGATCCAAAGATTTTATTTTTACGCCGCATATTTGATTTTATATAATTTTACTATACCAAATACATATAAAAATTCATAATTGATTACCCAACGGTTTAAAAAATTATTTTAATGCTTTAAAATGTTACATATAACCACCTTGATCGAATTTGTATAACAGATCGACTAAAAGTTGCATCGAATTGTCGTGCGAGATAGATTTTCAACAACGATAACTTTTCGAATTACATGAACATATATCATCGAAAATACTAATTTAACATATCACGACCCGTCATTGGGTGAATATTAATAATCATACATGTCAATTTTATTTTTTTGCCCAGTTTAGTAGTGTTTTTTATTTTTTCAAAAGAAATAGGTGTATATAAGAATTAGATTGGGAAAATAATTAAATAGCCGACGCTAGCCGACTCTGGCCATTGCAGTCCGTCCCCAGCCGACGCAAACTTCAACATAAATTTTGCCGTCCCCAACCGACTCCATAATGGAGACGGAGCCGACTCCGGCCGACTCCAGGCTCCATCCTATTATAAAGTATTCTAGTAGTGATCTACCTACTCCATAAGATCCACTCCAGGTTTTTTCTTAAACGAATATAGTTGTTGTTAAAAATTAACCTGATTCGTGAGAGGCTTGTCATGACATGCATCTGATAATGCATTCCATAATTCCTTCACCATCTTCTTCTGAGAGAATTCTCTAAGAACTTTATCTGAAAGACTCAACTGGATTATTATAAGAGTTTCATCTTCCATCTCTTCTAAAACAATTGCCTCAGTGTTCTTCAATTTCTTAGGCGCAAAATAACCTTAAGAGTCTTTTCCTTCTTCAACACCACCTCCATCTTCAACTTTTAAGCTCCAAATTTTCCATTTCCATCAAAATGTATAAACAACATATTGACACCCGATCTACCAATATACTTTCTAGAAGTAGTCATTGATACCTAAATAGAATAATAACACTAGCTCTGATATCAAACCCTAGTGAAAAATATACGGAAGGAATTATCACCAATAACGAGCGGAAGCGATTTATGCAGAATCTTGTATTGCCTATTTGAATGCCAATGCAAATTTAAAATCAACTATGATTTGACACAAAATCGAATAGCAGAAATAAAAGAGACATAGAAGATTTAACGTGGTTTGGATATGTATTCTACGTCCACGGAGACCCGACAACCCATTTATTATTTTCACTAATTCGGAAAGATTACAAGCCAAATCAATAATTAGAGACTTACAAGGTGTGGAGACTCTCTTTAGTTAATCATTCAATTGAAGAATTACAATTTAGAGCACTCAAGATAGAAAATCACATATTTTATTTAGCTAAGGTTTATATTAATTTCAATTATTGAAAATCTAATCTCATCATTAGGAAAATGATTAAGATGCTAATATATAGATGCTCCAATCACTATAGACCATCCGATCACTGTAAAAATTTGCACCATCAACAGAGAAGAAACGAGCACCGAAATGACGAAATTGATTCCCAAAATTTGAATCGGTAAAACTATGAAAAAATTTCGTACTAGCGACTTAGACGTTTGACTTGAAGAGGTCAAACATCTGATGATGAATTAGACGTGTTTGTGAAGCATTCTAAAACTCCCGGGTTTGAAAAGTACAACAACCTGGACGTCTGGCTTCCACATCCAAACATCTGATCTCCTAAAGGTTTCACTGTTTGAAACTCACAAACATTCAGACGTTTGACTTTGGTTCCCAGACATCTCATTGTTTGTCACTGGCAATTCCAGCTTCTCTATTCCATCTTTTTTTAATCTATTCATCCCATCGACTTCCCGAATCTTCCAATCCGAAGCTTAGACAACATCTTCAATTTGAAGCCGTCATAGGCATATATTTGAATCGCATAATCAGAAAAAACTATATCACTATATGTGGTTAATGTTGTTAGTTGTTCATCTGCCTTATGTTGGAATTTGTTAGTTCATCTTATTATTTTGACATCTTTATCGATGAGTTGTAACAAATTTCTCATGCCACGATAATAATTATTGTGATTCTATACTTCATGCATATTTTAGGATATACTATTGAATCACCTGGTTCAATTCTCACAAAATTCTTGAACGTCTACAATTAATCATTAATTTAGCTGATATTTTAATGGTTATATTATGTTTAAACTATCATCATGACGTATATTACTACTTATGAAATATATATTGCTTTAGTTGACACAACAAATTAATATAATCAATTAATATTATATTATATTGGAATTTTAAGTATTTTCATGTTGACTGGTTTTTTTCATATCTTCTGCATGTTAGTGTGAGGGTGTAGTAAAAGAGGATGGGAGAGGCCTAAAATTTGGAACAAATTTATTCACTCATTTGAGAAGATTATTGATTTAAGCCAGGTTGATGTTGCTATCGACCATTACCACCAGTTTGAGGAGGATGTACAGCTTATGAAAAATATAAGAATGGATGCTTGTAGATTTTCAATAGCTTGGTCTACAATTTTTCCTAATGGAAATGGTCAGATTAATTTGGCCGGAATTGACTGCTAAATTAAAGTCATAAATGCATTACTGGATAAAGGGATTGAACCATATGTCACAATTTAACATTGGGACCTACTGGAAGTCTTACATGACAAGTATAAGGATGGCTTGATCGACAAATCGTAAAATACTTCGCGAACTACGCGGAGACTAGCTTTAAATAACCAAGAAAATAGCTACCGCTCCCTGTTTTTTATGTTGTTATAAAAAATTCCCTACAGAAATAAGTATGTAAAGTTGCTTTTTATTTTTGAAAAATAGAAAACGTAAGGTGTCTTGCACTTTTTTGATTTTGAATTTTGTTTCTAATTTAGAAAAAATAGAGACATAATTTATACACTCATTGCTACAAGAACTTTTTCGTAACAACATCAGAAATAGGATCTTCTATGCAAATCCCCTTAGATAATTTAGTGACAAAGTCTTGGATAACGTTCAATGAGTTTTATGCATTTTCAGTTCAAGGATACAAAGGAGGGCCTCAAGCTCTTGGTAGACGCACATACTTATTATAATGTTGAGTTGAGCCTTACATTGTAGCTCATAACGTTTTCTTATCTCATGCAACTGTATCTGATATATATGTAGAAAAAAATACAATGTACCAACCTAAAACTATTTAAATCAGGATAGAAACAGAATAATGGCTCATAAGATCTTTATTGATTTATCATGATCGTCAATCTGGGCTTCTATATAATGTGTATGTGTATAGATTACACAAAAAGTGTCATATGGTATAGAATTTGATGTGATATGGTATGAACTGTTGGATAATCTGTCGATGATTCGAGAAAGATGAAGATGATAACTGTTGTACTTCTGACTTCAAGGATCTACCGCGCAGATTCTTTTAGACAATAGTTCAACCCAACAGGTACAAACAGATTATTGAACTATCGACTTCAGGATTCAATGAAGTTTTAAAACAGCGTAATCGGATTCAAAAGTTGTATGATTTTGATCCGACCAAGAACACTCAAATTTGATCTCTAATGATGCAATTTAGTAGAGAATAGAATGAAGATGAAGAAGAAACCAATTTGCAACTTTTCTGAGTCTGTAACACCTTACAGGCATTACAAACTATGGTGAGAAGGCAGTGTTCTGCAACACTTTCTGCGCGTCGCAGATCTGGAAGAAGAAGAAGAAGAGACAAGCAAAAGAGATTAATCTTCTGAAATGGTTCCTGGGCTTCAATATTTATAGTAGAAGAGAAAGTGTCCACTCGTCAAGCATTGCATCCTTTCCAACAGTCTGAAACCGTTATAAATGATCACGCCTTTTCGCAATGGTTTAAAACTGTTATTAAAAGGTCGCGTCTCTTCATTCAAATGACCCGCCAAAAATCTGTCCGTTTAAAATTCTGGATCCGGCCCATTAACAAAAATTAATTCGTCATTTACCCAAACCCGACTCGACCGGTCGGCGGTGGCGTGCGCTTGTGGTGGTGATGCATAACTTCCCTCCTCATATCAAAGCAAAGATTTGGATGCCCAAAGGGCCCAACCTTTCTTAGAGAAATGTATGTATAAATCAATACATTCTCTTAAATTCCTAGATGTGGGACTATTCATCCCCTCTTCTTCCTTCTTCTCCACTTCTTCCCTCTTAAAAAACAAACCCAAACCCAAACTATTTTTAAAATTCCAACAATTTCCCCCCATTTTTAAAATAAGTCAAATAAATAAAATAGACGGCTGGATCACTAGAGTGACTACCTACATACCCAAGTGGGATCAAGCCAATGTGGTTCCAAGATCAAGTTTTGCATCGTCGTGGAAACCAATACATAAATAATAGGTATCTTTTAGATTTGAATCTTTACTTAGTGTAAACCATTCAAAGTTCTATCGAGGTCTATGGTGAACATATCTTGAACCTAGTACCCCTAGTGATAGTACGGAACACACATACTGATTTCCATATATAGAGTGTTCTGTATGCTTAGCATATTATGACCATGTGCTTAAATCCTGAGTTCATGTGTCTACTTTAGAAAGCGGTCTTACTTTCTTAGGAAACAGCCTGATTTCTATACTCATATAGGTAAGTCTCTTAAGGTGTTTCTACGATACACCTTTTTAAGGTAACTAGACTTATTAAGGATATATTATCCATCCTTTGTTCTTGTAGAATCCAACATTAAATATTATTGGATTATTGATTTAGCGTTCCATAGTCATCCTCTTAACTTGTTGGTACTCATTGAACTTTGTCTATCTTTTTCAAAATATAAGTTGGTTTTCTGTTAAGGACGATCAACCTTCATTCACAGACCTTAGTCCCATTTTCTTTGATTTTATAGAAACCAATGCCTTTGGAAGACTCTTGTGAGTGGGTCAGCCAAGTTTTTCTTTGTTTCTATGCAATCAACAATTATTACTCCACTTTTGAGTAATTGTCTTATCATTTGATGTCTTAGACTCACATGTCTAGACTTCCCATTATATGTCTTATTAGATACACTGTATATTGTAGCCTGATTATCACAGTTAATCAAGACTGTTGGAGATGGCTTCATCCATATTGGGATTTCCATTAATAAATTCCTAAGTCATTCCGCTTCCTTACAAGCATCTGCTAATGCAATCAACTCTGACAACATTGTTGAGTCAGATATACAGGTCTGTTTTTTGAAAACCCAAGACACAGCAACACCTCCAAAGGTAAAGATCCATCCAGTCATAGACTTGGATTTTGATTCTATATTGTTCCATGTTGCATCACTATATCATTCTATTACAGCAGGATATCCTTTATAAGATAAACCATAGATAATGGTTCCTTTCAAATAAGCTAAAACTCTGGAAATAGCTTTTCAATGTTCGAAACCTGGATTACTCCTAAATCGACATAACATGCTTAAAGCATGTACTATATCTAGTCTAGTCAATGCATAGCATACATAAGATTCCCAATAATACTGGAGTACACAAGTTGAGAAATGGTGCGTCCAATATTCTTTTCTAATTTATATTAGGATCTAAAGAAGTAGGCGCTGGTTTGTTATTATAGTGACCATATTTTTGGAGGAACTTCTCAATGTAATGAGATTGTGCTAGTAACAACTCTCCATCTTTCCTAACAATTTTAATTCTCAAAATTACATCAGCTTCTCCAAGATCTTTCATATCAAATTTAGAAGATAGAAACTTCTTAGTTTCATTCACAAGGATATATTGGAACCAAATATTAACACGTCATCAACGTATAAACATATTATAACATATTCGTTGTTGTCTGATTTGCTATAAATACATTTATCAGCATCATTAACAATCCATATGACAATGCTATTTTATCAAACTTCTCATGCCGTTGCATGGGAGCTTGCTTCAGACCATAAAGAGACTTTACTAATATGCAAAATTTCTTTTCTTGGCCTGGGATTTTGAAACCTTCAAGCTGTTCCATATATATCTCTTCTTCTAATTCTCCATTTAGAAATGCAATCTTTACATCCATTTGATGTATGATTAATTTATGAATTGATGCAAGTGCTATTAAACAATGTATAGAAGATACGCTAGCAACTGGAGCATATGTATCAAAATAATCTACTCCATGCCTTTGCTTATATCCCTTAGCAACTAATCTGGCTTTAAACTTATCAATGGATCCATTTGCATTCAACTTTTTCTTAAATATCCATTTACATCATATAGGTTTAGCACTAGGAGGTAAGTCAGTAAAACCCAAGTTTGGTTTAACAATATGGAATTCAATTCATCATTAATATCTTCTTTCCAGAATATTGAATCTCTGGAACTCATAGCCTCAGAATAAGTTTAGGGGTCATCATCGACGTTCATGACATATCTAGTCACATTAAGGACTTCGTCCTTACTGCCTTCTATAACATATGTAATGAAGTCAGGACCATAGTCCCTCTCTATTCTTGCTCTTTTACTTCTCCTTTGTTCAGTACTATTATTTGGTATTTATACTTCCTTGCTATTTTGACCAGGAGCATAATCACCGTCATTGATATCATCAATCGTATTAGGTTCTGGACTAGATGATCTCAATAGAATTTTAACAGTTTGATTTTCAAAGAATTCTACATCTACAGATTCTATAACTTCTAAGGTGTCAAGAATTAGGAATCAATAAGTTATACTATTAAGTGAATATCCTATGAATGCACATTTAAATGCCTTATTTCCTAACTTTGATCGTTTAGGGTCAGATTTTAAAAAATATGCTAAACAACCCAAACTTTTTAAGTTTTGTAAGATTAAGTTTCCTATTAAACCATAATTCATAAGGGAAAACATTATTCTTTTTAAGTGGTACTCTATTTAAGATATAACATGTAGACAACGTAGCATCACCCCATAGGTTATAAGGTAAGCTTGAACTTATGAGCATGGCATTAACCATTTCTACTAAAATTCTGTTTTTCCTTTCAGCAACACCAATTTGTTGCTGTGTATATGGAGCAATGCATTGGTGAACTAAGCCGAGTTGCTTACAAAATAAGGTGAATTCATTTGAGAAATATTCACCACCTCGATCTGAATGTAATACTTTTATTTTAACTCCTAATTGTGTTTCGACTTCAGCTTTGTAAATTTTAAATTTATCAAAGGCCTCATCTTTAGTTTTCGTTAGATACACATATGCATATCTAGTATGATCATCAATAAATGTTATATAGTATTGGTTACCACTATAGGTGATATGATTTTTTAACTCACCCACATTACTATATGCTAAATCAAGCGAGCCAGTTTTCCTTTCTATAGATTTAAAGAATTTTCGGTGTATTTTTGATTGAACACATATTTCACATTTAGAGATAGTATCGAAATCACAATCAGAAATTAATCCTAGTTTATCCATATTTTTAAGGGAATTATAATTAACATGTCCTAGTCTACCATGCCATAAACTAACAGAATCAATAGTATAAACAGAAGATTTATTTATTACATTCAACTTAATCATGCCATTACAAGAATATCCATGTCCAATGAACTTCCCGTTTTTGGACAACACTAGTTTGTCATATCATACACTATCTTGAATTCTCCTTTGTTAAGAAGGTATTCAGAGACCAAATTCTTACAAATATCAGGTACATGATATACACTAACCAAAGTAAGAGTCTTTCCAGAAGATAACCGTAGTTCTATAGTGCATTTGCCAATCACCTTACTATGAACATTGTTTGCTCCAGTAACTTGATTCTCATCTCCGCTAACATCTTCATAGTTCTTGTAGAGACTATGGTCCTTGCATATATGAATGGTTGTTCTAGTATCAAGCCACCAATCATTTCCCATGTTTTCAATAGAGTTTGCCTCTTGCACAATTGCAACCAATTCGTTTTCGACCATATTCGCCTTTTATTGTTTCTTTCGCAGACGACAGTCACGAGCATAATGGCCGGATTTGTTATAGGAATAACAAGAACCTTTCTTTTTATCTTTCATAGAATGATTTTTCTTCTTAAACTGTGTCTCATTTTTAGGTTTTAGAGAATTTGATATTTCAACATTATTTGCCTTAAAATGAGACTCAGTTTCTGAATTATCATTTAGTTCTCTTTTACGAGAGTCCTCTTCTATACGAAGATGACGCTGTAAATTCTCTAGATCATAATATATCTCCGCATGTTTCAAGTTCTTTTTATAATCGTTCCAAGAGTGAGGGAGTATAGAAATAATAACTCCAACCACAAAGGATTCAGGGAGTTCAATCTTGGCATCTTTCAGTTGATTAACTATATTTATTATATCACTAACTTATCCAATAATGGACTTATTATCATGCATTTTGAAACCCATAAAAATGCATACAAGGAATTTCTTGTTGCTTGCCTAAGATATTCGATATTTGCTCTTCAGGCAGTTCAAAGTGCTTTGGCTGTTTCCAGACTTCTATATGTGCTACAAACTAATGCATATAACGCGTTGAGAATGTGCCCTCTACACAGGAAATTATCTTCTTTGCACTTTGCTCGTTTTTCATTCAATTCGTCGGTATCTTTATCAGTTTCCTCTGGCATTTCCTCCAAGTTATCTTCAAGAATATAGTACAATTTGACCATGATCAAAAAGAATTTCATCGTCTCTTGCCAACGAGTGAAGTTTTCACCATCACAACGCTCAAATCGCGTCAAATGCTTATTCATAACTTGAAGAGCATTGATATTACTTGAATTCGTACCATCCATGGTTGAAAATATTGTCTAAAACTTGATGGATAATATGTCAATGATTCAAGAAAGATGAAGATGATAACTTCTGTACTTCTGACTTAAAGGATCTAATGCGTAGATTCTTTTAGACAATAGTTTAACCTAATAGGTACAAATGGGTTATCGAATTATCGACTTCAGGATTCAATGAAGCCTTGAAACAGCGTAATCGGATTCAAAAGTTGTACGATTTTGATCCGACCAAGAACACTCAAATTTGATCTCTGATGATGTAATTTAGTAGAGAATAGAATGAAGAAAAAGAAGAAAACCGATCTGCAACGTTTCTAAGTTTGTAACCCCTTACAGGTATTGCAAACTGTGGTGAGAAGACAGTGTTCTGCAACACTTTCTGGGCGTCGCGGATCTGGAGGAAGAAGAAGAGACAAGCAAAATAGATCAATCTTTAAAAATGATTCCTGGACGTCACTGTTTATAGTAGAAGAGGAAGCGTCCATTCATCAACCGTTGCATCCTTTCCAACAGTCTGAAACCATTACAAACGATCACGTTTTTTCGCAATGGTTTAAAAATGTTACTAAACGGTCGTGTATCTTCTTTCAACTGACTCGTTAAAAATCTGTCTGTTCAAATTCTAGATCCACCCCGTTAATAAAAATCAATATATCATTTTAGACTCGAACCCGAGCTCGGGTCGGCTGGACGGAGGACGGCGGTGCGCGTATGTGGTGGTGATGCATAACTTCCATCTTCACATCAAAGCAAAGTTTTGAGTGCCAAAAGGGCCCAACCTTCCTTACATAAATGTATATATAAATCAATACATTCTCATAATCTAGACGTGGGACTATTCATCCCCTCTTCTTCCTTCTTCTCCACTTCTTCCCTCTTCAAAAACAAACCCAAACAATTTTGAAAATTTCCAACACGAACTGCAAATCCATGTCTAATTCACAAGTGAACATAGGTGCAACACAAAAAACATAAGACTTTTAGATTAGTTGGGAATAGTACTAACACTCTTTATATATGCAGTGTAGGTTTGTGGATTCTTTGCTCTTAGGAGATTATTCAAATTCAATGAGACCAGAAGTTGGTGATGGACTGCCAAAGTTTATAAAAGTTGTATCTGCTTTTGTGAATGATTTGTTGGTGTAGATCATTATACCAAATTCTATGTGAAAACTATGCTTTTCTAAATTGACTGCCAACAAGAGATAGATGTGTTATGTGAAATAAATGAGCAAACATCAACCGTCTTTTATGTAAAAATAAGCAAAAAATTGTTTATCTATTTTTTTGATTATTCATATTCAAGTGATATATGGTTTATAACAAAAAACAGATTAAAACTCAATAAGCAGCTGCTTCTTTAAAACATCAAAATAATCATTCATCATATAAAAAGGTGTTTGAAGGCAAGAAAAGAGAATTCAATAAAGCAAGCATTGTTTTAACTACTGTAATTTATTTTATGTGGAAGGAAAGGAACAACAAATTACACAAAGGAACTGAAACAGACAGTCTACATCTATGGAAAGCTTTAATATTCTGTTTCTAAAAACTTGTAAAAAAACAAATATTAGCAGCCAAAACCAGAACATGTGTGATCTAGAAAATCTTGAAGAAAGAGTGGAAGATTACTTACATAGCAGGAAATTCTCAACTGTGAACTCCTATCAGTTTCATCACAGGTCAAAGAAGATAAGACTTTGCTATGGCAACAAATATGCTCACAATATAATTGAAGGCGGCCATTCCAAAATTCGAATCAGAAACAATTGCTGCAAGGGAAGTAAACAGGCTATTAAAACGTATAAATCAGCTAATAACATAAATATTGAATTTAACAATTTGTTTTTTGTTACTTGCTTTGAATAGAAGCTTCCTTACACTCTGTTACGAGCTCGAGCAAGATAGTAATTTGCGATTGATAAACAGTGATCAAGGATTAGGAGCCCGCCATTACAGAAACAAGCTCAAGAGTAATGAATATCACTTATCTGCTTGGAGATGTGGCGAAAGTAGCAAGCTTGAAGACTAAGTGAACCGAGCTGCCAATAAAGAAATAGGAGCTCGCTATAACAATAATTATGTTCGCAATATAACTGAAGGACGCCATTCCAGAATTCAATTTAGGTATAATCCCTACAAGGGAAGTAATTAGGCTACTATTATAAATAAATCAACTAATAACTTAAGTTTTGATTCTAATAATAAGTTATTGCTATCTGGTTTGAATAGGAGCTACCGCACACTAAATTACGAGCTTGAACAAGAAAAAAAGCCCCAATTGGAAGTCAATGATCAAAGATTAAGAAACATCCATTGCAGAAGCCAGCTCAATAATCAAGGGTATCATTTATCTATTTGGAGACGAGGCAGAAGAAGTAAGCTTCAAGAGCAAGGGAATCAAGATAACAATAATGAGCTACTGCACACTCAATTACGAGCTTGAATAGGAAAGAAATCTCCGATTGAAAATCAATGATCAAAGATTAAGAAACAGAAGCAAGCTCAATAATTAAGTGTACCGCTTATCTATTTGGAACCGACGCGGAAGAAGTAAGCTTCAAGAGCAAGGGAATCAAGATACCAATAATGATAGCAGCAAGCTTCAGAGGCAAAGGAATTTAACAGCTAGCGTAGAGATATCTTCAAATCAAAGCATTATCGAAAGCTAATACTCAGATCTAGGCCAACAAGGTTGGTCTAGTTGGTTGGTAGTTTAGACTACGAGATTAAAGGTCACGAGTTCAATCCTTGAGACTGACTGTTATTGGCATTAATGAGGCATGTTCAAAAAAATATTCAGATCTAAAGTTTTCTGGTAACAATAGCAACAAGGAAGACTGCTTAAGCCATATTGGTGAGAAAAATACAAATTCAAGCACTTTCTACACAGATCCAAAGCTTTTTGGAGTAAATAACAGAAATAGTTGTCGTGGAAACCTCCTTCAAGCATTTGATTTGATTATAGGTTAGAGATTTAAAGTAATCGATCCAAAATTTGAAGAACCCTAATTTTTTCTCTAGTTTGCCTTTTCTTTCTATCAAATAGGAACGCAGCTATGGCTTCATTGCATTGTTGATATAAATATAACAGATAGGGTTACATATCCTATTTACCCAAATTTTTTTATTTTTTATGGGCTTTGGGCCCTATATTAACCAGGTTTCCAAAAAAAAAAATGGCAGGCTTTTGAATGATCTTTGGCTGTCGTCGTCAACTTAGCCTCGCCTTAGGTAAGTTTGTAAGCTTAATAAATGCATTTGTCATATTTTCTTTGACAAGATTTTTTTTCATATAACGATTTTTTTATTCTATGCGGCGTTAAAGAATGGAAAACCAAATAGTGAATAAGTAATAATCATTTTGATATCAAATTGATGTTCCTTTATGTATTTTTCACATTATAGTACAACTGATATGATGTAATATCCTCCAAAAAATGAAACATATATCATGACTTTCAAAATCTAATGCATTTGTTGATACAAGCTACACTTGTATGGTTATATATTTATCCTCAAGTGATGAGAAGCCTTATGAACTACATCTAAAAAAAGTACAACAATCCGCCTGTTTTCATCACTGAAAATGGTATAAATCATATTTTATACTACCACTAATTTTCAACATCTTGGATTATTTATAACATGAGGATTGTTTGAATCAAAAATGACACAAACACCTAGAAGTTTTATGTAGTAGAGATTTATGAAGAAAAGTAAATAAAAATGAGAAAATAAACAAGCAATCATTTATAGTGGTTCGACAATGCAAGACCTTCGTCTATAACGACCCGTAATTTTAACACTTTGAAAATAGGATATTTAGTTATTCTAAATATTCAAATGTAGAATTTTCAAACTTAAACAATCATCTTTTACATAATAAATAAGAATGGTAAACTTATTTTTGATATTGAATAAAGATTTTGAATTTCCATTGTAAAATTGACAAAAGTTGGATTCTGATAAAGTAGGATAAATATTAGTGAAATTTGTCTAAAGGATAAATAATTCCTTTTAAATATATATATACACACACACAATTGACATCAAACTCATTTGATAATAATAATAATTTAATTTATAATGGTTTTATAAATATATAAAACTTGTTCTATAAAAGTTGACAAATTTCGTCGCATATCGATACATCGATGTCGTATTTTTATAAATAGATTTGAATATTGTTTTATATTATTTTATAAGTCAAATATACTTGTTTTAATTATTAAAATATAACAACAAATCAATTTTGAAGTTTTCTTTACATGAATAAATAGTTTAACAAAAACGTCAAAACGTGACCGGAAAACGTTTTGTCGAAAATCAACGTTTTGTTTAAAACAAGTTGCCACAACGTTATCGCACCTTTGTTAACATGTTTTAACATATATATTACATATTTTAATAATTAAACGTGTTTACTTTTACTAAATAAGATTAGAAAACTTCTAGAATTCATTAGTAAAAGTAAATAAGAATTAACAAAAGTAAGTTTAAGAAAAGTCAAAAGTAAATCCAAATCACATCAAAATCCAATAAAATATTTACTTTTCTTTACTTAATATTTAAGTGATGAAGACATAAATTAAGGATGTGAAAGATGATGTTAAGTATTGAAAACGTGGATTTTGCTTTAGGTTGAAGTAAGGTTAGTTTAATAATTTGGTAAGAGATTATTTTGGTAAATTACCACTTCTTTCTTTTCCTATAAGTACCCACCTCCTTCTTCACTTTCATTCACATTTTTCTTCTTATTTTCTCAATCATCTACATCTTCTTCCTCTCCTCTTTAATGGCTTCCAAGCCAAAGGAAAAAATTATAAAGAAATAATGTCAAAATATTTACAAAATATTCAAAAAAAATCAATGTTCGTCCTCTTCAAATCAAACTCCTTTTTTCTTCGTATTTTACCTCTTCTTCTCTCGGTCATAACTTCTTCAAACAAGAACCAAAATATAAAAAAAATATTTCAAATCAATTATTTTTCCAGTGGCTACAACTTTCATGTTGACCATTTTGTCTCATTCTAAACTTAACCATGTCAAAAATCCACTTCTTTCAAGTGCATTCTCTGGCCCAATTTTTAAGCTAGAGAATAACCGATTTTATTTTTATCATAACTTGATCATTACAGATTTAAATTAAAAAATTATTTTCTTTCATGTCATATAAAATTTCAATGGCTACAACTTTTATGTTGATCCCTTTTTCCAGTTTTGAGGTTTGCTATACCTGAAACTCAGTTCTTTGAAGTGCATTTTCGGGATTCCTTTTTGTCAATTCGATAATATCTCTTCTTAATTCTATCATATCTCCCTCAAAACTACTAGTATTCAGGTGATTCTTTTTTTCAAATTCAAGAGAAAATAATTTTTAACAACTTTATAGTTTACAACTTTTCTAAATTTTTAGATTTAGAGGGCTTAAAATAACATACAAGATAACCTATTTTTGGGATCAAAATCTTGGGAATTCAAGTTCAAAGTTCTACCGCTTCTTCTCTATACTTTTAGCCAACCTCCATCTCAAATCTCGACCAAGCTATTGAAAGAAGACGGTGTTGTTTTATAGTGTTTAAATGGAGTATGGATTAATTAGTGAAGTGTTGATTGATTAGAATGTTGGTAGGAAGTTTATCGCTTTAGTTTATGGTGAGAAACTCTATTTAACATCTCTATTTAGATATATACATGTTTGATGATGTGTTATGATTGCTATAGATGCTTATATATGCTTTGATCATCAAGTATTGAAAATGAAATGGCCTATATGGAATGCTTAAACCTTTTGAAAATAGTTTTAAAATTAGTTAGAAATATTTTATAAAAAATTAAAGGAATAAAGAAAGAAAATTAAGATTTCATCTTGTATGTTTTAAAATATGTCCAAATCAATTTCCTAGAAAAAATCACGTTAATGCTGTTAAGTGAGCATAACAGGAAATCCGTTTAAATGAACGTTTTCAATTATGGAAAATATGGAATAAATTTTATAAATCTCAACTAAAATATCTCGAGACCATTGTGCACGAATTTGACCAATTCTCTCAAAATAATAGGCGCTACATCAATAGAAGCTTAGAGTCGGTATCGATCCCTAAGTGGGAGTCGGTACCTATCCCCAAGATATCCATATTTGGCATCTTCAATCCCTCACCTCGAATCTTGAAGTTAGCTTCTTGATTCCATAATTGTTTATACTTGTTTTAGCGTTTCTAAGCCAAATGATGGAGTTGAAAGAGAACAAATTTGCAACTTCAAGTGTCTGTGGAGTTCGATGGAGAAATGCATTGAATCAACAAACCAATTTTGAAAATAGGCTTTTGACACCGAGATACATATATAGGTAGAAGATGGAGGTCCACCCAAGTTGTTTTTGAGAGTCGGTACCTATCCCTAGCGGGAGTCGGTACCAATCCCCAAATTGGGGGATCTCATTACCTTGTTGTCTTTCATGGTTTTGGCTTGAACTTCGTGGTTCTGTCTGTGCGTCATTTTTGGACTCTTGGGCTACTTTGATAACTCCAAGTTCTATATGTCCACTTTGTTCGGATTCTGCTCGGTCAAAAGGCATGATAACACTTGTCCTCCAAAGTACATCTCGTTTCAACATGATGTGCTTTAAATCGAGACAAGTCTAGATTTCCGTGAAAAATTGCACTCTGTGCTTTGAATAGTCGCTACCTTTGCACGAATCGATTCCATAAATTGCCATATCCACAATGATCTATTGCGACGTTATGCTAACATCCAAGACTATAAATTTTAAACGTGATCCCATGGTCTACTATTCTAAGTTTGATGATTTTAGACTAATTCCATCCATGAGTTCTCCTAGTATAAATCTAACTCTCCTTCACTTTAGTCATCAATTATCGGGTATATACATATGGCTCATCACATGTGCATATGCACTCACACACATATGCATAAACCATATGTATGCTTGTTGTTTTTTTCTGAAATACCTAGGACTCGATATTGATCTTCAACTTAGGAGTCAGTACCGAATCATTGCTTGGAGAAATCTCCTCAAATTTCTTCTAGCTTTGAGAATTTAAGGTTGTAGCATTCTAAAAACATGTTTCTCTTTACTTCATCCCTTTACTTTACTTCTACCCTCGAGTTTAAACCTCTGATCTCTGCCATTAAAACCTTCAAATCCAACACGAGCCTTTATCTTTTCCTGAACCAAGGACCGCCGCCACCCATCTTCACCATTGTCTAACATCGCCCACGTCTCTTCTCGTTTCCTAATTCGGATCCGCCTACACCAACCTAAACCCCACCTTGAAATCTCGCTTTCATTCGAACTGATTCTTTACCTTAACCCCACGTTGAACAAAATCAGGTTGGATAATGGTGACATGCTCATGGACATGGAGTTAGGCATCGACATTGAATGAACTTGTGGCCATGGTTCTTGAGGTGGTAAGGTGTAAGAGAAAGGTGAGATTTGTCTAATTATTGATGTCTCGGGGATCGGTACCGATCCCCATACTTGGACAAATTTTGCCTTCTCCAAGCCTTGTAATCGAACTTTGACATGGAGTTTCACACTGAATTTCCTCTTTCATCTCGAACTTTTTTGAATCATGGCTAATAATACTATGCTAGTTGAGACGGTCAACGATGATGGTCACATTGAGCAATATCTTGACTTTAAAATGAACTACTAAAATAAAAAGTTAACTAATGACCGAAATTCGAGCTACATCACACCTCACCATATTGCACTAGAATCCACTTTAGCATGGGGGCATGGTTTATAGTTAAACTTCTAATGCCGATCATTTGTCGAGCTTTTTACAGAAATGACCAAAGACGTTCCAAATGTCTTGCTGCCCAGACTGCAGGTACTTCACCTTCAAAATATGTCGAATCCGACGTAGAATCAAGCTCGGCTACAAATTCTCAAGCACATCAAACACCTATCCAACAAGAGTAGCAACCAAAAATTCCACGTGTTGATTAGCAAAATCTAGAAAAACCTGAAGTAGAACAATAGTTTCCTGAAAATCTGATTGAACCGGTAGATGTGCCTCAAATAGATTCAACACCTGATACCCTTGAGGATGTTGTAATGCTGAATAACCCGGTCGATTCTGTTCCCTTCAAAATCTATGAAGGATATCTTTAGAGGATATACAATAAGCATGGAATTCCATTTGACGATGTTCTAGCACCGTCTCACGAACAGAGAGCTCACGATCCTCTAAAAGGGTATATAGCTTGCAATGGATATATGCGCCTGGCGGGTTGCGTCCTACCATTTAATCAATTTGTCCGTCGAGCCCTAAACTTTATGAGACTGGCTCCCACACAGCTACATCCAAACAACTACGCTTTTCTTTTGAGCACTTATTTAGTTTTCTCTAAGCATTTGAATATAGTGCCTAGTGATGGAGAAATCTAATACATTTATAGCTTTAAAAGCCGCAAAGAAAACCCTTCTCTTATTTACTTTGAGCTAATAAGAGGTTGCAGAATTGTCTCCAGAGCTTTGAACAGATGAGTTATTTCAAAGGATGAATGGTTCTATGTACGCTGTCCACCCGGATTCGCTCGTAAATGAACATCCGGATGTGAATTTTGTTTCAAATGCCATCCATGCATTTGACATATAATATGCAGCTTAATTTATCTTTCACTATTGTACAGATGTTCCGCCAAGATTGAGCGGCAGATCACTTTCGAATACCATTAGTACTCTTATGGAAATCCCAACCGAGGATAGGTATAAGAAATCTATTGATGGATATGAGAATCTTCTCGCTCATGGCTTATTAGTGGAAGGCCGTAGCAGCGACATAGTGCCAGTTGTCGACATTGAGGATGATGATGATAAGGATGATAGCAATCCACCTACAGAAGGTAAAGTCGATCCTGAGTTGCCCCCAGCTCTAAGTCCTAGGATCAGATCCACAGAAAACATGGAACAAAAACAAGCAGGTGCCAAGGAAGGTGAAATTAGTGGAGAAGATGGTAAGGTGGACTAATGGAACATTGAGTGGGCCATAGATCCTAGACTGAACAACTCAGAGATGACTCACCACCTACTCCCAAAAAGAAATTGATTATGAGAATTTCATAGACGTAGACTTCCACTCAGTCCCCACCAATCACTATTGCATAGTAGAACCCATCTATTCCTTCAATGAGCATGTTCGCCAGTCTAAGGCCAATGCCTACGAAGTTCAGATCTTTCAACGTTGGTAACACTAGCATCAGTAACATTGGTTCACCGATCTGCTTTGAGAAGGACATTACTCCAATCGGTGCAGGAGAGGTTACTCTCATGAATAAAGCTCTAATATACATGGTTCGTCGGAAGAATGGTAGGACACATGCTTGCGCACACTATACGACACTCGCACTTAACCTCTGTCCTTACCCGTTTGATCTGGCTCATCTTTGTTTTCTTTATAGGTTCGATGGATAAGACAAAGCGTTCATTTTGATCCCTAGAAGAGAAACCGTATCATGTTCAATGCCTCCGGTTGAGCTTATACCATCAAGGGAGTGGTCGAGACTATGATTCTAGCTACAAATCCAGCTGCGACAGAGATGACTAGGACATGACTAGTTACGACAAGGGTCGTTCTTCTCACAATTCCGCTCCTAAGCATTGACCTAGATCGAGATCACCTCCTTCTAGAGGCCCGAATAAGCAGCATGATCGCCACGATGATATTCCACTAGCTGATTCTTCTAGAGCTCCACTACCTGCCTCTGTCCTTTTATAATCCACAACATTATCTCACTCCAGTCGATCATTTGACCACAAATTTCATAAGAGTGGCTCCACTACTTTTCATTAGAGGCCAAGAAAAGGAAGCGCTATTGCTCCAGCCATTACAAAAGAGCAACATGTAGACATTACGGGGCGGATGGCCGAGCTTAAAAGCAAGCTCCCTAGAGTTAATCCTTGCCAAACTTAAAGAGATTTCCAGTTGAAGTCAAATGGAGGACCATCGAATGCACGATCGATGTCCATAACCAATACAACGGATGGGCGAAGCTGGCGGAAAGATATCAAAAGTCTCAAAAGACAGGTTGCAAGAGATAGAGAACCAAAAGCTCATTGAAGTCGAGAATAACATAATCATAGCCGCTCTCAATACTGAGCTAAAGAATTCAAAAAAAAATCTCAAGTCGATGTAGCGAAGAAGGCTGAGGAGGCCATTGAAACACTCGAAGCAGAGAGATCTAAGCATTTGAACAAAATTGAGCAAGCGCATCATCGTAACCACGAACTTGTACTGGAAAGGGATGCTGACAAGAGGAATGCGGGTGAATTGAAAACCAAGCTCGAGCATGAGATTAAGGAAAAAGATGAAGCTCAAAAAATTACTTAGGATGCATGTGACAAGCTAGTCGCCATCAGGATTGAGAGGGACAATGCACTTGACAAGGTCAGGGACATCAATGCTCTCATTAAGAGAAAAGTTGAAGTCGCAGTAAAACAGGCTAAGGAGCGGGTAGAAGAGCGGATGGTGAAGAAGCTTGAGCCATCGATCACTCAGTACAATGCAAATGTGCTCAAATTTCGAAACCTGGAGTGTTTTAATGAAGATTACCTTTTGATGCTTACCCATGCCTAGGAATGGGTTGTCAAAGAAGAGAAAGAATTTCTTAATAGTGATAATATTGATACAGAGCAGTTGGAAAAGGAGTTTTTGAAGGGACATGAGCCCGAAATCCTCCACGACAACCAGCACCTTATTCATTCGAAACTTGATGCCACTCAAAAAGAGTTAGGCAAAGGTTCTAGCTCTGCGCATCTTGATGCTACGACTGGTCAAACTCCCGGGATTCAAGCTGCTTCCAATTTCACCGTTGATTCCTTTAACGATGTTGGTTATGACCCAGAGAGGCAACGGCTCTAGAAGTACACTATTCTCTACCTTATTCCTTAGGGAACTCCTGGCTGCATGCCAACTCAGTGGGAGTTCAAACTGAAGAAGGTATCTCCTATTTTCTAGAGAGTTGATATGTTGTCGATCAACATCACTAACCTCCCTTTTTGTATTTCTTTAGCTACAGATCAGCCTGTAGTTGCTCTGCTTCTTTTTAAGGATTCTCAATTGGGGCCACAAATATCGGCGATGGAGTCCGTAACTTTCACGGTCTGGACAAAAATTCCTACCATTCCGGTTGAGGAGACCCCAAGCCTTGACAAGCACATGATATGCGCTTGGAATAAGGAAACGACGAGAATTGAAGGACCCAAGTTGATGAGGATATTATTATTATTGGGGTCTCTCAATCCCTATCGATCCCTTCCATGCATGAGCTTAAGCAAAAAATTGGGGTGGATATCCTCCTTGCCAGTCAAATCAAGTAGGAGAAAATGGAAGATTTCTCTCCTTCGTTATCAATCACTTTGCCCGGACAAACCATTTTCACTCTGGTTTATATTCCTCCACCTGGAGGTGCTCGAAGTACGTCGACAATGTTTTCACAAAGCATCCCGGCCTCCATTTATCCACTAGGGAGCGGTCAGAGTGCACCTGCTAGGTCTTCGCAAAGCACTCCCTCTCCGTGTGGTTAAATCGCTTAGCAGATTCGATGCGTCGGAGGTGCAAAAAGTCATAGTGGGGATATAGCGAGCATATAGCGGGACATAGCGAATGACTTTAAAATAGCATGTAAAACTCGTACTTAATGTTTTTACAAATATTTAAATGGTAACTAAATAAAAAAAATTAACGTTCAATTGAATTATAATTAATACGTAAATAATTTTAAATAAAAACAAGTTTGAATATACTATAAATAAACATAAACTGTTATATAACATAGTTGAATTTAGTAGAATATTGAAAATATATTACAAAATCGGTTAAATAAAATAATTTCATAATCTTTGTAATGTATAAATATCATTTTTCAATTCGTTTCTATTAAAGAAGATATAGAGGGAATAGCGGAATATAATGGGAATAACAGGATATAGCGGAAATAGCGGGGCTTATAGCGGAAAGGCTATTGTAGGATCGATTTCACCCTAGAGGGGGGGTGAATAGGGTGATGGTATAAATTAAAAATTAATTGCGGAAGCTTATAAATAATTTCAACACAGATCACAGAATAATAGCAGCACAGAAAAAATAGCAGAATAATAAAATGCAGAAATAGAACGACACAGAATTTACCCAGCTTCGGCAAAACCCTGCCTACGTGCTGCCCCCAAGGTTTCTACTAGAAATTAGATAGTCAGACGCTTACGCACGTAAACTCGCGACACCCACTATCGACTAAACCTAACTCTATGCTCAAAACCCTGCCACAACTCAGCCACTGAGTTACGAATTCTCAAACTACGCCACGTAGTTTGTCCCCTATTCACAGGACTAGAAAATAAAATAGTTTAAAAAAGAAAATAAAAATTAAAAACAATTTAAATTAAAATAACCCTAATTTAAAATAAAAATCCCTTTTATAAAAAGAAGAATAAGGCTGGCCCCTTTTGTAATTTATCTCGACCGTCTCCCTTTATTTCTTCGGCCCAATTCTTTTTTATAATGGCGGCTCTGTTGTTTCCTTTGTTCGATCTAAATTAGGGCTTTTAAATTTCAACGATGTCGACTTTGGATGATCGATCGAATGGAAGATTTATCACGTCTTTTGCCTTGTCGATCGCTTATTTCTCTGAATTGCTTACGGCTCTTTGAAATTGATCGAGTTCGTTTATGATTTCGGTATGTACTTTTCTCCTTTTGCTTTGCTGGTTTGATGCTTACTTGAACTCGATACCTTTTGCCAATGATGTTAATTTCAATTTATAGGGTTCGATCCCCTGAATTCTCATCGTATATACTTTATTTGAATTTGTCAACTGATATAGCTTGGCCGTTGATTTTCGTATGGATGTTTGAGATGATTTACGACTTGTTCATAATCGTATATATTTTCGTTGCTTGATGGTCACGGCTTTGATTCATTTCGTGATGACCACGGTTTCGAATTTGACTTGTTCATTTGAGACGTTTGCGACTCGTTCAAAAACGTAAATTTTTGACTTTCTTTCCATGGTGATTTCACTGTGACTTCGTTAATGGTTCATCTGTGTTCGTCCCTGAACATTACTATTTTGGTTTAGCTTTGTAGCATTGACTTGATATCATTACTTCAATGTTTTTGATGCTCCTTCGATTCAGTGAGGCTTGTATTTGAATGTCAGTTGTATTAGTCCTTGGTGCAGTTGATTTGTAGTCTCTGGTTCTTTTTGGTTACTGGTCATTCTTGTTGTAGTTTGCATTCTTGGAATTCAGCCGCTTGCATTTGTGTTGTAGCCTATCTCTGGTTGCTTTCCATATTGAACTGGTCTGGAGTATATTTGCATCACTGCATAGTTGTAGTATATTGATCGTCTGCACCTTGTCCTGAAGTGTTTGCTATGTTCATTTGATTGTTAAGCACTGAATTTGCTTCGAGTCAGATTCTTGCTTGTGCATCACCATATATTTGTTGCATTCATGGGTCATTCATTGGTGTCACTATTTGATAAAGTGTGCATTGCAGTTGTACTTGCAGTCTTCATATTGTACTCTCTATTTTGAGTCAATTCCATACTTGGTCATGTTGTCCACCTGAGTTTGAGCATTTGCTGTTATGTTGAATTGTGAACTTTTGTGTTGGTTCCATTGTTATTTGAATTTGAGACTGTGTTGTTGTTTGCCGAGGTTGTTGTGCACTGACTTGAGCTTTTGGCCTTGATGTCATGGTGTACATGTGAGTTGCATTTCATTTGCGGCCTTGACTTTTGTTGATGCATTGAGTTGAGTAGTGACTTGAGTATAGTTCATTGTAGTTTGAATTGAATCTGGTGTCATTTGTTTCAGTCCGGATTCATGTGCTCATGTTGTGTATCCACTTTGTCTCTTATCTGTTCATGTCTTATTATTTATTGTGAAGCCAGATCATTTGAACTTCATGTGCATTGATTTTGGCTGTGACGAACTTGTACATCTCCAGTCATGCTTGAAGTCGTAGCCTGTACAACTTCCCTGTGTTGAATCCAGCTAATAGCTCGGGTTTGACCTTGTGCGCGCGTTGTGATTTTATTTTATCGCACCTGAGTTTAAATCCGGTAATTTGGGTTTGACCTGTGCTCACTTGTCCCTGTAAATTTATCAAGTGTATATGCATCGGTGTGCACGGCCTTGTGGCATATACTGTGATACACTGTGTATGTCACATGCTGTTCGTGTATGATGAATTCAAATTTAAATGATGACAAACAACCCAAATAACTGAGGCAAATATTATTTTCAAAAATTCACATTTTATTTTATATTGCAAAAATATTTATTTTTCAATTTTACCGCGTTAGTGAATATTTTTGCAGATTGCTCAGATGCTGGATTCTAACTGGAATGAAGTTGAAGATGAACTACGAGTGTGAGTGATATGTAGTGAGGAATTTATGTAAATTGAATTGTGATGTAATTAGAATCAAAATTGTATATGTATAGTGAGAGCTTGAATTTGTACTATTCAAAATTGTAATAATTATTTGTTTGAATAAAATTTCTGTTTGAATTCAAATTCTGTGTTATTTAATTTTATTCAGCAAATATTTATTTAATCTATGAAAAATAAAATAGTACATTAACAAATACATTTAAACGAATATATATATATATGTTTATTACCATCGAACAAAAATCATATAATCGCATATTCAACAATCTATCCTTTTGATGATAACAAACATATATTTAAGATTTTGAATATGTTAAATGTATTTGATCATTGATATGCTCTAATTGCTCCCCCTATTTAAATGCTTCCTCTCTACACAATACTCCCCCAACATATATGCATACAAATAAAAATATGCAAATGAGCCTAGATGCAAATGGAAAATTATTTGACCTTTGCTTGATTTTATTTGACAAAATCTTAACTTTTCTCTCCCCCTTTTGTTATCAGCAAAAGAATCATAGTGTTAGAGAAAATAGAGATAAAGTGATTGATATTAATTTAACATTAAAAGTCAATTGAATATAAATATTAAATTTTAATAAAAAATCAAACAAAAATCATAAATATTTTGTAGGCGCATATTCCACTTTTAGAATGATGGGAATGATGTCATCATATAAAACCATACAGTTGTGTCTATTTGTGCTATATTTATATCAGGAATTTGAATATCTACTAACCATGCATAACCGTTAGGACTTTTAAATGAGATTAGTAGTATTCTAATTTTATTTTAAAAAAATGAATTCAAGTATCTTCTAACCACGCATAACCGTGAGGACTTTTAAATGGTATTAGAATCAACTTGTTTATTTTTAAAAAAAAATCAACTTTTGATATGCGTTCCATACATGCATAACCGTGAGGACTTTTAAATGAGCATGGAAGCACATAACAAATTCCAAGTAATTCACCCATGCATAACCGTGAGGACTTTTAAATAAGAGTGAATACATTGGTATTTATTTATTATTACTATATTATTATGATTATTTTTAAGAAAAAAATGTAAAATGAAAAACGAACGATTCCTGCTTAAAGTACCACATATCGACAAACTATATAGAATTTTGATGAGTGATGGTTGTTAGAAATATGATAGAGATAGAGATGGTCATTGAATTTTTACCAGCAAAAAGTTTTATAACTCTTGTTTAAATTTCTAAAGAAATTTACTAATTATACCATCTCGAGTCATAATATATGATCAATATTTGCACTCATCACTCTTTCAATCACTATTCATCTTTTTGATAACCATAGGGAGTCAGATTAGTCAAAATAGTCATTTAAAATCAAATTCAAAAATAATTATAAAATCAATTTTCAAAAATGACTAATCTGAAAATATGGTCAAAAATGATTTTCTCGAAGGGGTTTTATAAGAAAATTTTCTGCTATATGAAAATTATTTGAAATGAAAAATATGCAGATATTTTCTTTGAAAAACGATGCAGTTACTAAATGTCTCAACAAAAATCACGTTTCAGTAGTAATTTTTCTATCAACTAGATTACCAGTGTAATCTGCATCTGAATTTCTCTTTCACTCAAAATTATCATCAATTGAATTTGATAGACCAAAACATGAAGTGTGCACCAAAAATTTCAAACTCAATTTTAACAGCAATTTAAATGACATTCTTTTGAATTTGAATTGAAGTCATGTAAATAATCAGAAACCGTGAGTATAGAGTTAGTCGTATTATAACCAAATGTATTATCATCCAACAAAACACTATTTTTAATCCAAACTTATATATATGAAGTAATTCAAAGAATCTAGAGAATTTTATAGTGTTTTTGGCATAAGAATATAATTTGGCCAACTATGTTGAATAAGACAGAGTCAAAATCATCATTTTTTCATCATCTCATTATTGGCTGATTTAATTCAGAGTAAGGTGCAGATTATCACATTTAATATATCGTTCAAAACATACCATTACCTGTTTTACCTTTGCGATATTTTTTCGTTGGTGTCTATTGTGATTCTGTCACCTTTGAACTAGGCTAAGAAACTTTGCTTTGTTGCTCGTTGTGTCCTTGGAACAGCCAAAAATCTAGAGAACACTGTTGTTGTTCCTTAGCCTTCCACCACACCTACACAGAAAAAGATTTATGTGACCTATTTGTTTTTATAGGTCCATGGTTGTTAGTGGCAGAAAATTTTGAAAAACAATTTTGTAAAGACCCAAAACTATTTATAATTGTTCCCTTCGGCACCCAAATTTGTTTAACTTTGAGAGTTTTTATATTTGTGCCTTTTGGAACCCAAATCGGTATAGTTTTCACATGTTTGGGTCTATACCAACAATTATTGTGATTGTGTCCATATTTTCTACAAATTGTGCACATTGAATTTTCTTGATTAATATTGTTTTCAACAATTTTAGATTGATTATATCCAAGTCCTTTTCTAACCGTATTAACAGTTTGCTTTCCTAATAGCATATTCAACGATTTTTCACTTTTAGAAAATTTATCTAAAGTCGTTGACAATTGTTGGACTTGTGTTTTGAGAGATTCATTTTCGTTTAACAATTGTGTACACTTTTTGATAGAATTCTCTCTCCTAGTATTTTCACTTTCTTTTAAAATCAGAATTTCATTTTCAAGTGATTTTATATTGATTTCTGATTTTTTAATTTCTTTTTCGAATGTTGGACACTTATCACACTTAGGGATCCTACTTTGATAGGTTTTATCTAATTGGTCAAGTTGTTCATTTAATTCTATCAAAGTAACTTTTGTGATTCATGTTTAGCATATTTCTCCCTAAATCGTTCAAAACAGCCATTTACTTCGTGGAAATAAATAAGTAATTCAGAGTGAGTGAGTTTTGATACCTCGCTTGGCTCATCATCGTCGCTATCAGTTATATTTCCATGAAGGCACATATCTGCTTTCTCACTCTCACTGCTAGTACTCTGATTATCTTCATCACTTGTATTCCACGTGGCTGTAGCATTTCTCCGTTTTGATTTCTTTTCAAAATCGCGTTGAAATCGGGGATAATTGGGCCTGATATCACAGGGTTTGTTGCAAATGATCCCGTGTTCTTCCGAGTTGTCTAGTGCTTTAATTATTCTGCTTTTTAATTCTTGATTTAGAGCTGGATTTCCGTATTTGTGGTTCCCCCTTTTGAATTTCTTCATTATTAATGCCAGCTCAGCTGCTCCATCATCCTCATCACAACTGCTTTTTACCAATCCTGTTAAGCATATTTCTTTAACTGAGTTGGTTGTGGGGGACTTCTCATTGCCGTTGACTTTTGCACCATATATTGCATTTAAAGTATTCCAGATTTCCTGTGAATTTTCACAATGAGAGATGAAATTAAAATTATCTTGATTAATATGAGAATATAATATATGCATAGCAAGAGCATTAATCGAGATAATTTTCTTATCTGTTATATCACACCCATTTTCAATAATATCCCAACATTTAATATTAACAGATTTTAAATAAAATTACATTTTCAGTTTCCAATTCAAAAAATTTGTTCCATCGAAAATAGAAGGAATAATATTGGAACGACCCTAAACAAAAGTTTTATTAAAAGAAGCCATTTTAAAAATTCAAATTTTTAAAACAAAAACCGATTTTTGAAACACGAATTTTTAAAACAAAAATTGACTTCTATTCCTATCTCTGATACCACTTGTAGGATCGATTTCACCCTAGAGGGGGGTGAATAAGGTGATGGTATAAATTAAAAATTAATTGCGGAAACTTATAAATAATTTCAACACATATCACAGAATAATAGCAGCACAGAAAAATAGGAGAATAATAAAATGCAGAAATAGAACGACACAAAATTTACCCAGCTTCGGCAAAACCCTGCCTACGTGCTGCCCCCAAGGTTTCTACTAGAAATTAGATAGTCAGACGCTTACACACGTAAACTCGCGACACCCGCTATCCAGTAAACCTAACTCTACACTCAAAACCCTGCCACAACTCAGCCACTGAGTTGCGAATTCTCAAACTACGGCATGTAGTTTGTCCCCTAGTCACACGACTAGAAAATTAAACGGTTTAAAAAAGAAAATACAAATTAAAAACAATTTAAATTAAAATAACCCTAATTTAAAATAAAAATCCCTTTTATAAAAAGAAGAATAAGGCCGACCCCTTTTGTAATTTATCTCGACCGTTGCCTTTTATTTCTTCCCAATTCTTTTTGATAATGGCGGCTCTGTTGTTTCCTTTGTTCGATCTAAATTAGGGCTTTTAAATTTCAACGATGCCGACTTTGGATGCTCGATCGAATGGAAGATTTATCACGTCTTTTGCCTTGTCGATCGCTTGTTTCTCTGAATTGCTCATGGCTCTTTGATATTGATCGAGTTCGTTTATGATTTCGGTATGTACTTTTCTCCTTTTGCTTTGCTGATGCTTACTTGAACTCGATACCTTTTGCCAATTATGTTAATTTCAATTTATAGGGTTCGATCCCCTGAATTCTCGTCGTATATACTTTATTTGAATTTGTCAACTGATATATAGCTTGGCCGTTGATTTTCGTATGGATGTTTGAGATGATTTACGACTTGTTCATAATCGTATATATTTTCGTTGCTTGATGGTCACGGCTTTGATTCATTTCATGATGATCACGGTTTCGAATTTGACTTGTTCGTTTGAGACGATTGCGACTTGTTCAAAAATGTATATTTTTGACGTGCTTTCCATGGTGATTTCACTATGACTTCGTTAATGGTTCATCTGTGTTCGTCCCTGAACATTACTGTTTTGGTTTAACTTTGTAGCATTGACTTGATATCATTACTTCAATGTTTCTGATGCTCCTTCGATTCAGTGAGGCTTGTATTTGAATGTCAGTTGTATTAGTCCTTGGTGCAGTTGATTTGTAGTCTCTGGTTCTTTTTGGTTACTGGTCATTCATGTTGTAGTTTGCATTCTTGGAATTCAGCAGCTTGCATTTGTGTTGTAGCCTATCTCTGGTTGCTTTCTACATTGAACTGGTCTGGAGTATATTTGCATTGTTGCATACTTGTAGTATATTGATCGTCTGCACCTTGTCGTGAAGTGTTTATTGTGTTCATTTGATTGTTGTGCATTGAGTTTGCTTCGTGTCAGATTCTTGCTTGTGCATCACCATATATCTGTTGCATTCATGGGTCATTCATTGGTGTCACTGTTTGATATAGTGTGCATTGCAGTTGTACTTCCCGTCTTCATATTGTACTCTCTGTTTTGTGTCACTTCCATACTTGGTCATGCTGTCCACCTGAGTTTGAGCATTTGCTGTCATGTTGAATTGTGAACTTTTGTGTTGGTTCCATTGTTATTTGAATTTGAGACTGTGTTGTTGTTTGCCGAGGTTGTTGTGCACTGACTTGAGCTTTTGGCCATGATGTCATGGTGTACATGTGAGTTGCATTTCACTTGCGGCCTTGACTTTTGTTGATGCATTGAGTTGAGTAGTGACTTGAGTATAGTTCATTGTAGTTTGAATTGAATCTGGTATCATTTGTTTCAGTCCGGATTCATGTGCTTCATGTTGTGTATCCACTTTGTCTCTTATCTATTCATGTCTTATTATTTATTGTGAAGCCAGATCATTTGAACTTCATGTGCATTGATATTGGCTGTGACGAACTTGTACAACTGCCCTGCCCTGATATTGGCTGTGGCGAACTTCATGTGCATCTCCAGTCATGCTTGAAGTCGTAGCCTGTATAACTGCCCTGTGTTGAATCCAGCTAATAGCTCGGGTTTGACCTTGTGCGCGTGTTGTGATTTTATTTTATCGCACCCGAGTTGAATCCGATAATTTGGGTTTGACCTGTCCCCACTTGTCCCTGTAAATTTATCAAGTGTATATATATCGGTGTGCACAGCCTTGTGGCATATACAGTGATACACTGTGTATGTCACAAGCTGTTCGTGTATGATGAATTCAAATTTAAATGATGACGAACAACCCGAATAAATGAGGCAAATATTATTTTCAAAAATTCACATTTTACTTTATATTGCAAAAATATTTCTTTTTCAATTTTACTGCGTTAGTGGATATTTTTGCAGATTGCTCATATGCTGCATTCTAACTGGAATGAAGTTGAAGATGAACTACGAGTGTGAGTGATATGTAGTGAGGAATTTATGTAAATTGAATTGTGATGTAATTAGAATCAAAATTGTATATGTATAGTGAGAGCTTGAATTTGTACTATTCAAAATTGTAATAAATATTTGTTTGAATAAAATTTCTGTTTGAATTCAAATTCTGTGTTATTTAATTTTATTCAGCAAATATTTATTTAATCTATGAAAAATAAAATAGTACATTAACAAATACATTTAAACGAATATATATATATATATGTTTATTATCATCAAACAAAAATCATATAATCGCATATTCAACAGCTATATTTGAGCCTATATGGAAAAATCGTAGCGGTAGAAATCCGCTTTGAGATATAGCAGAGTTATAGCGGGGCATTAACTGCACAGCTCCCTTTAAAGGCCAAGGAAGTAGAGGAAGAAGCGAAAAAAGGCAAGGAGAAAGCTCGAGTGAAGTCTCTCCTGGTTCTAAGAAAGAAAGAAGTCCAAAAAGAAATAACTACTAGTTCTTTTTTTTTCATATATAGACTCCTTTTGTTTGTTGGCCGACCTTGTATGGGTTTTGGACCCTATTACTACTTTCTTACTTTTGGTGTAAACCATTTATACTTAGCTTTCCTAGTTTGACGTTAATAACAAATAATTTTTGTAGAAATATTTGCTAAAATTTTTTTTATGTACTTATGGTATATGCTTTCCATTCAATGCACTTGTGATTTATCTCTTTAAGTAATCATTTTCGAATTAGGTCCTTAATTCATTTTGTAATTTGCTGATTCGCATCATTCTAGCGAATGTAAAACAATCCTTAGGGTTAACCACTTAAGACAGTGGCTTGAATATCCCTTTCCATGATAATATGTCCCAACCGCACTAAACTCTGGGCATGGTTTTAAGTTAACTACTTAAAATCGTAGCATGCACATCCTAATCCAGGATGTTAGCATTCGATCACACCAACCGAAGGCTTACAAATTGGATCCCGCTTTACTCCGAACATGGACCCACCATTATGCCTACTCCGAGCAAGGTGTTAAGGATCAGACGGACTTGTTACACCTGTTTCATTTATACTTTCGCCCTCTGTTTGAGGATGAGAGCCAATTTGGGGATGAACGTGTTTCATCCGGCGTAAGTTTATACTTTGGCTCCTACCTCAGGAATGAGAGTTAGGATACGGAGGCTCGTATTGCATCCGGTTTGCATTTATACTTTTGCCCTCAATTCAAAGGCAAGATTCGGGATATTGTCAGTCATATCATGTCTGGCTTATGTTTATATTTCGGATCCTACTCCCGGAAAGAGAGTTAGGATGCAGACAGTTATGTCATTTTCGGCTTATGTTTATACCCCTGCCCACAATTCAAAGGGAAGAGTTAGCTGAGTCAATGTATGGACATCAAAAAGGGACTTCACGTGCCTGATCATGGGTCATAGAATTTTAACCGGCACCTATCTTCGAGTATCAATGCACTAGCATTAGTCATATGCAGATTCATTCGAGTTAATCAAGTCACGACTCTTAAGCAATGGAGAGATAGAATTTCTGGCTTGGAAGACCGTTTTATTTGATTAAAGACCAATTCTATCTTATTACACTGCTTTAGCCAGTTATTTACAAATTTATTCTCTAAGTTAAATAGCATCGTAGATGCTCGCTATTCCACACCTGCAGGAGTGAGATCCCATCCGTAGCTGCTAGCTTGAAAGTGCCAATCTTTTCCTCTATTGCGTACGGACCTTCCCTAATTGGGTCTAAGTTCTTAGGGTAGGGGAAGATTCATTTGAGGACTAAATCACCAACTTCAAAGGTTCGACTCCTAATTTTGGTGTTATAATATCATGGGACTATGTGTCCATGTGTATAGCTACTTTCAACTTAGCTTCGGCCTGCTTCTCATCGATTATATCAAGAGACCCCAGATGGAGTTGCTTATTCGTTTGTGGATCGTAATTGGTGACCCGATGAGAAGGTACTTTTAGTTTGATTGGGATCATAGCTTCTGATCCGTATACCAAGGCGAACGGAACATGGCTAGTTGTTAACTTGTAGGTGGTTCGATAAGCCTAAAGTGTTAATGGAAGTTCATCGACCCACTTTCCTTTGGCCTTCTCTAATCATTTTTTAAGAATGGACTTGATAATCTAGTTTACAACTATAACCTATCCTTTCGCTTGAGGATGTTCTACTGTTGTAAATCTCTCCTTTATGTGGTGTCGATGGCAGAAATCCTTAAACTCCATGCTATCAAATTGGGTCCTATTATCGGTAACTATTGCTAGTGGAACTTCAAAGCGACAAATGTTATTCCATACAACAAAGCTGATTACTTTTTTCATAGTAATCATGGCCAAAGGCTCTGCCTCAGTCCATTTACTAAAGTAATCAACCGTTACGATGGCGTACTTTGTGCCACCTTTAGATATCAATAATACACCGACAATATCAATCCTCTAAAATGAAATGGCCAAGGACTGACCATTTGGGTAATTTCTATCGATGGTGTCCTTAGAATTTTAGCGAATCTTTAGCACTTGTAACACTTTCGGGTACAATCAACTGTGTTTCGATTGACAGTTAGCTAGAAATATCGTAACAAATAATTTTTGTCGCCAAGGTCTGTCCTCCACTGTGGTCGCCATATGCCCTTTTATGAACTTCTCTCAGAACTCGTTTAACATCTTCGTGAGCGACGCACCAATGCATGGGGACAGAGATACCCTTCCTATACAGTAATTCTTCTTGCATGTTGTATCTTGAAGCTTGGTGAATGATTTTGCATCATTCATTCTTTCTCTTTGGAACGATCCCGCTTTGCACATAATCCTAAATCGGAGTCACCCATAACTCCCGTTCAGGCTCAATCTCCGAGATCCAGTCAACGTCCATCCATTTGACGCTTGGAGTTGAAAGCATTTCCATTGGAACCAAGCTCATGAGCTGCGTGTCTTCGAGACTAGTCAACTTAGCAAGCATGTCGACTTTCTCATTTTCCTCGCTGGGATCATGAGTGATCATGTAATATCCAAAGTCATCAAGCAACTTAAGAACCCAGTTTAGATAGGGATCTAGCCTTATTCTTTTTGCCTGATTTTTTTTAAACTTGACATACCACTAGCTAGGAATCACAAAAAATATGTAAAGTCTTTATTCTAGTTCCTTGGTGATCTTGAATCCTGCAATCAAGGCTTCGTATTCAGATTCATTTTTCTTTGCTAGAAATTCGGCTTTCAAGGTATAGCAGATTGGGTGTTATTCAAGAGCGACAAACACAACTCCGACACCAAAACCAAAACACCGATTATTGGGTGTTCTTCAAAAGTGACAAGCACAACTCCAGCATCATAACACCGATCATTGGGTGTTCTTCGAGAGTGACAAGCACAACATCATCACCAGAACCCGATTATTGGATGCACCATCCATGTACTTCTTTCATCCAAGTTCCCTTCCTCCATTGCTCTCCAAAGTATCATATCATGCAGTGAATTCGACCATGAAATCCGCTCAAAGCCTGACCATGGATTGCTCATAAAGAGTGATAAGTGATATCATATTGACTTAATGTTACATTTTAGTAGCCTTCCAGAAGTCTTAGGTCGTTATAAGACTTGTCGTAATGGTTGGTCTGTAAGGACATTGATCCAATGAGCTTGGAAGTAGGGGCAGAGCTTTCTTGAAGTGATTAATAAACAATATGCGAGCTTTTCTAGTCTTAGATAGTTTCTAGTCCTATCAACCACTTGCTAAAGAAGTAGACCAGTCATTGGATGCAAGATTTCTCGTGTATAAGCACAACGCTCAGAGAATGCATCGACACTTCCAAGTATATTACAAGTCATAATCATCCGTGGACATCAAAAGGATGGGATGTCTTTCCAAGTGATTCACCAAAGCTTGGAATGCATCTTTGCACTCCTAGTTCCATTCAAAGTTTCTCTTTCCCTTCTTAATCACCTCGAAGAAAGGGATGCATTTGTCTGTGGCCTTGGAAATGTATCGACTCAAGGCGGTGACTTTCCCATTCAAGTTTTAGACCTCCTTGATCGTCTTTGGGGTTTCAATCTTTCTCAAAACCTTGATCTTCTCTAGATTGGCTTCAATTATATGAGAGTTCACAATGAAGCCCAAACATTTTCCTTACGCAACACCGAAAAGGCATTTTAAGGGGTTGAGCTTCATCTCGTGCTGTCGGATGACATCAAACATCTCTGATAGATCATCAACATGATTTCTCGAATGGCACGACTTCATGAGCATATCGTCCATGTAAACTTCCATTGATCTTCCAATTTGGTTCTTAAACATCCAATTCATAAGTCTTTAGTAAGTCACTTCTGCGCTCTTTAATCCAAAGGGCATGACCAGATGGCAGTACAATCTAAGGTTGGTGATAAAGCTAGTGTGTTCCTGATCTAGGACATGCATCGGAATTTGATTGTATCTGAAGTATGCATCCATAAATGAAAGTAACTCATGTCTGGTAGTTGATTCTACCAAATGATCTATTCTTGGAAGTAGGAAGCGTTCTTCGAGCATGCTTTATTCAAGTTGAAATAATCGATGTGTGTCTTCCACTTCTCGTTTGCTTTCTTCACCAAAACAAGGTTTGATACCCAATCCGGGTATAAGGCATCACGGATGAAGCCATTATATTTTGGCTTATCCACTTATTCTTTAAGTGCGGCCGATATCTCCAGACCCAGGTTGCGAAATTTCAATCTCACAGGAATGCATTTAGAATTTATGTTTAATGCATGGCTCGCTATCTCATGGGAGATCCCACACATATTTGAATGTGTCCGGCAAACACATCCCGGTTTGCTTGGAGAAAACCAATCAACTCCCTCATCACACCAATACGGAGATAAGATCCGGCCTTCTGGACTTTATTTGGGTTATAGCTATTGACTGGTATAACGATTGTTAACCCAGTGGTAGCTGGTCGTCCGCCCTTCGGTTCTTTTCGTCGGTCCCAGAGCTGACTAGTTTTCTCAAGCCGGGGCTCAGGCGGTAATTTCTATATGTCCAAAGCCTTTATGCAGAGGACCCTCTCTACACTGTTTCTTTTCTCCTTACACCTTGCTTCCTTTAGCTCAACGAAATAGCACTCGCGGCTAGCCATTTGATCTTCGCGCATGATCCCGACCCCGTTGTTTGTAGGGAATTTCATAGTTAAACACCACGGTGCGATGATCGCTCTAAATTCAGCTAGGACCGATCGGTCCAAGAATGCGTCATAAGAAGAATAGATATCCAACACTAAAAATGGCATGATCTGCACTCGTCTGTGGTCTCCCTCACCAAGTTCCACCAGTAATTCGACAAACCCTGGGGTTTTAATAGCCATCATGTTGAACCTCTTTATACGGGACCTACAAGGCTTCAAATATCTCTCCTCTAACATCTTTTGGTCGTAAGCTTTTTTGAAAAAAAATATTAACCATACTCCTATAGTCAACAAGCACCTTTCGTACAATAGCAGGACCAATTGTGAGTGGGTCAATCGTCAGAGCCTCGAATCCGTCAGCATCTTTGTTCCGAAAAACAATGTCGTCTATCATAGTTTAATATTTTTTGCCGAAGCTCCATCTTTGACAACATAGCAACTTTCGTTCTCGTTATGCTTCAGGGCTTTAATATATGTATCATTTCCCTAAAGCTCTTATCTACAAGATGTGGCCACCGATGATTATGTTTATCACTAACCATTTTTCTAGCTGCCTAAATGCATCAACCCTAGGTCAGCTTGCCCCTGTTGGAAAGAATGCCTAGAAGCGCTAGAACTTCCTTGCCCGCCGTCCTATGGGGTTTTCACATATTGCTACAATTTCTTTTTCCTTATTAATTCTTCAATCACGTTGCGCAAATGCATGCACTCATTAGTTATGACCATGAGTCTCATGGAACCTATAGAACTTGCGCGACTTCTTTCCTTCTCAGTTGACTCCCCAGGAGCCCGCTTTCTATACGGTTCAGTATTCTGAGTAGCCAGATAGATGTTCTCTATCGAATTGTTCAATTTAGCATAATACTCATACTTAGGACCTCTAAAACAACTCCTGTTATCTGGCTTTCCTTTCTTTGCCCCATCATTATTTTGTTTTCGTCCTTTGTTCTGATTACCACTTTCACATCAACATTTCTAGGGCTTCCACCAGATTGCTTTACAACAATATCACTATGAATTGGCTCATTTGAAATTCCAGCGATACCTAAAAGATTTGATTCAGCAGTTCAAGAAATTGTTGAGTTGTCTTTGAAAAACAGGTCATATCATTGTCTTAACCTGGAATGACATCAATAAAGATATGTTAGTAAGAGCATGTAAAACGATTTTTTTTTATAATATAGGCAGATTGGACTTTAAAATGAAAATACTATAGTGAAGTCATGCTATGACGAAGTTTTTTATATGTCAGAGGCAATTTTAACACATGCTGTTGAATATCGGTAAAAATTTTAGGTTAGTAACACATGATTTGAATTTACCGTTGAAAAGTGTATAACACTATAAAATAGTGACATAGTGCTTAACAAGTTTTAATAAGCTAGCACCAATCTTCACCTTATAAATTGGACCATCTACCATTAATCAACATTCAAGATGGGCATCAAATTAATAATAATCTAACAATATTCTAAAACCCTTCAGAGTTTACATCTCCTACGAAATACATTCGCACATATTAATTGCTACAGCTAGGTCACTGCACCAATACCATTGTTCCAAAATGCCTATGTGCGAAGCACTGGCCTCAAACTAGTTAGCTCAAGATAAATTGACTTATATAATGTTTATTCATATATTTTCTAGCTTGCATCAAATTACATGCATTAGTGACTAAATAAAATGATATGAAAATAGCCAACAATTTTCCTATCAGACAACAATTATCAAAGTTCATTCCAGTAGGTTTTTATTGGTTTTACACTTCCATATCTGAAATTGTAGATAAAGTGTCTCATGTATTTATTAGCTTATCAGTGTAATTTGAATTCGTTACTGATTCATGATTTGGAAACCCATTTTAATCTATGTAAGCTTTTCAGACTTGTGTTGTTCAAAATTTCATTGGCTTTTTCATCATTTAGAATTGAATTCATGGTAGTCCTTGCCTACTGTTGATTTGTGTGTTTAGGGTTTTAAGAGAATGACCATCTTGCTATCATTTTATAGCCAGAGAAATAGAGGTTCTTTCTCTATGGTGGTATAATTCAAAAGCATTAAAGGTTTAGAGCATTACCCGAAGAGAAAATGTAGCCGAGCTTTTTTAGCTTTAAGATAAGGAGCATCACTAACAGGAATCAGCGTCTTCATAAGTGACTTGGAGGTGGAGTTCGAGGTTGAAACAACACTTGACGGAGAGGATGATGGTAGGGAGGGTGGCGGCGTGGTGGAAGCAACGGAATCGAAGAAGGAGATAGTTGTGCTACAGAGGATGAAGCCACCGTTTTGGAAATAGAAAATGACGGGAAGGTGAGTTTGGGTGCAGATAAGTGAGATCAAGAGGTAGATGCGAAGGAAGGTATGGTTTTTGGTGCGAGAATGTCTTTTGAGATGGTTGGGTGGTTAGGGTTATGGTTTGTGGGGGATGAAAGGAAAGTTCATCTATAGGCTCCACAGTAGGAAGCAGGTATGAATAATTATGGTACAAGGTGGTGATAAGGGAGAAGAATTTGTGTTTGAGGATTGGAGGAGGTAATTTGAGGAAGAGGGAAGGGGGAAATAATTTGAGGAAGAGGCGACCATGAAAATAAGAGCCTGCTTTGAATGTGTTACCATCCAATCCCTACATAAAATAAAATAAATTAGAACAAACAATAACACTATGGAAGAAACGCTATCTGCTACCATTATGAAAAACAACTTTTCTTGTAGGGGCTCCCTCAGCGAAAGCGATATATTGTAGTCACAAGCATTAGTATGTATATAATCAAGTACTCTCTTTGATCTATAATGTTTAACTCCAAAAATACCATCATTTGCTTCTCTAAGACACATTTTGGCCAAAATCTGACTTGTCAATGCTTTCTCCTTCAATCAACTTCCATCTATGAAGATACTCCAAGTCCATTAAACATGATATAATTTGAGATGCCAAGTCTAGTGGCATCCGAAGTAAGAGAACTGTCAACTTCAACACAAGACTCTCCAATACTGTGGTTTCTTTCAATGGATATAGATTCCAGGAGCCATCATCCTTCATCAAAACTAGAACCCGTAGAAACCTTCAAACCATCCTTCTTTATAGTTACCTTGCATCCCATGGATGCCAACTGGCCCAAAGATATGAATGACTGCCAAAGACTTAGAACATATCAGATGCCTATCAAATGCGAACCACTCTGTCAAACATGCAAATTTGTACTATACCCTCTCATATAGCTCTACGAAAACATCATTTCCCATAAAGATTGCACTTTCCTCCCTTCCAAAAAAAGAGCCAAAGTAATCCTTATTAGGCATCATGTGAAATGAAGCCCCTGAATCAAGTACCTAGTGGTCTGATACAACTGATGCTGCTACAGTCAACACATCATTGGATATAGTTTTATCCACCATAGTTGATAAAGGTCCATCCTCTATCTTCCTCCTCTGGTTGTACAATTTTTTTCCAATAACCTAGTTTTCTTTATAATGATGATACTTTCCACAACTCGATTTTCCTCTCCCACCATTTTTGAGCTTCCTAAATTTGGAACAATCTCATAACATTCTAACTCTTCTTCTCAACTCATCCCTCTCAAAAGATAGACCCTGGATACTCCCTACATGTCTACTCTCACTTATCCCCTTCATTTTATCCCTCAAGTTCTCAAATAGAAGACCCCACTTCACATCTTCCAATGTCAAAGTACCTCTCCCATATATCATACTATTAGCAAAACCTATGTATCACTCCGGAAGGGAACACACAAGATCCATCACCTTCTGCCCTTGGCTAAAAGATCCCTCAAGTCCACAGTCTTCATCTTTATCAAAATATCATCAAAAAGACTAAGATGTGCCTTAACTGAAGTACCGTTTGTCAAATGTCCAACAAGATCAGGCAGTTTGTAAGGAATATCTTTAGGAGGAGATTCTCATGCTTGACCAAAATTCCATTAGTTGTAGTTTCACTGCTAATAGTTGAGATAATATTCTCTCACATGGCCAACTTTTGAGTATTGAAAGCTCATTCTTCTGTTTTCTCCTTCTTTGTGGCTAAAACATCAGTGAGAAATTTCTCAATGTTAAACATCTCCCGATGAACCCTATTTCTCATTAGAATATCTTTCATCCTCCATTGTCACTTCTCAAAGTCATTATCCACATTCCACTTCTTTATTACCAAGTGAGGTCCTGATGCAACATAAGATCCTCTAACTTAGGGTCTTTCTTCAACTAGGTACCTTCATCTCATGACATACCACCTAATACCTTCTACAACTAACCAAATCGCTTTAATACTAGACTTTTGGGAAAATTTCAGATTAACAACCCGAATGCAGAGAAAATAGTAGGACTGTGTTGATGGTGAGGTAGAACGTACAGAAATCTTATATCCTAAAATAAACAATCACATATCATAGATACACAAACAAAAAAGAAAATCACTCATAAAATTTATAGTAGTTCTACTATTGTGAGATAATATACATCCACTTTGAGGAGAAGAGATTTTATTACTTTCTAAGAATTTTTTTTACGAGATTGATAATGAAGGTTGAGTATAAGAAAGCGAAGAAAATAACTTGAGAAGATGATACAATCACTAAATAATGACTGTTTTTATATAAAGATTATTACTTGAAGTTGAAATCACTGGTTTAAAATTAATGTCTAATCAATCCACTGATTATATGGAAAACTTATACCTATGTAATTTTTCTAGTTTCCTCCAATATGGCCATGCCTGATAAAATGCCTTATTTGATAAGCTAGGAAATTAATCGATTACTTACATCTTCCAAATAATTCCTTACCATGTACATAGATCATTGCATTTACTTTAATACAATAGAAGAGGCAGTTGACTTAAAATATATCGAAAAACTGGCTTAATTTTGAAATATCGTAACAAATAAATCTAACAGCTCAGAATAGTCAAACAACCAATAACAACCATTTTGTAATGTTTTACCATAGTGAATGGAAAGCTTCTTATTTGGAAATGGACATTGGTTGTTTAATCTATTGGATTTATCATCCTTACCTGACGGCTTACAAGACTTAACTTAGGGCAAGCCTAATGGGTGTGTGACAGAGTTGCACAAACATAAGCCTATCTTATTTGCAAATCACGTATTGTAGAGTAGACCAGCTCTGGAAAGGTAATGCAGAATTATTAAGAAATTTAATTGCTAAAAATTGCCACAATAATGTAAGAATTTCTGTCCTTTTCGGGTACAAACAAATAGCTATTGCATCTCCCCTTTTATACATGGTTTAAGAATGAAACATGGAAGCATTTTCGACAAAAAAATTCTCTTCTTCATATTTCTATGTCTACTCCCTCTAAGTTTCTTCTCTCTTTTAAATCTCCTCTCTTTCTTCACTTCTTGTACCATTCTTTCCTTAATGTCGAATCAGCTTTCCACTAAGTTTTTTATTTGAGTTATCATTGAATATTACTTTCGTTCTATATAAATATATATTTTTATATATTATTATAATGATAACTCACTTGAGCACTTCAATTAGTTCCCTTTTTAAAAAACGATTTTTAGAATCAACAATTTTATTTTCGACCAAATCTCATTGAAGTCCACGCAAAAATACTAATCTATCAATCTTTCATACTTGTGTAATTGATTAGAATACAAAGATTTAAACAAACAAAGCATATATAGCAATTCACTCGATTCTTAGTAGTGATTTGACGACTGAAATGAACATATAGTAGTTTAGACCTATTTCATTGAATCAACAATAAAGGGACCAATACTTGGTGCTTAGATTCTACAAAGTAAATTGAATTTTGAAATATATCAAATCAACAGAAAATCAAGAGTTAATTGAACATCTAACAAAAATATATAGCTCCACATTCTTCGCACAATTTACAATGAAATTATTCATACTTTGCATTTTATATTCATGGTTTTAACTAATGGTTGTAACTAATATAAGAATTAAAGGAGCCTATAAGATAAGGTATATTGAAGTACAGATCCAAAATAACCTTTTGTTAATAATTTTCACTTATTAAACGTTATTGGAGCAGATCTTGTACTGGGAATCTAGCGGCTTACAACTTTGGGTCCATTCAAAATGGTCCATGATAAAAACCTAACATAAGCTTCAATAATAATCAAAAACTTACTAACTTAATAGGTTTTTATGCTATGAAGCCCAATAAAAATAGTCATTCATTAATTTAAGCTTATATACACAACCATCGTTATAGCCTCTTTAATTCACCCCCGTTAGTGACAGTAACCTAATTCCCCCACTGCTTGAATGCATCGTCTATGGTCATATGATACACCAACTCGAAAAATTTCCATTGTAGGAAGAGAGAGACCATAAGTAATAAGTAGTTTCCCAACCTTCAGCCTTGGGAACAAGATCGATGTCACGGTGGAGGGTAATGATGCAACAAAAAACTGTTTAATAGCCCCTATATTAGCCCAAAAGATCCACAACGCAGCCTGTTAAGTTTCCAGATTGAAATTTTGATACATGTTCCATAAAAGATTCCACTGCTAAAAGTACAATAAACTTTTGTTACATCACTACCAGTGGTTTGCGCAGTTGAGAAAAATAGATTGAACTAGGCATAATGCAGTATGGCTTGTTCTATAAATCGTGACTATTCAAGTTATTTTGTTGACTGATTGAGTGAATAGAGAGCAGCTTTCCATTTTAACCACAAAGTGGTTAAGCCTTTTCCATTTCTTTAAAACAGGTAGTTATATGCATAAAATGATGAATGCTTCTCCGTTTTGTTTGCCCTGCATCAACGTTCAAAAAATGATTAGTTCAATGACTATTTTAAATCTACCATATATAGTACCATCCCTTTTTTCATTCACCACTCCAAATCTCTTCTAAACACATTCTTCTTTACTATAAAATTTCTTCTATTACATAATCATGTTATCCAACAATAAAGGAACATTCGGCAAAAAAAAGCCAACTATTGTCCCTCCTCAAAATCAAGCAATGAACCAATCATACCCTCCAATCGCTTATCGAGACGTTCGTCCTTGCAACCAACATTAAATTCTTCTACCACCATATGAATATATTTATATACAATATCAAAACATCCACTACAGGAAGCCTTACCCTCCTCAAGTTTCGTATAGCATCCCCCTCAGCATCAACCATACTATCATTCTACTGCACCTCAACCTTACATCACTCATCAACTTGGTGGATATAAAGAGCATTCATCATTCATGTTGTTGATGAAGCAAGGTGATAAAGAACAACGTCTTACTGCTCAACACCTAGAGTCACGTGACTAAGATGTTATATAGAAATTAGCAAAGCAACTATTCTGTAATGCCTAAATCATCAACGTTGATATCAAAGCTGGAAGTAGTTACATCAATGTTGATGTCGAAGATGGAAGTAGTTTTGGAAAACAAGAAGATACAGCAGTGGAAGGGGAAGAAAACTTCAAAGAAGGCAATGAAGAGGATGTGTAAGGAACGCAAGTACGTTGCTTAATTAAAGCCTAGAGTACTACAAGAATAAAAATAATTGGAGATCTTAAATAGTATGATTGATGGACTTTTGAGAGGAGAAATGCAAGAAACTTCAAGAGTAATTAAAGAAATCGAAGATGATAAAACTAGTGAAGATGAAGTGGAAACGAACGAGGCATGGAAGAGACAAGTGAAATTTACTTCATAGTAGTATGTATTACTTGCCAAATCTTGGATTACATTTCAAACAATGCTACTATGGGAAATAAAATGAAAGGCGAGAAGTTTTGGCAAACGGTTTCCAACTACAACAATACCCTAGAACTAGTAAAAAATACTTGGGCTTTGTTGAAAGGAGGATATCGAGTAATGAACCCTTCATATCAAAACCTTTTGGCAATACTACCCCAGGGAAGAAGATAGACAAAGAAGTGGTTACCTCTTTTGACATTGTAAGTTAGCTTATCATTTTATTCTTAATTTTTGTAATTTTGTAGTTTATTCTTATATTTTGGTTTTGTAACAGACAGAAGAGGCTTGTGAGGCCTACCAGTCTTAGTATGACTAAGGGTGCTTTGATCTGCTTGCTACACTTCCAAAATGAAAGCACCCAAACAACTCCATTCATGAGTATCATTACAAAGTAAGTAGAATAAACTATTCTTATTCTAGTCTAGGTACTAAGCCAAGTTCCGAAGAAAGATTACCAATTCTATTCAATTAAAGTAACGAAATGTAGAGTTAGTGAAATTTTTAGAGGCCCAAAAAAAATGTTTTTTAAACTAAGGAAAGTAAGATTTTTTTTTACGATAGTCGATTATGATTAAGGGATGAATTTTGGCAAATACTTATGTAGGACCATGAATTGAAGAAAAAAAGAAAGCTAAGTATAGGGTGAATAATAGGATTAAACTTAAAGCTTGTAATTTTAGCAAGCTTTCTGCTCTGCAATAGGAAATGCTTAATGAAGAACTAGAATTGTATCGAAGAGAAAGAGGAAGTAGAAACAGCACTTCTAGAGATGGCTATTGAAGATAGGTTTTATTCTTGTATTGTTTGTAATATTTATGATACATTTGTATGCTTCGTAAGTTTGTGTTTGTGTAGTTTCTATATTAATGAATTGTTATGTATTGGAAGTTGATAATCTTTATTTGTCAAAACTTGGAAAATTAAGAATTCAATAAACAAATAACTTAAAAAATTCAACAAACAACTCATACAAAAAAGTTCATAAACAACTCGGTAAAATAAATACAACAAACAACTCGTACAAACAACTTCACAAACAACTCGCTAAAAAATACAGTATACAACTCACACAAATAATTCCATAAACAAATTCAATAAGGAACTCCATAAATAACTTGGAAAACATACTTCATATGATTGTGCTATTGCATTTATTCCTTTATGCACCCATAGATAATCAACTAGTTGATTACGTAATTCAAAGTGTCCTACTTGACCCTCGATATGTTTCACTGTTAAAATTTACTCTTCCATCGAGTTGATGTCCCATTGGGGTTTTGTATTTGAACCCTTGAACATGTATGAATAATTGTTTCATTGGTTTTTGTATCCACCTCTTTCAGACTCCATAATCATGAATGAATTATAATACATACATACACAATCTTGGAAAGAGCTCTTGCATCATTATATTACATACGATTTGTAGAATCTGAAACTTTGCTTACAAAATCCTGAAAGCACGTTCAATAATCTTTATATTGCTCGTCACTTTCTCCATGAAATACCATTCCTTGTCATTACTTGGAATTCTTAACCCTTGGATTAATATTCTTTACTTTGGGTATATTTCAATCACAAGGTAGTATCAAATTCAATGGACTACAGCATCAACTTTATACTTAATGTCCAATGACAATCCATTTTCCACTTCCAAGAATATGTAAGATTGTATTAAAACAATGGTATTATTGAATGAATCTGGCACTCCTAAAAATCCATGTCAAGTCTACAAGTCATCCGATGCATTGGGTTCTGAAACTATAGTTGATACCTTTTATGTTCGATGGAGATTCCTTTCTAACCGGTTGGATAGTTCATCTAAGCCTAGTGCATGCAGCCAAACATCATAGTATTCCAGGAAATCCTCTTTCTTCTTCTCTAGCTAACAACCTAGTAATACCATTGCGCACTGGCATGTGTAAGCATTTAGCATCAAACTCTGCGATTACACTTTACATAATTCATTCATGGACTTTATTAATGTTGATGATGCAAGCCTAAAATATTTATCTAATTGGTTACCTGTCATGCTATATCACAACATTCACAAAGTAGTCGAAATTTTGATGTGTAGTGAAATTCCAGGTTTTACTACCCTATTTAGTCTATAGGTAAAATATCCTCTTTGAGTTTTAAATAAATTCTATTGAAAATTTATGGACACATAGGGGAATTGACGATGAAACAATGTAATGTTGTAGATAGGATTTTCAATAAAGTAATCCTTCATCAGTCTTACATGTCCGTCTTTGTAGTCTCTCGTGTATTAACAATCAGTTCTTTCATGAATGCTATCATGACATTTGCTGGAAGAGCTTTAAAAGGATGAGAATACTCATATATGAAGATACCACTGCTTGGTGTCACAAAGGAAACAATTTGATTGTGCATCCCTTCTTTCTGATCGACCTTTGCTTGCAAATTTTGTTTATAGTAGTAAAGATATGGATCCATATTATTAGATAGATTTGAAATTTTATTATTTAGTTTGTATAGGTGTGCTTTTTGTTTCTACAAAATGAACTATTATATAGGTGTGTGAAAACTTCAACAACGCAGATGGTTGATATGCATATGTTCCGATGATAGGTGATTCAAGTCACACGGATCACTGAATTAAATCAAACACACTTATATTTCTTTTACCAGCATGGATGGTTGATACATTTACATTTCGATAACAGATGCTTCAAGCCGCATATTGTCGAATTAAAACAGACACACAAAAACGTAGATGGTTAACGCATATACGCTATGGCGCATGTATCATGCTTTAAGCACCACTGTTTTCCATGACATCCACTAAATCAAAGTATTTAGTACCAACTTTAGCAGCATTCATGTAAATGGTTGATTAGCCAAACCAATAATGTTAGGGTAAAGACATAATTTTAATGCATAAGAACCCAATAAAAGTCAAAAGTCTATTATAGCCATCAAATCTAGACTGCAAAAGATATGATATTATTCAGTTTTGCTATATATAATTAAATAATTCTTACACAAATGATGTGATAGTGAGAATAAAGTAAATTTAAATATTTGGCTTTATATCTAATGAAGCTTTTTGCACTTTTTCTATTTTCCGCTTTAACTCTTTGCACTTCATCGTTGTAAAATCGCTAAGCGTTTTAACTACACAGCTTCATATATCATTGTGCAATACACAGTCTTTCAACACTTTGTAGATAACGACAAATATAAAATAGAGGAAACATACAAAAGAATCATGATCAATGTCACTTTTTTTAATGTCGCTTAAAAAGCTATGAAGCTATAAATCAATGTTAATCTCATCACACGTCAAGATAAGGCGAGCACAGCATTTAAGGAAGAAACATTTTTTATCAAATATTTTTAATGGAAACTAATTCTACCAAAATAAAATATAAGAAGTAATATAAATATGGCAAAGACATGTAAAATCTAAATAGTGTAAAGGTATTCCATTTAACGCGTGTAACCTCTAACTAACAATTAGTCTTTTAGGGTATTGACAAAAGGATTCTATTTGAAAATTTGCAATCACCTATAACTTATTAAAAGAGAGTTAGATGAATATGTTAAATTTAAGCTATATGCACACACAAATACATATATACATAAATATATATACATATATACATACATATATCGTGTAGTATGGCATGTGCCTTGTAATTGTCGAATATTTTATCACTTTGATTTGTGAATATTTAATTTATTTTAAATATTCGATTAATGGGTTTAATAATCAAATAATCCTCTTATAAGTAATAACTAATGGTAGAAAATTCATTTTTGAATTTTGTTTACAAAAATAGGTTGTTTGCTGAAAAATAGATAATGTGACCAAAGCGTGTTGTTCGAATTTTCAGCTTTTTATCAAACAACAAGTTATTGAAAGATGTAATATCTTTGGTTTTTCTATAAACATTAAAAATGTCAAAATTTTTACATTGGAAATGGATAAATAAGTAAAAGAATAATAATAAAAATTAATTTCTCAAAATATGAAAAGATGGCTTAAGTGTGTTTGATGCGCGTGGTTGGGCATGGGTTTGATGCGGGTCGGGTTGTGGGTGTGGGCCTTGGGCCAGCTTGTTTGGTGAGAATCCTATTTGCTTATTTAAGTTTAAACTAGTGCGTTGAATATAAAATGCAATAACTCACATGTTTGAAATCTAAATGTCCTACGAGTTTTCGCACTAGGATCGTGTGGACTAGTAAAACACTATGAGATAAATAGTTGATAGTTTTGTTGATGTGAAAATTAATGATAAATTAATACCGATATATTTAATTACATTGTTACGGATAATAATAGAGTTAATTAATCATTCTTCACTAATGGCATCCTTTTAGCACAGAATAAATCTATGTTATGCTAATGTTAAATTGAATTTGTTTTTTGTCATCTCGGTAATAGAATAAAACACCGTTCTGCTAATTTAATTAAGTAGGTTTATATGGACATCTACTTAGTAGATTAAACCACTGTTTCGCTATAATTGACTGAATATATTATTTTGACATTTATTGAACAGAACAAATCTCCGTTCTACTATAATATACAAGTTCGGACATATATTTATTCCAGTTAATTAATGCTCAATAAGTGATGTAGCAGCAATTGATTGTTAATTATGGATTTGGTTTAGGTATATATATATATATATATATATATATATATATATATATATATATTTGCTTATGTAAATGCCAGTATTATAAATTGAAATGTTAAATTAAATAAATGGTTGCTTGTTTAAGTACCATGGTGATCGCTAAGCCTCTTTCTGAATTTAAAAAGAAAATTCATTATTTATTTATGATAGTTTAAAGTAAATTTTCAATTAATGAGGTTTCAAGATTATTAATTATTATATTAATATGGTTTAAAGTTATTAATTATTATATTAATGATGTTTGAAAGTTACTAAATATTTTTATTAATGATGTCTTAACTTAATTAATGATTTTAATTTAAGGATGGTTTAAGTTAATTTGTTAATTTAATTAATGATAATTTGAGTAAATTAATTGATGTAATTAATGATGATTAAGGTTAGTTGATTGATTTAATTTTGTTTAAAGTTAATAAACTGATTTAATAAAAGGTGGTTATAAATAATAAGTAGACTTATAAAAGGAATTTCCCTTTTTACAAAAAGAATTTTATAAAGGAGCGTTATAAATGATTTTAGAGATTTATAAATTGAGTTTTACAAGTGATTTTAGAAATTTAAAAAAGGGATTTTTATTAATGATTGTAAAGTTTTATTAAAAGAAATTACAAACATAACGGGGATTTATGAAAAGGAATTTAAAAAAGGGAGACGAGATCGATTTTTATAAATGGCCTTTAAATAATTATGGTGGTATGGAAAACATCTTTCCATACTTAACATCAAAAAGGGAAATATTTCTCAGTGCTTTGTGAATATACTCATATCGTTGAGATAAGCATATGGATATTTTTCCATGTATGGGAAAAAATAAAAGGGTTTGTGAATCAAGCATTTATGAAGTGATTTTAATTAATGAAAGGATTAATTAAAGAGGCTTAGTAGTTTCCATGGGAAATTAAATCGAGATTGTTATTGTTTATTTGATAGTTAAATAGCCGATTGTCAAATCTTGGCCAAAAATATAATTCTGGAAATATCTAGCAAAAACACGGAAGTTATATGGCAGTCATCTTCGATGATCGTAGGACTAATGATACGGAAATCTATCCACTTAAATGGTTAAGAGGCGATCTCCACTCTTATGTATTGTTTGATTATTTTCGAAAGAACCAGATATGATTTTAACGGAAACTATCGAATGTTGGCTTAAAGAGACCGAGATCAGATAAGTATGAATTATTTGAAACCACTTTTAACCAACTTAAGCGTCGTATTAAAGACATATTGAAGATTATAGAAATGAAGGTGGAGCTCATACAAGTGCAAGTGCTACTTGCTACTGATCATGAGGGTGATTCCAAAATGGATGTAGTAGAAGCAGTGCCTTCAGTTTGTTCATATCTTGAACAACTTATATGGATGAATGTTGACATTGCATTATTCCCGGAGGGCAGTGTTAGCATCCTAAGTGGGAATTGATAAGAGAGGAAAAAGGCAATCGTGACCTCACAACCTAGTAATGACTAAAATATAGGATATGCTTCGGAACTATATGGTTCACTACCATTAGGAGTAGTCATTCTTCGATCTAGAATTAATATTTATATATTTGGTATGCATGTGGAAGTGGGGCTATGGCTGATGCACGTTGTTTTGAGCCTTGGTCCTAGAGAATTATTTAATCCGGCTTGTCATATTAAAGGGGAAGCCTACTCTGATTTGTAGTGAGTCCATGTGAGGCAATATATTTTTCTAGAGGCGTAGTGTGGAAGGCGGTACCCTAGTAACCTTGCCATTAATGGAAATACAATCTCCAATACGTGCCTTTGCGGACTTGTTTGTTCTCAATTATGTTAAAACGTGAGATGCAAGCATTTCAGCTATTTTATATATTTATTCTCCCCAGTAGACATTATTATTATATCACTTGATTTTATAATAAAAATGGTTTGGTTATCATAAAGTATAAACTTGTCCATATTTATGTGCGGCATGATCTTACGAGATACATTTATTTTGAAAGGTTTTATAAAATATTGAGAATCCATTTGATTATGTTTTCCATACTAGGTTTACCAGATTAATCAAGGCATTATTTTTCCTATAATGCTCCGGTTAGTTCAAGCATATTTTCCAAATTTAGCTGGACACTTGGAGCTGCAGGAGATGACATGGATGGCGCCAAGATGTACTTTTGTATTTTTTTATTTTTCGTTGTTTATCTCTTGTCTGTATTTATCAACGATTATAAGGACATGTTATTATAACTGTCCAAGGCTAATGATAGGATAATTATACTTTTATTTTATGTATGTATATTAACGTTCAGTTTTCTTTTGTAAAGACGTTGTTATATTATATATTACTCGTCACGTTGTGACATTCTGTTCTATCTTTTCTTTCACCTCAACCATTCGTCTTTCTTACATTTGGACGTTCGACCTGTTACATGCCTCACACGTGTAGAAGAAAAAGAAGCAATGAAGGAAGTGCTTTGTGCATGAGAAGGAAAATCTTTTATAGCAATGGCACACGTTGTCACAAATGAAAAGGGCAATATTTTGTACAATCATCTCATACTTTTATTAAAATTGAAAATAAATGCTACAATAGGTGAAGAAAAATGCGAGTTTCACTCATTGTAGCATATACACAAGTTCATGTCGAATATAAGCATTAGTGGCTATAGCCTTTTCACATTCATTTAAGTTTGCAAACTTTAAAACACAACAAATTTACGCGCTTGAACATAGGAAACATTACAAAGCTAATTGTTTACGTATATAGACCTCCAGTTATTTAACATAATTTCAAAGTTCCATATTATTTTGACGACAAATTGATAAAATAACACCAAATTGTTAAAAAAAAGTATGATTTTGAAAGCTGCATAAAGGCATTATTCTTCTCATTTGTTGGTTACATCCTAAAATTTTAAATATGCTTTATGCAGGACTAGAATGTCCATGGAGGTAGGAGTTGATGAAAAAAAATGCTTCTTGATAGTAAAACATGTCCTCATTTAATCAAACCACAAGAACAATCATCACTTGCATCATGAGAAATTATGACTGTAACATCATCTACTTTGAGGCCCGAAGCTAAGCGCTATAAATACTGCAGTCATCTATAGTATTAACATCCAGTGCCATGCTAATGGTATCCATAATATCAGCAACCCGTGGATATGAAATAAAATCAACACAGATTTCAAAAACAACCTTTCTGATTATATTTCAAATCATATTTCATATTCAGTTGCATAATCCCAAAAAGATTACCAGGTTTTAATCAAATATAGTTATTACTAATTACGCTAAGACCAATATTCGAAGATGCCCCTTAGATGATCAGAATACCAGATAGATAGACATATCAGACATAAATACATCACAACAGAAATTATACTAAATAACTCTTACATAGTTAGCTTTGCCTCCTGAACGTCTTCGGAAACTTATTCTTCCAACCTGCTAAACCTGAAAACTCCTTAACTCCCAATCTACTCAAATTAAATTTTGAGCACCCGAGAGTTTAAGGAGAAAACATAAACTTCAAGTCAAGCATAATGACTGGTGTGAATAATTCTATTACACTCAGTTCGGTGATATCAAATAAGACCATGCCGCTTAGTAGAACAGGTTTTCCTCACTAATATCCTATTAAAATCATATCTTTTGCAAATCAAAATCCTGCGATCTCACTTATTATAACAATAGTAGCAATAACATATTTGCATATAAATCAGGTAATCGATGGACTATCTGTCCGAACATTATGGTTTTATCTGGCTAACTACTAACCATTGGCTGACTCGGGCCTACCATACATAATAAGCATTGTAGCTTCTGTTAGACACAATACTGAATGATCTGTCCTTAACTTTATTCTTCTAGGGTCAATTGATCATAATGGTTTTGTGGGCTTACCAATGAGCTATTTCTACTCTGTGTATTCCATTATGTGTAACATCATTTTAGTCTTACTTGTGACTAATCCCTACACACTGGAATTTTGGACTTATATTAGCTAGGGGCTACTAGCTAAAGTATACGGCACAACCCCATACCAGTCCCATTTGATCATATAATATTCGAGTCATATACTTAGGGTTAACTACCCTATTTAATTTTTCTTGAAAATATTTCTTTGCAAATTGGTTTTATCCCTTTTAAATAATACTCAAACAAGGAAAATTTATCTTTCTCTTTACTCAAAATATTCATGCCATGATATATGCTTTACAAAAAAATGTTGATGAAAACCTAAAATCGATAGGGTTATCTGCCCCTTTAAAATAAGTTAAAGCCCTTTTTAACATAGAAAACATTAAGCTATAATGACAAAGCAACACCTTCGACGCCATTGTTTAAAAACCTTAAACAATCCTATTCAACATCATTGAAAGCATCCCTTTTGAAATCATTACTTAAAATAATAGACATCCTCTTTCGAAACACTTAAACATAGCTTTCGAAACACCGAAAACATTTCAAAACACTTAAAACATAATATTCGAAGGCATTGAGTTCAAGTAAAAAGTTATGGAAGCATAGCATCAAAACTAATTAAAAGTATTACTTTCGAAACCATAGTTTGACAACAAATAAATGCATAGTATAAAAGATGACACATTCGAAAGCTATGCTTTCAAAACCATTGCCTTCGAAACTATTAGTAAAGCCGGTTAAGTCATTCCTTTGGGAAACATCGGGGAAGGCGACATCAATGGTTACGGAAGGGTATTGGTTCGAAATCTACCTTTTGCACTCATTGATCTAAAGAGTTATAAGAGTGGCTTCTTACTAAAGCGATGGGTATAAATGCGGCAGCTAGGTATCGAAGAGGTTCAAAAGCGGTAACCCTTTCGAAGGCTTCTTTTAAAAACAAAGACAAGTTAATGGATTCGAGAGCTAAAAGAAACGGTTTCAACCCTTTTGAAAGCATACTTTTAACACCGTCCTTTCCTTCCACCTTTCTATGTAACAATTGTTTGATACCATATGCGTTGGTTTCAGGGTGTGAAAGGTTTACTAGGTATGGTGATAGAAGCAAGCAATGGAAGTGGCAAAGTTGTAATTTAAAATAAAAACTGATTTTGTGCTTTTAAAGTAATTTCTTTTCATACAACTTGCATAATTTTCTAAAATATGATTTGTTGCCAATTCTTTACCAAACTTTTTCAAAAAAGGCTGCCAAATTCAACATATAACAACTGAAACATTTTAAGAAAATAAGCCATTCTCCTTAATAAAATTTTAAAACATTTAAATCCTCTAACTTAAATAATTTAATAACCACAGTAAAACAGTTAGGATAAATCCCCACAAATCACAATAATTCATTTTAATATGTTTTTTTATCATATATAAATTGCAGACTCGAAAATATTATTTAATTGCCTTAATTAATTTAAACCCAAAATTAACTATTTTCTCTCATAGAAAATTCATAATAAATCCACAAGAAAAATTATGAAACTTGAAACCCATTTTTAAAATAATGCTTTGGGCTATGGATCAAAAACGCAACTCATTTGGATGTCATATGTTAGGTTTTCTAATCTAAATATATCATAATATGCTTATTAAATCTCCATAAATCATCAACTTAAAACATAAAATCATTCAATCACTATAACATGGCATATGCTTGCGAAAGAAAACTTGTTTACCTTTAAATCAAAATCATTCATCAAAAATAGAGATGTAAACTAATTATTCACCTTGGTTCTGTGTTAAAAAGGTTGAGATTTGCCTTTAGATTGATTTGCTTAAGCTTTCTACTTGAATCCTAGCTTTTCTTCTCCTTGAATCCTCTTAATGGTGGCCACCTGAGTTCTTTAGGGTTTTAGTTTTGTTTGTGAAAATTAGAATGAATGAGGAATGAAGAATAGAAGGGTTTTGGGTATAGGAACAAAGGCTATTCCCATTTTACTCTTACCTTATTTCTCCTACTTAGTTCTCTTTTGCTAATACATTCATTAAAGCATGACTACTTCTTAATTAACAAATCTCAGTCTCTTAACTATCTACATTATTTTATTTTATTTATCTAAGTAAATATTCTAAATAATGTTAGTAGAAATTAGGGTCATCACAGACTCCCCTCCTTAAAGAATTTCGTCCTTGAAATTATGATAAGGTACTCATAACAATCAACATAAAGGTAAAACATACCATCAAACATGTCAAGATAAGTATCTCTAATCATGCCCTCGGTTTTCCAAGTACATTCTCTCTCGTCGTCACTCCATTGGAATTTTACTAATTTGATTTTCATGTTTCTTAACCTCTTCTCATCTCTTGCAACTATATGTACTGGTTTTCTAACTATAGTTATATCTGGTTCCACTACTAGATCCTCTAACATAGTTGGTGTGATTGTAGTCTCTGGATCTTGAATGAACTTTCTTAAATGAGAAATATGAAAAACATTGTAGACTCCCACCAAACTATTCGGTAACTCTAATCTGTACATGAGTTTCTTGATCCTTTTTATAATAGGGAACGGTCCAACGAATCTTGTTGCCAATTTTCTCGATTTTTCAAATCTGATCATCTCCTTTCATCGGTGACACTTTTATGAAAACACGATCTCCAATTAGAACTCTAAGTCTTTCTATCTATTATTAGCATGAATTTTCTGCCTAGACTAAGCTTCCTTTATTCTAGCCCTCAATCTTTTCTACGTCTTCTTCAACCAAATCAGTACCACGAATATCCCTATCTCTAACCAACAAACATAAGATTTGCATGGCCTTCCATATAAAGCTTCAAATGGTGCCATCCATATACTAGACTAATAACGTTATTATATGATAACTCGACTAAGTGTAGATGGTCTTCCCATGATCCTACAAAATCTAGTGCACAAGCTCTTAACAAATCCTCTAAGACTTTGTTCATTCTCTCCGTTTGTCCATCTGTTTGCGGATGGTAAGCGGTACTCATATTGAGCTTGGTTCCAAAATTATCATACAGACTCTTTTAGAATTCATTAGTGAATAAGAAATCTTTGTCACTTACCATACCATTTGGAATTCCATGTAGTATAACTATATTCTACATGAATAACTTAGCTAAATCCGGCGCTGTCCTGGTCAACTTAACGGTATAAAGTGTGCACTTTTAGTCAACTTATCCACTATAATCCAGATACTTTCCTTTCCTCTATTAGATCTTGGCAACCCATCTATGAAATCCATTATGATAGAATCCCATTTCCAGATTAGAACATCCAAAGGCTAAAATAACCCACTCGGTTTTTTATGTTCATCTTTTACCGGTTGATAATTCAAGAACTGCTTTACCCATAAGTCTACATTTCTCTTCATACCAACCTAATAGAAACTCTTCTTCATATCCTGATACATCTTGGTCCTCCCAGGATGAATCGTAAATTTTGATTGATGAAATTCTCTAATGACCTCCTTCCTTAGGTTTTCTACATTCGGTACACATAATCATCCCTTCTTTCTCGACCATCCATTCTGGTCAAGGCTGAAATCTTTTTGATCATCAATCTCGATTCTGGCCTCAAGCCTTCTAATCTTCTTAACTAACACTGGTTCATCTTTCTTAGATGCAACCCTTTCAATCATCATCTGTCGAACTTCTAAACATGATAACATAGCAGTTTCTTGACTAGAACTGGCTTCAGATCTCCATTGTACTCCGCATGTAATCAACGCTTCTAAATCTTTCCACCCACTATCATTGCCAATATTGCATTTTGATGTTTCCTGCAAAGTACATTTGCAACCTAATTTTCTTTTCCCAGTGTTTACTCAATGCTAAAGTCATACGCGGCTACGAATTATAGCCATCTCTATCGTCTTATATTCAACTTCTTCTGAGAGAATACGTATCTTAGTGACTTATGATCCATAGACAACCCAAATCTTTCTAACAAAAGGTAATGTCTCCACACCTTCAATGCGAAAATTACCACAGCTAATTCCAAATCAAGAGTTGGATATCCAACTTCATGTGGTCTGAGCTGTCGAGAAGCTTAGACAATCAATTCACCTCTCTGCATTAACACAATCCCTGATCATGTTCCATACGCATCTGTGTATACCACCAAGTCCAGATTTCCCTCTGGAACAATTAACATAGGTGCGTTAGTTAATATATGTTTTAGTATGTGGAATGCCTCCTCACACTTATTAGTCCAAACAAACTTTATATCTTTCTGATCTAGCCTAGTCATTGGTGCTGCTATCCACAAGAAATCCTTAATGGATCTCCAGTAGTAGCCAGCTAATCCAAGAAAACTTTTTTATCTCAGTCACCATCTCAGGTCTCTTCCAGTTATTCACTACCTCAATCTTAGTCGGATCAACCGACAATCATTTTTCTGAGACTACATGACCAAGATACTTAACCTCTTTCTTCCAGAAATGACACTTTGAAAACTTCGCTTTCAGCTGATGCTACCTCAATGTCTCAAGCACTATCCTAAGACGAACTTCATGATTTTTTTTCTCCTAGGAATATATCAATATGTTGTCTATAAATACCAATACAAATCTGTCTAGATGTTCTCGGAAGATTCTGTTCATCAAGTCCATAAAGAATGCTGGTGCATTAGTTAGTTCAAACGAGATCATGACCATTCATATGATCCATATTTGGTTCAAAACTCCGTAAAAGGAATACTATCCTCTGCTATTCTAAGTTGATGGAACCCTTTAGTCGAATCCAATTGATAGAATACTTGGCTATGCTCAAATGGTCGAGCAAAGCGTCAATTCTAGGTAACGGATATCAATTCTTTATCGTATTCTCATTCAGCTTACAATAATCGATACACAACCTTAGTGATCCATCCAATTTCTTAACAAATACTATGGCTGCTCCCCAAGACGAACTACTTGGTCTGATAAAATTCTTATCTTATAAATCCACCAACTGCTTTAGCTCCTTCATCTCAATAGGCGTCATTCTACTTGGGGTTTACTCACATATTCAACTCCTAATACTAAATCTATTTGAAAATCAATAGCTCATTTCGGTGGTAGTCCTCTCACGAGCTCAAAGACATCTACGAATTCTCTAAGAATGAAAATTCGATTCAACTCGTCTTCTTCGTCCATAACACCCAAAAAAGCATTAACATCAAAACTAGTGTTTTTATAGAATATATAATCCAATCACTATAACTAAGGCATCTAAGCGATATTTTTCTATCATGGAAAAATATCCTGGCATCGTACTTACTTAACCAATCCATACCCAAAATAATTCTGAACCCTATGAAATAAAATACATGCAGACTGAAGCAAAACACGACCTGATAATTCAAACTATAACTGGTCACAACTCATCCCAAGCGTCGCATACCATCCTATTAGATTCGCAACCCTTAAGGATGTAACTAGGTATAAAGGTTCTAGGTTAAGCTTATCTACCAAATAATGAGATATAAAAGAATGTAATGCACCATTATCAAATAGAACTCTAACTGACATACCATGAATCAAAAGCGTACCAATCAACACAGCTTTTCCTTTCTTCTCTACTGTTGGTCTTGAGGTAGATGGTTCCAATGCAAACACTGCCCTTTCCATCCTTGGCCGGTTCCTCGCACTAATTCTTATAATGTCTAATTTGATCATAGTCGAAGCATTTCATTCATTTCCTGTCAGCACTCTTCTTTCGTTTGCCTGTCTGACTCTCGTGAGCAAAATGTCTCTTCTTGTCAGACTTATAGCAAACTACATCGGCCTTCCCTTTCTTGGATGCTCCTCCTTTCGGGGCTTCTTTCTTATGGTTAAATTTTCTCTTTCGGTTCTGCCCACCTTGAGTTTCCACGTCTTTGTTACCGTTAAACAAAGCGAGCATCTTTTCATTCCTCAACGCCATCTAAACAACTACATCGCATGGATCCTGAATATGTTGTAAAGCTACTTTAGCAACATCGGGTCTCAATCCATGGATGAACTTCTCATTCCTTTCATAATCATATCAACCATAGCATATCTGTATTTGATAATTCCTCAAATCTGGTGGCATACTCAAGCACTGTCATGTATCCCTGAACCAATTCATCAACTTCCTAAGCAAAGTTGACTTGACGATCTCCGACATGAATCTTTCTTAAAACCTTCTTTTGAATTCTGGCCTAGTCATAGCCTCTTCAGCTACTCCTATAGTAACGTTGTTCCACTAGTACAGTATTGCTTCATGCAACTATTTGGAAGCCAATCTCCTTTTCTTCTCATCATTGAGTTCCATATCAACGAAAATTCTTTCGCAATGAAGTAACTAATTCTCCACTTTAATTGCGTCCTTAGTGTCGATAAATGGCTTTCCTCTAAGCCTAGCATAGTATCTGCTCAATACTACATAGTTATTGACTACCGGAGCTTCCTAGTTTCCTCCTCTAACATTTCCTCCGATTAATCCCGTAGCAGCTCCAGCTTGCATCATGTTGATAAAGAACTGATACCTAGCTCCCCTATCAACTTGTGGCACTCTAGCACCAATATTGGAAGCTTGTGCCCAACCTAGATTCCTTTTAGTGTTTGGTCTGGCATTTCCATAGCTATGGTGCCTCCACCAAGGTTAACTCTTCCATTTTAGCATCCATATCTTACTTCCTTAAAATCTACATTTGAGTCTTTGTAAGACACAGAAGAATATACTAAAAGTGATGGAAGAATAGAGATAAACCGTATACTTATATATAGCAAATATAAGTGCGTTACTATCACGTTATCCCATACCCCAATCTTTACTCTAATTCATTAGGATTATATGCTTTCAAAAATCATTTTAATTTTAAAATTGCTTTTAGTTTTCATGAACCTATGCTCTGATACCAAGTTGTAACATCCCCTATTTTAAGGCCGAAAACTAAGCGCTACAGATGTTATAGCCATCTATAGTATTAACTTCCCGTGATAAAAATATGGTAATGTAATGGTATCTATAATATCAGAAGCACATGAATATAAAATAATATCAACATAGATTTCAACAAAAGCCTTTCTGATTACATTTTGTAATCAGTATTTCATATTCAGTTACATAATCCCAAAACGATTCCCATGTTTTGATCAAATATAATTATTAAAAATTATGCCAAGAGCGGCATATGAAGATGTCCCATTAGATGGTCAGAGTACTAGATAGATAGACATATTAGTTATAAATACACCATAATGGAAATAATACTAAATAACTCCTATACAGCTAGCTTTGCCTCCTTAACGTCTTCGAAAGCTTATTCATCAAACCTACTAAAACCTGAAAGTCCTTAACTCTTAATCTACTCAAATTAAATTTTAACCACCTAAGAGATTAAGGGGAAAACTTGAACTCCAAGTCAGACATAAAGCCTGGTGTGAATAATTCTATTACATCTCGGTTTACTAACATTAAGTGAGACTACGCTGCTTAGCGGAACAGGTTTCCCCTCACTAACATCCTTTTAAAATCTTCTCTTGTGCAAATCAAAATCCCACAGTCAAACTAATTATAACAACAATAGCAATAACATATAGGCATATAAATTGGGTAATCGATGGACTATCCATCTGAACATTATATTTTTATCTATCTAACCATTAACCATATGTTGTCTCGGGCCTACCAGACATAATAAATACTCTACTTTTGGTTGACAAAATACTGGACAATATGTCCTTAACTTTATTATTCTAGGGTCAACTGATCTTAATGGTTTTGCAGGCTTACCAATAACTTATCTCTACTCGATGCATTCCTTTCTATGTGTAACATCATTGTAGTCTACTGTGGCAAAGCCTTACACGCTGGAATTTAGGACTTATATTTGCTAGGGGCTACTAGCTAAAGTATAAGGCATGACCACATATCGTCTCATCTGGTCATCTAATATTCAAGTCATATACTTAAGGTTAACTACCATATTCAATTTTCCTTGAAAACATTTCTTTGCCAACCGATTTAACCCCTTTTAATCATACTTAAACGAGGAATTTTTTTTTATATTTTTACTCAAAATATTCATGCTATGATATATGCTTTACAAAACAATGTTGATGAAAACCTAAAATCGATAGGGTTATTTATCGTTTTAAAATAAATTAAAAGCCTTTTTTAACTTATAAAAACATTAGGCTATAAAGCCAAAACAACACTTTCAAAACCATTGTTTAAAAACTTGAACAATCCTTCGCGACATCATAGAAAGCATCTCTTTCAAAATCATTACTTAAAATCTTAGACATTAATCATATCTTTCGAAACGCCTAAAACAAACCTTTTGAAACACCTTTCGAAGGCATTAGGTTCTAGTAAGAAGTTATGGAAGCAATGCTTCTAAACCAATTAAAAGTATTACTTTTGAAACTTTGGTTTTTAAATAAAACAAAATACATTGTATAAAATGGGACACATCCGAAAGCTATCCTTTCAAAACCATTACCTTCGAAACTATTAGTAAAGGAGGCTAAGTCATTCCTTTCAGAAACATTGGGAAGGCCGCTTCAATGGTAGCGGAAGGGTATTGGTTCGAAACCTATCTTTCGCACTCATTGATTTAAAGAGTTATAAGAGTGGATTCTTACTAAGGCGAAGGGTATAAATACGGCAGCTAGGGTATCGAAGGGGTTCAAAAGCGGTCACCCTTTCGAAAGCTTCTTTTAAAAACAAAGGCAAGTTAGCAGATTCGAAAGCTAATAAATGCGGCTTCAACCCTTTCGAAAGCATACTTTCGACAGCTTCCTTTCCTTTCGCCTTTCTCCAATATGTTACATATTAATTGCTTAATACCATGTGCATTAATTTCAAATGGGTGTGAAAGATTTACTGGGTATGGTGACGGAAGCAAGCAATGGAAGTGGAGAAGTTGTAATTCGAAATAAAAACTGATTTATTCTTTTTAAAATAATTCCTTTTCACCTAACTTGTAGAATTTTCCATGATTGATTGCCAATTCTTTACCAAAATTCTTTTCTAAAAAGGCTGTCGAAGTCAGCAATTGACAATTGAAATATTTTAAGCAAATAAGCCCTTCTCCTTAATAAAAAAGGTAAAAAATTTAAATCCTCTAACTTAAGTAATTTAATAGCCATAGTAAAACATCGAGTAAAAATCCCCAAAAATCATAATAATTCACTTTAAATATGTTTTCTATTATATATAAATTTCAAACCTGAAAACATTATTTAATTGCCTAAAATAATTTAAATCCAAAATTAACTATTTTCTCTCATAGAAAATCATAATAAATCTACAATCACTTAAAAATTTATGAAACTTGAAACCACTTCTAAAATAATGTTTTTTGCTGTGACTCTAATCAACAAGAAGGCGATAGACATGGCCTTTCGTATAAGGCTTTGAAAGGAGCCATACCGATACTAGACTGAAAACTATTGTTGTGGGAGAATTCCACAAAAGGTAGTGATCCTCCAAACTACCATCGAAATCTAGAATGTAAGAATGGAGAAGATCCTCGAGAATATGATTCACCCGTTTAGTCTGTTTATCAAACTGCGGATGATATGCACATAGTAGAAACTTCTTCTTTCAAACACAAAAAAATCAATGAATTTCGACTGGAAATGAAAACGTTATACTGTCTCAAACATGGACTCAGACCATGTTTGCAATAGTTCAAAAACCAAAAAATATGTACAGGCCTGAAAACCATCTCGGGTTCAAATTCCAAGCATGGAACAGATGATAAAATGACCTCGTATTGAGCTAAAAATTGGTATGATCGCACTCGAACTATGCACTCATGGAAGGAAGTTATGACTTTCCATTGACCATTTATCAAAAATGAAACCCATTTGGATGTCATATGATAGGTTTTCTAATCTAAACATATCACAAAATTCTTATTAAATCTCCATAAATCATCAATTTAAAACATATAATCATTTAATCACTATAACATGGCATATCCTTGCAAAAGAAACCAGGTTTACCTTTAAGTCGATATCATTCATCAAAAATAGAGATGTAAATTAATTATTCATCTTGGCTTTGTGTTAAGATGGTTGAGAGTTGCCTTTAGATTGATTTGCTTAAGCTTTCTACTTGAATCCTAGCTTTTCTTCTCCTTGAATCCTCTTAATGGTAGCTGGTCGAGTTCTTTAGGGTTCTAGTTTTATTCATCAAAGTTAAAATGAAGGAGGAATGAAGAATGGAAGGGCTTAGGGTATAAGAACGAAGGCTATTTCCATTTTACCCTTACCATATTTCTCCTACTTGCTTATTTTTAGTTCTCTTTCGCTAATACATTTATTAAGACATGGCTACTTCTTAATGAACAAATCTCAATCTCTTAACTATCTACATTTTTTTAATTTTTTTTATCCAATTAAATTTTCTAAATAATGTTAGTTAAAAATTAGGGTCATTATAATAACAAACTTGATCTCTAACTGATACATCCTACATAAAAATCATCTATAGAAAGTTAAGGATAGTTTCAACTGCACAGAAATCCTAAAATGATTAACTAGGTATAAATATCAATACTCCCAGTTAGAAAGTGTCAATGTGATAAGGGAGGAATGTACTAAAAGCCCTTTTATAGACGGTTTTCCAAGAAAAGGAAGATAATGTAAATGCATATTTCCCATGAGCTTAATACATGCATAATAATAATGGTCTTCTCTATGAATATTGAAGTATCATTCTCTTTCTGGTATTTTTAAATAGTTGGGTTTCTTATTTGACATATAACAGATTAGTTATGACACTACTACATTGCACCAAATCTCATATCCTTTATCCATAATATTTTAAAATAGTTGTAACTCGATTCATTTACATGGTATTGTAGTAACTATTTGTACATAAAATGAGCAGCACTAATAAAAGGATAAAATGATAGCACAACCCAAATAAATATATGTCCTCAACAGTTCATTGATATGATATTTGTATAGGAAACAAAAGGGAAAAACTATATATGCAGCTTACTTTGAGAATTTGCATGCAAAGCGGATTTATGAAAACGATATTAATTATGATACTCATACGCATATGCTAGATTTTCCTTTGACATACATGGATAAAGCATGAAGCATTTAGAGCTAGTTGCAAAAAATGGATGGAAATATAAGGGTTAAAGTACTGAACAATAAAGCATTGTAAAACCAACTCTGAATAGTTAGTAATCATGCAACAAATAATTTATCATCATTCAATTAAGGATTTTCTTGTCCTCTTTCCGTAAAATTAATAAAATCTAGTACTTTCTATTCAATAGTTTACTAGAATAGATTCAAATTAAACTTTAATCAATTGACTAGGAGAACTTTAGACTCCATCTATTCAATCACATGTGGGACCTCATGGTTTGAACATAACCAACACATTTTTAACAATATTTATAACAATTCGACTTATATAATTTATTCTACCATCTAGCATATTTCTTTTCGGACAGACATGGATCATAGTCACACAAGCTGGCGATCTCGCCTCAAAAGAATCGAGGGACCCGACTGCCCCAGTTTCGGTGTGCCCTTGCCAATAATTACCGCAACCGATTATTAAAGGAAAAAAATTGAAAGTGGGCTAATTTTTGAAACTATTTCACATTCAGAGCTATTTTGAAAACTTATTACCAAATAGGTTTGGTTTGAGCCCAGTTAGCATCCACATTACCAATGCACTAACTGCCAAGGTATATGCGCAACTACGAGTTGCGCATATGGTAAATTAATACTTGCGCAACTCACAGTTGCGCGTATTCATTATATTAAGAAAATGATCATGTGCAACAATGAGTTGCGCATGGAAATTACATGTAGGCGCAACCCATAGCCGTGCCTGCACGAGTTTACTGCTGCTATATAAAGGCACCAACAACTCCACTTTCCAATTTATTTTTCAAAACCCACTTTGCTTCCCATTGTTCCAGCTCGAGCTCATCTCCAACAAACCCTAAATTTTGCTTTTTTCGATCAATTCCACTTAAAATTATCAAATTTCTTCGCCAGTCTTCAAGTAGAACAAATTTATAACAATAGAAGTGGGATCATCATCAACACAATTCAATTTTGGTATTGTCTAAACCCTAGGTTTTTTTGTAAGTTTCTAATTTTCATATTATTTATTTGTAAACATTGTTAATTAGATTGTTCTAAGTGTTAGTAATCCAATTCATATAATTAAATCAAACATACCTTGTAAACGATGTTAAAATTTATGTTTTTGCTACTTGAACATTAGAACAAAAAAGTGGATCCATCGATAATATAGTGTTATATTTGCAGGATAATCACTGCACAAATGTTGAAGATTTAACGAGGGTAAAATTTTTAGTTTCTAAGTATAGTAAATAGTTTAAGAATTTTAGCATGTTGAACTAACTATATATTATAATTCTTTGTTTTGTAGAGTGTAAAACCCGTTGACTTTCTGGATCATTCATAGAATTTCAAACACCTAACAGAAATGGTTGATGATCACCGAGTTCAACAATTACTTTATTAAGCGGGCTTCTGGTATTTCATGTAGATAAAGTATATTAGATTTGATAGGTCTTACTGACAGCATTGTACGATAGATGGAGGCCCAAGACTTGCAACCTTCATTTCTCTTTTGGAGAAATGACAATAACTTCACAAGATATTACTATTTTTCTCATCCTTCCTATAGAAGGCGCTGTTCTAAATTACGATGGTAATGTGAATGCTGATGATGTTTATTACTATTTGCTTGGCGAGATTCCACTTCCCGAAGCGGTGGTTAAAAGGGGAGAGTTGAAGTTCAAATGGATAAATGACCTTATAAATGACCAAGACATTACTCCTGATTCATCTGTTGACGAGCTAGAATAGTTCACACGGGCCATCATATTGCTTCTTATTTCATCCCTTCTTTTTCAAAACCATTCGAAAGGTCAAGTAAGTGTTAAATGGTTATACATGCTGTAGGACTTTGCCAATATTTTAGCTTATTTGTGGGGTGGCACAATTTTCTGTGCTTTGTTTAAGGAGTTTGATAATGTAGTGCTAAGGAAGTCGAACGGGTTAGCTGGTTGCCTAAGCTTTCTGCAAGTATAACATTTTTCACTTATAATTGTACTAATATTTTAAAGACCTTGTTTAACACCGATAATGAGCATGTTTAGTAATGGACGTGTATTTCTATTAGTTGTCCAAATGTTTGTGCCAATGTCGCTACTGAGTTACCTTACAAGGCCAAGTAATAATCGCTAGTTCAATATTAGTGCAATTGTCGAAAAATCTACGTTTTAGTAAAATGTTCACATATTATTTTGTTCATTGATTGTAGACGGATAGGAGATAGACGTTGGAGAGATTATCCAGCCTATTATCCCTATTCTATCGCAATAAGCTCGATGTTATAGAGCATCATAATTTTGATTGGTTGCCATACACAGCTACAATTGTACAGGATTTGCCGCCAATTTGCTTAGATGGAGAACAAACTTGATACTCAACAACCTCAATCATTTGCTTCAAAGTATGGCCATCCATTACCCGAAGAGAGTGATACAACAATTTTTCCTTCATTGGAATATACCAGATGCAACCGAGCAAGTGTTCTCGAACGATTGGAATAGATATTTGTATAACATATACGTAACAAGATGGGATCATAAGTTGGACCATGTACACATTGAATGTGTACCAGCAGTCACCATCGCACAATACTATAGTTGGTATTGCCATATAACACGATGATTTGTTCCTAAAGAATCGTCTACTAGGTTACCTAGATATGCTCCATGCGGACCCATGGGGGTATGTGTAAATAAGTTTTCATTTCTTATCTTGTTTAGCTAGATTTATATAAGAAAATACTTCTACTGTTTTAGATTCAAGGGCCATACCACATTTTAAATGAAGTTGATTATGTTCCTTTATATCTTGGAGATGAAGACTGAGTTAAAGGTAAGTGTTTCAAATCAAAGAAACAACCAATCCGCTTTTTAGTAGACACAAGCTTGAATGACCACCGCCATATGTGCCTCACTCGTCCGAATCTTTTACCTGTACATACCATCAAGGATGTTTTAAAGGAATGGGTGGTTCTTCACAAGGCACTCAACCAAGGTAGCACATAGTTAAAGCCGGATCATCTCATCCTCCTCTGACCCAAACATCAAGAAGAACACCACGCGAACATAGAAACTTAAGAAATTAGGTATTATGGTAGGTGTACTTAAGTTTTTTAATTTTTTTGCAGGTTGTTGTTCCTAATATCATATATAGTAACCTTAGACGATGGATTATGGGTTGTTGTTTTGAACTTGTATTGGCATTTGAAGTTGAATTTTGTTGATGTACAAACAAGATATTTACGTTGTTTAACCGATTTGTGATTATACAACTGGTTTTTGTTGTTTCATCTTTATGTACTAATAATGAAAATTCAATCCACTAATTTCATCTCCATCTTTTGGGAATACCAAAAATACCATCCGATTTCCATTTACCCTCACAATCCTTAAAACCTTATATTTCTCCCCAATTTACCCATATTTCCAAATTCACTTCCTCAAATCTCTAATTCATCCCAGCAAACGTAACAAATTCTGCTCTACAAAACCTAATTTTCTTTCATTGGAGCTTAGTTTACACAAGATTTTTTGATATCAAACTTGGTTGAGAAGTGATTTTGATGGTCTACATCTTGGTTGAGATGAGTTTGCAACGGCTGATGAGATTCAGACGGGGTTTACAGATGATATGGAACATGATGAAGTGCTTTATCTACTGTTGAACTGCGGTCAGGTGGAGAATTGCGGTCTGGGTTTGGAGTTCTCACGAGTGTCACAACGTGTTCAGGAGTTTCTAATGAATTGGAGGACTGCTATAATCGAGGTCTGAATCAACTATATGTAGATGACGTCTGGTTTTGTGTAACGACCTGTAAATTCAGTCAAATTTTTAAAGAATTTTTTTTGAGATTTTAAGTTAAATATTTTAAAATTTAATTTTTTTTAATTTGAATAACGATTTTGGGACATTGAGTAATATATTTTTTCAAATTCAATAAAATTGAAAATTTTATGAAATTTCAAATTTTAGTCAAAATTAGTCAAACTTTGACTTTTAGTTAACTTAAATGTTTTAAAATTTAAATTTATTCTTATTTTCTAATTCTTGACTGAATTCTGATATGGTATCCACTTTTTATTTGGTTAAAGTCTGATTTCTACAGCTTTAAATATGCAATTTTTTGTGTAAAAACGTGTGAATATTTGTGTGTATTTTACCTATTTTCTTTTATCGGGTTTCGGGCTTGATTTGTTGGGCTTGAATAACACTTAGGCTTCCTAGACTTCTCATTTCCTTTACACCTTTTTTGAATGGAAGCTGTTTGTTAAGAAGGTACGTATATTTTGTTTTTGGGTTCTCATTTCTTCCTCATCTTTTTAGCCTGAAATAAATTTTACAGTAAAACTTCCTCCTCCATCTCCTTCCTTCTCCTAATTCCTAAGCCTTAAATACTAGCTCTTATCTGTCCTCTCTCTCTCCTCGCCTCTCTCCACCCCTTGCGCCACCACTCTACCCTCCTCTATAACCGAACCATCTACCCACCCCATACTTCATATGGCCACACCACCCCACCTTCCTTTTACCCACTAAGCCGAACCTCTACACCCACATACCCATGGCCCAAGCACCAAGGTCGAACCCTACCCAAGGCTCAACCCCAACAACCCACACGCCTAAACCCCATACCCTCCTCCATACCCTTGCCGAGTCATCCACCCTCCACACCAAGGTCATGCCTCACACCTACATGCTTACACCCCATAGCCAAACCCTAGGTCGAGCCCAATCCACCTATAGGTCAAGACACCAAGCCTAAGGCCGAACCCATCTTCGCATTTCCTCTCTTTATTTATATAAAAAAAAAATCAAAGATCTTGGATCGGGGTTCATGTTCGTGTCTTTGTTTGGAGTGTTGGATCGTTGTTTCTTGGCTTATAGTCTCTATCTCTGTATCCGCTTCGTGTCCGTTCATGTAGTTGTCACCTACTTTAGCCATGAAAGGTGGGAAACACTTACCGCTAAGTTCTTATGATTAAGTGAATGGACATCTTTTGAAATGTCAATTGAAATGTAGTTATAGTTAATATAATATGATATGATATGATATGATGCTCATTTGTAGCATGATATGATTTTTTATGTAATATGTTCGGTGATATGTACTGATATGTTATTTTATTTATTTATTTATTTATTTATATCACAATGCAAGTTCACTGACTATGGGTTGAAATGATACATACCCAAATGATCTTATAGATTTGGGAAAATCGTTATAGGTTGAAATGATAAACCCGAGCGATTTTATTGATTTGGATTTGGGATAAGCGTTGAAATGATATATACTTGAAAATTTAATTGCAATTTTGGGTTGAAATGATATATGCCCACTCACTTGACCATAGCGTAGAAAATTATATATAGACACCATTGATCGGTTTTAAATTATTTTCAAAATTATAAAGTATATTTTGATTTAACAAATTTAATTTTTAAATTTAATTTGATGATTTTAATTAAAATTTATATTTGGAAAATACTAATATTTTATGTATTTTAAAGTTAAATTATAAGCTAAATATGGTGTTACATGTAATTTTGAGATTTTTAACTTATAGTTTTATTTAAGTTTAAAATATATAATTTTAATTTAATATAATTTAGTATATATATTTTACATTTAATTTAATATTGTAGATATGGTGTTAATTTAATATAATATGTATTTTAAATTTATATTAATATAATAAATATAGATTAAATTTAATATATTAAATATAGATAAATAGAATATCTATAATAAATATATATATATATTAATGTAAATTTAATATAATAAATATAAGTTTTAATTTGATATAATAAATATAGATTTTATATGATAAATTTAATAAATAAATTTAAGAAGTTAAGTAGAGAATAATTTGTAATTAAATTCTATTTAATTAAAATTTATTTAAAGATTTTAAATTTAAATCAAACTTTATTTAAATTTAAAGATGTGATTTGGAATGTACTAATTTGATTTAATATGAATTGTAACATAAATATTTTCATATTTAAAAAATAATTAAAGTTAAATATTTTAGTATTGGTTTAATTTTTAATTAAGATTTATTATTTAAATGTTATATAAAAATAACCACGTTTGAAATAAGCGTTTGGTTATTAAAGAGACCGGGGTCGGATATTGTCATACTCTCTGCCAATTCTAAAACCACTTTAACAACTATTCACGTGGTGGAGAATACAGAACAAAGTAGGATGGTTTGGCAAACGATGCTGTTATGAGGTGGGAAACGCAACCCTGACCCTTCTGGTCAGCTTGATATGACTAAAATAGGCGCTATACCAGGCCAAGTGGGATCGCTCCCCCGATCGTACACGCTTCTTCAAAACTATTTTTATTACCCTGTGTTTGATTTGATGCGTACCTATGGTTTTAGGACTGTATCTCAAGGTGGGCAGTAGTAGCTGCTATGCGTTACCACCAGTCCGGGAGTGCAAAATGGTAGAATCCTACCCTGGGTATAGTCTCGCATGCCATGTCATATGCCTTTTCGAGCCCACTACAATTTTGGTTTGTGTCGTACCTATGGAGTGCTCCCTAATAGCCCACTGGGTGGTGGAGTTTGCGGTACTGTATAGACTATGGCACTTATAAAAATGTGTTAAGGGGGATATGGGCAATGCCTTAACGTTATTTTCAATATTATACTTTACTGCTAGATAATACATATATAGCATATATTACTACATAGTAAATAGTTTAACGGATCCGTAAAGGATAGGATCCCAAACATCATTTGAGTTATTATTGCATTTCATTTGTTACATTTTAGTTGAGTTGATTTGCTTACATGAGAATGTTCGTCCTGACTCGAGTGTTTTGTTTTAACTTTGTGCTCGGGTCTGTCTGAGTAGCACAGCATTCAGGACTCGCATTTTGGAGTTGGAGACTTTGCTGGAGATTAATCTATCTATCTATTTTCATAGTTATTTCAGTTAGTTTAGTTATTTCTGTTCAGACATTTTTCATTTGCTTATGTATTAGAAAACCTCTACGTATTTGGATTTCTATTGTATTTGCTTTTGACTCTGTTGTTTCTGTAGTCACTTCATGAACTACTATGTTTTATTTATTCCGTCGCACATTCTATATCTGTGATTCTATGATTGATTCAATTCACCCCGAATTTATATAGCAATCTATTGTTTTGAACGATTCGAGTTGGATATGTGTGGTTTTATTATCAACTTGAATGGTTCGAAATAGTGGGTCGTTACAGTTGGAATAAGAGCTTTGGTTTAGGCAAACCTTAGCCTATGGGTAAAAACTCATTAGAGATAGGGGTAGTAATATCCTAGAATGAGTAGAATTAATTACATTATCACTCCAGTTTTAGCTTGATTCATAGTTAGGAGACTCTTTGATTAAGATTCCTTTGAATTTGAATCTCTTCCTTTGTTCTAAAATCCATTCTTGAATCTTTCAGATGAGTACCCATAGGAATATCATAGGTTTGGGTCATGGATATGCCCTAGTTCCACCAGTTGTTGCACAAGTTGCTTCGCCAGCTTAGCCAGTCAAGTTCACCACTCTTTGTAAGGAGTACACTCGGCTTGTATGTACCAAGTTCACTGGATCGAAGGGTATTATTAAGGCTTGGAAGTGGTTGATGAGCTTAGATAGGATCTTTACCGGACTTGAGATCACCAATGCCCAGATGTATTGATTGGCTACTTGGCAGTTGCAGTAAGCTGCCCAAGGTTGGTGGGAATTAGTTACCGCCCAGATCATCAAGGCGAATATCACTTGGCAACAGTTTAGGTAGAATCCTTAGTTGTCCTTGTTTGTTTGGTTATCTCTTTGGAATTCATCTCAGATTTTGGATCCATGAATTTTCAGGGATGCTTTTGTGGCAAATTGGATGCCCGAAGCCGAAAAGTCTTAGTTATATAGGGAATTTATGGATTTGAAGTAGGGAATATGTCTTTTGCAAAGTATGAGAGGAAGTCTAATGAGTTATCCAAGTTTGGACCTAGTTTGACCGACACCCCGCTCTAGAAGAATGAGAAATCTTTGGATCCCGTCCTGAGTATTATGATCGTCTGATTAATTATTTTCTTGGCACCTTCACTGATCTTATGGATATGACCACCAGATTTAAGAACCCAAGTACCAAAGGAAAGTAAATTGTGCGAGCACCTCAGTCTCAGGGAACTTCTAGCAGTTTGAAGAAGAGGAAGTCCAACTTTCTACAACAGAAGAAGAAATGGAAGGATTCTTAGGGTTTTGGATATTCTTCTCAGAGGCAGCATATCGACCTATCTTCCATCACTTGCTTCAAGTGTGACTAGAAGGGGCATTATGCGAACAATTATCCATTCAAAGCCGCTATTCCTCCAGCCCATACGACCAGGAACAACCTTTGCCACATTTGCTTGCAACCATGCCACTTCAAGAAGGATTGTCCCACTCAGCAGAAGGGCAAGTCATCCGGAGTTTTTTCTTTGACCTCTTCCACTCCTACTCCTGTCAATACCCAAGGTACTCTCTAGGACACCTTTTCTTTAATTAATTTTCCTGTTCGTGTTCTATTCGACATTGGAGCATCTCGTAGTTTCATTTCTGTTGACATTTGTAATAAGCTTGAACACATCTTGCAACTCAAATTAGCAACTATATCATTATGTTTATCTAATCCCATCGGTGGTCCCGCCAACCTCAGTATGATTTACAAAAGGGGTAAAACTCCTATACAATAAGCATCGAATCATAGGAAATTTCTATGTACTTGGTTTTGATGCATTTTATCTCTTGCTTAGAGGTGATCGATTAAATCGATTTGATGTAGTTATCTCTTGTAAAGCCCAAACCGTTTCTTTAGTCGACGATGAGGGTAATTTTTTGGTGATTGCATGTCGTATGCCTCAGGATTATGCTAGCAGATTCATCTTCTCTCTTGATTCTCATCCTAGTAACCTTGACTCTACTGCTGTTGTCAAACTCTTTTCTGATGCTTTTGGTGAAGTCTATTCTCTTCCACCTAGGCAGGAAAATGAATTCCGTATTGATCTTATTCCTAGAGCCCGACCAATAGTTCTTCCTCTCAAAAGGATAGCACCTAAGGAGAAAGTCGAATTGAGGAAGCAGATAGAAGATTTATTTTCCAAGGGTTTGATTAGGCCGATTCATTCGGATTGGGGAGCAACCATGGTATTTTTCACTATGTCTAATCGTTCATTAAGGATGTGTGTTGATTATAGGGAGCTGAACAAGCTTACCATGAAAAACGGATATCCTGTTCCTTGAATCAACGACATGTTCGATCAACTCTATGGAGCTAACTTTCCTCTCAGCTTGATCTTGCCACCGGTTTTCACCAGCTCAGAGTTGCTGAAAGGAGCATTCCCAGAACGGCTTTCCATATTGAGAATGGTTTTTTATGAATGGTTAGTTATGCCCTTTGGTTTGACTAATGCTCTAGCCTTCTTCGTTGATCTTATGGATCGTGTTTTTTGTGATGTTCTCAACAAGTTCGTTTTTATCTTTGTCGATGATATTATTGTCTTTTCTAAGTCTGAGATGGACCATGAATCGCACTTGAGTTTTGTTCTTAAAACCCTTAGGAGTCATAAGTTGAAAGCTAAATTTTTCAAATGTCATTTCTGGAAGGATGAAGTCTGATTTCTTGGGCATATTGTTACTGTAAATGGGGTTTTGGTCGGTCCTATTAAGGTCTCTACAATCAATGTAAGTCTTTCCACCTTTCTTTCTTTGTAATTTAATTATCTTATCTTTCTTTGAATTCAAGCACCCTATTCTATTTCAAGATTGGGAAAGACTTAAATCTCCTTTAGATATTCGTAGTTTCTTAGGCCTAGCTGGATATTATTAGAGGTTTATTGAGAAATTTGCTTGGATTGTTGCACTCTCACTGCTTTGACTCGTAAATATGCTAAATTGGTTTGGAATGATAAGTGTGAAGCTGCATTTAATGAGTTGAAGCGAAATCTTACTTCCGCACCAACTCTTACCATTCCGAATGGATGTGAAGGATTAATGGTATACACCGATGCTTGTCGAGTAGGTCTTAGAGTTGTCCTGATGTAGGATGGGAAGGTTATTGCATATGCTAGTCGTTAGTTGAAGACCCATGAAGCCAATTTTGCAACTCATGATTCGGAATTGCTTGATGTAGTTTTGCTTTGAAGTTACAGAGGCACCATCTTTTGGGAACTAAGTTTGAGCTCTTTACGGATCACCAGTCGCTGATGTATATTTTCACATAGAAGGATTTGAACCAAAGGCAAGTTAGATGGCTTGAATTCTTAGCAGCTTATGACCTCGACATCTGTAGGAACTGGTCCTGCTTGCAGCGGTAGTGGTGGGTGTATTTCAATTTTTTTTATCCTATTAGATCTTTATTGGGCTTATGAAGTCTAATTCATTTAGAACAATTCTAAATTTGTTTTAAGTAAAATCATGTATTTTATTTAAATTTAAGTATTTTGTAATGTAAAATTAATTGAATGATTTAATTTATATATATCATATACATATACATATACATATACATATACATATACATATACATATACATATACATATACATATACATATACATATACATATACATATACATATGTGTGTGCATGTGTAACATAATAATCCGTGAAGGGTATAACATGCTCTTATATAGATGTTGAGATTTCCATCGCAACAAACACATTAGTTCATTTCGTATGTATTGTATGCTGTCTAAATATGTGCATAAATCTATAATGCAAAGTATATTTACATAAATACGTATACATACATTTAAAATATACGCTATAACTAAAAGTCTCAAAAATAAATAAATAAATAAATAAGCATATATATATATATATATATATATTTATATATATAATTTAAAACATTTGTATAAATATATTCACATGATTAAACTTATATAATTATACATACATAAATATATATATATATAATAATTAAACTTATATATATAAGGTTAAATAAAATGTATATATATGAATAAATAATTACATTCAAAGACTTAGAATATAAATATATATAATTTAAAATTATTTCTAAATCGAAATTAGCATAATAAACATAAAGTAATAATTTTATCATTATTATATATATATAAAATAAATATCTTTAATCATAATAACAAAAAATATTAGTAATAAATATTAAAAAAATCAAATTTTTAAAATTTTTAAAATTTTAGGATCACAAAATACAGGTTTAATTTTTTTTCATGATTTTTAAAAAAAATATTATTTTAAGTAAATAAAAAAATGTTCAACCAAACTAATTTAATTATTAACAATATTAAATATTAAAAAAAATTCTGAAAAATTTCCATGGGCTACTACGTAGATGTAGTAATTTAAAAAAATATAAAATCGAATTTTAATGCAATAATTATTTTAGGTATAATAAATAATTCAAATAATCAATAAAAGATAATTAAAAATTATTTGTATATAAAAAAATGATTTTCGAAATTGATAGCTCATATTATGTATAAATAGGTGTAAGAAAAAATATAAGCCACTTATACATTATAAATACACACATATGCAATTACATGTTTAAAATATACATTGGTCTATATTTAAATTAATATATAAACACACATAAAATAATTAATAATGAATTTTTTAAAATTTTACAAAAAATTAGATTTATTTGTACATAAATTATAATACATAATAGTATAACCATGCACATAACCAAACTAATTTGTGACAACTACATATACCTACGAAAATCTCACTTAACTAGATATACAACATTAATATATATATATATACAGATTTAGGATTAATCAATATTAAATTATAAAATATGATATGACTACTATAATATATAAATAAAATGCCAATTGATGATGCCTTTGAGTCCACTTGAATAAATGAATTCCCTTCTCTAGTTATGCTCGATCCGTCAGATTGCAAGTCTGGAATCGTCGATCTTTTCTATCAAACAGTGTTTTTACTTAACTTGAATTCATTTGAGATTCTTAGAACTAATATGGGGATTAATTTTAGCCAGCAAACTTGATAATTGTTGCATCCCAAAGTTGTTTTTGATTAAGGGTTTAGAGATCCATATATATAGCCTCGTACAAGAGAGATATTAAGACAATCTCATTACCTATTCTCTCTTAATCTTAGCCATCCATCTCTAAGTCTAATCGTAAGTTTTAGCCTACTCCAACAACTTGTCAAAACCGAAATTTGTAGCTTTAATGATGGGCTTTAAACCTATTTAAGCCCAAGCCAAAATGTTATGCAATTAAATCTAATTTAATCGCTTATCGATATCGTATATCGATTGGTACATTTATAACTATTAGAAATATATAACAATTTTTATTTCTCAAACCACATTCAAATTTTTATAATTAATATTTCATAAATATTAATTAATTTAATTTATTTATAAAAATTGTTAACTAATAGAATCATTCGTTCATAAGAGAATTCATCATTTCAGTTGTGTAATTATTGGGTGTAAATTTGGTCAGCAATTAGCACCGAACTATTCGAATGGTAACATTCACATACCACTAAGCAAGTGGTGTGACATTATGGTCAAATTTATCGCTTATTCATTTTCAGTAAAATATTATTTAATTTAATAAGCGTTACCCGTTAGTGACATTTATATACACCAATTCTCTTCGTCTAAAACTATATCACTTTGGATTTATGGAATTTGGTGATGGTCAAAATTCCAATATTGTCTATATCAACTCTATAGTCCAAACACAAAATCCTTGATTCAATAATGACAATTATTATTAACCGTACTACTCTGGTTAGAGATTTTGACTTTAGGTTGACTTGAGTTGACCATGATACTAACCTCATATAACTAAAGTGACCAATCCTCTCTTGAATAGTGTATTCCTTCCAGTACTTCCACTGGACCTAATTATAATCACTCGATGGATGTCGTTCCATGATTTGACTATAATCAAAGCAGAGTTTCAAATTGAAGGTTGACAGTATCCTCAAGTCAGAAGAATTGTGTAAATTAGTCACATCGATATTTTCTATTTGACCTTAGTTATATTAATCAACAGAAAAACTATCGAGTGGGTCATTTCATAGTTATTCAAGAACTATCAGTATGTAACCCCTTGGTACCCTCAGTAGTCATGAGTAATACACTGCCCAGCATTTGGAGAGTGTTACGTACTTTAGTCTCAAAAAATACATCGATATCCGATCTCGATGCATCTTGACTAGGAACATTTAAAATGGTACATTTGTTTCATTGTGATAAATTACTCACGGTTACAACACTTTGTAACTACTCTCACAAAACATACAATTTATGGATTTTCTATTAATTTTTTTAATTAAATTTATTAATTAATATAACCACGTTATATCAAGTATATAATAGAAAGAAAATAATGGTCAACGAGTTAGATATATGTAACAAATTTCATAATCGCCCCTAAGGCATACCCCTAACTCTATCAATCTCCCACTTGCACTTGGGCTCAATTGTGAAATCTTATTCCAACTTCTCCAATCGATTTTCTCAAAACTAATTAAGTCGGTCCCTTTTGTGAACGGGTTTGCTATTATGTTTTAATTATCTACTCTGTCAATCAACTTTCTCCGACGGTGATAAACTGTTTTATCATGTGGAATAATTCGAAGTATTTCTATTGACTTCTAGTGAGCTCTGTGTCTATTACGAACTATATTACGATATTGTTATCATGTAATTATGTTATGAGATTCTCAACATTTGAAATGGGCTCAGTTACTATTTTTTATATACATTTTTATTTTTTATATACATTATTTTTATTGCGGTGCTATTCAAGGCGATGTACCAAGCCATTTTTGATTGAATCAGCCATGGTCTTTCATTTGGAACATTTCAACTTAAAGATTTGTAATTGACATATTATACTCGATATTACTTGTGAAATTTTGAGTCTAAACATTCATTCATAAGGAATTTGTGTTTCTGTAAACAATTCTCTGGTATCTCATTAATACACGAGAACTTCAACAACCTATGAGTGATATCAATTTGGATTTGATATTTGTTTCATGTATCAAATACATAAACAAATCATGACATCATAGATAACACAACATGTATGATAATTCCTTTTCGAATGAAAAGGAATCAATCTTACTTGTTTCATATTAAACATTTTAATCAGGTGTCTTTGCATATCATTTGGGACATTCATGATCCGACATCTTTTATACTTACTATAAAAGACATCATTTATTACTACAATGTTGAGTATTAAAACAACTAAGGCTGACTTTAACACAAGTACATCTTTAAAATCAACAAAGTGTTGTTTACTTATAGCTTAGAAATATCATTGTACCTTTTAACAATCTTTCTTATGAACACACGTTTCCTCTGCACTTTGATTGAAAGTCAAACTATTTGAGATTTCTATCAAAATACTTATTCAATCTTGATGCTTATAAAGTGATACTTTTGAATCATTTCTTGCATCGTATCCAGAGACTCATAAACTCAACATCTCTCTCATTGATTTCGAGACATTTTGGTTATTATGTGTAAACAGTTTACTCTAATTCATTATGTAGAATTTTATGTTTCAATACATACATACCAAACATAAAGTCATATCAAGTGGTAATTTTGTGAGAAAATCCGAATTAACTTGAGCACGTTGAATACCGAATTTATTACACTAATTTCAACAATTGAAATTTGCGATATTATTCTTGTCAATGTTGCTCATTTAATTCCAACTGCATTAGACTTCCTCATAAAGACATAATCACGGCTGATGGATCACGTCCCTTAGGTTACGACTACCAAAATCATACTTTGACAGCGTACTTGGAATTCTTTCAGATTTGCGCATCATACCATATGATAGAGTCAAAACTCTTAGTGGTTTAATTAAACAATCGAGGATTATATATTTTTGACATCGACAAGAAACTCATAGTTTATCTTCAATGAGCGAGAATGCTTATTAGACATTCTAATGCAATGTGTTCATTTAGGTTAGTCTATTTTATTTCATCATATCTAATCTTTTTATCTTTGAATCGTATCCAAATCCTTTCTACCAATAATTTCTCAAGGAAATTCCTTCACAATGAAGTTGGTATTCCTTGAAATGTTTCTCAGCGCAATAGAATAGGTATTCATAAATGTTTTATGAATTTTCTTATTAATTAAACTGATCTTGTTTATGTTTGCAAAAGTTATGTTCGAAACATAAATATGTCATCCAATGACAGTCTTTTCAAAAAAAAGTTGGGAAGATTCATACAAGATCCTTTATGAACAAATATTACGTGCAATCTTTTGACTCGCACAATATGCCAACTCCTTAGCCTAGGATATGTTGGAGTTTCTTATAAACACTTATCTTATGTGATTTTGTAAACCGTTATTTAAATGAAATAATATTAACCTTGTCTACTACTCTTAAGTACATGACCTTATAGAAAAAAAAAACTCAACTTCACTCACAATTAATCGCACATTGTTCAACAAAGTTTGATTACCCCTTATTGATGCATCATTATGCATCACATGGAGGAGTGACTTTTGATATTGAATCTTTATTCATTTTTAGGTACATTCAGACATTTTTCCAATATACTCACTCAATCGATCAAATTAAATCATTTCTATTGCATGTTATTTTATCTACTTATGTTTTGTATTGTATAAGTTTACCGTAGACATACTACATGTGTATCAAATACACATGTCCATGTTGACGGCAACTCATGGGTAAATATGACGAAGTACAAGAAATTGTTTTGCTATTCATAGAATTATGATTGCATATATTTATATGGACAATCCGTGGAGATCATCAAATTTTATGATACTCCCACTGAATGGGTGCATACCCCTTTATTGATTGAGATATAATTAACAAGTATCATATGATTGAAAATCATACAATAAAATTATTTCCCGAAACTACGACTTAGTCTATAATTCCAAAACAACCATAAATAATATTAGATACTTTTTTATTTTTCAATGCATCACTTCTTATAAGAAAAAAATTACCACATTATAGTTTTATTTCACAAAGAATGTTCATATTGAAATACAGCTATGTCTATTTTTTAGTTGATACCGAAAAATAATCATTATTTCATAATAAGTTATACGAAAACAATTTTAGTACTATGATGTAATTAAAAAGTGCTATATTGTATGCTCCCACTAATTCCACTATTACTATAATAGCGTATTAAATTTGAGATCCGCCATTCACTTAATACAATTTGTTTATTTCATACATTGCAACTATTTACAGTGGAGAGTCTGTTGGTCAAATATCTTGAGCTCAAAGAAATAAATATCATAGTAAAAAAAATTCTATATGAAAATACATTTAAGAATAGAAATCATATATTTATTACAATTCATATTTTCAATGTTTCTCTATGAAGCAGAAGTGAGTATTCATTCTCTTCATTCCAGCTGTCCTTAAATTACATCTATTCTTATACATTCATTTTCCTTTCAAATGGTCAAACTATTCAAAAGAAAACCGTACTACAATATCATAATAAACTCTTTACAAAAATGCATTCGATCATCCTTAACATTTAAGGACATCAAATATGTTACACTTTACATAAACCGATGAAAATGACATTTCAACAATCGAGTTCTTATCTATCTTATAGTTTTTGGTCTTGTGTTACATTAACACAATATGATCTCTTTTGTAATTAGTCAGATTGAATCCTCAATCTCGCACTAAGGTTTCGGTTTTTGGATGAACTAATTTTATCGAAATATTGTACATTACAAACTTTGACCATTCACTATGTAACATTTATATGCAATTGTATACGGATCAAATATCCATAGTCTTGTATTGTTTTAGAGTTCGAAACACATAAAATGCAATACATGGTCTTGACCAAATAAATGCATAAGTGACCAAACCACGAATGTATTCAGTAGTTGTTTATAGGTGTTGAAACGTTAACATGCAGTAAGAATTTGATAGTCAGTATTATATTTTCATTTGTCAACTTTCAATTCAGTTCGCTTGTATATGTTAATTGAACATTATATCAATCATATTAAATTCACGAATTTATCGTTGTAGAAAATCATAACATTATTTAGCATATTTTCTTACTATATTTGAATGGTTAAATGTTACCATTTCATTTTTCCAATAATGCTCCCACTAGTCTTTTATGTTTCTCCAAACCCTAAGATGAAACAAAGAAGTCTTTCAACTTCACTAGTGGTGTTAGGACTCGTTTATCTTAGCATTCTGACCTTGAGCTTGCTCAACAAATCATAGCCCCACAAACGATGGATAACTCCTTATCGGTTGTATCACATACAACTCCTAACCTATTTTTCGTTGTCCTAATCTCATTTTGACCTTGAATTTGTTCAACAAATCGGAAGAGATTATTCACTCATACCTACCATATCGTGATTGCCTAAGTATAGTATATGTACCTTGAGTTTGCTCAACAAATACATATAGTTATCTTACCTCATCTGTTTAATATATTAATAATACTACACATAACATCCCCAACTTGAGTTTGCTCAACAAATAAGGAGTATGCAAGTAATTTATTGATATACATACGGTAGAGGACAACATTGTATTGAAGATTCATAATCTTCAATATATTATATTGAGTGATATCAACTTATGTAATAATATGTTTCTTATGGAATACCCTTGTGATTCAAGTGTTAGACACATCAGAAATCATAGTATACATACATTTTCGTATGTATTTATTCCTTAAGTATATTTAGGTTTCCTTAATGTTCCAATTTTAATTTATACATTCATATCATATAACTTTTGTAGTTATATGGTTTTTATATTTCACATTACTTATATAATTGTCTTGTGTATAATATTATATCAATTAAATCATATATTTTATTCCGTAAGTCTATTTGTGTTTCTTTAATGTTCCACTTTTAGTTTATACATTCATATCATATAACATTTGGGCTCTTTTCACCTTTCATGCCAAATCGGTAACGGGTAGGACAGGGTACTTGATTAACCAATTTCAGTCGTAGACATTATGTTTCTAGAGACCGTACTAAGTGGGCAAGCTTAATAAGTTAGCCCTTACAGGACTAATTTAGACCGCATAGGCTATTGGGCTCTGATACCATTGTTGGAACTGGGCCAGCCTGCAGCGGTAGTGATTGGTGTGTTTCAATTTTTTTATCCTATTGGATTTTTTGGGCCTATGAAGTCTAATTCATCTATAACAATTCTAAATCTGATTTACATAAAACCATGTATTTTATTTGAATTTAAGTATTTCGTAATGTAAAGTTAATTGAATGGTTTAATTTATAAATATACATGTATCATATACATATGTGTGTGCATGTGTAACATAATAATCCATAAAGGGTATAACATGCCTATATATAGATATTGGGATTTACATCGCAACGGAGACATTAGCTCATTTCGTATGTATTGTACGTTGTCTAAATATGTGCATAAGTCTATAATGCAAAATATATTTATATAAATATGTATACATATATTTAAAAAATATTATATAACTAAAAGTCTCAAAATTATATATATATATATATATATATATATATATAATTTAAAACATTTGTATAAATAATAATGAACATATAAAATTATATATAATATATAATAATTAAAATTATATATATAAGGTTAAATAAAATGTATATATATGAATAATTAATTACATTCAAATATTTAAAATATAAATATATATATTTTAAAATTATTTCTAGATCGAAATTAGCATAACAAACAAAAATAATAATTTTACAATTTTATTACTGTTATGTATATAATAAATAGTTTTGATCATAATAATTAAAAATATTAGTAATAAATATTAAAAAATCAAAATTTTAAAATTTATGAAAATTTCAAAAAATACAGCTTTAAAAATTTTTCATGACTTTTTGAAATAAAATATTATTTTTAATAAATAAAAGAAATGTTCAACTCAAGTAATTTAATTATTAAAAATATTAAATTTTAACAAAAAATTTTGATATTTTTTCTGTGGATTACTGCACGGATGTAGTAATTTTAGAAAATATAAAATCAAAATTTTTGTGCAATAATTATTTTAGATATAATAAACAATTCAAATAATCATAAAAGATAATTTAAAATTATTTATTTCTATAAAAAATAAGGCTGTTATGGTAACCGTAAATTTATCATTACCATAGCATTACCAGCCAATCAGTTATCATTTTAATATAAAGTCGGTATACAAGTATAATCGGTATGGTAACGGTAAATTTACCATTTTCTATGGTAAAACATCGGTAATATTTTTTCAAAACCAACGGTAACGGTAATTTATCGGTCCGTTCATAATACATTGATATTCATGTGAGATATGTATTACGGGAATTTAGAAGAAAGAAAATAGTTCAATTTATTTAAGTAATTCAACTCAAATGATGATAAATACACTTCTTTTCTAGGTCATTTATTAAACGACCCAATGAGATATATAATGAAGCATCATTCAGTTATTATTTTTCTAGGGAAATGGTAATTTACCATTATAAGTGTAATGGTTACCAATTTATATGTATACCAGTCAATCGATAACACTAACTGTAAACAATTTTAGTTTACCAGTAAAAACGGTACGGTAACGATATTTACAAAATGGTAACAGTAAACATTACCATAACAACGCTGCTAAAAAATTTATTTATGAATTTGATAATTCATATTATGTATAAATAGGTGTAAGAAAAAATTCTAAGCTATTTATACATTATAAATATAAATATATGTAATTATATGTTTAAAATATACATTAGTCTATATTTAAATTAATATATAAATATACATAAAATAAATAATAATGACAAAATTTAATTTTCTGCAACAAATTAGAGCCGTATATACATAATTATAATACATAATAATATAACCACGCAAATAATCAAACTAATTTGTGACTACTGCATATACCTACGAAAATCTCACCTAACTAGATATACAACATTGATATATATACAGATTTGGGATTAATCAATATTAAACCATAAAATATGATATGATGACTGTAGCATATAAATAAAATACCAATTGATGATGCCTTTGAGTCCACTTGAATCAATGAATTCCCTTCTCTAGTTATGCTCGATCCGTCAGATTGCAAGTTTGGAATCGTCGACCTTTTCTATCAAATAGTGCTTTTACTTAACTTGAATTGATTTGAGATTCTTAGAAGTGATACGGGGATTAATTTTGGCCAGAAAACTTGATAATTATAGCAAACAAAAGTTGTTTCTGATTAAGGGTTTAGAGATCCATATATATAGCCTTGTACAAGGGAGATATTAGGACAATCTCAGTACCTATTCTCTCTTAATGTTAGCCATTTATCTGTAGCTCTAGTCCTTAGTTTTAGCCGCCTCCAATAACTTGTCAAAACCAAAATTTTCAGCCCTAATAATAAGCTTTAAACTCATTTAAGCCCAAGCCAAAATGCAATGCAATTAAATATAATTTAATCGCTTGTCGATATCGTATATCGATAGGTAAATTTATAACTATTATAAATATATATCAATTTTTATTTCTCAAACCACATTCAAGCTTCTGTAATTAATAATTAATAAATTTTAATTAATTTAATTTATTTATAACAATTATAAACTAATTAAATCATTCGATTTTAAGCGAATTCATTGTTTCAGTTGTGTAACTCTTGGGTGTAAATTTCGTCAGCAACTAACACCGAACTGCTTGAATGTTAACGTTCACACGTCAATTAATACGTTGTGTGACATTATGGCCAAATTTATCTCTTATTCTTTTCAGTAATATCTTATTTGATTTAATAAGAACTATCCATTAGTGACATTCATATACACCGATTCTCTTCATCAATAACTGTATCACTTTGGATTATGGAATTTGTTAATGGTCAATATTTCAATATTGTCCATATCAACTCTATAGTCCAAACACAAAATCCTTGGTTCAATAACAACGATTATTATTAACCGTTCTACTCTGGCCAGAGATTTTGACTTTGGGTTGACTTGAGTTGATCATGATACTAACCTCATATAACTGAAGTGACGAATCCTCTCTTGAATAGTGTCTTCCTTCCAATACTTCCACTCGACCCAACTATAATCACTTGATGGATGTAGTTCCATGATTTGACTATAATCAAAGTAGATTTTTTCATATTGAAGGTTGATAGTATTGTCAAGTCGAAAGAATTGTGTAAATTAGTCACATCGATATTTCCTATTTGTCCTTAGTTATATTAACCAACAGAAAAAATATTAAGTGAGTCATTCCATAGATATCTAATAACTATCAGTAAGTGGTTATCTAATAACTATCAGTACGTAACCACTTGGTGCCTCCAGCAGTCATGAGTAATACACAACCCAACATTTGTAGAGCGTTATGTACTTTAGTCTCAACGAATACATCGATATCCAGTCTCGATGCATCTTGACTAGGAACATTTAAAATGGTACATTTGTTTCATTGTGATAAATTACTCACGGTTACAACACTTTGTAACTACTATCACAAAACATACCATTTATGGATTTTCTAATAAATATACTTTTAATTGAATTTATTAATTAATATAACCACATTATATCAAGTATATAAAAGAAAGAAAATATCTTTATTTCGAAAAAGATTGGTCAATGAGTTAGATATACGTAACAAATCACATAATTGCCCTTAAGGCATACCCTTAACTCTATCAACATCAACTATACTTCTGGTAAGGCTAATGTGGCAGTCGGTGCCTTAAGTTGGAAAAAGGAAATGTGATGTCAGATTGTGGTTTCTTCGTCCCTTTTGTATCATATCGCAGCTAAGCAAGATGAAAACAGGATTTTTAAGCTCATGAAGGATAATGTTCATAGCAAGGAAAGTGGCAACCAAGGTGAATTGGTAGCACAAATCGATCAAAATGAAATTCTAAGGGTTAATAATCGAATTTTTGTTTCGAATGTTGATGGATTAAGGCATGAAGTGCTTATGGAAAATCATCAGTCTGGACTCTCTATCCATCCAGGGGTTACGAAGATGTACCAGAATACGAAGAAGCTGTATTGGTGGAGTGGTATGAAGTGTGATGTCTCATTTATACTAGTAGATGTGCCATTTGTCAATAGGTTAAGGCTGATCATCAAAAGACTACTAGATTATTGCAACCCTTTGAGATTCGTATTTGGAAGTGGGATCTGGTTTCTATGGATTCTGTAGATAGGTTACCAAGGATGAGGAGGGGTAATGAGAGTATAGGGTAGTTGTTGATTGGATGACCAAGTCAGCTCATTTCATTATGGTCAGGTCTAATCGCAATACTTTGAGTTTAGTTGAGATATATATGAGAGAGATTGTTCGACTTCATGGTGTTCCATCCAACATTGTTTGTGATCGAGATCCTATCTTTACCAGGCAGTTTTGGAAAGCATTTGAAGAAGCTCTGGGTACTCATCTGAATCTTAGCACAGCTTATCACCCGCAGACCGATTGTCAGACGGAAGAGTTAATTAGATTCTGGAAGATCTTCTTCGTACCTGTATTATTAATTATGGAGGATCTTGGGAAGATCATCTCCATCTCATCGAATTCGTTTATAATAATAGCTATTAGATATAACTTTAATTTTAAAGTAAGGTTACTGTAAGAATCAAATCTATTTAATCCCATCCTTCGAATTCAGAATAGTATCGTAATGTCTCAATTTGCTACCCTTTATGGACGACCTTGCAAATCTCCATCTTGCTGGATTGAAATCGGTGATCATTTGGCTCTTAGGGCTGATATGATTCTAGAAGCATCTGAGAATGTTAAGGAGATCAGAAAGAAAATGATGATTGCTCAGAATAGGCAGAAGAAGCATGTTGATAGGTGGAGAAGGAATTTGGAATTTTCAGTCGGCGATTAGGTTTTTCTTAACATTTTGCTGCTGAAGAATGTGATTCGCTTTGGTAGGAAAGGGAAGCTTGCTTTTAAATTCATTGGTCCTTTTCGCATCTTAGAGAGAGTTGTTCCTTTAGCTTATCGAGTGGATTTATCAGAGAAGCTATCTGGAGTGCATAATGTGTTCCATGTTTCGCATCTTCGCAAGTATGTTCATAATCCATCTTTGATTGTTCAGCCTACTTTACTTAAGAGTTTGGATGTTGAGTTAAACTTCACTGTCGAGAGTAAGCCATTTCGTATTGTCGATATAGGTGTGAAGCAACTGAGGAGGAAATCTGTCAACCTATTCAAGGTGCATGGAGTAATGATGATCGAGATTGTACCTGAAAAATGAAGGAGTGCATTTGTGCTTCGAATCCTGTATTGTTTGTATCAGGTACTATTCGTTTCGAATCTATCTTATCTTTTGTGCTTGTTTCTATTCTCCTTTTTCGTTCCTTTTTGGGGACGAAAAGTTTGAAGTAGGGGGGTAAGTGTAACGACCGGTAAATTCAATCAAATTTTTAAAGAATTCTTTTTTTAAATTTTTGATCTAAATATTTTAAATTTTAAATAAATTTGAATTTAAGTAACGATTTTGGGATATTGAGTAATATATTTTTCCAAATTCAACAAAATGGAAAATTTTGTGAAGTTTCAAATTTTGGTCACAACTAGGCAAAGTTTGACTTTTGATTGAAAATTTTAATTTTAATTTTAATTTTTTTTTTTAATTCTTCACTAAATTCTAATATGGTCTCCACTTTTCGATTTGTTAAAATCCAATTTCTACAGCTTTAAATCTGCAATTTTCTATGTAAAAACGCGTGAATATTTGTGTGTATTTTGCCTACTTTCTTTTATTTGGTTTCGGGCTTGATTTATTGTGATTGATCCATTGGGATTGGGTAACCCTTAGGCTTTCTAGACTCCTCGTTTCCTTCACACCTTTTCTAAACGGAAGCTATCTGTTGAGAAGGTATGTATATCTTGTTTCCGACTGCTCATTTTTCCTCATTCTATCAGCATGGAACAAATTTTACAATAAAACTTCCACCTACATCTCCTTTCACCTCTAATTCCCTAACCCCAAATACTAGCTCTTCTCTCTCCTCTCTCTCTCTCTCTCCCCTCACCTCTCTCCACCCCTTATGCCACCACCCTACCCACTTCCACAGATGAACCATCTACCTACCCCTACCCACACGGCCACACCACCCAACCTCCTTCTACCCACTCGGCCGAGCCTCTACAACTACATACCTACGGCCCAAGCACCAAGGCCGAACCTACCCAAGGTCGTACCCCACCTACCCACACCCTCCTCCGTACCCTTGCCGAGCCATCCACTCTCCACACCAAGGCCGTACCTCACACCCACACGCCTACACCCCATGGCCAAGCCCTAGGCCGAGCCCAATCCATCCATAGGTTAAGCCACCAAGCCTAAGGCTGAACCCATCTTTGCATTTTTCCTCTCTTTATTTATATGTATAAAAAAATTATTTTCAAAGATCTTGGATCTTGGATCGGTGTTCGTGTTCATGTCTTTGTTTGGATTTTTGGATCATTGTTGCTTGGCTTGTAGTTTCCATCTCCGCATCCTCTTCGTGTTCGTTCGTGTAGTTATCAACTTCGTTAGCCACGAAAGGCGAGAACCACTCACGACTAACATCTTATAATTATTGAATGGACATCTTTTGAAATGTCAATTGAAATATTTTTTAGATAGATTTTCTTAGCTAATATTATAAGGTATGATATGATGCTCATCTATGACACGATATGATCCATTATATGGTATGTTATGTGATATGTACTGATATATTATGTTATGTTATTTATTTATATCACGCTGCAAGTTCCGTGACTATGGGTTAAAATGATACATATCCGAATGATCTTATAGATTAGGGAAAATCATTATGGGTTGAAATGATAAACTCGAGCGATTTTATTGATTTGGATTTAGGATATGGGTTGAAATGACATATACGTGAAAATTTAATTATAATTTTGGATTGAAATGATACATACCCAATCACTTTACCATAGGGTAAAAATCTATATACAGACACTATTGGTCGATTTTAAATTATTTTCAAAATTATAAGTATGTTTTAATTTAATAAATTAAAATTTTAAATTTAATTTAATGATTTTAATTAAAAATTTATAGTTGGAAAATAATAATATTTATGTGTTTTAAATTAAACTATAAGCTAAATATTATGTTATATGTAATTTTAAAATTTTTAACTTATAATTTTATTTAAGTTTAAAAATATATTTTTAATTTAATATAATATAATTTAATATATATATAGATGTATTATATTTAATTTAATATATATATATATATTATATTTAATTTAATATGATATATACGGTTTTAATTTAATATAACAAATATGTTAAATTTATTTTAATATAATAAATATAACTTAAATTTAATATATTTAATATAGATAATAGAATAACTGTAATAAATATTTTTTTAATTTTAATTTTATATAATAAATATAGATTTTATATAATAACTTTAATAAATAAATTTAAGAAGTTAAGTAGAGAATAATTTGGAATTAAATTTTATTTAAAGGATTTAATTTAAATAAGACTTTATTTAAGTTTAAAGATGTGATTTGGAATGTAATAATTTAATTTAATATGAATTGTAAAATAAATGTTTTCATATTTAAAATATAATTGAAGTCAAATATTTTAGTATTGGTTTAATTTATAATTTAAGATTTATTATTTAAATGTTTTATAAAAATGATCACGGTTTGAAATAAGCGTTTGGTTGTTAAAGTGACCGGGTCGGATATTGTCATACATTTTGCCAATTCCAAAACCATTTTAACAACTGTGTACGTGGTGGAGAATCCAAAATGAAGTAGGATGGTTTGGCGAACGCAACTGTTATGAGGTTAGAAACACAAGCTTGACCTTCTAGCAAACTTAATCTGCTTAAAATAGGAGCTATACCAAGCCCAGTGGGGTTGCTCTCCCGATCGAACACGCTTCTTCGAAACCATATCTATTACTTTGTGATTTGATTTAGTGTGCACCTTTGATTTTGGGTGTGTGTCTCAAGGTGAGCGGTAGTAGCTGCTACGCATTACCACTAGTCCGAAAGTGCAAAACGGTAGAATCCTACATTGGGTATAGCTTTGCGTGCCTTGTCATATGCCTTATCGAGCCTACTACTATTTTGGTTTGTATCGTACCTATGGAGTGCTCCCTGATAGCCCACAGGATGGTGGAGTTCGCAGTATTGTAAAGATTACGACACTTACAAAAATGTATTAATGGGGATATGGGTAACGCCTTAACGCTATTTTCAATATTATACTTTACTGCTAGATATTACATATTTAGCATATATTACGAAATATGTAAATAGTTTAATGGATCCTTAAAGGATGGGAATCTCAAACATCCTTTGAGTTATTGTTGCACTACATTTGTTACATTTCACTTGAGTTGATTTATTTACATGAGAATGTTAGTTCGACTCGAGTGTTTTGTTTTTACTTTATGCTCGGGTCAATCTGAGTAGCATAACATTCAGAACTCACCTTTTGGAGCTGGAGACTTTGCTAAAGATCGATCTATCTATCTGCTCAGTTATTTCTATTCAGACATTTGTCATTTGCTTATGTACTAGCAAACCTCTATGTACTTGGATTTCTATGGTATTTGCTTCCAACTCTGTTGTTTCTATAGTAGCTTCATGAATTGCTATGTTTTATTTATTTTGCTGCAGTAATTGATTCCATTTACCCTAAATTTATATAGCAATCTATTGTTCGAACGATTCAAGTTGGACATGTATGGTTTTGTTGTCAACTTGAATGGTTCGAAATAACGGGTCGTTACATTTTGTTTAATTGGTGGATGCTTGCTTTTACTTAGCTTGAGATTTGATGCTTGAAGTTGCTGTCCTATAATGAAAAGATTTACACATAACTCAACTTAAAAGGTAATTGGGATATAGGTTACTAACATTTATTTAGTAAATTTTTGTGGACTTTAAAAGATTCATCTTCCATTAAAAGTGCTTGCTCAAAATAAAATGATTTTGGAACCGTTTATTTTGTCATATTAGTTGTTTTGTTATGGAAATGTTTGCATTTAATTACTCTATGCTTTTTGTTATAAATTTGTAGGTTTTTATCCCACTAGCTTAAATTTTGCAAAAATAAACTGTTTTTCCAATGTATATAAAATTTTGTTCACCGACTTAAATTTGATTAAACCTATAAGTTCTGATAAAATTTAAAGTGATGTTTAACCTAAATGCATCATATATGAAATATTTTATTATTTGGTACAATATGTGGTAAGGATTGTTACCATTTTCGATTTAATATAAGAATACTAGAATATGCTTTGATACATCAAATATGATATTTATTTTTCTATCATATTGTATTGATATATAAATTGATTTAATATCACTGTAAATAAATTGCAATAAATCATACGTATGTACCTATGCAAAATTACATGAATTCAAATTTATGACTTCCACTTTACATCCAACTACCCTGAATTCTAATAAAATCAAGTTGGGAGGAGTCTGGTTCATGAATGATGAGGACAACTGACATAATAATTAAATCCTAAATAAGATGTGTCCACTACCTTAATATGTAAATGCATTCTCTTTTCAGGTTACATTTTGCACATGATTTCTTAAATTTGATATGCATTATTTAATACCAACATTGATTCTATTTGTTGTCATTGGTTGTTTCAAATGAATGTGAAATAATTAAAAATTCTAAATTTTGTTAGTCAAGTTCTTTCTCATGTGGTTTCAAAGTTCGATCTCGGGTTATGAATTAATGCATGCTAAATTTTTTAACCTAGTAGAAATTATATAGAGATACCATACCAAGTAACCATATGATACTAATCAAAATGTGATGGAAAAAGAGAAATAGTAACACTATTCCAGAGTCCATAAATATAGTTGCATCTTTTACTATATAGTTGTAAATGTCTAAATGTTGGAGGTTCACACTTTTTTGGGACCTTAAGCATAGTGCATAAATGAAGGCATGAACATGTAAAGTAATAATTTTCTTATTTACATTGCTATAGATTTTCGATATTCACTAACAATAATGAGATTCTCTTCAATTTATTATTTTCTAAAATATCAAAAGTTTTAACCACAATGTAACTTTTAGGAAGTAGTCAAATATTCCATTTTTCTGTCATCTAGCAAATGTTTTAAAAAGTTATGAATTGAATATATGGCTGATATAGTGTAGTGCTGCCAAAATTTATTAATTCTAGGACAAGAATTTAAAGATATTGAATGCTTTTCTTTCCACTTCCAATTGTTGATACATTTTGTATGTCCATATATAGTATAATTACTTTCCTTTATCTTCATTGTATGAATATTTGTATAACTACTTAACTCTAGATTTACTACTTAACTAGGAAGTTAGAAAAAAGATATATTGGTATATTTGGGTTGGAAGAAGTAAGGTTCATATGCCTGATATTTTATTATAAGTACAATCAGTAAAATTTTCATCCTTCACATATTTGGATTGCTAGAATTGGTAGATCATGTTAACCATGATTATAGAGGATTTCTTATTTCCTGAGTATACTTTTTGTTTGCAAACCTACAATAATAAAAGCTAAAAGTGCGTGTGTTTGTATGTGAAATTATTTATCTCTATTTAGTGTAGATTGATAATTGAAATGAATTACAATATTTTGTTCTATGTTACGTTAAAGAACATAGTGGATGCATGTTATTCTCCCATAAGATGATTGCATTATGACACCCTAGATTTCATGAGGAAGTTTTCCAACTTCACATATTTGCCATAGTTGGATTTACATATTTACCATAGCTGGATTTACATATTCTCCTTATTTGGTTATAATGTTTCCACATCTAATTATAAATTTTGCCTTGAAATGGATATTGTTAATGTTAACCTGCTTTTTGGCAAGGCTGTAAGTAGGTGGATTTAACTAAGTCGATTTCTCGTTTGTCAAGATTGGAATATGATGGGCTTGAGCTAGTTGGATGGATAGACGATCGATCATATATAGCTCGGCATTGGAAGTCGCTCGGCATAGGAAGTCGCTACAGGAAATTGCTCGTACCATGATTAAGGATGTTGGCTCGGCTATGATCCTGATGGGCCCGGACTACTCAAGAAGCCCAGTAACTCGGGATTTGCTTGTAAATACAACATGTAGGGATTATGAAAAGGGATCGGCCCTTTGGCTCTCCCACTTCTCTCTTTTCTAAGGCCAAGGCTATTCTACCATTTTGTAACTGTAATCAGTTATTATAGGAATAAAAAGAAAACTTCTAGAGTGGACGTATGCCGTAGTTAGCTAAACCATTATAAAATTTATTGTTCTTTACTGCTTTCTTTTTAATTTTCATTGTTCTTCATATTTATACTCCCTACATATACTCTGTTTGTTATCTGTGATTGTTAGTTGGCGCTTTCATTTACATTTTGGTGCTTTCACTGAGAATTAAACTTAGGAATTTTGAAGCAAGGAACTTGGATTCTAGGAGGTAATGGCTAGGCCATCAGCAAGGAAGCAAGTGACCAAAAAGGAGCAATTGGGAGGGAAGTCAAGAGGCTTCCTCTGGAGCTAGAGCAGGTCGAGCATCCATCTACATCACCAGAGATAAGATGGAAGCAAGATGAAAAGGTAAGAGGAGATGATGCAGAACCTCCTCAGACAGTTTGGACAAGAAGGTACAGCCGGAGCTGCTGGAGTTCAGATCCACAAAGCTGGAACAGAAGGACCCAACATGTAATCAAGCGAAGCAGCTCAACAGGGAGCAACCCTTAATCTTCACACAAATGCTAATCTGGATGGATCCAGGCTAGAGTCATCCCACCTGGAAATGGTGGAACGATCCCTAAAGGAACTCTAGGCAATACCACACAACGAGATGCTAGCAGGAATACGAGAGCACGTGATGGAGAGTACGTACCGGAATTCCCACGAGAACTCGGGGGGCAACCCTCGGCAGGCAACGCTGGATTGGCTGAGATTATCAGGCAAACTATGTGCGGTGGTTTTACTAAGAGAGATGTGGAAGGAGTAAACAAGAGCCCGTTTACCTGCGAAATCAGAATGGCCCGGAACCCACCGGAGTTCAAGCTACCTACTCTGGAAGTGTACAATGGCAAGCCTGATCCTACTGATCACTTGATGAGATACATAAGACATATCGAAGTGCTGGGGGGATCGGAGGAGGTGATGGCCCGATGTTTCCCACTGTACTTGACGGATATAACTGCTATGTGATTTAGGCAGTTGGAAGAGGGAACTATCAGGACATGGACAGAATTGGTAGACAAGTTTCTGAAGCAGGTTCGCATTCATATCAAAAGACCAAATAACATAATGACACTAACAACGGTAAAACAAAGGACAGGGGAATCTCTTAGAGCTTTCTTAACTCAGTTCAACGATGCAGTTGCTTCGGTAAATCAGCCGGATCCATTGATGGTTTTGATGGCAGCATTGTCAGGATTTAGAGAGAATTCGAATTTCAAAGTGTCATTGATGGGGGATCCACCAATGGATCTTGGGGAATTCTTTCACGAAGCTAAGAGATTCCTTCGACAGGAAGATGCATGTTCAGAAATGAGGTTAAAAGACGCTAATAAGGTTGAGAATGGAGGGCCATCCAGCGGAAGCTCAGATAAAAATAACGGTAAAGGAAAAAGGAAAATGGATGGCAATGGTACCACTTTGAAGAGGCTGCGGAGAGAGTCAAAATTTTCTTCTTACACATATCTAACTGAGACCCGAGAAAGGATTTACTTGGATACTCGAGGGCACCTCAATTATCGAAGATCGACAAGGAGGGAACCTTTTGAGTACGAACGGGCATCAACAAAGCATTGCCTATTTCATGAGCTAGATGGGAACAACACAAACAATTTTAGGCATTTTAAAGATATCAAGGAGGAGCATGTAAGAAATGGTCACCTGTAGCAGTACGTAAGGAATCAACCTGTAGTACTGGAACGGGAGCGGCCACCGCCTACCTTGTGCGAAGGTGGCGCTGGATCTGGTGGTCATCGGTTTGTTATCAACTGAATGGTTTAATGGTTTTGAATGAGGAATAGAACTCAAAGTAATATGGCTAGGTCACTTACACATATATGGGATCGAGGAAGGTCCCTAGGCGTGCTCTAAGATGACAGAAAACCGTACTTCTTGGGTCTCTGAAATCCTGTTTTCTCTCGATTTTTCTGCAAACTTTAGCTTCTTCTTGGTACTTTGAACATTTAATTCCATTCATTGTATGAACTTTTTCTCTGGTAATCGAATTCTGTAATGATCAGATTTGGATCCGTGTAATAAATAATACCGGTCTCACGATCACGGTCCCAACCATTGAGACGGGGCAGTGATTGCAAGTTACGAGTCCCTTCACCGAAGATCGATGGAATGGACTCGGACACAATATAAGAAGTCCTTGACCGGAGAGCCGAGGATGGTGAATATCAAAATCCATGACCGAAGAGTCGAGGCTGGAGAGTATAAAAAGTCCTTGGTCGTAGAGCCAAGCCTGAAGAATATAAAAGTCCTTGGCTGGAGAGCTGAGGTCGGCGAATATAAAAGTCCTTGGCCAGAGAGCCGAAGCAGGTGAATATAAAAGTCCTTGCCCGAAGAGCCGAGGCCGGTGAATATCCAAGTCCTAGACCGGAGAGTCGAGGCCAGGGAATATAAGAAGTCCTTAACCAGAGAGTCGAGGCCGAAAAACGTACAAGCCCTTGTCGGGAGAGTCGAGGCTGAAATAGGATAACGCGATCCGGCGAGGTCTACGGATTCAAATACTAAACCCGGAGAGGTAAGGGATTCAAATTTCGACTTAGGATGGATGGACCCGATGAGGTCCTAAAGTTGGCAAAGGGCCCGAAGCGGTCTAGAATTTGGATCTCGACCTAGAAAGGTTATATATTTGGCTATTGGTTATTGATGGATTAAAACTTGGTTGACGAATAGGATGGCTTGGTATTGGGTTGGGTTATGAATCGAATGGTATGATTATGAATGAAACGTAGACTTCGGATATCGGATTTGAGGCTATTCAAAACACACCTTCCAATAGCGAGGCATGTTTTGGGAGGCAAGTGTTGACCCGCCTTTTGGCAAGGCTGTAGGCTGACGGATTTAACTAAGTCGACTTCTCATTTGTCAAGGTTGGAATATGATAGGCTTGAGCTAGTTGGATGGATATACGATCGATCATATATGGCTCGGCATTGGAAGTCACTTGGCACAGGAAGTCGCTCGACACAGGAAGTCGCTCGGCATAGGACGTCGCTTAGCACAGGAAGTCGTTCGGCACAGGAAATCGCTACAGGAAGTCGTTCATACGCTGATGAAGGATGTTGGCTCGGCTATGGTCCTGATGGGCCCTGACTACTCAGGAAGCCCAGTAACTCGAGATTTTCTTATAAATACAGCATGTAGGGCTTCAAAAAAGGAATCGGCTCTTCAACTCTCTCACTTTCTCTTTTCTAAGGCCAATGCCACTCTACCATTTTGTAACTGTAATCGGTAATTATAGGAATAAAAAGGAAACTTCTAGAGTGGACGTAGGCCGGAGTTAGCCAAACCACTATAAAATCTGTTGTTCTTTATTACTTTCTTTTTAATTCTCACTGTTCTTCATATTTATACTCTCTACATACACTCTATCTATTATCTGTGACTATTAGTTGGTGCTTTCATTTACATTTCGGTGTTAGTGACCAATTTTGGCTCTAACAGTTAAATATGTTCAATTGTATAGTAATTTTCCTATTTTTAAGTTGGGAAAACTTTCCTTCTGATTTCGATAACAAATAAACTGCCCCTTCTCATGAATATAGTAATGAAGTTTCCTAATGGTGTAAATTGTTCAATTCCTCAACAAACTATCTACTACCACTATTAACAAGATGTTTTTCAAAGTTAAAACCACTATTCATAGTATTTTAAAATTTTGTGCTACCGCATTAAGGATTGCAATTAACATATTTTTCAATGTTAGTAAGATATAGTCTAGAGTAGTGTATATCTATGAATGCACTGAGTGCATGAGGTGACACATTATAAACTTTATCTGGGAGCACCGAGTGCATGAAATGACATGCGTAGTAAACCTCTTTGGTAGCTTTGAATTTAATATATTTCCCTGTATTATTTTTAAATGTTGATATTTAGTATCGCTTTCAATTTTGCATTGAAGATTATTTACTTGAGACCCCAAGAAAAGGAATTTAGTATAAGTGAATGTGATTTTATTATGTTTAACAAAAAATAAAATGCAGCAGAATCATCTAGAACATAGATGGAGCATTTGTTGTTGGCGAAGTATTTGTAGCAATGAACATGACATTCCAGAACACTACATGGGCATCCAAACACCAAGTAGTGGCACTCCAAAGTGGTGCAGATCTATATACATTCTACTCATGCAGCTTAGATGGTTGGCATAGTTGTTTTTCTTTGGTGCTTTATGAACTATAGCATAATCAAGATGCAAATACACGATAGGCTGGGTTTCTTTTATCATTTGTAGCTTATAACTTTGTCAACTCTTTGTTAATAGAGTTAACGCATGAGAGATGCTTAAGGTTTTCTGTTTTCCTACTATCACATTGGTGTTTTCATAACAAAGTCTCTTCAATATCGAATATAAATTCCATTTTATTGTTCATAAATTTTTTTGATGTCACTGCAATAATTATTAACAGAGAAAGAGAGTGATTGATTTTACATCATTTCATTTTGAACTTCTATAGCACATAAGGTGTCGTCGCATGGCACTGGGACTAACTGTATGTATAAAGCTATCCAGTTACTACAAAAAACTAAATACCATTGATTTTACAATGGTAAAAGGTCATATCACCATTCTTATAAATTATTTGAATTTCGTCTAAGAAAAGAAATGCTACAATGTCTTATTATTAATGTATTCATATATGCAGTTTGGGATGATTCTGTAGTTGGCTCTTACAAATTTTTAAAGGTCATTGCAATACATCCAACCTTATGCATAGGCTAGTTGAAGACTTGCACACTCATAAATCTACATCATCCAGTCCTAAATGCAATATAAGCCCACCCAACCGATTACTTACAATGATTAAGTGCAAGTACTTCTTTTACCCTTCTTTCTGTTTTGTTTTTCTTTATCATTAGAGTAGGTATATATCTGACCGAGTCCATCATATTTTCTAAGTTTTCAAAGTTAGGCCCGTTATTTGTAAACTTGATAAAGATATGTTTTTTTTTTTTTTTTTGAACTGGTACTTTATATACAACAAATCATGGGACAACATATCCCATGTCAACTGAATGTTCGAAAGCAAGTTTCGAACTTGTGACATCCTGCACCAAAGCCGATTCAATTAACCACTTGGATAAAGATATGTTAGGACCTAAAAATTGGTATATGTTAAAAGATAACTGAGACATTGACAAGCCTGCACATGTGACGTAATTAGAGATGTCAAGCTCTCAACCATTAATACAACTGTTATGAAAATGATCCTATACTGATTTTATTATCTTTGTTTTGTAATAGCTACATGTAATAGTATGGTCCAATAATCAAATGCAGGTGCACCTAGACATGCATATATACATATATATATATATAGTTTGAATAAAATGCATATGATGCACTTAAGTTGTATTAGACTTGCGTGAAATATGTTGGTTTTGAATGAAATGCATATGTTGTTTCATCATATATGAGCTGCTATTTTTAGAACAACAATATGTTGTAGGTGCAACTACGAGTTGCATTTGTAATAGCATAGCGCAACATTGAGTTTCGATCTGTTATATACATAGTAGCGCAACTTTGAGTTATGCTACCGTGTAAAGCAGCAGGCACAATTATAAGTTGCTCCTATGCATGGGCTTGTTGCCGGTCCAAGAGCAACTTATAACACCCTTTACTCCTCTCCACTTTAATAAAACTCTTCTAACCCAACTTATTTTAGAAACATAAACTCCATTGCTCTTACTACAACTCAACTAAATATATAACAAACCCACTCAAATTCGTTTAAATTGACAATTATCAACACAAGATTTCACTTTCTTCTAGAGTTGAGGTAAAGATTTGAAACCTTTCTCTGATTATTTTAATAGATCTATGATTGAAATTTAGTTTCTTGAAATTTGCTAGACGTATGACTACCGTGTCGATTATTTGTCATTATGATGGTGATTTAATAATCGACGAGAATAGCAGGCCAATCTATGTTGGCGGAAAGCATAAATGAATAAAGTGAGGAAGGATTGTAATTTTCTTAAGTTGAAAAAGGCAATTTACGAAGTTACAAAGATTAATTCAACCAAATTTGACATTTCGCTGGTAAGTAAATGAGTTACGGATGATGATCCTACTGCTACTGAGGTGAATGACGACGACGTCGATTCTATGTTTTGCATGGGATGAAAATAATCGAGTTTTACGTTAAGAAGGAGGGGTGCTTTAAATAACTGAACCGCAAGCTCATTTTGTAGATTATGCAAGCCAACCAGGACCGAGTAATACTACCGAGCAAATTCAAATATATTACCCACACTATTTTTACTAGTCGCCGAACATTTACGCATAAATTCCTGGGTGCGGTTTCATATGATGCATGTATGTTTCATTTTTGGTCTGTATACTTATGTAATCAACACTCATATGTTTGTTTACAAGTTGTATACTCAGACATCCGGCAAAGAATCTTCATGCAATATATAAAAGCAATACATGTACTGTTTATCATGTTCATACAGACGGTGTTCAATTTTGAGGGCTTATTGGCATTTGAACTGAGCATTGAAGGTTTCAAGCATTGTTGTCCTGTTCTTTCTATTGATGGAATGCTTCTTTATGGTAAATATCAAGGTACGTCGCATGTGGCAGCAGTAGTTGATGCAAACAGCTCTCTTTTCCCTTTAGCATTTGCAATTGTATGAACTGAATCGGTAGAGCCTTGGGGATGGCTTTTTTCATGCATGTGACACTTAATTCCATCTTTGAATGCAAGATGCATTACATTCATATCTGATAGAATGAAAATAATTTAAACCATATTGTCAGAGAAATGGAGAAAACATCATTATCATCATTGCTTCTGCCTTCGCCATTTGAAAGCAAACTTCATAAAAGTAAGTTTTGGTAGCAAAATTTTTCAGAACTTATTTCTGTACTAAAGCAAGAGATGAGGTAACATATAAAGAACTGAGAGAGTAACTAAAAAATGTTAGTCTGGTTGCTGACAGAAGAATTGATAGAAGTCTCAAGCATAAAGATGAACAATGGGCCTTTTACAAGAACAATGGTGAAAGTTTTGTATAATAACTACCAATGCTTCGAAGAGTTTCAATGGAGTTCTAAAAGGTGCACGATCATTACCTGTGAAGGCATTAGTAGCATGTATCTTTCATCGTCTTAATAGTTGCTTCTACAGAAGATGTACTGATAGACTGGAGTACACATCTGCACTTACGCCAACTTATGAAAAAATGATGGAAAAATATGCAGTAGAAGCACGAAGTATGAGCATTAATAGGTTCAACTTGACGGAGTGGTAAGTAACAGACACAAACGCATGTAACAACATAATAAATATTGCCAATGACAATTTCAACTGTTCACATAATATTCCTATTCTTAACCCATTTTCCATGTTCTCATGTTTTGGTTGCATGTGCACGATGCAGAGGAGAAGCTAATAGAGCTTATCATGATCTTATTTCGTCGTGGTTTACAACAAAGAGTTATAGACATAGATATTCTTCGGTTTTTCATCACGTACCCGACAGTAGATATTGGGATGTACATTAAGGCCTAACTATACAACCACCGTTTACATGTAGGAATACAGAAAGTCCAGGGTCCACAAGAATTAGGTGGGTCATGGATGGAATGAGGGATAATAGACATGATAGATATGGACAATGTGGTAGCTTGGGTCATAAAAGAAGAACGTGCGGGAAATAATAACTAATTTGCTTGCTTTTGTTACTTGTATCCTTCGTGTATTGTAGAACTTCTATTTTTATTATGTATGCAAATTTGTTATTAAAAGTATTTTTTGTTGAACACTATATTAGTTGCAATGTTCCGTGACTGTAATTTATTTTGTACGCTACTAGTGTACGCAATATCCATTGAACGCAAAATCAAACAACAACAAAGTAATACATCAAACATTACACAACCATTGGAACAACAAAGTAATGCATCATACATTACATAACCATTATAGCATAAAAATTCTACATCAAATATTACATAACAATACAAAAACCAAGTAATACAACAACTATTAAAACTACTGCATACATAACTTCGTTAAACAAGTCTTATACATAACCATTACATAACAATTGCACTAACCATTTTACTAGTCCCCTTTTCAAATCGGATTTAAGGACTGCAATTAGTTTACCTAATGTCGTAGCAAACTATTTTCGTTTTCCATCCGACTCACTTCAGCTTGCACCTTTAGGGCATATTCAACTCCCATATGAATCAACGGAGGATCCATCCATTTAAAGTATTTATAGCGCTCAACACTATTCAGGTTAGTTATATGATCGAGATACTGTGGGCAGCCGTAAAGCCGACGCTCTGCATTTATCTTAGTCTTACATACGACTATCTCATAAATAGCTCCACAATGACAAATTAGACGTGCTGGTTGTCTCACTAGACCTTCGCAGTTAATTTGTTTCCTCGATCTTTTATTCGACCCATCTAAGCAAACCAGATCCTCCAAACCAGATTCAACAACGGCACCAAAATTTTGAGGAACTGTTTTAAAATAGGTTTTAGGAACTCTTTCAAACTGAATTTCAGGAACAAATCGACATTTAGCTTTTCAATATTCACAATATTTCACCAGTACATCATCTTCGATCTTTCAATTATCCATACCGGTTTGGCTAGATTAATATGAAAAATACGAAACTAAAAATCAATACAAAAACATAGAACATTTCAAAATGATACTAGATTCGAACATAAAGTTTAGTCAATTACCTTGCAAAGATTGTTGTACCTTTGTTCTAATTGATTAATGATGCAGAAATATTATGATTTTGAGTGGATTTGATGAATAAACTAGAATATGGTGACCGGGGGTTTTTGGGTTTGAAATTGGGAAAGTTGAAAAGATGAATGAATGGTAATGTGAGAGTGGTGGAAAGTGTGGATGCTACTGATTTTATATACAACAGAACATACTGACACTACTATGAGTTACGTCTAAAAAAATTATTATATATGCGCTGCTATGAGTTGCGCATATGTTATTAATTGTTAAGCGCAACTCATAGCCATGCCTTATCAATTTACAAGCATAACGGAAAAGCGCAACTCGTTGTTGTGCATGATCGTTTTTTTAATATATTGAATATGCGCAACGATGAGTTGTGCAAATATTAATTTACCATATGCCAACTCATAGTTGCACATATACATTTGCAGTTAGAGGATTGCCGATGTGGATGCTGATTGGGATCAAATCAACCCCATTTGGTAATAAACTTTCGAACTAGCTCTGGATGCAAAATAATGCCAAAAATTAGCTCACTTTGAAAATTTGTCCATTATTAAATAGAAACATTTCTTCTAAAATTATATCTTTATCCATTCGGCAGTATATTATTTTATAGCTGTTAGACGAAATCAATTTTCAAAACCTGTTTGTAATACAAATATATTTATCCTTTCCGTTTTATAAATGTTCTATTTAATAATTATTTGTGCGTGCACATGTACGCACAAGCACATGCATACATACATATACAGACGCACACACATGACCAACTAGATATCCGGGTACTTCTAGGTTCCTAGTTTTTATACCGGCTTCCATCCAAGCTTCACTCATGTTAGATCATGGACTCCATCGATCTCCAGCATCTTCAGTAGGCTGCCATCCGACCTTCACTCATGTCAGATCATTGAATCTGTCCATCACAAGCATCTTCAGCAAAAGGTTTGTTCCTGTTCACTTTACAGCCAGTAGTTCGGACGTCCAGACAACATATGTTCTCACAGTTCGCCAGATGAACATTCGTGTCCACTAGTCGCCATATTGACCAGTTTTCTCTAGCAACAACCCCTGGCCACCAGTTAGTTGCTTAGTGAGCATCACAGTTGCATCCCTTAGTGCCCAGACAAACGTATATTCAGCAACATGCACAGATCAGTCTTGCACTCCTGCACACATGCTCAGTCCAGAACTCAGTATCCAAACTATTTTTGTGCACATGCTTAGTCTTGAACACAATGCCCAGACCAGTATTGCAGCATCACGTGCAATGCCCAGTTCTACAATTAAATGCACTCTTACTCAACCCATAATTTATTCTCTGTTGCAATAATGCAATCTTTCTTAGTGCAATGCTTTGTCAATTTAATCTCAGCGTCATGGGATTGGCACAATTACTCTCCTACTCAGTACAATCCACTTCGCTTCAATCTACTCTCTACAGCAGTTCAATTTTTTGAATGGTCCATTGAGTATGTAATAAATGAAAGTACATGTTTTTGGCTGTTGTACAATTTTCCCATGCACATTTTGTTGATCATCATAGTGATGATCCTGGCACTACAATAAAAATACTCTATTACAACGCCCTTTTTACAACGGGCATTTGCAGCCCGTTGTAATAGAAGGCTATTACAACGGTCCATTCAGGACCGTTCTAATATATGCTTATACAACACATTTTTTACAACCGGAAATGGCTGCCCGTTGTAATAAAATGCTATTACAACGGTCCTTTCATGTCCGTTGTCATAGATTTCAAATTTTACAACGTTCACAAAATGACCATTGTAATAGATACCAATTTTACAACACTCATACAATGCCCGATGTAAGAGGTTCGAGCGTCATTTTAATAGACTTTTTACTTTCCAATTATTAGAGAATCATATTCGTTTTTTCACGAAATAATGGCGACCGACGTCCTGTCCTCATCAAATCGCTAATTCAAATCACCTTCGTTCGTCGTCCTCCTCAAATCCATAATTTCTAATTGTTATATTTCTAGTATACCAAAACAGAGAATAATCAATTATAAACTCGTCGCACAAGTTTATAACTCAGATTTCCACTACACTGGAATTCTGTAGTAATTATTATAACAATATGAATGTTGTAAATAAATTACAACAACAGCGTTATACTATTTTGAATAAACAGTATAAGCAGAATAATGGATAGAAATATAGAACAATGTATATAAATATACAATCAGACTAGAATTCTAACCGAATTACGTCTGAGGCACGTCGTAACGGTTTCCTTAAGAATTTTATTTCAAAATTCTTCCAAGATACAACAGACGAATTCTGCACGAAATTATAATGAGTATATCACTCTGTGATTTGAATATTAGAACAGCAGTTGTGTTTAGAAGAGAAGAGATAAGCTAGATTAAAAATTCGGTGAGGAAAGTGATCAGTTTTCCTCCTTATTTATAATTGGTCTGTATCCCTTCGAACGGTCGCGACTGCACCCGTTTGTCCAAACGGTCGCGCCTGTTGCTTTTTCATCGCACCTGCCTGCTGTTCGGCCGCGTATCCTCACATGGGCCGCACCTGTTCGTTTGCACGCGCTTCAAAAGTCGTGTCTCTTCAGTCCCGCGTCCGTTTTTACCCGCCTGCTGCTTCTCTTCATATTCCAGGCCCAGCCCAGTTTCAGCCGAAACCCAAAAAACTGTTAACAATGGCCCAGCAAAAGAATGGTCATTTTAGACCCGTACACGTGCCCGGCCCGGGCCGGCCGGTCGGACGGCGGCGGCGGCGCGCGCGCGTGTGGTGGTGATGCATAATCTCCCTCCTCACAACGAAGCATACATTTGGGAGCCCCAGGCCCCCAACCTCCTCATGAGAAAGGTATATTTAAACTAATATAGCTCTCACAATTTGGAGATGTGGGACTTTGTATATTTCATTCAACTTATTCTTAAGGAATTCCAACAATCCCCCACATGAATGAAAATATACATATCCCCCACACAAAGCGAAATATCACAGAGTACATATGGAATAATGCTTTGTCGTGGATAAGTAGATATTTCACTTTGAACTTTCCCTAGTTAAAACTTATCGGATCTACTTGGCTAATCGGTGAATTATTTCATCTTGAACCGTCGGCCATCATTGTATATCCAGACAATAAGCTTTACGAAGCATTAATTCCCTTCTCATCCAATCTCTTGGTTGTGTTCATTTTGGTCCTGGATAATTTTTGGTTCTGCGAGTGTTTTTAGAGAATAAAAGCCTTTGAATATTCTCATAGAGCCGACCCAGCTCACACTAACATAGGTGATCGCAACCATTAAGAGTATCCTACATATACCCCACTTGTTATTGTCAAGATATGGTCATCATTAAAAACATAGTTTTAACCTTTAAATACCTCTGTAGGCATGCATGCATTTATATTTTGCACCATAGGAATGGAGTTGGACTATGTCCACGTAAATGCATTACGTCTTGAGTTATTCGGAACTGGTTTGCCTATTGATCCTAGTTCGTGGGATCTCCAGTCGCTAGGATAGGTTTCCGTATAAGATAACTCTTGATGGTTTAGGCTTTTAAGCCCGTTCCCCTCGATGCGCAGTCAATTTTCTCTCTTGATAAACCTTTAGTAAATGGATCCGTCAGATTATCATTTGTCTTCACATAATCAATGGAAATAGTTCCATTAGAGAGTAACTGCCCAACTGTGTTATGGCGTCGACGAATATGTCGTGACTTTCCATTGTACACAAAATTGTGCGCTCTACTTAGTGCAGCTTGGTTATCACAGTGTATACATATGGCCGGTACAGGTTTAGGCCAAAATGGAATATCTTCTAAAAAGTGATGAAGCCATTCTGCTTCTTCGCCTGCTTTATCTAATGCAATGAACTCTGATTCCATAGTGGATCGAGCTATGCATGTTTGTTTAATAGATTTCCATGACACTGCTGCCCCTGCTAGGGTAAAGACATAACCACTCGTCGATTTTGATTCCTCTGAATCTGCATTCCAGTTTGCATCACTATATCCTTCTAAGACGGCAGGATATTTTCCATAATGTACGGAAAAATTAGTGGTATTCTTTAAATTTCCCAATACACTCATTAGTGCTTTCCAGTGTTCCTTCCCTGGATTACTTGTATACCTGCTTAGTCGACTTACTGCATAAGCTATATCTGGTCTTGTGCAATTCATGAGATACATGAGACATCCTATTACACGAGAATATTCCAGTTGCACTACACCCTCATTAGTGTTTTTATGCAGTACTTCTGATGGATTAAAAGGTGTATTTACTCCTTTAATTCCAAAGTTTTGAAATCTTTCAATCACTTTTTCTACATAATGTGATTGAGATAACTCAATTCCATTAGATGTTCTTATTATTTTTATTCCCAAAATAATATCTGCAACACCCAAGTTTTTCATGTCGAAATTGTTGATCAACATTTTCTTTATGGTCTCAATTACCTGAGTATTTGGACCGAATATTAGCATATCGTCCACATATAGACAAATCATCACATATGATTGTCCAAGTTGTTTATAATAAACACATTTGTCACATTCATTTATACAAAAACCATTTCTCATCATGACACTATCAAATTTTGCGTGCCATTGCTTTGGAGCTTGTTTTAGTCCGTATAATGATTTGACTAATCTACAGACTTTGTTTTCATTTCCTTTGGGAATAAATCCCTCAGGTTGCTCCATGTAAATCTCCTCATCGAGATTTCCATTTAAGAATGCTGTTTTTACATCCATTTGATGAATCTCTATATTATAGATGGATGCAATTTCTATTAACATTCTTATAGAGGTTATTCGTGTTACCGGCGAATATGTATCAAAGAAGTCTACTCCTTCTTTTTGACGATATCCTTTGGCTACTAATCTGGCTTTATACTTGTCGATAGAGCCATCTGCTTTCATTTTCTTCTTGAAAATCCATTTGCAGCCAATTGGTTTTATTCCTGGTGGAATATCAACAATTTTCCAAGTTTTATTACATAGAATTGAATCGATCTCACTTTGGATTGCTTCTTTCCAACATGAAGATTCAGAAGATGACATTGCTTCCTTGTACGTTTGAGGTTCGTGCTCTAATACATATGTAAAAAAGTCCGAACCAAATGTTTTGGAAGTTCTAGCCCTTACACTTCTTCTTGGTTCAGCATCCTTAATTTCATGATGAGTTTCATCTTCATGCGAATCGTTTGATTCTTTCCTTGTCCTTTTTGGGATATTATTTCCTTCATTCCTTTTGTGCGGAAACACATGTTCAAAGAATGATGCATCTCTTGATTCCATAATTGTATTTACATGAATATCAGTTATATCAGACTTGAATACCAAAAATCTGTAGGCACTACTATTTTGGGCTGGCTTAAGATAATAACAATCTACTATTTTTGGTCCAAGTTTGACTCTCTTGGGAGGCGGAACTGGAACTTTTGCCAAGCACCCCAACACTTTGAGGTATTTAAAGCTTGGTTTGTGTCCTTTCCATATCTCATATGGAATTGTTTCCGTTTTATTGTGAGGAACTTTGTTTAATATGTGATTAGACATATTTAATGCTTCCCCCCACAAGTTCGTCGGTAGACCAGAAGTTAAAAGCATGGCAGTAATCATGTCTTTTAACGTTCTGTTCTTCCTCTCGGCTACACCATTTTGTTGTGGTGAATATGGTGCTGTTGTTTGATGAACTATTCCATTCTGCGTTTGATGAACTATTCCATTCTCTGCACATAACTGTTCAAACGGTGACTCATATTCTCCACCTCGATCAGATCTCAATATCTTGATCTTTTTATTTAACTGATTTTCTACCTCAGCCTTGTATTTTATAAACGCTGTTATTGCTTCATCTTTACTATTTAAAAGATATACATAGCAATATCGCGTATAATCGTCAATAAAAGTAATGAAATACTTTTTCCCACCTCTTGTAGGTAGTGATTTAAAATCACATAAATCTGTATGTACCAAACCTAATGGTTCGGTGCTTCTGTCAACAGATTTAAATGGTTGTTTGACTATTTTTGCTTCTACACATGTCTCACATTTGTAGTTCTTATCTACTTGGAAATTTGGAATCAATCCCAAGTTTGATAATTTCTTCATTTTTCGGAAGTTTATGTGTCCTAATCTATCGTGCCATAGTAAAATTTCGTGCTTAAGCAAGTAAGAAACTTCAATTTTATTAATAGCACAATCAGAATACATAGTTTTATTGCCGATAACGGCTACATTTTCCTTAAATAGGCCATCACATAAATATCCCCTTTCGATATACATTCCAGCTTTGGACAGAACCATCTTGTCTGACTCGAACACCATCTTGAATCCCTTCTTTGATAGGACTGCACCAGAGATGAGATTCTTGCGTATGTCTGGAACGTGGAGCACGTTATTCAACTTAACAGTTTTTCCAGAAGTAAACTTGAGGATTACTGTACCACTGCCTTCGATCATGGAAACTGCAGAATTACCCATGTAGAGTTTTTCTTCGTGATCGAATTTCTGATATATAGAAAACATGGATTTGTCAGAACAGACATGACGAGTAGTGCCTGTATCTACTCACCATTGGTTAGGATTCTGAACCAGATTTCATTCAAATACCACCGCCGAGAAGTTGGACTCGTCTACTTCCATGTTATCTACTATATTTGCCTCTTTTTTGCGTTCCTTCTTGAGTCTGCAATCTCTAGCGGCATGTCTAACTTTTCCACAAACCCAACATTCGCCATTAAATTTCTTGGTTCATTTGTTGTCTTTTGGTTTGTTGTCTTGAGCTTTCCTTTTCTTCTAGAAATTTGTCTTTTTGTTTTTGGTCTTTGACCTTTCAGCCACAAATGCCTCCTCGCTTTGTTTTGTTATTCCACGGTTATCTGCCTCAATTTTCAATCGGACTATGAGATCCTGTAAAGAGATTTCCTTCTTCTTATGCTTTAGATAGTTGTGGTAATCTCTCCATGACGGCGGCAGTTTTCCCGTGATGGCTTCAACCAAAAACGATTCTCCAACCACATGACCTTCTGCTTTGAGTTCATGAATGATGATTTGCAGTTGAGCAGTCACCGGTTTGGAGTCAACCATCTTGTAGTCCATGAATTTGTCTACAATGAATTTCTTAAGACTGATATTCTGCGTCTTGTACTTTATGGTAAGTGCATTCCAGAGTTCTTTTGATGTCTTTGAAGGCTGATATACTTTGTATAGCATCTTGTCAAGACAATTCAGAATATAGTTTCTGCATAAAAAATCGGAATGCTTCCACGTATTGACCTCTGCTTCCTTGCCTGGTGCAGGAATCGGTTCCTCCTCCTCGAGGTACTTTTGCAGACCAAGTGTAGTGAGATAAAACAACATTTTATTTTTCCATGTCAAGAAATCATCACCATCTCCCTTGAACGGTTCAGGTCTGTTTTGAGTAGAATTCTTTGAAAATTCGACTGCTGCCATCTCTGTTTTAGTAAGAAAACAGAAAAATTCTTAAGATGTTATATTTCTAGTATACCAAAATAGAGAATAATTGTAACGAACGCGATTTTTCGTTGCCGAAAAATCGAACCGTTAGGGTTTTAGAAGAAGAAAGAGGTAGAAGAAGAGAGAAAAGAGAGAAGAAACAGAAACAAACAACAGAACAGGGAATAATATCAGAATCTCACAATCGCAGCGGAACAACATATAATAGATAAATGAATATCATTAAAACAAAAGAACTATACATTTTATACATACATCACAATACATCATATCATCAGAGTGTACAACAATAAAACAGCGGAAAGAATACTATATACAATAGATAATAGACTACGCTATCCAAGCTCGCCTCCAACATCTGCACAGCAACTCCCGAATCCAGAATAACCTGATAACCTAACTCTAGACTGCCCGTGTGGAAAATAGTGGGCACCCAGAGTTTAGGAAAGGAACAATAAACTCCAGGTCAGTCATGTGACTGGTGTGAGAACTCAAAACAGTTTATCTTTAAACACGCAACAAGAAAGTTTAAATTTTGAAATCCGCAATGCTTTTTGGAAAATGAAACTACCATAAGGCCTCCCGGCACACACACAATGCAAACGCACACATGGGGGAGATTTCTCCTTATGATAGTCAAACATGCTTACTACGAGAAAAATTCTTTGATATTATTACTAGTGCATAGTGGAAAATATTTCGAAAGTATAATATAAATCCTAGCCAGCATAGGTACCATGATACTATGCCTACTATAGCTGCCATGTTAAATGGCAGGTTCTACAACTAAAACCGTACAGGGCGCGTATTGGATGAATGGATTTCCAACAAATGGTCAGGCTAAGGAACTTCCTACTGCCACATGGGATCGCCTCTGGCGGGACGTCCCGAGAACTAACGTTACGGTTAGATCTCTGCCAACACAAGGCCGGGTTACCTCTGTAACTAGGTAACTACTACACGAATATGTCATCCCCCGGTCCTTTGGGACCTTTATCCGAGCGCTCGATACCAACAACACCACACAGAAATAGATATAGTGTTTCCACATGAGTAAATATCTGGGCTCCATACCATGATACCACCCTTTTCCAGAAGGAAATGACATACCCTAAAGGGCGCGACCCTCATAACCTTGCCGCATATTCCTGTTTCGACCATTTCCGGGGAGTGAGGTCCTGACGAAGTCTCGTCCACAAAGCTACGCTTTGTGCAACAAAGCCATGCTTTGGGTCCACAGATGACCAAAGCAATAATCACAAAGATAAATGATCAAACAAATGATCATATCCAAACGATCAACCAATGATCATCACACAGCAGCACTCAGCATGCCACATTACCAGATTGGGAAATATCGCTGATAACCTTCAACTACATAACCTCTGAGCTCGTACGTCTCAGAGAAGGGTGTTAAGCTAAGAGAATAAATTCTCCGCCACCAACAGAAATGTATTTGAAAGAAATCTGCTCTATCTCTCAAAATGTAATGTCAGACATGTAACCATACAAGTCTGTTCCGGGTTCGAACAGAACCGAAGGCACTTCCAAGGAAGCCCTTGCAATCCGGGTATTCACAATCCCGATAAAATTTCCCATCACAAAGGAAATCTCCATATCGTAGCTAACAATGCGGAGACAATCGATAGGTCATCCTATCGTTTTCACAAATACCCGGTCTTCAACACCGGTCTTCAAATGCAATCCAAACGACGTATCGCATATTCGGAATGGGATATATGACACAAAGGTCCTCTCCCGGCTAAACCGAATAGCGAGCGCTTATTTTTAAAAATAAGTGTGCATTCAATTCCAAACAAACACAATCAATACCATCCAAGGGTAAATATTGATAGTCGGTTATTTAACTATCAATAAAGATGCGCCACATCATCAGATTCCAAATAATTTTTCCAAAATTATTAAGTCCCAAAATATCTTTACAAGATATATATACACAATTTCCAAATAATTGCCCAATTTATTTGCTTTACCAAAACACCTTCACGATATAATTTCCACACTTAACCATTTGAAAACCCATTTCAAATTAAACACCTCAACCATTTGAAAACAAATTTCAAATTACATTAACCATTTGCAAACCAATTTCAAATAACCTTAACCATTTGAAAACTAATTTCAAATCACCTTAACCATTTGAAAACTAATTTCAAATTACTTTTCATCCTTTATACCCTTTGAAAACAAATTTCAAATCATCAAATAAATCTTTACCGATTTAATTTAAATTTACGTCCCAAATCCGTAAATTCATTTTCATACTTCAAAATAAATCAATATTTATTTTTAAACAAATTTCCCTTCATATATATATAAATTCCAAGGTGGATTTAAATTCCAAGCATCTACTAGCATACGATTCCCAAATCGATTTCAAGTTATTTGCTTTCAATTACCTTAAAGGTGAATTCACAAAAACCGTTCCATTTCATATTAGAAAACCATTCCCATGCTTATTTTAAAAATAAGTAATTCACAAATTTATTTATTTTCAACGATTTGAAAATATTCCATATACTTAAATCACAGTTAAGTATTTATTCCATTCTCTTTAAGAAAACATTCCTTTATTCACATTTATTTGGGTTAAAAACGAATGTTGCGTAAAACATCGTTACGACAACCCAAAAACACTAGTATATGGATTTGAAATTAAAAATAGATATATAAATCCAATACTATACAAATTATCCCTTTCTGTTTCTCGAAAACGTCTATTTCAACAATCAATGTTGAAATCTATGTTTTCAATACTCAATACATTTTAAAACACCTTTAATTCGTTTTAAATTCCATTTAAAACATTCCTTTCCCAAAAACAAACCCATTTTATTTAATAATCTATTCAATATTCAAAATAGTGAATATAGCACACTTAACAAATTCCCATATTTCATTTATCAAATTTGATGAATTTCAAATTTATAAACATAGTTTATAAATTCCATTCTATTATAAACCCCAATTTTATAAATTCCTTTATTAATCCGATGCAATTTACATAACCCAATTTCATACCCAAAAGCCATATTGTAAGTTAAATACTTATAATATTATTTATTTACCAAATCGTTCCTTTGAACTTCACCAATTTAAAATCTTATCACTTACAAGATTTCTTTATGGTTTATAATAATTTCAACTAATGAAATCTTCATTTATTAACAATTTCTACAAAATTCCCCTTTTTAATGCCCAAATCCATTTCTATAAGTTAATAACTTATAAACTTAAAATTTTCCAATAACCGTTCGTTTTATAAATTTCACATTTATTAATCTATAAATCCTAGTGAAATTCATGTTATACATCAACTTAACACTTTATAAATTTATCCTATAACTTCAATAATTTTTATTTAAAAACATCCATTTATAAAAATCCTTTATATAAACCATTAATAATAATAACTTCCCAAAAACCAAATTTAACTATTTTATAAAAACCTATTATTGTTAAAAATTTCTTTTAAGTTATATTTTATAAAAATATAAATTTTTAAAACATAAAATTTTATCCATCTATTTATTTTAAAATTTAATCAATTCAAAATTTTTAATAAACCATATTCTTTGAAAAATCGATTTAAAACCCCTTTTAAATTCAAAACCGTTATTTTAATTTTTTTAAAAATTTGAATCCGATGATGCAACAACATCAGATGGTCAATCACGGGAATAAGTGTCATATATCAATATGATTATCAACAATCAACATAATATTTATAAACAAATAAATATGTGAGGAATCCAGTTGGATCCCTCCAACCTGTTACCCTGCATCCACAGACGTTAGCACAATACCAATTCCACTTCGAGGTGGAATATCGCGGTATATGGGATTTTATAAATATCCGCTTAATAGGCGGCGCAATAGGGTCTCATCCGCTATACGAGGCGGGAAATCAAATCCAATATATACATATGCCAATATATATATATTGCTATATATAATATATATCCTACTATATCTACTACCACAATCAAACGGCAATCATCAATCAACATTAACTATTTAAAATTTTAAACCAAACTGTTCGATCGAGTGAGGAGTTCTCACCTTGGTTTTATTTCCGGTTTCGCTATTATTTCGAATATAATTAAACACGCGTTTAATTATACCCGAAATTTTCGCTAGCTCCAAAGATTCCCAATCCAGCTCCATCGTGAAGAGCGCGATCATACGATTGCAATGCAACTGGTTTCGTAATTTTTCGATCTCGTACGAAAGAGATACATTAGTTTAAAGTTATACGAACTAAATATAAATGGATTTACAACTTTTATTTTAAATTTTAAACCCACATCTTTCTCTGGCCGTTGGATCTGTGTTGAAGCAAATCAGGGCCGCAAGCTGATGTTCTTCCCCATGCGAATTTTTTTTTTTTTTTTCCAGATCGTGAAACCCACCCATCTTCGCGTGCAAACCCTAATGGCCGCCCCCCTAAACGACAACTAGACGATGATCAGAAGGTGCCATCCCCACCGCCTTCTCGTGCACCACCCACGGCCCCAGTGGCCTCGAACTCGGCGCCTCCATCATCCCAAAAATCGAACACGAACGGTAGGTGAACGCGGCTCAACTGCTTCGCCCATAGTCGACGAAACCCCATCATCCCCGTACAACTGTGAAGCCCTCGATTCACACTTTATTTTCTTAGTTGATCGTTTGTTGAATCCATGCATGGATATGAAGATTTTTAGGGAGGAAGATGGAACACTCTCGGCCATTGATATAGAGGCCGGCGGCTACACGTTAAAACCCTAGTTTTTTTTTTTTTTTTTTTTTTTTTTTTTTTTTTTTTTTTTTTTTTTTTTTTTTTTTTTTTTTTTGTGAATATTTGCTCTATTTATAGAGAACGACGAATACTATTTATCCGGGTTTTGTAAACTCCAATTTACGCGGCTAAACCAACGTTCCTAGGGTTTATCCCGCGTTCCGGACACAATGGAACAGGTTTCGGAAGCTAATTCGGAAGTATGTGCGAGTTATGGCAGTAAACGCTCAATTTAAATTTAAACCGATTTAAACGATTTCTAGGCGTTTTGGCTTGTACCGGACAAACGATAAATCCGATTGACTTGAAATTTGAAATCTTGCAATAATATCATATTACGGATCCGATGAAACTGGTTTCGTCGAAATCCGAGACCGTTTGAAAAATGGCTATTTTAACTCGCTAAATCAATATTAAAACGATATCGATGCGTTTCGAGCTGCCACGGTCAAACGACAACTCTGATTGCTATGAAAATTGAGATCCGATAATAACTAACTATTACGGATCCAATGGAACTCGTTTCGTTCAATTCTGAGACTGTTCAAAAATTGGCTATTTTTCAGTCGATAATTAAATATTAAAATATTCAATTTTTACAAATTAACTCCAAATTCAGTTTTACAAGTTCTAAAACATTTCTATAACTTCAATATGATAAAACAAAATTTTCCAAATCATTTTCAATCATATTTAACCCAATATTTAATTATTTGTGGAATTTCACTATTAAATAAATCGATTTAATTGTCCCATTAAATCCAAATATTCGATAAATAAATTATTCGACTTAAAAATTCCACTTATTAATATTAAAAATAAATTAAAAATTCAAATTCAAGTTATCAAAAATTCTGGGTCGTTACAATAATCAATTATAAACTCGTCGCACAAGTTTATAACTCAGATTTCCACTACACTGGAATTCTGTAGTAATTATTATAACAATATGAAGGTTGTAAATAAATTACAACAACAGCGTTATACTATTTTGAATAAACAGTATAAGCAGAATAATGGATAGAAATATAGAACAATGTATATAAATATACAATCAGACTAGAATTCTAACCGGATTACGTCTGAGGCTCGTCGCAACGATTTCCTTAAGAATTTTATTTCAAAATTCTCCCAAGATACAACAGATGAATTCTGCATGAAATTGTAATGAGTATATCACTCTGTGATTTGAATATTAGAACACCAGTTGTGTTTAGAAGAGAAGAGATAAGTTAGATTAAAAATTCGGTGAGGAAAGTGATCAGTTTTCCTCCTTATTTATAATTGGTCTGTATCCCTTCGAACGGTCGCGACTGCACCCGTTTGTCCAAACGGTCGCGCCTGTTGCTTTTTCATAAGTCGTGTCTCTTCAGTCCCGCGTCCGTTTTTACCCGCCTGCTGCTTCTCTTCATATTCCAGGCCCATCCCAGTTTCAGCCGAAGCCCAAAAAACTGTTAACAATGGCCCAGCAAAAGAATGGTCATTTTAGACCCGTACCCATACCCGAGCCCGGCCCGGTTCGGTCGGACGGACGGCGGCGGCGGCGCGCGCGTGTGTGGTGGTGATGCATAATCTCCCTCCTCACAACGAAGCATACATTTGGGAGCCCCAGGCCCCCAACCTCCTCATGAGAAAGCTATATTTAAACCAATATAGTTCTCACAATTTGGAGATGTGGGACTTTGTATATTTCATTCAACTTATTCTTAAGGAATTCCAACACTAATTACTTTCGTTCGCCCTCCTCCGCCTCCTTCGTCTTGATTTCTATTAGATCTAGCTCGAGTGATGTGGCTCACGTCTTGATTTGAAATGCATCTCAAAATTGGTAGCCGAGATCTGGGCTATGTCGCTTGAGTCCCAAACCATCTCCGAAGCTCGCCTGAAATGTCGGTTGAATCCAAAATTGGTAGCTCAGATCTGGAGAAGCTCGTCTGAAATGTCGCACATCTCCATAGCTGTTTGCTGCACTGATATTGCTGCTGGATTGTAGTAAGTAAATTTTGTTTAGCTTCATCTAGTTATAGTAGTTGTACTACTAGCATATGTGATATGTTGGCCATCGCTGGATGAGGCTCAAGCTCTGGTAAAAGATTATGGGTTGAGAATTTAAAATGCTGTTGATAAGTTTCATTTCGACAACTTAAACATTTTGCACTAGTTTTAAATTAATATTACTTCTTTTATATAATATTCTTTGCTAATTAAATACTGCACCTAATTTCTTTTATGTTTTCGTCAACGGTCAATTTTACTTCCAGTAGCTTATATACATTGAAATTTATCAACTGTTGGGATATTTGCTAATTCCACAGTTGTACGCGGTGAATATTATGTACTTGAAATTAAATAATAAATGATTTATAACATCTTATCTCCTAAAAAGTTTCAGTTTGTGATTAATAAGAAAAATGTAGAACTTCCTTTAACGTTTGATTAATATCGTATTAGAACATCATTCATTTTCTTCTGTGTTTCTTAGTGTTTGGTGATACGTCTTATTGGTACTCGGTTATACGAGTAAATATGGAGCCAATCGGCAATATATGCAGCATCGTTTGTGTTTGATTAAAATCGTTGTATAGTCCCAGATACCATGCATACATTGTAACGACCCGTAAATTTTCGATAATTAAAATAGATAATTTAATAAGATTTCGTGTTTTTGTGTTAGAAAAAATTAGTAAGTCGTTTGGAATAATAATAAATATTGAATTCATTGGGTATAATAGAGTAATTGATTGATGAGTAAAATCTATTTAAATCAAATATTGAATATTGAACAGGTAAATTGTTTAAATTAAATATTTAGAACTTATTGAATAATTGAATAACTGTAAAATGAAAATAGTGTTCAAAATTGTGAATTGGTTTTAAAAGTTGATTCTTATAAGTTCAATTTCAATATTTCAAAAGATAATGAATTATTGGATAATCGAAATTGTTTAAATTTAATATTTGGAATTTATTGAATAATTTAATAATGGGAGTTGAATAACTGTATAATAAAGATAGTTGTTTTATAATTTTAATTCGTTTCAAAAGTTAAATTTTAAGTTCTTTTTGAATATTTCAAAAGATAGTGATTTAAGAATAATCAAATTTGTTAAATTTAATATTACGAATGTTTAAATAAATTAAATTTCAAATTTGATATGATTAATTTGATATTGAAATTTAATATAGGAAATTAGAGTGAATAATTAGAATTTGATTTAATATGATTCAAATTGGTTTCCAAAGCGAATGTAAGTTATATTGGGATTTTAATAGAGTTAATAAGATTTTAAAATTGGAATTTATTGGATAATTGAATAACGGGTTTAATATGATTAAAAACGATTTGTAAAATTTTATTTTATCATATTGGAGTTATAATGATGCTATAGAACTTTTAAAACTGAATTTAAAATTTATTTGTGAAAATTGAATATTTTAATATTTAATTATCGACCGGAAAATAGCCAAATTTTGAACAGTCTCAGAATTGGGCGAAACTAGTTCCATTGGATCCATAATAGTTAGTTATTATCGGATTTCAATTTTCGTAGCAATCGGAGTTGTCGTTTGACTGTGGCAGCTCGAAACGCATCGAAATTGTTTTAATATTAATTTGGCAAGTTAAAATAGTCATTTTTCAAACAGTCTTGGATTTCGACGAAACCAGTTTCATCGGATCCGTAATGTGATATTATTGTAGGATTTCAAATTTCGTGTCAATTGGATTTACCTTTTTCCGGGGCAAGCTAAAACGCCTAAAAATTAGTTTAAATCGATTTAATTTAAATCGAACGTTTATTGCCGTAACTCGCACAGATGATTGAATTGGCTTTCGAAACCTGTTCCATTGTGTCCGACATGCGGGATAAACCCTAGAAACGCCGGTCACCGCGCGAAATTTGGAGTTTGGAAAAGCCGAATGAATAGTATTCGTCGTTCCTATAAATAGCCCTTTATTCTCAAATTAAAAATAAAAAAAAGGTTAGGGTTCGTGGCCGCCTCTTTCAGAAGCAATGGCCGAAATCATCCCACTCTTTCCACTAATTATCTTCTAATCCGTGCAATGATTCGCGAAACTTTCAACTAACGAAATGTAGAGCTCGTCGAGAGCTAGATATCCAACGGTGGAGATCGTTCAACTCGATGTGGATATCTCAGAATTTAGCCGCGTTCATCAATGGTTCGTGCACGATTTTGCATGCATATGGTCGACCGAGCTCTGACATTTTCTGGCCGAAGGTAGCTTACGCGAGGAGCTTCGATATGACCCTGCTTGATCGTTGGCTAGATGATCGGAGAGGGCGCGAAAACTAACCCTGGTACGGCGACTCTATGGGTTCGTGCATGCGACTTGTGCCTGGGAGAAACGAGAGGAGAGAAGAGGATGGGCGGCCGTGATCTTGCTATGGGGAATGGACGGTCAAGGATGGATAGGGTTAGAAAGGAAAATAGAAATTGTAAATTTATTTTATTATAATTCGTATAAACTTTAAACTATCATATCTTGTTGATACGAGGTCGGATTTTGACGAAACGAATTGTGACGGGTTCGTTTTGTCGAGCGCTACGCTATGGAGTTGGATTGGAATCGTTTGGAGCTAGAGAAAATTTTGGATTAAATCGAACGTCGTTCGATTTGATTTAAAATCGTAAAAATCAAGGTGAGTGTTATATAACGCTCACAACGTACTAAATATCTTTATGCTAGTTAAATTGATATTATGAAGTGATATGAATTTTATTTGTCATTGTTGGATAGAATTTAATTGTCATATAGCTTGTCATTTGAACTAACCGTTGAAAAACTAAATTGACAGTTAAATTGAAATTAAAATTGAATTGCGATTAAATTACCTGACATTGATAATTATGAAACCGCCATGAATTGTATTGCCTGTTGGATGATGTATTTTGATGGATGTTATTGGTTGATATTTAAATGTTGGATGTTTATTTGCTTATATATATCCTGTTATGCATACATATGAAACTGTGATTTGATTTAAGTAATATATATTCATCGCTAACATTTAATTTAAATAAATAATTACCTGGCCAGAGGATAGAAAATTATATACGGACACCGAATTGGCTAAATTAATAAATTTTAAAATCGTCGATTTGAGATTTATTTAAATGTTTTGATTTAAAAGTTATAAATAGAAATCAATTTATAGGAATCGAATTTATCGAAAATTGAGTTTGGAATGTTGAAATAAAATTTTGGTTAGAAGAAATTGTTGAATAAATTTGAGTGGAGACTTTGAGATTTGAAATTTGGATATGATTGAATTTCGGAAATTTATTTGTTTTAAAGATTGAACATTAAATTTGAGCTTTGAATATTACTAAGTAAAGGTGACATGAAAATGATATTTTGAAATGAGCTTGGAATTGAATCATATTTGAGATTCGGATTTAAATTTGAATATTGAAGGAAAATATTGTTAAGTGTTATAAATTGATATTTTGAAAATCCAGCTCTAAATCGATATAAATTGAAATTGAATTAATTGAAAGTGAATATAAAATTGAATAAATTTGAAGTCAAAGTTGACATTGATTTGAATTGAAATCGAAATTGAATCGGTAAAATGGAAATTGAAATTGATTTGAATTGGGAAGTTATAAATTGAAAGGTTTAGTTTTGAAGCTATTTTATTTGTTTTCCAAATTACTCTGTTATATAAACCATTTTGAATACTTAAACTATTTTAATCTATTTTTAATCTACTTAACCCAATTTAAATTATTTTAAACTAATTTATCTATTTTAAATCCATTTTAAAGATTTTAAGTATTTTTAAGTATTTTAATTATTTAAACTGCTTTTAAACTACTTAAAACTATTTTCTAAAAATTTCAAGATGGTTAATAAGGTGAAATGTTTATATTTAAATCTTGAATTTAAATACGAATTGAGTTAAATGAAGTTGCAACCTAAATTGAAATTCGAAATGATTTTGAAATCGAAATGAGATATTGATGCGAAAATTGATTTTGAAACGGAATCTGACATTTTGATAGATACGCTGATATTTGAAAAGGATTTGATTTTTGAAGCAAATATGATATTTTGATATCAATTATGAATCGATTTGAAATGTAAAAGAGCCAACGGTGTAATAATACGTAGTTATTAAAGAGACTGGGATCGGATATGGACATACTCTCTGTCGATACCGAACACCACTTTAATAACTATTATACGCGGAGTGTTGATCCAGAATGAAGTGGATGGTTTGGTGAACGCGTTGACTGAAGAAAGAGAACGATATTGGATGACCCCTGACATGACTAAAACAGGAGCCGCGTCGGGCCGTCGAGGTTCGCCACCTCTAGCGGACACGCTTCTTCGATACCATTTCTATTACATTTGTGATTCGATTTGGCTGCACCCCTTGATTTGGGAGTGTTGTTTCGCGGTGTTGGGGTAGCTGCTGGCTATGCTCAACATCAGTCCGGATCACGCAACTACTAGTATCCTAGTTGGTATCGCCTCATGTACCTTGTCATACTGATTATCCTATTCGCGACTACTACGTTTTGATTGTACCTTGAGTATATGGATTGCCCTCTGGTGACTTCCGGTTTTGGGGAAACTACGGTCTTGTATATGCTTTTGGGAATATAAAATGTGTTAAGGGGGATTATGGTAACGCCTTAACGCTATTTTGATACTTTATATTACTGATAGGCATTATCTACTTAGCGTATATTACTACATAGTAGATAGTTTCACGGATCCTTGAGAGATGGAAAATCCCGTAACATCCCTTGAGTTATTGCACGCACGTTGACACTGGATAGGAGATGTCAAACCCCGTAAACATCTCCGACGCCGTTACACTCATATTTATTTACGATTGATTTAACTTTCATAAGGGTATTTTAGTCCTGACTCGAGTGTTTTGTCTTTTCATTACGCTCGGGTCAGACCTGAGTTTTTCAGATTTTGAAGATCTATTCTGGAGGACGAAGACGAAGATTTGGTATACTATTACTATTATTACCCTTGCACCATGCTGTCTGCTGCATTATTTTAATTGTTCTGTTGTATATGTATAACTCTGATAAATGTTGTATAAATAATTGTCAAAGTATAGTAAACAGCTTCATGAACTGTTTATTTGACTATTATATTTTATCGTTCCCCTGCGAGATTCTGTGTTGTTTCATTTCCTTTATTTCTCTTTCTTTTCTTTTCTTATTTACCCCAATAACCATCTGCCCTTTTGAATGGTTTGGAATCGACATGTGTATTTGATCGTCGGTTTAAATTATCCAAAATGGCGGGTCGTTACAGTTGGTATCAGAGTTTTGGTTTAGCGATAAACCTTGGCTCTAGTGGGGAATAACTCATTGAAATAGAGGTAAACTATATGAATGAGTTGAGTGTATATGAGAGAGCGTATTTGTTAGTGATATAAAATATTTTATATTGTGTCGGTTGATTTGTTGAGTGGCTTATGGATTCTGGTCAATACGAGTAATTAACGTCATTGACATGGATCTCTAAACACTTAAAAAGAACAATTCGACATAGTATTGTTTTGAAATTGGGTAAATGAAATAATTTTGCCCTAATTATATTTTGTATATAAAGAATTTATTTCAAAATTTATTGTGATCAATCTAGCTTATTTGGTTGTTGGAAATGAAATATTGGCTATTAACATTAATCGGATATTGTAATTTAAATAAATAAGGTGAATTACAAAATGAACAATGATAAAACACTTGTGGGATGTTTTACGAAAGAAATCCTATAAGAATATTTTATAAAGGTGACTTATGAATTAAAATAGATTTAAATTTGAAAATAATTAATTTAAGACCCGGAGATTTTGAAAAATGGTTTTCAAAGTTTTGAAGAAAATATATTGTGATATTAGTTGGAAAATATTTATGAGAAATATTTTGAAAGGATTTTAAGAAGGAATGAATTCAGTACTTCTCTCTTATGTCGCTGGAAAATAATTTCGGTGATGACTGCGCAGCATCATCGACGTTCATTTTCGAGTCTCAAAGTGGGGGAGACTTCTAAGAAGCTTTGCTTTTCTTCGAAATTATTTTGGGTAAATGGGTTTTGGTTTAAACTCCAAAGGTATGATTTAATATATTAAAGGTATAAGTGTATATATTTATTTCAAACTATTTGAAAAGAACCAGACATTTAAATTTCTAAGTTCTGTTAATTAATAATTTTCAAATTATTTGAATGAAATGTGAATAACCATGAATTATAAAATAAGAGGATTAAGATATCTATGTTTATCGTTTTGGGAAAAACTTTAGAGTTGTAGTGTACCTTTAAAATGGAAAAGTAAAGAAGATTTAAACAAATTAAATTTGTGAACATTCTAATTAAGTAAAATGAAATTCTATAAATTTGTATAATACCGAATTTGCATTCTGATAACATACAACAAGACTTACCAAATATTAAAAAGTTAAAATGATGTTTTGGATATGTAATGAGATGTTGTACAAATAAACAGAACCTGAAAGTAATTGAAGTATACGAGTAAGGAAAGCTCAAAATGAATTAAAATGTATGTAAATGAAAATTTTGGTTGTGAAAAAATTGTTATATACTTAAATATAGCATGAAATGATAAATGGATAAATGAAACAAGTAAGTGAACTTAAGAAATGAATCATATTATATCTTTGTAAATTGGTCATAGAAAATAAATATAAATTGCAACAGGAAAAAAAAATTGAATTTGTAACCTTTAAGATATCTGTAAACTAAGAGAAGTCATATACGAGAAGTTAGACTTTTATGAAATGACTATAAACTAAAGTGTTGATTAATAAAATGATTCACAAATGAATTCGTTATTAACTAAAATTATGAAATTGAAGTAAATGTAAACAAAAGAATTTGGTATAGCTAAGAATCAACTGGGAAATGAAATTGAACTTAATTAAATTATATAGAAAGTTTAAAATGAACTTGAGTAGGCAAATTCTATGATAAGATGTTTATGGAAAAATATGTTGAAGAATATGCTATGTAAAGAAATGGATATATTAACTGAATACTGGATTGTGAATAATTAATTGTAAATAAAATGAAAGTTAATAAAATAATTTAATATAGATAAATTGTATAGAAATCTATTGGAAGGTAATACGTGAGATTGTACGTATATTATTTTATTTGCATAACGATTTGATCCAAATTCGAGCACAAAATTTCGAGATGATTTATATCGATCCAAGTTAGGATTTTCCACTCGATTTTCGACGGCGAACCCTGGATATGGATTTTTTTTTGGTTTGATTCTGGAATTTTCTATCATAGTATATGGCTATGCAAGGAGAGTAACAGTTTCCAATCAAGGAACCAAATCTGAGTCCGCACTAGAGATTCGGGTGAACGATAGTAGTTTGGAAGTGAAATGGTGTGATCGAATAAGGGATTAGATTGATATTGCTCACGGATGATATATGTACGGCTTACAGAATTAATTAAGATAATATTGAAAATTTAAGATGCCAAATATAAAATGATTCTTTTAAATTGTATAATTGGAATTGAAGGAGATAAACCAAATTGAATGTAAAATTAATAATTTGGTTATGTTGGGTATGATTTGGTTGTTATATGATTGTTAGTGGATTGCACATAACTCATTAAGTGTTATTGAAATTGAAAGCTATAAATCACTGAAATCAAATTGAAAGTTAAATGAATTTAAATAGAATTTAATTTGATTAGATTGGAAGTGAACTAATGTAAATATAAATTAGTGAATGTTAACTAATTGAATTGAGAATGAATGTTAGTAAAATCCAACGTTAATGAATTAGCTATGATTAAAATTGAAACCAAGTCAATAAATATTAACGAGAAGTGAATTTATATTGATTGGTTATGGATTTGTTGGATGATAGTTGATTGATGGTTGCATTTGTTGTTTTGTTGCATTTGCTATGTTGGCACATGTAGTTGTTATGTTGTTATATGATGTATATTGATATTATTTTCATATATGCATGTTTCTCATAGTTTGTTGAGTGTTTAGTAGGTGCGGATTGCGCTTGCTTCGCATTTGGAGCTCGCTTTTGCGCTATATTATTCGTATATGCTCGCTAATAAAAATATAAGGTACATGTTTATTTTATCATTGGATTTGGTGATTTTTGATGAGCCACTTGGCTTTTGGATTTTCTTTTGTTGGTTTGGGGCCCGTAGAGGCGTTTTGTAGTTGTACCGATCGAGCCGCGTAAAGGAGACTCTGCCGAAATTTTCTGTAAAATCTGGGTGTTAGAAAAATTTTCAAGTTTTAAATTTTTTTATAATTTGTTTTGATAACTAACTTTTAAAGTTAGAAAGCCGTTTGGAATAACTTAGTGAAAGTGTAGTAAAGACTTTATAAATGGAATTTCATTGTTTATAAGTTGGTAACTTTGAGATAAATATACCTAAGGTTGAATTCTATACTTAGTTCCTTCTCCCTTCTTTTTCCTTTTCGGGGACGAAAAGTTTTGAGTGGGGGAGAGTGTAACGACCCATAAATTTTCGATAATTAAAATAGCTAATTTAATAAGATTTCGTGTTTTTGTGTTAGAAAAAATTAGTAAGTCGTTTGGAATAATAATAAATATTGAATTCATTGGGTATAATAGAGTAATTGATTGATGAGTAAAATCTATTTAAAATCAAATATTGAATATTGAACAGGTAAATTGTTTAAATTAAATATTTAGAACTTATTGAATAATTGAATAACTGTAAAATGAAAATAGTGTTCAAAATTGTGAATTGGTTTTAAAAGTTGATTCTTATAAGTTCAATTTCAATATTTCAAAAGATAATGAATTATTGGATAATCGAAATTGTTTAAATTTAATATTTGGAATTTATTGAATAATTTAATAATGGGAGTTGAATAACCGTATAATGAAGATAGTTATTTTATAATTTTAATTCATTTCAAAAGTTAAATTTTTAAGTTCGTTTTGAATATTTCAAAAGATAGTGATTTAAGAATAATCAAATTTGTTAAATTTAATATTACGAATGTTTGAATAAATTAAATTTCAAATTTGATATGATTAATTTGATATTGAAATTTAATATAGGAAATTAGAGTGAATAATTGGAATTTGATTTAATATGATTCAAATTGGTTTCCAAAGCGAATGTAAGTTATATTGGGATTTTAATAGAGTTAATAAGATTTTAAAATTGGAATTTATTGGATAATTGAATAACGGGTTTAATATGATTAAAAACGATTTGTAAAATTTTATTTTATCATATTGGAGTTATAATGATGTTATAGAACTTTTAAAACTGAATTTAAAATTTATTTGTGAAAATTGAATATTTTAATATTTAATTATTGACTGGAAAATAGCCAAATTTTGAACAGTCTCAGAATTGGGCGAAACTAGTTCCATTGGATCCGTAATAGTTAGTTATTATCGGATTTCAATTTTCGTAGCAATCGGAGTTGTCGTTTGACCGTGGCAACTCGAAACGCATCGAAATTGTTTTAATATTAATTTTGCGAGTTAAAATAGTCATTTTTCAAACAGTCTCGGATTTCGATGAAACCAGTTTCATCGGATCCGTAATGTGATATTATTGTAAGATTTCAAATTTCGTGTCAATTGGATTTACCGTTTGTCCGGGGCAAGCTAAAACGCCTAGAAATTAGTTTAAATCGATTTAATTTAAATCGAACGTTTATTGCCGTAACTCGCACAGATGATCGAATTGGCTTTCGAAACCTGTTCCATTGTGTACGGAATGTGGGATAAACCTTAGAAACGCCGGTCACCGTGCGAAATTCGGAGTTTGGAAAAGCCGAATGAATAGTATTCGTCGTTCCAATAAATAGCCCTTTATTCTCAAATAAAAAATAAAAAAAAAGGTTAGGGTTCGTGGCCGCCTCTTTCAGAAGCAATGGCCGAAATCATCCCACTCTTTCCACTAATTATCTTCTAATCCGTGCAACGATTCGCGAAACTTTCAACTAACGAAATGTAGAGCTCGTCGAGAACTAGATATCCAACGGTGGAGATCGTTCAACTCGATGTGGATTTCTCAGAATTTAGCCGCGTTCATCAATGGTTCGTGCACGATTTTGCATGCATATGGTCGACCGAGCTCTGACATTTTCTGGCCGAAGGTAGCTTACGCGAGGAGCTTCGATATGACACTGCTTGATCGTTGGCTAGATGATCGGAGAGGGCGCGAAAACTAACCCTAGTACGGCGGCTCTATGGGTTCGTGCATGCGACTTGTGCCTGGGAGAAACGAGAGGGGAGAAGAGGATGGGCGGCCGTGATCTTGCTATGGGGAATGGACGGTCAAGGATGGATAGGGTTAGAAAGGAAAATAGAAATTGTAAATTTATTTTATTATAATTTGTATAAACTTTAAACTATCATATCTTGTTGATACGAGGTCGGATTTTGGCGAAACAAATTGCGACGGGTTCGTTTTGTCGAGCACTACTCTATGGAGCTGGATTGGAATCGTTTGGAGCTAGAGAAAATTTTGGATTAAATCGAACGTCGTTAGATTTGATTTAAAATCGTAAAAATCAAGGTGAGTGTTTTATAACGCTCACAACGTACTAAATATCTTTATGCTAGTTAAATTGATATTATGAAGTGATATGAATTTTATTTGTCGTTGTTGGATAGAATTTAATTGTCATATAGCTTGTCATTTGAACTAACCGTTGAAAAATTAAACTAACAGTTAAATTGAAATTAAAATTGAATTGCGATTAAATTACCTGACATTGATAATTATGAAACCGCCATGAATTGTATTGCCTGTTGGATGATGTATTTTGATGGATGTTATTGGTTGATATTTAAATGTTGGATGTTTATTTGCTTATATATATCCTGTTATGCATACATATGAAACTGTGATTTGATTTAAGTAATATATATTCATCCCTGACATTTAATTTAAATAAATAATTACCTGACCAGAGGATAGAAAATTATATACGGACACCGAATTGGCTAAATTAATAAATTTTAAAATCGTCGATTTGAGATTTATTTAAATGTTTTGATTTAAAAGTTATAAATAGAAATCAATTTATAGGAATCGAATTTATCGAAAATTGAGTTTGGAATGTTGAAATAAAATTTTGGTTAGAAGAAATTGTTGAATAAATTTGAGTGGAGACTTTGAGATTTGAAATTTGGATATGATTGAATTTCGGAAATTTATTTGTTTTAAAGATTGAACATTAAATTTGAGCTTTGAATATTACTAAGTAAAGGTGACATGAAAATGATATTTTGAAATGAGCTTGGAATTGAATCATATTTGAGATTTGGATTTAAATTTGAACATTGAAGGAAAATTTTGTTAAGTGTTATAAATTGATATTTTGAAAATCCAGCTCTAAATCGATATAAATTGAAATTGAATTAATTGAAAGTGAATATAAAATTGAATAAATTTGAAGTCAAAGTTGACATTGATTTGAATTGAAATCGAAATTGAATCGGTAAAATGGAAATTGAAATTGATTTGAATTGGGAAGTTATAAATTGAAATGGTTTAGTTTTGAAGCTATTTTATTTGTTTTCCAAATTACTCTGTTATATAAACCATTTTGAATACTTAAACTATTTTAATCTATTTTTAATCTACTTAACCCAATTTAAATTATTTTAAACTAATTTATCTATTTTAAATCCATTTTAAAGATTTTAAGTATTTTTAACTATTTTAATTATTTAAACTGCTTTTAAACTACTTAAAACTATTTTCTAAAAATTTCAAGATGGTTAATAAGGTGAAATGTTTATATTTAAATCTTGAATTTAAATACGAATTGAGTTAAATGAAGTTGCAACCTAAATTGAAATTCGAAATGATTTTGAAATCGAAATGAGATATTGATGCGAAAATTGATTTTGAAACGGAATCTGACATTTTGATAGATACGCTGATATTTGAAAAGGATTTGATTTTTGAAGAAAATATGATATTTTGATATCAATTATGAATCGATTTGAAATGTAAAAGAGCCAACGGTGTAATAATACGTAGTTATTAAAGAGACCAGGATCGGATATGGACATACTCTCTGTCGATACCGAACACCACTTTAATAACTATTATACGCGGAGTGTTGATCCAGAATGAAGTGGATGGTTTGATGAACGCGTTGACTGAAGAAAGAGAACGATGTTGGATGACCCCTGACATGACTAAAACAGGAGCCGCGCCGGGCCATTGAGGTTCGCCACCTCTAGCGGACATGCTTCTTCGATACCATTTCTATTACATTTGTGATTCGATTTGGGTGCACCCCTTGATTTGGGAGTGTTGTTTCGCGGTGTTGGGGTAGCTGCTGGCTATGCTCAACATCAGTCCGGATCACGCAACTACTAGTATCCTAGTTGGTATCGCCTCATATACCTTGTCATACTGATTATCCTATTCGCGACCACTACGTTTTGATTTGTACCTTGAGTATATGGATTGCCCTCTGGTGACTTCCGGTTTTGGAGAAACTACGGTCTTGTATATGCTTTTGGGAATATAAAATGTGTTAAGGGGGATTATGGTAACGCCTTAACGCTATTTTGATACTTTATATTACTGATAGGCATTATCTACTTAGCGTATATTACTACATAGTAGATAGTTTCACGGATTCTTGAGAAATGGAAAATCCCGTAACATCCCTTGAGTTATTGCACGCACGTTGACACTGGATAGGAGATGTCAAACCCCGTAAACATCTCCGACGCCGTTACACTCATATTTATTTACGATTGATTTAACTTTCATAAGGGTATTTTAGTCCTGACTCGAGTGTTTTGTCTTTTCATTACGCTCGGGTCAGACCTGAGTTTTTCAGATTTTGAAGATCTATTCTGGAGGACGAAGACGAAGATTTGGTATACTATTACTATTATTACCCTTTCACCATGCTGTCTGCTGCATTATTTTAATTGTTCTGTTGTATATGTATAACTCTGATAAATGTTGTATAAATAATTGTCAAAGTATAGTAAACACCTTCATGAACTGTTTATTTGACTATTATATTTTATCGTTCCGCTGCGAGATTCTGTGTTGTTTCATTTCCTTTATTTATCTTTCTTTTCTTTTCTTATTTACCCCAATAACCATCTGTCCTTTTGAATGGTTTGGAATCGACATGTGTATTTGATCGTCGGTTTAAATTGTCCAAAAAGGCGGGTCGTTACATACATCCTTTATCCTTTTGAATTTTATAATTTCCTTGGTGTATGAATCTTTTTTGGGTATACGGCTTGGTCATTTATTGTTTTGATTTCAAACTTGTTCTGCATGAACAGATTTAGTATCATCTTGTAGGACAAATATAATTTGGTATGTAATTGGGAGAACTAAAAATCCTTTAACATGTTCGCTTTATAAAGTTTGCCTGGTCCCTAGGTGTGTGTGCATACAGGGCATTATAAAAAATAAAATACGTCCTACTTAACATAATTATATTAATTTTTGTTTTGTTAATTCACATTTTTGCTTCATGTAGGTGAAATCTGTTTATGTGGAAGGTATTCCAACTACTTGGAGTGAGGAAAAAGTCAGAGAACAGTTTATAAAGTTCGGGTAAATTGAGTGGCTTGTTCTCGCTCGTAATATAGATCCTGCAAAGAAAAAGGATTTTGCCTTTGTTAATTATAAAACCCGAGACGCTGCACTTTCATGCATTGAATCCTTTAGTGCAGATGAGTTAACTGCTGATGGATTAAAGGTTTCTTATCTTATGCTTTAGACTACTTACTCGTACTCATATATCAGCCAACATGCATTATTTGATTTTATCATGTATAGATAAATGTGAAGGTATCACTTGCTAAACCAGCACAAAAGGATATGCAACACAAAAGCAGTTTGAAGTTTGGCAGTAAGGATAAAATCACAGAGAGGCCTAAGCCATTTCAACGTGAGTTCAATATTTTTGGTTTAGCTTCTTGTAAACAATTCTTAATACCTCTACTTATTAGCTATGAAATTCGAAAATGTTGCTTTAACTTTATCATTACTTCTCTGTTCTTTTTTTTGTTTTTAAAGTTACCTATCTGATAATTATGATACAATAATTGGCCACTTTTAGTATTATGTTATGTCAAACCAATGAATAACTATTATCGCTGAATTTAAACCACTTTTTTTTTCACAAAACTGTGCTATTCGTGTTTAAAAGCGACTGATTGTAGCATGGCCAACTTTGGCTATATTGTAAATGAGTTAACATTGGCTATATTGTAGCATGGCCAAGTTTGGCTTAGATGAGTCTATACTGACCGAGTTAACATTGGCTGTAAGCATTGGCTGTAACTACAATCTATAATATAAACTGCAAATAATTGTATGTGGGTGTGTTATTGTTTTGATGTAAATCACATTTAATGCTCTGCTTAATGTATATGCTAGACTGTTGAGCTTAAGGTGAAGATGGATTGCGAAGGCTGCGAAAGGAAAGTAAGAAACGCTGCTAAATCACTCAGCGGTTAGAAATTTTCATATCAAATGTTCTGCCTTCAGAATCCAATCCCTGTTATCAATCTTAAAGTAACTTATTGTTTCATTTTTTGGCACGCCTTGTGTACATTTTACCCTTTTTAGTAAAGTATTTAGGAATCTAACTATTTACTTAGTTAAAGAATTATGATACAATCAAATTCGCAGTACAAATTTAAATCCAAAGCTTTATCATCCAAAAGGAGTATATGTTTCTCAGTTGTTATTCTGGAGATGCTAGCAGAAATTAGAATTTGTTATATCTGAACAGTTTTGAACAAAAAAAACCAAGAAAAACGATGCAATAAAGAAAAAGAAAAAGGAAATAATAAAATAGGTGGTTATTTGTCAATCAATTAGCCCACTGATTTTTTATTATTCGTATGTACATATACTTGTTTATGTGCTAACACGATTTGTTCAAATTCACATTACATCCTACTAGTTTGAACTTTGAAGTATAACTCCTGTAGTTTTTTGTTACTATCTTTTGAATTTTACTTAAACTGATAGAAGCAGGGCAATTTTTATACAAAGGATAAGGAAGTAGGATATCTTCTATACTGAAAAATTAAAGAAGAGGTAATTCATTCAAGAAAATACAACCAGAATAGGCGATCTAATTCCATTGTTTAGAATATATATATATGAATTTGAACTGATTTTTAGTACATGAATAAAATAAAACTTCATTACTACATGGCTGATTTTGTATGTAACATTTCACATATAGGTGTTACATCAGTGGAAGTGATTCGAAAACAAAACCAGAGGAGTTGTGATAGGGAATGAAGTTAGAATAACAGTTTGAAAGCAGGAGTGCAACTGGAGTAACGTTTTTGAAATTAACTTGCAAGTGTCATACTTATATCATCTTAATGATGGGATTTTCTTTGATTACATATAAATTTCAATATTGTGATGTTTTCATTGGACAAATTCCCAGTTGTACACTCGAAGCCCTGAGCTTCAGGATGATGGTCTATGGTTCTTCTATTTCAGTCTACTTCTCCCAAGTATATTACCTAATTACTATGAAGATGTAAATTAAGTTTTATTATTGTTTCTGTATTTAGGATGATGCTGGAGATGAAAACAAGGAGGCTTCGAAAAAAGAAGCCGAGGATCAGTAATTTACCTCCTAATGAAACCTAAACGCAAGCAGGTGATAGCTTATGAAACCAACCAAGTTAAATGCTTGTCTGTTCCCATCTTATTCTAATTCATAGCTAGATTTAAAATGATTTGTGAGAATGGTAAGCTTCTGTTGTTGGATTATGAAACTGTAAACTAGTGTTTTCAACAAAACTTTGATACTTCTGTCATGTGCTCTCTTTTATGACTATCAGTTGTTATCTTATATTGTTGTGTTTCATCTCACAGATTAACAATTTGTTTCATCTCATCGATTAATCGTTATTCAACTTGTTACAGCATGGCATTATCTTTTTAACCGTTCTTATTTGAATGAGGAAGGACAATTAATTATTTATATCATCATTTATTAATGTTGGTATGGATGTACTGCATGGATGCTGCTGTAATTTTTTTAAAATTTGCATTTATTTTGCAACGTCAGAAACCGTTGCAATATCATGTATTACAACGGGCTATGCCAGTTGTATTATAGTCTTTTACAACGGGCATTAGTTGTTGACATAGAGCCTATTACAAGGGCCGATGACCGTAAAAATATGTATTACAACGTTCATTGTCCGTTGTAGAATACGGTCGGCCTATTACAACGAGGCCTAATACAACAGGCGCATGCCCGTTGCGAAAACCATATTACAATGGGCATTTTCCATTGTAAAATGGTTGTTTTGTTGTAGTGTGGTCTTCTATACTTCGATATAATCTTGTATGGACATTGTTCTTATTTTTAATAAGAAAAATTATTGGGCTCTCCTCGTAAGAAGACCACTCTTCCAAAAAAAAAGGATTCCATTGCGGCTTAAAGAAAATAGTGCAAGGGGCTCACTTAGTACCAAGAACCATTAATCGAGGTTGCACGTTAAACTTATGTTTATGACTATAAAATTGATGCAATTTTATAAGTCTATGATGTGTATTTTTACTTCCAAGATACATCATACAACACTAGTTACTTGGTTAATATATAAAATCAAATAGATATATGAATCATTATGTTACGTAACATAAGTAAATGCAAGTCTGAGGGAACGAGTAAGATAGTTTTCGAAAATCATTCATTTTCTAAATAACCGTAAATACCAATGAATAAAGGAAGTTCGTTTGTAGTTTGTGAGAAGATTTTAACTGGACGTTGATCATCCTACGACAGTAGAACTTGAAGTGGAAAAGTAATTGTTTTCCCTTGGTTTAAATCTAGAGTTCGTAGGTCAGCCATATGAGAAGTAGTCATACTTAAAGTAAGAACCATTAATGCAAAAAAGCAATAAGATTCAAATGTTTAAGACATATGAAGTAAATAAACTTTAAGGTAATTTTAGGACAAAAACATCGTTGATCTCAAAAATTAAGCAACTATTAATAAAAAAAAGAAGTTTTATAGCATCCAAAAGCAAATCACATAAAAGTGAATATATTTTGAGTTTTGAACAGTGAGAAAATATAGTTTTTCCTCTCAATCTATGCCAATTAATAAAGAAAATGAGCTTAAGCAGACAAAATCAATTGCCAAATTTTAACATATATTAGCAAAGAAGTATTCAGGAAGTAAATACTTATTTATTCTAGTTATACATATACATGGATGAACTTTGAAATATATTTTTCCCAATGTGAATGGCATTGGTAAAGGTCCATAGTTCTTACATCTCATTTTTTCTTTCATGCTCACAGTTAGAACTCTATTACTACAAGTATTAGCGAAAAAAAAGTAACTAAATTGATGCAATATAGAATGATGAAATGTTTATTAAACTTAACATGTAATGTTATGGTATTAAAATCTCGAAGAAGTAGAAAACGACGAAATTTTACATTAATGTTAACGTGAAAAGTTATGGCATAAAAAGCAGAATATTTTTGAATCTTTTATTCACACAGATACATGAGCACATATTTGAGAAGCAGGAATAAGACAGAATTGAGAATATGGTATCATGAACAATAGTCATTTAAGGAAAAAGGAAAGAAAAATTATTGTTAAGTTACATTTTATTACAACGCTTTCAGCCTTCTATTGTTCATTTTGTTGACGTAAATGAGTGTGCCAAATTTCCAATCTGATGGAGGTAATTGTTCCGTTTAGTCAACTACACTACAATGATAAATTGAAGTTTTGCAAAGCTAAGCTATAGCTTAACCAAAAATTGATCATCTACGATAACACAATCATTATGGATTTAGCTCAATGTAAAACTTAGTTGTAATACCATGAAAAAAAACAAAAATCGTCAAATATTGAAAAAAAATTTAAAATAAACAATCCCCTAAATATTGATAAAAATCAAACAAAACTCCCATTTTCGCTTCTCTTTTGTGTTTGATTATCTTAGAGACAACTTTAAAAAAAGAAAAGAAATCATCGTAAATTTTACTTGTTAATATCTCTTACATGAAGGATGTATATGAGAGTGCGCTTTGCTGATAAGAGGATATATCAAATATACGGGTTGTGCATGGGCCGTATGAAGTCCAAAGCAATATATTCATCAATACATGCATAAATGCTCAAATATAACATCAGTGATGTATTCTAAGATAATATGAAAATCATGATCATTTTTTTGTGCAACATTCTTTAATTAAAAATAGTTTATCATTTCTCTCAAATCTCTTACATGACATCAGAGCCTAGAAAGCTTAAAAGCAATTTTTTAAAAGATCAAACTAATCAGAGCATTATCATCATCTGAGTGACCTCTCATCAGAAATCAAAATTTCATCATTTGAGAAGAAGATTTAACAGAACAATCAACTGTCGTGCCTGAATTCAAAGAATTCAGCTCCATCAAGATTATTTCATCAAATCTTGAAGAAAATCAATCAAAAAGTCACAGAAATCAAATCAAGAAGTCAAGAATCATTACACAAAACTAAAGAAAGTGTCATCCAACAAGGCTTATTAAATCAGATGAAGATGACATCATCTAAACCTTACGGTTGCAACAAACCTGCTAATGAACAACACTTGTCTTCATATTTTAAACCTTGATAAAGATTGATTGAATTCCTTTAAACCACACTTCATTTTCTATTTGATCTGAAGTCATCATAGGTGATGAAACCAATTCTGCAACTTCTTCCAATGTGAGCAACAATCATCAAACAAGTGCAACGGCAGAGAAACTAGTGAACACTGTGATCAGTTCACAAAGCCAACTTGTCACTGTGTACTTGAATGAAGATAACTATCTCTTACGGAAACATCAAATAGAGACCATAGTTCAAGGGTATGGGTTTGAAGGCCATATTCTTGGAACTATTCCAATACCTCCAAAATGCATTACTGATCAAGAAAAAATAATAATCAACAATGAGAATATGTAAAATATCATAGACAAGATAGACTCATTTGTTCACGGTTTCTTTCTTCAATAAATACACATCTGTTATCTCATGTGATTGAGTGCAAAATAGCAAATGAAATATGGACAACGATGGAGAAAGTGTTTAATACACAATCTATAGCCAAGGTTATATATCATAAGAAGCAACTGCATAATATGAGGAAATACAACAACACCATGAGAGAATATCTATTCAAGATTAGAACAACTTGTGATTTATTGGAAGCCGCAGATCATAAAATGTCAGATTCATAGTAAATTCTAACTATCCTAAACGGATTAAGTAATGATTATGAAGCAGTTGTTGCAGTTATATCCTCTCAAAAGACCTTAGCATCAATTGATGATGTTCATTCAATTTTGCTTGCACTTGAGGCAAGAACTGATAACAAGAAACCATAAGAATCAGGGTTTGCAATCAATTACACTACCAATTCCAGAAATAAAATTCAAAGCAACAATGAACAAATCAATCAACACAAAGAGGTGGTTATTCAAATAGATTTAAGGGATGAGGTAGATGGAACTGTGGTAATAGACCAAGATGTCAAATTTGTGAAAGAATTGGTCATACAGGAGTGAAATTGACGCAGCGGATTAACTGAAAATCGATATAACGATGAAAATGTAGCAATCGGTGGATTGAAGATACTGAAATTCCCAAATTCGTTGATCACAAAGATACCAAATTCTAGCTATCTTCGTCACGTTGATCGCGCACGATACCGTGAAAGAAGATCTACAATTCTTCAAACGTTGATCAAGCGCACTTGATTCCGTGAATTGGCTTCAACGTTCATTGATTCGAGCGCACTCGAATAACCGAAAGTGGAGATAGGAGATTACACTCAACTATCAATTTAGGATGAAAGCACACAGCAATCAAACAAGAATTTTATTTAAAAATCAACAACCTTTTACAATGACTATATGTCCCTATTTATAGAGATTTACAACTCACACACAAACGACTTACATCACAAACACAACACAAACAATACACGGGTTACAACATAGGCTTCAACACAGGTGAATGACTTAAGGATGGAGCAGCTTAAGTACTGGAACGACATAAAATCACGCATCTCCCATCAGTACACGACTTAATCAATAACTCGGCAATGACTTAATGCTCTGTCTCGGCAACGACTTATGGAGATTCAGTAAATAAAAATGGTCGCGACTTATGGATAACTCGGTACGACTCAATGAAATTCATTCCTCTGCGACTCAAAGCAATAGTTCGCGACTTATAGAATTTGAGGGAAAAAAATCATATCTCTTGTCTCAGTGATGACTTATGGTAGAGGAATTGGAATAGGTCACGATCTGGGGAGTGGGAATAGGTCGCGCGCGACATATGGAGTAGGTGGGAGGGTAAGTCGTTCGCGACTCATGGCTGTGTCGCGACTTAGGGCTTTGGGAATGAGGCGATTTTAGGGTGGAATGAAATTGGGTCGTGGGTCGCGGAGAGGGCTGGGTCGCGGCTGAAGTGATGAGTCGTGGAGAAGTGGCGATGGGTTTTGAGTCGTGAGTCGCGGCCGATGCTTCGAACGAGGTAACTACTTCATCATCCTCCCCTTGTTGGAAAGAATTCGTACTCGAATTCACACTTTCGTCATCTTCGATGAAATCCCCCCCACAGTACGGAATTAAGTGTTTGATATTGAAAACATCAGAGGTATGAATATTTTCCGGCAATCTTAATCGATACGCGTTATCATTGATTCTCTTCAAGACTTCTACTGGACTAATTTTTCGTGCTTTCAGCTTGTTGTAAGTTCCAGCTGGAAAACGATCTTTCATCAAAACAGCATATACAAAATCTCCTTCTTTGAAGACAACACTTCTTCGTTTCTTATCCGCCATTTGTTTATACCTCTCATTTGTTTTCTCCAATCGTTCCTGAACAATTCTATGGCATTCTGTCAACCCATCAACAAAATCAGCAGCTCGCTTAACTGTCCCCTTCGGTTGTGGTACTATTGTTAAATCCAACGGCCCCTTTGGTAAGCTTGAGTATACAATCTGAAATGGACTGAAACCTGTACTACGATTCACCGCATGATTATGAGCAAACTCAGCTTGACACAACTTCACATCCCAACTCTTCAAATTGTCTTTCACAAGACATCTCAGTAAATTTCCCAACGATCTATTCACCACCTCTATTTGCCCATCGGTTTGCGGATGATAAGCACTACTAAAATTCAGCTTCGTTCCCACCATCTTCCACAAACTCAACCAAAAATGGCTTAAAAATCTAGTATCTCGATCAGAAACGATGGATTCTGGTAAACCATGCAATCGATACACCTCTTTAAAGAATAATTGAGTCACTCGGACGGCATCAGCTGTCTTCTTACAAGCTATGAAATGCGCCATCTTCGAAAACCTATCCACTACAACATACATAGAATCATTTTCCCTCTGAGTTCTAGGCAACCCCAAAACAAAATCCATACTCAAATCAACCCAAGGCTTAGTCGGTACTGGTAACAGCGTATATAATCCCGCATTAGTCGCTGTTCCCTTAGAAACCTGGCAAATATGACATCTCTCCACAAACCGTTCAACCTCTTTCCTCATTGACGGCCAAAAGTAAGATTGAGCAATCAAATGCAAAGTACGATCACGGCCCACATGTCCTTCCTCGTGTAACTCCTTGATAATCTTCAATCTCAAACTGCTCTCTGGAATACATAACCGATTTCCTTTAAACAGAAAACCATCAACCAACACAAATTCATCAGTACTTCCTTCCTTGACTTTCTCAACAAATTTCAAAAAGTAAGGATCTTCTTCAATCAGCTCTGGCAATAATTCAAACCCTGTCACTTCAACTTTCATTGTCATTAATAAATGGCTCCTCCTACTCAAAGCATCAGCTACCCGATTCGTCACCCCAGACTTGTGTTTGCAACAAAAGTAAATTGCTGTAAATAGGCAATCCACGATGCATGCCTTGCTGAAATCTTGTCCTTCCCTTGCATATGCTTCAACGCCTCATGATCAGTGTACAGAACAAATTCTTTCTGAAACAGATAGTGTCTCCAATGCTTAACAGCCTGAACAATTGCGTAAAACTCCACATCGTACGTGCTATACCTCATCTTTGCTCCTGATAACTTCTCACTGAAATAAGCAACGGGTTTCCCATTCTGACTCAAGACTCCACCAATTCCCACCTTCGACGCATCAGTATGCAATTCAAACAAAAACTGAAAATCTGGTAAAACAAGAATCGGTACTGTCGTCAATAGTTCCTTGATCTTCTCAAAAGCAACCCCCGCTTCCTCTGACCATACAAACTGTTTCCCTTTCATGCAATCAGTAACTGGAGCCATCACGCTACTGAAGTGTGGAATGAATCTTCGGTAGAATGACGCTAGCCCATGAAAACTTCTCACTTCCGTAATTGTCTTTGGCTGTGGCCAATTCTTGACTGCTTCAACTTTATTCTGGTCCACCTATATACCTTCTCCTGACACAACATATCCCAGAAATAAAACAATATGCGTCATGAACACGCATTTCTTCGTAGCAGCATAAAATTGTTCCTCACGAAGAATAATCAGCACTACCCTCAAATGTTGAACATGCTCCTCCATACTCCTGCTATATATCAAAATATCATCGAAATAAACCACCACGAACTTCCCAATGAATGGTCTAAAGATTTGATTCATCACCCGCATGAATGTACTAGGTGCATTTAATAAACCAAATGGCATAACCAACCATTCGTATAACCCCTCTCTCGTCTTGAAGGCTGTCTTCCATTAGTCTCCAGGTCTAATCCGAATTTGATGATATCCGCTTTTCAAATCAATCTTTGAAAAGATAGTTGCTCCACTAAACTGATCTAGCAAGTCATCCAACCTCCGCATTGGAAATCTATATCTCACGGTAATCTTATTCAATGCTCGACTGTCAGTGCACATCCTCCATGTCCCGTCCTTCTTCGGTACCAACAAAGCTGGCACAACACATGGACTCAAACTTTCCTACACATGTCCCTGTTCAAGTAACTCTTCCACCTGCCTCCTCAACTCTTCATGTTCCTTCGGACTCATTCGATAATGTGGTCTATGTGGTAATACTGCTCCCGGAACAAGATCGATTTGATGTTGAATGTCTCGCAGTGGCGGTAACTCCTTGGGCAACTCTTCTGGAAATACATCCTCAAATTCTTTCAAAACTGGCTTCGCTTCTTCTGGGATTTCAACCTCTTCACTACAATCTCGTCCAATTAACAGGAATACTTCAGGCTCCTCTTCAACTTTCTTAACAAACTCTTTCAATGATAGCAAAGTTTTTAGCTCTTCAATCTCCTCAGATTTACTCTCTCCCTGCTGTCTCTTCTTTGGAACTAAAATAATCTTAACGCCTTCAAACATAAAACTATAACTATTGGTTCGACCGTCATGCTGCACTGCTCGATCATACTGCCACGGTCTTCCCAAAAGCAAATGACAAACATCCATCTCAACTACATCACACCAAATCTCGTCTTTATATTTCTTTCCAATAGAAAATGGAACTCGAACTCGCCTATCCACCTTCACCTCTCCTCCTTTTCTTAACCACGCCAACTTGTAAGGATTAGGATGTTTCTCTGTTTTCAACTTCAACTTTCTCACAGCTTTAGTAGAGATAATATTGTCACAACTTCCTGCATCAATCACAAACTTACAAACTTTTCCCAGAATAGTGCATGTAGATTGAAAAATGTTGCTCCTCAACCAACTAGCCTCATCCTCTTGTTTCGGTGTTAAACAAGACCTTCTCATCATTAGATTACACCCTTCATCTCCCGACGCGATATCCTGTTCATTCTCCTCCACTGGACTAGAATCACCTTCACCAACATCCTCACCTTCAACTTCAGCAATCATCGTTCTCTTCTTTGGCTTTGGACATTCGTTACTCTTATGACCCACTTCTTGGCAGTTATAACACTTAAAACTGTTAGTAATCTTCGCCTTCTCACCCTCTTTTACTACGGGTTTACTGACAGGTTTAGAAACATTAGAACTTCCATTAATACCCTTCACTTGACTATTGGAATTAGTAAACACACCACCTCCACGCCTTCCCTGCTTCTCCCAAGCCAACGCTTTCTGGTGTGCTTCTGCCACAGTTCTTGGATCGAACATATTAAGCATATCTTGGATCTGCATTCGTAACCCTCCAACAAATCTAGCAGTCAGCTGTTCCTCTGTCTCCATAATGTCATTTCGAGCAATCAGTTGATAAAATTCGTCAGCATAATCATTAACAGTCTTCGTCCCTTGCCTCAAGTTCTGCAACCTCTGGTACATAAGTGATTGATAGTTGTAAGGTAAAAATGTAGCTCTCATCAACTTCTTCATCTTATCCCAAGACTCAACCTTTGACTTCCCCATTCTCTCTCTCGTAAGTTTAGTTTGCTGCCACCATGCCAAAGCTCTCCCCCTCAACCTAGTAGCAACCAACTTCACTCGTCGATTCTCCGGAATCTCTTTGAAATCAAAGATCTCTTCAACATTAGACAACCAATCAAGAAATTCTTCGGCTACCATTCCACCTTTAAATTCAGGAATTTCCATCTTCATACCCGATTCCCATCGACGATCATCCACTACATCACGATACTGACGTCGTGTTGGATCTCTATCTCGGTAATGAACACTTCCCCTATCACCATCAAACTCCTCATCAAAATCTGAAGTATATCGATGTCGATCACGACCTCCAACATCTCTACTACCACTCCTTCGATCAACATTTCTATCACGATTATCAACACTTCTATGATCTTGATCTTCTCTTCTCTCTCGATCTGAATGTATCGAAGCTCTACTCCCCCCATGGTTCGATTCAGGTGAAACTCTTCTTCTACTTTGATTCATTTCAAGCATCACTCTCTCTAATCGACCAATTCCTTCGTTCAACTTTTCAGTAAAACTCTCGTGGATTCGTTGCTCCATTTCATCAGCTTCTTCTCTTCCATACAAGGCATTAATATTGCGATGACGTTGAGCTCGTCTCGGTGGCATGATTGAACTTCAAACACTTCAACAAATCAAAACTTCAAAAAAAATCTTTAGACAACAAACTTCAACTTCAAAAGTTTGCACGCTCAAACTCCACTTTAACTCGGCTCGGCTCCCACTAGCTAGCATAAGCTTGCTTCGACTTAAGGCTTAGGTCTCTCGACTTCTTAACAAAGCACAACTCCAACACTTCAACACAAGAATAAGGCACGGCCTATGCTTGACACGGCTCGGCCTCAAAACCCACTTCAATATTTTGGCGTGCAAAAATCTCCCCCACAAATTCAAACACTTTTGCACACTTTGATCCAAAAGAAATGAATCAAAACTCTCAACTTGTTGCAACTTCACGATGAACACGTTGAACACCAAATTCCTCAACAACGGCAAATCCAATTTCCAAACTTCAATTTCTCGAAACCCAATTCTCTAAATGATGCAAACTCCTTGCAATCTAGCTCTGATACCAAAAATGACGCAGCGGATTAACAGAAAATCGATACAACGATGAAAATGTAGCAATCGGTGGATTGAAGATACTGAAATGCCCAAATTCGTTGATCACAAAGATACCGAATTCTAGCTATCTTCGTCACGTTGATCGCGCACGATACCGTGAAAGAAGATCTACAATTCTTCAAACGTTGATCAAGCGCACTTGATTCCGTGAATTGGCTACAACGTACGTTGATTCGAGCGCACTCGAATAACCGAAAGTGGAGATAGGAGATTACACTCAACTATCAATTTAGGATGAAAGCACACAGCAATCAAACAAGAATTTTATTCAAAAATCAACAACCTTTTACAATGACTATATGTCCCTATTTATAGAGATTTACAACTCACACACAAACGACTTACATCACAAATACAACACAAACAATACACGGGTTACAACATAGGCTTCAACACAGGTGAATGACTTAAGGATGGAGCAACTTAAGTACTGGAACGACATAAAATCACGCATCTCCCATCAGTACACGACTTAATCAATAACTCGGCAACGACTTAATGCTCTGTCTCGGCAACGACTTATGGAGATTCAGTAAATAAAAATGGTCGCGACTTATGGATAACTCGGAACGACTCAATGAAATTCATTCCTCTGCGACTCAAAGCAATAGTTCGCGACTTATAGAATTTGAGGGAAAAAATCATATCTCGTGTCTCGGTGACGACTTATGGTAGAGGAATTAGAATAGGTCACGATCTGGGGAGTGGGAATAGGTCGCGCGCGACATATGTAGTAGGTGGGAGGGTAAGTCGTTCGCGACTCATGACTGTGTCGCTACTTAGGGCTTTGGGAAGGAGGCGATTTTAGGGTGGAATGAAATTGGGTCGTGGGTCGCGGAGAGGGCTGGGTCGCGGTTGAAGTGATGAGTCGTGGAGAAGTGGCGATGGGTTTTGAGTCGTGAGTCGCGGCCGATGCTTCGAACGAGGTAACTACTTCATCAGAAATGCTATTTCAGATACTCAAAACAGAATAAAAATTGTCAAAGAATTAATAATCTTAGTTCTAATATGGTTCAAGAAAATTCAGACACTCAAGTAGACAAGTAATAAAAACACATTTCAAATGAGACTGCAAGACCGGAACAAATATAAGATGACTACTGGTACCTTGACTCTGGAGCAACAAATCATATTACAAATAATCTTGATAACTTGAATCTTGGCAACAGGAGGTATATAGGTAAAAATTCAATTTTCATGGGAAATGGTAAGTGTATCTAGATTTCTCATATTGGTAACGCTTTCATTAAAGACAAGAAACAGTTAATTTTGCACAAGTTATTACGAGTACCAAAGAAAAAGAAGAATCTTATAAGTGTATCTCAGTTTGCTAATGACAATAATGTCTATTTTGAATTTTATCCTAAATATTTTTTGATAGAGATATACTAACTAAGGATATTCTTTTACAGGGTGATGTTGAAAAAGGGATGTATAAATTTAGGATTGTCAACAACAGCAGTTTTACATAAAATCAGAATTTCTGTAACTTGTGTGAGGAGCAAAACTCCAAAAATATATTTGATGTCTGGCATTACAAACTTGGCCACCCAAGTGTGAAAGTTGTAAAACAGGTTCTTACTCAAAATAAAATATCATTTTAATGTTTCATTGCCTTATGTATGTACTTACTATGAGATGGGTAAAAGTTATAAGTTAGCGATTAATGATTCTTTGACAAAATACTCAAAACCATTAGAACTTGTAGCTACTGATCTATGGGGGCCCACGCCTATAAGTTCAGACTATGGATACAAATATTACATTTCATTTGTTGATGCACAGACAAGATACACATGGACATATTTTCTAAAAAACAAAGTATGAGGCCTGTAATGCAATAATAAACTTTATAACCATGGCTGAAAAACAAACTAGTGCTCAAGTTAAGATTATACAATCAAATGGGGGAACTGAATATAAGGCACTCAGTGGTTATTTTAAAAAGAGGGAAATAGTGTATAGAACTACATGTCCATATACATCTGAACAGAATGACTTAGCTGAAAGAAAGCATCGACACATAGTAGAATCAGGACTTACTTTACTGGCTCATGCATCATTACCCTTAAAATTCTGGCCTAAATCCTTTAACACAGCTGTATATTTAATTAATAGGTTATCAACAAAGGTGATTAGAGGAATCAGTCCTATGGAAAAATTATATGGGGTAAAACCAGATTATCATAGTTTCAAAACCTTTGGATGTTTATGCTTTCCTTATTTAAGACCATACAATGCCAACAAACTAAATTTTAGACCTAAGCCATGCACTTTTTTGGGATATGCATTAAATCACATGGCGTATGAATGTCTAAATGATAGTGGAAGAATTTTATTAGCAGGCATGTTGTTTTTAATGAAAATGTCTTTCCCTATAGTAATTCAAAGATAAAAACCAAAAACAAAGTCTCCAATCTAAGATTTTTGACACCAGAATTACCTATATACTCTGAGAATGAGCATCAGGGTGAGGCAATGAGGTCTATTTGGAATCACAGTGCTCATCCAACAGCATCTGTTCAACAAGATTATGAATGGTTAGATGATCCTAGTCATGCTAGTCATTGACCTGTACAATCTATGGAAAAAAGAAATCAAGATGAAAAGAGCATACAACATAGCAACTCTAATAGCATATCAGATCATGTGAATGTAGAAAACTTACCTCACACTAAAAATCGAGCAAAGTCAAGCCATCCCATGATTACTAAAGCTAAGAGTGGTATCTTTAACCTAAAGATATACAATGCAAGCTCCATTTCATGTGAACCAAAAACTTATGAGCAAGCTGCAAAAGACAAAAATTGGACAACAATAATGGATGAGGAATACAATGCACTTATAAAAAACAAGACATGGGATCTTGTATGTCCTCTAAAAGATAGGAATATAGTTGGATGTAAATGGACATACAAAATAAAGAAAAATCCTGATGGTTCAATCAATAGATATAAAGCAAGGCTTGTTGCCAAAGGGTATACTCAACAATATGGATTCGACTTCAATGAAACATTCTCTCCAGTGATCAAACCGACTACCATAATACTTATTCTTACTATTGCATTGCACAAAGACCGGTGTATCAGACAATTATATGTTAATAATGCATTTCTAAATGGCATTTTACAAGAGGATGTCTAGATGGAACAACGACCAAAATACAACACACACGAAAATTATGTGTGCAAGTTAAATAAGGCAATATATAGCCTTAAACAAGGACCTAGAGTCTGGTTTGATAGAAGGAAAGCAGCATTGACAAACATGAAATACCAATCAACCAAATCAAACAGCTCATTATTCACTAAAATCAATGATTCACTAACTATTTACATACTAATATATGTTGATGATTTAATTATTATAGGAAACAACAAGGATGAAATCAACAGTGTTATCTGCTATCTAAATAAGGAGTTCTCAATAAAAGATCATGGAAGTCTTAACTACTTCTTGGGGATAGAAGTTGTAAGAAAAGCAGATTCATAAATAATACTATGTCATAAGAAATACATTTTTGAGTCGCTGACAAAAAAAAGGATGGTGCAAACCCACAACCAACCCCAATGATCAGTAGTCACCATCTATCTAAAAACAGGGAAGAAGCCATAACTAACATTAAATAATATAGAAGTGTTATAGGTGAATTACAATATGCTACTATAACATGACCAGATATTGCATTCGTCATTAACAAAGTACCTCAATTTATGCAGAATCCTTAGGATGAACACTGGAGAGATGTAAAAAGAATACTTAAATATCTCAAAGGAACTTTGGATTATGGCTTGTCATTCAAAGCTTGCAACAATCTAAACATAACAGGATTTTCATATGCAGACTGGGAAATAGATCCAGATGATAGAAAATCAGTTAGTGGTTATTGTATATATGTTGGAAACAACTTAATATCATGGTGCTCAAAGAAGCAAACAACAATTTCTAGATCCAGCACTGAGCCTGAATATAGAAGTATAGCTAATGCTACAGCAGAAATAATGTGGCTGCAATCAATGCTAAGGGAATTAAAAACAAAAGCAAAAGCTAAATCAATTCTTTTATGTGATAATCATAGTGCAGTGTTCATGACAACAAACCTTATAATTCACTTCGGAACCAAGCACATCGAAATAGACTTGTTTTTTGTTTGTGAGTAAGTATTAAAAGGAAATTTAAAAATCAACCACATACCTGCTACTTACTAAAAGAGAAGATACATTCATCGAAGCCTTGTCGACAAAAAACTACATCAGATTCAGATCTGACCTCAGAATTAAGAAAATTAAAGACCAGTTTTGCTGCCGTCAGTCAGATCTGAGCAAATCTATGGAAAATTAGGAAAACTCAAGCCAAAGCTGTTACTCTCGCCACAACACAAACTGTCTTATGGAAACAAGCAAGCTCAGCACCAAATCTCACACTAATTACATCTCTAGCAAGAGAAACAAGAGCTTTGAAGTGAATCGAGGTTAAGGTTGAGATAAGGCACTGGTTAATTTGGAATATTTTTTCAAAAAAAGAAGAGATTATCATGGATTTGTGAAATCGCTTCCAAACCCTAAACCTAATAGTTGGGTTTGAAGGGGGCAAATGAAGGATGTATACGAGAGCACGCTCTGTTTATAAGAGGATATATCAAACATATGGGTTGCAAATATACAGGTCTGACATGGGCCGTGTCAAGCCTAAAGCATTATATTCACTGATACGTGAATAAATACTCAAATATAGCATTAGTAATGTATTCTGTGACAATATGAAAATCATAATCATTTTTTTGTGCAACATTCTTCGATTCAAAACAGTTTATCATTTCCCTCAAATCTCTCACACTCTACTTTTTATAAGGTTGTTGCATGGAAGCTAGTAAAGGGAAAAGGATGGAAAAAAATTATGTGCATGAGAAAGCTGAGAGAACTTATATGTTCTTGATTATGATCTTTCTAGTACATGTATGAAACATGCTTACATACTTTATGCTTTTACACGACAAAATCCACCTTTATTTAACAATCATTCTAAGAGCCCCATTATCAATAGCTTTTACTTATTATGCTCGCTTTCTCCAAAGTCTAATTGTACATAGAAGTCCATACTTAATAAATTTAGTATAAGTTGTTGATTAGTAGTAAGTTAGAAAAATTTAAGATTTTTAAGTCACCGTAAGAAATGGATATGTCGCTGTACTACTCATAATTAATCAGATGTTATTATACTTTCTTCTAAAAGATTTTATTGCATGGTTAAAAATAGAAGTGAAAAATATATGACGAGAAGTGGCTATATATCATTAAAGCAAAGTTGCACTATAAAGGAGACATGAGGTTTAATGAATAAAATATATGATAAATTACCAAAAACAAGTTTTCCTTGTTCTCCAAATATTTTGTGCATTTCCTATTGTAGCAAGTTTGCAACTCATCAAATTTCTGCCTATATAAAATAGAATGGAAATAAAAATAAGTAGCTTATCTTACAAAATTAACAACTCGAAAACATCCTCCTGTAGAAAGTTGTCTTGCTCTTCCTCCCTTTTAACCTGAAAGCAAAACCATTTTATTTGAATTAAATACATCATCGTAGTATTTTTTATGCAAATAAATAAATTTTGATGACACGTTGATGTATAAGTAACAATCCTGAAAATAACTGAGAAAAGAAGAAGAAAATGATGATTAAGAAAAGGAAAAAAATGTTTATAAAGCAATAATACATCATCAAATCAAAATATCACCAGTATACTTACAAAAGAGTTCATGCGCAACCGGAATGGATTCCTAATGCACATCAAAAGAATTTCAAATTGTGTCACAGTTAAAATTAAAAAAAAATACTGAATTTTTCAATGTAAATACATTTTTACAACACATGATTCATATACTCCTTAATCAAGTAGTTCGTTAAACCATGATGGCTGCTCAAGGATGAATTATTATAATATCCAGTGAGTCCACAATAAAATAGTCAACCGACCAAGCCCGTTGTAGATACATACCTACTGTTGCAGTAATAGACATGATTGAAAATCGAATTTTGAAAAATTGAAATTTGAAAATTTTCTATTTAAGTTTTTGATTTGAACTTCAAAATTTTAGTTTGAATATTTGAATAATCAAATTTTATGTTGTAAATTTAAAATTTTATTTTTTTGAAGTTTTAGCTTGAAAATTTTAAATTTTGAAATTTTGAAAATTTTAAATTTTCTAATTATTTAGTATTTTTCCAACTATTTAATTTATAGTGCCAAAGCGCAAAATGAAAATATTTTCCCTGGAAGTTAAAAAGTGACTTTTAAAAGTTGCTAATTTGTTAATTTTTGTCCATATATATAGATTTAAAAAGCAGAAAGAAAATAAATAAATAAAAAACCTATTTTAAACTATCCAAAGGATCCCGTAGTCATGTAGCAAATTTGGCAAGTGTTACAATTGAAAGAATCACAGTGAATGAAGAAAGTTTGCAGCGGTTGTATTACTATTGTAATTTCTGGTATAATGGACTTCAGGTTTAGTATATAAAAGCCCATTTAGTCAACTAGCACAGTAACTTAGTAGTATGTATATAAGGACTCTGCTATGTACCAAAAAATAAAGTAATAATACAATTCAATTTCTTCTTCAGTAATAATCATCAAACTCCAACATGGTATCAGAGCAAATTAAAGTTTAATAGCATTCAATCAAAATTTGTTGATCCATAATCGAATCCGATCTATCATTGGGTTAAAAATCATCATCTGATAATCAGTTTCCCATAAGAGTTAATCCTCATCATTTGGGTTTTTTCAAGAACTTACCAAAGATAGGCACCTTGCCTAGATATTCATCAATCTTTGGCTGCAACTCAAATTTTAGCAAATTCAAAGACAAGAAAAGATTTAGGAGAAAAAAAATCAAAACAGAAATCAAGAATTTCATCAAGTCCGCAAGAAAAGTAAGTGATATACTAAGAACTTATTAGATTGATCTCATCACTTAAGTTTGGCTGCATCAAACCTGTTCCCTATCTGCTGAAGTACTTATTGAATCTATTTGTCTTTAAAATCTTTCAAATCATTCAATTTTTTAAAGTTCTATCGTCATGGCTGAAGATAACAGCAACATCAGAAAACTTTGTTAATACTCAATAACTTGCCATAGCCATCGAAAATTTCATCAAGACAGTGACCATTCCTCAGAGCCAACTGATAAATGTTCATCTTCAAGAAGATAACTATCTGTTGTGAACTCCAAATAGAAATTGCACTTCAAGGTTATGGCCTTAAAGGATTTATTCTTGGTACCATCTCTGTTCCTCCCAAATTTACAACTAATCAAGAAAACAAGATGGTAAGTAATGAGGAACACACAAAGTATCAAAGACAAGATACACTTATATGTTCATGGTTGCTATCATTTATTAGCACTAGTTTGTTATCATAAGTTCTTGGATGCAAAAAATCAAATGATATTTGGGCCACTGTTGAGAGAATATTCATTACTCAATTTGCAGCCAAAGTTGTGTACTATAAAAGATTGTTACAGAATATCAGAAAGGATAATTTACTTATAAAAGAATATTTATCAAAGATCAAGATACCGTGTGATATGTTAGAAGCTGCAGGCCATAAAGTTTCAATCATAGAGCAAGTTCTCACCATTTTAAATGGTTTCAGTGAAGAATATGAGTCTGTCGTAGCAGTAATTTTATCAAAAAGAACCATACCATCCATAGAATATGTTCATTCAACCCTTCTTGCTCATGAAGGAAGGATAGATCATAAGAAACCAATTGATGCAGATATGTCAATCAACTATGTAGTCAGTTACAAAGGCAAAGGACAAAGCAACAATAAAGAAGATCATTCTTATCAAAGAGGGGGTTACTCTGATCAAGAGGTAGAGGGAGATGGAATAATAAAAACAAGCTAAAATATTAAATATGTGAGAAACTTGATCATACTGCAATTAAATGCTACTTCAGGCTTAATGCAAATTATATAACAGGTCAGAATCAAAACAATCAAAGAAAAAAAAATCCAAGTGTCAATGTAGTCCAAGTTGATTTAAGTAATCAGTCGGATGTTTCAAGAGGTTATTAATAAAATTCAATCATAAAGTTAGATGATATGTCAAATGAAAATTGGTATCTCGATTCAAGGGCTACCAATCATATTACAAGTAACTTAGATCAATCTGAATCTTGGAAAAAAAGATTATAAAGGTAAACAACCCATACATATGGGCAATGGCGAGAGTATTAAAATTAAACACAATGGACTTGCTTGCATCAAATGTGAAAGACAACTATTATCTCAATAATTTATTGAGAGTACCACAAATAAAAAAAAATCATGAGTGTATCACAATTTGTAAGCGATAGCAGTGTTTATTTCAAATTTTATCTTAATTACTTCTTAGTCAAAGATATACTCACTAAATACATTCTTTTGCAAGGTAATGTTGACAGAGGGCTATACAAGTTTAATCTTGCTAACTCAAGAAAGTCAAAAGGAAATGAAAGATGTTGTGATCTTTCTATAATTATAGAAAGAAAAAAATAGTGTGTTTGATTCTTGGCATGACAAGTTAAGGCATCCTAACGCCAATGTTCTCAAGTGGCTTTCAATAGATAATAAAATTGCTTTTGAAAATATTGCTTTACCATATGTGTGCACATATTGTCAAATGAGTAAAAGTCATAAACTCATATTTACAGATTCACAAACAAAGTATGAAAAAACCACTTGAATTGGGTGCTGCTGACTTATGGGGTCCAACACCAGTCAACTCAGATTATGGTTTTAATTACTGTATGTCCTTTGTTGATGCACATACTAGATACACATGGATATATTTTCTTAAAACAAAATCAGAAACTTGTAAAGCAGTTATACATTTTGTGGCACAGGCTGAATGGTAAACTGATCATAAATAAAAGTTTTGCAAATAGATGGTGGTATAGAGTTTAAGCCACTTAATGATTTTTTTCAAAGAAAAGGAATTATTCATAGAGTCACATGCCCATATACATTTGAGCAAAATGGTCCAGTTGAAAGGAAACATAGACACATTATATAATATGATCTTGCACTATTTGCTCAAGGGTCATTACCTATGAAATTGTGGTCAGATGCATTTAGCACTGCAATTTATTTGATAAATAGATTACCAGCAAAGGTCTTGAAAAATAAGTGCCCATAGGAGTCTTTATTTAGTGTGAGAACAGATTATCATAGATTAAGAACATTTAGATGTCCGTGTTTCCTATATTTAAGATCTTATAATACACATAAATTAAATTTCAGATCAACTTCTTGTACATTCTTAGGCTATGCAAGCAATCAAAAAGGATACAAATGCTTAAATAGTAATGGTAAAATATATTTGTGAGCAGACATGTTTTCTTTAGCTAAAATGTATTTCCTTTTTCTAGCACAGGTGTGGTAACAACACAAAAAGTATACAATCCAAAAGTAACCAAATATAACTTTATATCAAACTAAGGATAGCAAGGAAATGGATTGAAGAAAGTTCAAATCACTCTAATCCACAACTCTTAGTACTCAGTGAACCAACTCATGAACAAGCAGAGCAATCTGATCAATTCAATCAGAGCAATCTGATCAATTCAATCAGACTCCTACAAATGTTCAATCACAAAATTCAAGGAGGAGAACATGAGCATTCAAGTATACATCAAGACAACACAAGTGAACAAATACATGTCAGAAAGCCAGTTCAAACTAGACATCTAATGACCACCAAATTAAAAAGTGGCATATTTAAGCCAAAAATATGTACTGCAGTCATTACATCTTAAGAACCAAATAACTTTGATCAAGCAATAAATAAGAAGGATTGGATAAAGGCTATGGGCAAAGAGTATGATGCACTTATAAGGAACAAAACATGGAATTTAGTTCATCCAAAATAATAATATAGTGGGATGCAAGTGGACTTTCAGTTTAAAGCAAATTCCTGATGGAACCATTGCAAGGTATAAGGCAAGACTTGTGGCTAAGGGTTATACCCAACAACATGGATTTGGCTTTGATCAAACATTCTCTCCAGTTGTTAAACCAACTACAATCAGAGTTATTCTTACTACAACATTACATAAAAAGTGGAAAATCAAACGGATGGACGTAAATAATGCTTTCTTGAATGGGAATTTAAAGGAAGACGTCTATATGGAGCAACCACAAGGCTACAAACCGGATAGAAAACTAGTGTGCATACTAAATAAATCCATTTATGGGATTAAACAAGCTCATGGAGTTTGCTTTGATAAATTTAAATTCACATTAACAAATTTGAGATTTCAGCCTACCAAATCAAACAACTCACTATTTACAAGAATTAATATTGTTTCAATTATATACATACTAATATATGTTGATGACTTGATCATCATAGGTAATAATGAGTCAGAGATCAGCATTCTCATTCAACTTTTAGACAAACAATTTTCAATTAAAGATCTTGGATCACTAAGCTATTTTTTAGGAATTGAAGTTACAAGAGTGTCATCAGAAATATTTCTATGTCAAAGAAAGTACATCAGGGAAATTTTGATCAAATCAAACATGTATGCAACAAATTCTTTTCCAACACCAATGGTGACATGTCATCATCTATCAAACACAAGGGAGAACCTATACTTAATAGTAAACAATACAGAAGTATTGTTAGTACTTTAAATATGCAACGATTACATGACCAAAAATATCATACAGTGTTGACAATGTATGCCAATTTATGCAGGATCCAAAAGATGGACATTGGAAAGCTGTAAAAAGGATACTCGGATATTTAAAGAGCACTGTTGATCACGGCTTGAAGTTTAAAGCATAAAAACATCTAAAAATAATAGGATATGCAGATGCAGATTGGGCAACAGATCCTAATGATAGAAGATCCACCACAGAATATTGTATATATATTGGAAATAATCCAGTCTCCTGGTGTTCTAAATAACAACAAACTGTATCTAGATCAAGCACTAAAGTAGAATATAGAAGCATAGTGTTAACCCGCCTTTTGGCGAAGTCGTACCCATGTGGACTTAACCTAATAGACTTCACAAATATCGAGGCCGATGAGTGCGGAGTGATGATCACGGGGTCCGAAAATTAGCTACATATATTAACATAAAGTCAGGATTAAACATAGTTTGTAGATAAACGATGCAGGTTGCTTGAAATATGAGTATTAGCTTGGATTGGCATAGCGCGGATCGGTATAGCTTGGATCAGCATTGTTCATAGTGGTGGATCGACCCTATAGTAATCTAAGTGGTCGGCAAGTGGACTTTCTTGATATGGATCGGTATGGTACACACTAGAAGGAGTTGGATCAACATAATATCCTAGAACATTAAGGATCGGCATAACGTCCTAAGTGCTACGGATTGGCATGCCCTAGGGGGGGTCGGTTTATTTTCCAGGCTACATCAAGGAAGAATCGGCATGCCCTAAGGGGGTTGGTATACTTTCCAGGCTACATCAAGGAAGGATCGGCATATCTTCATGGGGAAGGAAGGATCGACATATCTTCATGGAAAAGGAAGGATCGACATGCTTCATTGAGGATGGATCGGCATAGTATATTGGAAGAAGATGGATCAGCACAGCATCATGGAAAAGGAGGGATTGGCATGAAGGCTCCACAGAACGATCGGCCTTGGATTGGAAGAAGGTAAAAACGATCGGAGGAAGGTCGGACGCTCATTTTTAGTTGACGAATTACACAAGTCGATCATTATGGCGGGCCGTATAGATGAGAAGGCCCAGTAGCCGAAGTTTCACCTACAAATAAAACAAGCATGGCTTCAGAAAGAGTGACCTTCTTTTTGCTTCTCTTCATCTTTTACCTAGACTACACTCTGCTATTTTCATTCTTGGATTTTAGATTTTATGTGTAATTAAAGTTCAGTATAATAAAGAGGATTATTCTGGAGTGGACGTAGGCCGAAGATAGCCAAACCACTATAAATCTTGTCTATTTTTACTTGCTTTAATTTTTAATTTGTTTACTCTTCTTATTATATTCTACAAATTAGATACTACCTATTATGTGTGACTAGATATTGGTGCTTTCATACAACTGGGTGATTGTGACCAATTTCGACGCAAAGATTTTGGTGCTTCCACTGGAAGACTTACACCTGTGGATTTGGAAGCTTGGATCTCAGATTTAGATGCTTGGATACTTGGATCTAGGAGGCAGTGGCTATGCAATCAACAAGGAGACGGAGAATAGATAGGAGCCATCATGAAGGGAGTCGAGAGGCTTCCTTAGGAGCTAATCCAACCTCAATCTTCCTTATCAGAGACAAGATGGAAACAATGATGGATGCTATGCAGGAAAGAATGTCGATGAGATAAGAGGAAATGATGCAGAACTTACTCCGACAGATTAGACAAGCCGGAGTATAAAACCTAGAAAATGGAGTAGCAGGAAATGCTGGAAATATGGATCACGGAGTTGGAGTAGGAGGAGCCAAGGAAATTTAGAATTAGAACCCAGAAAATGAAGCAAATAGGATGCAGGATGGAGTGGAATAATTGGGAACAGCCACTGACCAACTGAGAATGATTGGTGGTACTTTAGCCGATCATTCCAACCAACCAAAAATGATCAGTGGTACGTTAGCCAATCGTTATCGAATGATCAGTGCTAATCCTTCTGCACCCGGGGGAATGCCACCGAATCATGTTTGCTCGATTCTAAGTAGGATACCAAGTAATGTCATGCAGTTTGGCGTTGATCGAAATATGGATGCTCATCCAGAAGAACAGATTTCAGGATTCCCTCATGGACTCGGGGGTAGGTTGGAGACAATGAGTGAAGATTATCACTTAATGACTATGACAGGTTGGCAAAAATGATCAAACGGGCTATGAGAGGAGGATTAAATAGGGATATGGAAGATTTGAATAGGAACTCCTTTGCTCCTAGGATCAGGCAAGCTACGAATCCACTGGAATTCAAACTACCAACACCCGAGACATATATGGAAAAACAGATCCTGTTGTTCATTTGAAAAGATACAAAAGACACATGGAAGTAATGGGGGCATCGAAGGAAGTCATGGCACGGTGCTTTTCCTTATATTTGACGGATATAGATGCACTATGGTTCAGGCAGTTTGGAAAGCGGCTCTATCAGCACACGAACGGAATTGATCGAAGGGTTTATGAGGCAGTTTAGGGTTCACATCTCGAGACCTGAAAATGTGATGAGTTTTGCAACACTGAAACAGAGGACCGGAGAGTCCTTGAGGAGTTTTCTAACATGCTTTAATGCTACGGCGGCATCGGTGGCTCTCCCAGATCCATCCTTGGTTTTGGTGGAAGCTCTCGAATTGTTGACGACACGAAGTTCAAGGATTCACTTGAACGGGTTCCACCTATGGATCTAGAGGAGTTTTACGTTGAAGTGGAAAGGTTTCTACGATAGGAAGACGCATAAGCCAACAAATCGGAGGTGAATGCTGTGCAAAGTGGAGGATCATCGGGAGATGTGTTGAGTATGCTAGTATATGATTTTTGTTTGATGATAATAAACATATATTTATTTATTTAAATGTTTTTGTTATTGTATTATTTTATTTTCACATAATTAAATATTTACTGAATAAAATAAATAACATAGAACTTAAATTCAAACAGATATTTTATTCAAATAAATATTTTATTATAATTTTGAAAAGTACAAATTTGTGCTCTCACTATATATACAAACTTTCAGTTACAATATATTTCAAATTATACAACTGTCCTCACTACATATCACTCATTCACTCGTATTTAATCATCAACTATATTTCAGATTGAATCCAACATCTGAGTTATCTGCAAAATAAACACTATCGCAGTAAAATTGAAAATGAAATATTTTTGCAGTCTAAAATAAATTGTGTGTTTTTGAAAATATTACCTGCCTCAGTTATTTGGATTGTTCGTCATCATTTAATTTTGAATTCATCATACACGAACAACCTATGACATGCACAATGTATCACTGTACATGCCATAAGGCCGTGCACGCCGGTATACAATTGATAAAACTGCAGGGACAGGTGAGCACAAGGTCAAATCCAGTCAATAGCTAGGTTCAACTCAAGTGCAATACAAAAAAGTCACGACATAAGCACAAGGCCAAACCTGAGCTACAAGTTGGATTCAATATAAGTGCAATACAGAATAAAGTACACTTGAAGAACCATAAGTGCACATGACATCATTTCACATGATTACCTATAAAAGCTCAAGTCAGTGCACATCAACCCAATGCAAACCAGAAATGAGTCAAAGCAATGCAATGACCTGAACATGGCAATGAACTTCAAAAATAGAAATATACAATGCACGCTGGAGTATGTAAGACAAATTCCAAAATTATCAATACAATGAACTAATGAAGCAACACCAATGATGAAGGCATATTCAAGTGCATCGAACCACACAGCAGTGACAACTAGACATACACATGATACATGACTCGAGAACAAGAGCACATGCAACACAAATTCAAGTGAAACAATATGGCTAGACTCACAATTTACAAATGAACAAGTTCAATTCAAAACCAGAGATTCAAACCAGACAGACTCAAGTGTATCAATCCAGATTCAACTTCAAAACAAAGTATGCAAGCGTACACATGGTGATACACATTCGAGAGCTAGCATATTAGACCACAACACTACAGCAACTCAAGACACAATGCTATAGAGACCAGAGAACCAAGAACATATGCACTGAAATAAAACCATGATGAACTCAATCAAGACAGTTGGGACATACATATATACATGTATACAATAAATAAAGTTGCAGTAACGAAATCAAGTGATTCGAGCTCAAGCAATTATCAAAAGCTCAAAGACATAATCGTACATGACAGTTTTAATTGAACAAGTGTAATCAAATCTCACATATATTTACTTGGGTCACGATACAACTACCAATGTAGGAAAGTCAGAAAATTAAGGCATGTTTAAGTAGCAGTTTCAAACAAAGTCAATAAGTCAAAGCCGTTTCGAAGTAACAAAAATATTATCATAATGTCAAGTGCCGAAATCAAAGACGTCACAAGAGAAAAGAACAGAACCATGACCAATGTCAAGTTTAAATGCCATAGAATTAAAACTCATGGTGACCAAGGAATCGAGAAACTTCAAAATCAAAGCCGTAATAATCAAGTAAACACAAAATATATGAATTTGAACAAGTCAATGCAAATCACCAACATTCAATCAAAAACTAGTGGCCGAGAAAATTCAATTAACGAATTCAAGTAAATATATTCGAACGAAATTATAGGAATTTGAATCCGATATAAAACATTAACATCATCGGCCTAAAGGCAATCGATTTCAAGTAAGTTAACCAGTAAAGGGAAAAGCATAAAACACATACCAAATTCAGACCGAAATCATCACAGCTAAAGGATCAGTTGCCCAAGCCGAACAGAGGAGATAATCACTGCGATTGATCACATACAGGCGGTGATTCAAATTTCACAGGAACCCTAATTTTAGATCGAAGAAGGAACAAGCAAAAAGGAAGCAGCCATTTTTTTCAAAGAAAAAGGATACGGCCGAAAATATAAAAGAAAGAGGGGGATTTTTTTTATCTCTGTGTTTTGTTTGGGTCGGTTCCTTTTATTAATTTGGGCTTTAGTTTATAAATTAAGTTTTTTGTTTTTAAGTTGTTTTTTAATTTGTATTTCTCTTTTAAACTTTTTTAAATTCTAATCGTGTGACTAAGGGATGAACTACGGTGGTGTAGTTCCAGAATTTGCAACTCAGTGGCCGAGTTGTGGTAGGGTTTGGAGCGTAGAGTCAGGTTAGTCAATAGTTGGTGTCGCAAGTTTAAGTGTGTAAGCATCTGACTACTTAATTTCTTACAGAAACCTTGGGAGCAGCACGTAAGCAGGGTTTTGCAGAATCTGGGCAAATTTGTGTTGTTCTATTTCTGTTTTTGAGTTTCTGCCATTATCTGTATTACTATTATTCTACTATTATTTGCATTGCAATATTTATATACTTCCACACTAAATTTTTATAATTATTAATATCACCCTATTCATCCCCCTTTTAGGGTGAAATCGATCCTACAAGTTGTATCCGAGCTAGAAACAAAAACCAATTTTTGATTTTAAAAAAAAAGTTTTTTCAAAAACCAATTTTTGTTTTAAAAATTTAAAATTGCTTCTTTTAATAATGAATTTTGCTGAGGGATAGTCAATTGTTTAACCGCCAATGTTCAATGGTGAATATGCTTATTGGAAAAGTAGGATGAAATTTTTTATGAAAACCATTGATGCTTGGAATATTGTTGAGATGAGTTATAGAACACCAACTATAGCGGTAGATTACCAGGAAATAGATAAACCGATGGATCAATGGACAGGTCTTGATAATAGACTACAGAATGCTAATGCAAAAGCTACGAATTCTTTTATTTGTTTATTGGATCAAATCGAATTTAATCGTGTCTCACATTGTCTAACTGCACAGGAAATATGGCACACACTTGAAGTGATTCATGAAGGAACATCTCAAGTCAAAGAATCTCGCCTTGCCATGCTTAGTAGCGAATATGAGAATTTCACAATGGCCAAGGAAGAAAATGTCAAAGAGATGTAAGGACGACTTTCCAATATCGTATACAGATCAAAAGCTTTCGGAAAATCATACATAAATTTGGAAATAGTTCGAAAAATCCTCAGAGTCCTTCCACGAAATTTTAACGCAAAAGTCCCTACTATTTAAGAATCAAGGGATTTGAAATAGATTAAGGTCAAAGAACTTAATGGATATCTCACCATTTATGAACTAGAAATGAAATTCAAGGAACAACATGAAGGAGGTGATATTCGAAAGAAATTGATAGCTCTCAAAGGAGCAACTGAAAGCTAAGATGATGATGATGGTGGTGGTGGTGAAGCTAAACTGGCACTATTAATAAAGTGATTCAAAAAGTGGAACCGTAAATATGGAAATCCGACCAAAAAACTCATCTAAAGAGCAGAATCAACAAAATCCTTGACAACTCAGAAAAAAAGAGATCATCTTCCATAAGTGTAATAAACCAGACCATATCAAGCAAATTGTCCTCAAAATCGACTCATTCAAGGAAAGAAACAGAAAAGGAGAAGTTTTGCAGCCACTTGGGATGAAAGTGATGAAGATAATATTATAGCACTAGCAGTGAGTGTGAAAAAGCAAATCTGTGTCTTCATGGAGAAATAACTGACAGTGATGATGACAAGCCAAGCGAGGTATCAAAACTTACTCATTCAGAATTACTTATATATTTTCACGAAGTAAATGGCTGTTTTGAACAACTTAGGGAGAAGTACGCTAAAATCGAATAACAAAGAGATAGTTTGATAGAAGTAACAAACAACTTGATCAATTAGTTAAAAACTATCAAACCAAGTCCCCGAAGTGTAATAAGTGTCCATCACTTGAAGAAGAAATTAAAAAATCAGAAATTAAAATTAAAACACTTGAAAATGAAATTCTGATTTTAAAAGAAAGTGAAAATACTAGGAGAGTAAAATCTATTAAAAAGTGCACTCAATTGTTGAACGAATATGATTCTCTCAAAACACAAGTCAAAAAACTATCTACAACTTTAGGAAAATCTTCCAAAGGAGAAAGATTGTTAAATATGCTATTAGGGAAACAAACTGTTAGTACAAATAGACAAGGACTTGGATATAATCAACCTAAACTTATTAATCAAGTCAAATCTAAGTGCACAATTTGTAGAAAAATTGGACACAATCAAAACATTTGTTGGTATAGACCCAAAAACGTAAAAACCATACCATTTTAGATTCCAAAAGACACAAATATAAAATCCCTTAAAGTTAAACAAATCTGGATGCCAAAAGGAACAAATATAAGTAGTTTTGAGTCTACACAAACATATTTTATAAAATCTTTTATTACTAACAATCATGGACCCATAAAAACAAATAGGTCACTAAATTCTCTCCTTGTGTAGGTATGCTGGCAGGCTAAGGAACAACAACAATGATATCTAGATTCTGGTTGTTCCAGGCATATGACAGGCGACAAAACAAAGTTCCTTAGCCTACAAAAGTACAGAGGTTGCATAGTCACAATGGGTAACAATGACAAATGGAGAATTTTCGGTAAAGTAGGTAGCAGTACATTTACCTTAAATGACGTATGATATGTTGAAAATCTACACCACAATTTGATATCAGTCAGCCAGCTATGTGATAAAGGAATGAATGTTATTTTTAACTCTGACTTGTGCAAAATTGTTGATCAATCATCAAAAGAAATATTGTTTTCAGGCAAAAGGATAGGTAATATATATTCTCTATCTTTGATGATCTTACTCTTTCAAGATGCCTAATAGCTAAGGATGTAGAAGAAAACCTATGGCGCAGACGATTAGGACATGCTAGTATCAATTTATTGAACAAATTAAAACGAAAAGACTTGGTAAGTGGTTTACCATCTCATGATTTTAAGACAGAAAATCTATGTAAAGCATGTACTATGGGAAAACTTATTAAATCATCTTTTCATATCAAAAACACTATAAGCACATCTAGAATTCTTGAACTAGTTCATATGGATCTATCTGGACCTAACAACATTGCTAGCTTAGGTGGTAAGAAATATTGTTTTGTGTAAGTAGATGATTACTCAAGATATACATGGGTATATTTCTTAGCTAAAAAATTAGAAACCTTTTCATTCTTCACTAAATTCACAAATTTTTTTCAAAATGAAAAAGGAGTTTCTATCATTTTGTAAGTTATCATGGTAGATAATTAGAACATTATGAATTTGAAAATTTTTGTGATGAAAATGATTTAAACACGAATTCTTTGCTCCACGTGCTCCAAAACAAAATGGGATAGTCAAGAGAAAGAATCGAACATTGTAAAAATTGGCTAGGTCTATGATAAATGAGTATGAACTACCTTTGTTCGTTTGGGCAAAAGCAGTAAATAC